>OY728153.1:1686348953-1688748953 GCA_963277665.1 Viscum album | reverse complement strand
GTTTTTGAATAATCAAAAGGTGTTTTTGATTATATAAAAGGAAAGGAAGGAGTGATAGTGCATTCTATTGTTTCACTAATGAATAAGAAATAAGAAGAAGATGTTTTCAATTGGTCTTGCACTGAAGAAGATATAATAAGAGGTTGGTTACTTTTATGATTATAAGAATGTAACAAGGAGAATAAGAAGAGTAAGAACAAAGTAGAAGTGTGATATAAAATAGGGATAAAAAAATTAGAGACTCTATTGGTGTTTCAAAACATTTTGAAGAAGGAAGAATACTATATCCATAGGTAGTATAAAGAACCCGAAAGGAAGCTACAAGTTGAACTAGGTCATCCCCAGTTTAGGAAGAGGATTGTTTCCCTTCCCCCTCTAATGTTTAGGGACTCAAACTATCTAGAAGAATGTTTCCCTAGCCAAAAAAGTATAATAGTTGTCATATTATAGTCGAGAATCCATTCACTGGTCATTTCCATGCATAGAAAGGATGTAGCATATCTTATTGAGTAGAGAACCTTGTAAAAATATTTGTGAATATTTTTACTACATTATATTATTTCACACAACAAAGAAAATAGAATAAGAGAATCAAGATCCTAACAGGTAAAGTGGTTCAGGGATAAAAAATTGTAATTGTTTTAAAAAGTCCCCAAAACTGATTCACCCCCTCTCAGTGTTAGGTATATCCCAAACTGGTCCTCTTAAAGTGGTTGTTTCCCAGTTTCCCTATTGAGGGGATCATGATTTTTTGTAATCTCCTTAGCTACATAGAATAACATGCGGTGTGGGGGAGATTCAGATTATGACTAATGCCCCAAATCACCAATTTATGAGGGGGTAAAACACTATTTAACAATGTTGAGGTGCTAGGAATGGCCAAACTCTAATTTTCAAGCTCCTAAAAATATGAAAGAGTACATGAATTAATGTTGACATGGGAAGTAACTTCATGTTGATGTGATAAATAACTATAGAGATGACCTCTATAATTAAAAAATGGGGAGGAACTCGATGGTTATATTCATATTCACCATTATGGAGTGGATATCCATTCTATATTGATATCTGTTTCTAGTAAGGTCCTCTGTAACATATCTCCTGGAAAAATCATCTAGGGTGGACAATCTGGTTTCTATGGGAATGAACTTCATGGTATCCAATTTCTGATGAATTGTTATAGAAGTAACTTCTTTCCAATGATCTCTATGTTGCATAGAGGACCTCAGAAATATGCATCCCATGAAGGACCTTTATGACTAATAATTATGTAGTTGAGGAGAGGACCTCCATGATGGGTAATCTATGGAGTACCTCCCGATATTCTGATCATGGTACTCCAGCTTTTCCTACAGCTACCTTCCACAAGTGATGAAGATTCATAAAATTATCAATCCTCCATTGATAGGTACTATATGGATTGAAGATTACTAGTCTTTATCAGGATAAGGATATAAGCCTAATCTAGATTCATCGATTTCCATCATTGAGACATTCTAGTTCATTGTGGATGGATGACTAGTGTAGAAACCTGGATCCTGATCGGATTCATACAATATGAGAAAAAATAATCATGTATATGAACGTTTCATGGTGACCATCTATCTATCGTTAAAATATGAAAATTACTTTCTGGGATAGCTACTGGAATATGCTAATGCATTTCACAAGTAAGAGTAAGAGCATGGATATTATCTAATTAAGTTTATTAAGTAACTATTAGAATATGTAGACTTTCCTCCTAAGTAAGGAAAATAATATTAAATTACTCTTCAATTTGAACCAATGGGATATATTTATGGTATTTCATTCAGGTGGTATGGAATATGAAACCACCCCTTTGAAATTTATAGAATTTATCATTATCACTTCTAGCTTGATTATGAATATGAGTCTACAATTTCTAGAGTATTTTGGTGAGCTCTTATGATGATGGAAGTGATATGATATTTCCCTAAAGTAACTTCCAAGGAATACTGAAAAATCTAGTTGTAATAGTAATATGGGCCCTACTCTATTCATCATTCCTAAGTGGTATACACTAATGATCATCCTTAATGAGAGCTGAAATATGGTTCCACTTCGTAGTAGCTGCAAATGTATATTGTTAAATACCATTGATGATGGGATGAATAATGTAGGGATGCCCCTAATTTTAAACTGTGATATAGAGACAATAGTCCTCCTTTGGTTCTATTAGGATATAATGGATACTTTTTTAGACATAATTAGGGTTATGAGACTTCTGTTCCACTTCTTCCATGAAATTTCAATTATATTTCTTAGTATGAATATGGATATATACCCACTTTTCTATTGGAATTTGAATATATTCCTTCTCTATTCCTATAATTTCTATTAGAATATGATGATGAGATTCATATATAGAAGTACAAATATGATATTTTACCCCAACTACTACATTAATGTTTTGGAAAACATTACCATTGAGAATAAGGATATGAGTCTATTCCCTATCTATATTCAGAATATGGAAATATGATTCATCACTTAATACTATGATATTATAGAAATATTACTTTTGGTAAACAAGGATAAAAAACAGTTCCTCATGTTATGGGGTCTAACTTCCCGATGAGACTCTCTAATGGGCACTTTGGTCTGAGTAACCAGCGGTTGGATCTCCTAGGTAGCTTCCTTAGTGTGTTCCTGAGGCGATGAGGCTATATAATGTTTATGGCACTGACATCTAGTAGGATCCCTCCTAGGAATCTCATGGATGACATAGATGATATGGACAAATCCTAACTCCATATCCCAAAGATAATGGATTCTTGAATTGTGTTGTTTTTGGGATAAACACCTAAAACTATTCTCTATGGTGAAGGGTGCCAATGTATTTTCAGTGGTTCTCCATTAACATGGTGATTCATTTTGGTCGAGGAACACATTTAGGTAAACCCATAAGAAGATACTCTAATAGAAAATGGTGAGTAGAAGAAAAATATCCAAAATGAACACCACACATTACACTAGAAACATGAAAATAAAGGTCACCCATGTCATTACACCACAATATGAAACCACTAGATGAAAAAAACCAAGACTATTAGATGCAACAATCAAAATAAAAACAAGGCACAATAATACAATTATTTATCTAGTTTAATATTTCACCCTAATCCATGGTTTAATACTACTTTACTATTACTAAATGAAGTATGTATGATTACAATTCATAATAATATCATTAATTCTTAATTGAACAGTTTTTTCCCACAATTAAAATTCACTTTGCTTATATAGAGTGATCAATTAGTGATTTCAATTGCCACCTCCATATGAACTTATTGGGTTATCATACACCTCATTTGATCTTCATGAATGAGCCTCTATGAAGTTTTAGACTCATACTACCTCAACTATATATACCAACGCATTTTTTCCCGTATAATGAATTCAAAGATATGAATCCATTCATAGCATACTTCGTTCAAGATTATCATGTTTTTTTCTACTACACATTCTCATCTATTATAGTATGCATCTTTTGGTGAAATGAATTACCATACACTATCACACTATAATCTATCTAATCCTTGGAAATGAGAGAAACATTTTTTTTCTTTCAATGATATAAATTTCCTCCACTAAAAATTGTGACTCACGCTCCCAAATATCTCCCAATTGAGATTCATTTTAATCATTCACCATAACGGAGACATCCACCTACTCATGTATATATTCCTTGTTTAAAATTTTAAGTTAACTTAAAGGTTCCCAAAACATAGTGACTGGTCCCCCAAGTCCAGTTGTAGCCTAACGTCAAATTTTTCAAAATATATGCAGAATTTCGAAAATCATTGATATTACATTGCTCTAACACTCCATCATCCAATATATTAAATAGAATGTAGTACCTTTTCTAAATATTATTTTTCAAGAATGAAAAATAGGATTTTCCCAGTTCAATCATACTATATGAGTCACATTATATAGTGCCCCTGCTTCTAGATCTTTTTAGAGATCCTCCAAAAACCCCATAATCCACACTAAGTCCTTAAATATTTCTATCAAAGCACAATAATCTACTTTGATTTTTGAGATAAAATCCACCATGTTAATACTCAAATTCCAAATCATTGTAACTCCATCAAAATTAGACACATAAATTGATGTGATCTTCCATGTGTCTAAATCACAATTCAAGTCTATGTTTCTAAAACCATTCAAAGACTCATCTATTAGAATGAAAATTTTAAAGACTAATGAAAACCTAAAATATCAAGGAAACTATTTCATAACATCTTAGTGAACTCTTTTGTGTCTCAACAAAAACTACATAACAAATCCCACTACATACTCAATGTATGAAAGAGTAAAAACCAAGGAATACATCATATTTTTGACAACTGATGCATATATAACTTTTAACATGAACTTGACTTTAGCTTCCATTCATGGTGAATTTTCCTTGATAAGATTAAAGTCTTTAGCATAGTGTATGGACACAGTCTTTTCATTTAACATCTTGATGTGATGTAATATTCATTATATGTATTTTTCCTATGTTAGGTAAAATTTAAAAGAACTAAGGATCATCATAAGCCTCATCCCCCCAATTTAAATCATTGGACCAAATCCATTCATCTAAAAACATCCTAACAATTAAACCTTCAGTTCATCAATTATTTCCTCTACAATAATTCTGATCAGCAAGTCATCAACATAAAGAAGTATGGTTATAAAACTGTTATAACAAAACACCTTCTAGTAATAACAATGGTCATCAATTCTCTAGGAGAACTTCCACTTCTCTATGAGGTTACTGAACATACAGTTTCAACACCCTAGTGCATGATTCAAATGGTAAAGGATATGTTAGATATTATAAACTAGTCCCCAGTGCTTATGATCTTTGAAACTATCCAGTTTCTCAATGATTTCTTTCATCTAATTATCATTAATAGAAACTATATTCATATCCAACTTCTCTAGATTAAATACTTTTTATGCATCTAAAATAAGCATCAATAAAATAATTGTTTGATTAACTACAAGTAATAATATCTATAAGAAATTCATAACTTCTATTTATTGAAAGATCATCATATTTATCCTGACCTTATACCTCCTTTTATCATCCACCTCATCCTTCATCTAATAAAATAATTTATTTTGAAGAACCATATTTCTAGCGACTCTCTCTACAAACTCCTATGTTCCTAACACATGGGTTAAATCAAGATTATTTCTCATGGATAAATATCACTGTTAATATTTTATCAAACTTCTCACCTACTTTAGGCTCTCGAGCTATCCATTGTCTATTATATGAAAAAAATGGAAAGTATCAACATACATTTTCACTTAGCGTCACTCTAGGGAAGATATACACACTTTTTCCTATGGTTAGGATCCTTCTAGTACTGGAAAATCTATAGTATGTACTTTTTGTGCTCAAGTGTCAATAGTCTTTGAACTATCTCGTACATCGATCTTGGGTAGAACCATCAGAATTTGGTCCATTTATCTGATATCTCTACAATTTGGCATAGTGTTTCTGATCAGGATGTCATTTCAAGATTTAAAAAAAGATTATGAATTTATAGTGGTCCAAATGTCATATCCTATAAATTCAATGCTAATATGATTCCATCATTGTTTATTTATTCATTCTAATCCATCCATTAGATCAATTAATTGATGATCATATATTTTACTCCTGATGAATTTATTAGATTCATTATCCTAGATTCAAAAAAAAAATTCGTCATCCTCATAACCAAAAGGCATCATGATCCTGACATAGCCTCAATCTTGTCTCATTCATTGGCATCAACGTGGGAATAAGTGAGAGATATGAAGACATTGAGGTGATTTAAATAAACATTTCCTTCAGACTAATAGTTCTATATCTATTTCTACATAATGAAAGATGATGGAATATTAATGAATAAGTATGGAATAATGTTCAGAGGTTCCAACAAAAACACCTCATGGAACCTTGAGTGAATCCTAATTCTCTTAGGATTATCCAAAAAAGTTCTACTCATCCTCTTCATAATAGTAGTATATCTCAGAGTCCTTGACATGGTCTTATCAAAATGAATAATTTTCTTCAATTAGAACCTACAAAACTACCTGTTTTCAAACTCTCTACCTTTATCCTACTTTAGGCACTTTTAATCTTATCTAGTGTCCTTCCCCACCATATCCCTCCTTTTGAAAAATCATAAAAACCTTAAAAACATACCTTAGATTGTGAAACCACAGTTTAATTGTGGAATCATAAATTAATGTCACAATGACTAGTAGCATTTTAGGAAAATGAATTGGTTCTGGTCCCCATATATCCTAGTGTACCAACTCTAATTTATCTTGTGAAATTGGGATCCATTGAACCAACATGAACAATAATTATCAATTGACATATCATGAATATAGTGATTTATTAATGAAGTATTCTTACCATAACAACATTGATACCTCTATATCCACTATTTCACATGGTAATTTCCTTATTTTATATGTCATTTAAAAATGTTAAATTGGTTTCTATCTATAATGAGAACCCTAAGATACTATGAAAATAATTTTAAACATATATTCTATGGTAAAGATACATCATACTAATAAGAGAAAGATTATTTCTAACTATCTTGTTCTAGGATCCCATAGGCATTGATAATTCTACTCTGTAATTGTTCACATTATAATCATGAGTAAATGAGATCATGAGGATTAACCGTCCAAAAAGAATACCACATGTTTTGGGTTTCATTGTTTGTTTCTTTTTAGGAACACATGTATTGGTGTCTGAAAATGGGATCATTATCCATGTGTAACATTTGATCACATACTTTGATGCAAGATGAATTCCATGAAATTTATGTCATGGAATGTTTGGTTATGTTGGGTGTATCATTAGAGGTATGTCATTGAAATAATGATCAAGATATTATTTTTCACTTCCATAGAGGAAGAGATATCATGGACATAGTTGATCTAGATGAAATTACCTTTACTAAATCCATTTCCATGGTAGAAGAACATACACACATTCATTAAGGTCATGAAATAATAAATAATTAAAGGATGATGCCACAAAGTGTTCTTTCTTCTTTATGATAAATCATGATAAAAAGGATTATATTACAAAAACTGTGCTTATATGATGTTTCCACTATTATTGACTAAACCTTATATCCTTTAGGACCATGTTTTATTTCCAAATATCACTTTTTTTGTTAGTATGACTCATTTTTTGGAGATAATTTCATAGGGAGCCACACACAAAGAATACTTGGTAGCTTGACCAATTCATGTGAATTGGAATTTTAGACATGGTGGGATTCATACGGGGATATGTAATGACAATGTCTAAATGAGTGTAAGAAATATAATAATTAAAAATTATTCATGTTTAGAATAATAAGGGTTGAATTTATTTTTCTTTGTGTTTTGAAATTATTCAGCAAATACAAGGGAAAAAATATTTAATCAATGGATATTTATTTATTCAAGGACTATTTAATATTTTCAAGAGAAATGAGTTGAGTTTGGGACTCATATTTTATCACATAATATATTTTTAATGATAAAATAATGCAACGGAATAATTATGAAATTAATGACATGGTTATAATTTTGTACATATTATTTTTGGATTATTTAGAAGTTTAAATATGTTTGGGGTCCAAAATGAAAATTTTGAGAATATTAACCGACCTTTATAATTCTAGAGACTCCCAAATTATGACCAATATTCACTCAATCGAATTTGGTCCCATGAATATCCTCTCTACCATATCTTAGAGAGAGAATGATCCATTATGAGCTTCCTGGTCCTTGTTCACCTTTGATCAAATGAACAATGTTGTAGCGATTGAATATACATTAAAGGTTTATTCAATTTTGTGTGCTAGAACTTAGAAATCAATGATAGATGATCCCTCATGCTTTTAAATTAGTTCTAGACCATATATTGGGTTCTATATTTTGTTTCTTTAAGCAACAAGAACCGATGAGATAGAAACATGTTTTAAATAAAAATTTAATAAGGTGGGGTTTAAAATATGATATTACATTTTGAGTTTAATTATTTTTTATTAATTAATTAACATGAGACCCTCTAGTTGTATGAGGTCATTATTACATAGGGAATGATGTTATGAATTTGAACATAGTGTTAAATTTTAATTTCTTATGCATATGATTTTCTACAACATGATCAATCTCAAAAGGTGGTATTAGAGTGACCATATGATTATTCTAGTTTAACTAAAATTATATTTTCATGAATTCTATTAGATTGAAACATAACTGTCCCAATTCCATGAATAAAACAATAATATAAGGTCTTATGACCAAGATATGGATATCCAAAGATCGAAATCATATTTCTCCATCTAAAAAAAATAATGAATAGATTTATCCATGTGTGTGTGTATATATTGTTGTTGATGGTATGTAAGGGATAATTGTGTGGTAGGACTAAACACTATCAACTCAATCAAAATTAATTCCAAGGGAATCTCACATCAACACAAATAAGATAAGTGGGTGGTTGTGATGCTCTCATCTGTCACTATCCCCCCTATTTTGAGGGTTGGTGGTGTTGTAAAAATGCAGTGTCTATAGGAATTAAAGAATAATAATAACAATAATATAATAATAATAATAATAATAATAATTTAAATATACATCATACGATTCCCTTCAGGTACCCCTAGTCCTGCACACCCGTGTGGGGAATTTTTCATCACTGACCTTTGTCCAGGCTGAGTTGGTCATACCTGATCTTCCCAGTCCATTTTGGGACTAATAAAGGTCTAAAACCCCTCCAAGGGGTCTAAAAATAATAAGGGGATCCAAAAAATTCCTAAAAATATATATTTACATGAAAATATATGGAATTTTATAAAAACAAATCTGAACTATACAACAACAAAGTCATGAATTAAAATTAGTTGATATTTTTTAATTCATACTTTATTCCTCCAAGTTGAATTATAAAAAAAACAAGTTTTATATTGTAATTATATTGTTTTTAAACTCATCATGACTGAGAGAGACCAATGTGTGTTTGATATTCTAATGTATGTATTTTATTATTGCAATAAATGAAATTCTTGAAATATCTAACATTTTATGATAGTACGCAAAATTCTATATCTACTTCATTATATGTATAAAGGTCTGCCTATCCACCAATTCTCATATTTATCTCTTCCCCACAATCTTGATATCACCTAAAATAAATTTGAGTATTTATATATAATGATGAAGATTAATTAATATGGTGTTTTCATAAAGACTTGGTGAAATACAAGACTAATGGAGAATGCATTTTCTGGGGTGAGCGTCGTACCTCGAGTTATTCAAGTCTTACGAAGTTACCCATAGGGTCTTGATTGATCCATCATCACATTAATGGATCAACCAGTATTAAATGATCATGATCAGTAAATTTATTTAGTTATTTTTGAATGGTTTATTTTTTTATTGTGTAGTGTATATGTTGTCGCATAAAATAATAAACGAGAATTTGTAGATAAAATGAACATGCATAATAAATTTTTTCTATTAAATCATGACTTATTTTTGAGTAAACATACATATATAAGTCACGATATATGAAAAAATGTTTCATTTTATAAGTAATATTAAAATATATCAATGAAATATTAAGTTGAACACCCTCAATAACATCAATTTTATCAAAACTACATGTTTTAGGTGCTCATAATCTCAAGTTGATGGTGCCTCTTACCACTAGAGTATTATTATTAAAGTAGTGGTATGTCTTAACTAATGTTGGAAGTAAATAGTAATACATAGATATCTTATAGTAACCTTAGAGATAAATATTTAATACATGGTAATTATTTGTTGGAGATGAGACTATACTTAATATATCATGAAGTTGTGAGTTAATGTGGTTGTATATCCAATATCATGTATTGAAACTCTTCGAGTAGTAGCATAGCCATAAGTTGGACTGTGAGTATAGATTTTAAGGATCCCTAAAACAAGAGTATAAAATGAATTAGTATTTCAAATCTAGTAGTTGATGGCTATTAGGGTTTTCTAAAAATTTTGGAGGCATTTAAAATTAATTATTCTAAAATGATTAATAATTAGTGATCAAGATAAAAGTACTAATCTAGTAATGTTATATCTTTTAGAAAAATATAATATAATAACAATGTAATACTATGATCAATACTAGAAAAAAATTATTTCCTTACCAGTACTAATTTACAAGACTAGTACATGACTTTGTATATAATACTATGACCAGAAAGTAAATATTGTTTTCTACACCCCCTCTACCTAGAATTCCACCTCATGGAGCAAGTTTGAATGAAATTGAAGCTTATAGGATACTCATAGATCATGTATTTAGTATTTATATCATAATTTTATTATTAGTTTATAGTGAGTTGGGATAAAAACTTCCAGACATGGATGGTTACACCATGTTGTCTCAACTTTGAAAAAATTTCAAAGAGAAAGTGAAGAAACAAATTAATGAGAATATTATTACAATGAGAACGTTTAAATTAAAATATGAATCGTGAAATTTAAATACAACCCATTCTTCTATCCTTATCAACCAGTCACACAATATTCATTTAGGAATTTAAAATGAACTATACGGATAAACTATTTCAATAATTTTTTTTGTAATGTATCGTAAGATGTTACAAACTTAATTAATGTTAATTATTTAGGTATTATAGTGAAAAAATTTAATGAAAACATTTAAAAATCATAAATATTTTCATATCAGTAAATATTTTACAAAATATTTCAACGATAAAAAGGTAATGTATTATTTCTTAAAACATGTAACTATTTGATTCACTTGTGAACAGAAAATTCCATAATTGAGAAACAATAATGAATTGAAATAGAAGAAATAATAAGATTTAACATCATGAATATTCATCATTCAATGTGTTATTTCAATTTTTAATTCTTGTACATTATATAATATATGTATGTTGGAGATTTGAATCTATGTGAACTAAGAAAGTAATTATATAAACATTATAATAAGTAAGGTGGATTATCTAATCCATTAGGAAATGTTTATTTCTATTCTAGTAGTGAGAAGCACATAAATTTGAATTGCCTACTTTATTGATTCTAGTAAAACTATTATTGAGTGTTACTAAAACATTTATCTCATGTTCCCATTCGATATAGTGAGTCATTGTTTCATTTAATAATGATTGTTGTTTGTGGTATTGTTTTCTTAACAAATATTTTAACTATAATTGAGTCATTGGTGATAAATTATGAATATAAAATTTAAGAATTAATACCCTGTTATGACAAGATAATAAATTGTAATGTAAAGATAAAAGTAGTTTTCAAGAATCTGCTGAGTTCATTATTTATAATATTTTGATATAAATACCTTAATTACTATCAACACACATTCTTATAAAGTTTTAGAAAAAATAATTATGAAATAATGGTTAGTGAAAAATCTTCCAAATACAGTTTGACTGGACTCTGTGAACAATTATAAGGAGAAGCTAGAAGTAAGTTTACATAAATAAAAACACTACCTTATGGTTTATTGAATGTAAAAGTGATTTAAGGAGAATTATAAGTTAGAAGATATTATTTTCTTTGAGATTGTAAGACAAATAATATTTTAATTGAACATTCATGAAACAAAAAAATATAGAGTGGATTTATTCCTAAACTCACATTTCCTTACCCACATCTAAGGCATGATGTTAATAAAATAAATATTGATGGGGAGTCTTATTTATATTCACTGATCATTAAAATAAATAGTCGAATTATTCCTAAACTAATATTCATTTATAAAAAACGCAGTTATTAGGTAAGTACTAAGATGATCAATGATGAGACTTATATGTCACAGAAAATATTAAATGTTATGTTTGATAAAATTTTCAAAAATAGTGGTATTAATCAATAATTATATTAAAATTGTCATTAAAAATTTATATCATATGATTTAAATTATAAAAATTATATTTTTTTTAATAAAAACACATATTTATATGAAAAAACATTGTTAAGAATAAGATAATAAAAAAAGTACATCAAAGAAAAAAAATTGAATATATGGAATAATAGATATTTTTTATGATTATTAATCCAACGTGATATATTATTCAACAAGAATAATAAATCCTTATCCTATAAAGAAGATGTGAACTAAAATTAACTATAATTAAAAAGTTTATATGAATTAAAAAAATGTACTACATGCACCAAAAAAATTATATATTTCTGTAGTTTTATCAACTTATATAAATCCATTGGTGGGTAGTCAAGAGAAATTAAGCATGGGTGGTATTATTTTAATAGTATAGAACTATAATTTGGATGAATTTGTCCCACCTACAACATGACCAAATAGCTTTATGGACATCTATTCACAAGTCATAGTAGCATTATGGACATATTGTGTGGTTGATGGTACAATTGAATCATCTTTTTATGAGTGTATTTGATCTAGGGTTTCATTGTTTGACACTCTATGAAACAACTTTACAATTGAACTCCAAAATTATTGAACTGGTTTTGCCTCTCCATGGATGTAGGGATATTTCCAAAGTTATGTAAATAACTATATCCATTATTCATCTTCTTCCTGCTCTTTTGTTATTTATTTTATTTATTTGAAAACCATTATATTACTAAAACTCCTAGAATTTCTACAACAACAGTTATCGAAGGATGAGTATTGAAGATTGAGTATCAATTTTCCAAAATTAAAAATTGGTTATGGAATAATTCATGGTGAATATTTATCTTTTTATTGAAATTAATTTAGGTTACTAAAGGATGATGCTTGAGGATTATCTCTATAGAAAAATAATTAACTACTTTTGGGTGTAAATCCAACATACATAGAGAATATAGAGTATGATATTTTAAATTAATAGGTTTCAGTTGTTGTTACCTTATATTAAAAAACATTGTGTTGAACCACATAGATTAGAAGATGGTGAATAGGTTGATGGAATATATTTCAAATATACATGGTAAGCCTTCTGAATTAAAAAGAAGTGTGCCTAATGTGATGAATTTTGAATATAAAATTATTAAAGGGAAGACTATTTCTAATCATGTCAAAAAATTCAGAACCATAATATGTTAGTTGTCATCGGTGGGAATGAAATTTGATGATGAGGTATGTTCACTGATTTTACTATCTTCATTTCATGATAGTTTAGATGTGATTATATTAGCTGTGTGTTTTTCATTAAGGAATTAAAATCCAGTTCTGGAGGATATGTGAGACTTGATCCTCAGTGAGGATATTCAATGAACTAAATCAGTTGGATTCTTTTGTTACGATCTGAACTTGGAATAAAGCAAAAAATACATTCAGTGAGATAATCATAAAATGTTTTCAAAATCTAAGGGAAAGATCATAGATAAGGTAATAGATATTTATCATACTTACTAGATTTGTGGGAAGAAAGTACATGTCAAATAGGAGGGAATACAAAAATGAAAGGTACATGAAACCAATAAAACAAAGATGAAATCTAAAGGAACTGATGATTTGTTGCTATTAATCATGGATAACCCTATAAAGTCTTAGATTTTAGAATCTGGGAAATATTTTAATTTCATGTCAAATAATGGTTCCTAGAAAAATATGTTTCTATAAATTTTCTTAAGGTACATATTATTGATGATGAACCATTGTAGATTATGGGGAAGGGAGATTCATATATTAAAACCAACAGTGGAAGTTTTATTGTTCTAGATAATGTAAGGTTTATATTTGTACAAAGAAGAAAATTATTTATTTCATAGAACATGATGATGAATGTTTTCAATACCAAATTACTGATTTTTCCTAGATAATTAATAAGGGATCTATGGTCATATATAGTGGATAAAATAATGGTACCATATAAAATATGATGGAAACATGCATGGGATTGATTACATAAATAAACTATATTGGGAATTCAAAAATATGGAACTATAGGAAAGGCTACATGATAGGGAAGAGGGTGATGGTGCTATAAATAAAAGGAATTCTACTTGAGGTGTAGTTGGTGTATGTTGTCATGTGTGAAGAATGTATATTTGAAAAAAAGAAGTAGATAACCTTTATAGAAGGAGGAATAACGCTGGGGAATGGAAAACTAAACCTAATTCACACTGATATTTTGGGGGAATAAACAAGTATATACCTTTAGTGGGTCATAATATTACATGAAATTAATCATTGAATAAAAAGGATGGTTTTTATTTAATTTCTGAAAAGAAAACATTAGGTTTTTAACAAGTTTTTTATGTGGAAGACCTTAGTGGAGAATGCATCAGGATCAATGTTTAAATGCTTGAGGTCTAAAAATGGATACTATTTTCAGATTCATAAGTTCATTTAATTCTATGATAATAATGGAATTTAGTGGGTGAATACTCTTCCTGGTGCACCAAAAAAAAATAATGTATCTGAATGGATGGATAAGACCCTGAATGAACTTGATAGGAGTTTGAGGCTACATTGAGGGTTTCCAAATACGTTCTAGGAAAAAGATTTAAACAATGTAGAATATCACACCAACAATACTACATCCATACAAATTGTTGAATGTAAACCCAAGGATCTCTAGTCTAGAAACAATGTAATATTCTCACATTTTTATCTGCATGGTTGTTTTTCATATATACATGTAGATTCTAATGAAAGGGAAAATATTTACACTGTGTCTAAATCATGTTACTTTGTTGGATACGGTGACAATGTGTTTGGTTATCTATTTTGTGATGACTAAGAACAAAATGAACACCATATTCTAGAATGTGATATATAATTAAGGTTTCATATAAAATTTCTATCAGGAATCTGAATCTGATAGGGGTAATAAAGAATGATATTTCCAAGAGAAAGTGGATCTTGAAGGTGTACTTGAGTATGTGGCATCAAAACCGGTGGAGATTACTCTTTAAGATAAGTTAAAGAGATAAAAAGAGTGATAATTACAGTGAAAAGGTAGTCATCATCCATATATTATTTTTTATTAAATAAAGTTAGACAAAATAATTTTTTTAAAGGAAATTTAATATAATGAGTTAAACAAGTGGGGGATGGATATGAAGGAGGATATTTATTCATTACATGATAAAAATTATTAGGAGTTGACACCTTTTACGAAATGAATGAAATCATTTCAAAAAAATGGGTATACCGAGCCAAGGAATAACATATTGGTAAGAGGAGATACAAGGCATGACAGGTGGTTAAATGATTTTAGTAGAAGGAATGTGTGGACTTCACCGAAATATTCCCACATTTATATAATCTTACCACCATCCAGGTGGTTATTAGTATTATTGTATTAAAGGAATTTAATCTTGAGGAGCCAGATATGGAGAAACTTTTTATTCATGGGGATATGAAAGATGATATATATATATATGAAGAAACCAGAGGTATATGCTGAGTTAGGTAAGGAATACCTAGTGTATAAACACCAGATGTTCTTATAAAGGTTAAATAAAGAACCCTTATGGTGGAAAAAAACTTTTGATACATTCATGTGTAAAAATTCATATAAACAACATGGAATGGATAGATTTTGTTACTTAAAGTATTTTAGTGATGGATGCATTATACTACTTATATATGTGAATTACATGATCATTATAGGATCATGTATACAAAGAATTGATTATATGGAAGGGAATCATACATAAGAGTTTGAGATGAAAGATCCCAGAAAAGCAGGCATGATTTCAATGTTAAATAGCCCTAGAAAAAATTTGGGAAGATTTAAAGTGGATAATAAGATACCTAAAGGGATGAAAGGAATCATCATTGTGATTTGGGAATGGAAAGTCATTGTAGTGGTATATGGATGTTGATATTAGAGGTGATGTTGATAGTATGAGATGTACCAAAAGTTATTCGTTTACTTATAGAGTAATTTTAGTTAGCTAGATATCTCAGTTATAGAGGGTGGTGTATTTATCCACCACTAATGTAGAATACATTACAATAATAGAATATGGTAAGGATATGTCTTATTTGAAGAACTTCTAGGATGAGATGGGTATAATGTTTGAGTAAAATGGATTGTAGTGTGATAGTCATAGTTTTAAACATCTTGAAATAAATTCAATATTTCATTCCCATAAAAATTATATTTAGTTGAATTAAAAAAGTTTAAAGGCTTGATACAGGATGAGTTTCTACCATTATAGAAGATTAACTTAACAAAAAATATAGTATACTTGTTGGAAAAATTATTTTGATAGAAATTTTTAGGCATTATTATAACTTTTGTATTCTTCATTAATGAATGGAGGATGAGATTCATAAATTGTAATAATCTTATGGGAGTATAGAAATGGAAAATATCTTGTATTTTATGAATCATTTACTAGAAGTTGAAGAATTTATGGGTAACAATATAATCGTTAGTGAAAGAAGAGGTGGATCTCAAATTAAGTATGTTTTATAAGTCAATATCATTAAAAAAGGTAAAACTAAAGGATCCAGATCGTAGTGGAATATTTCTTGAATGGTTTACCTTGATCAATCTGATGATGTTGGGATGACTTCTTGTGGCCTAGAATAGCAAAACGTAAAGGAAACTATTGAATTTTTTACTTTTACATGATTACTATAGCATGTTGTAATTTATAGATGGTGATACTGTAACTACTTGGACTTCCAGCCACATGTTTCTATAGAATAATGGACTTACTATGTGGTTAGTGGAACAGTTGCATAACCTTCTTTATGCTCTCATTAGAGGTTGGATTTTAGTGTGTGATACTTTATGAATTTTCCTTATAATTATGCTCCCAAATTATTGAATTTATTTCACCTCTCCTTAGACGTTGGGATTTTTCCCAAACCATTTAAATCACTATGTCCTTTGATCAACTTCTTCTTGTTATTTTTTATTTTCTTCTCCTTTTCTTTAAACAATTTTATCATTTTGACTCCATGGTTTTTCATAGTTGGAACATGTGTAGTACCAAAATGTAATGATTGGTTATACAAAATTACCATACTTAAATTAATAATAATTATAGTTTTCATTGAAACATTCAATTATCATAATATTGTTAATTTAAATCCAATAGTACCTTTCCTGGAATGCGTCTTTTTGATACAATCGGAAATGGTTGGTGAAACCATACAATTATAACAAGTAATACGATCTATAGATATCTAATTTATAGATATTATAAGCATCAAGATTATAGAATATTTATAACGCCCTGACCCCAGTTACCCAGAGTCAGTGCATTATTATGTATCATTGGCATGATCACAAGAAAGATCAAATCTCAAAAGACCAATTAGTTTAGTAGCCTTGGAATAAATAGATAAATTCATAAAGTTTACATTACATCTTAAAGTGAAAACTACTACAACAACATCTTATCTTCATATCCCCTCATACTATCCCAATAGGTCATTCATAAATTACTTCTTCACATCCTGGAAAAAATAAAACATAGAAAGGGGTGAGCTCATATGCTCAGTAAGGATAACAATATAGCAGAAACTTTCATAAATAAGCCTAAACATTTAAGGCAATGTATAACTAAAACAAAAGACTTTTAAACTTGAACTTCAGCATAATATGGCAAAGATAAAATGAAATAATTCCATTTACTTATTCACATGACTATTCTACTTAGTCGAATAATCACATGCAATATCAATAAACACTTTTATAATGATGGAATGCATAATGCCGAACTTTAATTTTTGTGTCAAGGCATCGTGCCAAGACCTAAGTGATAACTGTAACCGGAACCCAACCCAGAGAGCATATGTAACCGGACTCCATCCTGGAGAGCCTCTATAACCGGACTCCCACCTGGAGTGCCTCTAATAACCGGACACCAACCTGGAGTGCCTCTAACAACCAAACACCAACCTGGATTGCCTCTAATAACCGGACACAAACCCGGAGTTCCTATAATAACCAGAAACCATGTAACGCCCCGGCACCAATTTCCTAGAGTCGGTGCATTAGTACATATAATTGGCATGATCACAAGAAAGATCAAGTCTCAAAAGACCGATTAGTTTAGTAGTCTTGGAAACACTAGATACATTCATAAAGTTTACATTACATCATAAATTGAAAACTACAACAAAATATTTTCCTCACACTCATATACCCTTATACTATCCCTACAATTAATTCATAAAATACTTCTTCACATCCTGGGAAAAATAAAACATAGAAAGGGGTGATCTCAAATGCCCAGTAAGGATAACAATATAGAGGAAACTTTTATAAATAAGAATAAACATTTAAGGAAATGTATAACTAAAAAAATACTTTTAAACTTGAACATCATCATAATTTGAAAAAATAAAATGAAATAATTCCATTTACTTATTGACATGGATATTCTACTAGTCGAATAATCAAATGCAATATCAATAACAACTTTCATAATGATGGAATGCATAATGTCAGACTATCATAACCACATAGACAAGGCCTCGTGGCAAGAATATAAATAAGATTTTGTCAAGGACTTGTTCTAAGACACTAGTTTGTCTCATGAGACCTACTGATGCATCAAGGAGCTATAGTGGGCTCCACCCGTCACTTATTAAGTCCAATACATTCCTCATATGAACAGGTTTAAACATAACATAAACATTCGTATTAAAACTAGCATACGAAATGTCAATACTTTCACCATAAACCATGAATGGTATAAAAACAACACATCCACAATCAAACATATCACAAAACCATAAATATAATATGGAAGCTTTGTATCATAATAAATCAACTCTAAATAAACTTGAAATCCATCAAAGGATGTTGACATAGATGAAATCAAAACTCTTTTTAGAGAAATATCTCTTTCTATTTTGAAATCAGTTAAGAGTGGTATATTTATAAAATAAAACATTTTCTTTGAAAATATTCTTATAATCATGTAAGGGAAGCTTCGAAGATTTTATAACGGTGGAAAATATCTGCATCTGTCGTATAAGTTAAAAAAAGACATTCTTACGTTAATTCCGTCGAAAAGGTTAAAATGGACCTTGTTTGGAAAACGACGGAAAGATTCCTTTATAAACCTCTTATAAAAAGTCAAACAAGGGTATAAATGAATTTAACCCATATTCTAGTGAATAGTAAAAATGTTTTGAAATACATTTTTAAGAAACATGGATGTGGATGATAAAGAAGTCCCAGTAGATTATTACGTATAAATAACCTCGGATAATGAAGAGATTGCGAAACAAACCCTTACCTTGTACTTTTCCTTGGTTGAGGGTAGGTTAACCTCATTTATAATGGTAAAATAATTGTTATTAAATTATACAATAATCATATACATTAATATGATATCATATATGATCTTTTAACATTTATTTGTTAATAATATCTTAGTATTATCGTTGTTTCGGGTGTTAACTTACTCGTTTTCTTTTATATGTTTTGTTACGTAAGATGTATTTGTCATGGATATGTTGTATATTATTCATATCCAGAATGATATCAAATCCTTAAACATTATTTTAATCATTAAATGAGAATTATTCTTGAATTTATACGATGGGGAATGAATCTCATCGCGTTCGTGGAGACGGTAGTCCGTACGTACGCACGAGCGACAATATCATTCTTTTGATATTAAAATAATATAAAATTTGATGGTATATCATATATACAGAATAATTATAATTTTATATTTAGTATTTACATGAATTAAACATCATTATTATACCCATCCAAATAATAATTTATTGAATAACAATTACCCCACGACGTGGAAACGGTAAGTCGTACGTACGTGTGTATGGTGACATGTCATTAAAAGGATGGATAGAATAATGAATATGGTTGTAAGATATTTATAATAACATCACAGTATATAAAATATATTGGAGTTATAATTTTAGAATGGTAATAACAAAGAATGAAGAAGTTTAAGAAGAAAGGAACTTGAAAAAGGGTGGTGAAAACATTACCTCTTCTTCGGGTTCTTCCTTTTGATTTGATCAAAAGGGCTCCTTAAGTTGGCTTTATGATCAAACTAATGCATCTAGGTTGAATTGATGTAAGTTGAGAGAGTATTTGGGCAGGGTATGTCTGATCCAAAAGGCTTTGAATGTGTGAATTAGTGAGAAGGGGGAGTGCCCTTTTATAAGAGGGGTGAGAGGCACCTTTTGAAAAGCTAGAAATATTATTTTATAATAAATTCATATTTGTTTTCTAATGGATCCAAAGTAGATTAATTAAGGTTTAAGGAGGTTATGGGTCTAAAACCACTCAACCAATATAATTTAGATATGTTTGTGTCATTATATTAACATTATCTTTTAGTTTTAACTCTTAGTTAATTAGTTTGACACTTACCAGGTCACTTTGTATTTTTATATTATATAGTTAATAAACATACTATATACCTCCAAGAGTCCCCCAAGTGGTGCATTAATGATACACCTATAATTATATAAGTCTCTTGTCCGAACCTTAGATTTTTAGGAATTGATTATAAATTAATAATATAATATTTGTTTCAAAAACTCTTTTTTGTCAATTATGACACTATTCAATAATTGATTTTTTTTAAAGTCTTAAATACTTTATTAATTCGAACCAAATTCATTTATGAAATCCTATAATGTCATATTAAGCAATAAAAGTCATGGATGTCATCAAAAAGTTCATATTATATTAATTTTAACATTTATAATACCAATTATTTGATTCTTTCATTAATAAGGAAAATACTACATCATTATTGTGTCATAAATAAATTTACTTATTAAATTTCTAAAAATTATAAATAAAATACCATTATGTATGAAATCTTTCTATATTTCTAATGAATATTTATAGTCCAAAATCCAACATATATAACCCTATATAAAAATTTATTTTTTAAAAGATATATGCTTATGTCATTTTGGTATTTATATTAACTTAATTAATATAAAGTGTCATTATCACTTACAAGTGGCTCTATGGGGTCCCAGAATCGACCCAAAGATGCCCATGGTCGGACATGTATCAAAAAAGAATGTTAGGATACGTTTTAGGGAAATTTATTATTATTAAAATATTATATTTTACCCTTATTTACCGGATTTACCCTTTAACCATGGTAAATAAAATTTTTACCACAGTAATTAATCAAAATGTCTAAAAATAAATGTTACCTATTCACACAATTTTGAAATATTGATTCAAAATATGGAATCCATTTTTCCAAATTCAAAACACAGAAGTGGAAAAAATTAATTTAAAATTAATTCCCGTTGTTAAAATAAAAAGCGTGTTTTTAAGAGATAATAACTATCAAAAGATTGAGACTTGTTCATGTCTGGTTTAATTCTGAAATTGTGTCCAGTGACCAAAATTGTATTAAATGGTAAAAATGTATTCTAAATATACTTTAAAACCACTCAAATTCATAATTTATCACATTTAATTATTTTGATTAAAAAAGTTGTTTTTAATTAAAATTTAGTAATTTTCACTATTCATCAAAATATAAATGTTATCCGAAAAGTTCCAAAATTTTACCTTAGGGTAATTTTGATATTCCAAATCAAAAAATGAAGTCAATTTTGAGAGATTAAATTTATATAATTTTAAAAAGTGGGTATTACTATTCATAACGGCTAGTTTGATTGGTTGTGGTGTGTGTTAGAACTCGAAGTTGCGTACAACACACGCAACTGTATTATTCAAAGGGAAGTGTACCATGAAAGCTTGGGGTGTTATATTCTCCCCTCCTTCAAATAATTTCATCCTCAAAATTTCTATAATACTACCACATGAAAAGACTCGGGTGGTTCTTCATCATAAGTTCCTCGGGTTCCCACGTTGTCTCTTCCATCTTGTGGTTTCTCCATAAAACTTTTACCAGACGGGTCGTCCGGTTTCTTAGCACTTGTTCTCTCATATCAAGAATCCTGAAAGGATATTCACAATAAGATAGATCAGGTTCCAGTTCTAATTCATCATAGGTGAGTACATGCGTTGGTTCAGGCATGTATTTTCTCAACAGTGATACGTGGAACACATCGTGAACTTTGGAGAGACTTGGGGGAATTGCCAATCGGTAAGCTACAACCCCAATTAGTTCTAGAATTTCGAATGGTCTGATGTACCTGGGACTCAATTTACCTTTCTTACCGAAATGTATAACTCCCTTACATAGAGATACCTTCAAGAAAACATGATCTCCTACATGAAATTCCAAATCTTTCCTTCAATTATCGGCATAGCTCTTCTGCCTACTTTGAGCTTCTTTGATGTGGTTTTGGATTACCTTTACCTTTTCCATCGTTTCCTCCACTAGTTCCGGGCCAACAAGTTTTCTTTCACCAACATCATCCCAACAGGTTGGTGTGCGACATCTCTTTTCGTACAACGCCTCATATGGTTCCATTTGAATACTCGAATGGAAGCTATTGTTATAGGAAAATTCTGCCAGAGGTAAATATTGATCCCACATACGTTGAAATTCAAGTGAGCAGGATCTCAACATGTCATCTAAGGTTTGAATATTCCATTCTGATTGTCCATATGTTTGAGGGTGGTAGGCAGTGCTCAAACGAAGTTCAGTATCCAAGGCTTTTTGAAGACTATTCCATAATCTTGAAGTAAAACGGGGATCATGATCAGAAACAATCGATAGGGGTACTCCATGAAGTCTCACTACTTCATTAATATATAGTCTTGCTAGACATTTCAGTGGTAGATCTTCTCTTATAGCAAGAAAATGTGCTGACTTGGTAAGACGATCAACAGTAACCCATATTGCATCATTCTTTCTAGGAGTCTTTGGTAGCCCCATGAAAAATTCCATCGTAATATTGTCCCATTTACACTCCAGTATGGGAAGAGGTTGCATGACTCCTCCAGGCTGTTGCCTTCCAGATTTCACTTGTTGACAAACCAAACATCTTGACACAAAATCAACAATCTCCCTCTTCATGTTGTCCCACCAAAAATGTTCCTTCAAATCTCTATACATTTTGGTTCTCCCAGGGTGTATAAAGAAATTGGAACTATGAGCATCATCTAGAAATTACCTTTTTAGATCAGGTATATCGGGAACACAAAGTCTCTTCCCAAATTTCAAAATTCCATCTTCATACACAAAGTCTCTCAATCTCCCATCATTCACAGATTTAATCTTCTTTTGAAATTATTCATCATCAGTCTGAGAACTCTTAATCCTTTCTAGTAAAGATGGTTTGGAAACCATTTGAAAAAGAATTGTTGTTTCACCTTCCATGGTTATTCCCATGTCCATATTCACTAGATACATGAAAATTGGATCCCTTTCAATTCTCATATTGTTCAAAATTCCATGATCTTTTCTGCTCAAAGCATCTGCCACCTTATTTTCCTTCCCCGAGTGGTAGTGTATCGTACAATCATAATCCTTGAGTAATTTAAGTCATCTCCTTTGCCTCATGTTGAGTTCTTTTTGTGATAAAATATACTTCAAACTCTTGTGATCAGTATAAATCTCACATTTTTCACCATAGAGGTAGTGCCTCCATATCTTCAAAGCAAATATCACAGCTGATAACTCGAGATCATGAGTAGGATAGTTTTGCTCATGAATTTTCAACTATCATGATGCATAGGCAATAACCCTATCATTCTGCATAAGGACAGAACCAAGTCCTTTCTTCGATGCATCACTATAAATAACGAACCCAACATTCCCCGATTGTAGAGTCAATATAAGAGCATTGACTAATCTTCTCTTCAGTTCTTCAAAACATTTGTCACACTCTTTTGTCCAAACAAATTTAACCCCCTTATGTGTGAGCTTTGTTAATGGGTTAGCCAATCTGGCAAAATTCTGAATGAAACGTCGATAATAACCTGGTAAACCAATAAAACTGCATAACTCAGTTATACTCGTAGGTGTTGTCCATTCTTGGATAGCATTGGTCTTAGAAGGATCAACAGAGATTCCATCTTTAGTGACAATATGACCAAGAAAATAAATCTCATGAATCCAGAATTCACACTTGCTAAACTTCCCATATAATTCATGTCTTCTTAGAGTCTTTGGGATAATGCGCAAGTGATTTTCATGATCTTCGTAGCTTTTGGAGTATACCAAGATATCATCAATAAATACCTCCACAAAATCATTGAGATATTCCTTGAAAACTATATTCATTAGATCCATGAATGCAGAGGGTGCATTATTCATCCCAAAAGGCATTACTGTAAACTCGTAATGCTCGTACCTGGTTCGAAATGCTGTCTTCGGAATGTCTTCCTTCTTCACACACAACTGATGATATCCAGATCGAAGGTCAATCTTTGAAAATTATTGAGCTCCATGCAGTTGGTCAAATAAATCATCAATGTGAGGTAGGGGATACTTGTTCTTTATTGTTATAGCATTGATCTCCCTGTAGTCGATACATAACCTCATAGATCTATCTTTCTTTTTAACAAAAAGAACAGGGGTTTCCCATTGAGAAACACTAGGGAGAATAAATCCCTTATTACTCAAATCCTCTAGTTGTTTCTTTAGTTCAACTAATTCCACAGTGGCCATTCTATAAGGGGCCTTTGGTATAGGCCTTGATCCAGGAATTAAATCAATGGAAAACTCAACTTCTCGTTCTAGAGGATGTCCAGGTAAATCTTCCGGAAACACATCTACATATTCTTTCACAACAGGTACATCCTCTATTTGGACATTAATTTTCCCACCCACAGTCATTTCATTCTCTTCCTCCCCAATAATAGAATTTAGTTGAGTTACTGGGGGTGGATCTAGATAAGAATTAGGTTGCGATGATTCTTCTCTAAAGATAAGGTGTTCCTTATCATCATCATCAAGAATCGTAACCTTTTTCTTCTTATAATAAATCTTTGCATCATGGTCCGAAAGCCAATCCATACCGAGGATTTTATCAAATTCAATCAAAGGTATGGTAATGAGACCAGCGGATAAAGAACATTTATGTGCTCTAATGGGGACTGATTCACAAAACTTTGTTTCAATGATACGTCCCTTAAGATTTTTAACTGACAACTCCCTTGTTAAATCAAATTAGAAATATCTAATTTTTTTAGAAAACTGGGAAGATATGAAACAATGTGATGATCCATAATCAAATAATGCATTTTCTAAACTTGAGAAAACCATTAAATTACCTTCCACCACGTCTTTCAGAGCTTCTACCTCAGCAGTAGTGATAGCATAAGCTTGGCCCTGATCCCTTGGCCTTTTCTAAGGTAAGTTCTCCTAACACTTAGGACATTCATTTGTATTATTTTCCATCTCCCTCCAATTGTAGCATTAGACATTGGCAGCTTCCTTTTTACCCTTGCAATCACAAGCTTGGTGGCATTTTTCACCACACTTGTAACAGACTCCCATTTCTTTTAAGGAGGTATCGGGGTGTTTCTTCCCACATTTACTACAGGATGGATATTCAACTTTTCCCTTCTTCCCTTTATTTCTATTCCCAGATTGATTAGAAGATATCTTCTTCTCTTTCTTTGCTTTAAATTCATAAGACTTAGAGAATTCCTTCTCTGTCTTGATAGCACATGAGACAATGTCTTCGTACGACGAGAACGATTGTGAGACTAATTCTCGACGGAGAAATGGTTTTAACCCATCAAAGAAATAATAAATCTTACTTCTTGGGTTTCATATATAATCTCCAGTATACCTTGCTAACCTTGTAAAGTTAACCTCATACTTTGCGACATTCTCATCCTCCTTTTTTCTCAGACTCAGAAATTGCCTTTCCATATCTACTCGATGGTCACGAGGAAAGTATTTTTCTAAAAACAGATATTTGAACTTCCTCCATTCCATATTTGATACTTCATCATCTTCCTTCATTTTTTGAATCAATGACCACCATTGATCAGCATCTCTAGTGAGGCGGTAAACTGCCATGATAACTTTTTCCCTTTCACTACTCCCCGAAGCCTGAAATATTTTCTCTAGGGAATTTATCCATTGCTTATCTACTAAGGAATTTGTACTCCCATTGAATGTTTGTGGTTGTTTCTTTATGAAGAAATCTAACATTGATCCTCCATGTTGTGGATCAGGGTGCTCCATATGGGTAAGGTTATTATTCATAACCTTAGTGAGTTGTCCTAGTATGGTGATTAGTTGATCAGCACCAGTTGCTTCACCAGCTCCACTATAATTATCTTAAGAAGGAGGGAAATCCCTATATGGAGTGCATGTATTGATACGGTTTCCATTTATTCCACTAGGTGCCATTTCTAAACAATGGCATAAACTAGATCAGTTTATGAATCAAATTACATAATTCCATACTTATAAAACACTTAACATAAATTGAACTATTTATGGATATAATCCATAATCATAAAAATGTTTTCTTTGAGTAAGTATATACACATAAACCCTTCATAATGATTTTTAAAGAAAATGAGAGTTATCCTATGCATATCCCCTGGGAGTGTCGTAACCAAGAGTGCAGCAAGGCCCGTTGTCGTGCACCAATTCCCGTTCGAGTTTAGCTCAAAGAGGTGTTTTCGGGTTTTACCCCTAGGTACATCTCTGCCAGATCCACCTCTACCTCCTCGTATCCAGACAGGGATGTATTGCTCCGAAAACTCACAAAATCTCTTCAATACCAAAATTCTAGGAAATATTCTATACTAATCCTCAAAGTCCATCTTAAATCTATGCACTCTAATTAGAGTTTATATAAATCTAGCTTCCAAGGTTTGAACTAAACTTCCTCTGATACCAACTGTAACGCCTTGACCCCAGTTGCCCAGAGTCGGTGCATTAGTACATATCATTGGCATGATCACAAGAAAGATCAAGTCTCGAAATATTGATTATTTTAAGTAGTCCTGTAAATAATAGATACATTCATAAAGTTTACATTACATCATAAATTGAAAACTACAACAACATCTTGTCTCCACACTCATTTCCCCTTATACTATCCATGCAGTTCATTCATAAAATACTTCTTCACATCTTGGGAAAAATAAAACATAGAAAGGGGTGAGCTCAAATTCCCAGTAAGGATAACAAAATAGCAGAAACTTTTATAAATAAGCATAAACATTTAAGGCAATGTATAACTAAAACAAAAGCCTTTTAAACTTGAACTTCAGAATAATAAGGAAAAAATAAAATTAAATAATTTCATTCACTTATTCACATGGATATTCTAATAGTCGAATAATCACAAGCAATATCAATAACCACTTTCATAATGATGGAATGCATAATTCCAGACTATCATAACCACATAGCCACGGCCTCGTGCCAAGACTAAAAATAAGATTTTGTCAAGGCCTTGTGCCAAGACACTAGTTTGTCTCATGAGACCTACCGATGCATCGAGGAGCTATAGCGGGCTCCACCCGTCACTTATTAAGTCCAATTCATTCCTCATATGAACAGGTTTAAACATAACATAAACATTCGTATTAAAAATAGCATACGAAATGTCAATACTTTCACCATAAACCATGAATGGTATAAAAATGACACATCCACAGTCAAACATATCACAAAACCATCAATAAAATATGGAAGTTTTGTATTATAATAAATCAACTCCAAATAAATGTAATATCCATCAAAGGATGTTGACATAGATGAAATCAAAACTCTTTTTAGAGAAATATCTCTTTCTATTTTGAAATCATTTAAGAGTCATATATTTATAAAATAAAACATTTTCTTTGAAAATATTCTTATAATCTTGTAAGGTAAGCTTTGAAGATTTTATAACGGTGGAAAATAGCCGCATCTTCCGTATAAGTTAAAAAAAAGACTTTCGTACCTTAATTCTACCGAAAAGGTTAAAAGGGGCCTTTTTTGGAAAATGACAGAAAGATTCCTTTATAAACCTCTTATAAAAATTAAAACAAGGGTATAAATGACTTTAACCCATATTCTAGTGAATAGTAAAAATGTTTTGAAATACATTTTTAAGAAACATGTATGTGTATGATAAAGAAGTCCAAGTAGATTATTACGTATAAACAACCTCGGATAATGAAGAGATTGCGAAATAAACCCTTACCTTATACTTTTCCTTAGTTGAGGGTAGGTTAACATCCTTTATAATGGTGAAATAATTGTTATTAAACTATACAAGAATCATATACATAAATATGATATCATATATGATCTTTTAACATTGATGTTTTAATAATATCTTGGTATTATCGTTGTTTAGGGTGTTAACTTACTCGTTTTCTTTTATATGTTTTGTTACGTAAGCCATGTTTGTCATGGATAAGTTGTATCTTATTTATATCCAGAATGATATCAAGTCCTTAAAAATTATTTTAATCATTAAATGATAATTAGTCTTGAATGGATACGATGGGGAATGAATTTCATCGCGTTCGTGGAGACGGTAGTCCGTATGTATGCACGAGCGACAATATCATTCTTTTGATATTAAAATAATATATAATTGGATTTTATATCATATATAAAGAATAATTATCATGTTATATTTATTATTTACATTAATTACACATCATTATTATACCCATCCAAATAATAATTTATTGAATAACAATTACACCACGACGTGGAGACGGTAAGCCGTACGTACGTACGTATGGTGACATGTCATTCAAAGGATGGATAGAATACTAAATATGGTTGTACCATATTTATAATAAAATCAAAGTATATATAAGATATTAGAGTTATTATTTTATAATGGTAATAACAAATAAAGAAGAAGTTGAAGAAGAAAGGAACTTGAAAAGGGGTGGTGAAAACATTACCTCTTCTTCGGGTTCTTCCTTTTGATTTGATCAAAATGGCTCCTTAGGTTGGATTTATGATCAAAATAAGGCCTCTAGGATGATTTGAGGGAAGTTGAGAGAGTATTTGGGTATGTTTTGGCCGAACCAAAAGGCTTTGAATGTGTGAATTAGTGAGAAGGGGGAGTGCCCTTTTATAAGAGGGGTGAGAGGAACCTTTGGAAAATCTAGAAATATTATTTTATAATAAATTCATATTCGGTTTCTAATGGATCAAAAGTGGATTATTTAAAGGTTAAGGTGGGGATGGGTCGAAAACACTCAACCAATATAATTTAGATAGGTTTTGGGCATTATATTAACCTTATCCTTTAGTTTTAACTCATAGTTAATTAGTTTGACAATTACCATGTCACTTTGTATTTTTATATTATATAGTTAATAAACTTACTATTTACCTCCAAGAGACCCCCAAGTGGTCCATTAATGATACACCTATCATGATATAAGTCTTTTTGCCGAACCTTAGATTTTTAAGAATTGAATATAAATTAATAATATAATATTTGTTTTAAAAACTCTTTTAAGTCTATTTTTACACTACTCAATAATTGATTTTTGTTAAATTCTACAAAACTTTATTAATTCGAAAACAATTCAATTAAGAAATCCTATAATGTCATATTAAGCAATAAAAGTCATATATGTCATCAAAAATTTCAAATTATATTAATTTTAACATTTATAATACCAATTATTTGATTCTTTCATTAATAACGAAAATACTGCATCATTATTGTGTCATAAATAAAATTAATTATTAAATTTCTAAATATTATAAATAAATTACCATTATGTAGGAAATAGTTTTATCTTTATATTGAATATTTATAGTCAAAAATACAACATATATAACCCTATGTAAAAAAAAATTTTCTAAAAGATATATGCTTCTGTCATTTTTGTATTTATTTTAATTTAATTAATATAAAGTGTCATTATCAATTACAAGTGGCTTCATGGGGTCCCAAAATAGACCCAAAGATGCCCATGGTCGTACATGTATCAACCAATAATGTTAGGACACGTTTTAGTATAATTTATTATTATTATAATATTATTTGTTACCCGTATTTACCGGATTTACCCTTTAACCATGGTAAATAAATTTTTTACCAAAGTAATTATTCAAAATGTCTAAAAATAAAAGTTACCTATTTACACAATTTGGACATCCTGATTCCAAATATGGAATCCATTTTTCCAAATTCAAAACACATAAGTGCCAGAAATTAATTTAAAATTAATTCCCTTTGTTAAAACAAAAAATGTGTTTTTAAGAGATAATAACTATCAAAAGATTGACACTTGTTCATGTTCGGTTTAATTGTGAAATTATGTCCCATGGCCAACATTGTATTAAATGGTAAAAATATATTCTAAATATACTTTAAAACCACTCAAATTCATAATTTATCATTATTAATTATTTCGATTAAAAAAATTGTTTTTAATTAAAATTTAGTAATTTTCACTATTCATCAAAATATAAATGTTATCCTAAAAGTTCCAAAATTTTACACTAGGCTAATTTTGATATTCAGAATCCAACAATGAATTCAATTTTTAGAGACGAAATTTATAAAATTTTAAAAATTGGGTATTACTATTCATAACGGCTGGTTTGATTGGTTGTGGTGTGTGGTAGAACTCGAAGTTGCGTACAACACACGCTACTGTATTATTCAAAAGGAAGCGTATCGTGGAAGCTTGGGGTGTTACACACCAACCCAAAGGGCTTACATTTACCGGTACCTAACCTGGAACATACTAGTTTAACACATTCATCTTAAGAAGACGATGAAATATAACATAAACATTCATATTAAAACAAGCATATGAAATGCCATTACATTAACCACAAACCATGAATGGTATAAAAATAGAATATCCACAGTCATACATATCAGAACTCATTCAATACAACATGGAAGATTTTATTATAATAAATCAACCTCAATCAAAAATAATATCCAGTAAAGGATGCTGACATAGTTGAAAATGATGAGTAAAACTTTTTGGGAGAAATATCATTTTTGTAAAATCATTTAAAAGTCACACATTTATAAAGGAAGTAATTTAAAAGATATTTTTGAATCAAAGTTTCCCATACCACTTTGAAACTTTTGAAAAGAATTATCATTTCAAAACATTCATGTCCATATAAATAAATCCTTAAAAACCATTTTGAAGACATGCACATTAATGAGAAATATTTAGAAGAATAAATATTTAAAACTTTTGAAATGATGTTTTAGTAAAAGGGCCCTTAAAAAAATACCTTTGGAAACTCTTTCATAAAACATGAACATGGATAATAAATATTTCGCAGTAGATACTTACGCAAAACAACCTCGGATAATAATGAGATTGTAAAATTAACCCTTACCAATTTGGTAACATACAAAACATACACCCCATCAAAGAAGTATCATACAATAAATATGTAAATACACATATATTAAAGTTTATTACACAAGAAATACAATTATGGTCAGTACATAAACCACACAAAAGGTAATAGTGGCAATATGGCATGAATCTCACAGGAATAAAGAGCGAGATGAAAACCCATTACCTTGTACTTTTCCTTAGTCGATGGTATGTTAACATCCTATATAATAGTTAAAAAATTGTTATTAAATTATAAAAGAACTATATACATAATTATGATATCAAATATGATCTTCTAATAATGATTTGTTAATAATATTTTTGTATTATCGTCGTTTTGGTTGTTAACTTACTCGTTTTCTTTTATATGTTTTGTAACATAAGCCATGTTTTTTATGGATAGGTTGTATATTATTCATATCCATAATGATATCAAGTCCTTAAACATTATTTTTAATCATTAAATTAGAATTATTCTTGAATGGATACGATGGGGAATGAATCTCATCGCGTTCGTGGAGACAGTAGTCTGTACGTATGCACGAGCAACAATATCATTCCTTTTATATTAAAATAATATATAATTGGATTGTATAACATATATAAAGAATAATTATCATGTTATATTTATTATTTACAAGAATTACACATCATTATTAGACCCATCCAAATAATAATGTATTGAATAACAATTACACCACGACGTGGAGACGGTAAGTCGTACGTACGCACGTATGGTGAGATGTCATTCAAAAGATGTATAGAATACTGAATATGGTTATACCATATTTATAATAACATCACATTATATATCAAACACTGGATTTCTTATTTTACAATGGAAATAACAACGAAAGAAGAAGTTGAAGAAGAAAGGAACTTGAAAGAGGGTGGTGAAAACATTACCTCTTCTTCGGGTTCTTACTTTTGATTTGATCTAAAGGTCTCCTTAGGTTGGTTTTATAACTAAAGAAAGGCCATTATGTTTAAGTGAGGGAATTTGAGAGTGTATTTGGTCAGGGGTTGTCTGAGACAAAATTATTTGAATGTGTGAATTAGTGAGAAGGTGGAGTGCCCTTTTATTAGAGGGTGAGGGGCACCTTTAGAAAAGCTAGAAATATTATTTTATAATAAATTAATATTTGGTTTATAATGGATCCAAAGTGGGTTATTTAAAGTTTAAGGTGGGGATGGGTCGAAACCCACTCAACCAATAGGTTTTAGAAAGGTTTGGGTCACTATATTAACCTTATCTTTTAGTTTTAACTCTTAGTTAATTAGTTTGACATTTACCATGTCACTTTGTATTTTTATATTATATAGTTAATAAACTTACTATAAACTTTCAAGAGACCCCCAAGTGGTCTATTAATTATACACCTATCATGATAAAAGTACTTTGGCTGAACCGTAGATTTTTAGGAATAGAATATAAATTAATAATATAATATTTTCTTTAAAAACTCTTTTATGTCAATTTTGATAGTATTTAATAATTGATTTTTTTTAAAGTTTTAGAAACATTATTAATTCGAAAAAAATTCATTTAATAAATTCTAACATGTCATATTATTCAATAAAATTCTTTTATGGCATCAAAACTTTCAAATTATATTTATTTTAATATTTATAACACCAATTATTTGATTCTTTAATTATTAAGAAAAATAATGAATCATTATTGTGTCATAAATAAATTTAATTATTCAATGTCTAAAAATTATAAATAAACTACTATGATGTATGAAATCTTTATATATTTCTAATAAATATTTATAGTCGAAAATACAATATAAATAACCCTATGTAAAAATTTGTTTACGAAAAGATATATGGTTATGTCATTTTTGTATTTACTTTAACTTAATTAACATAAAGTGTTATTATCACTTACAAGTGGCTCCATGGGGTCCCAAAATCGACCCAAATATGCCCAAGGTCGGAAATTTATCAACCAATAATGTTAGGACACATTTTAGGGTAAATTAATATTATTATAATATTATTTTGTTACTCTTATTAACCGGATTTACCCATTAATCATGGTAAAAAAATACCGAAATAATTATTCAAAATGTCTAAAAATAAAAGTTACCTATTTAAAAAAATTTGACCTCCTGATTTCCAAATATGGAATAAATATTTCTAAATTAAAAATAGATAAGTGGCATAAATTAATTTAAAATTAATTCCAATTGTTAAAACAAAAAGCGTGTTTTTAAAAGTTAATAACTATCAAAAGATTGACAGATGTTTATGTCCGGTTTAAATGTAAAATTATTTACAATGACGAAAATTGTATTAAATGGTAAAAATATATTCCAAATATATTTTAAAACCACTTAAATTCATAATTTATCACTATTAATTATTTTGATTAAAAAAAGTTGTTTTTTATTAAAATTTAGTAATTTTCACTATTCATAAGAATATAAAAGTTATCCGAAAAGTTCCAAAATTTCACCCTAGGCTAATTTTGATATTCCAAATCCAAAAATGAAGTCAATTTTGAAATATAAAATTTATAAAATTTCAAAAAGTGGGTATTACTATTCATAACAGCTAGTTTGATTGGTTGTGGTGTGTGTTAGAACTCGAAGTTGGGTAAAACACACGCTACTATATTATTCAAAGAGAAGAGTATCGTGGAAGCTTGGGGTGTTACATTATCACCTCATTTAATAAATTTCGTCCTCGCAATTTGAAATTGTTCCTTTAAAATAAAAGGTTGAAAATAGAAAATACCTTTGTAGAAAACCCACATCAGAAATAAGGTTACTAAAATTTAGCCATCATAAGAGGGAAAGGGAAATAAAAAAGTCACCACCAAATTTTGATCTTGATTAAGATAACATTGGTGGAAATTATATACACATAATTTGAGGAGAAATGTAAATATTTTTAGGGAGTGATTGAGGTCATCAATCACAAACAGGTGTAAAATTGTGGCCCTCAAACCCTTCAATCTATGGTGATTTAAAATATCATCAGTTCAACAAAACATAAGGTATTAGGATAACACATTTTTTTGTTTTAATATCCCTTTACTAAGGTTTAAAAATTAATTTATTCATATAATAATATAGAGGTATATATATATATATACTTGACAAGTTGGGTTTCAAACCTTAACTAATTTCTACCACAAACTCATCTTTCACTCAAAAAGATAATAGAACTCAAAAATATTATATTTATCCTAATCATACAAGGTTCCAAATATTAAAACATACCATTTATATTAGGAAAACTATTTTTTAATAACTAGGGACTTCTTATAGGATAGTGGTTTGTAATAAAGGGTTATCCCACTATGGTTGGAGGTTCGATTCCTGTGGCTTTGTTAAACGCGATGGGTTATCCCCCGACCTACAGGTTGTCTTTTTCCTAAAACTATAGTATTATAATATTCCAAAAATAATCTTCATAAATGTTTTAACCTTAAACAATACTATCCAAAGTTCAAATTAATACATTCAAACCTTTCTAGTTATCCAAAATACCTCTGTCTAGACTTTCTCTAAAAGGTCTCTAAATTCCAAAATCAATTGTAACATTAGATACCCCAAACAAAGTAAAGTTTCTATTATTGTCACATACTAATAATATGATTACCTTAATTATATTAAAACCTTAATGAAAACAAAAAGTACTGCAGTACAATCCTTATATATATCACATTATTCTTATAACCATAATATAGTTCTTGAGTCCAAAAACACAAATACAATAACTATTCAACTTCATCTGTAGTAACAGCATAAGCATGGACTTGATCCCTTGTCCTTTTCTGAGGTATGTTTACTTGGTTATTAGGGAATTCATTTTCATAATGCCCCATTTCTCTACAATTGTAGCATTCAACATTGAAAGCTTCTTTCTTTCCCTTGCAATCATGAGTCTGGTGACCTTTTTCTCCACATTTGTAACAAACTCCCATTCCATTTAGGCAAGTACCAGGGTGTTTCTTACCACAATTATCACATAATGGAAAATTGTTCTTTCCCTTTTCCCTTTATATTTCTCTTGTTCGACCGTTCTCTTATTCTCTAGCTTTTCTTTAATGTCATAGGACTTAGATAATTCTTTTTCGATCTTGATGGAACACGAGACAATATCTTCGTATGATGGGAAAGATTGTTAAATTAATGCTTGAAGAATAAATGGTTTTAACCCATCAAAGAAACGATCAATCTTACTTCTTGGGTTACGTATATAATTTCCATCATACCTTGCTAACCTTGTAAAGTTAGCCTCATACTTTGAGACATTCTCATCCTCCTTTTGCATCAGACTCAGAAATTGTCTTTCCATATCTGCTCGATGGTCACGAGGAAAGTATTTTTCTAAGAAAAGCTCTTTGAACTCCCTCCATTCCATATTTGATACTTCATCATCTTCCTTTGCATTTTGTATCAATGACCACCATTGATCAGCATCTCCAGTGAGGCCATAAACTGCCATGACAACTTTTTCCCTTTCACTACTCCCCAAAGCCTGAAATATCTTCTCTAGGGAACTTATCCACTGCTCAGCTACTAATGGATTTGTACTCCCATTGAATTTTGGTGGTTTTTTCATCATGAAGCGATCTATCATTGATCCTCCATGCTGCAAATCAGGGTTCTCCATACGGGTAAGGTTATTATTCATAACCTATGTAAGTTGTCCCAGTATGGTGATTAGCTGATCATCACCAGTTGCATCACCAACTCCACTATAATTATCTTGAGTAGGAGGGAAATCCCTACATGGAGTGCGTGCATTGATACGGTTTCCATTCCTTCCACTAAGCACCATTTCTAAACAATTTCATAAACTAGATCAGTTTATGAATCAAAATACATAATTCCATACTTGTAAAACACTTAACATAAATAGAACTATTTATGGATATAATCCATAATCATAAAAATGTTTTCTTTGAGGAAGTATATACTCATAGACCCTTCATAATGGTTTGTAAAGAAATTGAGAATTATCCTAAGCATATCCCCCGGAAGTATCGTAACCAAGAGTGCAGCAAGGCCCGTTATCATGCACCTGTTCCCGTTCGATTCTAGCTCAAAGAGGTTTTTTCGGGTTTTACCCCTAGGTACATCAATGCCAGAGCCGTCTCTACCTACTCGTATCTAGATAGGTATGTATTGCTCAGAAAACTCAGAAAATTTATATAATACCAAAATTCTAGGATGTTCTTCTATACTAATCCTCAAAATCCATCTTAGGTCTATGTGCTCTAATCAGAGTTTACTAAAATCTAGCTTCCAAGGTTTGTACTAAAATTCCTCTGATACCAACTATAATGCCCCAACCTCAGTTACCCAGAGTCGTTTCATTATTACGTATCATTGTCATGATCACAAGAAAGATCAAATCTCAAAATACCGATTAGTTTAGTAGCATTGGAATGACTAGATACATTCATAAAGTTTGCATTACATCATAAAGTGAAAACTACTACAACATCATCTTGTCTTCATATCCCCTCATACTATCCCTACAGGTCATTAATAAATTACTTCTTCACAACCTGGGAAAAATAAAACATAAAAAGGGGTGAGCTCATATGCTCAGTAAGGATAACAATATAGTGGAAACTTTCATAAATAAGCACAAACATTTATGGCAATGTATAACTAAAAAAAGCCTTCTAAACTTGAAATTCAACATAATATGGAAAATATAAAATGAAATAACTACATTTACTTATTCACATGAATATTATACATAGTTGAATAATCACATGGAATATCAATAACAACTTTCATAATGATGGAATGCATAGTTCTAAACTTTAATTTCTGTGTCAAGGCCTCGTGCCAGGACCTAAGGGATAACTGTAACCAGAACCCATCCCGGAGAGCCTCTGTAACCGGACTCCATCCCGGAGAGCCCCTCTAACTAGAATCCAACCCGGAGTGCCTCTAATAACCAGAAACCAACCCGGAGTGCCTCTAATAATCGGACACCAACCTGGAGGGCTTACTTTTACTGGTCCCCAACCTGAATCATACTAGTCCAACACATTCATCTTAAGAAGAGGATGAAATATAACATAAACATTCGTATTAAAACTAGCATACAAAATGTCATTACATTAACCAAAAACCATTAATGGTATAAAAATAGAACATCCATAGTCATACATATCAAAACTCATTCAATACAACATGGAAGATTGTATTATAAAAAATCAACCTCAATCAAAAATAATATCCAGTAAAGAATGCTGACATAGTTGAAAATGATGAGTAAAATTTTTTGAGAGAAATATCATTTTTTTTAAATCATTTAAAAGTAACACATTTATAAAGGAAGTATTTTAAAATATATTTTTGAATCAAAGTTTCCCATACCACTTTGAAACTTTTGAAAAGAATTATCATTTCAAAACATTCATGTCCATATAAATAAATCCGTAAAGACCATTTTGAATACATGCACATTAATGTGAAATATTTAGAAGAATAAATATTTAAAACATTTGAAATGATGTTTTAGTAAAAGGTCCCTTAAAATAATACCTTTTCAAACTCTTTCATAAAACATGAACATTGATAATATATATGTCCCAATAGATACTTATGTACAACAACCTTAGAAAATAATGAGATTGTGAAATTAACCCTTACCAATTTGGTAACATACGAAAAATACACCCCATCAAAGAAGTATCATAAAAGTAATATGTAAATAAACATATATTAAAGATTATTACACAAGAAATACAATTATGGGCAGTACATACACCACACAAAAGGTAATAGTGTCAATATGGCATGAATCTCATGGGAATAAGAAGTGAGATGAAAACCTCTTACCTTGTACATTTCCTTAGTCTATGGTATGTTAACCTACTATATAATAGTTAAAACATTGTTATTAAATTATACAATAACTATATACATAATTATGATATCATATATGATCTTCAAATAATGATTTGTTAATAATATTTTAGTATTATTGTTGTTTTGGGTGTTAACTTACTCGTTTTCTTTTATATGTTTTGTTACATAAGACATGTTTGTTATGGATAGGTTGTATCTTATTCATATCCATAATGATATCAAATCCTTAAAAAATATTTTTAATCATGAAATGAGAATTAGTCTTGAATGGATACGATGGGGAATGAATCTCATCGCGTTCGTGGAGACGGTAGTCCGTACATACGCATGGGCGACAATATCATTCTTTTGATATTAAAATAATATATAATTGGATGGTATACCATATATAAAGAATAATTATCATGTTATATTTATTATTTACATTAATTACACATCCTTATTATACCCACCCAAATAATAATGTATTGAATAACAATTACACCACGATGTGGAGACGGTAAGCCGTACGTACGCACGTATGGTGACATGTCATTCAAAGGATGGATAGAATACTTAATATGGTAGTACAATATTTATAATAAAATCACAGTATATAGAAGACACTGGAGTTTTTATTTTAGAATGGAAATAAAAAATAATGAATAAGTTGCAGAAGAAAGGAACTCGAATGAGGGTGGTGAAAACATTACCTCCTCTTCAGGTTCTTCCTTGTGATTTGATCAAAAGGGCTCCTTAGGTTGGATTACTGACTAATGGAAGGCCTCTATGTTGAAGTGAGGGAAGTTGAGAGAGTATTTGGGTAGGTTTTGGCCAATCCAAAAGTCTTTGAATCTATGAATTAGTGAGAAGGGGGAGTGCCCTTTTATAAAAGGGGTGGAGGCACCTTTGGAAAAGCTAGAAATATTATTTTATAATAAATTCATATTCGGTTTCTAATGGCTCCAAAGTGGATTATTTAAAGGTTAAGGTGGGTATGGGTTGAAAATCACTCAAAAAATGGGTTTTAGACAGGTTTTGGTCTCTATATTAACCTTATCTTTTAGTTTTAACTCTTAGTTAATTAGTTTGACATTTACCATGTCACTTTTTATTTTTATATTTTATTGTTAATAAACTTACTATAAACTTCCAATCAACCTCCAAGTGGTCTATTAATGATACACCTATAATGATACAAGTCCTTTTGCCGAACCTTAGATTTTAAAGCATAGAATATCAATTAATAATATAATATTTTTTAAAAAACACTTTTATGTCAATTTTGATAGTATTTAATAATTTATTTTTGTTAAAGTCTTAACAACATTATTAATTCAAAAAAAATTCATTTAAGAAATCCTAAAATGTAATATTATTAAATTAAATTCTTCTATGACATCAAAACTTTCAAATTATATTTATTTTAATATTTATAATACCAATTATTTGATTCTTTCATTAATAAGGAAAATACTGAATCATTATTGTGTCATAAATAAATTTAATTATTAAATGTATAAAAATTATAAATACAATACTATGATGTAGGAAATCGTTTTATCTTTATAATGAATATTTATAGTCGAAAATATAATATATATAACCCTATGTAAAAATTGGTTTACTAAAAGATATATGGTTATGTCATTTGTGTATTTACTTTAACTTAATAATATAAAGTGTCATTATCACTTACAAGTGGCTCCATAGGGTCCCAAAATAGACCCAAATATTCCCATGGTCGAACATATATCAACCAATAGAGTTATGACACATTTTAGGGTAAATTAATATTATTATAATATTATTTGTTTACCCTTATTAGCCGGATTTACCCTTTAACCATGGTAAAAAAAAAATATTTACCGAAGTAATTATTCAAAATGTATAAAAATAAAAGATACATATTTAAAAAATTTGGACCTCCTGATTCAAAATATGGAATCCATATTTCTAAATTCAAAACACATAAGTGGCAGAAATTAATTTAAAATTAATTCCCATTGTTAAAACAAAAAGTGTGTTTTTAAGAGATAATAAATATCAAAAGATTGACAGTTGTTTATGTCCAGATTAAATGTGAAATTATGTTCAATGACCAATATTGTATTAAATGATAAAAATATATTCCAAATATAATTTAAAACCACTTAAATTCATAATTTATCACTATTAATTATTTTGATTAAAAAGGTAGTTTTTAATTAAAATTTAGTAATTTTTACTATTCATCAAAATAAAAAAGTTATCCGAAAAGTTCCAAAATTTCACCCTAGGATAATTTCGATATTCCGAATCCAAAAATGAAGTCCATTATAAAAGATAAAATTTATAAAATTTTAAAAGGTGGGTATTACTATTCATAATGGCTAGTTTGATTGGTTGTGGTGTGTGTTAGAACTCGAAGTTGCATACAACACATGCTACTGTATTATTCAAAGAGAAGTGTACAGTGGAAGCTTGGGGTGTTACAATATTTATTTGGAATGAAAATATTCCTTTTTCCTATAAGTGTCTAGAGGGAGAACCATAATTTTCTAAGAAAATATATTAAGAACATACGGAAAAAAATTATAAGTCTTATAGTTAGTTAAGACTAGATTAACAGTAGCCCTTGAAATATTTACTAAAATCAATAACCCAAGTTCAAGGGAAAAAGATTTACTGAGGTAGATGTATGGGATTCCAAGACTAATTCAAATTTAATATTCATACAATGTATTTAAAAATACAATTTAGAACAATTCAAGTTATAAGTTCCTCTACTGTCACAAGGATAAATCTCTCTTCGAATAAATTTATCAGACATGGAAGGATATTATAATGTTTTTGAGAACTCTATACATATTGATGTTGTTTTTATCACATAATTAGTGTTATGTACATGATATATTATTTTCAACACATAAATTATGAAAGGAAAATATTATGTAAATCCATGAGAAGTTAATGAGAAGTATTTAATGCTATCAGTCAGTACTTGAAAAAGTATAATGGATATATACCTCGTACATAGAGAGGAAATAACACTAGTTTTAAGGGGGGGAAATAATCTTCCTAAGTATCATTTTATCTAATATAATTATTTGGATAAGGTAATAAGAAATAGTACCCCATTGAAGCTAGTGTTTTCCATATCTACAAACACTGAGTATGTTGAAACATTTGATATACTTAAAAATATATATAAATTACATAACATTTTCTTTAGTACTTAAAATTGTACCAAAGGTAAAAACTAATATTTTAAGAATATGAATGATGAAAAAAGAATATACTCAAGGTTATTATCTTTTGAGGAATTTTTACTTAATGATGGGAAGTAATAGATAATAGAGATACCATGTAGAAAAATGTGGAATATGTAATGACTAAAGCACTTTTTTTAATAGACACATGATTATATCATGTGAGAGATGATGTGTTGATGGTTAGTATATTGGCTCTCGTGTAGGTGGGAGTGTTGCTATGAAAACCCATACTTTTAATACAACTTAATTTACATTTTAATACATTAAGATAAAACTAATAAAATCCAAAGAGATCATAAGGCATAATGTCATTTTTATTTAGATACATAGTAAAATAAATTGAAACAATGGTATAACAACATTATTAAAAAATCTAAAAATTTCCTTATATTCCATTGATCTTTTAATACTATGTAGGATAACTTAGGGATTTATATAAGAAAGGGGTGAGATATAAAGCATAGTAATATAACAATAAAATAATAAAATGATGAAACTAATACATGTTACTCAAGATAATTATCAAGGTGACATAAATGGGGTGAAAATCATAATCAGGAATATCAAATCATGATATATGTTGATAAAACTAAGGAAACATAAGAATGCTACCACAAAATAAAACTTTAAATCATAAGAATAAGTCAAGGATAACCACTAAGTCATCATAACATAGTGTGAATATGATAACCTCATATCATTAATATATGGTATCACATGAGATAAAAAGATTACCTGATTCATTTAAGGGTTATATAATTTCAGGTCCACCCATACCATTTATATTATGTAATTTCATTTCTGTGAGACATAGATCATACAACATAAAATCCAATTTCATCACTTTTAATCCAATGAATAATGAGTCGATGTTTTATATAAGGTTTTCCACAATAAATAAAAGATAATTACATTTAGGTGAATAACCATGATTGGAAATGGGAATGGGTATTAACTAAACAAATGTTTTTCTTGGAAAATCACATGATAGTTTCGGCAGTATAATAGGTGTACAAAAAGATTCATGCAAGGGTTTAATGAGAGATAATGTTGAAATACCATAACTTATACATCATTTGTATAGTATAAGGGATAGGTAAAAATACATTCTATCATGATTAATTAGAAATAAAATGATATAATACAAAGAAAGTTGTTTTCTAAAGATGAGGTAGATAAAATCACATTACCTTGAGAGAGTGCTTCTAAATGTTTTGTAGGATCTTCTTAAGAACATTTCAATACCTTGGGAGGGATTTATATAGGGAATGGGAGTGTAACTTCATGATCAATGTGTTTTTAGTGAATATGAGTGGGTTATTGGGTGGGTATTTTTAGAAAATGATAGGGGATGATTTATTTCTTTATTTCTAAACATAGGTTTTGGACCCTATATGATAAAATAATCAAAACCAAAAACCTTAATATTGTTTTTTCACAAGGATTATTCCAGAGAGGAGTGAATTTAAATATTTTATATGGCCTATAAAAAAAAATATTAAAATAATACCTTAAGTGATGTGGAAGTTACTCATGTTCATAAATATTTGATTTTTAATCCTAAGAATACAATATAGGTTATGCGGGATTCAAAAAGGGTTTATAAAATTAATAAAATAAAAAATTATTTTAAATGGGAAATATATATATTGTATTGGATTCCATTTAAAACAATTATTACATCACTTTTGGTCATTATTATGTAATAATTCAAACTGTATATTAATACCATATTTTTAACACCCTGAAATTATAAAATAATAAAATTTTATTTGATATCATATGTGATAAAAACACAAATCTTAAAAGACCCATGAACTATATTTCTTTAAACATAATCTCTTCAATAGCCCGCAAAAACACAAAACCCAATATTAAAATGTATCGTAATATAGAATAATGTTATATCCCAGTAAATAAATTGGGGGGGGGGGTACGAATAATACTAACTAAATTATGAAAATTTTATTGTTTAAAAATTTATTGAATAAATTAAATATATATATATTTATAATAGATAAAATTAAAATTATTTTAAAGAAAAAGAATTTTTTTCTAAAAAATGATATTCTTATTAAATGGTGGGTTAACCGCACTTTGCACACATAAATAATAATTAATTTTAAAAAACTGTTAGAAAACTAATTTGAAAATATAAAATTAATTTTTTAAACCATAATATCAAAATTATCTTAGATTGATTTTTCAGTTTTTTTTTTGAAATGTTTCATTTTTTGATGAATAGTGAAATATACAGAATTTTAACTTAAAACTTTCATTCAATTTAGATTATTTAGAATGTTAAATTATATTTTCAAATGGTTTTAAAGTGAAATTAGTTCAATTATATATTTATAAATCCAATTCATTTCATTGGAATCATTTTTATATTATATTTTGATATAAAATCTTCGTAAACTCTTGGAAATTTTTTCCTTGAAAACCATATTTCTCGTCACGTCTATGAGATTGATTTTAAAAAATATATATTATATCACTTTTATGAAATGAATTTTGAAAAAATGGTTCATTATTTGTAGTTATAAAAATTTATATTATATAATAATTTCAACTTAATTTTTATACCATTATGAATAATAAAAACAGTAAAAAATATTTACCATGGATAAGGAAAAATGGATTTACTATAGGGTTAAACTAAGAAGATAAGTGTTAAAATGACCTATCAATATGTAAAAATATTATTGTTTCTATCTTTCTAGCTTATTCTATCCTAAATTATAACATAGTTGTATATGGGGGATTTTGGCATGTAAATAACCTTATCATTTTGGATTGTTTTGGGAAATTTCCATGTAATTTCCAAGAGGGTTCTCTTTCTACTCTTATAAAATGAAACTCACTCCTTTCAATTATTCACACATATAAAAAACATTATATTGACCAAAAACTAAAAAAATACCCCCCATCATCCTTATATATATTTTTAGATTCTTTTCCTCCCAAAAGGTTATCTCTAAGGCCCTTAAGAGATGATCCAAATTATGTTTCTATTAAATAAGGTAATTTTTTTATAAATTCTCTATAATTTTATTTATCATTTTTAAAAATTAAATTATTTAATAAAAATTAAAATATAAGAAAAACATTATCTCTAATATATTTATTTGCTATTACTTTTATGGAATAATATTTATATATCTCCACTTCCATCAATTGGGAAATGAAATCATCGATCATGTGTATGGAGGACTTCCGCCTCACTAATAGATGTACTTAATTTTCCATCACCAGATTTTTAGGATGGATATAATAGTGTTTCACACTCCAAACATTGGAATTATTTTATTTTATTCTTTTATTGATCTTGGATCCTTTGGAAAATTTCTCGGTTGAGTCCTAGTTTAAATTTTTTAGTTTTTATTGAGAAGTTTCTGTTATGGGTTTCTCTAAATCTGGAATAGGGGTAGAATAATATTAGGATAAACCATGATGCTTTGACCAGGTAACTATATGACCAAGTATTGGGGCTTGGAGCATTGAACAAAACTTTTATATGGTTTAGAAAACTATGTGGCAAGTGTGTAGTTTGGTTCTATAATTAGACAAAAGGGATTAGCATAGTTGGAACATGGTTTAGAAAACTATGTGCTTAAACTATGTAGGGTTGCCCTCTTGTTTACTAGAGGTTGCACAATAGGCACACAGTTTGGAAAACTATTCATCCAAACTGTGCGATTTTCCAGGTCATTAAAAACTGTGAGTTTTCTCTTTTTCAACTCCATCATTTTATCCAAAATTATGGATTCTTTTTCCTATATTAGTTTCAGAACACAATAGGGATCCGAAACAATGATCCCCTTAGAAAAACTTGGCTCATTGATACTCCTCCTTCTAATTTAAGTGAGTTATTATTGATTTGGTGAATTTTCCTCTTATTTTATCCCTTCTCTCCTGATTTCCTAGTTATCCTTGTTCGGGTTTCCTTGTAAGTTCAACCCTAAGGGATAGAGATGATTTATATATTAATTTATTTTATGTTTGGGTGTGAAGATTATATCTCAGGCTTGATTCTTCCAATCCTGATGTTTAGTTGCATTCACACATCATTGAGGTTGGTATCTATGTTCTTTTCCTTACTGATCCATTCGATTTGATTCTTGGGTGCTTTCAATTAATTTCAAAATATGTTTTTAATTCATCGGATACATTTGTTTAGTTTATTGTGGTGATTTCATGTTCTTAATATTTGGAAAAAATACTCTCCCAATTCATATTTCCTTTTAGAGTTAATAATAATTTCATAAATTAATACTACCATAAATATTTTAAGGTAATCCATAAAGACTCTATTCATTAAGATCATGAATATATTTGAATCATTAGTGTGTCCAAATACCATCTCTAAAAACTCATACTTTTATACCATGTATGAAATTTAGTCTTGGGGATATCCTCTCTCTTTAACCTTATTTGATAATATCATAACCAAAGACCAATCTATGTTAAGTACCGGTCCCCATGTTTTTTATCGAAATATTATTCATTAATTTGGAGAAGATACTTTTTATCTATTGTGATATTTTTTTATCTCACAATAATCAATAAAAATGTGTATTTATGCATCCTTATTCTTAATAAAGAGGTCCGGTGCACCCCATGGTGAGACACTTGTTTGTATAAATCCTTTATCTAGATTCTCTAATAGTTTCTTCTATAGCTATTCAAGTTCAATCATGTCTATTCTATATCGATTCATGGATATTAGAAATTTCTATTTATATGATTGAGAAACCAACCTCATGACATGGAGTAAGACAATGAAATTACTAGTGAAATACATAAGTGTATTCCTTTACAATAGAAATTTACCCAAGGACTATCTTTTATTACATCGCAATCATTTGAGAATGATATACATACTCATAATTAAATAATAACCATCATTAAGATGATGATACCAAAGGATATTTATCCTCTTAATTTCACTTATATAGAATTAAATTGTAATTCAAAATACATAGGGTTATTTTCTCCTCTTGGAAATTTATATTGTACCTATAAAAGTAAATTTAATCCATAGGGTGATAATTTCAATGAATTATAAAAACAGGAGTACCATAGGGTTTGTTGAATGTAAATCCCACAAATATGGACATGGGAGATGTTATATAATTAGGATAAAATAATTCCTACATGTTAATTTTTCACAGATATCTCTACTTCCATGCCTTTAGGTGGTGTTTGAATATTTCTTCCAAGCATGTGTGATATTAAGGAATCCATAGAATTATAATTAAATATTATGATGGGTTTATGATTGTCTTTTAGAGTGTCTAGTGAAAATTTCTTAGTGACCCAGATTAGATGGGCTATTACCCCCCTTGTCTTTGTAGGGAATGGTGGGATGTGCCACTAGATTGGTAGTTATAATTTCCAATTGGTTATTGACTATGGAGATGAACAAAATTATTATAGGTGAGTCCGATTTGAGTATGTATAGGGATCTCTCTAGGGATGTTTATCAAATTCCCATGGTTAATATATGTATTTTCTTGTTTATTTTCCCTATTGTACTTTGTTGCCTATTTTGTATCGTTTTATTTCATTTTCATCATAGACTTGTAATACTTCCCCTAGATTTATATGTGGAATTTTTTTTTAAATTTAATTCTATAAAGAAAATTGGAATGTGGTGTGGTTGCTTTGAAAAAGGGAAATCTAGGTTTGTTTATTAAATGGATGAAAACCTATTTTGATATTTCTATTCCAGAATATTTTTTGTGGATTTTTTTGAAAAAAAAATAATGGATTCTGTGGTGGTTGCCTACAGAGTTATTTTATGCTCACACACTACTTACACCATTTGGTTTTGGTAGCCCCGAGTTGTTTTGTAGGTGTAGTTTTTTGGTTCAGTCATTTCTCATAGCAGGTCATTTTGTGGACGGTGGTGACCCTAAGGTCACATAGATATCGTGTTGGTAACATTTTTTTGGTTTAGTTTTAGTTTTGGAATTGTCTAGTAGTATTTTTATCTAGATCAATTTGTGTATTTGTTTATGATCAGTTGTTGGTTATTTCTTTGTGCTCAGTTTGTTTAGTTTGTTTATTGGATCCTATTATAGTGGTATGAAATCATTCCCATAGTTATTTATTGTATGAACGATACTAGTTTCTAGCCAGTGGGGATTGGAAATGCCCTTTAGGCCTTATCTCGGGCCGAGTCTGGTGTTGGGTTGAATGATATCCTATCCTAGTTCATGATTGATGAATTTAAAACATGTTTTTTATATTTATTATATCATTATAGTTCATTAATTTTAATATCACATATACCTTCTTATGTTCCACTCCATTTCTAATATGATAATATCACTCATGTGTACGAACAACTACCACATTGCTAAACGACGTGATCTATTTTTCACTTGCTATTTACATTGAATTTAATTAGGAAAAAATAATGAATATATGTGATATATTTGACATGATATTTATTTTGTAAATTTTATATATCAACCACTTTATTACCCTTTCACTCATTAAGGTAATGATATCATCGCTCATGTTTATGGATGACCTACTGTCTCCACGAAGTAATGCAACTCATTTTAAATACCCAAATTTTAAGAATAATTATAAAAATGTTAATTTTTATTAAATATTTTATTTATAACATTATTATATTTATTGAGATGATATATTTATATCCTATATAAAAGAACCTAAACTTTCATTATAAAACACAATATAGAAAAAAGTCAATTAACACATGGAATTATAAAAATAACAAAATATTATGAACAAAAGGGTGGTACAATTTTATAAGTGAACAATATATTATTTCAAAAATATTATTATTATTATAGTATAAGTTTAAAAAAATGAAAACTAGTATACATGAGTTTATATAACATTCAACAAAAGTAAAGTGTTAGTTAAGGGTTTCTCATAACACTTTTTCTTCCCAATGACATATTCGGTATTCAACAAATATTTCCTTTGTGTGGTGTATATATGTCCCATTTTATATGTTATATCATGAATATATTTACCTTTATGTAATTTAATGTTCCATTTATTTTCATTTATTTAATGGGGATTATTACTCTGATGTTACCAAAGTGGTAAGTATTTACTTCAAAGTATCATCATTACTCAAGATTGTTTATGTTTACGTCTCCTATGGGGGAATTATTTCATATATATATATTAAAATAAATATATTTCTATTAACTCTGGTTATTCATGAAATTGTTCAAGTAATAGTACCATTTTACAACTATTTTGGCACTTAAAATGATTAAGAACATCTTTTCCTATAAATATGACTTTATTTATCACTTCAATCCGAAATCCTTTTTCAACTATGCCTTTGTTGTATATTTTATTTTAAAAAATATATCTTTACCCTTTTCAAAATTATTAATTAAATTCATTTTTGTCCAATACAATTTTTTCATTTTTTAAAAAGTAATATTCATTTCATTTTCAAAACAACAGTAGTTTGGTTTTTACCAAAAAAGAGTGAAAGGAATATTTGTTTTAAATTAATCAACATGTATGGAATTTAATGCTTTCATGACCAATCTATGTTTTAAAAATTCCATTATAGTTTTCGTAAGTCATTTTAATGAATTTTTTTTTCAAAATATTCTGTGAACATTTTTTTTAAAGTGTATTTTCAAAATGAAATTGTTATTTTTTCTCAAAAAATATTTTAAAGATCTTTCTATGGTATTTATACTCATCAACAATGTCAAAACTTTATTGAATATATGATACACTGGGGATATGTTTTATTTATATCATTTATATCATTTATTTTTTGTTTTTTATGATTAGTTTGACTTAGGATTTACAATTTTATTACCATTCATAATATTACTCATGATATTTTAGGATTATGTTTATTGATTGGAGAAATTATTAAAATTATATATGATATTTTTTCAATAAGAATATTGATTTTGATTTTTTAACTCCTTTCATATGAGGAATGCATTGGACATTGTCAGTGATTGGTGGGGCCCTCTATAGCCCCTCTATGAATCAGTATGATTCATGAGGAAAACTAGATTGGGTTTTGGCTGAGGCCTTACCCATTTATGTAGATGTCTTGGTATAAGGATTTTATGGTATTATGTGTCATAGAAAATGGCCTCAATGGTATGTTTTAGATATACAAAATTATGAATTCCATAATTATGAATTTAGTTATTGATATTCAATGTGATTATTCAATTAGTTAGAATATACATGGTTATCTTTCATCCACATGTGATTGGTTATAAGGAATTATTTTATCATCATTTAATCCTACCAAAGTATTCTCAAGTTATTGGATAAATGGAATGTGTTTTAGTTATTTACCTTTCTATATTGATTATTTGTTATTTATTTATAGCTTACACTATATAGTTACCCATCCTAAGAATCCGATCTCACCCCTTTATTATTTTTTATTTTTACCTTGGATACTAGGGCTTGTTTTGTGATTGACATACATGGATACACTAAAGGGAATAATGTAATTATCAAAGAAAATTGTTAGTGTATTTTATGTCTTAAAATATAATGTGATTTTCATGTATGTATATAGTTTACCAAGAATACTAAACAATTAATTCCTTTAAGATGAAATTCCTTATATATTATGATAATGTTATAAAGAAACCATGTGATCTAGGCTACTGGTGTAGAGAGCTCTACATTTTCTATCATAGTAGGTTTAGTAGAAACCTTGGGAACTAAATTTAATAAAATATTTATAAAGAAACATAACCATATGATTAAATTTTAGGATAGGTATAGAATAAAATATTAACGTTTTAGTGAGAAAGATATTATGTTGGTATTTTTATAAATATTCCCCTTTTGGATACTAAAAATGGACGTGGTTCTATTTCACATGTACCTAGGTGTATAACTCAAAAGGGACAATTTTTCTTGACCCTATCATCACCTCGTACATTAAAAAGAGCCAAACTGCACACCTGGTTTGAATCTCTAATGGTATATTCTTAGGATAATTTTAATTTTTTTTACAAACCATTATGAAGGTTTTAAAAATAAATATTTCTCCCAAAAAACCATGTTTATATTAATGAGAGTAGCTATGCATAAAATTTTAACTTTATTTTAAGTATTTTAACAGGTTTGGGATTTTATATTATGTTTCATAATGATATGATTTAATGTAGTGTATTCCATAATTTATAAATGGAATATATTATATGGAATGAGAGACACATCAATTAACATAATCCAAAGAGTAAGAGTGATCATTTGTTTTATGGGATGAAGCCAAACTTTTGAAGGGAACTAGTCTCCCAAAAAATTTCATCATATAATGAAATATTATCTTATGATAACAAGATATAGAATGAATTCTATAAGTATAATGGATTAAAAGGAATAAAATAAAATAATAGGATGACATAGAAAAGGATAGATAAATTTAAGAATGTAAAGAAGTATTTTCCTACATGTGATAATAATGGGACAAAACATTATGGTACTTACTTAAATGGAATATGAGTTTTTTATTAGCTTGTAGAGACAGGAGACTATTATCATGATATAAAGGGTAAGAAAAAGTTTTCCAATATCCAATTCTTCAACTGTAATCAAATATGGAATGATGAAAATAAACACCTTAAGCATCAAGGGAATATACCTTAAAAGGTTCCTATAGATTATGGTCAAGATTATTCTATGACCACAAACAAAGTGGAATGATTAATGTTCTTGTGTTTGGATTAAATAATTATTTCATTTTAGTATTTTATCAATTATATCCTTGAAATGATAATTATTAAATTTATAAGTATTGTACTGAATTAATTTTCCCTTAAGGATCATAAATCATATATTGAACAATACCGAGGACACCAAAAAATGATTCTGTGGAAAGTCATAATTATTGTCAAACCCATGATTAAAGGAATTATATTACTTAATTTTTTCCTAATTTTGATTTAATGATTTTAGGATAATGAAATTATTGATATTTATAAAGTAAATTAGATAGTATTGACTACCATGGAACTGATTAATGATTTGTTGAAAAAGTGGTTTATGTTATCATTAACATTGTTAATTTTTTGGGATTTATGTAATATGTCAAATAATCTATGTTATATTTATGGGATAAAAAATCAGGCCTAGTTTAAATAATGTTATAGGGCAATTTAGGTTATTTCAATGATTCAAGAGAATTCATGATGGAAGTATTTACATGTTTGGTATGGGATGATTTAGAGATAATTCATGTTGTTTGGTGGAATAATGATAAGTTAATTTTTGAAATTTTGGGACATTATTTATAATGTTTTGGATATTAATATTTTGGATGTTTCAAAATGATAACCATTTATAAAATGGTTTATGTTGAAAATTGGATATGGGTTCAGATATTAATTTATTACCTAACCATATAACGATTTATGCATATTGGATTACATATACTAATAATTTTTTTTATAATAACAAATTTATATCGAATTAATGACATATAATTAATGTGATATATTAGTTATTTATGAAAAAAATTCATCATCATTTCATAGAGTGATAGATGAAGGGGAAATTGACCAAGTAACAACCAAAGGATCAAATTTGTGCTTATGAAATGCGATGAAATCAAGTAAGTATATATTCTCATAAAAATTCCCAAACTTTAGGAAAAGGATCATGAAATAAAATGATATCCTATTACTATCAATTATGATGTTTTCAAATAACTCTTTAACAAATATCTATTTTATAGTTTCATGGTTGTTTATTTTCACAATATAATTATCTTTCATGTGATCAATGATCTCTATCACTCTCCAACATTATTTGGACATTATTCTTCTCTTCCATCTCTAATTATTCAAATACCACATTTGTTATACTATTTTTAAACCTATTATATGTTATTAAATATGAAATTTATAAATCTATTTATCCCTTATCAAGATGATTTTTATAAAGTCTTTTAATGATGTGGGTTTTAAAGAAAATAATTTTCAAATATCAAACTGTTGATTTACGGGATCAAATTTAAATGGAGAGGACACAATTTATTTAGGGTTGAGAGAATGTAACAACCAAAAATTATAAAAAAAAGCATTGAATTTGATATAATATTATATGTGAAACACCATGCTTAAAAACACTGTAGAAAATATTCCTTTTAAATTTAATCTAATTTATTTCTTGTGAAACACAAAACCTTGAGTCTAAATGAATTGTAATATAATATACTGTTATAAACAATTTCTTAAATTTGTGGGTTTGAATATTAATGACTTAAGTATGAAATTTATTTGTTTTAAAAATATATAAAATTTATAAAATGGTTATTTATTTATTAGAGATAAAACTTGAACTATTTGAAATGAAAAAAATTATTTTCTAAAAAAATGGTATTAATGTTTAATGTGGTTTAGTCATACTTTGCGTGCATAATTTATGATTAAATTTTGTCAAATTTATAAAACTTATTTGAAAAAATAAAATTAATTATTGAAATCATAATATCAAAATTATATTACGGTTAAGTTTTGGTATTTGTTTTGAAATGATTGATTTTTTGATAAACAGTTAAAATACTCAATTTTAATTGAAAAGTGATATTTAGATTATATTATTTATAAAAGTTAATTTTTTTAATTGGTTTTCAATAAAAATTTGTTAATTTATATATCTATTAATGAAATTTACTTCATTGTAATCATTTTAATAAAAATATTTATATATATAATCTTTATAAATTTTTGAACATTGTCTCATTGATAAGATGCTTTCTAATCACATCTGTGGGACTTAATTTAAACTAAATTTTGAAAATATTGTGAATATAATTTAAAAAAATGATTTCATATCTTGATTCATAATAATTAATATTATCTAATAAGTTCAACATAATTGTTTACCAAAATTAATTGTAAAAATAGTAAAAATTATTTACCGCATGTAAGGTAAAAATGGGTTTACCATGGGGTTAAACTAAGAATATAATGGTCAAAATGACCTAAAAACTTGTAAAAATGTTATTTTATAGACATTTTCTCCCTTATAATATCCCAAATTAAAACCTAAGGTTATCTGGAATCTTTTTTCTTATTAATAACTTTATCATTTTGGATTATTTTGGGAGACTTCCAAGTAATTTCCAAGAGGGTTTCCTTTCCCCACTTATAAAGTACACTCCCTCCCTACACTGATACAAAACATTAAAGAAGTTTTTCAAGAAAAAAACATCTAATATATCTCCCTAAAATCCTTAAACAGATTCTATAGCTCAGGTTCCTACCAAAATACCATCCCTAGGGTCTTTAAGAGGATATCCAAAATAGGTTTAAATTATAGAAGGTAAATTCCTTAACAAAGATATTTAAATTTAAGTCTTTATTTAAAACTTCAATTATGTATTTAAATAAAAAATATAATAAAAGAAGTATCTCCCATATAATAAGATGTTATTATGTTTATGTAATTATATTTATCCCTGTTCACTTTTGTTAAATGTGAAATGAAATAATCGATCGTTTGTACGGTGGTTCACCACCTCACAAACCGATATAGTTCGCTTTATGTCACCACCTACTAAAGAAGTATATAATTATGAATTTAACACATGTATATGATATTTATGATATTATTACCATTATTTAATTTTAATATCACATATACATTATTACATTCCATTCTATTTCAAATACGATAATGTCGCTCGTGTGTACAGCAGACTACCGCCTCGTAATGTGACGTGATTCATTTTAACATTAAATTTACATGAAATGTAATAAAAAAAACCTTCAATATTTTTTATATATCTGATATGATATTTTTTGTATCAAATTATCATATCACCCTATTCCTTACCTTTTCACTCATTAAGGGAATGGTATCATCACTCACACATACGTACGACTTACCGTCTCCATAAAGCAATGTCGCTCATTTTCCATGCCCAACTTTGAATATTGTTTACAATAATGTATATAATGAGTAGAGATGATATTTATAACAGTTTTATATTTATTTACATGATATATTTATATGATATGCATAAAAACTATAACTTTCATTATAAAACACTCTAGAGAAGATAAGTAAATTAACACCCAAAATAATGAAAATAATGAAATACTAATAACAAATGGGTGCTAAAATGTTATAAGAGGATCATATATTAAATTTAAAATATGAATATGGTTCTAATAAAAATAAATAAATTACTCAAAATAATTATAAATGAGGTTAGATCATGTTCAACTAAAGATAATCATGATGTAAATGGTTCTCGTCTCACATTTACTTCTGTGAGACATATGCCATATTCATCGCATATTTACTTTGTTTGTTGTATATAATAACCCTTTAATACATTATTTAGTAAATATGTTTACATTGATTGCATCTAATTTTTCATTTTTTTATTTATTAGGAATCTTAAGATTTATAAGTTACCAAATTTGTATAAGTTTACATCAAAATCACATCATTATTTGAGATTATTTATGTTTATGTCTCACTCAGGGAAATTGATATATATTTATATCATAAAATAAATATATTTTCTTAACAAATAGTTATTCATTAAAATTTTCAATTAATATTACCATTTTCCAACTATTTAGTAATTAAAATGAATGAGAAAATGTTTTTTAGAAAAATAGGCATTATTTCAATTTTTAATCGGAAATCAGTTTTCATCAAAGTATTTTTCCTAAATTTGATTTCAAAAATGATTTTATGATTTTCAAAATGATTTATTAAATTATTTTTTACTCATTTTTTACATTTTAAAAAGTATTTTTAAATAAATATTAATAAAAGTTTCAAAAAAATTCCCATTATGATTTTATCAGAAAAGTGGAAGGAATATTTATTTTAAAGTACTCAGTATTTACCAAATTTCATACTATCATGACCACCCCATGTTTTAAAAAGTCCTTTAAAAGTTTCTATGATTATTTTCAAATAAATTTTTTTACAAAATGTTTTATTATTTTTTTTAAAATGTGATCTTCAAAATTAAAGAGTTATTTTTCCTAAAAAATGTTTTTAAAGATATTTTCATAGTATTTCAACTCATCCACAAGATCAACCTTTTATTGAAGTAATGATCCACTAGGGTTATGTTGTTTGGATTTGATCTTTATGCTTTATATTGATAGCTTATGATCAGTTGGACTGAGGATATACAATTTTATTACCAATAACCATATTACTCTTGATGGTTTATGATTATTTTTATTGATTAGGGAAATTTTTAAAATTATGTATGATAGTTTTGAAATGTTAATTTTCATGTTGATTGTGTTTTACAAATTTAATTTTATGAATGAGTTGAACATTTTAAGTGATGGATGGCGCCCACTATATCTCCTTTATGCATCTATATGTCTCATGATAAAAAATATATCAGGTTTTAGCTGAATCCTTGTCAATTTATATAGATGTGTTGGAACAATGACTCAATGATATTAGACGTCTTGGAACAAGGCCTCAGCGGTATATTTTAGATGAACATCATTATGTATATCATTATTATGAATTATGTTATTGATTTTCCATGTGATTATTTGATTAGTTATAATAACCACAGTTAAGTTTCATACTCATGTTATTGGTTATATGGAATTATTTGATCATTATTTATTCCCGCCATATCATTCTCAAGTAATTGATTAAATGGCATGTGTTTTAGTTTTTTACCTTGGAATATAATTATTCATTATTTATTCAAATATTATTCTATATGTTTACCCTTACTGAGAATTTGATATCACCCCTTTCATACATTTTATTTTCTATAGGATACCGGGAAGTGATTTGAGATTGATATGAAGGGATACACTATGAAAAATAAGGGAATTTTTAAGTATTTTTTTGGTGTATTTTATATTTTAAAATTTAATTTGAATTTCAAGTATGTATCTTTTTAACAAAGTATATTAAACTATTTGGTCTTTGAAGATTTTATTCCTTGCATATTATGCCAATGTAATAAATCAATCACTGTGTTTGGCCTAATGAGATTAGAGGTACTACAATAATTAATTTTTATCAAAGAATTTGATTGTCAAAAAAATTATGAATAATTCACCATTGGATAATTTCAAAATTTTAATTTCAAAAATAATATTTATATTTTCATAATAATTTTCTAAATATAATAATTTTCAATTTTAAATAAAAATTCTTATTGACTAGAAAATAATAAGTCTTATGATATTAACCTATTTATGACCATTAAAAAATTACACTGGACTTCTATTAAATTATATTATCATTTATATTTAAATAATTATTATCTAATATAAATTTTTAATTTAAATAATATTTATTTAAAAAATTATTGAATGTATCAAAATGGTGTATTAATTGAGACTATATGTTTCCCCAAAACACTATTATGATTTCTTCATATCAAAATCTAATCTCTATCAAACTCATTATATAATCATTTTTAAGTTAATAATAAAAAGGGATAAATATAATCATGTTTTAATTAACAAGAAAATATACAAATTCATATGACTAGGGTTTAGATTCATGACAACTTTTTACACCAGCATATTCCATAAGGGTAAGGTGTTCAATAAACATTTTTTATGGGGGTTATTTGGCGAACATTATTTAAGACATGATCTTAATAAACACGAAATCATCTTATATATAGTTTAACTTTAGTTTCTATTTTTTAATCTCATCTTATTCTTCGTCATGTGAAAATAAAAGTGATGTTATCTCCATTAGAAGCTCTGATAGATTGGTTTCATTGAGAATAATCACACTCATCAAGGCCATCACTTCTTCTATCCCTGTCAATTAGACTTTATCACAACCATAAATATATACTAATCTTAATGGTAATTATACAATTTCTATATTATGAATGGTTATGTTGTTTAATGATATTTTAAAATCAATAGGCCATATCGGCCCACAATTTCCATTATAGTGCATGTGTTTTCTATTACTATAAGAAATTTACTCAATAAAAATGGAATTTCATTTATAAAATTTTGGGTCATTACATTCTTACACCTATAGAAATTTCATGCTCAAATTTTTATTTTGTATACTAAAATACGTGAGGGTACTTCTATTTCATATCCTCTTTCAATTCTCATGTTTCTTCCCCAAACTCATGGTTCCTCCATAACATATTAAACATGTGAATTGTTTTTTTATAAAACTTTGTCTTAATGATCTATGATGTTCACAAATTAATAAATATATAAATTATCATTATCTATGGTAACCACCAGTAGATTTAGTACATGAGTGGAGTCTGGTATGTACTTCTTCAAAAGGGATACATGGGATGCATCATGAACTTGAGATAGGTAAGGTTAGAGTGCTAGTTAGTAGTCTATAAATCTGATATGATCCTGGATCTCAATGGTGGAAATGTATATGGGACAAAGATTATTCTTTTTTCAAAAACTCATGAATTTATTCAATGGTGATATATTAAGTATCAATTTTCCTTGGACCTCAAAATCTAGATTTTGAAAATGGTTTTTAGAATTGATTTTCAATCAAATTTATTCATATTTCATATGATTTATAATGGCTTTCATATTATCTATAATCTATTGTATAAGATCAGTTCTTGTAATCTTCCACTCTCTAACTTCATCTCAACATGTTGGAGTCTGAAACATCTTCCCATAAAGATCCAAATAAGGTTTCATTTGTATCCTAGAATATAAATTCTTGTTTTATAAGAACTCTACTAAGGTAAGGTGTTGATAAAAACATACATGGAAATACAATGAACATGGTACCAATATATCGTCTAGATTTTTAATGGTTCCTTTAGACTAAATAAATGTATGAGGCTTATAATCAATTCTAAAACTCATCACTTTATCTAATTCAATCTAAAATATTCTCCAAAAAAACCATAGGTAGACCACATATCTCTATTAGTTAAAATGAAGTGTGGTACTACATGAAGTCTTACCACTTCCCCTTTGAATATATTAATATTTTGGTGAAGATAGAGGTCTTCCTTGATAGAAATTAAATGTAACAAGTTTATAAGGGGATCAACTACCACCTAGATTCTATTATCACCTTTAGATTACTTGGGGAGACCTATGAAAAAAATTCATGGTTATGTTTTCCCATTTCCATACCTATATGGGAAAATGTTTCATCATACCCTTAGAATTATGTCATTTGGCCTTGACTTATTATCCTAACAAGTATCGAGATACAAATTCTTCAATTTTCCTTTTAGTATTATCCGACAAGAATTTTTTTACTTCATATATCTATACATCTTAGTTCTTCTTGGATGAATAGATAAGGATGGTCTATGTACACCATCCAGATGAACCCTCTATAGTTCTAGTTTTAATGGGACTCATAGTAGAGTTCCAAAACATATAGATATAAAACCCTTCCCCACTGATATATAATGAGAGCATAGGTGTAATTATTAACCTTCTATTTAAATATTTAAGGATCTCTCCACATTCATAATTCCAGAAATATATCACCCCCTTATAAGTTAGCCCATTTAATGGGAATGAAAATCATGAGAATCTTCTCAAAAATTGATGATAGTCACCATCTAGTCTAAGGAAAATATAAACATCCATTACATCTGTTGGTATAGAAAATCATTTGATTTCCTCTCTTTTTAAAGGATCCTAAAATGTCCCTTTACTAGTGACAACATACCATTGGAATTTTCCTTCCTCCATTCAAAAATCACATTTACTATACTTAGAAAATAAAATTTTCATCCATATCTTCTTTAATATATGTTGGGTCCTAAAAACTATTAAAAGTGAAGGCAAATACTCCCACAAATTTGAAAAAGGAAGAGATGTAAGTTTGATTGACGATTTTAAGGATACATGTCGAAGGAGCCAAATTTTGAAAAGGAAAATAAGACACACAAACAAAAATCCCTCCATAGATCATTCTAAACATAGAAAACCATACGTGAACCAGGAAGTTCGTGGTATAATAATTATTGTTCTTGCTTCCCCGCAAACTACATCATTAGAAGAATGGAGTTGGAGAATTCTGCACCTGTGTACAACGTCTTCCACAAACTATGTTGTTGGTGAAATGTACGTAGAGAAATACACCCTGCATACCATATCTATAAACTAAAATGTTTCGTGAGTGAGTTGAAGTCAGAGGCATCTTGAGAACAAGGTGGAGTCATTCATGGGATTGAGGTGGTGATTTTCACCACCACGAACCGCAACCTCGCATGCCTTTGTTGACCGAGTTTTTTGTGGACCGGGTGATTTCCCTAAAAGCTTCCGAAAATGGTGGCATGAGACCCATAGATCATGCTTCCCTAACACTATATAAAAGTATCAAAAGGGATACTAAGAGGAAGATGAAATAAAATAGAGCTTGGAAGCCTATGGGAAGAAATACATAGAAGATGAACGATTGATGTAGTGTGGAACTAAGAATGATTACCAACATATATAAACCCATCACGTGGAATTAATGTTGAATACATAATAATTATTGGTAGACCATGGACCTAATTAGTGAACTGTGAACCACATGTCCTTCACTGATGAACTTCATGCTAATTATAGAATTAATACTCCCTTTTTTAATATGGTGTCCTGCATAGACATTGGTTATAAGGATGAAACCCAACACTACATAGTGCATTACTACGTGGACCAAATCTAGGCATGTGTACCATTAGGGTACACAGATGGTCATCACACCCACATAGAAACAGGATACATGGAAAAATCCCCATCATGTATGAATAAGTAGTAAGTATAATGGGGTACCCTTGAATGTTCCACCTTCTAACTTCGGTCATTTCCTTCTATTTTTGTCATTTCTTCTATAGAAACTCTATGATCCGGTCCAATGGCCTTATGATAAATCCTCTTACAAAGACACCAGAACTGTATGCTAAAACCAATGGGCACATTGGCATGCCATTTTGAGTATACATACCCATAGTAAATTGAGACATGTGAGTAATCCCTGCAATGACACAGACCCCCCCAGAATATCCCTATGTTTAAATTCCCATGGTAAAATAGGGTGTACCATGGGATACTCACATGTACCTCCCTATTCTAGTAATTAAAGGTAATATTTGTATTTTCCATTACCTAAGAGACAAGGGTAAATAAAAGAGACCACGCATATGTTTCCTTTTGACAAGAAATGATGCTTATCTCTTTTCCCCAAGAACCAAAGGGGAAATCCTCCAAAGGTAAGACCCTATCCTTTCTTGAAGGGGTTACATTATTCCCCCTCTTCATCTAGACTTAGAAAACAATAAAATAGATCACTTGACATGAAAATCCTCGATATCAAAATAGGGGAGGAAATTGACACACTCAAAGACCCTCTCTCTCTCTCTTTGGACTCTTGTCCCAGCCTCTTCCACTAGCGTCTTCTTGATTTTCCATTAGCAGAGAAGGAAAGATGTTTGGCTTATTGAATATTTCATGTCCTCTTTTTTTTTTGACACAGAGCATGAATCATGTGGGTTTAGAGGTTTTTGATGATTACATCCACACAATTCATCATGTCCTGAGTTCAGGGTGCATTTTCTTTAAAAGTTAGTCCCAATAAAATCCCCCCAACTCACTAGGGAATCCTCTTTAAGAATAAGCCCTGGTTTAATTATCTTTGAAGGGCCTCCTCTGAAGTGTAATCCCCAACTCAAACAAAACTATTAGGGCTTTGATTCCCAACTAACTGGGTTATTTAGGAAGCCTTTATGAAGTCTAAACCTGACACCCATATCATTCTAATGTTCTCCAGGACATATCCTCAGTGGGGTCATATCAACATAGGAGACCATATCTCTTTTGGGAATCTTGGGACACTTCAGTGTAAATACCCCACCGAATATTGATTAGGAATATTCCACCTATATTTCATTTCCACATGATGTCCAACTACATGGATGAGTTATTGTCACATTACCTTAAAAGTTAAAGTGCCTAGTAAAGTGACACCAAACTATGTGGAATTTGATTCGTATCACAGGGATATGTAGAAATACCACTTTTTGGGTTAGATACTAATATCAAAAAAATATCCACCCCCCTAAATGACGATAAAGTTCAAAGTGCCTCATCACATGTCTTAAATAATCCTTGTCTGGAAAAAGGACCAGAGAATCATTAATGTGTCTGTAAAATGGTAAAATTTATGGAGAATATCAGATACACATAGATGTATCCATTATTAGGGAATCTCAAATAAATACAGATGATTTTGAACACATGCATGTTTCTGATTGATCTTGAGACCTAGGGGTAATATACGATCACATTATTGTAAATAAACCTAGGATTCATAAACATATGAACATAGATTAAATATATAAGGGAGTCTCAGAATAGTTAATAATTTCCCTAAAAAGGGTGGGATGAGCCTAACCTCCCATCCTCTCATCCAATGGAGTTCTTAAGTGTCATTCCCCAAATCATCCAATGAGCTCTTTCATTTGGAAATATGGTCTATTAATCATAGATAAAAGGGATGTTGGGTGTTTCTAGATCTTCAAATAAACCTGTTAGAGACCATCTAAGGACAACATACCCAACATGGGCTGATTGACCAGAAAATTAATCCCTTGCAATCGCCTATTGGTGCCATTCAACCGTGGAACCTCTAACATAACATAAGAAATGATATAATGAACCTTTCTAGAGGTAACATCTCTTCCACAAAAAGGGGTCAAGATACGAATTGGGTCGAAACAAAAATGGCGAACCCGATATGAATCCTAAACCATTGTGGTGAATTTACCCTAATGTGAAACCCTCTATAATAATAGGTGATTGGTTACTCTCCATCATGAAATTTGTTTCCCATATACAGAATAAAAAATAGTGAAATAGGCATGAATCATTCACCAAGGGGGTGACATTACCCCACATAAATCCCTTTTCACATAAAAAAGGAATGGGTGCATTTAAAATCCTCAATTATGCATTTGATCATGAGATTCTACCATGTAAGGGTTTTATTGTCTTTAATTATTACATATATTTCAGGTATCCAGAGAAACATTGAATCTGAATGGAATCCAATATGTTCTTCCAAACAAACAGGATGATCAACACCCTGACTAAGTCTTCCACAAGGTAGAGGTCTCCATCACTGACCGAGTGTCTTCAATTGTGGGTTTCAAATGTGATTATCTGAAAGTACCACTATAAGGGTACTCTACCCATGATGGAGGCTTCATGATATACCTTCCAATTGGTGAAATCTCTCTAGACACATCTTTATCTGCATCCAGCATTGCAGCACAAGGAGGCCCCACTGGCCATCTCCAATCACTTCAAGAGCCTATCCCTGGAGCACCATAATGAGTACCTCACTTACCATAGGGAGGTGAATGAGGATGACACAACAACTTCGTCCCTACTGTACAAGAACCCTACTCAAGGTCCCTACTAGAAAACATCGCCACCAACACCACGTGATCCAATATCCTAACTCTGAAGAGGATCTCATACCATGGGATAGTACTGAATTCCAACAGTCATAGGTCCCTTAGATAGCCCATCGAGGTCAATGAACTTATCACAGGGAATAGTTCATCACCCTTGTTCCTAGGGAGGAGATCCAATAAACAAACATGGAGGCATACTATGAGAAAGAGTACACTTCAACCCCCTCCATTGAATCCTTTTGTGCATATATGGGGGAAAATTGCAAGAAAATTCATATATGACTCACGACATTCAGTCATACCATGAAATTAGAGCTCAGAATTATAGGTAGATATAAATCCCTACTAATACCTAAGAATACCATCATCAAAATAGGAAGGCAACTAACTACCATCATGTAAAAAAGATTTCTAACACATAACGAGCCCATCAAACAAATAAGGCATGAAGATACAGGTAGACACACATCCCTGTAGATGAATATGAATCCCACCCGTCAAATATTATGGAAAGAAAATATAATTAGAGTCAATGTACTATTAATTCATATCACTCCCATGATCCAAATATAGTGGTAAATGATTAAATGAAAATTCATTCTTACAAAAATAAAATCCCACCTGTCCAATATGGTCTCAAACAAAGAAATTAGTTAGTGCATCTTAGCTACAAGTTAGAGTCAGAATCATTTCTCTACCTCGACATGAGAGAACATCTAGTACCCACTAGAAACAGATGGAGTACCGGAGCAATCACAAAATCCTACTCTAACATTGGAATGGTCAGTTATACCCATTCCAGCCAAAGACATATCTCATCACATCCTGGAAATGATATAGTACCAAACAAAGATTCCAAAACATATCCACCAGACCTGTCAATATGTCATCGTGTCTATGGAAAATGATAGGATTTGGGACCATGATCCCATCACCCAGGGTAGGGTAATTCATCCAAAAAAATTAATTCATTACTCCAGAAAATACTTTCATCACTGCTTCAGTCTATATAGGTCGATGGTTATATCCTGTGATAAAAGGACAACCAGATCTGGAAAAAATAATCATTCCAACATGGGGAATCTATCTAACATGGTGGACTCTGAAGGGTAGGCATGTATCCCTTCTAGAACTCAAGATTCTAATCGGCATATCCTGATGGAACCTTGGGAATAAACCAAATTGGGACTCGTATATAAAGGTAATTACCAATAGTCGTCGGCCCCATTTTCCCATAAGAGAGAACCAAAAAATGAAAGGTACCAAGGGTAGTTATAAAATGAAGAGCACATTCATGGTTCTACTCTATTAGAAGATAGAGTTCTTGATGCCATAATAAATCTATCAATAGAGGCTCAAAATCCTATCAATCCATTACCAAATTATGGAAGAGGCAGTAGTAGTTGTCTAGATCATCCCTGCAATATTGTTATTAGTAGCTCTGAAGGTCCTCCCCAGAGCACCCATGGGGGTTTACATTGTAGGAAAGAAATGATTGATCATGAGTTTCTATCTCCTAGTGAGTGTAATGGTAGCCCTCCCTTTGACCAGAAGATCAAACAATAAGATGGAACTCCCCTTTATAGCATCTATCTGGGTGGTCCTCCCTAGGGTATACACTATGGAAATTCTCACTACATTCAAAATTCATTCTATGATGATATCCATCTCTATCATAGTTGTCACTATGATGGTCCTCCCCGTAGTGACATAAATAAACAAGAAGTTAATACCTTCATTTTTGTTCATTTTAAAGGTCCTCCCCAAGATTCACACTATAGATATTCTCCTTTTAGCCAGATATCAATCCATGATGAAAACCCTATTCATGACAGCAAACATTGGAAAGGTTATCACTTTAATGAAAACAAATAGCAAGAAGGTCATCCCCTTATTGTGGTCCACCCTGAATGTCCTCCCCAGGGTACAATCCCTGGAAAATTTATCTGCGGATGAATGCTAAGCTGCGACGGTAGTCCTCACCACCATAACCTTTGTTGCAAAGGCCCTCCCTACAGTCCAAATTCAAACCAGCAAGAATTTCCTCCCCTAACTAGTCCAAATATGAGAAAGGACTCATATTCTAAGGCACTTGGATGGAAAAGGTTGGATATTCTATAAACTATTTCAATGATAAGTGAAATCCTTTCTCATCCAAGAGATGGACTAGGGTCCATGCTAATCCTCTGATACACCCCCACACCATTCATGCATGACTGAATTAAATACTAACCCCATTACTCAAGATGAAATCATCACAAAGAATCCATGTTGGGAACAAAAATCAAAAGAAGACCTAATAGAATGGAAACATAATATGTTGCCCATGAGAATACATTTAGATAGGGATGACATACGGGTTATGTTATAGCCCATGACCATTTCTCAATTCATCAATCAAAAAGATTTTTCAGGAGCATGTGTACACAACATTCACTATAATGTTTAGAGAATTATCCTCTAATAGAAAATGGAATTTCTTCCCTATGATGGGTATGAAAACCATGTCAGTATATTGTGGTATATTTTTTGTAAAATCAAATTTGAATCCCTTATGTATGTACAAAAATAGTGATAAGAAAGGAAAAAAATGAAAACATTGAATTATCCTACCTCTACATGTTGTAAAAAAAAATTTCCTCATCAGTGATGCCACATATTGTGTTTACATCTAAGGGTGGGGAGAACAGGGAGTTCTACACTTCACCGCACATCTTGTCCAGTAGTGTTGGGCGGAGAAAGAAAGGAAGTGATGGAAAGAGGGGGGTGAATTGCCTTTTAAAAATTAATTAACAATTTAAAATCAAAGTGAAGGTGCAGCGGAAATAAAATAGGCAAGACACAAAATTGATAACGGAGTTCGGCTTAAACCCAAGCCTACGTCTTCGCTCCCAACTCAACCGTTGAGAGATTTACTACTGCTTGCTTTTCAATGGTTTTAGCAAGAAACCCACTAGACTTTTCAGGTAGTCTAGAACCTATTACAGCTTGCTTTTAATGGTTGAGCAAGAACCCACTAGCCTTCTTACAGGTGAAGGCTATCTCACTTATGTCTCAAGCCTTTTAAAGGAAAGGCTTGACCAACCTCTTCACACCTTGAAGGTGATGTGAAAACCCAAAAGAAAGGATGAGGGAAAGAGATGGGGTTTGTAGGCACAAACCCAAAATGATGCTCAAAATAAATAAAACAATGAAAAACCGTAATGGGGAAGTCTTGGGCGCCAATGGATTGATGGAGCTGATGAAGGGCGCTCCCAAGCTTCTTTGGTGGTGCTCCTTGGATGTGGAAGTGTGTTGGAGCAATTGGGGTTCCTTGGAAGAATCCGCCGGAGGTTTGCCAAATGATGTAAAATGTGTCCCATGGGCTTCCGTGCCTTGGTTATGGTTCCGGTTATATTCCGGGGCTTCCTAGTCCTTTATTTGTAGAGGGGGAACCCTCAAATGGCCTTTGGGAGGCCTCGGAGCCGTTGGAGAGGCCTTCTGAGCCGTTGGGAGGCAAGTGGACAGGTCTGGTCAAAGGCCCAACGGCTAGTTTGACTGGCTCCACCGGCTGACCGGTACAGTGCCACCGGTTGGCCGGTGTTTGGAAAATGGAGAGGCCTTCGGGCTCAGGCTCCACCGGCTGGCCGGTGAGGAGGCCACCGGTTGGCCGGTGCTGAGGCAGTAGCTGACACTGTTCTGGCTGGGTGCCACCGGCTGGCCGGTGCTGAGGCCACCGGTTGGCCGGTGCTGAGGCAGTGGCTCAGCCTTCTGTCTGGGTGCCACCGGCTGGCCGGTGGTGTGACACCGGTTGGCCGGTGGTCTGGACAGAGGGATGCCTTCTGTCCAGGCCTCCATCGGCTGGCCGGTGGTCTTCCACCTGTTGGCCGGTAGGACTGAAATCAGTCCACTTTGGCTTTTTGCCTTCTTGGCCTTCTTGGACCAATTCCTTGGCAACCTGAAATTATGCCTATCATCCAAAAACACTTAAAACAAGATTAGATAAATAAGAGAGTGATTGTGATCATGAAAATTAAACCACGAGGGGTACGAGAGGTACAACAATCTCCCCCTATTTTGATGATCACAATCACTAAAACAATCAATGTAAAAGATTGAAATGAGAGGCATGCTTTAAAGAATAAATTGAAAAGTAAAGCATGAGAAAAATATTTCTCCCCCAATCAACCAAGAATTTCTCCCCCTTTGTGATTATCAAAATAGCATGGGGCATAAAACTTTATTGAGGGAAATGAGTTGAAAAAAAAGATAGAGATTTTAAATCAATTGAAATTTTTGAAATTTGAATTGAAAGTTTTGAATTGAAAGTTTTGAATGAAAATTGAATAACAGTTTGAATTGAAAGTTTTGAAATGAAAATTTGAATAACAGTTTGAATTGAAAGTTTTGAAATGAAAATTTGAATAACAGTTTGAATTGAAAGTTTTGAAATGAAAATTTGAATAACAGTTTGAATTGAAAGTTTTGAAATGAAAATTTGAATAACAGTTTGAATTGAAAGTTTTGAAATGAAAATTTGAAAATAAAGCAAAAAGGCTTAAACAATCCTAACTCCCCCTAAATAGAAACAACAAATCACCGGGGAGAGGTTTTTGAAACCGAGAAAAATTTTGGTCTGGAGAGACTCGCTAAAAGGGATTTTTCAATCCACACTTGTCTTATGGCGGGTCTTCTCCTTTGAAATTCATCATTGAAGAAAATAGTTTTGGGCCTTCCATACCGGGCATTTTTGCAATCGCACTCCTAAATTAAGTGCCCGGATTTTTTACAATAATTGCAAAATTTAAATTGGGAGCTCCCCCTTACAAAAATAGTAGGTGCATGGGAAGAGGAAGCTTGCTTAGAATAGCCAAGCCCTTCGGTGGTTCTAGATATGCGTTGGGAACCAAGAAAATTGTTCAAATTTTGTTCACCTTGGGTGAACTTGGAAAGGGATTCCCTTAAATCTTTAATTTTTGATTCCATATAATCAACATCGGGAAGGTTTTGGACTTTGAGGGACAACTCCTCCTTTTCTTTGAGAAGTTGTTCCTTTTCGGAAGAGAGTTTTTTGAAATTCTTTTTTAAAGCAACAAATTTGGAAGAAAGTTCGTGAAAACCTTCCTCCAATTGATCTCTAGCATGTTGGAGATCCTCATAAGATAAATGATTAAAAGAATTAGAAGAACTAGAGGAAGAGGAGTCGGAAGAGGTTACCTCATTAAATGCCATTAGGCATTTTTTACCGTTATCACCTGAGGAGGAGGAGGAGGAGGATGTGGAGCTATCACTCCAAGTGTCCTTGAAAGACTTCTTCTTTTCATTTTTCTTGGCCTTTTTCTTGTTGAGTGGGCAATCGGGCTTGTAATGGCCTTTCTTGCCACACCCGTAGCATGTTACCTCGGGCTCGGATTTTTCGTCGTGTTTTTCCTTTCGAGCCTTGCGGGATTTCTTCTTCTTGTGCTTCTTCATGAACTTGTGCATTTTGCGGGCAAGGTTCTCTATTTCGGAATCGCCGTTTGAAGAGGAAGACGATGAGGAGGAGGGGCTTTCTTCTTGTTGAACTTTGAAGGCGATGTTCTTTGCAACTTTGATTGGTTTGCCTTCCTTTTCAGCTTGCCTCCTCATGGTGATCTCATAGGTCATGAGGGATCCGATGAGCTCTTCGACCAACATATTCTTGATGTATTTAGCTTCTTGGATTGCCTTCACCTTTGGTGCCCATGAGCTTGGTAAGATCCAAAGGATCTTCTTAACCATCGTCTCTGCAGAAACATCATCACCAAGGGACTTTCTCCCATTGCAAACATCAGTAAAACGTGTAAACATTTCAGTAATAGATTCGGATGGATGCATGGTAAAAGACTCAAAATCTTGACGGTACATGTCCAATCGAGTATCCTTGACATTGTTGGTCCCCTCATGGGTAACCTCCAATAGTTTCCAGATTTCATGTGAGGAGGTGCATGTGGAAACTCGATTGAATTCATTACGATCAAGGCCACAATGAAGAGCGTTCATGGCTTTGCCATCAAGCTCGAAATTTCTAATATCGGCTTGGGTCCATTTGGATTCATCGGGAGAGGAGAGAGAATAACCATGCATGACAATTTTATAAATGGGATAACCTATACTTCTAAGAAAAGTGGTCATGCGGGTTTTCCAATAATTATAGTCGGCTCCATAAAAAAATGGAGCACGACCCAATGAATAGACTTTGGGGGCGAAAGAAGTGGAAGCCATCAAAAATGGATCTTGAATTTGAAACCGGTTAGGGTATTACTCAAATTTTCCCTCTGATACCAATTGTTGGGCGGAGAAAGAAAGGAAGTGATGGCAAGAGGGGGGATGAATTGCCTTTTAAAAATTAATTAACAATTTAAAATCAAAGTGAAAGTGCAGCGGAAATAAAATAGGCAAGACACAAAATTGATAACGGAGTTCGGCTTAAACCCAAGCCTAAGTCTCTGCTCCCAACTCAACCGTTGAGAGATTTACTACCGCTTGCTTTTCAATGGTTTTAGCAAGAAACCCACTAGACTTTTCAGGTAGTCTAGAACCTATTACAGCTTGCTTTTAATGGTTGAGCAAGAACCCACTATCCTTCTTACAGGTGAAGGCTATCTCACCTATGTCTCAAGCCTTTTAAAGGAAAGGATTGACCAACCTCTTCACACCTTGAAGGTGATGTGAAAACCCAAAAGAAAGGATGAGGGAAAGAGATGGGGTTTGTAGGCACAAACCCAAAATGATGCTCAAAATAAATAAAACAATGAAAAACCGTAATGGGGAAGTCTTGGGCTCCAATGGATTGATGGAGCTGATGAAGGGAGCTCCCAAGCTTCTTTGGTGGTGCTCCTTGGATGTGGAAGTGTGTTGGAGCAATTGGGGTTCCTTGGAAGAATCCGCCGGAGGTTTTCCAAATGATGTAAAATGTCTCCTGTGGGCTTCTGTGGCTTGGTTATGGTTCTGGTTATATTCCGGGGCTTCCTAGTCCTTTATTTATAGAGGGGGAACCCTCAAATGGCCTTTGGGAGGCTTCGGAGCCGTTGGGAGGCAAGTGGACAGGTCTGGTCAAAGGCCCAACGGCTAGTTTGACTGGCTCCACCGGCTGACCGGTACAGTGCCACCGGTTGGCCGGTGTTTGGAAAATGGAGAGGCCTTCGGGCTCAGGCTCTACCGGCTGGCTGGTGAGGAGGCCACCGGTTGGCCGGTGCTGAGGCAGTAGCTGACACTGTTCTGGCTGGGTGCCACCGGCTGGCCGGTGCTGAGGCCATCGGTTGGCCGGTGCTGAGGCAGTGGCTCAGACTTTTGTCTGGGTGCCACCGGCTGGCCGGTGGTGTGACACCGGTTGTCCGGTGGTCTGGACAGAGGGATGCCTTCTGTCCAGGCCTCCATCGGCTGGTCGGTGGTCTTCCACTGGTTGGCCGGTAGGACTGAAATCAGTCCACTTTGGCTTTTTTCCTTCTTGGCCTTCTTGGCCCAATTCCTTGGCAACCTGAAATTATGCCTATCATCCAAAAACACTTAAAACAAGATTAGATAAATAAGAGAGTGATTGTGATCATGAAAATTAAACCACGAGGGGTATGAGAGGTACAACAAGTAGAACCCAATATAATTGGAATACTACAATTTCATCATCCTAGGATGAAATCCAAATGAAATACCTATTTATTAAAGGTGTCCCACTCAATAAGAACTAGCCTTGAGTATGTCTCAAAATCATCATTCTTAACTAGATCAAGACATTGAAAATCCTAAACTAGGCCACCGAGGACATATAGTAGGATTCTCATGTAACAAAATCCAACCAATGAGCACTGATCATGTCCTTGGAAACAAATAATTCATGTATAGATCTGAAACCATATTTGGATCATGCCCACAATATAATGTGCAAGATCAAGAATCCGAAAATAGTAGTAGAAACTGCTATAGTACAGGAGAATCCCTATCCCACCAGGATGGGAGAATTTTTAACAAAAAATTACCCTGTAAGGCCAAAAAACCTATGAAAAGGTATAATAGAAAAGGAATGGAATCCACCCCAGCTCGTAGGGTTGGGGTTTTTTTTACTTCAACCACCTACTCAACAGAAGTCAGTATTTTCCCACCTGGGGAGTAAAATAAATAGATAGATTACACGTTCTATCCCATCTTACAAATCATTTCCCCCAGGTTGGAGGTATACAATTAGGCCACATCAAGGATCCATTAAATTTACTCTTCTCCAAGAATCCCAAAGTAGATCCTAGAAAGGAAGTAGATAATCCAACAAGGTACACAAGATGTCCTCCTACAATTCCGAACCAGGTACACCACCTACAATGTTGTATGCATTGGTGAACATCATAGAAGTCAGCCACCCAGATCACACGAAAAACAATACAAATGATGAGGACGCAAGATAACATGGTTCCTTCCAAGTGGTGTTCCACACTAAGCCTGAAGGTCTGTGCACCCGAAACCAAAGAGCCACCCTAAATTTGGGGGACCCCTCAGCTAGTCCAACATTACCTTTTTTTTTTGAATTCCCTTTAAGGAAAAGAATAAAAATTGGTCATAAACAACCCTCATTATCCTCCTCATGAAAACACGCATATGACACTCGAGGAGATATTTTCTTAACAGAAGGAATGAATGAAATAGTTAAGGAGAATCAATGATGAGATGATTCAAGAAATATGTAATACTAGATATGTTCCTTAGGAAAAACATCAACATAAACTTACAATATAGGTTCCTATACCATGAGGGATCCTCCTAAAAAATGAACCATGTCCTCGATTCTCATCCATTTTAGCATCGAGACCATAAATCTATTTGAATTTGGAAACATAATGAAATCAATATTTCCCTCCATTAAGGAAACACCCAAATAAGATCTTGGTAGACCTACAAATAATGCTCCAGGCCGGGTATCCACTTCAAGAACCAGAAGTGTCGGTACATCCAATCTTGACACTTTTTGGACTCGCCCAGGCTTAAGTAAAACTATATAATCATCAAGGAAAAATAATTACCATCGATTCATTAGAATCTTGATTGGAATCTAAGGAAGAGAGGCGCGCTCTTATATAACTAGAATGGAAACCTTACCCTAACTGAGTATGCAATGTTCTAATGATGCCAATTTTTGAGAAACCCACATTCCCAGTGTTCAATAGCTTAGATAACCTGGAAAAACTCCTGAAGAACTACTCATATTACTCTAATCCCATGATGGAAAAATTGGATCAACAAAAATCTATGAATCTCAGATGCTTTGTGTGAACTCTGCAAGGTTCAGCCTTTTGTGGTGAACAAGTTTTCCAGATAACTTAATAATAGGATGGGATGATCTCTAATGCCAATTACATTCACAGTTCACCTTAGAGTTTCCAAAAACAATAGTTAGTGACCTCATGAATTGAAAAAAATGATAAAACAAAAGAGATTCAGACTTTATTTCTAGATAGAAGGGTCATAATTACTCCATTAACTGGCCACTGCCCTAAGATGAGATGCTATCCATGTGCATCGCGAACCTCCATGGTGAGATACGAACACCACTAATTATGGTGAAATATACAATTTAGTTCCAATAATTCTCGACCAATTCTCAAAGGATAGATAATTATTTAAAACAGACTAATCTAAGGTCCTGAGAATCCCAATTAACCCCAGCGAAAATATCGGGAAGAGCTGAAGCAACTTGTGTTACACTTAGCCACACCCTGTTTTGGCTCTAGCTTCTAGGACTACACTATATCATGTGAGGCCCACTGGACGTCAGCAAACACCCCCGACTCGTCAATATGAGCTAATAGAAACCAAGAAAAATCCATTCGAGGAACAAAATAAAAATGTTTTCTCATTCTAGGATGACCAATTCTATGGATACTTTGTAGCCTCCATTAATTGAAACTTTCTCTTACATATATAACCAAAAAGGGTATATTAAGTTGGTCTTGATGACCATCCATTATATTGTTCTTTACACAAGATATTGGTACACCACATTTAGGAATGATTCTTCTTCAAATACCTCCTACAAAGAATGATAGATTCTGAAAAACTCATGCTGAGACCATGACAATCAAATCTGGATTATGTTTCCACCATTGACCTGGTTGAAGAATGAATGTGGAAAATAGTCATTAGAAAAAGGGAACAAAATTACGATAGTTGGATGACTCAAAATATGTTCAACTGATCCCTTGGAATACTTAAAATGTAGTTGAAGCAATCGATTGTTCCCCCAACATCCCCCGATGAAACACAGCCAACATCCTTAGCCCCAAAATCCTCAAAAGGTTGAACATCCAATAATTGGTCTGACCAGAAATGTAGAAATAAAGTGAAACCAGATGAATGACCATCAAGGACAAAGTTTGATTTGGAACAGTTAGATTTCATGCAATCATATTTGAGAGTATGGTAACCTCCTAGACAAACATTATAATGGGAACCGCCCCTATAAATGGAACCACTATAGGTAGATGATGAGGTAGATTAATCATCAAATGAGGAAGTGATTTTTGGATCCATCAATATCATACACTTAATGGGTACCTTCTATGATGATGAATTTGGGTATGAACCTAAATTACCTGAACCCAATCGAGGGGCTGGAGGAAGAAGCTGTAGAATATAGGTATATCAATGGAGTTACAGCCGTGTTAGAAATCACGCATATGGATGCACCCCAGCTCAAACCATCTGTTTTTTAGAAACCCATGGAAGGACCATCCAGTAGAACCAACTGGGATAAGAATATTCTCCTACCCCCCGTAAGAATCCACCCCGGTCCAATCATTCTAGAACATCCCTTAGAGTATGAGCATGAGACTAATTTCCCTCATCATGTGAGAATACATGACCACCCCAATCCACAAGGGACAAAAGCTGCTTCAGCTTTGATCCCAAGGGATGACCCATCATCATCAAATTATATATCTTCTAGAGTAACTATGAATGAGCCTCCCCAATTTGGGAATCACTAACCTTTGGTTCAGAAATACAGTGTCTTGATGTATTTTTCCTTGACATAGGAACATAAATCAATCCTAGATGTAATGAATCTATTATCATACCTCAGATAAGCACTCATTGAAACTTTTATAAGTCCCTAGGAGTTTGAAGCTGAGGTAGAGGCTGCTGAAGTGTACAGGATGAAGAGAAATCCTACATATTTCCACATAGTTATATCTCTCACAGATCAAGATAAATACTCCTTAATGAAATGAAACATCAAACCCTTATATGTTTCTAGAAAGATAAATGATGTCGATGTTAGAAAAGTCTTCATTGATAATGGATATGGGGTTAATCTCCTCCCACTACAGACACTTCATCAGCTAGGAAGCAACAAGGATGATTCCATGCCCCGTACCACAAATCTGTTGGGCTATGACAAAAGCGATCATAATCCATTGTAAAAAATTAAGATCAAAACCCAATTCAGTGATATCACAGGTCACCCAGAATTTCTAGTGGTATTAAATAATACGACCTTCAATGCCCTACTTGGAAGGCCTTGGATGCATCAAGACACATCAAGTCTCTCCTCTTACCATCAGTTCCTCAAATATAGAATCAATGGACAGAGTGGGACATTGCATGCTGATAAGGCCCCAATCAACTTCTGTGTGTCGCACTATACTAATGAATGGTTCTACAAGACAAAGGGGAAGTAACCTTTAGCCGATGGAATTAATTATGATTCCTCCCCAAATAGTGTATAAATGCTTCCTACTGATCCCCTAAAGTATTTTTATGAATAGTATGTGAAAAGTATCAATAATATTGAGTGCACAAGTACAAATTCAGACACATATTCAGTGGTCATTATAACATCAGTTAGGGATGTTGATCCCAACAATGTCAAAAATCCCACTAGTTCCCAAGAACATGGTGAATGATTGGATAAAAATGCCATTGAGCAACCCTTATAGCCCTAAAAAATCCCTACCTCACCTACTGGGTTATAAGAGGAAGGAATATCCCTTCCACCCATCTCTATGTCCTCTCTAGGGGATTCCCCTCTATCGGTTGAATTACAAGAAGTTGGGTCATCTCCATGAAAAAAATGAAAACTCTTCTCTCAACTATGGGGAGTTAATCTCAAGAATTATTTCCCCATTATAAGAAGAGGAAGATGACAAGGATTAAGAAGAGTATTAAAAAGAAGAAGACTTTAGGGATTCCCCTACAACATTTTATGAAGCCTTATTTACCACCATTTATGAACTCAAATAAATCAACTTCGGTATATAAGATGAACCACGACCTACTCTGATTAGTGCAGCCATGAATTCCAAATAAGAATATGTATACACCTATTTCCTAAAAAAATCTTGATTTTTTCAACTATAACTATATGGAAATACAAGGCCTCGAACCAAAGGTGGCCACCCACCATCTAGTCCTTCCAAGAGACCACTATGGCTATAAGAAAGCCACCAGAAGGATACACATGACCCATTCTTCCAAAATAGAAGATAAAGTCTAAAATCTCATCAGATCCAATTTCTTTTAGGAAGTACAATATCATATCTAGATAGAAAACATATTCCCCATAAAAAATAAGAATTTTCATATCAGAGTCTGCTTTAGGAATCTTAATCAGTGTTACCCAAAAGTTTACTTTCCAGTCCCGATCACATAATTGTTGATCAATGAAACTTCTAGATGTGAGGCTCTCTCTTTCCTAGACCAATACTCATGTTATAATCAAATATAAATGGAATATAAAGATGAATAATATACCACCATTAGGGATCCCTAGGGAGTTTCTTTCTATAATGTGATACCCTTATGTTTGAAAAATTTCAATTCCATATATCATAGTTCCAAGCATCACATTTTCAAACCCTTCCTAGGAAAGTTTTTTGAATGTTTGTTAATGATCTGTTGGTTAAATCACATCAATGCTCAGACAAATTGGTAGATCTTGAAACCATATTTAATAAATTGTGAAAACATAGTATGAAAATGAACCCCTCAAATGTTCTTTTAGTGTTACCTTATAAATATTCCTTGGCTTCATCATATTCCATTACAACATCAAAGTCGACCCAGAGAAGACAAAGACTATCCTCACAAAGTCACCTCCTCAAAATCTCACTGAGTTGAGAAATATTTATGGGAATTTGATCTACATTTGGTGCTTCATAACCAACATTTCTGTCAAGTGTTTTAATTTTACTAGGTTTATGGAAATGGGGTCACATATCAGTGGAAGGAAGACTTCCAGAAAGCATTCGACAATCTCAAGAAATATTTATTAAGTCCTCTAGTGCTAATTCCACCTATCGAAGGAAGACCAATCATTCTACATGTGACTGCATTAGAGTGATCACTGGGTGCCTTCCACACATAGAAGAATGATGCTGGTAGTGAGAATATCCTCTATTATCTTAGTCAATTAATGATTATTACTGAGACTTGTTATTCAAATATTAAAAATATCTACCAAGGCCTAATCATTATGATCCAAATTCTGAGACACTATCTTCAAAACCACAAGGTCCATTTGATCTCCTGTAGTAACCAAATAATGTACATTCTCAGCTATCTGATGTTGACTAAATGCTTGTCATGGTGGAAAGTCATTATACAGTAGTTTGACAAATGATTCATACCCCAAAAATCCATCAAAGTCAGACATAAGTAGAATTTATGGTAGAGAAAACCTCAACAAACATGACATCATTGGATGTTGAACACACAATGAAGAAGTATTTTCTATTAAAGAGGGTTCCCAGACATGGGAAATGTATTTTGATGGTGCATCCATATGTCTGATATGGAAAATTATGGAAGACCCCAAGTTCAAAAAAGTGGGTATATGAGTAATACTCATATCTCTAAAGAAGGAAATCTTGCCCTACTCCTTCCTGCAGTCAGAAGGATGCAAAAACAATAAATAAGAGTACAAGGATCTCATTGTTGGACTAGAACTAGGCCTTAAAGCACAAGCAGAGAACCTAATGGTAAAGGGTTACTCGAAACTGGTTATCAAGAAAGTTAACAATGACTATTGGATCAATAAAGAGGATCTAATCACTTTGATGAACCACATTTGAGAATTGATGGCATAATTTCCATTATAGCTAAATTTGACTTATATCCCCCAATCGAAAAATGCACAAGACGATGCATTAGAAAATACAGCTACAACATTTGATGATGCAGACCAGGACGAGATATTTATCTGTATTTCCCATCATCGGATAGTCCTACCACTCATCCAGATCAATATGAAGGAAATTGAAAATATTAGTCACGTCATTGAACCATATTATCATACCACTTCTTGGATGACTCCAAATGAAAATTAACTCCAAATGGGAGAACACCCACCATATAGTGATGAAAGGTAGAAAAACCCGAGATAGGAAATCAACTTCATGATGTACGATGACAAAAACAAGAAAAATGTCCTTTATAAGCAAGGTCTTGACAGGATCATTCTCAGGTTCATCGATGGGGAAGAGAGTAATGCCATCATGAATGAATTGCATGTCATAACTTGGGGAGCAGATAAATCATGATCCAAGTACTCTTATCAAATTCAAAGGCTTAGATACTATTGGAAAACGATGATGTAGGATTGTACCACATTTAACAAAATGTTCAATTACTACCAGGTTTATGCCAATTTCATCCATCAACCCCTAAATTTATTTCACATAGCCAAGTACTCCTGGCCATTTTCTATATGGGGAATTGACATCATGATACTGTATCCTCTTGCTACGACCAAATAATTCAAGTATATTCTTGCATCAACTAACTTATTTTAAAAATTTGTTGAAGCCATACCCCATAAAGAGGTCTGGGAAAGAATAATTTTGAGATTTGTGAAAGCCAATATCGTCACCAGATTTGGTTTCCCTCACACAGTACTGACGGATAATGGATCAAATTTATGCTCTTATTAATTGTATAGGCTATACTAGGAGTGTGGTATTAAATACAATCATTCATCCCACTAAAATGCAGCATCCAGCAGTTATATAGAGTCCTTCAATATGAATTTATCCAAAATACTCCAAAAGATGGTAAAAAAAGACAATAAATCATGGTTGGACAAGATCCTCCACGATCTGTGGGCTTAACAAACCATAACCCACACTGCCACTCAAGAATCCCTATACTCATTTATATGGGATGAAGGAATTTATACCCATTGAGTATGAACTACCATTGATCCATGTTGCCTTCTGGGATTAACTATCCACAAAAGAGAGATATAAAAAACAAGTCAATGGGTTGGAGGAATTGGAAGAAATAAGATTTCAATATTTGCACCATTTGGAATTCTACCAGAACAAGATTTTATGAGAATTCAATAAAAAGATTCACCTCCGGTCTTTCCTTGAAGGATAAATGTTGTTGGTCCTCATAACTCCAATGATACTCAGAAAGAAACATCCAAAATTGGATCCCAAATAGGAAGGACCATATGTCATACACAAGTTCTACTTCAATAGAGCATATTCATTAATTTTAATGTATGAACAGATCATTATAGATCCCACCAATTCGAGGTTCCATAAGAAATAATTTGTGTAATCATATAAAGTCTGTCTTAGCTATAAGACTTTAAAATTCATAACACCATATGCATCCATGTTGTATGATGTTAAAATTATTAACATCATTTTCCTCACCACATGATGTTAAAATAAATGGTGATCATTGTGTTCTAACTAATTATGTGTTGCACATGAGTTAGATATGTGATAGAGAAGGATAATATGTCCTTATTCCTATACCAGATTCAGATATACATGGGAACTCTATTTCTCCAGAACTACATGTGGATTGATTCTTTCCCTTGTAGGATACATAGTGATTCATGGATACTACATCATAGTGCACCCACCATACAAAAATAAATCCCCACTATGTAAGGGTAACACCGACATAGGTGGAATTCACAAAATTACTTACATCTTGATTCCTTCCCTCACAAGATACATAGAGAAGCCTTGATCCTAAGTCTCGGTCTAGACACCACATGACACAAATTCCTTGGTTGTACTATCTACTCTCTCTATATTTCAAGAGAATCCATTTCTATTCCCTATTTTTTATTCCGAGCTTGGCTCTTGTGAGCTTGGGAATGGTAGTAAAAATTTCCTGTGTACAAATAGAGGGTAGAGGTACACGACAAGCCCATCACTTCAAAAGAATGATTCAATAATACCCCCTTCATATGGATCTGATCAGCACATGGGGAATTATATAACTTTGGGTGACTTGATTACTCCCCTTGGAGGATAAATAGTGATTCTTGGGTCTTACATCATATTCCACCAATTGTAAAACAAGTCTCTCTGCTTCTGTATGGTCCAAAAATATGCAGGGAGGTTCACAGAACTACTTATGAGTTGATTCCCATCTGAAAATGGGATACGTGGAGATGCTTAGATTTTATATCCTGGTCAAGACATGACAGGATTCAAAGCACCTCTATCATGCCTTTAGTTTCCCATGAACCAAAATAAAAATCCATGTTATTCATTTTTTCTCACACCGAGCATAACTAACATGAGTATAGGAATGGTTATAAGGGTTTCCCCACACCAACAAATCAAAAAAGTATATGAAATACCTCTACCACAAAAGAATGGTTAAAAATTCCCCTTCCCTATGTACGATCCCGAAAAGTGTTAATAATTTTTGAACTATGTGTGGCTTGATTACTGCCTTCGTAGGATACATAGTGATGCCTGGATCCCACATCTTGGTCCAGCCACCATAAAAACCAAAATTCTCTTTTTCCATGTATATGGGTTAGGCCTATACTGGTAATTTCCTTTTAGAACTACATGTGTATTGATTCATGCCTTTTCAGGATATGTAGTGATGCCTAGATCCCAAATCATGGTCTAGCCTCTATGAAAAAATGCCTCCCCCATGTATAGGTCAAACCTTCATTGGAAAATTCATGAAACTATCCCTGGATTGGTTATCACTGATATGTCGTACATAGAAATACCTGGGTCTCCAAAACCTAGGCATAACTATTATACAAGATCAAGGGGTAAAATTTACCCATATTTTGTTATGTTACCTATGTATAGTGGATAAATATTTTTCCACCCCTTATTTATCACATTGATCCAAGTTCATGTGTGCTTAGTAATTTGGGTAGAGGATTCCCCACAATCATACCAATGCATTTCATAAACAAAAAATACTCTTAACTGAATGAAGTTAAACTGCATTTTCAAAATGATTCATAACCACATGACATTAAACTGCATGGTCAGAAATAATCCTAACCACAAAATATTAAACTGCATTTCCAAAAAGAGTCCTAACCACATGAAATTAAATTGCATGTCCGAAAATAGTTCTAACCACATTGATTAATATATATGGTATCTCAATAAATATGTGTGGATTGAATATCGGTATGACTAGATATGTAACGACACCTGGGAATTTTTAGATCCAATTTTGTGGAATAGAAAATGCCCCCATTCTCTCTATGAAAATGTTAATCTATGTAGAAGATTCTAAACCTTGATTCCTGCAACAAAAACTTATCAAAGGATTATTTATCCCCTACATATGAGTCAGATCTATATAGTGTATTATGTACTTCATAACTAATAACAATATAAATATTTATTACATACCCAGATATCCCCTTTTCATCCATCTAAATCTATTCCCTGAAAGATTATAGATCCCCATAATCATCTTTGACTATCAGAAATGGATGGTTAGTGTCCTAAGGACACCATTGTTTGATTATGAACACAATACATAAGTTCCCTACAAAATAATGAATAAACCAAAGACAAACTCATCCTCAATAGAGGATTTTCCTACATCTGTACACCCATTGTCTCTCAGGCCTCACATCGTCCCTCTTGATTCAAGGACCCATGGAATCATGGTTTACACTTTATTCCCCTTCTCACTTCTAGGGAATACCAAAATATCCTAGCCTGATTTTTCCATAATTATGCATGATTCCATTGACATTTAATCATAAAAACATGTTGTTAAACTATCCTTCCCACGTCCTCACTTCATGACGTAAAACTGTGTAGCCTAACAGTGTTCTCACTTGAGATGACATTGCCCTCGGGCATCAGTAACCTACCATGTTCTACCTTAAAACCACATTTGGATTGACTCTATCCCTTGTAGGATACATAGGGAAATATGTGTTTTTACCTCGATTCATCCACCCCAAAAAAATAAAAAAATTCCTCCCACCTACGTATGGACTAGACCCATGCATGGGAGTGTTATATGAAGAATTTCATGTGGTTTGATTCACGTCGCATAGGGGTGCATAGTGATGCTTGGATCCGATAACCCACCCCAGTGTTGGAAGGCTAAAAATGAAACTTCTACATGCAGACAAGGTCAAAGTGGAAGGCTCCAAAAGTGGAACATTTCACAAGACCGTCTCAAGAATAATCACATGTCCCCGTTTCATATCAATTCACCCAATTCCTTTCCACATGATGTTAAATGGTTCATAAATTATCCAAATAAAATAACATTAAACTGTATGATGAAATTTCATGGCTACCTAATAATAAAATGCACAATATCACCCCTATTACAATATGATCCTTTCCTTGATTATGCCATCCCTAGTGGGCGAATTGAATCCCTCTCAGACCCCTACTTCTCATACCATGAATGACCTACATGATCTTAGCGAGTTTAGAAGGGAATTACACATATATTCATGGAAAATAAATCCATGATGATTAGTCCTAAACATACAAAATTAAACTATAAGGCCCCCAAATGTAGCCAAAATTCCTTGAGTCTAATTTCTGGATACTCGGGTCATCAATCCTGGGTCCATCTCTAGAAAGGGAATCAAAATACTCAACCCTATGTATGAGTCAGATCTATGCAAGGGAATTACTAAATCCATGGATAATCATGGCTTAAATGTTTCTAACATATCCAGATACCTTATCTCCATCTATAAAAATCCCTTCTTTGAGCAATTTTGGATCTTCACACATCTCCCATGCTATCGGGAATGGAAGTTCAATGTCTTGTAGACACCTTTGTTTAACTATGTGCACAATTTTCTGACGGAACTGCACATGTTTCCAATAGAATGACTTATCGACTAGATTAAAATTCATCCTTAGGTGAGGCCTTTACTATATTCATGTGATCAATGGATTTCAATCCCAGTAACATTTCACCCAATATAAAATCCCTTGAAACAACATCTTACACTTTTATTCCTTCTCACATCTTGTACATGTCAGAATACCTTGGCCTAATTATCCTCCAACTACTTGGGGATTTTGTATCAATTTACCAGTCACATTACATTAAAACTACAAGATACTTGATACTAAATGTCCATTATCAGTCCCCGAGAGTCCAAATAATTTCATTCCCTTATGATCATGTGCACGAAATGAATCCACACAGGAAACTCCAACATGAGTCCCAACTTACTATCAAACACATAAACAAAAAAATTCCCCACCCATATCTATGAATATGATCCACTTGCAGAAGAATTTTAAATTGATTATTTCTATCTTGATTACTATAATCATAGGATACACAGTGACACATGAGCATCATACCTCCACTCCAGCTAGGACATAAGGGTTTCCTTTCAAGCAAAATGGTCAGAACGGTGTTAGAACCACCCTACTCATACCTATATGAGAATAATGTCTTTACCTATCCTTGAAAAAAAATTCAAAAAACACCCCCTTTCATATTGAGGTTCCAATTCCACAAATCATATTCTGTGTTTGAAAAGTTCTAGATCCCTATAATTATTCACGGTCATCAGAAATGGAAGGTAAGTGTTCTATGGACACCTTTACTTGACTATGCACAGAATCCTCAAACAAATTTGCATAAGTTTCCAACAAAACTGTTAGTCAACCAGAGTAAAATTATTCCTTAGGAGAGGCTTTTCCTACTTCTTTATTCCGTTATGACATTTATGTCCCACCTCAATCCTTGTTTTTGAAACCCCATAGACTAAATTTTTCATATTTCTCCGTTTTTCATGCTTGAAGATGATATAACATTTCTAGTAAAACTACAAAAAAGAGGGAAAATAAATTACCCCTATGTTTTGAGTGAAATGACATTAAATCACAAGTCTCAAGTGTCCCAATTTTACAACTCTAAACTACACCATTCTCCATACCTCATTTACATAAGTCAAATTCATGTGAGAACAGTTTATCAACCAAATTTTATATAAATTACCTTATTAATTTCCAACATCGTTAACTCAATATGCCACCAAAAATTGTCTTCACCAATAAAAAACATCCCTATTCCCCGAAAACAATATATCCCTCATAAATGGAAGGCCAGTGTCCTACAGACACAATTGTTGGACTATGTGCACAATACCTAGATGACTCACCATAAGCTTCATACAAAATGGATTTTTAACCAAAGAGAAAATCATCCTCAGAAGAGGAATTTCTTATTACCATACTCCCCATGGATCCTGTGTCCCATGTCATATCCAACGTCAAGGAACCACAAAATTAGGGTTGATAAAAATTCCTTATTCATGTCTAAAAGTTATTAGGAAATTCTCCATTAATGAGTCCTAAATTGGGGCCCTCACCCTACCAATCAGGGTCAATTATGCTCGACCTAAAACATATGTAATGAGAGTATGGTTGTAAAGACTTTAAACTATCCAAGAAAAAACACGTAAAACTCTCAAGGATAAAAAGAAAACTAAAAAGTGAACCCTAAAAAATATTTGAGTACAAGCTCACTAAACCTACACTTTGTTTGGTTTAGGAAAAATATCGGACAAACAAAACATTGAAAGAGATAAAAATATTGTTAGGTAAAAAACACATAAGGGATTACCTATGAAAAATTCAAGTTATACCCACTGAACTCACATTGAAATTGGGATTAGGAAAAAAATAGGGTTATAAAAGATAAGACACAAAGTTTGTAGTGTTTTTCATGTAACCCTAGTAATTTTCCAAATACGCACGCTGAGTCCCTCGGATTATGAAAAAATTGGGGCATGATTTTATTATTTCATTGATCCCAAATTATAATTGAAATTGTTATCTGGTTAATAATACTATTTATATGTGGTCAATTATAAATGATTTAAAATACAAGAAATGAGGAAGGAAAATAACTAGAGAGAAAAATTTTTCCATTCCATCAAGTAAAATGAGAATTGGGGGGGACATCCACAATCTAGAGTCTCTACCAGATGTAAAAAACAAATTATTTTTTGGGAATTCTAATAGATTATAATGAAGCCCAACGTTCTCTTTCTAGTTGGCTAATTACTGCCCGACTTGGGTCATGAAGGGCCCATTCCAATGTAGTCCTTTATTTAGCTTTGTATTCAACCATTGTAAGTACTTGTTTCATAATGGTCTTTAGGAATCACCATCTTTACTTTATGGAATCATAATTGGAACTTCATGATACCAGTTGAGATTTCAGTCTAGACACACAGTCCTCACACTCCCACAATTTCTCCATTTGGATGATCACTTGGTCATGAGAATTTTCCTCCTTAGAGTCTAGATGGTAAAAATCATTAGTAATATCCTGGAAAGACTTAGTTATATGGTGGGAGGCGTCAAAAAGAGCAAGGTTCTTTCACAAGTAGTGAGATCCTCTCAAACTATGAAAATATGGTTCATAAGAAGATGAAAGTTCCGGTAATCAAAGCCTCGTGAACATAATTCATTGAGTAGTTGTTAAAATTTATCCTCATTATCTAATAAGTATATAAGGGGAGTGTCTGTGGAAAGAGAACAGACTTGGTTCCATGCCCATTTTCACACAGTTTTATGCCTCTTAATGGTGTCAGAACATTGGTTTTCCCCCTCCACTATGACATGTATATAGTTAGGATGCACCATCATAGCTGACAGAAGCACCCTTAGTTGAGTCACCCAAGAGGGGGGACTTTCCCCCCAATAGATAGTTTAGTCTCTGGGGATAATAATGTGGTACTGACTATAACTTCTAGAATTCCTATTGATGTCCTAGTGAGGACAAAATCATTTTATCCATTGACCATTCTAGCCAATGGTGTGGGGTTCGAGTTTCTCTCTATTGGGATAAATTTCATAAATGAGATCCCTTTTAATCGTTCCTGACATTGAGTCGAATATCTTCGCACACTAGGTACAAGGGAGGATGGAACAACTAACATATTGGGAACTGGAGTGGAAATAGTCAAGGGAATTTGAACTTATCAAATTTACCCAGACAATACCCCGTCAGGGTAGTAGGTCACCCACTGTTGGGCATACTCCAATGATAGAAAAGTCAGATCCACTGTGTGAGAAATAAGGAACTCCATATTAGCATTTTTCTATATCATTATCAGCCATAATTAGTAATGGATTGTGGTATGTGATTCTCCCACTAGTTGAGTTATATATATGGATGAAATCTCTTGAAGGAATTTGAATTTCCTATAGAACCTATAAGGTGTGCATGGCTCATAAATAGTCACTCTATCTACAGGTGTAGTCAAAACTCCATCCCAAAGAGCAATGATAAAAGATCATTCTTATGGGTAACCCCTCCCATCATCCATTACTGTCCCCTGGGGAACAATATAAGGTATGCAGGAGAATCGAGATACATCACATTGTAGTTCAACCTCACCATCAATTCTCAATGATTTTTCATAGACAAAAAATTTTTTATAAGGGGTGGGTGGAAATCAGATTGAGGAATCATGGTGGTATGTCCATATTTGTAATATGGGAAAATATTTTCCATCAATCTATACAAATATTGAAATGGCCCACTAAGGAAATGGAGAGGCTTTCCCCCTATATCATCCCCAACAATTCATAGATACGAGAGAGGGTGGGGACAACTAATTTTATGGGCTATCCCTCTTCCAGGGTATCCACCATCATTAAAGTGAAATCTCTGACATCAGTATAGATATCACAAGAATGGAAGATCCATCTACTAAAGAACATGGTGATGAAATTTTCTAACCTAAGTGTAGGAAAAATTTCTGACTCGATCTCATAACCCTAATAGGTATACCTAATTGCCTCAAGGGTAGCACAATAGAATCCTGGAATATGCTGTGATTGTTGATTTGGGTGTGTTCAACTTTGGGGAACTTTCATCCTCAGCCCACATTCCTATAGAAACAACATGATCCAATCCTTGAATGAAATAAGTGAGTGTACATGCATAGGTTTACCAAGAAATATCTCTACCATAACTAGTGAATCCCAATCAAATGGAGACACTTATGTAATATTATCCAAGGTATTGGCCATGAGTAAAAATTCATCACACATCTTTCCATGAATGGGGAGTCCCTTGATCCAGTAAATATCCCATAGACTTATTTCAACTTCACCATCTGACAAGTGGAAGGTATTGGTACTCAAATGCTAATAAATGAGTAGTTTTTGTAGTACATCACCCGATGAATATATGAAAAAATCGATAACTCGTACAACTTAATATATATTAACCGTTATTAATTAACTAGGGAATTTCAAGTAGTTCTGGTGTACCAAGAATGCCCAGGACCATTCATCAGAAAAACACCCCCGGATCGCAGGTCCCACTTATAAATTCATCCTCCAGTTAAATATTTTATGGAAATGTTAATTATGGATGGGTAGTCCTATATGATTGACTCCAAGGATGTATTAGATATTATTTTTCTAATATATGTCCACATAGAGTTGTTCATAAATAACTTGTCCTCCCTGATCGAAATAGCTAATATCTCTCCTATGGTAGAGATGATTACTCAATCACACCCCCATGATGTCTCAGAATGAATGATAAGGCTACCTCAGTCAGCCCATATCTTGAGAGAATCGTCATTGGGCCAAAAATAAAAAAGTTAAAATAGTCTAGATATTGGATATTCCATAATCTCCAGTGATATTAGATCTTTTAGAATACCCACTTGAGGAGAAATGTAAGAATGAAGGTTCTCCTCAATATTCTCGACCATAGCTACACTTTATCTGTTCGCTTCCATTGAGATATAAGAAAGATCCATTATTGTAACTGAATACAAAGACCATGAAAAAGGTTAGTACAACTGTTTTTGGAAAAAGACTCAATGTGGTCCGTATATTGTTGTCTATTCATGGTTTGTGGAAGATACAACATTTGAACCAATATTTTGTGTAAATATATGAGATGTTGGCCCATGGGGTGTTGTCTAGATAACCAAACAATTTGTGGAACAAGCGAGCCTCACAAAGACCCTTTCTATGGGATAATTTGAACTCACTATTAGAAAATTCAATGTCTACTTTGTGGATTTTAAATTTAGTTTGCAGAAAAAGGTGCCTATATGTGAAGGGTTTTCAGTTCGTAGGATGAAAGGATCGGTTCTATGATGTAGGTGATAACAAAGGGAGATGGTTTGAAGATGTAGATTGGGTGTGAGAAATTTGTGGAGAACTAAGTTCTATAAGGAAACTGTTAAATGAAAAATTACCTGGCCCCTATGATATAGGTGTTGTTCCCCATATTCACACTCAAATTTACCCAAGAGATGAAGGTAGAACGGTCCTTGTAGTTTAGCTTAGGTTGTCAAATCCCCAGAGACCTTAGAAGAAACCTACATACACGTACATTCTATGGACAATTTTTGGCTATTAAGTGGCCAAATTGGGTTGATTTTAGATGGGTTTAAAGGATAAATAACAGATTTAAGTAAATTCAATTTAAAAGAATGAGTTTATCCTAGGTTATCCCTCAGGGTGGATTGGATGAAATTCTTTTTCAACTATTTCAATTTCTTATATTTGAGATGGGTTCATTTAAGAAGAACAAAAAGCATCCTCACTTACTAGTTTAATACCTACACACGTTAATACTGATCACCTATACACTTGAAGGATCAATGTTTTGAGCACTTCAAGGTAAAGGATCATATTATCACATGAAGCGTGTGGCTTTAAATTCAACAAGGATTATGGAGTTTAAAAATCATCAAATAAAATTCTCAATTAAAGAAGTGATTAGACATTAATGAGGTGATAAATAACATCCAATTAAGCCCCTTTATACTCCCTTGTATTAACCCATAAGTGGGTTATCCCTCCATTGATTCTATGGTTTCAATGGAATCGGGAAGTAGACTCATGAGGGAGGAATTGAAGAAGTAAAGAAAACAATAAAAAGAAAATGATCACTCCACCGTTGTGTGAATAATTTCAAAAGGTTTGGTGTGAATAAATTCACAACTTGAGGCAAAGATATCAAATTGAGATGGAGAAGAAAATAATAATAGTATAATAATAACTTTTATTAAGAAACTACGATGAATTAAGACAACATACATGTGAAATACAAACTTGAGACAACAAAATCACAGCATAACATTAAGATGAAACAAAGCTCCAAATATACTTAATTAATCCACCATGACTGCCTTAAATAGGAAAGTTTGGAGCCTTGGGTCGATCTTTCAACAGTAAAAAAGATTCCACTTGAGTATGGTAGGCCTAGGGTGGTGGAAAGTAAGGGAGAGGAGACTTTTCCACCCCTGACCCGAGGTGGCAGCCAGCTTGCTTCGACCGAACAGACGTGTCTGAATGTCCTTCTAGATGGACGAATTAGAGTATTATATAGAAGAAGAAAATGTATCCCCATATGTCTCATAACCTCCTGTAAACTTTGGGTCTATATGGATTTGTGGATTCTGAGATATGATTAGATTGGTAGGATGTTTTCTGGCCTGCAGAATCTGGCCCAGAATTTTATCTCCATATTAGGCCGCCATAATAACCACCATGGAAGCCGAATTAGCCCTGGCTCCTAAAGAATGATTTGTTCCTCTAAAATTTCTTCTAGTATCAAAAGAATTTTTGGATTCATTGGGACTATATGTTTAGCCCCACATTCTCATCAGTGGGTTGGTGTCCAATCTGACTTCTTCAGAATTGTTTGCATGAAATCCCATTTTGGTGATCTTCCAATATGGATTTTCCAATACTCCACAAATATGAAATGTTCCAAATATAATTATAGACCTAAAAATTAAATATTAAAATAAAATCAAGATCATTGGGTACTTTAAATGATGTTCAAAAATGTACCACATAATAGTGCATTTTAAGAAATAATTACAATCATAATGTGAAATGATGTTCAAAGTGTAAAATGCACTAAAATGGTGTTTATGAATAATAAATAACATGAATATTATATAAATTAACAATGAATATTAGCCTCATTTAGTGTCTAATCACACCCCCCCAACTTGTGTTTTTCTATTCTCGAGCAAAATATATCTCAACAATATGAAATTTGAATTCCCTTTTCCAAAAACATTTTAATACACAACGATCACCCAAAACCCTTATACTGAAAAATAATGAAACCCATCAAAATATTTTAATACAAGATAGTTTCATAAGTCGATACCAATCCCCATCTCATTCCTTTAATCAAATGCATCTCCATATTTCATCCAATATCAATTAAGAGTGATGATGTGTTGTGCATCACATTAGACATGGGGATTCATATTTATTCAAGAGGGAAATGATGGAAGAGCTAGGTGGAATCAAATTTCAATATTAAGATGAGTATTTAAAAAAATTATTGTATATTTTTTGTATATATTTATTTTTTGTTTTTATTGTTTTTTCAATTTTTCCATGGTAATTGAAATAGCACTCAAAAGAGTCAACCCCTGTAGCGAGACTTTGCCGATGACTCCCAGGCTCAAAGACCTTAGGGAACCAAGAAAATCCCACATACTTGGGCATCATCTTGAGTTAACTCAATCAAAAACAAAATAAAATTACCAAAAATAGAGGTAAATATACTAACTTTGGGCCAGACAACTATGGAGTCACAATCCCAAAGTGCCAAAAGCCACGCATTATGTCATTTCATTTCTCTATGTGAAAATTTATTTATTTTTTTAAAAAAAATTATTGAATACTCATATCAAAACTAAAATTATCACAAAAACTATGATATTTATTTGAGGTACCCCATGAACTCAAACTAATACCCCACTATCCAAAGGACGTGCATTGTGATCTTTTTTTTTGATGAAAATATAAACATTGAAATATCACATTAGACAGACACACTTTCCAAAATCAATGCTCATGAAATTATACAAGGATTAAAATCAAAATCGGGGCATGCTAAATTATTTGATATTCAGTTTCAAAGTGTGCAATGTGTATTACCATGTTCAAAGTTAAAGGAATTTTTCCTTCCATTTACACACATTTTTTTCAAATAATTCATTTTTTTTACAAAAAAGAATTTTTTTTATTTTATCTCCCCCCCAAACATAAAATAAAATTATCCTCGGTGTTTAAAGAAAAGAAAATTTAGAAGGGGTTAGGGGTATACAATGAGAGTTAAAAAAGGAAATTGAAAACAAGGATCATGGAAAGAAGTCACATGGTGGTTGGAGTTGAAATTCTTACTACTCCCTTTTAATCCCTTGATCTCGAAGTCACTCTGATAATTCCCTAGTGGAAAAAAACAAACAATAAAAAAACAATATATATATATATATATTTATATAATAAATAAATTAAAATATAAGTATATATATATAAATTATAGAATAAGGAAGCACAAAAAGTCGTAGGTTAGTGGTAAGCGTGTGCCCCTGTCTCCCTTCGGTCCCGGGTTCGATTCCCCACGACTTTGTCGGTTGTGATGGGGTTTAACCCACGACCTATGATGTGTCCCTTTTTTTATTTATAATTTTTTTTTATATTTTTATTTTAACTTACAAACACATAAAAATAAAATCAACTAATGATACATTGTCTTCTTTTTAAATTTTTGCGTAAGGTATTACTCAAGGATTAGACCATGTGACACAGATGAATATGGTGCTCCCCTTTCATACCCATCCATACTCATAATAGAAAAATAGTTCAACAGTCTATATTTTTTTATTATTTTTAAATTTCAAGATGATTAATTAATTCTGTTTGAAAAATAAAGATGACATGAAAACCACGAGTTGCCTCCCGTGCAGCACTTTTTTTTAATGTCATTAGCCTGACATGAACCCCAAAAATTTCCCAACACCATCTTTCAACAATATAAGGACCCCATATTTCTCCACCTCTACTAGATTGATATTGATTCTTTGTTTATAATTTTTTTCTTGTCCAAACCTATGTTCTATAATGAGTGGTAAAATCCAAGGAATTTCCAAAATGGTTGATCTAGTTTCTTTTTTATTATTTCCAAAGACATTAATAATAATTACCTCTTTATTGGTTTCAAGATAAGAAATTGTGAAAATTAGAGGTTTTTGGGTATCCCCAATGAATGGAAACTTGAGGGTGGATGGAAATTCCTTTCGTTCAAGTTCAGGTAGGCTAACACTTTCAGACATAGGTTGGGACTTTGAAACAAACTCAATTTCATTTTCAAAATCACTCAATATAATTGGTTCCTTTTTAATATAAGATTCAACCAAAAAATTGTAAATATAAATTTTATGAATGGGTATGGACTCAATGCTATTTATTTCTCTCAATGGTTCAATGGTTGCTGTCTCTAAAAAATCATCAATGGAGCTATAATAGGGGAACTCAATCCACGATGTCAAATTTTTCTCTTTTGAATCCAAAAAATCAATTTCCTATTGATTTAAATACCCTCCAATAATTACTTTATCAACTTAATCTATCCCAAGTCCAAAGGATTGTTCTTCAATAAATACATGAGAGGTTTGTGGGAGAAAATAGTCTTCTATCAATGATGGGGAAGGGATAACATGAGTGGGAATGGGTTCCATAACCGTCTCAAAGTTTTGTAGTTCTAATATCAATGATGAAACCTCAAAATTCATTATCTCCATTTGTTGACATAGTTTTTCAAGTAATGTATTTGTATTAGGATGGATAAGGGGTTGATCCAAATGTTCAATTCTAGGTAGATAATTAAGTTTTTTGGAATTTCACGGGAGGGTGTTCCGATTGGCTTTGTGGGGATTCAAACTCATTATATGTTGAAATGTTTTGTGGATAATAGGATTTAAAACATTTTGGCTCAATAGTTTGTTGATGATACCACCAGTATAAATTAGGATGGTAATTGTACATCACACATGGGGTTGGGTGATCAAAGTAGGGATAGGTCCCCCATGTTTGGATTGGTTCGAAATTGCCTTCCATAGGAGTGAAATTAGGGATGGGAAAAGATATGTGGGGTGAGAAAAGTAAGGTAGTGTCTTATATAACATACTTAGGTCCCTGAAAATGGTGCCAAAATTTTATTCATGCTCAAATTTACCCAAGAGGTGAAGGTAGAATGGTCCTTGTATTTTATCTTGGGTTGTCGAATCCTCGGAGTCCTAAGAAGAAACCTACATACACGTACATTCTATGGACTGTTTTTAGCTATGAAGTGGCCAACTTGGGTTGATTTTAGATGGGTTTAAAGGATAACTAAAATATTTAAGTGAATTCAATTTAAAAGAATAAGTTGATCCTAGGTTATCGCTCGAGGTGGATTGTATGAAATTCTTTTTCAAATATTTCAATTTCTTATATTTGAGATGGGTTCATTTAAGAAGATCAAACAACATACTAAATTATTGGTTTAATACATACACACTTTAATACTAATAACATATACACTTGAAGGATCTATTTTTGGAGAACTTCATGGTAAAGGATCTTATTAGCACTTGAAGCATGTGGCCTTAAATTCAACAAGGACGATGGAGTTTAAAAATCATCAAATAAAATTCTAAATTAAAGAAGTGATTAGAAATTAATGGGGTGATAAATAACATCCAATTCAGCTCATTTATACTCCCTTGGATCAAACCATAAGTGGTTTATCCCTCCATTGATGCTATGGTTTCAATGGAAGCGGGAAGTAGACTCATGAGGGAGGAATTAAAGAAGTAAAGAAAATAATAAAAAGAAAATTATCACTCCACCGTTGTGTGAATAATTTCACAAGGTTTGGTGTGAATAAATTCACACCTTTAGGCAAAGGTATCAAAGTGAGACAGAGAATAACATAATAATAGTATAATAAGAACTTTTATTAAGAAACTATGATGAATTAAAACAACTTACATGTGAAAGACAAACTTGAGACAACAAAATCGCATCATAACATTAAGATGAAACAAAGATCAAAAGATCCTTAACTCCTCCACCACCACAGCCTTAAATAGTAAATTTTTGAGACTTGGTTAGAGCTCCCAATAGTACAAAAAAATTCCACTTGACTATGGTAGTACTAGGGTTGTGGAAAGTAAGGGAGAGGAGACTTTTCCACCCTTGACCCAAGGTGGCATCCAGCTTGCTTGCACCGAACAGATGCATCTGAATGGCCGTCTATATGGCCGAATTAGAGTGTTCCATAGAATAAGAAACTGAAGCTCCAGATGTCTCCTAACCTCCTGTAAACATTTGGCCCATTTGGAGTTTTGGATTCTGATATATGACTAGATGGGTAGGATGTTTTCTAGACCAAAGAATATGGACCAGAATTTTATCTCCAAATTGGGCCGCCTTAATAACCACCATTGAGGCAAAATTAGCACTGGATTATGGGGAATTATTTCTTCCTCTACATGTATTATAGAAACAAATGAAATTTAGGCTTCATTGGGCCTGTATGTTGGGCCCCACATTCTTATCAGTGGGATGGTGTCCAATCTGACTTCTTCAGAATTGTTTGCATGAAATCCCATTTTGGCAGTCTTCCAATATGGATCATCCAATACTCCAAAAATATGAAATGGTCCCAATATTATTAGAAACCTGAAAATTAAATATGAAAACAAAATCAAGATCATTGGGTAATTTAAATGATGTTCAAAAATTTACCACATAATAGTGCATTTTAAGAAGGAATTACAATCATAGTGTGAAATGATGTTCAAAGTGTAAAATGAACTAAAATGGTGTTTATGAATAAAAAATGAATTGAATATTATATAAATTAACAATGAATATTAGACTCATTTAGTGACTAATCACCCCTCCTAAAGGTCTATCTTTATACTACAAACTAGTTTAATTCAGGAATGTTTTCTACGTCGAAATACCTCTTCTTCATCCCGATCGGAACCCATTTTGATGGGGGGGATTTTTGAGTTATGAAAACTTTTCAAAGGGAAAGGAAAGACTCCTAGAAATTTGATAAAGGATGATATGTAAGTTCTATTGAAGATTTTAAGGAGACATGTTGAAGGATCCATGTTTGGAAAAGGAAAACAAGGTGTTGCGAATCGAAAATCCTTTGTGGATCGCCGCTCGTCTGGGAGGTCCACTTCAAAAACTGTCCACAAACCAATTTGTTCATTGGACAATAATGATGGTGAAATCTCATCTTCAAATTGAATCGTTGGTGGAATGAAGACGGATAATTCTTCAGCCTCATATGACATCCTCTGCGAACTATGTCGTCAGAGAAATAGAGGTAGATAAATCAACCCCACATACCATCCCCATGAACTAAAATGGTTTTTGAGCGAGGAAATGTTGGCAGAGCACCCAGAATGAGATGAATTCATTCATGGGACTGAGGAATAGATTTTCACCACTGCTGACTAGATCCTCGTAGGCCTCTGTGGACCAAGTCATCTGTGTGTTGAGTGATTTCCCCATGGGCTTCCACAAAATGTTTTGTGTGAACCGTATATCCGTCTTTCCCAACACACTATAAAATTATATCAAGGGAGACTGAGAGGAAGACCAAGAAAATAGAGCTTTGAAGACTATGGGTAGAAATACTTCAAAGATAAATGAAAGAAAAGGTGCAGAACCATAAATGATTCCCAGCCCGTATAAACCCACCACATGGAATTATATAAGAAAAAACAGTAATGATTGGAAGACCAAGACCCTAATTTCTAAACCATGAACCATATTTCCTTCTTGGATGAACTTCTCGTGAACTACATAATTAATTCCACCATATTCAATTTGGTTTCCCTCATATCCAATTTCTATGCATATGAAACCCTACACTGTGTAGTGCACCACTACATAGATGGAACCGGGGCTACATAGAAAATTTTTATGCGGACCGCATCCAGGACCGCATACCATCATGGCATTCGAACAGTCCTACCACCCATGTAGAAACTTGATACATGGGTAAATCCCCATCCCACATGAAGAAATGGTATACATAATTGGGTACCCTTATATGATCTACCATCTGACTTCGATTATCTGCTTCCATTTTCATCATATCCTCTATAGCCCTTTCGCAATCCAGTCCAATGGATTTAAGGCAAACCCTTCTCCAAATCCACAAGAACCATATGCTAAAACCACCAAGCACATTTTTCCACCATATTTAAATTACATACCCATGGTATGTGGAGATGTGTGGTTAATCCTCACAATGGAATGGACCCTCAAAATGTCCCTTAGTTTACGTTCCCATGATAACACATGGTTCGACCATGGGATAATCACATGTAACTCCACATTCTAGTTATTAAATGCAATCGCTTAATTTTTCCTTCCAGTAGATCCATAGATAAATAAAGAAAACCACACTTCAGTTTCCTTTTAATAAAGAACGGTGCTTCTCCCCTTTCCCCTAGAACCAAATGGGATCTCTTCCTATGGTAAGACCCTACCCTTTCTTTCATGGGGTGAAATTCTTCCCCTATTCACCTAGGACCGGTACACATTTTAATATATCACAAGACATGACAATCCTAGATATCAAAACAAGGGAGAAATTGGAACACCCAATTCCCCCCTCTATCCCTTTGAGCTCTCACCCCAGACTCTTCCACCATCATTCTCCTCCTTTTCCATCAACAGAGAAGGAAAGATGTGTGTCTTGCAGAATCATTCACTTATTCTTGTTTCTCACACCGAGCCTGACTCACGTGGGCTTAAGTATTTATGATGATTACAAAATTCACACAATTAATAAATGAATGAACTACAATGAATCTAATTTCTTCTCCACCCATGATACATAAGATTCATTTCTGAAGGCCCAAGACCAGGGGGAATTCTATTTAAAAGTCAGTGCCAATAAAATTTCCCCCCAACTCACTAGGTCATCCTCTTCAAGAATAAGCCATGATTTAATTATATTAGAAGGTCCTACTCTAAGGTGTAATTCCCAACTCAAACCAAATTATGAGGGATTTCATTCTCAACTAATTGGGATACCTAGGAAGAATCTCCGAGGTCTAAACCCAACAACCAAATCACCTTAATTTTCTCCAAGCCATGCACCCGGTAGGGTCATGTCCACCTAGGAGACCATATCTCTTTAGGGAATCTTGGGCCACATCGGCGTGATTCCCCTACCAAAATGTTGACTAGGCATCATTTTTCTAGACGTCTTCACTGCATGACATTAAACTACATGGATGGGTCCTTATCACATGACCTTAAGAGGTGATGTTTCTAGTAAAGAGACACTAAAATACATGGAATATTATTCCTCTCATGAGGATATGTATAAATATGATATTGTGGGTTTGATCCTGATATCGAAACAATATCCACCCCCTGGATGATGATAAACTCTAGAGTTCCTCATGACAGGGATTAAATCATCATTATATTTATAAATGACTAGAGAGTCATTATGTTTTCCATAAAAGGGTGAAAATGATGAAGAACCTTAGATACACACATATGTCTTCATTAGTTTATAACCTCATATACATACAGATGAATCTGAACGCATGCATATTTCTGATTAATCTAGCAACCGAGGGGTAATACGTAGACACATACTTATAAATGAACCATGGATTCACAAACATATTAACATTTCTTAAATCTATAATAGAGTCCCAAAATAGGAAATAAATCAACCAAAAATGGTGTGATGACCCTGACCTCCCATCCTATCGACCAATGGAGTCCTTAACTGTCATTGGAAAAATCATCCAACGGGTACCTACCTTTGGAATGAAGGTCCATAAATCATGGATAAAGAAGTCGTAGGCTGTTTCTAGGCCCACAAATAGACCCGTTGGATACCATATGAGGAAATCATACCCGACATGGTCCGATTTCACAATTAATGAATCCCTTAAAATCTCTTAATTGGACTACTCAACCATGGAACCTCCATTATAACACAATAAAGGATATATTGACCAGTCTCGGTGGGACCATCTCTCCCACCAAAAGGGGTCATGATTCGAATTAGGTCGAAACAGTATAGAATTCAAATACTCAATGCGTTCCTATTTTCTTTTGGATTAGATAAGAATTTAATCTATAAGTATTACCCTGAATATTTTAAAGTAATACATAAAGACTATATTTATTAACTCCATGAATATAGATGGAGCATTAGTCTGTCAAAATATCATCTATACTAAATCATAGTTCCCAAACCATATATAAAATGTAGTTTTAGGGATATCCTCCTTCATTAACCTTATTTGATAATATCCTAACAAAATATATATCTAAGATAAGTCCAAGAATCCATGTTTTTTATTTAAACATTCATCCATCATTGGTATAAGTATTTTTTATATATCGTGAACTTTTTGAACTCACAATAATCAATGAAAATGTTCATTAACCCATCCATATTCTTAATAAAGAGGACGGGATCACCCCATGGTAAAGCACTTGAGTGTATAAAGCCTTTATCTATATTCTCCAATATTTTTTTGCATGGAAATTTAAGTTCAATAATGGATATTCGATATGGATTCTTCGATATTGGAAAATAGATATGTATATGACCGATTGAGAAATAAACCTCATGAATTGGTGTAAGAACATGATTTTTTTTTGGGAAATACTTCAATATATTCCATTACAATTTGAATTCACCCAAGGATTATATTTTCTAAAGTATCAATCATTTGAGATAGATACACTTACTCACAATGGAATACTATCCAAGATTGAGATGATGGTAACAAAGTTGATTCATCCTTCTCGTTTCACTAGTATAGAATCAAAGGGCGATTTACAATGCATATGGTCATTAACTTCTCATGGAAATTTATATTGTATCTATATAAGTAAATTTAATCCATACCCATAATTGAAATGAATTATAATAATGGGAGTATCCTAGGGTTTTAAGAAGGTTCGTCCCACAAATATGGACACGAGAGATGTTATTTAATTAGGATAAAATAATTCCTATATTTTACATTTTCATCGATATCTTCACTTCCATGTCTCGAGGTGGTGTTTGAATAGTTATTCTAGAATTTTGTGATATTAGAGAAACTATAGAACCAAAATTAAATATTATATTCTCTATTATTGAATTAATAACTAGTGAAATTGTCACCACATAATTTTTAGGATCCAACTCATTTATTGTGATTGAATAAGATAACACTTTCCTTATATATTTTGGAGGTTGTTGGTGTTTGTTATAATAAAAACACTTATCATACTTAATCTATTCGAGAAGAGTCCTTCTTCCATGGAGTTAAAACATTAGATAACATGATGATGGTTTACTAAAGCATTCCTATCATCCATAACATTGGTGGGTTTCTACATTAAATATTCAATAGCTATATTCTCTTCCTCCCATAACTAAATAATTTTATTTTTCCTTTAATAAATTTCTAGGATGATTCTTCACACACTTTTTACAAGTGGGATGCTGAAATTTCATTCACCCATAATATTTCTCCATCATACTTGTAGAATTAAAACCCATTCTCTGTGGCATTTTTGTGGAACAATGAGACTTCTTAGATTCAAGGATATTTATTTCGAATTTAATGAAACATTATAAAATTTATTTATATCTATTGAAGTATTTAATTTTTGAATATTTTCATAAACTTTTATTTAGACCACAAAATGAGTGTTCAAATTTAATTTCACAATCAATGAAAAATATGGAAGCGTATTGTGAAAGTCTTGTGATTTTCACCTCATATGACATAATTTATTTGTCATCCTTCTACCAGAGGATCAAGAAATGCCTCTCAAATTTAATTCACTATGTGTGAAGAAAATATTTATCAAGAAAATATTCCTAAATGATTTGAACTTTATCACTTCAATCTCTTCATTGGGTTTTTTATTTTCGATCAATATACAACATGTATTATCTTCTCCCTCCATATGACAAACATACATAAAAATCACATCTTACCCTAAGAACTCCAAGATGAAGAATATATTTTAAATTATATTGATCCATTATTCTATGGTTAATATATCAGAACATCCACTGAATGTTTGAGGCCATTTACATATAAAGGTATCAATTATATCTTTCTCTTTCTTAGGTGGATGTGGGTATTCCACCCGATTCATTTTCATATTTATAAATTGATTTAATAGAGAAATTATTTTCATCAAGTTCTTGAAACCTACTCCCACAAAATCAACCATCTAATTTGTGAAGCCATTCACTACCCATCACATTGGTTGTTGACTCAATTCACCATATTTTTATCCATTGAAAAAAATAATGGGAAAATTATGGATGATAGTTTTCAAACTCTTAATCATGTAAAAGGGAATTTATGACCATTAAAGGGATAAATCATGAAAAACTATATTTCTTAAAACATGAATTTCTAGATTTTAATCTAATTTTTCTGATATATATTCCCTAACAAAAATTTTTATTTTTATTTTTGTTCCCTTTATAATGGTTTGTTAGGGATTTTGAATTTAAAAGCATATACCCAGGCAGTGCTATTCCAAATTTGAATCAATTCCTCTTTTTCATTAACCATTTGATAATCTAGTTAATTCCCAATGCATCCATTTCAGGGTTATTTCCCATAGGTAGTGCTATGAAATGTTTATATATCAACTTGTAGTATTTAGACAAATATTTATTTTTGGTTATAAACCAATAACTATATACTTTACCAAATTTTGGGGGTGTTTTTCTATGTTTAGTATTATCCTTATTCCATTCTCTATGTTTTTATAATAATAATCCCAAAAATTAAGTTGACTTTTCTATGATAACAACTATAACAACATATACATTTAGGAAGATTTAATTCATGATTTTATAAATAATGTTAAACCTAATAAAATAAAATAAAAATATCATGAGGCCTATTATTTTTGGTAATTAGATACATAACATAATAACTTGAAACATGGGTATAACAACATTATTTTAAAACTCTGAATGATGAACTTGTATTCCATCGATCTTCTAATATGGGAAATTATGACTTGGGGGTACATAAGAAATGAGTGATCTATAAGCACAAATAATGGATTAAATAAAGTATAATATCCCACATACTATACATTTTATCTCAAGAGATAGAAGTATTACCCAATATATGGAGGGAAATATAATTATGAGCTCACTCATCACATTCATAATATGTACATGAATTTTTGTGCCACATAGAACATAAAATATAAGAACTAATTTCATTGATTTTAATCCCCTTATTAATAAGTGTGAATTACATACATTGAATTCCCCAATAAATTATGTCTATTTAAATCTAGGTGACTACCCTTGAGTGGATATGGGAATGGGTATTCACTACACACATGTTTGGAGTGGAATATCCCAGGAAAATATCAGTAGCATATCAGGAGTACATAAAGATTCATGAAAGAGTTTAATGATAGTGATATGTGGTCTCCCATTATATGGAAATCACAATGAATGTAAATGGGATCTGAATAAAAAAAATTACAACATGATAAATTAGAAATCAAATGGAATAATACAGAAAATGTTCTTGAATAAAGAGGATGAGAGAAACCACTTACCATGAGATAGAGATTCTAAAAGATTGGTAGGACGATATTACGATATTGGTAAAACCATATGAGATAGTCAGAGAGGTTGAGGGATGGTGATTTCATAATCAATGGGTTTTTAGTGAAGAGAAGTGGTAGGATATGTGATTATTTTTTTGCAAAATAAAGAAGAATTATGTATAAAATTATAAAAAATGAATTTGGACTCTAAATGTTAAAATATTCATAATGAAAAACCTTATCCTTGTTTTTTGCCATGGTTTCCACAAAATAGATTTGTATTTCAATATTATATAAGGACATGAACTCAATATATTAATATAAAACCAAGGGATATGAGGAAGTGAGTCATGTTTATATGGAATTTATTTTAAAACCTTTCAGTATATTATATGTATTGGAGGATTCATTGAGGATTTTTAAAATTAATCAAATAATTAAAAAATTGGAATTTATATTTTTTCATTGATACATTTTATTTCATTTATTACATAAATTTCAGGGCATTATGATGCAATAATAAAAACTATATATTTATATTGTATTTATTTTTTACCCAAAAACTTTACAATCTCAGCAAAATATGAAAAATTAACCATTATATAATTTTATAATTTAAATTTCAAAATAATATTTATTTTATCAATTTTTCATATATATAATAACATTCAAATTTAAATAAATATCCCTCTTTACTGGAAAATACCAGTTTTGATGATATTAATCGATTTACGACCCTTATAAGAATTACATTGGACTTTATTAACTTATATTACCATTTATATTTAAATAATTATTATCCAATTATAAATATTTAATAGAACATTATTTATTTTAAAAATTATTGAATTTATCAAATGAGTTCTTTAATTAAAATAATTTATTTCCCAAAAATAAAAATTATGATTTCTTTGTATTAAAATCTAATTTTTATCAAAATCATTATATAATTATTTATAAAGTAATAATAAAATGTGATCAATATAATATATATTAAATTAATAAGAAAATATAAAAACTAATATTTCTAAGTTCAATATACATAACCCATTATTACACCAGTATACACCCTAAGGGTAGGGTGTGTGGTGATAGTAATTTCATAGGGTGGTTTGATGAACATGGTTTGGTCTGTGGTCTCGATATGCTTTAACATCTCCTACAAATAGTTTTTCATGATCTTTAGTTTTTGAATATCAACTTTTTTTTGCCAAGGTAAAATCCTAATGATGCCACTTTCCTCAAAATATCTAATGTATGGGCCCCATATGGTATGATCCTTTGGGCCGAGGCTACCACTTCTTCCATCTGTGTCAATTGGATTCTACCATTACCCTAAAAATAACTAATATTAATGGTCACTATATAATGTTTATATTATGAATGTTTAAGATGATTTATGGTCTTTTATGTCCAAATTTCTATATAAGTCCAAAATAACCAAAGTAAAGCATGTGTTTTTAATAAATATAAGTCATTTACTCAATCAAAAGAAACTTTCATTTATTAAAAGTTCTAGTCATTAAAATTGTGAATTTAGGTTCTCTAGTATTAACTTGAATAGAAATTATTGAAGAAAATATAATGTATATAGTGATTTATTAATAATCTATTCTTGTCATAATATTATTGGTACTTCCACATCCAATATTTATCATAATAATATCAGTAAACTATTTGTTATACCCAAAGGTTATAGTTGTTACTAGATATAATGAGAACCATGAGATACTGTTAATATCATATTGAACATATGTCCCATGGTCTAGATACCCCATACTAATAGGACATAAATGATGCTTGCCTATCATGTACGAGAGGCTCATAATCATTGAGTCTTCCTATTAATTTCACACTTTTTGATATTGAGTATAAGAGATCTTAAAAAATAACATCCCAATATAAACACCACATGTTTCAAGTGTCATTGGTTATTATTATTTAAAATCAAATATATTGGTCTCCAGAATTAAGATCATTATTATTATGTTTCATTTTACAACATAATTTGATGAAAGATGAAAACCATGACATTTATGTTATGGAAATGTAACTTTTGTGGGGTGAGTCTTTGGTAGAATTACATTGATTAAATTTTCAAGATATAAATTTTCTCATCTAGAAATTATACGACATACAAATACTAATTAACTATGAATTTAGTTCAATTACTAGATTGAATACCATGTTATAATAATTCTAATATATTTGAAAAGTTTACCAAATAAGAAGAAATAAAGTATGATGAAAGAAAGTGTGCCTCCTTATTTATGTGATATTATGAGAAAAAGAGATTATGTTACATGACATGTGTTCATAAGAGGTTTTAAAATTATTTGAAAAAGTATATCTACATACTAACCATGCTCTGTTTCTAGATGCCACTCTTGGTCTGGGGGTTTGACTCACTGTTATCAAGATAAGGGTTCATAAGGTCACACACCAATAATATTAATAAATTAGAATAATAATAATGAATTGGAGTTTTGAATATAGTGGGCCTCACAGAAATAGTTCAAAAATGTCATATTCTAAAAAATTACGACAACTTAATAAATTCACAATTAATAGAGTTTAGAATAAAAAAAGTTGAAATTATTTTATTATTGTATTTAGAAGTTATTAAATGAATATAAGGAAACATTATTTAACAAATGGAGATTTATTTATTCGAGGTTTTTTGTAATATATGTTGGAGAAACGATTCTAGTTAGTGCCTAATATTTTACCACATGACATATTTTTAATTTTAATAGCATGTGGAGGAATACATAAAACATTTTTAGTAAAATTGCTCAGTTGTATGTTTTTTAGGGATTATTTGGAATTTTAATTATTTTAAATGGAAAAAGTGATCATTATGAGACTATAAAAAATTTTATATATGTATATATAGGACCAAATTAAGAGTACGATTTAGTCACTCAAATTTGGGAGCATCTTTCTATTTCCCCCCACATCCTTGGGAGTGAATGAGTTATTTCAATATTCTTGATTCGTTTTCACCTTCCTAGATTGAGGGAATAATGTTCCAACAATCATGTGGACATAAAAGGATTTATTGGTTATCCACACTAGCACCCAAAAATAAATGATTATTGATTACAAAATATTTCAAAGCATTTTTAAATGATCTATAGTATTTCAACTTTGAACTCATTAAGAAATGTTCAATGATGATGAGGGAAATGTGTTTTGATGAAAATAAAATGAGGTATAATGTTGATTTTTATTTACCTTTTCAATTTGAATTATTCATTCATAATTAATTTACATGGGATTTTCAGTTTTTAATAGGTTATCATTACTTTAGATAATATGTTATGACATCAATCAAATCATTAAATTTTAATTTCCTATACTTATGCACTTCTATTTCAGGCGTAGTGCCAATAATTTCCAATATAAACTTTCCCCTTTCATTTATAAATTAACCTTCCATTTCATTAAAATGTTACAAAGCTTAAAAATTTTATACTTCATCCTTCTAACCTTAAAAAATCCTTTGGAAACATGGATTTTATCCTTATCTCACTATGGTTTCTAGGATGATAATTCCTTAACATCATGAAATCTAACTCTCTAACATACATCACCAATTTGGGTGAAATTTTAAGGTACATCGTTTTTTCCTTCACACCTATTATGTTGATGATTGAACTACATGAAATAATCTACACATTTTCTTTGAAAATTTTATAAAATAATGTATCATCAATTTTCCAATAAAATCAATATTCTTCTGAAGTCTTGGAATTTGTCGCACATCAGTCAACTCCAAAATTCGTATGTTCCTCATTTGTACCAAAACATCAAATTTATCCACTATTTATGAAGAATTTTCATCTACAATATTTTCATTCCCAAACTTATTAGAGGTATAATTATTCATGTTTCCTCTATCATATGTATCATGGAATGAATCTCTATTCTCTATCACCAAAGAAACCAATGTACTATTATTATATAGGAGTAGGATCCCATCTTCCATTACAGGATTCAAAGATCCTTTATAAAAAGAAAATATTATAGATTTATACTTCTAATTATTGAAATATTTTTTGTTGTGTCATTTCCACCCAAAATTCCATTATAGGGGAGTACTATCTTCCAAGAGACTCCTACTACATCTCCTTCTCCCCTTTCCCTTCTGATGTTTTATCCTTCTAAGGAAACATCATCTTCCCTCTATGGTGTATGAATTACTAAATGATTCTAGATATTATTTCTAATAAATTTACTCAAACTATATTAGGTAATGAACATATAGAAACAATAAATCTACATTTATTCCAATGTTACTCACATTGGTCACCATTGCATCCTGAGATTCCGATAGTGAATAGATAAATAAAAACACCCATTACAGGTCTGAAGCTTAATTTTTCAGAGTTTAATTGATTCTTATTGATGTTTATGTAATTTATATGATAATAATCACATCATCTTTCTATCATAGACACTCCAAATAATCCTTGGAGCAAGAATAATTATTTCTGTATCATCATATTTTTATACATATCATTTGAGGTATTCATGAGGTATGATACTTTATTATATAGACTCTCCTGTTATTCTGATTACATCACTTTCATGATGGATTTAGTCAATGGAAGATTATTATCATTCTAAATAATTAAATCATTTATCTATATCCTATAGAACCCAAAATCAATACCATCAAAAAAAATTCACCCAAACATTACTCTAATCAAACACCATCCCACCAGAACTTGTGAACTCCCACTAATTTTAGTAAATGTATGTTGAACGTTCTATAACTAGAAGATATTATTCTTCAATAAGGAAAATGGAAAACTGATTCTATTAAAATAAACTCTAAAAACATTAACTAGGATGTGACCCACAAAAAATCACTCCATCATTAATCTATAATACTACCTTTTAGGTTTATGAACAACTTCTAGTAACCCCATAGAAAGATAATACACTAAAAAATTAAATGTATATGTAAAATATATAGAGTAAATCCCATGTTCAATGACCAAAAGTTTCCTAAAAAGTTCATCCATGTCACCATATTGTAATATAAAAACCACAAAAATAAGTAAATAAAGAATAAAATATATAATGAGTAGATGAAAAAAAGGAACACAAACAGAAATTATTATGTGGTTCTAGATTATTCCCAAATCCACAGGGAGAATCTTCTTTACTGTTACATGAGAAAGTATGATAAATTATAATTCTTAACCATATCTCTTAAGCACACTCATTTCTTCTATCCCCAAATTGTGAGTTTACTATTATTATATAGACTGATTAATCTGGTACTTTTGGACACTACCCTTATACAGACATCCCAAGTTACCATCAACCTCATCCCATCACCATAGATAGGCCTCCATGATGTTAGAGATTCCCATATTATTAACTGGTTATACTGGTGCACTATTCCCATTTTGAAGAAATCACTAATATTAAAACTAGCATATATTTTAGTGTTTAAACATCTAATGATTTGTTTTGACTCATATACTTGTATTCTAAGACATGTATGTTATTATTAAATGACCCTCATCTTCCATAGATCAATTATAAGTCTAGTCATTATAAATGACAATAAAATAATTTCACTCCTTCTAGTGATCTAAAATTTTTCTATTAGATAATTTATCTCACACATTAAATATATACATATAGTTTGATTTCATATAGGTTCTACTAAGATACCTATAGTGTGGAAAAAATATTATTACCATGGTACCATTTCACTAATTTTTTTACCACTTGCTTTAACAATTTTTTTTTAAAAAATTTCCTTTCTGATTTAAAGGTTCTAAACCATTATACTGGTTAAGGAATATATAGGTTTCCTTAGATGATGAGAAGGATCCTTTGAAGAACCACCATGAATATAAGGATATCACACCAACTAAACATAATAATGTGTTCTGGATGATACCATTTTTCGGATTACATGGTTCTCTTATACAGTATCAACATAAAATGTGCAAATATACTCTACCCAATGTCTATGTCAGATATTTAGATACCACTAAGTAAAAATGTATTTATGTCTCTTATGATTTGAATAAATTATAAAATTCTCCCAATAGTGGTAGTGTCATCAAATTTTGAGTACATGCATAAGAAATTCCAACTTAAGATTGTGGGTAGGTTATTTCATCTCATGAGGGCATAATTGGACTGAGCCATAGGCCATGACCTGTTTCCCCAACATCCAGAAACATACCAAACCCCTACCATAAACATATCTGAAAACAACATAACCCAAACCCAATTCCAAAAGTATCAAAACTGGTGCTAAATTAAACCTATCATTTATCTCCTCCATAGATCTCTTACAGTTGTCATTCCATCCAAACAATACACCCCTATAGGTTAAAGCAGTCATTGAAGATGCTATCTTGTAGAAATCTTTAAGAAACCATCTATAGTAACCAACCAAACCCAAGATTATTTGGATATCAAACACATTTATGAGATTCTCATTGTAAATAACATCATATATATCTTTAGAATCCAATGATAAACCCTTATCAGATATCATATGTCATTCAAATTTTAGTTCCTAGATCCAAAATAACATTTGGAAAGACAACAATATAGATGATGTTCCTTCAAGGAAAAAATAATAATATTAAAATGGTCATTTTGGTCCTCATTTATCATAAAGTACACCAAAATATTATCAATAAAAATGATAAAAAAACATTCCAAGAATCGAAGAAATATCTGGTTCATTAAATAAATAAACAATTCAAGAGAATTAGTCACACCGAATGGCATAACCAAAAACTAAAAATACCCATACGGGGTCCTAAATGCAATCTTAGGTATATCCTATTTTCAGAACCTCAAAATTAAAAAAGTGACATTCTTTTTAAAGATGGTCAAAAATGACATCAATCATAGGAAATCTATTCTATTTTTAATGGTAACCCAATTTAACTTATTATAGTAAATAAAAATTTGAGGCTTCCATATCCCTTCTTACAATAGATGATAATTGTATCCTATAGTGAAAGGATAGGATGAATAAATCCTTTATCATCTAGGTCCCCAATAATAAACATAAGTTCCACCAACTCAGCAGTTCCCATTCGATAAGATGGAAAAAAAATAGGAATCGTACCATGGAGCAGGTTAATAGTAAACATGACCTCTCTTCATGATGGTAAACTATAAAAATCATCGAGAAGGTCATAAAGGTATTCATTCACCACTAAAGGAATTCAAACACCCAAAAAAGGTTCTACTTCTTGAAGAATCATCTCTAAAAAATGATGAAAGATTACCCAAACATAAGGAATAAGTAGACCCACCCTTCTTGATCTAGAGTCCCACTCACCCTGAAAGAAATGAGTGACCCCATGGGTAGATAAGAACTATACCCATTAGTGATAAAAGTATATATGGAACATAAAACTAACCATCTAATCCATGCCGATAATCAAGTTGAATATGTCAAGATCAATTACATTGAATTCTTATTATACATCAAAGTCAGCTATCATCATAAAAAATGTGGGACACTTGAAACCTTGTTCTGATCTCTTTCCCAAAGGCATGGAAATATCCAACAAGTAAGGTATAAGTTCCAAATGTAAAACATACTCTTTAACTAACTTTGATGATATAAAATATTGGGAAGCACCTATATCAAACAAACCTAGAACTATAGAAGATTAAAAAAACATTGTACCTCTAACTATGGATGCCTTACTTCAGATTACTATTGCACATACTCTGTCACATAAAGATGTAAGATCTTATACTCATGAAAAAACCCTTTATATTAAGTATTTGAACCTCAACCCTTGGATGCATAGATAGTAACCCACAAAATATATGTGAGAGTGGAACCTACCATTCTAACCTAAGATATTTTTTCACCAAAATGAATTTGATGGACCGATAATACACATTAATTAATAGTATTAGGATCATTTATATAGTTATTCCTGACATTATTACACCAAACACAATGAAAAATATGATGATATCCAAAAGAATCCATAAACTAGTTTGGAATATAAGTTAACAACCTTACATTTCCTTTTCTCTTTATAAGATACACTCTAGATAACAACTGCACCAACTAAAGTTCCACCAAGACCTATCATCCAAGCTATGTCTGCCTCAACCAAAGCGACTTTGTCGAATAACACCACAATGGTTGGAGGGAACATGAGAATAAAAAAATATACTTAATATTAGTCATCAGTTCTAACTCAATCCTCCAAGAACTTAGGTATTGATTTATGATATGATTTGTTTCCAGATTCATTAGCATAGAAAAACAGATAGAATACTCTATAACGGTATTCTCCCCCTACTACAAGGTAAGTAACTACAATTTTTCTCCAAAAATAATATATTTGGGTAAATATATTATTAAATGTTTTATTAAAATAATCCCAGGTAAGGTCCTCAAACAAATTATCTTTCATAATATATTCCCATCATCTCCTTTATGGTCCCTCGAATACGTACATGTAAAAAACCAACCTTTTAGTATTCAAGAGTCTCCAATAAATTGGAGATCCTCTCAATATGCTCAAGAAACTCTTAAAATTCATGTGGTTCCATGCCACCACAGATTATTGGTGGATACTTCTTAGTAAATTCAAATCCATGATCCACCACATGTAATGGGTTTCTGACACCCACTTGACCTAGAGTCTGAGTAGTGTAGATTACGACTTCTACCAAAGAAGGGTCAACTAGAGGATTAGCAAGCAGAACTAGTCTCGCAATTTACTCACTCATATTTTCAAGATCACTTATTGGATGATTTTTCTAATAAACACAATATAATATATAATTTGATAATAATAACCTTCCAAAAATCTTATAACCACTTCTATAATTAAAATAATTTATTTTAAACAACAATAATTTAAATTAATTAAAAATTCTATCGGTGAAAGTGACTGTAAAAAGAAATTGGCCAGTTCAAATAAAATTATCATATAGTTTATTTACATGAACCCAAACCCCAAGTCTGAAACTTGTTAAAATGTCATTGACCTCCCATAGAAACTCATTTTCAGAATTGAAAGTTAGCTGGATAATCCCCTTGTTTGTGCTTACTATATGAATTTGGTTGGTCCTAACTCCTACCTTCCAATGACATAAAACCGAACTTAGGTAGTGTTAACACACATTAGTATAAGGCTTCCTTGTGATATTAATTTTTAATAGACTAGCCTGGGTAAATAAAAAAACTCACTCGAGTCGGTTGTCACATGGTGAGGTCAAGTAAGAAGATAGAACAACTCCCGAATATAATGAAACAGGACATCGAAATAGAGTACTATGTGGAAGAAGACGACATAAAATGGTCAATAAAATCCAATAAAAACAAGATGAACCTGAAATTATGAATAAAATAAGAACAATAATACTATATGTGACCATAAATAACCCCAAAACCACCCCTCTAAAAAGGAAAATACCAATGGATAAGCCAAAATGATACAAGATACCCATCTATTTATCTATATCTGACAATACTACAACTACAACCACCCATAGTAAAAAGTATGGTGGGGGAAAAAAGTTGAGTAGGATACCATAATAGATTATATAAAATGTCTAATATTAATAAGAAATAATTTATATATTTTAAAAAATAAATTTAATTACAAATGAATTAGTTAAATCCAATTCATTTGTAAATCATTTTCACGTTGGTTATCATAAAATATATTCTTATTCTCAAACCAGAAATATGAAAGTTTAAGTGATAAAATATAAAATCATATCCATGCATCAATAAGGAAAAAACTAAACAGATATCCATGGAATAACCTATCACGTGAAGCATTGTGATCTAAACTCATATAAAAACATGTGAGGAACAATCCATGATAAAACAAATCATACGATAAATAACTATAAATTAAAAAGAACTTGTATTGGGACTTATCTTTTGTGAAAATTCATAGTATAAACTAAAGATCCTACACATGAATAATGTGGGATCCAAAATATATTGACTCATATCATAATCCATATATATCTTAAAGGTTACCTCATAATGGATCTACACACACTAAGGCTACCCTAGTCATTTTCCTGAATCACCTAAGGTTCCATATGTTATAATTGTATAAATACATTTCAAAACCATGCTTAATATTTTATAAAACATTTTAAAATCCAATCCAAACCACTTCAGTGTTTGAAAATCCATTTCCAAATCAACAAAAACATGTTTTTAATGAAAATCCCCCTTTTGAAAACATTTTTGTTTCCAAGAAAATATTTGAAACCACATATCATATCAAATTAATGAACAACCTGATTTTTTTACAAGAATGATAATGAATTCATATAATTAAACCATTATATAGAAACAACTACCTCAAAATGATATAAACCAAGTTTTTTTTGTCAATTGTGCTTGGAAACCATGAGGACGGCCATTGAGAGACAATGTGTGACAATAAAATGGAAAGGATTAATATAAAACACTATCTGATCATGAATGTAAAACCTAAATGCAAACAATATAATAGTCGTGACCAATATAAAGATGATCTATATTGAATTATTACCTATAGATGCATAACATAACAACCATGATGATCAATTTCTAAATGAATAATTTGGAAGGAGAAGATATTTCTAAAATCTCCTAGGGTTAACTATAAGTCGAGAGGGGGAGGATTCTGGAATGAATGAAATAAAAATAAATTGTCCAACACCCTAAAAACCAAAACTCATGAAAACTAGATGGTGTTTAATACCAATAAAAATTATATAGTCCATGAAGGCTAAAAACATTGAAAATTGCATTGCCTTTTCATGATATTTCTTTTGATGTTGATTAATTTTACCATTGTAATGTTGGAAAAAGGTTCTCATCAAAAATATATTTATAAAATATTGTTTTAAATACATATCTTTTCATTATCTCAGTATAATTTATGATCAATGGGGATTCAAATTTAACATAAAATCCCAATATATTTTTAGGGTCCCATTTATATTCATTATGGGAATGTTACTAACATATATAAGACACAAAAACTATTATTAAATGGTATGTTTTGGATTCATGACCACAATATCATCACAAAGGGGAATTTTTTTTATAAATTTATAGTCTTATTTAAATTAGTGTTGTGGCATAAAAAATTTTATGTCCTAATGCCAAACAAGGTAGTTTTGTTTTCATAAAAGTTGTACAGTGAATAGTATTAATCACTTTATAAATGATTTAGATAGAAAATTTTGAATATGGACTTGAGTGACAAGATATTAAACACTTATTCCAATCAACATGAAATAATTATTAAAATCATGCAATTAATATTCTCATGTATTGTAATGACAAATATTCATCATTGAATAATCATGGAATTTTTCTTTTAACCTTACTTTTTGGGGAAACAGATTCAAAAAATTCCAAGATGAGAGTTGAAAATAATCACACATGAGATCTTCCATTTTAAACATCAATTAATATCATAAAATATCTAAATTGTTAACATTGTGTATAAATTATACCACATATGTAATTGTGAGTAATTTACAAAAACATAGGATATTAAAATATAATTTTATGTGGTGATAGTATTATATTAAATTTCTCTTAAGATCATGCAATACATGATAAATTCTTTGGTTTAAGATCCTTTTTGTTAACCATTGGATGATATTGACTGTATTTAATTACTTTACTCATCAAAATTGACCCTGAATGATTGAAATGGTCAATCTATATATTAAATGTGTCATGGTTAATATAATTAGGGCCCATCATATTTGTTTTGTTTGTACATATTTTTGTATATTTCAATCGAGAGGGATATCATGAATATTTTTTTGGTCAAATAGAATATAAATAGGGTTTTAATTTACATTAAAAAATTACTACTAATAAACCAAACATAAACTAGATTTAAAAATAAAAATTGGGTATGTATAGTAAGGTAATAGGGAAACACCAATTTGGTATATAATTATGAAAAAACATTGATGACATGATTTACTACATCTCATCTCTTTGATTTCATTATATATAAACACTATAGGATATAATTGGGATCAATGGGTAGGGGGATAAATCAGTGATCAATAATGTTTTTATATATCTTTCAAAATAACATTATCCACCAATTAGGATTCAGTGATGATTGATGATACACACCCAAACACACACAAACACAAGGGAACACCTTATATTTATAATTATCAACTCTCAATGTAACACCCCTGGTAAATAAAGAATATGACATTTCCATATTTGTGAATAAAATATTAATATTACTTTAAAGGGGACTCTATGCTCGATGGCGTACCCAACACGCAACAACGAGTTTCTTGGGAATCTTACGTTGCACTCTAATAATAAAATAATATTATTTTAAATGGTAGTTAACATGTAGCCGTTATAATGGAGGGAATGGATATAAATAACTAAAATATGATTATATATGTTTTTTAATGTTTTTACATTTATCCGATAAAAGAAAAAGGCTTAAAATACGGAGAGAATTCAATTTTAGGTGTATATGCCCTAGTTTTCACTAAAGGTTCACTTATCGCCTTTTGATGGTGAACCGTCATTAAATATAGTTTTTTTCACTCTTATAAATTCTATTGGACAAAATAAAACTCTTATTAAGAATCGGGACATCAAAATTTACTTTGTGTAAATTTTTTGTATCTTTTCGATAAAGTTCATTTTTTTAATGAATAGTGTAAAATGTTGTATTTTAATTCAAAACCTATTTTTAATATAATTTATTTATATGATTAGATTATCTTTTGAATTGGTTTTAAAGTTAAATTAGAATATCTTTTTACCATTAAATCCAATAGTTGTCGTTGGAATTATTTTCACATTGAAATCAGACTTAAACTAGTGTCAATCTTTTGATACTTATTGTTTCATAAAAACACGCTATTTGCTCTGACAGCAGGAATTAATTATTAATTAATTAATGTGACTTAAATGTTTTGAATTTTGTAAAATAGACTTCATTTTTGAACTCGGAATATCAAATATAGCTTATGGTGAATTTTTGGGAATTTTCTGAAAAACTTCAATTTTTTATGAATAGTGACACCACTAAGTGGTACTTATAAAAACTGATTTTTCCGTTTAAATGAAATTTTTCCATCTTTGTGTTTTGAATTTCAAAAATCCGACATACATGGTTGTCATTAAGAAGTAAAATGTGGTTCAATGGGATAAAAATAATTTTTTGGTGAATAGTAACTTATTAAGTTTTTAATCGCGATTAGTGGTAATTAGTGTAGTTTAAGGTAAAAATAATGCTTTAATAAAATGAAATGAACTTGAAACATGTTCTAACCTCATTGGATGTGTAATGGCCGACCAAGAAAAGCCATGGGTCAACTTGGGGACCTCATGGATCCACTTTGGTTGGGAAATGACACAAATAACTTTTTATTTAATGTAAAAGTAAAAATGACACAAACATGATATGTTTTACTAAAACAATTTTTAAGTGGGGTTATATAAGTCATCGGTTTTATTATAAATAGTCATTGGAAAGCTAAAAATATTTCCTACGTCATAGTATTTTTTTTAGAATTTTTAGACATTAAATAAATTAAATTATTTATGACATAATAATGATGCAGCGATGACATCATTATTTGACGATTTAAATAAAATGAAAAGATAATGTAAAATCTATGAACTACACATGTCCAAAACTTATTGTATGGGTGGATTTAGAACCCTGATCACCTTATACACGAATTATATCAATGTGGGACCTTTTAAAACCGAAACACATTTTCAAATAAAGTAATATTTCTTTACTTTCCATAAGTGCCCCTCCTCTCCTCTTATAAAAGGCCCCCACCTCTACCTCATTTCACACACTCCTCAAGCCTTTTTCTCGGCCAAACCCTGACTCTTTACTCTCTCCACATCCCTCTCCTCATCCTAGAGTATTCCCTTTGGGCATAATCCTTTCAAAAAAAGCCTTTAGGCTCAAATCAAAAGGAGTTACACTTTTAAAGGTAATTCATTCTCTCATGTTCATTTGTTTTATTTTGCTTCTCCAACCCCCTAAACTCTTTTTATTTACTTGTTTTGTAACAACACCAGTATCTTCAATATACTAGGATTTTGTTATAAGATTTATTAGAGCTAAACTCTCACACAACTACATCAAATGGTTAAAGAACATACGGTTTCCGTGGATGGCGAAATTCTGCCTCCCGAAACGGTGATTGTTCAATACTCATTTAACACCTTCATAGGTGGCCATTATGATGTCACTATTTTTATATATGATATATAATATGTTTATGTTTTACTTATACTTCTGTATTTTTCATTTTTTTTCTTACCTTTATGGCTTCCATTATGGGTATACGCGATATCTTCATTTTAGGAAGTGCGGACTACCGCCCCCTCAAAGTGATGTGATTCGTTAATGCCATACGTGGGAAGTATAAGGGATGGATTTAATGTTATTATATATGATGTTATACTGGAATTATTATATACCTCTATATCATTATTATTTCTTTCCATTAAAGTATGCGATAGAAATGAAAGTAGCGTTCATGCGTACGTACGGCTTACCGTCTCCATGAACGGTGCATTTCATTTCTTATCCCCAAATGTAATGTACTATTATAAGTAAATGTATATAATGGATATATATGATGAATGATACATCTAAATGATTAATATAATTCTGTAATTAAAATATACATACCTCTTATTTAGTTTTAATTCCATTAATATGACAAAGAAATGAAAGTAGCGTTCATGCGTACGTACGGCTTACCGTCTCCATGAACGGTGCATTTCATTTCTTACCTCTAAATGATTATGTAATATTATAAATACATGAATATTCTGGATATATATGATATATATGATATCCAAATTAGTAATTTCATTCTGGATATAAAGAACCTTTGACCACACGAACAACATGTAATTGTAAGAAGTCCACTTTCGACTTAAGAACCAAATATCGACAAAACAATCATTATTAACTTAATGATTACATAATGTTTATAACATGGAAATAAGTGATATAAAAGGAATAATAAGCTTGAAAAAGGTTCTTAATCAAGTAGAAATTAACTCAAGTTTATTATTCAGGAGATTAAAGAACGATCGAGTCAAGTCGGACCCGAGGTAAGGGATCCTACTCCTCTCTTTCTTTTTAAGTACACACTTTTATGTCATTCCTTTTAAAGATCATCTTTCTTATTATTGGGATGATCTTTTATATTACACTTACTGTAATTTTTATGTTCATGTGACTAGAGACCCTATTCTCTCTCATCAATCCATTTTGGAAGTTTTGAGTGGCGCCGTTAGGCTGCCGAACTTTCATAAGAGATCTAACCTCTCTCTTTCTTTTTAAGTACTCTCCTTTATGTAACTTCTTTTAAGATCCTCTTTGTAATGTTGGGGGATGTTCTTTTATATTCCTCTTGCTGTAAATTTTATTTTAATGTGATTATATACCCTATTTGAACTCATCAATCCATATTCAGAAGTTTTATGTGGCGCCGTTAGGCTGCCGAGTTTTCATAAGGGGTTTTTCATCTCACTTTTATTCCCGTGAGATTTATGCTACATTTGCCACAAATTACATTGAGTGGTGTATGTACTGACCATTATTCTACTCTTTGTGTAATATACTTTCATTTATGAGTATTTACGTCAATGATCTATTTTCCTTCTTTCATGGGGTGTATGTTTTGAAAGATACCCAAGTCAGTAAGGGAACCTTTCACCCTCCTCTTTTTTAAAAGAATTATTTTGTTGGGTCTTTTAATTTACATATTATTATGTTGGGATATGTTCCAATATATCCTTATTGATGTAAATTTTATGTCCAAGTGATGAGATACACTTTTTATCTCTCATCAACTCATTTTTATGTGATGTCATTAGGCTGTCAAGGGAACTTTTTAAGCCAATTTCGATTTCTTTGGGTTCAACATGTAGTCATTGAATATGTCATCCATTGAATATGTGTGAATGACCTTTTATTGTTTTACACTTAATATCCACTTATATTGGGTGTATTTATATTTTTCAAACATATTTTTGAGATTGATTTGTCCTTAATTTAAGGATACCTTCTTTATAAGGGATTTCATCACATTTGACATTTCTATTGAGGGTTCATTGTTGTTATGCACCAATTCACTCTTATATGGTGTATATACTGTTCTTTGGAGTATTATATAATGAATAAATTTATTCTCATGATATTATAAAGTTCTGACTAAATGTTATTCCTCAATTATTGTATTCAAGCGTCTCTAATTTTGGTAAAATCCCTTTAACCAAAATATCATTTTAAAAGTTTTAATTATTTGTTCTTATTAATATCCATGTTTTCAAAATGGTTTTAAGGATTTATTTATATGGATATTAATGGTTTAGAATTTTAAGCTTCAAGGTGGTATGGGACACTTTGATTCAAAAATCTCTTTATTAAATGTTTTAAATGGTTTTGGAAATGGTTTCTTTTTGAATGGATTCATTATTTCATTATACTAAAATGTTATATTGTGATTGAAATTTGGAAATGTTATGTTTCCATTATGCATGTTTTATGTGATACATTTATGTTATGGTTCTTGGGAATTGTTATGAAAACGGGTGGTTCCGTGATAAACTAAGGGAGGGTGAGCCCGATATAGCTCTCCAATGCATTGGGTAACGCGAAGGAGTGAAACGTTAAGGTTTCTCCGAAGAGATTTAGGGAATATACTGTGATGGGTATTCCAAACGTAACCAAGAGGGTTACTCCCTATGTAAGAATGTTATGAATGCCTCAAGTTACCTTTATGTCTTATGTTTTCTATGATTTATTCATGGTTTGATGAGGTATGTTAAAGTGCCTATGTTTTATGGGTAAAGTATGATTCCATTCTTATGTATATATGAACTCATGTTTCCTTTACATATTTTTATAACCCTTACTGAGCTTTTTATGCTCATCCCATGTTTTTGAAATGTTTTTCACACGTCAAGGGAAAGGTACATGATGTGATGATAGTGCCAAAGATGTGTCAAGAAAGAATCTGTGTTTTATTTTAAATATGTTTCCGTTGATGGGAAGAATGAATATTGTCTTTTATGTAACCACTTTGTTTAAATGTGGAATGTAATGCAAGTTTCATGATCTAATTCTCTAAAACTATAAACCTGAAAAGATCCTCAATGTGTAATCTTGTAATAACTCAAGATTATGTAAGGTTTAAGGCTGGGGCCTTATACTCAATGTGATTGGGATATTCCATGATGTGATATATATTTTTCTATCATCACACTACCCGATAGAATCATCATGTGAGTAAAAAAAAGAAGTGTATAACCTTAAAAATAATGTTTTCACATATCTCGACTATGATTTGGTTCATCCCACATAGAAGAGAATCATGTAATTTACAATGGTAAATCTTTGTATATCAAAAGAAAAGTATTTGACCAAAATATAATTTTTATATGTTGTTGATTTTTTTGAAACTATTGATATCTACCATACATGAACTACACAAAATAATAAAAACACCTCCATTAAATATGAACAAGAAAAATAGTCTTCTTCACTATGTATAAACAAATCATGAAGACAAAAAATTAAATATTATCATCCTTATACCTTTATTATACATTTCATAATCACATAATATACACTATATAGTATATATACATAAATTATTATTCTTATATTTCACTATAAAATTATTTCTACTTAATAATCCACTATATTCAAATATGAATAGATATCCCTTATTCAATTAATTCATATCATAATTTTTATTTAAAATTAAATTCTTATTCTTGATTAAAAAACCCTTGGATGTATTCCCATCATAATCTTGACCATTGAATTCAAATTTGAAGTTAAAATTTATTATAATATCCACCATATTTTAAATATGAATCATTTTTATCAGGTATTCTATAACTAAAAAGATTATCCCTAAAGAAACTTCTACGACACGGTTTAGGACATTACTATGTAACCTATTTGGAATCAGTGGTTTTCACCCAACATATATAGAAGACTACCAAATCAAATATGTTTTTTTTATGAAGGACTCAAATTTTTTTGAGCCACCAAAAACCTATCTAATTGAATCTACAACATGGTCTATACACTGCGACGTAGTCATCCAGATTTCCATTTTACTATGGTGTGGAAGATAAGTTGTGTCATGAAGGACCCAAATTCTATAGAGCTATATAATTCTAGATTACTGTGAATTGCATCATAGAACATCACTAGGATGTCGAGATCCAAAATATTATACGGCCAGTAAAATAGACCCATACTCATTTATGATGTTTTCCACCTTTTACAACATTCAATACTCTGTTTGAGTCTCCTCTACAACATAAACACTCACACTGTTTCAAGAGTTCCTTTAGATCATTTTCCATCAAAATTAATTTTTTGAATATAGATGGAACATAATTCTATACTAAAGAATAATTATAATGAACTGACCTAGGTTGCCCAGAAAGCTGACTTCTGACCCGATCCGTCACAGACACGAAGAGTGTTCCCGATCCCCACAGGCTGGCAACAAGCACCCAGAAATCGAATGAAAAAACTGACGGAACGATTTTTACCAACTCAGATGAACACATAGCATATATATATAGAGAAAATAAGAAACATCTGGATACTAAAAAATCTATATTTCATAATTTTAAGGAAAATAGAAGATACAGATCTACTAAAACAGTAGCTAAAAACTCCAAATGAAAATTCTGACTGCAAGGGACTCAAAACCAAAAAGATACTCTAATAATGGAATGGACAGACTCTAACCATCACACCACTATCTACCCATCCTAATTGACATGAACATCACTGCCTCATCGTGACACCTTTCCTTTCCCTACACTAGAAGGAAAAAAAATGTCTACGCCCCACTAGAATAGTGTGCATGGTGTGAGCTAATAGGCTCAGTAGGATCCCACCAAGGTGTCCCATAGAAAGTCTCTATATAAAAATTTCTATATGCTTATTTAAAATTTAAAATATGGAATTATAAGCAATAAATAATTTTTATATAAAACAATGTAAACATTCCCTTTTTCAGATTTCTAAACAAAAGTAGGTATATCAGTTTCAAAGCATATTTTCCATAATATTTTTTCACAAGAATAGAAATTCATATCAAGGATAAATAAAAAAACCAAGAAATATAAAACATAAGCATAGGTATCGTAACACCAGTGAATACTATAGTTTTAGGTAGAAAACTACTCATACCATAAGAATAAAGTGAACAAAACTGATCCGAGAACAACATGCCTAGGAAGTAGTGGAAAACCCCATTACTAAACCCCCTAAAATTTCAATATTAGTCTTGTAGAACAATAGGCATAGGAAACCAAGGTATGAGCCAAGACAAAGCTCCTTGATAATCATAATTAAATGGACGATGGACTCAATCTAAACATTTCACCAAAGTACCTAAGGTAACCTATGTGATCTTTTTCACAAACCCATTTCAATGTCTTGATAACCATTCAAAACCATTTATCATACACTTATCAAAATCTCGGGAAAACAATTTTTATTTCAAAAAAAAAATTCAACACACACAAACAATCAGGCCAATTTCATAAATCAATTTATAAAAAAAATTCAAAGAAAAACAATAGATACCCAAAGCTTCATGTACATGGACATTATATTACTTTTGCGGAATACTTAATACACAACAAAAACAGACACACAAGAACCGTAGTAGTTTAGTGTCTTTGGAAACTTGGAATATAATCTTCTAATCATTGTGAAAGATCTATAACATCTCCCATAAAGATCTTCCCCTTTTTGTTTTCTTACCTAAAACCATTCTTTAAATCCTGTGGAAAAGAAAACATATAAAGAGTGAGCTAAAATTCTCAGTAAGGGTAAACATGGATAAAATAAAACAAATCATATATATTTGAACTTAAAAAAATGAACATAATGTTTAAACATAAAAATCTTTAGCAATGACATAAAACATGGCAGTACGTAAGGCATAGATCATAAAGAAACATTAATCATGATAAAATAGCATGGGAATAAAACATGTAATTGTAAAAACCGTTAAGCACATGATATGATTTCCATAGTAGCCAAGGCATTGCTACTAAGACCATCTTAGTAAACAATGTCCCATTCTGAATTGAGTTCACTCCTCGTTCCAGTCCCGTATCACTGAACCAGATTAACTTGACATTCCAGCCATGTCTATCTCATTAGATATAAATATTTACCCAATTCAGTGGAGGGATATATAGGTCCCACCAATCTCATAATGAAATCATTTTTACATGTTCCACAACATAAACATAAATCATTCATCATAACCCAAAGAATAAAATGGGTTTCATAAACATCATTCTATCATAACATATTCTATATAAAACAAATGGATATCATTTCATCATAAGAAAAGTGAAACCATGTAAGTCAGAGAGACATTATACATGAAACATACACATATTAAATAATGCCATCTTATATGGAAAATGGTTTTGATAAAACACTTGAAATGAATTCTTGAGGAGAATATCCTTTTTTCTTCAAAATCATTTTATTTTCACAAAATGCCATGAAATTTTAAAAGAAAAGGATTTTTTGAAAATATTCATTAAATCTTGTATTGTAAGCTTCATGAAAATAAGGCATTATGAAACCTTAAAAATCCATTCATGCCGTATGAGTAAAAAAACATTCTTCTCGTACTTTTGCCGAAAAAGTCAAAAAGTACCTCGTATGGTAAACAAAAGAAAGATTCCTTACATACCATTTAGTAAAAGTAAAAAATGGGTAAAAAGGAATTTGAACATACATGAACCCATTTTTACTAAAGAGGGACATGGATGATAAATATAACCCTAGTAAATACTTATGAATAAATAATCTCGGTTAAAAACAAGATTGGAAAAGTTATCCCATACCTTATGTCCGATATGCTTCGTATGTATCAGAAACTCCTATATATTGATTTAAATAATGTAATTGACTTATTACAGAATCATATTCATTGTTATGATATCATATATGGTTCACTTATGACTATATATTACCCATTATTTTGTAAATTCATGTTAAAGTAGCGTTTTGGGTAAAATCGTTTCATTTATCGTACGTGTTTTGACTTTTTATTCTTGATATTATTACTTATATCATGATTTAATTAATTCCAAAATTTAAAACATGATTTATATATAATATATATTCATCATATAAATATATAAGATAAATCGATAAATGGAATGAAATACATCGTTCATGGAGATGGTAGGCGGTACGTACGCATGAACGTTGTTTTCATTTCCATATTGAATTGAATGAAATTAAGTAAATGAAACATATATGTAAATAAATAGAGTATAATTATTATGTCATATATATCATTATTATTCATTATATATACTTTATAATCATTCTTGTATGGTTAACATGGAGAATGAATCTCATCACGTTGTGGAGACGGTAATCCATACGTACTCACGAGCGATGATATCTTTCCCATAATTATTGAATGGAATTGGAGTGGATGATATAATATATTAGAATCAGTATGATGTTAAAATAACTACATATAGTTATTCTTTACACCATTATACCCATCCAATTAAGGTGGTGGTGGAAAAACATATTACACCACGGCGTGGAGACGGTATTTCGTACGTACACACGTGCGGTGATTTCATTTTCCGTAGGATGGATAGAAAGTGAAATGGGGTTGTTTCATATTTTTAATAACATATCAGTATATTATTTATAATTATGTTATTACTTTATAATGAAACAACTAAATAAGAAGAATTTTAAGAAAAAGAAACTTGAAAGAATCGGTAGAAGAGATTACCTCTTCTTCGACGCTCCTCTTTTAAGCTTCCTCTTAAGGGACTAGAGTTGGTCTTTTGAGAAGACCAAAACCTCCAAACTTTTTCTAGGTAAGTGGATAAGGGAAATGGGCAGGTTTTGGCCGAGAAGGAAGGCTCTAAGTGTTGTGAAGAGGAGAGGGAGGAGGTTCCCTTATATAGGAGAGGAGAGGGGCACTTTTGGAAACCTCAAAAATATTAATTAATAATAAAATGAACCCCACTTAAAAACATCCAAAAATGACTCAATTATAATATTAGATTCGATAGGATTATAATCTCATCAACCAATAAATTATAGAAATGTTTTATGTCAATTGAAACCTTATCAACTTGATTTATCATTATTTAATCTATTTAATTTTATTTGTGGTAATAAACTTCTAAATTTTAAATTGTTAAAATACATACTTAAATGTTGTAAATTTCCAATAATTTGACACTTTATAACCATTTAGACCATATAATTTTCAATTTGGAGTTTTTAAATATTTTTGTGATTTTTAAATAATTTAATAATATGTTGTTTTTATAAAATATCAACAGTGTCAATTTTGACACTTTTCATTATTTGAATTTAACTAAAAACCAAAAAAAGATATGTTCAAACCAAAATATATATTATATTTTTAACATGTCATATTCATCAAAACAAAATCATGGGGAACATTAATTTTTTCATATATTATTTAGTTTAATATTTTTAAAATCATTTATTTGTTATATCTCTTAATAAAATAATTCATTCAACATTGTTGTATAATTATTTAATTACTTATTTGTTGTATAAAAATTAAAAATAAAATACTATGATGAATATAAATATAATATATTTCATTATAATACTTTTAGTTGAAATTATCTTCCAAAGCAATCCACTTTTAAAATTTTATCTTTATTAAATTATGAAGGTGACAACTTTGACATCATTTAAAATAAAATAATATAAGTGTCATAATCACTTTTATAGGCCTCCAAATGGTCTCATATTCTACCATTGGATGATTATGGTTTACATGTACATGACCAATAAGTTTTTTTCAGGTTTTTTTGTTCCTTTTATGGTCATTATTAGTTTAATAAAAACTATGTTATTGATTTTTCACTAAATAAATAATTTATGCATAACTATTGTGTCACCATTAATGAAAATTATTTAATCCCTAAAAATTATAAATAAATTCTCATGATGTAGATAATTTTATTAGATTTCTGGATACTATTTATATTTTAGGTTTTATGAATTATATCACTAAATTAAAAGTATTATACTTATAATATTTAAGAGAGTGAAATGTTGTCACTTTCTTTGGTTTTAATAATAATTAAATTATTTTCATGGTCAAAAGTACATAAAATTAATCTCTTCCGACCCTTAGGTGATATGGGTCGACTTTTAGTCATCCAATAAAATTTTGGCAGGTGTTAGGGTAATTTTATAATCTTATTTTTACCCTTAATTACCCGATTTATCTTAAACTGTGGTAAGTAAAAATTACCGTAGATACTATTCATAATATCAAAAAAATTAAAAGTAACCTATTAACATAATTTGGACCCACTGAATTCAAATATGGAATCCATTTTTCAAAATTATAAACACATAAGTTTCAGTAATTAATTTAAAATTAATCTCGTTGTTAAGAAAACAGGTTTTAAAAGTTAAAACATTGCCAAAGATTGAAATATTTTTACCTATTAATTCAATATAAAATAATGGTAATGAATTATATTATATTAAATGGTAAAAATATATTCTATTTATACTTTTAAATCATTAAATATTATAATTTAACCATATAAATAAATGCGATGAAAAAAGTTATTTTTAATTAAAATATAGTGTGTTTGTACTATTCATTAAAATGTGAAAGTTATCAGAATAATATGAAAATTTATCCAAAGTAAATTTTTATATCCTGATTCCAAATAAGAATTTTATTTTGTCAAATTGAACTTTTAAACCTGTCAAAAACTATATTTAAAGTGGGTGCGCCATCAAAAGGCTGCAAAACTGCATTTTTTGAAAAATGCTTATTTTACCTGAAAACTTTATTTTGTTCACATACCATGTTTTAGAAAATGTGTAAGATTAATATTAATGGTATAAAATTAAAATTTTAGTTAATACTATTCATAATGGCTAGTTCATTATATTATAATAATATATCATTGTTTAGTGAAACCCGGTATTGCGTACTACACACGCTATCGAGGAAGGTTGTGATTGTGTGTAATGAAAGCTAAGTCAGGGATGCATGTAGTGAAATCTCCCTTTGGTGTTGAGTATAAAATAATCAATAATTATTTCATTTATACATTATAAAAAATCTATACTTAATTTTGTGTAGAATAATTTCTCCAAAACAAACTTGAAATTGTGTGTAACACGAGCCAAGAATAGTGTTGCGTATACAACAAGCTAATACGGTGTTGTGTATAGTACAAGCTAACATTGGTGTAGCGTACAACACAAGACATTAATAAAATTAAAATAATATTTGTCATAAAATCTCGGGGTGTTACATTCTACCCCTCTTAAAATGAATTTCGCCCTCGAAATTCGTCAGGGTTATAAATGGTTTACTACCTGAAAGTTTCTTTCATAGAAACCCACATCGTAAAAAGGAACACTAAAACTAAATTTTAAAAAATGAAGTATGAAACATAATGGTTACCCATATCAACTCATCACTGGGTTTCCACATAGGAGAACATAGGTGAAAATATGGATTTGGAAGAGAAATCTAACCATCATGTTCTGATGGAGAGTGGCAGAGAACATGGCTATGAAAAAGCCAAAAATCACAAAGCCATAGATTTGTGATGATCTAAGGTACCATCTAATTCATCAGATATAAGAGCACTGGGAAAACATTTTTGGTTTTCAATATCATTTCCCTACAGCTGAAAATTTTGAAATAGAACAAATACTTACTTGATTTTGGTACAATCTCACTGTTGTTTGTGCCTTGAACAATTTCCACTTCATCTCTTAAAGAAATGAAGTTGAATTTGTCTTTCATGAAGTGTTAGCAGATCATGCGATAGAATGATAGGTCATTCCATCTATCTCAAACATAAGTTTAGGAAAAGTTATATACATAAGTCCATCTATGGTGATATTAATTGTATATGGTTCCTAAAATACACTTATACTTCATCTATCATACCGATTAATAAAATAAAACTAGTTTCTACTAACCAGGGACTTCCTGTAGGCCAGTGGTAGGTGATGAAGGCCTATCTTACTTCAGTTCTAGGTTCAATTCCCGCAATCTTGTCCGACGTGACGGGTTGTCTCGTGTCCTACAGGTTGTCATTTTTCTAAAACGACACTATCATAACATTTCAGAAATAAAAACAAAAAGTTATAGCCTTAAGAAATGCTACATAATATACATTCTAACCTTTAGGCTTATCGAAAATACTTCTGTCCGATTACTAGAAATTTCATCTACTGAGCATGTTAATTCCTTTATTTTCCCCCATATATCATAAGATATATCTTGTTGTTGGTCACATTCCAAACATTTGAATACTTTAATCAGGAATTCTCTTGAAACATAAATTACCATAGAACCTTAGTGAAAACATGAATGCTATAAAAAGTTAAATCTTTCCACAAATAAAAATCTCAAAAAAATCTATATACTCAAACCATGATATCACAATATCCTTACATCAGTCATGAGCTCAATAATACTATCAAACATCTCATTATATCTTTATCCCTTAATTATGCACATGTCATCTACTTTCCAAAAATATCTGAATAACCATTCATGGTTACCGGTACCATTCAGCATGTACTTTCAAATACTTTAGGAAAAATAATAGTGTAACAATCCTTAGATGTGTCTTTATTCCATAGTACAATTACATATACAACATATCTCTTGATAAACATAAATAATTCCACTACCTTCTTAAACCATTGACCAAGCTTTAACAATTCTTTCACCTTACATATCATTTGTAGTCTCTTCATCATCATCAACATAAATACTACCCATACGACCATGCTGATTCTCTTCATGAGACTTTCCCTTAGGGAATTGGTTTGCATAATTCCCATGAATTCCACATTTAAAACATTTAATCTTTGTTGATTTCATAGCAATACCATTATCCTTGTCCAAGGTGTTAACTGAACCTTTTCCTTTACACTTACTGGCTTGTTTCCTTCTTTTCCACACCCAAAGCATCTTCCAGTTCCTTTGAAACATTCTACTTGATTCCTCTTCCCATATGATTTTCATGAGGGAAATTGAACTTTATTTCCTCTATGATCATCATGAAACTCCATATTTCTCTTGTTATTTGAGTCATGAAACTTACCAAAGTTGATTTTATTGATTATATTATGATATTTTTGATTAGGAATAATAACAATGTTTGGACTTCCAAATCTCGTTTCATTTGGTTTCTCATGAATAATATCATTCCATTGTCTATCATATCCTCCATTATCGTGAATCTTCCTGTTTCCAGCCATTTTCTTAAACCCAAAAAGAATAGTGTGAGAGGAAAAATTCATGCTAGGAAAACTACATAATAAAGGGGGTGTACCTTCAATATATAACATCTTAGGTTTAATTCTATGATCATAACCATAATTCTAGGACTATAACCTATACATATAGTAAACCTTAGAGACATCCCTATATATACCTTGTAAATATCTCTAGGGATTTCACTAAAGTTTTCACATCCAAGTATCCAAAGGTTAACTAAACATTTCCTCTAATACGGACTGTAGAGACCCAAAGCTTGACGTACATGGACATTACATTACTTTTCTGGAACACTTAATACACAATAAAAATAGACACAAAAGGACTGTAGTAGTTTAGTGTATTTTGAAACTCAGAATATAATCTTTTAATCATGATGAAAGATCTTCAACATCTCCCATAAATATCTTCCCCTTTTTGTTTTCTTACCTAAAACATTTCTTTAAATCCTTGGGAAGAGAAAACATATAAATGGTGATATCAAATTCTCAGTAAGGGTAAGCATGGAAAAAATAAAACAAATCATATACATTTGATCTTTAAAAAATGAACATAATGTTTAAACATCAAAATCTTGAGCAATGACATAAAACATGGCAGTACGTAAGGAATAGATCATAAAGAAACATTAATCATGATAAAATTGCATGGGAATAAAACATTTAATTGTAGCAACCATAAAGAACATGATATGATTTCCATACTAGCCAAGGAATTGCTGGAAATACCATCTTAGTGGACAAAGTCCCTTTCTGAATCGAGTTCACTCCTCGTTCTAGTCCTATATCACTAAACCGGATTAACTTACCATTCCAGCCATGTCTATCTCATGAGATATAAATATTTACCCAATGAATTAGAGGGAGATACAGGTCCCACCCATCTCATAATGAAATCATTCTTACATGTTGCACAACATAAACATAAATCATTCATCACAACCAAAAGAATAAAATGGATTTCATAAACATCATTCCATAAAAACATAATCCATATAAAACAAATGGATATCATTTCATCATAAGAAAAGTGAATCCAGGTAAATCATAGAAACTTTATAATTAAAACATACACATATGAAATAATTCCATCTTATATGGAAAGTTGTTTTGATAAAACACTTGAAATGAAAATTCTTGAGGAGAATATCATTTTTTCTTCAAAATCATTTTCTTTTCACAAAATTCCATGAAATTTTAAAAGAAAAGGATTTTGTTGAAAATATTCATTAAATCATATAGATTAAGCTTTATTAAAATAAGGAGTTATGAAACCATAAAAATTCATTCATTCCGTATGACTAAAAAACATTCTTCTCTTACTTTCGCCAGAAAAGTCAAAAAGTACCTCGTATGGTAAACAAAAGAAAGATTCCTTACATACCATGTAGTAAAATTCAAAACTGGGTAAAAAGGACTTTAATCATACATGAAAACATTTTTATAAAACAAGACATGTATGATAAATATAACCCCAGTAAATACTTACGAATAAACAATCTCGGTAAAAAACGAGATTGGAAAAGTTATCCCTTGCCTTATGTCTGATATGCTTCATTTGTATCCGAAACTCCTATATAATGATTTAAATAATGTCATTGACTTATTACATAATTATATTAATTGTTATGATATCATATATGGTTCAATTATGACTTTATATTACCTGTTATTTTGTAAATTCATGTTAAAGTAGTGTTTTGGGTAAAATCGTTTCATTTATCGTACGTGTTTTGACTTTTTGTTCTTGATATTATTACTTATATCATGATTTTCTTAATTCAAGAATGTAAAAAATTATTTATATATAATATATATTCCTCATATAAATATATATGATAGATCGATAAATGGAATGAAATACATCGTTCATGGAGACGGTAGGTCGTACGTACACATAAATGTTGTTTTCGTTTCCTTATTGAATTGAATGAAATTAAGTAAATAAAACATATATGTAAATAAATCCAGTAGAATTAATATGTCATATATGTCATTATTATTCATTATATGTACTTTATAATCATTCTGGAATGGTTAACATGGAGAATTAATCTCATCACATTGTGGAGACGATAATCCGTACGTACACACGAGCGATGATATCTTTCCCATAATTATTGAATTGAATTGGAGTGGATGATATAATATCTTAAAATCAGTATGATGTTATAATAACCACATATAGTTATTATTTACACCATTATACCCATCCATGTAAGGTGGTGGTGGAAAAACATATTACACCATGGCGTGGAGACGGTATTTCGTACGTACGCACGCGCGGTGATTTCATTTTCCGTAGGATGGATAGAAGGTAAAATGGGGTTGTTTAATATTTATAATAACATATCAGTATATTATTGATACATATTTTATTACTTTATAATGAAACAACTAAATAAGAATAAGTTGAAGAAGAATGAAACTTGACAGAATCATTATAAGAGATTACCTCTTCTTCGACGCTCCCCTTTTAAGATTCCTCGTAAGGGACTAGAGTTGGACTGTTGAGAAGACCAGAACCTCCAAAATGTTTCTAGGTATGAGGATAAAAGAAATGGTCAGGGTTTAGTTGATCATTAATGCTCAAAGTGTTGTGTATAGGAGAGGGAGGAGGTGCCCTTATATAGGAGAGGAGAGGGGCACTTTTGGAAACCTCAAAAATATTAATTAATAATAAAATGAAACCCCACTTAAAAACCTCCAAAAATGACTCAATTATAAGATTATATGAGATAGGATTGTAATATAATCAACCAATAATTTTTAGACATGTTTTATGTTTATTTTAAACTTTATCAACTTGATTTATCATTATTTAAACTATTTAATTTCATTTGTGGTAATAAACTTCTAAATTTTAAATTGTTATAAATGCATAATTAAATGTCGTCAATTTCAAATAATTTTATACTTTATAACCATTTAGACCATATAATTTTCAATTTGTAGTTTTTGAATATTTTTGTGATTTTTAAATAATTTAATAATATGTTATTTTTATAAAATATCAATAGTGTCAATTTTGACACTATTCATTATTTGAATTTAACTAAAAACCACACAGAAGATAAGTTTGAACAAAAATATATATAGATTAATAAAATGTCATATTAATAAAAAAAATCAGGTGGCACATTATTTTGTCCATAGATTTTTTATTTTAATATTTTTAAAACCATTTATTTGGTATATATCTTAATAAAATAATTAATACAACATTTTTGTATAATTATTTAATAACTTATTTGTTGTATAAAAATTATAAATAAAATACTATGATGAATATAAATATAATAGATTTCATAATAATACTTTTAGTTGAATTTATCTTCTAAAACAACCCACTTTTAAAATTTTATCTTTATTAAATAATGAAGGTGACAACTTTGACATCATTTAAAATAAAAAAAATATAAGTGTCATAATCACTTTTATAAGGCTCAAAATGGTCAAATATTCGACCATTGGACTCTTATGGTTTACATGTACAGGACCAATATGTATTGGTCAGGTTTTTTTGTTCCTTTTATGGTCATTATTAGATTAATAAAAACTATATTTTTGATTTTTCACTAAATAAACAATTTCTTCATCACTATTGTGTCACCATTAATGACAATTATTTAATCCCTAAAAATTCTAAATAAATTCTCATGATGTAGATAATTTTATTATCTTTCTGGAGACTATTTATATTTTAGGTTTTATGAAGTATATCACTAAATTAAAATTATTATACTTATAAGATTTGAGAGAGTGACATGTTGTCACTTTCTTTGGTTTTAATAATAATTAAATTCTTTTCATGGTCAAAAGTCCATAAAATTAATCTATTCAGACCCTTAGGTGATATGGGTCGCCTTTTAGTCCTCCAATAGAATTTTGGCAGGGGTTAGGATAATTTTATAATCTTATTTTTACCCTTAATTACCGGATTTATCTTTAACTACAGTAAGTAAAAAATTGTCATAGTTACTATTCATAATATCAAAAAAATTAAAAGTAACCTTTTAACATAATTTGGACCCACTGAATTCAAATATGGAATCCATTTTTCAGAATTAAAAACACAAAATTTGCAGTAATTAATTTAAAATTAATCTCGTTGTTAAGAAAATGAGTTTTAAAAGTTAAAACATTACCAAAGATTGAAATTTGTTTACCTATGAATTCAATATAAAATTAATGGTAATGAATTATATTATATTAAAGGGTAAAAATATATTCTAATTATACTTTAAAATCATTCAATATTATAATTTAACCATACAAATTATTGCGATGAAAAAAGTTGTTTTTAATTAAAATATAGCGTGTTTTTACAATTCATTAAAATGTGAAATTTGTCAGAATAATATGAAAATTTATCCAAAGTAAAATTTTATATCATGATTCCAAAGAAGAATTTGATTTTTTAAAATTGAACTTATAAACCTGTCAAAAACTAGATTTAAACTGGGTGCACCATCAAAAGGCTGCAAAACTGCATTTTTTGAAAAATACTTATTTTACCCAAAAAAATATTTTGTTCAAATACCATGTTTTTGAAAATGTGTAAGATGAATATTAATGTAATAAAATTAAAAATTTTGTTAATAATATTAATAACAGCTAGTTCATAATATTATAATAATATATCATTGTTTAGTGAAACCCGGTATTGCGTACTACACACGTTATCGAGGAAGGTTGCGATTGTGTGTAATGCAAGCCAAGTCAGGGATGCATGTAGTGCAATCTCCCTTTGGTGTTGCATATAAAATAATCAAAACTTTTTTCATTTATACATTATACAAAATCTATACTTAATGTTTCCTAAAATAATATCTCCAAAACGAACTTGAAATTGTGTGTAACACGAGCCAAAAATAGTGTTGTGTATACTGCAGGCTAATACGGTGTTGCGTATAGCACAAGTTAACCTTGGTGTAGCATAAAACACAAGAAATCAATGAAATTAAAAGAATATTTTTCATAAAATCTAGGGGTATTACATTCTACCCCCCTTAAAATGAATTTCTCCCTCGAAATTCATCGGGGTTATAAATAGTTTACTACTTGAAAGTTTCTTTCATAGAAACCCACATCTTAAAAAGTAACACTAAAAATTAATTTTAAAAAGTGAAGTATGAAACATAATGGTTAACCAAATTAACTCATCACTGGGTTTCCACATAGAAGAACATAGGTGAAAATATGGATTTGGAAGATAAATCTAACTATCAAGTTCTGACGGAGAATGGCTGAGAACATGGCCATGAAAAAGCCAAAAATCACAAGGCCATAAATTTGTGATGATCTAAGGTACCAATTGATTCATCAGATATAAGAGAACTAGGAAAACCTTTTTGGTTTTCAATATCACTTCCCTAAAGTTGAAAATTTTGAAATAGAAGAAATACTTACTTGATTTTGGTACATTATCACTATTGTTTGTCCCTTGAACAATTTCCACTTCATCTCTTAAAGAAATGAAGTTGAATTTGTCTTTCGTGAAGTGTTAGCAGATCAGGTGATAGAATGATAGGTCATTCCATCTGTATCAAACATAAGGTTAGAAAAATTTATATACATAAGTCCATCTATGGTGAGATTAATTTTATATGGTTCCTAAAATGGACTTATGCTTGATCTATCATACCGCTTAATAAAATAAAACTAGTTTCTACTAACCAGGGACTTCTTGTAGGCCAGTGGTAGGTGATGAAGGCATGTCGTACTTCAGTTGTGGGTTCAATTCATGCAACTTTGTCCGACGTGACGGGTTGTCTCACGTCCTGCAGGTTGTCATTTTTATAAAACTATACTATCATAGCATTTCAAAAATAAAAACAAAAAGTTATAGCCTTAATAAATACTATATAATGTCTATTCCAAACTTTAGTCTTATCGAAAATACTTCTGTCTGATTACTAGAAATTTCATCTACCGAGCATGTGAATTCCTTAATTTTTCCCCTATATATCATAAGATATATCTTGTTGTTGGTCACATTACAAACATGTGAATACCTTAATCATGTATTCTCTTGAAACATAAATTACCATAGAACCTTAGAGAAAACATGAATGTTATAAAAATTTTACTCTTTCCATATACCAAAATCCCAAAAAAACTACATACTCAAACCATGATATCACATTGTCCTTACATCAGTCATGAGCTCAATAATACTATCAAACATCTCATTATCTTCTTATCCCTTCATTATGCGCATATCATCTATTTTCCAAAAATATCTGAATAACCTTTCATGGTTACCGGTACCATTCAGAATATACTTTCAAATACTTTAGAAAAAACAATAGTGTAACAATCCTTAGATGTGTCTTTATTCTATAGTACCATTACCTATACAACATAACTCTTGATAAACATAAATCATTCCACTACCTTCTTAAACCATTGACCAAGCTTGAAAAATTATTTCATCTCACATATCATTTGTAGTCTCTTCATCATCAACAACATAAATACTACCCATACGACTATGCTGGTTCTCTTCAAGAGACATTCCCTTAGGGAATCGGTTTGCATAATGCCCACACATTCCATATTTAAAAAATTTAATCGTTGTTGATGTCGTAGAAATACCATTATCCTTGTTTGTGGTGATAACTGAACCTTTTTCTTTACACTTACTGGCTTGTGTCCTTCTTTTTCACACCCAAATCATCTTCCAGTTTCATTGAAACATTCTCTTTGATGCCACTTCCCACATGATTTTCATGAGGGAAATTGAAATTTCTTTCCTCTATGATCATCATGAAAATACATCTTTCTCTTGTTAGTCAAGTCAAGAAACTAACGAGAGTTGATATTATTGATCATATTATGATATTTTTGATTAGGATTAATAACGATGTTTGGACTTCTAAATCTCGTTTCATTTGGTTGTTCATGAAGAATATCATTCCATTGTCCATCATATCCTCCATTATTGTGAATCTTCCTATTTCCAGCCATTTTCTAAAACCCAAAAAGAATAGTGTGAGAGGCAAAGATCATTCTATGAAAACAAAATAATAAAGGGGGAGTACCTTCAATATATAACATCTTAGGTTTAATTCTAAGATCTTTACCATAATTCTAGGACTATAACCTATACATATAGTTAACCTTAGTGACATCCCTAGACATACCTTATAAATATCTTTAGGGATTTCACTAAAGTTTTTGCATCCCAGTTTCCAAAGGTTAACTAAACCTTTCCTCTAATACCAACTGTAGAGACCCAAAGCTTGACGTACATGGACACTACATTAATTTTCCGGAATACTTAATACACAACAAAAACAGACACACAAGGACTATAGTAGTTTAGTGTCTTTGGAAACTCGGAATATAATCTTCTAATCATGGTGAAAGATCTTCAACATCTCCCATAAAGATCTTACCCTTTTTGTTTTCTTACCTAAAACCTTTCTTTAAATCCTGGGGAAAAGAAAACATATAAAGGGTGATCTTAAATGCTCAGTAAGGGTAAGCATGGAGAAAATAAAACAAATCATATACATTTGAACATAAAGAAAATGAACATAATGTTTAAATATCAAAATCTTGAGAAATTACATAAAACATGGCAGTACGTAAGGCATAGATCATAAAGAAACATTAATCATGATAAAATAGCATCGTAATAAATCATGTAATTGTAGAAACCATTAAGCATATTATATGATTTCTATAGTAGCCAAGGCATTGCTTCCAGGGCCATCTTAGTGGACAAAGTCCCTTTCTGAATCGAGTTCACTCCTCGTTCCAGTCCTATATCAGTGAACCGGATTAACTTACCATTCCAGCCATGTCTATCTTATGAGATATAAATATTTACCCAATTAATTGGAGGGGGATATAGGTCCCACCCATCTTATAATGTAATCATTCTTACGTGATCCACAACATAAACATAAATCATTCATCATAACCCAAAAGAATAAAATGGGTTTCATAAACATCAATTCATCATAACATAATCCATATAAAAAAATGGATATCAATTCAATATAAGAAAATTTAAACCATGTAAATCATAGAGACATTATACTTGAAACATACACATATGAAATAATTCCATCTTATATGGAAAATGGTTTTGATAAAACACTTGAAATTAATTCTTGAGGAGAATATCCTTTTTTCTTCAAAATCATTTTCTTATCAAAAAATTCCATGCAATTTTAAAAGAAATGGATTTTGTTGAAAATATGAACTAAATCTAGTAGATTAAGCTTCATGAAAATAAGGCGTTATGAAACCGTAAAAATCTGTTCATGCCATATAAGTAGAAAAACCATTCTTCTCTTACTTTCGTCGGAAAAGTCAAAAAGTACCTCGTATGGTAAACAAAAGAAAGATTCCTTACATACCATGTAGTAAAAGTAAAAAATGGGTAAAATGGACTTTAAACATACATGAAACCATTTTTATAAAATAGGGACATAGATGATAAATATAACCCCAGTAAATACATATGAATAAACAATCTGGGTTAAAAACGAGATTGGAAAAGATATCCCTCACCTAATGTCTGATATGCTTCATATGTATTCGAACCTCCTTTATAATGATTATAATAATGTCATTGACTTATTACAGAATCATATTCATTGTTATGATATAATATATGGTTCAATTATGACTTTATATTACCCGTTCTTTTGTAAATTCATGTTAAAGTAGCGTTTTGGGTAAAATCATTTCATTTATTGTACGTGTTTCGACTTTTTGTTCTTGATACTATTACTTATATCTTGATTTACTTACTTCTAGAATGTAAAACATTATTTATATATAATATATATTCAGAATATAAATATATATGATAGATCAATAAATGGAATGAAAAACATTGTTCATGGAGACGGTAGGTCGTACGTACGTATGAATGCTGTTTTCGTTTCCTTATTGAATTGAATGAAATTAAGTAAATAAAACATATATGTACATAAATATAGTAGAATTATTATGTCATATATATCATTATTATTCATTATATATACTTTATAATCATTCTTTAATGGTTAACATGGAGAATGATTCTCATCGCATCGTGGAGACGGTAATCCGTATGTACTCACGAGCGATGATATCTTTCCCATAATTATTGATTAGAATTGGAATGGATGATATAATATCTTATAATTGGTATGATGTAATAATAACCACATATAGTTATTATTTACACCATTATACCCATCCAAGTAAGGTGGTGGTGGAAAAACAGATTACACCACGGTGTGGAGACGGTATTCTGTACGCACGCACGCGCGGTGATTTCGTTTTCCAAAGGATGGATAGAAGGTGAAATGGGGTTGTTTAATATTTATAATAACATATCAGTATATTATTAATAATTATGTTATTAATTTATAATGAAACAACTAAGGAAGAAGAAGTTGAAGAAGAAAGAAACTTGAAAGAATCGGTAGAAGAGATTACCTCTTCTTCGACGCTCCTCTTTTCAGCTTCCTCTTAAGGGACTAGAGTTGGTCTTTTGGGAAGACCAAAACCTCCAGAATATTTCTAGGGAAGTGTAGAAGACAAATGGTCAGGGTTTGGCCGAGAATGAAGGCTCAAAGTTTTGTTAAGAGGAGAGGTAAGAGGTGACCTTATATAGGAGAGGAGAGGGGCACTTTTGAAAACCTTAAATATATTAATTAATAATAAAATGAAACACCACTTAAAAACCTCCAAAAATTAATCAATTAGAATATGAGATGAGATAGGATTGTAATATAATCAACCAATAAAATTTAGACATGTTTTATGATTATTTTAAACCTTATCAACTTGATTTATCATTATTTAATCTATTTAATTTTATTTGTGGTAATAAACTTCTAAATTTTAAATTGTTATAAATACATACATAAATGTTGTAAATTTTCAATAATTGGATACTTTATAAACATTTAGATCATATAATTTTCAATTTGTAGTTTTTAAATATTTTTGTGATTTTTAAATAATTTAATAATATTTTATTTTTATAAAACATCAATAGTGTCAATTTTGACACTATTCATTATTAGAATTTAAATAAAAGCCACACAATAGATATGTTCGAACAAAAATATATAATATATTCCTAACATGTCATATTCATCAAAAAAATTCATGGGGCACATTAATTGTTTAATAATATATTTATTTTAATAATTTTGAAACCATTTATTTGGTATATCACTTAATAAAATAATTAATACAACATTTTCGTATAATTATTTAATAACTTATTTGTTGTATAAAAAATTTAAATAAAATACTATGATGAAGATAAATATAATAGATTTCAGAAGAATACTTTTAGTCAAATTTATCTTCTAAAACAACCAAATTTTAAAATTTTATCTTTATTAAATTATGAAAGAGACAACTTTGACATCATTTAAAATAAAATAATATAAGTGTCATAATTGCCTTTATAAGGATCCAAATGGTCAAATATCTGACCATTGGATGGTTACGGTTTACAGGTACATTAAAAATAAGTTTTGGTCAGTTTTTTTTGTTCCTTTTATGGTCACTATTAGTTTAATAAAAACTATATTATTGATTTTTCACTAAATAAACAATTTCTGCATCTTTATTATGTCACCATTAATGAAAATTATTTAATCCCTAAAAATTATAAATAAATTCTTATGATGAATAAATTTTATTATATTTTTGGAGACTATTTATATTTGAGGTTTTATGAAATTTATCACAAAATTAAAATTATTATACTTATAAGATTTAAGAGAGTGACATGTTGTCACTTTCTTTGGTTTTAAAAATAATTAAATTACTTTCATGGTCAAAAGTCCATAAAATTAATCTATTCCGACACTTAGGTGATATGGGTCGACTTTTATTCATCCAATAGAATTTTGGCAGGTGTTACTGTAATTTTATAATCTTATGTTTACCCTTAATTACCCGATTTACCTTTAACTGCAGTAAATAAAAATTACCGTAGTTACTATTCATAATATCAAAAAAAAAGTAACCTATTAACATAATTTGGACCCACTGAATTTAAATATGGAATCCATTTTTCAAAATTCAAAACACATAAGTTGCAGTAATTAATTTAAAATTAATCTCGTTGTTAAGAAAACGGGTTTTAAAAGTTAAAATATTGCCAAAGATTGAAATGTTTTTACCTATGAATTCAATATAAAATTAATTGTAACGACTTATATTATATTAAATGGTAATAATATATTCTATTTATACTTGAAAACCATTCAATATTATAATTTAACCATATAAATTATTGTGATGAAAAAAGTTGTTTTTAATTAAAATATAGCGTGTTTTTACTATTCATTAAAATGTGAAAGTTATCAGAATAATATGAAAATTTATCCAAAGTAAATTTTTATATCATGATTCCAAAAAAGAATTTTATTTCGTCAAATTGAACTTATAAACCTGTCAAAAACTAGATTTAAAGTGGGTGCGCCATTAAATGGCTGCAAAACTGCATTTTTTGAAAAATACTTATTTTACCCGAAAACATTATTTTGTTCACTTACCATGTTTTAGAAAATTTTTAAGATGAATATTAATGTTATAAAATTAAAAATGAATTTAATACTATTCATAATGGATATTTCATAATATTATAATAATATATCGTTGTTTAGTGAAATCCAGTATTGCGTACTACACAAGCTATCGAGGAAGGTCGTGATTCTGTGCAATGCAAGCCAAGTCGGGGATGTGTGTAGTGCAAGCTCCCTTTGGTGTTGCATATAACATAATAAAATCTTATTTCATTTATATATTATACAAAATCTATACTTAATGTTTCATAGAATAATTTATCCAAAAAAAACTTGAAATTGTGTGTAACACGAGCCAAGAATAGTGTTGCGTATACTGCAAGCTAATATGGTGTTGTGTATAGTACAAGCTAACATTAGTGTAGCGTACAACACAAGACATAAATGAAATTAAAAGAATATTTTTCATAAAATCTCTGGGTGTTACATTCTACCCCCCTTAAAATGAATTTCTCCCTTAAAATACGTCGGGGTTATAAATATATTACTACTTGAAAATTCGTCGGGGTCATTCAATCTGTCTCAAACATAATGTTAGAAAAGGTTATATAGATAAGTCCATCTATGGTGAGATTAATTGTATATGGTTCCTAAAATGGACTTATACTTCATCTATCATACCGCTTATAAAATAAAACTAGTTTCTACTAACCAGGGAGTTCCTGTAGCCCAGGGGTAGGCGATGAAGGCCTGTCGTACTTTGGTTGTGGGTTCGATTCCCGTAACCTTGTCTGACGTGACGGGTTGTCTCCCATCCTGAAGGTTGTCCTTTTTCTAAAACTATACTATCATAACATTTCAGAAATAAAAAAAATTATATCCTTAAGCAATACTATATAATGTCCATTCCAACCTTTAGGATTATCGAAAATACTTATGTCCGATTACTAGAAATTTCATCTACCGAGCATGTGAATTCCTTCATTTTTCCCCCATATTTCCTAAGATATATCTTGTTTTTTGTCACATTCCAAACATGTGAATACCTTAATCATGTATTCTCTTGAAACATAAATTACCATATAACCTTAGTGAAAACATGAATTCTATCAAAAGTTAACTCTTTCCACATACCAAAATCCCAAAAATTCTATATACTCAAACCATGATATCACATTGTCCTTACATCATTCATGATCTCAATAATACTATGAAACATCTCATTATCTCTTTATCCCTTCATTATACGCATATCATCTACTTTCCAAAAATATATGAATAATCGTTCAAGGTTACCGGTACCATTCAGCATATACTTTCATATACTTTAGGAAAAACAATAGTGTAACAATCCTTAGATGTGTCTTTATTCCATATTACCATTACCTATACAACATAACTCTTGATAAACATAAATCATTCCACTACCTTCTTAAACCACTGACTGATCTTGAATAAATCTTTCATCTCACATATCATTTATAGTCTCTTCATCATCATCAACATAAATACTAACCATACGACCATGCTGATTCTCTTCATGAGACTTTCCCTTAGGGAATTGGTCTGCATAATTCCCATAAATTCTACATTTAAAACATTTAATAGTTGTTGATTTCATAGCAATACCATTATCCTTGTCCATGTTGTTAAATAAACCTTTTCCTTTACACTTACTGGCTTTGTGTCCTTCTTTTCAACACCCAAAGCATCTTCCAGTTCCTTTGAAACATTATCCTCGATGTCTCTTCCCACATGATTTACATGAGAGAAATTGAACTTTATTTCCTCTATGATCATCATGAAACTCCATCTTTCTCTTCTTAGTCGAGTCAGGAAACTTACCAAAGTTGATATTATTGATCATATTATGAGATTTTTTATTAGGAAAAATAACGATGTTTGGACTTCCAAATCCCGTTTCATTTGGTTACTCATGACGAATATCATTCCATTGTCCATCATATCCTCCATTATCGTGAATCTTCCTGTTTCTAGCCATTTTCTAAAACCCGAAAAGAATAGTGTGAGAGGAAAAAATCATGCTAGGAAAACAACATAATAAAGGGGGAGTACCTTCAATATATAACATCTTAAGTTTAATTCTAAGATTGTTACCATAATTCTAGGACTATAACCTATACGTATAGTTAACCTTAGAGACATCCCTATACATACCTTATAAATATCACTAGGGATTTCACTAAAGTTTTCGCATCCTAGTTTCCAAAGGTTAACTAAACCTTTCCTCTGATACCAACTGTAGAGACCCAAAGCTTGATGTTCATGGACATTACATTACTTTTGTGGAATACTTAATACACAACAAAAACAGACACATAAGAACCATAGTAGTTTGGTGTCTTTGGAAACTCGGAATATAATCTTCTAATTGTGGTGAAAGATCTTCAACATCTCCCATAAAGATCTTCCCCTTTTTGTTTTCTTACCCAAAACTTTTCTTTAAATCCTGGTGAAAAGAAAACATATAAAGGGTGAGCTCAAATGCTCAGAAAGGGTAAGCATGGAGAAAATAAAACAAATCATATACATTTGAACTTAAAAAAATGAACGTAATGTTTAAACATAAAAATCTTGAGAAATGATATAAAACATGGAAGTACGTAAGGAATAGATCATAAAGAAAAATTAATCAAGATAAATATCATGAGAATAAAACATGTAACTATATCAACCATTAAGCACATGATATGATTTCCATAGTAGCCAACGCATTGCTGCCAAGACCATCTTAGTGGACAAAGTCCCTTTCTGAATCGAGTTCACTCCTCGTTCCAGTCCTGTATCACTGAACCGGATTAACTTACCATTCCAGCCATGTCTATATCATTAGATATAAATATTTAACCAATGCATTGTAGGGAGATATAAGTCCCACTTATCTCATAATGAAATCATTTTTATGTGTGCCACAACATAAACATAAATCATTCATCATAACCCAAAGAATAAAATGGGTTTCATAAACATCATTCCATCATAACATAATCCATATAAAACAAATGGATATCATTTCATAATAAGAAAAATGAAACCATGTAAATCATAGAGACATTATACTTGAAACATATACATATTAAATAATGCCATCTTATATGGAAAATGGTTTTAATAAAAGACTTGAAATGAATTCTTGGGGAGAATATCCTTTTTTCTTCAAAATAATTTTATTTTCACAAAATGCCATGTAATTTTAAAAGAAAAGAATTTTGTTTAAAATATTCATTAAATCTTGTAGAGTAAGCTTCATGAAAATAAGGCGTTATTAAACTATAAAAATTTGTTCATTCCGTATAATTAAAAAAACATTCTTCTCGTAGTTTTGCCGAAAAAAGTCAAAAAGTACCTCGTACGGTAAACAAAAGAAAGATTCATTACATACCATGTAGTAAAAGTAAAAAATTTGTAAAAAGGACTTTAAACATACATGAAACAAGTTTTATAAAATAGGTACATGGATGATAAATATAACCCCAGTAAATACTTAAGAATAAACAATCTCGGTTAAAAACGTGATTGGAAAAGTTATCCCTTACCTTATGTCTGATATGCTTCATATGTATACGAACCTCCTGTATAACGATTTAAATAATGTCATTGGCTTATTACAGAATCATATTCATTGTTATGATATCATATATGGTTCACTTATGACTTTATATTACCTGTTCTCTTGTAAATTCATGTTAAAGTATTGTTTTGGGTAAAATCGTTTCATTTATCGTACGTGTTTTGACTTTTTGTTCATGATATTATTACATATATCCTGATTTAATTAATTCCAGAATTTAAAACATGATTTATATATAATATATATTCATCATATAAATATATATGATAAATAGATAAATGGAATGAAATACACCGTTCATGGAGATGGTAGGTCATACGTACGCATGAACGTTGTTTTCGTTTCCTTATTGAATTGAATGAAATTAAGTAAATGAACCATATATGTACATAAATCCAGTAGAATTATTATTCCATATATATCATTACTATTAATTATATATACTTTATAATCATTCTTAAATGGTTATCATCTAGAATTAATCTCATCGTGTCGTGGAGATGGTAATCCGTACGTACGCACGAGCGATGATATCTTTCCCATAATTATTTAATGGAATTGGAGTGGATGATATAATATCATAGAATCATTATAATGTTATAATAACCATATATAGTTATTATTTACACCATTATACCCATCCAATTAAGGTGGTGGTGGAAAAACAGATTACACCATGGTGTGGAGACGGTATTCTGTACGTACGCAAGCGCGGTGATTTCATTTTCTGTAGGATGGATAGAAGGTGAAATGGGGTTGTTTCATATTTATCATAACATATCAGTATATTATTGATACTGATGTTATTACTTTATAATGAAACAACTAAATAATAATAATTTTAAGAAGAAAGAAACTTGAAAGAATCGGTAGAAGAGATTTCATCTTCTTCGATGCTCCTCTTTTAAGCTTCCTCTTAAGGGACTAGAGTTGGTCTTTTGAAAAGACCAGAACCTCAAGAATGTTTATAGGGATGTGGAGAAGAGAAATGGGTAGGGGTTTTCCAATCGTGAAGTCTAAAAGTGTTGTGAAGAGGAGAGGGAGGAGGTTCCCTTATATAGTAGAGGAGAGGGGCACTTTTGGAAAAATTAAAAATATTAATTAATAATAAAATGAAACGCCACTTAAAAACCTCCAAAAATAAAAAAATTTGAATATGAGATGCGATAGGATTGTAATCTCATCAACCAGTAAAATTTAGACATGTTTTATGTTTAGTTTAATCCTTATCAACCTGATTTATAATTATTTAATCTATTTAATTTTATTTTTGGTAATAAACTTCTAAATTTTAAATTGTTATAAATACATACTTAATGTTGTCAATTTCAAATAATTGGATACTTTATAACCATTTAGGCCATATAATTTTCAATTTTTAGTTTTTAAATATTTTTGTGATTTTTAAATAATTTAATAGTATATTATTTTTATAAAATATCAGTAGTGTCAATTTTTACACTGTTCATTATTTGAATTTAAATAAAAACCAAACAGAAGATATGTTCGAACAAAAATATATAATAGATTCCTAACATGTCATATTCCTAAAATAAATCATGGGGAACATTAATTTGTTCATATATTATTTATTTTAATATTTTTAAAACCATTTATTTGGTATATCTCTTAATAAAATAATTAATACATCATTTTTGTATATTTATTTAATAACTTTTTTGTTGTATAAAAATTAAAACTAAAATACTATGATGAATATAAATATAATATATTTAATAATAATACTTTTAGTCGAATTTATCTTCTAAAAAAACCCACTTTTAAAATTTTGTCTTTATTAAATTATGAAGGTGACAACTTTGACATCAGTTAAAATAAAACAATATAAGTGTCATAATCATTTTTATAAGGATCCAAATGGTCAAATATTATACATTTTGATGATTATGGTTTACATTTACATGAACAATAAGTTTTTTTCTGGTTTTGTTTTTCCTTTTATGGTCACTATTAGTTTAATAAAATCTATATTATTGATTTTTCACTAAATAAACAATTTCTGCATCACTATTGTGTCACCATTAATGACAATTATTTAGTCCCTAAAAATTCTAAATAAATTTTCATGATGTAGATAATTTTATTATATTTCTGTAGACTATTTTTATTTGTGTTTTTTTTAAGTTTATCACTAAATTAAAATTATTATACTTATAAGATTTAAGAGAGTGACATGTTGTCACTTTCTTTGGTTTTAATAATAATTAAATTATTTTCATGGTCAATAGTCCATAAAATTAATTTATTCTGACCCTTAGATGATATGAGTTGACGTTTGGTAATCTAATATAATTTTTTCAGGTGTTAGGGTAATTTTACAATCTTATTTTTACACTTAATTACCTGATTTGCCTTTAACTTTAGTAAATAAAAATTACCGTATTTACTATTCATAATATAAAAAAATAAAAGTAACCTATTAACATAATTTTGGACCCAATTAATTAAAATATGGACTCCATTTTTCATAATTAAAAACACATAAGTTTCAGTAATTAATTTTAAATTAATTTCGTTGTTAAGAAAACGGGTTTTAAAAGTTAAAAAATTGCCAAAGATTGAAATGTTTTTACCTATAAATTCAATATAAAATTAATGGTAATGATGTATATTATATTAAATGGTAAAAATATACTCTATTACTACTTTAAAACCATTCAATATTATAATTTAACCATATAAATTATTGCGATGAAAAAAGTTGTTTTTAATTAAAATATAGCATGTTTTTACTACTCATTAAAATATAAAAGTTATCAGAATAATATGAAAATTTATCCAAAGTAAATTTTTATATCCCAATTTTAAAGAAGAATTTTATTTTGTCAAATTTGTTATATAAAACTTTCAAAAACTAGATTTAAAGTTGTTGCGCCATCAAAAGGCTGCAAAACTACATTTTTTGAAAAATACTTATTTTACTCGAAAAAATTATTTTGTTCACATACCATGATTTAGAAAATGTGTAAGAGGAATATTAATGTTATAAAATTCAAAATTAAGTTAATACTATTCATAACGGCTAGTTTATAATATTATAATAATATATCATTGTTTAGTGAAACCCGGTATTGCGTACTACACACGCTATCGAGGAAGGTCATGATTGTGTGTAATGAAAGCCAAGTCAGGGATACGTGTAGTGCAAGCTCCCTTTGGTGTTAAGTATAACACAATAAAAACTTATTTCATTTATACATTATACAAAATCTATACTTAATGTTGCGTAGAATAATTTCTCCAAAACGAACATGAAATTGTGTGTAACACGAGCCAAGAATAGTGTTGTGTATACTACAAGATAATAAGGTGTTGCATATAGTACAAGCTAACATTGGTGTAGTGTACAACACAAGATAGAAATGAAATTAAAAGAATATTTTTAATAAAATCTCGGGTTGTTACATTCTACCACCCTAAAATTGAATTTCAGCCTCAAAATTCGTCGGGGTTATAAATGGTTTACTACTTGGAAGTTTCTTTCATAGAAACCCACTTCGTAAAAAGGAACACTAAAACTTAATTTTAAAAAGTTAAGTATGAAACATAACGGTTACCCAAATTAACACATCATTGGGTTTCCACATAAGAGAACATAGGTGAAAATATGGATTTTGATGAGAAATCTAACCATCAAGTTCTGATGGATAGTGGTAGAGAACATGGATATAAAAAAACCAACAATCACAAAGCCATAAATTTGTGATGATCTAAGGTACCATCTGATTCATCATATATAAGAGCACTAGGACAACATTCTTGATTTTCAATATCATTTCCCTAAAGTTTAAAATTTTGAAATAGAAGAAATACTTCCTAGATTTTGGTTCAATCTCACTATTGTTTGTGCCTTGAACAATTTCCACTTCATCTCTTAAAGAAATTAAGTTGAATTTGTCTTTCGTGAAGTGTTAGTAGATCATGCGATGGAATGATAGGTCATTCCATCTGTCTCATACATAAGGTTAGCAAAAGTTATATACATAAGTCCATATATGGTGAGATTAATCGTATATGGTTCCTAAAATGGACTTATACTTCATCTATCATACCGCTTAATAAAATAAAACTAGTTTCTACTAACCAGGGACTTTTTTAGGCCAATGGTAGTCAATGAAGTCATGTCGTACTTCGGTTGTGGGTTTGATTCCTGCAACCTTGTCCGACATGACAAGTTGTCTACCGTCCTATATGTGGTCCTTTTTCTAAAACTATATTATCATAACATTTCATAAATAAAAACAAAAATTTATATCCATAAGGAATACTATATAATGTCCATTACAACCTTTAGGATTATTGAAAAAACTTCTATCCGATTACTAGAAATTTCATCTACTGAGCATGTGAATTCCTTCATTTGTCCCTGATATATCATAAGATATATCTTGTTGTTGGTCATATTCCAAACATGTGAATACCTTAATCATGTATTCTCTTAAAACATAAATTACCATAGAACCTTAGTGAAAACATGAATGCTATCAAAAGTTATCTCTTTCCACATAAAAAAATCCCAAAAATTCTATATACTCAAACCATGATATCACATTGTCCTTACATAAGTCATGAGCTCAATAATACTATCAAACATATCACTATCTCCTTTTCAATTCATTATGCGCATATCTTCTACTTTCCAAAAATATATGAATAACCTTTCATGGTTACCAGTACCATTCAGCATATACTTTAAAATACTATAGGAAAAACAATAGTGTACCAATCCTTAGATGTGTCTTTATTCCATAGTACCATTACCTATACAACATAACTCTTGATAAACATAAATCATTCCACTACCTTCTCAAACCAATGACCGAGCTTGAACAATTAATTCATCTCGAATATCATTTGTAGTCTCTTCATCATCATCAACATAAATACTACCCACACGACCATTCTGATTCTCTTCACTAGACTTTCCCTTCGGGCATTGGTTTTCATAATTCCCATACATTCCACATTTAAAACATTTAATCGTCATTGATGTCGTAGCAATACCATTATCCTTGTCCATGGTGTTAATTAAACCTTTTCCTTTACACTTACTGGATTTGTGTCCTTCTTTTCCACACCCAAAGCATCTTCCAATTCCTTTGAAATATTCTCCTTGAAGCCTCTTCCCACAAGATTTACGTGAGGTAAATTGAATTTTCTTTCTTTTATGATCATTATGAAACTCCATCATTCTCTTATTAGTCGAGTTAGGAATATTACCAAAGTTGATATTATTAATCATATTATGAGATTTTTTATTATAAATAATAATGATGTTTGGACTTCCAAATCTCATTTCATTTGGTTTCTCATGAAGAATAGCATTCCATTGTCCATCATATCCTCTATTATCATGAATCTTCCTGTTTCCATCCATTTTCTAAAACCTCAAAAGAATAGTATGACAGGAAAAAATCATGCTAAGAAAATAACATAATAAAGTGGGAGTACCTTCAACATATAACATCTTAGGTTTAATTCTAATATCGTTACCATAATTATAGGACTATAACCTATATGTATAGTTAACCTTAGAGAAATCCCTAGACATACCTTATAAATATCTCTAGGGATTTCACTAAAGTTTTCGCATCCTAGTTTCCAAATGTTAACTAAACCATTCCTCTGATACCAAATGTAGAGACCCAAAGCTTGACGTACATGGACATTACATTACTTTTTCAGAATACTTAATACATAAAAAAACAGACACACAAGGATCGTAGTAGTTTAGTGTCTTTGGAAACTTGGAATATAATCTTCTAATCGTGGTGAAAGATCTTCAACATATCCTATAAAGATCTTCCCCTTTTTTTCTTACCTAAAACCTTTCTTTAAATCCTGGGGAAAATAAAACATATTAAGGGTGAGATCAAATTCTCAGTAAGGGTAAGCATGGAGAAAATAAAACAAATCATATACATTTGAACTTAAAAAATGAACATAATGTTTAAACATCAAAATCTTGAGCAATGACATAAAACATGGCAGTACGTAAGGCATAGATCATAAAGAAACATTAATCATGATAAAATATCATGTGAATAAAACATGTAATTCTAGAAACCATTAAGCACATGATATGATTTCCATAGTATCCAAGGCATTGCTGCCAAGGCCATCTTAGTGGACAAAGTCCCTTTCTGAATCGAGTTCACTCCTCATTCGAGTCCTGTATCACTGAACTAGATTAACTTACCATTACAACCATGTATATCTCATGAGATATAAATCTTTACCCAAGGAATTATAGGGAGATATAGGTCCCACCCAACTCATAATGAAATCATTCTTACGTGTGTCACAACATAAACCTAAATCACTCATCACAAGCCAAAGAATAAAATGGGTTTCATAAACATCATTCCATCATAACATAATCCATTTAAAAAAATGGATATCATTTCATCATAAGAAAATTTAAACCATGTAAATTATAGAGACATTATACTTGAAACACACACATATGAAATAATTCCATCTTATATGGAAAATGGTTTTGATAAAACACTAGAAATGAATTCTTGAGGAGAATATCATTTTTTCTTCAAAATCATTTTCTTTTCACAAAATGCCACGAAATTTTAAAAGAAAAGGATTTTGTTGAAAATAGTCATTAAATCTTGTAGAGTAATCTTCATGAAAATAAGGCGTTATGGAACCTTAAAAATTTGTTCATGTCGTATAAGTAAAAAAATCATTCTTCTCATACTTTTTCCAGAAAAGTCAAAAAGTACCTCGTATGGTAAAAAAAAGAAATATTCCTTACATACCATGTAGTAAAAGTAAAAAATGGGTAAAAAGGACTTTAAACATACATGAAACCATTTTTATAAAATAGGGACATGGATGATAAATATAACCCCAGTAAATACTTACGAATAAACAATCTCGGTTAAAAATGAGATTGGAAAAGTTATCCCTTACCTTATGTATGATATGCTTCATATGTATCCTAACTTCTTGTATAATGATTTAAATAATTTCATTGACTTATTATATAATCATATTCATTATTATGATATCATATATGGTTCACTTATTACTTTATATTACCCGTTCTTTTGTAAATTCATGTTAAAGTAGCGTTTTGGGTCAAATCGTTTCATTTATCGTACGTGTTTCGAATTTTTGTTCTTGAAATTATTAATTAAATCCTGATGTACTTAATTACAGAATGAAAAAAACTATTTATATATAATATATATTCATCATATAAATATATATGATAGATCGATAAATGGAACGAAATACACCGTTTATGGAGGGGGTAGGTCGTACGTATGCATGAACACTGTTTTCGTTTCCTTATTGAATTGGAAGAAATTAAGTAAATGAAAAATATATGTACATAAATCCAACAGTATTATTATGTCATATATATAATTATTATTCATTATATATACTTTATAATCATTCTTGAATGGTTAACATGGAGAATGAATCTTATCGCGTCGTGGAGAGGTAATCCGTACGTACGCACGAGCGATGATATCTTTCCCATAATTATTGAATGGAATTGGGGTGGATAATATAATATCTTATAATTGGTATGATGTTATAATAACCATATATATTTATTATTTACACCAATATACCCATAAAAGTATGGTGTGGTGGAAAAACAGATTACACCATGACATAGAGATGGTATTCTGTACGTACGCACGCGTGGTGATTTCATTTTCTGTAGGATGGATAGAATGTGAAATGGGGTTGTTTCATATTTATAATAAAATATTAGTATATTATTTATACTTATGTTATTACTTTATAAATAAAAAACTAAAGAAGAATAAGTTGAAGAAGAAAGAAACTTGAAAGAATCAGTAGAAGAGATTACCTCTTCTTCGATGCTCCTCTTTTAAGCTTCCTCTTAAGGGAAAAGAGTTGGTATTTTGAGAAGACCAGAACCTCCAGAATGTTTCTAGAGAAGTGTAGAAGAGAAATGGGTAGGTTTTGGCCGAGCATTAAGGCTCAAAGTGTTGTGAAGAGGAGAGGGAGGAGGTTCCCTTATATAGGAGAGGAGAGGGGCACTTTTAGAAACCTTAAAAATATTAATTAATAATAAAATGAAACCCCATTTAAAAATATTGAAAATGACTCAATTAGAATATTATATGACATAGGACTATAATCTCATCAACCAATAAAATTTAGACATGTTTTATGTTTATTTTAAACCTTATCAACTTGATTTATCATTATTTAATCTATTTAATTTTATCTGTGGTTATAAACATCTAAATTTTAAATTGTTATAAATACATACTTAAATGTTGTCAATTTCCAATAATTGGATACTTTATAACCCTTTATACCATATAATTTTCAATTCTTAGTTTTTAAATATATTTTTTTATTTTTAAATAATTTAATAATTTGTTATTTTTATAAAATATCAATAGTGTCAACTTTGACACTATTCATTATTTGAATTTAAATAAAAACCACACAGAAGATATGTCTGAACCAAAATATATAATAGATTCCTAACATGTCATATGCATCAAAAAAATTCATGGGACACATTAATTTGTTCATATATTATTTATTTTAATATTTTTAAAACCATTTAGTTGGTATATCTCTTAATAAAATAATTAATACAACATTTTTGTATAATTATTGTATAACTTATTTGTTGTATAAAAATTAAAATTAAATACTATTATGAAGATAAATATAATATATTTTATAAGAATACTTTTAGTATAATTTATCTTCTAAAAAACCCACTTTTAAAATTTTATCTTTATTAAATTATGAAGGTGACAACTTTGACATCATTTAAAATAAAATAATATAAGTGTCATAATCGCTTTTATAAGGCTCAAAATGGTCAACTATTCGACCATTGGATTCTTATGGTTTACATTTACATGACCAATAAGTTTTTTTCAGGTTGTTTTGTTCCTTTTATGGTCACTATTAGTTTAATAAAAACTATATTATTGATTGTTCACTAAATAAACAATTTCTGCATCACTATTGTGTCACCATTAATGACAATTATTTAATCCATAAAAATTCTAAATAAATTCTCATGATATAGATAATTTTATTATCTTCATGGAGACTATTTATATTCGAGGTTTTATGATGTTTATCACTAAATTAAAATTATTATACATATAATATTTAAGAGAGTGACATGTTGTCACTTTCTTTGGTTTTAATAATGATTAAATTATTTTCATGGTCAAAAGGCCATAAAATCAATCTATTCTGACCCTTAGGTGATATGGGTATACTTTTAGTCATCCAATATAATTTTGGAAGGTTTTAGGGTAATTTTATCATCTTATTTTGACCCTTAATTACCCGATTTACCTTTAACTGTAGTAAATAAAAATTATCATAGTTACTATTCATAATATCAAAAAAAATAAAAGTAACCTATTAACATAATTTAAACCCAATTAATTCAAATATTGAATCCATTTTTCAAAATTCAAAACACAGAAGTTGCATTAATTAATTTAAAATTAATCCCGTTGTTAAGAAAATGGGTTTGAAATGTTAAAACATTGCCAAAGATTGAAATGTTTTTACCTATGAATTCAATATAAAATTAATGGTAATGACTTATATTATATTAAAGGGTAAATATATATTATATTTATACTTTAAAACCATTAAATATTATAATTTGAACATATAAATTATTGCGATGAAAATAGTAGTTTTTAATTAAAATATAGCGTGTTTTTACTATTCATTAAAATATGAATGTTATCAGAATTATAAGAAAATTTATCCAAAGTAAATTTTTATATATTTATTACAAATAAGAATTTTATTTTGTCAAATTTAACTTATAAACCTATCAAAAACTATATTTAAAGTGTGTGCTCCATCAAAAGGCTGCAAAACTGTATTTTTTGAAAAATACTTATTTTACCCGAAAAATTTATTTTGTTCACATACCATGTTTTAGAAAATGTGTAAGATTAATATTAATGTTATAAAATTAAAAATTTATTTAATACTATTCATAACGGATAGTTCATAATATTATAATATTATATCATTGTTTAGTGAAACCCAGTATTGCGTACTACACACACTATCGAGGAAGGTCGTGATTGTGTGTAATGAAAGCCAAGTCAAGGATGCGTGTAGTGCAATATCCCTTTGGTGTTTCATATAAAATAATCAAAAGATATTTCATTTATACATTATAAAAAATCTATACTTAATGTTGCGTATAATAATTTCTCCAAAACGAACTTGAAATTGTGTGTAACAGGAGCCAAGAATAGTGTTGCGTATACTGAAAGCTAATTCGATATTGCGTATAGTACAAGCTAACATTGGTGAATAATACAACACAAGACATCAATGAAATTAAAAGAATATTTTTCATAAAATCTCGGGGTGTTACAAAAACTAGTCGGTTTGTTATTATAGGCTAGAGACGGAACCACCTGCCACAATATTCGGGTTTCAAACACCATAATTAGATTCCAAAAGCAATGAAACCCAAAAACACTATCAATGAAGGCCCTTGAATCAACCCTGAATCTCAAACGATTGATTAGAAATAGAAAAAAAATGGGTTGGTGAATAGAATAAAGCCTATATAACTCAAGAACGAACTTTTGAAGCACCAAAAATAGCCAAGGAACAACCTCGAAGACTAGATCTCATAATGGATATAGATGATTACAACAATAAACATCTAGATTTGATCATTGGATCCAATAATGAAAGTATAGGGTTCTACCATGATCAATCGTAAGGAAGAAAGAAGGAACATTCACCCGGATAGATGCACTGCAGACGCAATGACGATCCCAATCAAATTGGATTGATTTGGAATGAGAGGTGCCTTTGAAAATATCAAAGGGAGATCTCTAGTTTGAGAGACAAGAGATATGGAATGAATAGATAAGAAAAACTGCTAAATTAGTTAATTTAACCTGGGCATGGTCCGGGTCACAACTTGTGCCCCTTGGTCATGATGTGTAGTCCACACTGGATAAGTTTCATCGAAAAACCCATCGCCTCAGGTAAAAAATCCTCTATTTGACCCCTACAAGATGTGTACCTCATGTACATGATGTGTACCAGCTCATGACATGATCTCCCCATTCATGACTTGATCTCCTACTTCATGACATGCAACCATCACCAAGTACATGACGTGTAATTCAGGTCGATGATGTGTACCGGTTCTTTACTCTACAGTAAACATTTAAAAATCACATAAAAAGATTTTTAAAACTAGAAGTGAACTTCAAAAAAGGGGAAACATACCTAGTCAAGGTAATATGATGTTACAAACTCACCACTATAAATACTTTCCATCACTGTGAAGTCATGTGGAGGATGTATCATATGGAACGAGATGAGGCCACTAATCCCTCATCAACGAATCGCGTTCCCAAGTCTCATGAGAATCTGATCCTTATTTCCATAGAACTTTGACCAACAGAATCGACTTCCCACAATAGTATTATATCTAAGAGTAAACAATCTCAAATGTTTTCTCTAAAATAGAAACATCTGGTTGTAGATCAATTTCTCCCCAACTTAGAACATGAGCGGGGTCAAGGTGATACTTCCTGAGTTATGATATGTGGAAAGAATCATTAATATTTGTCAAATGAACCGGTAGTGCTACCTGATAAACAACCTACCCAAGACATTAAGTGATCTTAAATGCTCCAACTTATCATGGAGACAACATTCCTTGTTTTCTAAGATGACAGTGACCTAAATGAGGAGAGAAGTTCAAGGAAACCTAGTCACCAACAGAAATCTCTAAAGGACAACGTCGCCGATCTAAATACTATTTCTGTCGACTATGGGCTATAACCAGACGTTGTCACACTTCCTAAATCTTTTCCGACATCTCCCGAACCAGACATAGTCCAACCAAAGATACTTCACCCACCTCTACCCAACAATGAGGTGATCTATATGGGTGATCATACGATGCCACAAAAGGATCAATTCTGATCAATGAATGGTAACTGTTTTTGTAGAAAAACTCAACCCATCCCAGATGGCTATACTATGATCCACCGAAATCCAAGATGTAGAAATGAAGCATATCCTCTAGGATATGAATCACACACTCCATTTGGACATCTTTCTATGGATGGTAAGATGTGCTCATCATGAACTGATTCTCGATTACCTCTTGAAGACTCCTCTAGAATCTTTAGTTAAACCTTAGATCCCTATCCTAAACAACTACTAAATGACTCCCATGTAACTTCAAGATCTCCTGCACATACAGATTACCCAGATCTTCAACTTTATTAGGGTATTTAATCAGAATTAAATGAGAACACTTCGTCAACTTATCAACAACCACCCAGATGGCATTTTTTCCTTAGGGTGTCTGTGGAAACCCAACAAAAAAATCCATGGAAACCTCATCCAACATCCAAACCAGCACTGATAGAGTCTGAAGAAAACTATAGGGACTTAATTACTCTGCCATTATCCGTTGGAAGGTGTAACAGCGGGGCACATAATTTGTAATGTCACGCTTCATACTCGGCCGCCAAAACCATCTTCTCATGTCATAATACATCTTTTTAGTGCATGAATGAATGACCCATAAAGAGATATGAAAATAAAAAAAAATTGAACTTCTAAAAGATTCTAAGACAAAAACTCACTTTCTGAAGTGAAGTATGAAATCTAAAGAAATATAACAACCAGGAACTATCTCCCCACTGTAAAGGTTTTCCCAAATCTTTTGAAACTCATCACCCTACTGATGACATTTCAAGATAGACTATTTGAGAGATGATGATAATTAAACACTGACCATAACTACCCCTGAAACATCCTCATAAGCATCCAAGTGAAAATGATTTAAAATACCCAAAATATTCCACTCTTCCTTCGATTCCAGAACAGCTTTTGATAGTACCTTCCTACTTAGAGCATCTCCAACAAAATTCTCTTTCCCTAGGGTGTAAGCAATGTCGAAGCCAAATGTCTAAAGGTATTCTATATGTCACATCTATCTGGTTTTCAAGTAATTATGCTTAAATATATATCTTAGACTCTTAATATCAGATAATACTATGAAATTATCCCCAAAGAGATAGTTCCACCAACATTTTAGCGCAGGAATCCCTATAGAAAGCTCTAAATCATGAATGGGGTAGTTTTTTTCATGCAGTCAGGGTTGAAGATAGCTATAAGATACCATGTGATCATCCTGTATCAGCATGCATCCCAAAACTGCACCATATGCATCACATAACACTACATATCCCATATTAGGCTCATGTAATATCAGAACATGTGACGATGCTATAATTCATTTCTGTTCATCAAAAGAACACTGACACTTGGCATCCCATGATAATTTCATTGTGTTCTTGGTAAAATCAATAAAAGTTGATTCTAGATTAGATAAATCCTTGAAAAAACATTAGTAGTATCCAATAATACCAAGGAAACATTGTTTCTCAAAGTAATTCTATGTTTCCTTCCAAGAAAAAATGAATTTTAACTTCTATGGATCAACTGATAATCTGTTCTCATAAATTTTGTGCCCTATGAACTTCATTTCTCAAATCGAGAAACTAAATTTTGAAAGCTTTACATACATATGATGATTTATTAGAATCTATAGGACCAAACTTAGATGGTTCTCAGTCTCACTCTCAGACTTTAAATAAAGAATAATATCATCCATGAACACTACGAAAAAATTGTCATGATATTGGTGGAATATCTAATTCATAAAGGAAATAAAAACTACATGATCGTTAGTCAAACTTAAAGGCATCACAAGATATTCATAATGGCCATAAATTCTCTTGAAGCTTGTCTTTAGTATATCATACTCTCATAATTTGATTTGATGATAACTCGACCGAAGATCAATATTTGAAAACCATGTTTCTCCCTTTAACTGATCCAACAAATCATCTATACGAGGCAAAGGATATTTTTTCTCAACTGTTACCCAGTTTAACATTCTATAGTCCACACATAATCTAAGTGAACCATCCACTTTCTTGGAAAATATCATAGGGGATTCCCTAATAGAAACACTCGGGCAAACGAAACCTTTCTCTAACAGGTAGTCCAACTAAATCTTGAGCTCTTAAAACTATGCTAGTTTCATATAATAAAAATTCACTGACATCCGATGTATATCTGGCCCAAGGTCGGTCATGAAATCTACATCTCTCTCTAGAGGAAGACTAGAGAAGTTGTCTCAGAAAATGTTAGGAAAGTCTCAAACCACAATAGGAATATCCTTAACAAAATAAATTTCATCGGGCTCAAACATAACCGCAACCAACAAGCTCTTAGGCTCTAGGCAGGACTATCCTGCACAACTTGACCTCTAGTCCCACTCTCCCCAAAACACGTGAGAGCTCCCCTCGATAGAAATAAAGTTTACATGTCGATGATAACAATCAACCTAAGCTCGATGAGGGAAAATCCAATCAATACCGATGATACCATCCAAAAGATCCAAATCAAGAACGATAAAATCCCAATCCAACTTTTGGTCAGCTATCGTGAACGAAAAAGGAGGACACCAGAACCCCTTCTCTTTCATCTTTCTAAGAGGTGTCTCTTTGTCCTTTGTAAAGGGGATAAGTTCCACTGGAAGTTTAAGCCTATTAATGAGTGGGAGGCACCAGTGTCAAACAAATTAGTAGCTAATAAAGCTGAAATAAGGAGCATACCTCTCACTGTTTCCAGAACTGCATCAAATTCCATTGGACACTCATCTACTGCATGTAAATGCTTCACTCATGAGGCCTACAGCAGGAGCCCTATAGTCATTGAAGCTTCTGACTACACCGCAATAGACTTTGAAACTGAAGAACCTGGAAAATAAAGAGGATTATTCATATCCTTATATAAACATTGTAGCTGACCAACACATCCACATCATTTCACATCTTTGTAGGAATAGAACAAGGACTCTTTCTAGGACCACATTTCCACGTTGGTAGCAAGTACAAGGCGCACTTATAGCTGCAAAACACAGTGTAGAGAATGCTTGCTGTTGAGACCCACCTCCAACACTCTTGTTATGGTCTTGCCATTTTCTTTTCTTCCAATGCATTCCACTGAAGCTGTCAATAGTTGGAAGAGAAGAGGTGGTAAAGCTGGCCTTACCTACCATGTAAATATATACCATCATTTCTCTATCCACTATCTATACATAGGTTGAAAGCTTCAACATGAACACATGTGATCTAATATATGGTCTCAAACCATATAGGTACTTTTTCACCTTTAGCTATTTATTTCTTACCTTGTCCAGAGAAAAACGGGCATGCTTAGCAAACCGGTTGGTGTAGGCTGACACGGAACTCTCTCCCTTATCCAACGACTATAACTCCAGATATTTTTCCCACATTAGAGACTCTGGAATAAACTATTGAATGAATATGGTTTTGAAACCCTTCCAATAAAATCTCATGTGTCTTTCTTCTAGGACCATAGATCCCCACCAATGCTTACCAGAACTGTTGAGTTTGAGTGATGTGCACTTCAACATGATATTCCAGGTGTCTCTAGGAAGTTGAATATTTGAACTATCCTATTCATCCAATCATACTCCTCTTGAGTTTTAGTCGTCCATTTATAGGATGGTGGTTTCTTTCACATGAACTCCCAAAATTGATCTCTTTCTCCGCCATCTTCTGGATGTACTTTAGCCACTATGTTTTGAACTCATGGATCATCGTGATAAACAAGACAAACTACTTTTATGATCATCTCGATGTGATTCTGATACATAGGTAGAATCCTTTGAGGAGCATCAGCTGCACCTTCCTGAGGAACCTGTGGAAGACATCTTGGAGGAATACTTTTGCACACCGAAACATAAGAATGACTAGACACTGAACAAATATCAGTTCAATATAGAAAACAAAAAAGCAAAAAAAGATTTTAAAATAAATTCTAACAATAGAGACACATATCCCTACATCCTATGGTAACTTGAGTCTCGTTATGATAAGAGTTGGGCATGCACTTATTGCAACATAACTCCCAAGTCCTGACAGTCCTATCTCCAATATAATAGAAGTCCCAAGAAAATGATTCTTGGGGGAATAACTCATATGATAACAAACTATAATGAACCGGCATGAGATTTAGTGAAACCGAACTCCCGACCCGATCTGTTAGATACCCAAAGGCCATTCATGATTCCCATGGGATGGAGACAAGCACCCGGGCATAGAACAACAAAATTGAGCGAACAATTTATCCCAAACTAAATGGCCCCACAACATATACATAGAGAAATGAAAAAATAGTGGAAGAAAAAAATATTCCATAACTATAAAGAAAATAGGAGAAATAGAACAACTAAAACATTAGCTAAAAACTCCAAATGACAAGTCTGACTGTAAGGAACTTGAAACCAAACAGATACTCCAATTATGGAATGGATGAACTCCAACCATCTAAACCCTAGCTACCCATACCAACTGATGTGAACCTCTCCACCTTAGTATGGAACCTTACCTTTCCCTACACTATAAGACAAACAAATGTTTACACACCAATGAAGCAGTGCGCAGAGTGTGAGATGATAGGCTCAATAGGATCCCACCCAGGTGTTCTATAGAAATTCTCCACACAAAAATTCATGTATTATAATTTATAATTTAAAACATGGCATGACAAGCAGTATAACATTTTTAAATAAAATGTGGTAAACATTCCCTTTTTCACAGTTCTAATCAAAAACAGGTATATTAGATGCAAAGCATATTTTATATTACATTTTTCACAAGCATAAACATGCATATCAAGGATAACTCAGAAATATGAGAAATACTAAATATAATCATAGTTATCACAACACCAAGAAATACTATAGGTTTAGGAAGAAGACTACTCGTACTATAAGAATCAAGTTCACAAAACTGATCATAAAACAACGGGCCTAGTAAGAAGTGGAAAACCCCATAAGTAAACCCCAAAAAATGTCAATATCGGTCCCCTAGAACTATAGGATTAGGAAACATAGGAAATCCACCAGAAAACCCACTTTTACAATCAAAAATCAATGGACGATAACCTCAAGCTAAACCTTCCATGTATATACCCAAGGTAACCAATGTTCTCTTTTTCACAAACCCATTTTAATGTCTTGAAAACCATTCATACCCATTTATAATCCATTTACCAAAATCTCAGGAAAACCATTTTTCTTTCAAAACCATTATTCAACACAGACAAACATTTATGAATATTTTAAAAATAAATTTATAAAGCATTTTGAGAATTAGAACTAATATGTTCATTATCATTGGATAGAGATAGAACCACCTTCCTCAACATTCGGGTCACAAAATCCCACAACAGAATCCAAAAGCAATGAAAACCAACAATGTATTCAATGAATTCCCTAGAATCAAACCCACACCTCATAGGATTTATTAAAAATAGAATAAAATGGGTTTGTGGATAGAAAAAATCACACGTACCTCAAGAATGAACATCTGTTACACCATAACTAGCCAAGGAACGACCTTAGAGAAAAGATCTCACAATGGATATATGTGAGGACAACAAGAAAAATACAACTTGGATCATCAGATATGAAAATAAAAGGCTAGGGAGCTAACGCAATCAACCCCAAGGAAGAATTAGAAGGAACACTTACATGGAGAGACACACCATAGAAGCAAAGACGATCCCAAGCTAGTTGGATTGATCCGGAAGGGGAGGATCCTTTAAAAATTTACTAGGGATATCTATGGTTCGAGAGCCACAAGATATGAAAAGAATAGATGATTAAAACTTCTAAACGCATAAATTTAACTTGGGTGTGGGAGGTTTCATGAAGTGTACCCCTTGGTCATGACGTGTAGTCCACGCTGGATAAGTTATGCCAAAAAACATGTCTCCTCACATTAAAAACCTCTATTTAACCCCTATAGGACGTGTACCTCAGGTACATGATGTGTACCAGCTAAAAACATGATCTCCCCATTCACGAAATGATCTCTCAGTCCATGAATGCAACTAACACGAAGTACACGACATGTACTTCAGGTACATGAAGTGTAACTGTTCTTCATTCTACATTAAACCCATAAAAACACATAAAAGGATTTTTAAAACTAGAAGGGAACATAGAAAAATGGGAAACATACTCTATAAAGGTAACATGATGTTAAAATAACAAAACTTGACATCAGTAGGTTGTGGTGTGGACATCATTTATGGCACCCGAATTCTTACATAAACTATATATATGATGAAAACCCATGATTTATGATATATGAATCCTCACACCACTTCATTTAATCTTATAGAATTATTAAATCTTATCATGATATATAAACACTTTAAACTATATTAATAATCATATGAGCTTGTGTCCAAGAAAATTTACCTAATAATAACGGTTAATTTCAATATGATTTATGCATTGAAAAAAACGAAGTATTATATCAACTATAATATCAGTAAACAAATTCTCATAAAAACTATCTCAACACCTGTTGGTCTCAACCCTTAAATTTTTTTTTAATAAATTAGACTTAGTTATATCCATGTCGAATTAATCATTTTGTTATGGGTTGGTTAATTTAATGTAAATTTTAATTTTTTTTCCTTCAGATTAGGTGTGTTTTGAGACTAGGTTCAAATTAAAATTCTGAAAGTTGGAACATACCAAGGGGGATATCTAGGAGGTGGCTTGGATGTTTAGAGTAATGAATAATATTATGGTGAACTGAAATATTTCTAAAATTTCTAGTGGGTTCTTGGTAGAGATCCATTGAGTACTAGTGTCTTGGAAAATGACTATTTATGTTATAGAACCCCACTAAATAGCCAGTGGGGGTATATCAGTTGGATATTGGAGCACTTTTTACCTATTGTTGGATGATTTGGTACTCAGTAGGTGGTCAATTTTTATTTTATAAGGAGAAGAAAATAACATCCACCACATTTCATTTTGTCCCCCTTTAAAGTATTCTCCTTCCACCCCATTGAACCTGAGGGATTATGACCCCCTATCTTCTCATCCTTTTCCTTTTTTATGCCTTGGATCCATGATAACCAAAGAGGGGGTTTTACACCATCATTGGGGAGTTAATTTTCTATCTTATATATCATCTATGCCTAATTAGTTTCAATGTTTTTAATAGGTTTTTGATGATGATTCGACCAGATTATGGTGGAATCATCTTGATATGTTGGGTTTTATTATAATATGGATCACGGATATTAAAAGAGGGTATATGTAACATGTTTCTTACATTTTTATATTATTACATTTTCCAATTCATTTTTTATGCATATCAATGAATTTTATTGTCATTAGTGTTTAATTGGGTGTCTTTTTATGAAGATTTTTGATTGTATGTTTTTCCAAGATCATGACATGGGAGGTTAGTGTGTCATTATAACCACTGAAGGCTGGTTGATGATATTTTTAGGATTATAACTCTTTAAATTAAATTTTAAAATTAGTTATATACATTTTTAATTATCTCATTATGTTTTGTGGTGTGAGATAATGTCTAGGGATCATGTATGGTTATGTCTGAGTTAAGATGGTGATGGAAAGCATGGCTAATGGATAGTAACCTAATTTTAGAGGTGGATGGTCCATTTAATACTTAACCATATAAGTTTATTCATGTGAATTGCATATATGTTCCTGAATTTTGGGTTGAAATATTGAAGAAGGGGTTAAGTGAGTCTTCAATTACATTATGAGATCTGGTTATTCCTTGTATTACTGACTTGAGTGTGCCACACATGGGACAAAGATTTTAGAGGTTCCTGATGGATATGTTGCCAATGAGATCAATGTATAAAATAGACTAATGGACTGTGGAGGGATCTTGTAATATGATATTAGTTGTGTTTGATATGATGTTATCCCTAATAATTTATATGAGGGGAATCTAAGTGGTTAACCCTTTGGAAATTGACCGGATAGTGATGGACCTTGATAATTGAGTGGAAATGTTATGGAAGTATCCTTTGAACCTTGAAACTCCTTGGGTGAGATAGATTAAATGTTGGCAATGAGTATTTTAATCAAGGTAACCTATTGGACGTGGGTTATATATGTTTTCAGGTCATGGAAGAGGGTAATATATCTCTTTGTACATGTATAATGGTACTTAGTTAATGTAATGTGGGGTTATAGGACCTCATTGACAAAGTGATATTGAGAAAGAAGAATGGGAATGTATGGTGGGTGTGGATAGCTAGTGGGAAACCATGTGAGGATTAGTTAGTGTTCAATATAGTGTGTTTATGGGTATACCAAGTAGGCATTGGTAGCCCATGTATAGAATTAGCTTATGGGAAGTGTTAGGATAGGGATAGAGTATATGATGAAAATCTTCAGTGTTCGATTGGGTGCTATATTTGTGTTAGGTAATAAGTAAGGATTTATTATTGTTTTTCTGGGACCCTAAGATATTTCTCATGAATATAATGAGAGTCTTAGTGATTCAGCTTAGCCCGATATGACTTATGGGAAGCATAGTTATTTGAGTATGGCCTAAGGGATTTGGATCATCGAGGTTTTGGTGTAGCTATAGTTTGAGTTAAGGGATATTGATGAGGTTAGTCCTGGTAGGTTGTGGTGAGTTTTATGTGTCACCCTATAACAAAAATCTATGTGATTATATTTCTTTGGCGATTTGGGGGCTATGTTATAGACTATGTCAATTATATAATTCTTTGTTATTATAATATTAAAAAAAATTGAAGTAGTGATGATTAATCACCCCAAGTGAGAGGGTAATGGTATAGGAGATACTACACAATGGGGTGTGACACCTCACCCTGAGTGAGAGGGTGGTGTTGGGTGATGTGGAACATGGTGTGTATGATACCTCACCTTGAGTGAGAGGTGTTAGACTTAGAGAATGTGAATTCTATTTATGGTGATCATCTAAATTTTTAGAATGAGTGATTTGAAATGTCCAAAATTTAATCAGATGGAAATGGTGATGTAATATTTCCTATCATGACCAAACCCCAGTCAACATAACAGATCAACATGAAAAAAGTACTAAGGAACTTTTCAGATAACCTCAGGATGGAAACAATTTTCAAAGGCCTAAAAACAACTGATTGGGGGTGATATCACCCACTAAATATTTATAAAAAATCTATAGGATTCGGTCAATATTATTTTATTGGAACAACCTAAATTTTATAATATATTTTTCTTTAAATAAATTTAGTTTTTTTGATAGCTTGCGATACAGACAACCCTAATTCTAAATAAACAACCATGAAATATACTATTATCATCTTGCGATAGAATTGATGGAAATTAATAGGGATAAATACATTATGAAAAATGTTTGTATTAAACAAATATAAAATTATTTCACTGGTTATTAATTGATTAGAAAGAAAAATAACAATAATTTTAATGTAAAAGAGATGTATTTCTTAAAACTTTTTTATGCACGAAATGTGTTTTTATATTAATAAATTAAATTGATCACTATTATTGAATGGTTTTAATAAAATTCATATAATAATATTAAATCAAAATTTTAAAATTAATCTAATAATTTTTTCATTGGATGAGATAATAATTTATATCAAATTTTATGAGTAAAAATATATTTTTCAAAAAAAACTTTCATCGTGTTTTGAAAACTTATTTTAAAATTAATTTCTATCAAATTCAGAAATTGAATATTAAAAAACTTAATCCATATTTTTAATCAGGATGATAAAATTTCATAAATTGTCACATTTTATTCTTGGTCAATATGAGTAGTAACTATAGTAAATTTTCATCACCTCGGTATGGGTAAACCATGTAAAATTGGGTTAAAACATTGGGATAAAGCAATAAATTTATCTAACACATGACATTATCATATTTTATGGATAAAGTACATACATTTCCATCCAAATATCAAATATATGTCTACTTGGTTCTATATTTTTTTTATTTTGACCATTATATTTAGTTAAGAAAAGAATATATATATATATATAATGGCACTCTCTTGAATTTAATATCTCTAAATTTATTATACATGTATAAAAGAGGTTAGTTTTTGTTATAAATACTAATTTTGATTATAAATTAATTAGTTTACCATCATAATTTGTTTTTATTTTTTATTGATTGAATAATTATCTTACATGTTTTTTCAAAGTCGACATAATATTTATTTAATTAATTAGAAATAAAATATATGATTTTGAAAATATTAAAATGAATAAAATTTTGGAGGTTAATTTTTTCCAATTTTTTCATATTATTTAACATATTATCAATTTTTTCTAGGATTATATTTTAATTTTATTTCATTCATGTCGAATTCAAAGTGATATAATGTGAATTGTTCTTAAAATATAATTATCGGTATTTTATGATAAAAATCTTTTATTAAATTATTTAAAAATACTAAAAATATTATAATAGGAAAATTAAGAAGATTAAGTGTCGTTTATTAGTCATTATTGATTTATTTTTTAATTTATATATAAAATTATAAACCTTTAATACTTAAAAACGCATTACAATGATTAGGATTAAAATTTGTTAACTAAGTGGTTGAACAAAAAGATATGGTTTAAATTTAAACTAAAACACTTAAAAAATTTATTGGATAATTATATTTTAACTTTATACACCTTTACATTGAATCTCTATCAATTTTTAATTATTTTTCTTTAGAATTACTTAATTATATATTAATGTTTTTAGTAATTCTATGTTTTTCCTTTCCCTTGCCTATAAAAGGACACTCCTCCTCTCTTTTTTACACCAAATTGCGCCATCAATATAATTAAATAAATTATGTAATATCATACTAGATTCATTCCCCACATCTTAGATCTTATGGACATTGCAAAATACCATCCAATCAATGATTAAGTTGTAATCTAAAAGATATTTCTTAGTGAAGAGGTATAACTCTTAATCGAGAATTTTTAATTTTAGTTATTCTTATAAAAACTATAAAGATAAGGTATAAATTCTAAAATAGTTAATAAATATTCATAAAAATACATACTGGTTATTATTATTATGGGGAATCCTTCTTCCATCTCTTTTTCATCCTAAGGGAAATGAAAACATTGCTTATCTATTTGTACGACTTCCTCCAATGTAATTTTTTATTTTCAAAATCTTTTAAGGATAAAGTGAGAATACTCTCAGCTTACTAGTTTCAAAAAGAAACTACATATTTGTTAAATACCTAATTGAGTTGATTGGAACCAATCTCCCAAAAAAGTATCCAAGGAATAGAATTTAGCTGAGTGTCTGGGTAGTCCTTTATGATGTCTTTATACTAATTCACCATGTTTTCCCAAGATTTCATGTATTCCTCCTTATTAATATTCCCCTTGTTGAAGCCTCTAAGAAGACTAAATTCCTACTTATCAATCCACTCTCCTTGCTCCTTTGTGATGATCACATGGATCGATTTCCCTAACTTCTTCGATGCCATAATATCTGTAGCTTCCTCTGCCATTTCTTCATTTGAGTGTATAAGGAGCTCCTTGTGTTCCAGCACCAAGGATATCTATTGTTGAGGGTCTTCCTTCAAGTCTAACTTGCGCTGCTACCCAGGGGCCCTTACACAAGGGGTAGCAGGCTCGCAACCTGCAGACACTGAGACATTGGAGGTTCTGACCTTTTGAAGCTTTCCAGAACCATTCTACCTACTTGTGGTGCAGGTACCTGCACTTGTATAAGCCTTTCGGGGTATCTGACCATTTCTTGTAGATCTAGTAATAGGAGTATTAGAAATGGTGGAGTAATCCTTCCTATGTTTCTCCCTTTTAGTTTTCATAATGAAGTCGTCAGAGTTCATAGAAATGTTTTTTCCCTTCTATGAAGAGAATCTTAGATAGTCCTCTACAATGACCATGTCCATGGACACATAAAATTCCATATCCTCATTCATTTCTTCTTGATAAGATTCCAGGTCCACGAGGGGTCCTCTCCATGGATGACCTCCACCCCTCCCAATTCCTCACTAGCATTGTGGTATTCTTCTTCTTCTCCTAACACTACAAACTAGTTTTGGGAATTCAATATTTATCCCCTAGATTTAACCTTCTCAACATAAGATATTCTGTTATGTGTTCCCTACTATGACTTCTTTGATACTTCTAGTTGTTCAAATCCTTGGCCCATAAATTGGAAATGTATTGAGGTGTCCTCCATTTCAAGATGTTGGGACTCCTCATCGTATTTAATGGATGGTTATAAGGATGGATTTTATATTTATATATTATATTTATGAATGAATTATTCTTTTTTAATTTGAATATATTATCTACCTTTTTACCTTTCTATTCACTGTAAAATGATAATTTCACTCGTGCATAAATGTGGACTACCACCTCTGTGAAGCACTTTGATTCATTTTTCATTTTATTTTAAAATGAATTATAGTAAGGATATATTTTATGAATATATATTATATATATGATATAATTGTAATTATATTATGATAATTCTATAAATGTGAGTTATTATCTACCTTTCCACTATTCCATCCTTTAAAAAATGAATGTAGCGTTCATACGTACGTACGACTTACCGTCTCCGTGAATGATGTAATTAATTTTTCTATTAATAAATTCAATTTATGATTATATGTATATATATATTATGAATATATGTGATATATATATATATTTATAATGATTAATAGTATGTATATTTTGGATCCACTATCAAACTAATAGGATAAGGGCTTCTGAGCTGAAACATGCATGAAAAATGAACCAATTAACACCCAGAACAGTGATTTAAATAAAAAATTGTTAACAAATGATTGATAAGATGAAAGAATTAAATCATAAATGATATTATAGATATTAATATGGGTTTTAAAAATATATATAATAAATCATTATTTTTTATATAGGAGGTTCAAACACGTATGAAGAAATACGAGACACGAGGTAAAGGATTTTGTTCTCACATTTATTTCTGTGAGACACCTTCCGTATCCACCACTTATTCTTTTATGTTCTATAAATGATACCGATGAATTAATTTTATAATTATTCTCATTAAAATTTTTGTATTTATATATATACATATAGGTTTCTCAGTTTCTTGGGGGTTTTATTCTAATGTTACCAATGTGGTAATGGATTTATGTTTCAATTCCATTTGAATTGGGATGGTTTATGACTGAATTTATATTGTGGAAATTATATAATAATTATCTTATAATTCCTTTTATTTTTTTCTACTTAGTTTATTAATTAAATATTAAGGCAATAGTACCATTTTTCTCACTTTGGTACTGAAAATTATCGGGAAACTGTTTTTGTGGAAAAAATGTTTATTTAGTCGGGAATATTTTTCTTCAATGTACATGTTTTATTGAAAAAAAAATAAAGAATGTTTTTTATTATTATAAAATTATTTCTAAATTCATTTTTATCCATGTTTAAATTTTATAAAAATCTTATAAAGGAATTATTTTTAATTTTCCAAATAGGGTACTTTTTCTTTACAAAAGTTCGAAAAGAATGCTTTCTTTTAGCTTATGTAGAATGAAATGAATATAAAACCATCATGTACACTCAAGGATGTGAGGCATCCTTTAATATTTTTCTATAATCCTATTCAATGAAAATATTCTTAAAAATATATTTTAATTTTTTATATTTTAAAGATATAATTTTAAAATGAAAAGGGTCTTTTTTTAATGAAATATTCTAGTGATATTTTAAAGGAATTTTCATCTATGATAGAATAATTTGATTCTAATTATACCTTGCCATAAATATAATGAAATGGTACCATACTTTTTTCTTTAAATGGATGGTTTATTATTATGATAATACAAGTTTTATAAAACCATTTAATTTATTATGGATTATGAGATGATGAATTTATGAAATTTTTATGCTACCCATTTTCTTTTAACAAGTTATGATATGATGAGAAGATGAATGCTTTATAATCTTGTGGAAAATATATGTTTGTTTTTAATTATGTTATGGTTGGGAAATGAATTATATATCACTTAAATTCATTAGGTAATATTTTATATCTCATGAGATAACTATCAGAAACAAGTTGATGTTCTTAATCCACTATGGGAAACAATTCGATTTCTCAATCCACTATGTGAAACACAATTATGTTCTTGATCCACTATGTGGAAATAATAGATGTCCTTGAAATACTATGGGATATATGTGATGATTTATGATCTGTTATAATATTTTAAATAGATGTTGATTCCAAATCCACTATGATTTAGTGGTCTCAGTTCTTCACCTTGACATACAAAAAGATTTCTTTTATTATGATGGAACTATAATTTTTTGGCATTATTATGAAATTAAATTCTGGTTTATGATTCAGTTATTATTGATTTATGGTGTTTTCTCACTCTTACTGTTCTTTTATTTTTAAATAGTTAATAATCATTATTTGAATCGTGTTTATGATCTGTGAGAGATTGGGTATGGGATTTTTAAGTCACAGTGAAGATCACATAGCCTTACTACTATCTTATGCTTTCATATGACCATAAATTGATATATACCCTGACTACCCTTACTATGAATCTAAGATCACCAATTCATATGTTTCCTCTCCCCAAGTTATGATGAGAGGTTTAAGTCGGGTAATCCTATGAAGTGTACCATGTGGGAAGATATTTTTTTGGAAATATTGAATATATTTCATAAAATTCTAAGATTATGTATCTATTACCCAAAGACACAAAAAATATATGTTCATTTAGAATGTATTTTTGAAATCTATTGAATTTTCAACTAAAAAGATTTTATATTTATGTATAAAAATAATGTTATTATATATCCATGGTGAATCTATATATTGGACAACCAAACATAAAAAATAAATAGTTTAAAATATAAATTGAAATCATATAGGTAATTACTATTATAAATGACAAAACTTAGTTTTTATAATAGACATAAAATTGTTATATAAAGAGTAAAAGAGAATAAGAGAGTAAAAGTAAACCAAAAATGAGACAATTTTCCTTATACATCAACACAAACAAACCATAACCATGATCCACAATATTATTAACTCTATTTGTACTATTATCACCTCTACGACCCAAATAATCTACAAGATACCCACACTAAATCACTACATGTATACTTTTAAATACCCATAAGAGATACATAAACCCCTGTGTATATGTTTTTTGTGAGATACACATGCCCAATATGATTCTATAGATAAAATATTCTATATAATTCCATTCATAATCCATTATAAAAAATATATTTAAAAATATATCTCATGATAAACATTGTTTTCAGACTTTATAAAATACAAAAACATATAAATACCTCAATTTCCCATTTTATAGAAGAAAACTACACTTTGAAATTTAAAATGGTTTGTTAATTTGTAAAAAATTTACAAAATATTTCTAGTAATAACATTATCTCATGAGAGAATTAAGTTGAGTTTAAGAACCTATTTATACACATTTTATTTCCAAAAATAATTTTTTGATAAGGCTTAAAATGATAAAAATGGAAAAAATATAAACATTGAATGTGAAGGCATATGTAATAACCAGAAGAAAAAAATATAAATAAAAAACTCAGAGGAAAACGAATTTTTTAATGAGAATATAAACAACATATGTCATTTAGGTAAAGTTATTAAATCAATATCACAATATTAGTTCTTAAAAATTACTAGATGGAATAAATTTAATCATGTAATCATAATTAAGAAAGGAACCCCTAAAAATAATAATATAATCAATGTCTAGAATCTTTTAACATGAATTGTAAAAATTTAAACCTGAATGGAAAACTATGTAAATAAACACCTCAAGAAATCCTCCTGGGATAAATCCTAGGCCATATAAGTTCATGGGATCCCTAGAATCCTCTTACTATATTGTGATCAAGACATAAACATCAAACTATGTTTTTTATATTCTTGGGAGAGAATACCATGTTCTAGTTGGGTGGTTAATCCCATTTAATGGTACCATAACCAATAAACTACTAAAGAGTGAATGTATTTCTTAATGATGTGGTGAAACCCATGTAACAACACTAAGACCTCATTATCCTAGTCTTATGAGTATTTAGTTAGTTTGGCATGGTCAAAAGGAGTAATTAGCCCTAATATTCACACCTAAGAACCCGAGTTTCTCAAGAAGCCAGATAAGGGAGGTGATTAAACATTTTAACACCCATTAGTCACATATCAATAAAAGGATAAAAGATAATTGATCCTAAGATCAATAACTTATATCACTTACACACAATAATTTGGTATGAAAATACCAAATTAATTCCATAATCATTAATCTATTATTGAATCCATCCCAAAATATATAAAAACTCATGTAATGTAGAAAGAAAAGGGTATCAAAACAAGGGTGTAGATGTTTTTTGAGAACCAATATTAAAAGGTTCCAAATGAGCCTTTAGTTTTTATACAACCATTAAAGGATTAGATTCAAAAAAATAAAACCATTTTCAAAACATTTTTTTGGTTAGAAATATCAATTAACTAAAATAAATTAAAAAATAATCAATTCTCATGAACAAAATGCATCAACACGAATAAAACATAAATGAAAACACATATGAATAACCAGAATATATGACAATAAAAGATAAATTAATAGAAATACATGAACTCATTTAAAACCATATATCAATCCAAAAAATCCCTTGATCATTGTAAATATCTATTAGATCTACAAAAATTCACATTATAATTAATTTTAAATGTTATTTAGAAGTATAAAACTACACTTTAATTATTAATTATCTTTAAAAGATCATTTTAGTCACTTTTTAAAACACTTAGTGTGAAATTTTTGTCATTATATATATTTTAGGATCCAATGAAAAACCCATTTTATGTCAATATTGGGAAATAAAAACAAAAAATTGCTTAAGAAACACCACCAATAATAGCTGTTATAAGTATATTCTAGATAAAAATATGGTTTAGAAAATTAAACCACACATTTTTAGAATCATTAATGTAATTTTATATAAACACCTATATTAATTCTATCAAAATATTGTTTTCACTAAAAAAAATGGTAGATAAGGTCTCAATAAAATATTTTCGTGCCCTAAATATAAAAATCCTCATGTCTAAAACAAAATAAGACATTATATTTGGAAAAAAACTCCATTATGGTAAAAAGATGACGGTTAATTAAAATAAATAGAATGATAAGTATTGAAGTGGAAGAAAATTAAAAGAAATGATTTTTCCCATGAAAATTCATGAAGAAATTCACCCATGAGCAGGGAAGAAGTAGGATGAATTTCCATTGAAGTTACATTGATAGACAATTATGAATAGGGAATGAAAATGGGGTTTCCCCTAGAAAAACCACCCCAAAATATCTAAATAACCTCTTTAAGAAGATTACATCGAAGAACCACAAGGTTTACCAAACTATGTGGTAAAAGTGAAAACACAACTAGGTTTAAATCTCTACCGACCCATATAATTTACCTACACAGATTATAAGACTGTGAAAAAACTATGTGACTTGTAAAAGTTCCCAAAAATCAAAATTTACAGCCAAAAACACTTAAAAATTAAGGGGTTTAATTATATTAAATTTATAGACACATAAAAGTGACATTGGGGTGTGATAATTCTCCCCACCTCACCCCTTCTACCCTGAAAGAGTTATCAGTGAATATTGAGGGTTGAAAACTATAAATAGAAAAAAAACAAGGTTAATAATGAAATAAAAATATATAATAATTTACTGTTTCCCAAATCCTAAAGATCCCAAGAAGATATTGCAAGAAACCTTTAGCTATAATCAAATTCATGATAAAAGAGTTATGAATTCTCAATATTATGATGTTCTAGAAAACTAAAGAATGTTTATTCATCTTATTTTCTATTGAAATATGATAATTTTTCCAAAAACTAATTCATGGGAAGAAAAATATCAACTAAAAAAATTGGGAATAAAAATACGATCAATAGACTCACACTCATCCCATTCCGCATAAGGGAACACTCGGTAGATTCTTATCAAGAATTTTGAGACTAATTATATGTCTCTCTGACATGAATTGTTTCACATTAACATAGTGAATTAGATAATGTGGAATTTCCATGGGAGAATAAATTTACAAATAATAAAATTTTACAAATACCACACATACAACCATCCAAGAAAGATAAATATCAATGATACCAAGCTAACCAGTTTTTATATGATAAAATGAAAAAAGGGGGATAAAAGAACTAAGGATTCAAATGATATGATTACGGTACATGACACTAATAAAAAAAATAACCTGAATATTGGAAATGATTTATTTATCCATTAAAAAATATAGACTAAAATTAATACCCCAAATAGTATTAAACCACTTACACTAGATGAAGAAAATAAACTACTCGTCTTAGCCTACCCTGTCAGTGGCACCCAGTAATTAGATTTGGATCTACCAATATATTATGTGTATATAATGAGTTAAAAATTTTACTGTATATACTAATATTATATAAAGAATCATGATGTAAATGACCAATTAATAAGAACTTATAACACTCAACTAACTCCTTTATGGGAAATACAATCAAAAAAATCAATAATGTGCATCTCAAGATTCAAATAATACATTCCAATTACAATAAAAAAAGATCAAACCCATTTTATAATTCCCATAAAAGGGGGAATTTATTTTTAAAAACAACTAAAATCATTTAAAAAATCAAATTGATTATAAAAATCAGTTAAATCCACTTCACACTCCATCACGAATTAAAAAACAAGCTCTCTGATAAGGGAAATCTAAAAAAATCCCAATCATTGATAACCACTAGTTTTCATTCAATGAACTCTTGGAATACCCTTTTTTAATATATTTGTTTTAAAATTATTAACCCCACTAAATCCCTTTATCCATCCCATAACTATTTTTCAAAATAAAAGCATAAATTTTAAAAATAAAATCCAGAACAATAAGGGAAAATTTTCAAACAAAATAAAACCTAATGACATAAATTCACAATATAAACACAATTAATTAACCTCACATAAATGGTTTAAACCATTGGAAAAATTATGAAATAAGGGGTGGGAAAACAATATATCCATGGAAAATAAATAATTGTACATGGTTTGGAAAACCTTGAAACAGCATCTGAGAAATGTTGTACAGCCATCCACATAGGCTTTGCATGGTTTTATAGACTTTCTGATCTATCTAGTCATCTCTAGTTCTTTCCCAATTTTGACTCAAAAAAATTAAAACCTAAAAAAACTATTATAACATCAGTATAGTTTAAAATATCATCACTTTAAAGAAAAATACATATAAATAATTGAAAATAAAACCTACTTTGAAGATTCAAATACCCACTACCCATGGAATCTCATGTATCATTATGATAGGTAGTGATTAAGAACCCACTTGTGACCTAACTCTTTATTTTTGAAAATATAACCTCACATCTATCATAATTTTGAAAAAAAATAAGTAGTCTCTCTAATACCATATTGTCATAGACCAACCAAAGTCAACATGATAATTTACTCAAGTTAGATTGAGATAAGGTTTGGGGCGTGTACATGATTTCCCCAAACTAGAGATATGTTCTAATGGAATCAAAAAACTATATCTGAATTATTTCAACATCTAAATATCAATATACAAACTGTGGACTCATGCCGATATTCTATCATGGTATATCAATAAATTGGACCACCATGTATAAAAATATAATCAAATTAAAATAAACAAAAATAAGACATGATAGAACTAATATAAATGAAAAAAAACACCTTGTGATAATTAACATAAAATAGATAAATAATTACTTAATTAATAGAAAATAATAAAAGGAAATAAAAAATGGGATAATGTTTCTGATAAATTACCCCAAAAAAACCCGATCCATGACATGGTCAACTCTATATAACCCATGGTCACCTCAAAGTCCCAAAACATCCTCAAGATACCAACCAAAAATCACAATGTAAATACATAAACAAAGATATATGATCTATATACACCCTAGGTTGTTTATCTAGTGTTTGAGATTGACATTTCTAGTAGGTTTACACTAATAAAATATTCTACACAATTTATTTTATTATATAGTTTATAAAAATAGATTAAAATAAAAATCGTGAAAAATAATCTTTTTAGAGTTTATGAAATCCAACAAAATTTACACACCTCATTGACCCTTTTATAAAATAGGATCACACATTAAAACTTGGGACGATTAATTCAAATTTGGAACATTTAAAAAATATTTAAAATACAGTATTAATCTAATGAGACAATATATTTGTGTTGAAAAATCTAGTAATCAACGTTTTTTACTTTCCAGTTTTTTGATAATCAGTTTTAACTAATGAAAAAGGAAAAAAACTAAAAAATGAAATAGTAATTCACTTTGAATAACATTAAGAATATAAATTTATAAACCACACAAATCAATGGTAAACTACTATGTTAACATGAATATAAATAACATATTTAATTTACATAAAGTTATAAACACACCACAATATCCTTTGTTACGCAAAAGTAGTGATCATATAAATTGAATTGTGTAATCATAATTAAGAATGGTAGTACTAAAAAAGAATAAAATCAAGGTCAAAAAGTGAATATCATACTTTATAACTATTAAATAATGAATGAAAAAACATGAAAAAACATCTCAATAATTTCCCATGTGATATATAATATGGTTACTTAGGTCATGGGTACCCTATAATCCTATTACTATCTCAAGATCAAACATTATAAATCCAAATATGCATGCAAGATGATAAGAAGACAATTCCTTGGACTAGTGTAATGGTGACACCAATTTTAAAATACCATAACCAAAAATCCACTAAGGGGTGTGTTTCTTATCCTTATAGCTTAGGGAGGCACTTATGATGGCACCACAACGTTATTATCCATGACTTAGGAGTGTTCAGTTTATGTAGCATAGTCTAAAGGAGTACTTAATTCTAGTATTTCCACATAAATAAACCATTTTCCAATTACTATAGGTAATATAATCAAAGAAAATATTTTAACATGCTTTATTCACATATCAATAACATGGAACATGACAATTGATTACAATCTCCATCCAACATCTCACCTCCTTATACCCATTTATTAATAAACCCATGAATTAAACATATAATCATTATTTAATAACCAAATTCATCACAAAACATATAAAAACACATGAAATTTATAATTAAATGTGGATAAAACAAAGGGTAAAAAAATTTTCTTGAAAACCACTTTTATAATGTGATAAATATGCATTTAGTGTTTATTCGACTATCAATGGATTAGAGCACAATTTTTAAAACCATTTCAAAACCATATTTTGATTAAAAATCAAAATTAACTGAATGAAAATAAAAATAATTAATACCCATGAAAAGATGCATCAATAGGTTTATAACATCAATTAAAATAAATATAAATATCATAAACATAATATATCATATATGAAACCAAGGTGTATATCAATGAAAACCCATTAACCTAACAAAAATTATAATTCAATCCAAAAAACCCATCAACCATGTAATAATCAATTAAATCCATAAAAATTAAGAAGATAAAGAATTTCTAAAAGCAACTAGAAGACTAAAATGCAGTGACCCTAGACTTTTTCATATAAAATTACATGTTTTTAAGCATAATTATACATCTGAGTACAAGATAATGATTGTTAAGTCTAGTGTCTTGGAAGATTATGTACATAGAATATAAAACATGGGGCTAAAAAACCCTTATTTATTTAATCTCCATAAATATTTCCTATATTCCTTTGAGCCCTTACATATTCATAGGGTACCCTGGAGAACACATGAACAAAGTAATGCGTTAAAAAGTTCAGTAGGGGAATGAACATAAGTATATATCTTAAGCACATGAGTTGGGTGGCATGACATAATGATATCAAGAGAATGGAACATATAAAATCATATCATATAAGCATGGGATCATATAAATGTTGAAGAATCATAAAACATTTCTTTAGTATGGGTTAAGGCTAACCGCCAATCCTGTTTCCCGTTTTAGTATGGGTCAAGGCTAACCGCCAATCCTGATTCCTATTTCTGTACGGGTCAAGGTTAACTGCCAATCTTGTTTCACATCACATATCATGAGAATTAACTTTACCCAATTCATTGGAGTGATATCTGTGTGAAACCATCTAAATATTTTAATGAATATTCTTTCCACATAAATAATCATACATAATAAACTATACATAAACATAAGGGTACTCATGGAAAGAATTAGGTACCACAATCAGGACATAAAACATAACCAATGGGTGTATCATGAAAGTTTCCATGGAAGAAAGTGATTAGAAAATAAAAGGAAGTTTGTAAATTAAAAGACATATAAAATTCTAATTGGTTTCAAACAGAAGTGACAACATATAAGAAATGTATTTGAGAAACATTAGCATTATAACATTTTTTGTGCGGTTTTAAGGAAAATACTATAATGATTTTAAAAATCAAAAGAGGAAAATATTTTATATAAAACAATAACTTAACCAAGAAGGTTTTAATAATTAAAATACTGATTTTATGAAGACAATAGTGTCTTAAAACAGATTATATAGTGCACTTGAAATTGGATAAGAAACTGGGAAGTTCCCTTAAAATAGGTTTGCTTATCAGAAAGTTCTAAGGAGAGAATCTTTTAAAAACATGTATATCCCGAAAATATAGTGATGAAAGGGTATTCATAAATTAATTTATTAAAACTTCACATAATTTATAACATTTACATAAATAGATAAGATAACTCCATTTTGATATAAATAAATATGAGGCAACCTGAAAGAACAAAAAGGTTTGGGTAAAATTCGTTACGGTTTATTGGCATGGTGTCGGGTGTACCTAAGAGGAATTGATGAGAAAGAAAATGGGTTAATAATAACTTATAAATAATGAGGGAATTATGGGGTAGGTGTGAAAGAAAACCCCATCATTTGGTATTACACATAAAAACGCATAGCATAGAGGACAATCTTGATTTAGATAGAACTGGAGAGGATCCCTTACCTTAAATATGGTGGTGTTCTCCACTTGTTGTTAATGACCTGAATAGAAAAATTAGGGTTATAAATTTTTAAATAAATAACCTATTAAATATATAATTTATTTATTATAACCCATTTTTCTTCATTCAAGTCCTTTTTGATTGGTTATAAGGTTCAATTTCATTGTTCGGGCCCATTTTCTTACTTGGTTTTAATGACCAGTTTGCTTATATTCATGTTTGGGTACACATGAAAGATGAAAGTGGTTGTCTAAAATTGAAGTTATATTAAATAAGTGAACATATAGGAGGTTACATGGTTTCAAATTTAATTTGGTTACATATAGTGATGTCAAATTATTATATAAAACCTTAGTGACATCCATTTTCGTTAAACAGTGGGTTTGATTACAATAAACATGTTTTTCTTTATAAATTAAAACCATTAGTAAAAAGGTATTATAGAACCATAACATGGATATATTACATATAAAATAATCTGGTTCAACAATTTTACAAATGTTTTTCTAACCATAATTAATGATGATAATAGAAATTGATAAACGGTTTCCCTTGAATGTGTTAAATTTGCACATCTGAAATGATCCTTTCATTTATTTCAAATAAAATGTATTGAAGGAGAGAAGATAATTAATTTTCATATTAGTATAATATAATTAAATTACATTTATGTTACTGGAGTTATCATACCATTTGGTTGAAGGGAGGTGAGGAAAGAAACAAAAATAAATGAACTTAAAAGAAATGAAAAAATTAGAAAGAGGAATTTACCTCTTGACTATACCTCCTTTGAGAACCACTTAATGGGAGATATTTTGGTATTTTCAAGATACTAGGAGTATTTTGACATGGGGGAGGATCTTGGGGAGATATTTGTGCAGAATACTGGAAAGGAATATGGCATGGGAGTGGTGAAGAGAAGAGGTAATAATGGGGGTATTTATAGTGGAGTGGAGAGAGGTTTTCATAATTTTATAATTATTAGTTTATTAATTTTCCTCAAGACCAGAAATAGTGATGATTACATGAAAAAATAGTAATAAATTCATGTGGTTTAAATATTTGGGTTCTTACACCACATGTGATGTCAGGAATAGTGTATTTTAATTATAATGTATTTATACTTTAAATTAATGTATTTTACTATTCGCTAAAAATCCATGTATTTCAGGAAAATACCAAAAATTCACTGTAACTATTTTTTGATGTCTAGAATCCAAAAATGTAATCCATTTTTTCAAAAAAAAATTAAATATTACTATTTTAATATTTAATTAAACTCATAATTTATTTTTAAAAACCCAATTTTAAAACATTCATTTACGTATTCTAAAATATAGGTACATCATAATTTCCCTTGAATATTATTTTTATACTATCATAGGTAAGGTTAATATTCATTAGTGTATATAACTATTCATAAAGGTATGTTATTATTCATAAAGGTAGATTAAAATTCAAAAAAATTATTTTTTTCTAATCAGACTACAAATAACTAACTGATCACAACCGTGTATGTCATATTTTTTAAATTCTTAACACAGAAGTGACAAAATTATGTTTAAAGGTCACATAACACTTTTTAGTTAATTATTTTGTGATTTCATGTGACTATATGAAATATTAATAAGAGATAAATTTCCATTTATAAAACCTTGGGTTGTTACCTTCTTCCCCCCTTATGAAAATTTTCCCTCAAAAATTCATTTTACATTCTATGCCATAAACAGTTGTGGGTACGTTTCCTTTATTTCTTCCTCCAGTTCCCATGTTTCCTCTTTGTACTTATGGTTTCGCCTTAGTACCATGACCAAATGAGTAGTATTGTTGGGTAGAACTTTGTCTCTATGATCCAAGATCTTCACTAGCTGCTCCTCCTAGGTAAGATCATCCTCCAACTATACCATCCATAAAGTGAGTACATGTGAAAGGTCTGGTATGTACTTCCTTAATAGTGATACATGAAAGACATCATGTAATTTCAACATAGTTGGTGGAAGTGTCAGTCGATAGGCCACATCCCTGACACGGACAAGAATCTCGAAGGTGCTGATGTACCTAGGACATAACTTCCCTTTATTTATAAACTTTATTATCTTTTTTCCATGGAGATATGTGTCAAAATACCATGTCTCCGACTTTATACACAAGGTCTCATTGATGATTGTCTTCATAACCATTCTGTTGACTTTGGGAAGCCTTGATATATTGTTGAATGGTTTTCACCTTCTCCACCATTTCATCGACCATTTTAGGTCCTAGAAACATATTCTCACCAACTTCATCCCAACACGTTGGTGTTCTATAACTTTTCCCATAAAGGGATTCATATAGTGTCATTTAGATGCTCAAGTGGAAACTATTGTTATAAGGGAATTCAACCAGTGGAAGATGTTGGTCCCATCCTCCTTTGAATTCTATAGAATATGATCTCAACATGTCTTCTAGTGTCTGAATAGTCCACTCAAATTTTCCATCAGTTTGAGGATGATAGGCTGTATTGATGTTCTGTTCAGTGCTTAGATCATGTTGGAGACATTTCCAGAACTTCTAGGTGAATATAGGATCACAATCAGATATAATATATAGTGGTAATCCATTAATACTTACCACATATATCATATAAATCTATTCAATTTGATCCAATGAGAAGTCCTCTCGAATCATTATAATGTGATATTTCTTTGTAAGACGATCCACAATGACCTATATAGCATTGTTTCCTCTATATGTCCTCAGAAGTACAGTGAAAAAGTCCATGATAATGTTCTCCCAATTCCATGCTGGTATGGGTAGTGGTTGCATCATCCCCTTATACTTTTTCCTCTCATCCTTCACTTTCTTACATACTAGGAACTTTGATACATATTCAGCAATCCCCCTTTTCATATTGTCCCAAAAAAAGATTTCTCAGAGATCTCGATAAATCTTTCTGCTCCCTGGGTGAATAGAGAATATTGAGCTATGTGGATCATTCAAATTCTCCATATTTATCTATGGATTGGATGGTACACATAATTGTGACCCAAATCTTACAACTCCTTATTACTCAATCAAGAACTCCGAGGATTTCCTATTTTTAATAGCTTCCAGCCTTTTCATAATTTCCACATCCTATCTTTGAGCATCCTATATTTTCTCTGAAAGGGATGCTTGAGAAATAATTTGAGAAAGGATTGATGATGTTCCTCCATTAACTATTCCCATTTCTATACATTTCAAATATAAGAAGATTATATCCTTTTCAATTCTCATCATTGATAAAGATGCAGGATCCTTTCTACTTATAGAATCTTCCACCTTATTTGCCTTACCAGGATGGTAGTGGATTGAGCAGTAATAATCCTTGATGAGCTCTATCCATCTTCATTGGTTCATATTAAACCCTTTCTATGTGAATATATATTTCAGACTCTTGTGGTTAGTATATATCTCACACTTCCCCCCATTGAGATAATGTCGTTAGATTTTCAACGCAAAGATCTCTGCCGCCAACTCCAGATCATGCGTGTGATAGTTTTGCTTAGTGATTTTTCAATTCCTTAAGGCATAGGATATCACTGTATCATTTTTCATCAGCAGACAACCTAATCCCATCTTTAAAGAATCACTATACAACATAAAGATTTCTCCACTCATTGGGAGTGTGAGTACTATCACAGTGATAAGCCTCTTTTTCTACCCCGTGAAACAGTATAAAAATTCTTGAGTCTAGAAAAACATTACTCCCTTCCATTTCATCTTGGTCATTGTGTTTGAAAATCATGAAATGTTCTTCAAAAATATTATATAATTCTTAGATAGACCCAAAAAGTTATGGATCTTCATTACAGAAGTTGGAATGGTCCACTCTTTATTTTCGTTTGTCTTGTAAGGGTCTAAAGATATCTCTTTGTTGGTGATAAGATTCCCCAATAATGATACTTCCTCCAACCAAAACTCACATTTAATTTACTTTTCATACAACTTATCCCTTTTCAAAGTCTTTAACATAATATTCAAATACTCCTCATGTTCCTCCTTTCTCTTGGAGTATATCAGAATATCATTAATAAATACTAAGAAATTTTTTTAAGGTAATATCTAAATACTCTATTCAATTAATCAATGAAAATTGATGGAGCATTATTGAGTTCAAAGAGCACAACTTCAAACTCATAGTGTCCATACCTCATTCGAAAGGCATTCTTGGGAATATCTTCCTTCCTCACATTTAATTTGTGATACCCCGACCGAAGGTCCACCTTAGAGAAATAACTAGCCCCACGAATTAGATCGAACAATTCATCTATCCATGGAAGGGAATACTTGTTATTTATCGTGATTTTACTGATCTCACAATAATAAATGTAGAGGCACATTGATCCATCCTTCATCTTGAAAAATAGGACTGGTGCACCCCACAGTGAAGCACTCGGTCATATTAAATACTTCTTCATATTCTCCTATAACTTCTTCTTTAGCTCTTCCAGCTCTATGGGGGTCATTCTGTAAGGTTTCTTTGAGATAGGAAGAGATCTAGAGACAAGTGAAATTTAGAACTCAATCTCTTAGCCAGGAGGAAGACCAGAAAAATCATTAGGGAATACATCAGTGTAATCCCTCGTGATGGGCATGTCTTCAAGAATGATTCTCTCCTTTGTCTCAATCATTTGATCTAGATATGATTAATCACAAGGAAAAAATATCCACACTTTATGTGATGATTCTAAATGAGATTCATCTTCCTCCTTACACTTGTAAAGAATCAGAGGATGCTTAGGGATATAAAGAGTGATCTCCCTTTCTCGACAGTGGATATTGTCTTTGTATAAAGATATCCAATCCATGCCCAAGATAGAGTCTTACTCCACTAAAGGAAGTATGACGAGATTTACTGGGAGGTTTAGTCTACCAATGTAAACTAGGAAGGAGTTATAAACCATGGATGTAGAAATTTCCCAATTCGTTGTCCTCACAGATAACTTAACCTCCAAATTTTGAGGTGGTGTTTGAATAGTTCTACTAAACTTGAAAGATATGAAAGAATGTATAGAACCAGAATCAAATAGTATGTTATCTATTATTTAATGAATAACTGGTGTACCTATCACCACATTTTTGTCCGGATCCACCTCAACTATAGTGATAGAATAATCCCTTCCATGTTTCCTTGGAGGTTGTTTTTTATTTCCTCCGGCAACCATTAGCTTAGAGAAATTGTTTGCATAATACCCATTCTCCTCACAGTTATAACACTACACTATAGGCTAAGTGTTGATTTGAACCTTCCTTTCTTCCTCTATATTAGTGGTATTCTTCATATCCCTTTGGCATTTTTTAGCCAGATAACCAAACTTTCCACATTTTAAGAAATTCTTGTTTTCCTTCAGACAGTTTCCAGGGTGCTTCTTCCTACATCTTTTAAAAGGGGAAAATTACAGCTTCTTTCCATCATGGTATTTTTTTTTCAAACCACCCATGTTGTTCTCCATTTTTTTCTTCTTATCACTGGGCCCATGAGACCACTGAGAGTCTCCAATCTTCATTTCAACCTTGAGGGAACAACAAAAAATCTCCTCCTAACTGTCGAAGTCTCTAATCACCAATGATTTTTTGTAAACTCGGCTTTAGTCTGCTAAATAGTAGATCAACCTTTCTTTTGGTGTTTATGAAAAATCTAGAGGCATACCTTTCATGCCTTGTAAATTTTGCTTCATATGCCCCGATGGACTCATATTCCTTCTACTTGAGTCCAAGTAACTCTATTCCCATCTTGATACAGAGGGTTCGAGGAAAATATTTGTTGAAAACCATCCTCATGAATTCCTCCCAATCCTTGGAATCAATTTCCTTTTGGGACTTTTTATTCTTGATCAGTGTCCACCACTGATCATCTTCCCCATCAAAACGATAGACCGTGAGTACAACTTTCTCTTCTTCCGAGCACTGGAGGATGAAGATAATCTTTTCAATGGAGTTAATACACTATTCCATGAGGAGGGTATCAAAAGATCAACTAAACATGGGAGGCCTTTTCTGCATGAAGTATTCTACGACAACTTACTATTTCCTTGGAGGAGGAGGGCGTTCTATATGATTCAAGTTATTATTCATAACTCTATCCAACTGAGCAAGTACTGTCTTGATGTTTTGAGCAGCCACTCCCATCATATCAGGCATATCATTTGGGAAATCTTCACATTTCCTATCACATTGGTTTTTTGAATGGGATCTTCTATTTCCCACCATTAACTAAGAAAAATAATTTATAATTATAGTTCTTTAATACTTATCTATTGAGCATAAAAAAGAAACATTGAACATAAAAGGATAAACTTATAAAGAATAATTATATCCTAACTTTTGATTCCTTAGGTTTAAATATGGGTTATCCTCGATCTATTTATTAACATATATTCTTAGGGTATTTTTTATCACTTAATAATGGTTTGTACTAAACTCATGATTCTACCCAAGAATATCCCTCGGGTGTGTTGTAACCAATAGTGATGCAAGGCTTGTTGTCGTGCACTAGTTCTCATTCGAGTCTAGCTCAAAGCAGTATTTTTGGGTTTTACCCCTTGATAAATATGTTCCAGAGGAACCTCTACTGGCTCGTATCTAGATAAGGATTTATTTTTTTGATAAACCACTTACTCAATACTCACCAAAATTTAGGAATGTTTTCTTATACTTAGTCTCATCCTTAAGGTTCTCACTAAGGTGCTCTATTTCTAATCTCCTAAAATAACTATTCAATCCTATGATACCAACTATAGTGACCCTATCCTTTTTCATATAACATTACATGTTTTTAAGTATAATTATACATCATATTATAATCCATGGATCAGTAAGTCTAGTGTCTTGTAAGACTAGGTACGTAGAACATAAAACATGGGGCTAAAATACACTTATTTATTTAATCTTCATAAAGATCTCATAATGTCCTTTGAGAACGTATATCTGTATAGGGTACCCTAGGGAACAAATGAACAAAGGGATGATCTAAAAATCCTAGTTAGAGAATGAACATAAGGATACAACTTAGTCACATGAGTTAGGAGGCATGACATAATGATATCCAAAGCATGGAACATATAAAATCATATCATATAAGTATGGGATCATATAAACATGGAATCATATAAATGTAGAATAATCATAAAACAAGTCTTTATTATGGTTCAAGGATAACCCCCAATCATGTTTTCCATTTTAGTATGGGTCAAGGCTAACTGCCAATCCCGATTCCCATTTTAGTACTGGTCAAGGCTAGCTGCCAATATCATTTCACATCGCAACTCATGAGACTTAACATTACCCAATGCATTGAAGATATATATGGGCACACCCATCTCAATATTTTGATGAATATTCTTGAAATATAAATAATCCTACATAATCAACCATACATAAACATAAGGGTACCCATGGGAAGAATTGGGTACCACAATCATGACATAAAGCATATCCAATGGGTGTGTCATGAATGTGTCCATGAAAGAAAAGGGTTAAAACACACATGGACATTCATAAGGTAAAATAGGCATATAAAATGGTATGTGGTGTCAAACAAGAGTGACAACACATAAGAAATTATTTTGAGAAACATTATCATTAAAACATTTTTTGTGTGGTTTTATTGAAAATACTTTAGAAATTTTAAAATAGAAAAGAGGAAAATAATTTGTATAAAACAATAATTGAACCTAAAATGTTTTAATAATAAAAAGGCTTATTTTATAAAGATAATGGTGTCTTAAAATATTGGATATAGTGCACTTGAAATTGGATAATAATTTGGTAAGTTCCCTTAAAACACGTTTTCTTATCGGAAAGTTATGAGGGAATCTTTTAAAAACATGTATATCCCCCTAAGATAGTGATAAAAGGGAATTCATAAATGAATTTTTTAAAACTGCACAAGATTTATAATATCTAAATAAGTAGATAAAATCACTCCATTTTTATATAAATAATGATAAGGCAACCTGAAAGAAAAAAATGGTTCAGGTAGAATTCATTGCGGTTTATTAGCATGGTGTCGGGTGTACCTAAGAGGGATTGATGAGAGAGAAAACGGGTTTATCATCACTTATAGGTCATGAGTTTAGTATGGGTGATGTGTGAAAACGTACCCCATCATTTGGGATTACTCATAAAAAGGAATAGCATAGAGGAAAATCATGATTAGGAGAGAAATGGAGAGGATCCCTTAACTTAAATTTGGTGGTGTTCTCCACTTGCTATTAATGAATTGAATAAAAAATAGGGTTGTTAATTAATAAATCTAGAACCTCTTATATATTTAATTTATTTATTATAACCCTTTTTGGTTCATTCAAGACATTTTTGATTGGTTATAAGGTTCAATTTCATTGTTTGGGCTCGTTTTCTTACTTGGTTTTAATGACCAGTTTTCTTATATTCATGTTTGGATACACACGAAAGATGAAAGTGGTTGTTCAGAATTGATGTTATATGATATTAGTGCACATTTAGGGGATTAAATGGTTTCAAATTTAATTTGGTTACATAGAGCGAAGTCGAATTATTATATAAAACCTTAGTGACAACCATTTTTGTTAAATGGTGGGTTTGATTACAATGAACATGTTTTTATTTATAACATAATACAATTAGTAAAAAAGGATTACATAACCATAAAAAAAAATATATCATATATAATAATCTAGTTCAACCATAACAAAAATGGTTTCCTGACCAGAATTATTGATGATAATAGAAATTGATAAATCGTTTTCCTTAAATGTGCTAAATTAGCACATCTCAAATAGTGCTTTCATTTCTTTCAAATTAAAGGTTAGGAAAGGAGATAAGATAATGACATATCCCATTAGAATAATATAATTCAAATAAATGTATGTTACTGAAGTTATCATACCATTAGACTGAATGTAGTTGAGGAAAGAAACAAAAAGTAAACAACTTAAAAGAAATGAAAGAATTGGAAAGAGGAATTTACCTCTTGAGTCTACCTCCTTTGAGAACCTCTTAAAGGGATAGGTTTTGGTATTTTGAAGAGACTAGGGGTATTTGAACGTGGGGGAGGATCTTGGAGAGATATTTGGGTAGAATATTGGAAAGGCACAAGGCTTGAGAGTAGTGAATAGAAAAGGTAACAATGGGGTTATTTATAATGGAGGGGAGAGTGGTCTTCATAATTTTATAATTATTAGTTTATTAATTTCCATAAAGACCAGAAATAGTGATTATTCCATGACCAAAAATAGTCATAAATGCATGTGAGTTCGATATTTGGGTTCTTACATCACTTGTGATGTCAGGAATTGTGGATTTGAATTATAATGTATTTATACGGTAAATTAATGTATTTCACTATTAACTAAAATTTCAAGTATTTTAGAAAAATCCCAAATATTCACCGTATAAATTATTAAATGTGTATAAATTAAAAATGAAACCCATTTTTTTAAAAATAATTTTCTAAATATGATAATTTTAATATTTAATTAAACTCGTAATTTATTATTAAAAAACCAATTTTAAATCATTTATTTACTAATTCTAAAATATAGGTACATCATACATTCACACTAACATTATTTTTATTCTATCACAGGTAAGGTTACTATTCATTAGGCTATATCATTATTCATAAGGGTATTCTACTATTCATAAGGGTATATTACTATTCACCAAAAATTATGTTTTTCTTATCGAACTACAAATAACTAACTGATCACAATCGTGTATGTTAGATTTTCAAAATTCTAAACACAGAAGTGACAAAATTATGTTTAAAGTTCACATAGTACTTAGTAGTTCATTATTTTGTGATTTCATGTCATTATATGAAATATTTAAAAGAGAGGAATTTCTATTTATAAAACATTGGGTCATTACATAAAACATCTCATTAAATATCAATTCCTTTTACAAGATCCTCTTAGGATTTTTTAAAAACATTTAATGTGTACTTATGTTCATTATATGTATATATAACTTACCATAAAATGAAAAACACATTTTATGTTAATCATGAGAAGTAAAAAATAGAAAATAAAAAAACAACTCCATAAATACTATCCTTTAAAAGTAGATTATAGTCAAAATATATGTATATAAAAATCAACCAAACATTGTATGAAATATAAAAAGAATTTCATAGAGTGCCAACCTTAATCTGACAGAATAATGTCACCTTCATGAACAATTATAGATTAGTTCTAAAGAGTATATTCAAATTCCATAAATATCAAAATCTTCTTATTTAAACAAACTATAGACATTAGGGTCAACCAACACATCTATAAGGGAATATAAAAATAATATTAAGAATAATAAATGAATTTTGAATAAGAGAAGATTATTAAGATTATTATAAATGAGTGAATACCATGAATAATCATAAATAAATCCACCAAATAGAATATATGATGGAGGTAAAATCTCCCTTCAAGCACCCTCAAATGAATATCATGGATGGGGGTTAAAATTTAACATTTCCTTTAGTAAAAAACACATAAAATACACAATTACCCCACTCTGAGTAGGTTTCATGGTCACTTCATGGTTTGGTAAATACTATGGTAACAGGGGAAATTCCATTGGGTTTAAATGTGTCCAGACCCAACCACTTTAACTGCTCTATTTTTAAAACTGTTTAGAAACCACGAGGCTTAGAAAAAATTCAAAAAATAAAAAGTTTTGGCCCCAAACAATTAAAAAACAGTGGGACTCTTTTTTTTATAATTACTTACATTTAAATGTAAAATTAAGGTTTGATAGTTCCAAAAATTAGAATTTTGAAACTAGTGTAGAATGGTAGTAATAGAATTGAACCAGACACCGAAAGGAGGTGGATATATAATAGTAAACCAATTATCATGTTATTGTAATTGAAAAGATTTAGAGGACTAATATGATTAATCTAAATGTATATATATGATTAATATAGATTAGATATTTCAGATATCAGACTATTTACATGGATAATGAAATGGGTGGGTGGTTTTTATCAATAAAGTGAAGGGATGATTGTAAAAATTATATTTAGAGAACACGATATTTTTAAATATTATTATGTGGTGAAAACTAAACATTTGGATTACTGATGTGAATTGATCATTTTTTATAAAACTATTACCTACTATAATCATTTCAAATTTTTCAATAAATGATTGTAGCATTAACCACATAGAGTAGGACTATTCCTGAACCACATAAATACTTTGAGGTGTTATTTTCATAAATATACTATCATTTCATTTTAAAAGATATTTTCTGGTGTATGGTGGCATTGTGGTTTGTTTCTAGGATTCTTCGTATTTGTAATTCATATAGATCATTTTCATAGGAATTATTTTAATTAATAATTACCCAAGTTTGTTTTGAGTTTGATTATTTTCATGGTTCCTTCTAGTTTAAGTGGTTTTAGATCTAATAAGTGGTATCAAAGATTAGTTATAGATTTCAATATACCTAGACCCTGATTAGGTGTTTCATAGCTCGGTTTAGTTGCATCATTCTATCCATATCTTTGTAGTGGAATTCAAGTAAGGAGTTATTAATACCTCTTTTATTTAAAATTCTTTGAGATTTCAATGATTTTAGATAGTTGGTATATGATGAGTGTTTCCAAATTAAGATGTTTTACATGATGGATTTTGGATTTTGTAAAATTGTAATATAAGGTTTTTTATTATAGAAGGATTTTTATTTTCCATTGACAAGAACCAATGAAGAAGAAATGAAAAAGGAATAATGCAAAATAATGGATAAAAACTCATTGGGATTGGTAAAAATTTCAATGACCCATAACATAAACTATAAAATATGTGAAGTGAATATTACTTTAGAACATATAAATACCTTTACCAATATATAAGAAAATACATTATAATGAACAAATTTTTTCTTTTGTGGTGTCTATTTGTAATGTAAATGTTGTAGATAAAGCTATCATATAATCATTTCAACGACTTCAATATGATGCAAGGTTGGTTTTAATTAGTAAAGGTAATGTTTATGGATCTTGATCTGTGTTTCTTTTTCTTTTATCACTCCTAGAATAATGGGATGTGATAGTTAATGTTGTAAAAAACTATAGTTGTAAGTGTGAATTAGTATTTGTGTATGTTTGAGATCAAATTATGAATGAGGATATTTACATTAAGGAGATCCAAGCATATACTATAAATTTTTTTTGTGTGGAAGTTTGAGGATGCACAGTTTCATGGAAAATTCATAAGGAAGGGAAATGAAAAAAATCTATAAGCAAGAGTAGTTTGACTATAGGATAACCCATATGAAAAAATTAGTCGTGAAAAATCTATATTAATAATAATTATAGTGTTAAAGGATTTAATTATTGAAAATCTTCTTCTAAAAGTGCTTCTTCAAATCCATTTACAGAATATACAAGAGGTTGTTTTCGGATTTTCCCTAGTCTACATGAGATTTCAATCATTGACTATGACACTTATTTTCACTACACATATTATAAGAGTATATGAAATTATACTTATAGAATAATTTTAAAGGTATCTATTATATATAATGAAACTATAATGATAATGGGAAAGATTAATGTTAATAAAAACTCAGAACAAAGTCTTGTTGGAATTTAAATGTAACACACAAATATTTTTAAAATAATAACTTTTTGTTCAATAGAGTATGAAACATGAAAAACTTATCTTAAATGACTTATAAAATATACTTATTTATATTTAATCTCTTATATAGCTTGTGATACATGAAACCTCGAGTATAAAAGAACCGTAAATAGTTTAAATTATCCTTTAAATTGGTGGGTATAAATTATAATAAATAAATTATTAAAAATATAGGTCTTAAACATGTATAAAATAAATTCAAGGTTTATAAATAAAATATAAATAAAAATAAAAAAACATTTTAAAATAAAATAACTATTTCTCTAAATAAATTGTTTTTATGTGTGTAGTGTGTTTTTTATTAATAAATTAAACTAGTCAGTATTGGTGAAAGATTTTAATTAAATATGTATATTATATATTCAATAAAAAAAATTACCACTTAGCTAATATTGTTTCTATGCATGAGGGAAGAATAAACTTAGTTTTATGGTTAAAAATGTATTTTTCTAAAATACAGTTTAATCCCGTTTTGTAAAGTTATTTTAAAATTAATTTTTTTCACTTTTAAAAAATTCATATTAAAAAATTAAATTAATTTTTAAAATCATAATTTAAAAATTATCTTAGGGTTAATTCTTGAGAATTTTTTGAAAATATAAATTTTTTATTGAATATTGAAAAATAGTGATTTTTATTAAAAATGATATTTTCATATAATAAAATTTAAAAGATAAATTTAGTTTTAAAATTATTTTAAAATTAATATTAGTTAAATTATATTATAATTAATCCAATTTATGTCATTTTAATCAACTATATGTTCATTTTTTATATGTAAACATTTTATATTTTTGAAAATATTTCCTTTGGAAAAACTGTGTTTTCATCATGTCTACTGGTTTATGTTTAAGTTAAATTATTCTTGTTCCATGAATTTACTGTATAAAATTGGAGTAAATATTTTTAAAAATCATAAATAATATTATATAATTTTTTCAACTTATTTTTTGGTCATAATAATTAGAAAAAACATTTAATAGTAATTATCATGGTTAAGGTTAAAATGGGATTACCAGTGGTTAATCTAAAACATAAATTGCTAAATGGCCTAAATAATTTTATAATTTATATTTTATATCCCTATATAGAAATTATTACATATTATTTTCACAAATGAGTCATTATTGTGACTTTTAGAATGTGAAATATGTGGGTGTAATTTATTCTTTTCAAAAATCTCATGCTTGTCTACTCTCCCATATAAAAGGACCCCTCCTCTCCTATTCTCTTAATTCTTACAAATTTTTTAGTTCATCATAGACCTACCCAAATTATATAATTACATCCATAAACATTACCTAATATCATTTATTTCTTATAAAACCATTACCTAAATTCTTAAGGTATAAACGTAAAGAGTTTCTCTAAAGAAGAGGTATATTTCTTACCCATGCGTCTTTGTTTTGTTTCTACCTTTAACCCCAAAAAATATTGTCTAAATATGATGAAATAAAAAAAATATCTCACATATACATGTATATTTTTATGTTAATTGAATAACCTTTATCCACTCCGTAATCAATCAAATGGGAAACAAATCATCCATCGTGTGTATTGTGGACTATCGCCTCGCGAACTAATGTAATTTGTTTTCCATAACCACCTCTCACAGATGAATGTAATGATGAATTATATGTTTATATATATAATATTTATGATATATTTATATTTTTGAAATTATAATATCACATCTACATTATTACCTTCTAATCTAATGGAAATTGATAACGCCGCTCGTGTGTATATGCAGACTGCGGCCTCTATGAAGCGATGTGAAATATTTTTAATTTTATTTAGTCATGGATTGTAACATGGATAAATTTAATAAATACATATATAATAAATTATATAATAATGATTATTGAAAGGGGAAATATTATTTAACAATATTTCTTTCCTTCCATTAAAACAATAGAAACCATATTCATACAAACATATGGCCTACCATCTCCATTAATGATGTAATTAATTTTATATTTATCTTTCAGGGGTTACTATAAGTATGTATTTAATGAATTTTGTAACACCCAAAAATTCCACGATACGCTTCTCTTTGAATAATACAATAGCGTGTGTTGTACGCAACTTCGAGTTCTAACACACCACAACCAATCAAACTAGCCGTTATGAATAGTAATACACACTTTTTGAAATTTTATAAATTTTATCTTTCAAAATTGACTTCATTTTTGGATTTTTAATATCAAAATTATCTTAGGGTGAATTTTTGGTATTTTTTGAAAACTTTCAATGAATAGTGAAAAACACTGAGTTATAGTTTAAAACCGTATTTTTATTTAAATAATTATTTATTTTATTTAAATTTATTTTAGTTCAAAATAGAAATATAATACCTATGTAAGTTTAATGTAATTCAGTGGAGTCAATTTATAATAATTATATATATATATATATATATATATATATATATTTTATTGAACTTTTTACCGTCTTTTACCCACCTCCTAGGAGAATTTTAAAATTCACATAAAAAATAATTTTACCACTTCTGTGAATGGAAATTCAAAAATCCGAGAGACACAGTTGATATCATTAAGTAAAATGTGGTTCAATAAGATAAAAATAATTTTTGGTGAAAAGTAACTTTTTACTTTTATTTACCACAGTTAAAATTAAATAGGGTAATTAAGGGTAAAAATGAAATTATTATTACCCTAACACATGTCCTAATTCTGATGGATAAGTATAATTTGACAAAAAACCGCATAGTAATAAATTATGAACCTCTTTGGTCCACTTGGATTAGATTAGGACACTTATTATTATTTTATTTAAAGAATAGTTAAAAGAATAATAATAAAATTTTAATAACGAAAACATTTTTAATAGAGGGTTATACATAAGATAAATTCAAATATAAATATTCCTCAAAAATGTAAAACGATTTCCTACATAATGATATTTTATTTATAGTTTTTAGACATTAAATAATTTAATTTTTTTATGACACAATGCTGATGCAGTAATTACCTAATTAATAGAATATTAAAATAATTTATATTATAAATATTAAAATAAATGTCATTTTAGACTTTTTATGAATTCCACTAATTTTCAAGGTTAATATGACATGTTAGGGTTTGTTATATGAATTGTTTTCGAAGTAATAATGCTGTTATTAATTTAGAAAAAACAAAATACCAAATAGTTTCAAAATTGACATAAAGCGTTTTTAAAACAAATATAATATTATTAATTGATATTCTATTCCTAAAAATATAAGGTTCGGCCAAAAGACTTATATAATGATATTTGTATCATTAATTAACCACTTGGGGTTCTCTAGTAAGTATATAGTATGTTTATTAACCATATAATATAAAAATACAAAGAGACATGGTAAATGTCAAACTATTTAACAAAGAGTTAAATCTAAAGGATAAAGTTAATATAGTGACCCAACCCGTTCTAAAACCTATGGGTTGAGTTTTTTTTCAACCCATACCTACCTTATAATTTAAACAATTCACTTTGGATCCATTAGAAACTGAAAATGATTTTATTATAAAATAATATTTCTAGCTTTTCCTAAGGTGCCCCTCACCCCTCTTATAAAAGGTCACTCTCTATTTTTTATAATTCACACCTTCAAAGCCATTTTTCTCAGACAAACCCAACCCAAATACCCTCTCAACTATCCTCCCGTAATCTTAGAGGCCTCACTTTAGTCAAAAATCCAACCTATGGATCCCTTTTGATTAAATCAAAAGAAAGAACCCAAAGAGGAGGTAAATATCTCACCACCTCTTTCAAGTTCCTTTCTTCTTCCACTACCATTTTCATTGTTGTTTCCATTATAAAATATGAACTCCAGTATCTTATATATACTGTGATGTTATTATAAATATGGTACAATGAAATTCACTATTCTATCTATCCTTTTAATGACATGTCACCATATGTGTGTACGTACGACTATCTGTCTCCATGTCGTGGTGTAATTGTTATTCAATACAATATCATTTGGATGGGTAAAATAATGATGTATAATTGATATAAATAATAAATATAACATTATAATTATTCTTTATATATGATATACCATTTAATTATATATTATTTTAATATCAAAATAATGATATTGTTGCTCGTGCGTACGTATGGATTACCGTCTCCACGAACGCGATGAGATTCATTCACCATCATATCCATTCAAGACTAAATTTCATTAGATGATTAAAAATAAAGTTTAAAGACAATATATCATTCTGTATATGAATAATATACAACTCATACATAACAAATATGACTCACATAACAAAGAATATAAAGTAAAACGAATCTGTTAACACCCGAAACAACGATAATACTAAGATATTATTAACAAAGAAATGTTAAAAGATCATATATGATATCATATTAATTTTTATTATTCTTGTATAATTTAATAACAATTATTTCACCATTATACAGGAGGTTAACCTACCCTCGACCATGGAAAATTACAAGGTAAGGGTTAATTTCACAATCTCCTTATTATCCGAGGTTGTTTTTACGTAAGTATCTACTGGGACCTCTTTATCATCCACATCCATGTTTCTTAAAAATGTATTTAAAAAATAGTTTTACTATTTAATAGAAAATGGGTTAAAGTAATTTATACCCTATTTGACCTTATATGTTTTTTAAAGTAATCTTTCCATCGTTTTTCCAAACAAGGTACTTTTTGACCTTTTCGACAAATTTAAGGTAAGAATGTTTTTTTAACATATACGGTGAGTGCAGCTATTTTTCGCCATTATAACACTATTGAAGATTCCATTAGAAGCTTATAAAAATATTTTAAAAATAAATTTTTTCTTTATAATTATGTGACTCTTTATGATTTCAAAATTGAAAGAGATATTTCTCTAAAAAAATGTTTTGATTTCATCTATGTCAATATCCTTTGATGGATTTTAAGCTTATTTGAAGTTGAATCATTATGATACAAAACTTACCTATTGTATTGAAGGTTTTGTGATATGTTTGATTGTGTATGTGTTATTTTTATACCATTCATGATTTATGGATAAAGTATTGACATTTCATATGCTAGTTTTAATACGAATGTTTATGTTATGTTTAAACCTTTTCATATGAGGAATACATTAGAATTAGTAAATGACGGGTGGAGCCCGATATGACTCCTTGATGCATCGGTAGGTCTCATGAGACAAACAAGTGTCTTGGAACAAGGCCTTGAAAAAATATTATTTGTAGTCTCGGCACAAAGCCTTGACTATGTCATTATGAATGTCTGGCATTATGCATTGTATCATTATGAAAGTGGCTATTGATATTAAATGTGATTATTCAACTAGTAGAATATCTATGTGAGTAAGTAAATGGAATTATTATGATTTTATATTTTCCATAGTATTCTGAAGTTCGTGTTTAAAAGGTTTTTGTTTTAGTTTTATACATTTCCTTAAATGTTTATGCTTATTTATGAAAGCATTCGCTATATTGTTATCCTTACTGAGCATCTGAGCTCACCCCTTTCAATGTTTTATTTTTCCTATGATGCGAAGAAGTATATTATGACTGAACTGCAGGGATAGTCTATGGGATCTCAATGTTGTCTATGGAAACAATGTTGTTGTAGTTTTCCATTTATGATGTAATGTAAACCTTATGAATGTATCTAGTACTTCCAAGGCTACTAAACAAATCAGTCTTTTGAGACATGATCTTTTGTGATCACGCCAGTGTTATGTAATAATGAACCGACTCTGGGTAACTAGGTTTGGGGTTTTACAGTTGGTATCAGAGGCATAATCTAGATAACTCTGGAAATTTAGAAACCTTCGATAAATTTAATGTCCCTTCTCAGTCAAAATTCTTCTTTGTAATTTTCATATGGAAGGAAGGAGAAATAAAACAAGTCTCTTAGGCCTTCTGGATGAATTAATTGCTATGATCATGGAAAATCATGCAAAGATAAATATGAGCCCTATTAAGCCATGCGTCTTTCCTGTAAATGACTTTATAATGTATCAGGCACACCTGATATAATTGTTTTTCATGGTGGTTCTGGTTTCATCTTTGAAGACATTAGACAGATTCAATGTCACTTCTATAGATGCCAAGGGGCATATTACGAAGGTCTTTTTAGGTGTTTTACCATTTTTGAGAAGCCGTAATCAATCTCAAATTTTTATAGAGTAGCTGAAGAAGAGAATCTTCATGCAGCTTATATGTGTCAACTTTTAAGCTTTTCCTTCACAGGAAGAATTTTCGATGACTTTGAAACTTTTAAAGGTGGTGCAATGAGACTTTCTTATAGAAATCAAATTAAAGATGAACTTCTCGGATACTATTTTGATTATCATTCCTTGAGGACTGTCTTCTGGTGCCTACATCTATACAACCCCTCTTGAACAAGTTGCGTTTGGGATAAGGAAGTGGAGGATTTCGAAGCCAATTTTAACTTTAATCTCATAGGAAGATATAGAAACCATGTAAGACAACTGTACAGACCTTGGGGACATCATGTTAGACTTAGAATAGATGGTAATTAGGAGCGATAAGTGTAAATTAATTGCAAGGGCTTAATTCAATTAAGTGGGGGAGAATTCCTTTCAAAAAAAATTAAATGGGGGAGAATGTAACACCCCTGGTTTAAAATTAAGTTTTATGTTTTTTCAATGATTCCAAGATGTAATAAAATACCGAAATTTAGGAACGCAAATATATAAGTAGTAAGAACGTTATTTATAGAAAGTCCATAATACATCCTTGACACACAAAAATCTAACCCATTAACAAATCTCACACGAAAAGGGGTTAAATTTTTTTGGACAAAAGATTGTGAATAATGTTTTAAAGAACTGAAGATAAGATAAGTCAATGCATCTATATTGACTCTACCATCAGGGAATGATGGGTTTGTTATTTATAGTGATGCTTTAAAGAAATGACTTGGTAGTGTCCTTAAGCAGAATGATAGGGTTTTTTCCTATGCATCACGACAGCTAAAAATTCATGAGAAAAACTATCCTACTCATGATTTTGAGTTATCAGCTATAATGTTTTCTTTGAATATATAGAGCCACTATCTATATAGTGAAAATGTGAGATTTATACTGATCATAAGAGTTTTACTTATATTTTCTCACAAAAAGAACTCAACATGAGGAAAAGGCGATGGATTGAACTACTCAAGGATTATGATTACACTATACACTACCACCCGGGGAAGGAAAATAAGGTGAAAGATGCTTTTAGTAGAAAGGATCATGGAGTTTTGAACAAGATGAGAGTTGAAAAGGATCCTATATACATGGATCTTGTAAAGATGGATATGGTAATAACCATGTATGGTGAAACATCAATAATTTTTCAAATGGATTCCAAACTATCTTTACTAGAAAGGATAAAGAGTTCTCAAACCAGTGATAAAGAGTTTTAAAATAAAATTAAAGCTGTGAATGATGGGAGATTGAGTGACTTTGTGTATGAAGATGGAATTTCGAAATTTGGGAAGAGACTTTGTGTTCCTGGTATACCTGATCTAAAAAGGGAATTGTTGGACAATTCTCATAGTTTCAATTTCTCTATACATCCTCGTAGCACTAAGATATATAGAGATTTCAAGGAACATTTTTTGTGGGAAAACCTAAAGAATGAGATTACTGATTTTGTGTCAAGATGTATGGTTTGTCAACAAGTGAAATCTGGAAGGAAACATCTTGGAGGAGTTTGGAAACCTCTTCTCATACCTGAGTGGAAATGGGATAATATTATGATTGACTTTGTCATGGGACTACCAAAGACTCCTAGAAGGAATGATGCAATATTGGTCATTGTTGATCGACTTACCAAGTCAGCATATTTTCTTGTTATTGGATAAGATTTACCACTTGAACATTTAGCAAGATCATATATTAATGAAGTTGTAATACTTTATGGAGAACCATTGTCGATTATTTCTGATCGTGATCCCTGTTTTACATCAAGATTCTGGAAAAGTCTTCAGAAAGCCCTGGAAACTGAACTTCGTTTGAGCAGTTCCTACCACCACCAAACTAATGGACAATCATAACGAACTATTCAAACCTTAGAAGACATGTTGAGATATTTTTCACTTGACTTTCAAGGTATGTGGGATCAATATTTACCTCTGATATAATTTTCCTATGACAATAGCTTCCATTCAAGTATTCAGATGGCACCATATGAAGCATTATATGGAAAGAGATGTCGCACAACAACCTATTGGGATGATGTTGGTGAAAGGAAACTCTTAGGCCCAGAACTTGTGGAGGAAATGATGGAAAAGGTGAAGGTAATTGAAACCCACATCAAAGAAGCTGAAATTAGGCAGAAGAGATATGCCGATAACCGAAGGAAGGATTTGGAATTTTAGGTAGGAGATCATGTTTTCTTGAAGGAATCTCCATGGAAGGGTGCTATAAATTTTGGTAAGAAGGGTAAATTGAGTCCCATGTACATCGGAACTTTTGAAATTCTAGAATGAATTCGGGTTGTAGATTACCATTTGATAATGCCGCCAAGTCTCTCCAAAGTTTACGATGTATTCCACGTATCACTTTTGAGAAAATACATGCCTGACCCAACGCATGTACTCACCTATGAGGAATTAGAACTGGAACTTGATCTTTCTTATTACGAAGATCCTGTCAAGGTTCTTGATACAAGAGAAAAAGTGCTGAGAAACTGAACAACTCGTCTGGTAAAAGTTCTATAGAGAAACCAAAAGATGGAAGAGGCAATGTGGGAACCCGAGGAACTTATGATGAAGAACCACCCAAGTCTTTTTATGTAGTAATATTCTAGAAATTTCAAGGATGAAATTATTTGAAGGAGGGGAGAATTTAACACCCCAAGCTTCCATGGTACGCTTCTCTTTGAATAGTACAATAGTGTGTGTTGTACGCAACTTCAAGTTCTAACACACCACAACCAATCAAACTAGTCGTTATGAATATTAATACCCACTTTTTGAAATTTTATAAATTTTATCTTTTAAAATGGAGTTCATTTTTGGATTCGAGATATCGAAATTAGCTTAGGGTGGATTTTTGGTATTTTTATGAAAACTTTCAATGAATAGTGAAAAACACTAAGTTATAGTTTAAAACCGATTTTTTATTTAAATAATTATTTATTTTATTTAAATTTATTTTAGGTGAAAATAGATACATAATACCTATTTAATTTCAATGTAATTCATTGGAGTATGTTTATAATAATTTTATATATATATAAATTTTATTGAACTTTTTACCGTCTTTTACCCACCTCCTACGAGAATTTGAATATTCACATAAAAATTAATTTTACCGCTTCTGTGAATGGAATTGAAAATATCTGAGAGACACAGTTGATATCAGTAAGTAAAATGTGGTTCAATAAGATAAAAATAATTTTGGTGAATAGTAACTTTTTACTTTTATTTATCACGGTTAAAAGTAAATAGGGTAATTAAGGGTAAAAATGATATTATTATTACCCTAACACATGTCCTAATTATATTGGATTAGAATAATTCGACCAAAAAACCCTTAGGAATAAAATATGAACCTATTTGGTCTACTTGGATTAGATTTGGACACTTATTATTATTTTATTTAAAGAAGAGTTAAAAGAGTTAAAATCAAAGTTTAATAATTAAAAAAAATTAATATAGGGTTATACATAAGATAAATTCGACAATAAATATTCATTAAAAAGATAAATAAAATTCCTACATAATGGTATTTTACTTATATTTTTTAGACATTAAATAGTTTAATTTATTTATAACACAATGATAATGTTGTAATTACCTAATTAATGAAATATTAAAATAAGTGATATTATAAATATCCAAATAAAAGTAATTTGAGACTTTTTATGAATTAAAATAATTTTCTAGGTTAATATAACATTTTAGGGTTGTTTAGATGAATTTATTTCGAAGTATAAAGCTGTTATAAATTTAGAAAAAATAAAATACCAAATAGTGTCAAAATTGACATAAAAGAGTTTTTAAAACAAATATTATATTATTAATTGATATTCTATTACTAAAAATATAATGTTCGGCCAAAATAATTATATAATGATAGGTGTATCATAAATGAACCACATGGGGTTATTTGGGAAGTATATAGTATGTTTATTAACCATATAATATAAAAATACAAAGAGACATGGTAAATGTCAAACTATTTAACTAAGAGTTAAATCTAAAGGATAAAGTTAATATAATGACCCAAACCTGTCTAAAACCTATTGGTTGAGTATTATTTGACCATCCACCACTTTATAATTTAAATAATAAATTTTGGAGCCATTAGAAACTGAAAATTATTTTATTATAAAATAATATTTCTAGCTTTTCCTAAGGTGCCCCTCACCCGTCTTATAAAAGGGCACTCTCCATTCTCTCTCATTCACACCATCAAAGCCATTTGGCTCACCCAAACCCTACCCAAACTCCCTCTAAACTATCCTCACTTCATCCTATAGTCCTTACTTTAGTCATAAAGCCAACCTAAGGATCCCTTTCTATCAAATCAAAAGGAAGAACTCGATGAAGAGGTAAATATCTCACCACCTCTTTCAAGTTCCTTTCTTCTTCCACTTCTTTTTTCTTTGTTGTTTCCATTATAAAATAATAAATTCATTATATTCTGTATAATTTTATTTTATTATAAATATGGTACAACAAAATTAATTATTCTATCCATCCTTTTAATGACATGTCACCATACGTGTGTACGTACGACTTACCGTCTCCACGTCGTGGTGTAATTGTTATTCAATACATTATTTTTTGGATGGGTATAATAATGATGTATAATTGATTAAAATAATAAAAATAACATGATAATTATTCTGTATATATTATATACCATCCAATTATATATTATTTTAATATCAAAAAAATGATATTGTCACTCGTGCGTACGTACGGATTACCGTCTCCACGAACGCGATGAGATTCATTCACCGTCGTATCCATTCAAGACTAACTTTTATTAGATGATTAAAAATAATGTTTAAAGACTTGATATAATTCTGTATATGAATACGATACATCCCATACATAACAAATATGACTCACATAACAAATAATATAAAGGAAAACGAATTCGTTAACACCCGAAACAATGATAATACTAAGATATTATTAACAAAGCAATATTAAAAGATCATATATGATATCATATTAATGTATATGATTATTTTATAATTTAATAACAATTTTTTCACCAGTATACATGAGTTTAACCTACCCTCGAGTAAGGAAAAGTACAAGGTAAGGGTTAATTTCACAATCTCTTTATTATCCATGGTTGTTTTTACGTAAGTATCTACTGGGACATCTTTATCATCCACATCCATGTTTCTTAAAAATGTATTTCAAAACATTTTTACTATTTAATAGAAAATGGGTTAAGATCATTTATACCCTTATTTGACCTTATATGTTGTTGAAAAGAATCTTTCTGTTGTTTTTCCAAACAAGGTACTTTTTGACCTTTTCGAAAAATTTAAGGTAAGAATGTTTTTTTAACTTATACGAAGAGTGCGGTTATTTTCCGCCGTTATAACATTATCAAAGCTTCCCTTACAATCTTTTAAGAATATTTTAAAAAAATGTTTTCTTTATAATTATGTGACTCTTAAATTATTTCAAAATAGAAAGAGATATTTCTCTAAAAAAGGTTTTGATTTCATCTATGTCAACATCCATTGAAGGATTTTAAGATTATTAGAAGTTGATTCATTATGATACAAAACTTCCATATTGTATTAAAGGTTTTGTGATATGTTTTAATGTGGATGTGTTATTTTTATACCATTCATATTTTATGGATAATTTATTTACATTTTTTATGCTAGTTTTAATATGAATTTTTATGTTATGTATAAACCTTTTCATATGAGGAATGAATTAGACTTAGTAAGTAACGGGTGGAGCCCACTATAGCTCCAATATGCATCGGTAGGTCTCATGAGACAAACTAGTGTCTTGTTATAAGGCCTTGAAAAAATCTTATTTGTAGTCTTGTCACAAGGCCTTGACTCTACGGTTTTAAAATTTTGGCATTATACATTTCATCATTATGAAAGTGGCTATTGATATTGCATGTGATTATTCGACTAGTAGAATATCCATGTGAGTAAGTAAATGGAATTATTCTGATTTTATAATTTTCATATTATGATGAATTTCAAGTTTAAATGGCTTTTTTTAGTTTTATACATTGCCTTAAATGTGTATGCTTATTTATGAAAGCTTCCGCTATATAGTTATCCTTACTCAGCATCTGATCTCACCCCTTTCTATGTTTTATTTTCCCAGGATGCGAAGAAGTATATTATGACTGACATGTAGGGATATTCTATGGTATCTTAGTGTTTTCTATGGAAACAATGTTGTTGTAGTTTTCCATTTATGATATAATGTAAACATTATGAATGTATCTAGTACTTCCAAGGATACTAAACTAATCATTCTTTCAAGACTTGATCTTTTTTTATCATGCCAAAGTTATGTAATAATGCACCGACTCTGGGTAACTGGGGTCGGGGAATTACAAATATATAAAATATCTTTATCTTTATTAAAATTTTCATGATAATTTAATCATGATATAAAAATAAGTATAGGGACTACGAACCCATAACATACGTGAAAGACAAAAAAGTTATTACATGAAATAATGATTTCTAACGAATAATTGTTAATAAATGGATGGTAAAAAGTTATAAGAAAATAATATATCATATTATATGTATAATTGTAAATCTAAAATATATTTATAAAAAATTGAAATTTATTTTACATTAAGTTTCAACATGTATTAAGGAAATCAGACCAGGGGAAAGGATTTCCCCTCTCACTTTTACTTATGTGAGACATATTCCATATTCACCACTTATTTATTTCTTGTGATGTATATACTACCCATTTGATATGTTATATCATTAATATCATTATATTCAAGGTATTTTAAGTTACAAGTTAACTTATTTCATTCATGGTAATTATGATTCAAAAATTTCAAAGTGATACGAGTCAATTTTACAATCCCATCAATATTCAATATTGTTTATGATTAACTCTCCCTTGGGAGATTTTTTGATATTTCTTAATAAACACAATATAATTTCTTCTCATATGGTTATAAATGAAATTATAATGTTTTTATTACCATTTTCCACTCTCTGGTACTTAAAATTATGGAGAATTTGTTTTTAAGAAAATCCAATTTTATTTCTCTCTTTTATCGGAAAATCATTTTTATTCCATAACCATGTTTTCTAAAAATATTTCAAAAAAACCATTTAACATTATAAAATTGGTTTATTAAAGAAATTATTACCATTTATTTAATTTTAAAAAAATGGTTTATAATAGACTAATTGAGGTCAATCAAACCATACAACTGAGCTGACTATGAAATTTTGAGGTGAAATAAAAAAGAACAGATCGAGTCATGAATATAACCAAAACAATGTATAAAAGCAGAGTACAATACGTAAGAAAAATATATAACTATATCCATGAAACTATAAATAATAGTCTAAACTATAGTGTATGATTTAGATAATACCATAAATCCTCCATGTGGTCAATCGTCACCTCCAACCCCTCATAAACCAAAGGTATAAACAATAAGAGAAGAAAGAATGCAATAAGATGCTCATCCTTTTACCTAGATCTTGTGTCACGACATTTAAAATCACCCAAAGGAATAAGTGGGTGTGATAAAAAATCCAATTATTATACCCCCACATAGTCTATAAAAGTTATAATATCAAGAATGAAATTGTTCTTTCTTTTAAAAAAAAGTAGTTTGATAAAACAATTTCAAAAAGTCTAACCCCATCTATAAATAATTGTAATTTGATAGTTTACTAAATCCATCCATATTCTCAAATATAGAATTATGAAAAGTAGAAGTTATAAAATAAGAAAAAATATATTATTCATAAAGTGTCATGTAGGTAATCATATATCCTTAAAATAACCTATCATATTATTTTATGCGATACGACCACATATTAGAACCTGTGAGAAAAAATAGATAATAAAAAGCCATCATTGGATAAATAAACAAAAAATGAAAAACAACCTCAAATTGGGACCTAGAATATAGGAATACGCACTATACAAAGATGATCCAAAAATTAAATATGTTGCTACCAACCAATATCGAGTGCTTCCATAGTACATCAATACCCCAAAGTTTAGTAGTGTCACACTCACTAAGGCAACCAGTGTCTATCTATCGACATGCCCAAGGTTTGCAATGTTCCAATTATCAAAATAAATTCCAAAAGCATGATCGTATTTTTAAAATTATTTCAAGGACATTACATTCCACTTTGGTGTTTGAAAAACCATTTCTAAATCAAAATTATAACATAATCATGACAAGAAAAACTTCATGTGAAAAAATTAATTTTTAATGAAAAAACCATTAAAATTACATTTAAAATAAATCCAATTAATACATAAATAACTTCAATACTATGAGTAAAATAAAATAATCTACCCATAATGATAAGAACCTCATATAATTAACCCATTATAGAGAAAAAAATCCCTCAAAATGGTATAAACCTAGCCACATTTGATAGGGGAGATTGGAAACTAAGAGATTATCCTTCGAAAGAGAAGGCATGTCAAGATAATGTAAAGGATATATATAAAACACTATCCAATCATAAATCAAAAATATAACCATATGAAATTAAGTATTTGCGACTAAATTAATGGATAATTAGAAGTAATTCTTACCTGGAGAGGAACACCATGACAAACCTAATGATTGATTTTCGAACGGTGGATCTGAAAGAAAAAGAGATCTCAAAAATCGCATTGGGTGAGCATTGGGGTGAGAGGGGTAGGATACATGGTCAAATGAAGAGAAAATCACTCACATGGTTCCCTAAAACTACCAATCACAAGATTTACATGGAATTTAATTCCATTACGCGTAGTGTAATTAACTACCCCAAATATGCTGATTTTTTCCTCTTTATTAAAATTTTTTTTTTCATTACACAATCTGAATCCAATATACACACCACACAAATATCACTCCCAGAACTAGAACAAAATCTACATGATGAACATTTCATGGTGTGTAATCCCTTTACATAGTTTGTAATTTCTCAACACACATAATATATTCCAAATTCTTCAAAAAAACCATACAACCATCCCTTGAATTATCCGAACTCACGAAACACCTTGTAAGGCCATTGAAGAAATTTCACCTAGACTCCATTAATTAAAAAAAATAGAAATCCCTAAAATCTAGGTCATTTTCCCCAGAAAAGGCTCTCCATCCCTGAGAAACCTGTAATTTCTCCCAAAAAACATGATAAACAAAACATTAACATGGGTGTGCCTGAAAATCATAAAGAGATGTTACAATCTTCCCACTATAAATGATTTCATCCTCAAACATTCCCCAGATTCCTAGAATGAAAAAATGTGAAGTCCATTGATGCCTCATCAAAAATTACCTAACCAATGTCTTATGGGTATCCTGTCTACACTGCCATAGTACCCTAACTAGAAGAATAATTTTACCACACAATGCCTTTTTTCAGTGATCCATGATTTGAACTGGCTGTTGAACCGTAGTGGTTTTGGTCTCAAGATCAACATCCTCCCATCTTATCACATGGGAATGATTCAATATATTCCTCCTCAACTAGGATGTATGAAACACTTCATTGATATAATTCAAACATAAAGGTAACTTCAACTAATAGGACACCGTCCACAATCATCCAGTAACCCTAATAGAGCCCACAACCACGATGGAAACATTCCATTCTTACCTAACTGATGATGTCCCAAGCACGGTGAGACTCTAAGAAAGACTCAACCACCAATATAAAACTCTAGAGTCTGATGAAGATAGTCTCTATAAGATTTATGATGACTCTATGATATGATAAATTTCCTCCAAATTAACTACACCCTCTGTCATCTCCTGAACAAGACTCATCCCATCCAAGGAATACTCTTCCATATCTTGATTACACAAGAGATATCTACATGGATGCACCTAAAATTCCTCAAATGGAGACATATTAATAGAGGCCTAATAACTATTTTCATATGAAAACACTAATAAAGTAAAATTATATTCCCATGTTCCACCGAAATCAAGTAGACAATCTAGAAGAGTATCCTCAAGAACCCAGATAGTCGTCTCTATCTATCCATACCTATGTGGATGATAATCCATGCATAATTTCATCTGTGAACCCATTTCCTTATGAAAAACTTACAGAAACTGGATGTGAACAATTGGTTTTAGTGAGATATAACTATAGAGGGAACCCCATGATGTCTCACAATCTCTTGGATATACAAGTCCCCAATATGTTATGTATTCCTTTGTTATCTCCTTAATAGGGATGAAATTCATAGATTTCATGAGTCAATCAATGATCATCCTAATTGTATCATTACCTCTAAGATTCCATGGTAAACCAATGATTAAATCCTTGGAAATATCATCCAACATTCAAAATATAATGGTTAATTGATGTAATAAACTAAAAGGCCTATTATGTTCTGCCTTAATTCTATGAAAGGTAAGAGACATTGATAAAAAATCCACAAATGAATATCTCATTCCCAACTACCAATAATAATGTATCATGTTATGATACCTATTGATATCCCCAGTGTGTATAGACAAACATAACTAGTTTCCACTATCCATAAACTCATTCCATAGGGAAAGAATAATTACGAACCCACTATAGAAGGACAACACACCACTAGTAGTCTGACACAACTCACCCCAAGTCTCCCCACCATAAAGGATTCTACCTAAGTGTTAGAAATCAGTGTATATCACCTATAAGAGATAAATTCTCTCACTGAAGGGTGAGTAATATTTACTAAAATCCAATAACACATATCCACCAACATATACCATTCTAAATCTCATCTCAACAAAAAAAATCATCAGATACCATTACTCAATAGATTACATTACAACTTGTGTTAATAATTATCTTCGCAATCGATATGTAACTAAATATCCATTCCTAAGGTTGTAAAAAATATCAAAATACAAAGTATGAAGGTAATACACCTAATGTATATGTTACATATTCAGATCCATTTTAGTGAAAATTTATTTCAGGATATTAGGATTAGAATACATAGTAACCCTCTCCCCAAAAAGGTAGCTTCACCACATTTTTAATGCATACATAGATTCTACATAATAAAGTTTATTGGTGGGGTTTATATTCTCATGATGGAGAAATTGTAAATTCGAAAAGGCTACTACCTATCTCCCCTATATCAAGTCACATCTCATACCTGTACCAGAAGCATCATAGAAAATATCATAAACAAAAACCCATTCCAGAAGAATCAAAACAAGATCCAAAGTCTATCTCACCTTTCATTACTCAATATATAGCAAATAGTTATCATTCTAGTCAGTCTTTACCCCCTTAAGGGTTAAACCTGTCATTAGATATGAAAGCTTAGATATATCCTAAACAAACCACATTTAGTATCTAGAAAATCCCAAGAATCTTTGTATATGAAACACATTCCTATCCCCATCCCAGTACATAACTAATCACACCTTTTCAAGATCCATTAATATTACCCTCTCAGATATAACATGAACCATAAATCTTACTTATTGAATCTAATACATACATTTGGAAATATTATGAAATAAATGATGTTATTTCATAGTTATAAGAGTAATATCTGAATAGTCAATATGATCCTCCTCGAACTTATAGTACACCAAATATCATCCACAAACACAACAACAAAAGTGTCAAAGAATCAATGAAATATCTGGTTCATTAAATCCACCTATATCATATAAGCATTAGTGAGACTGAATAGAATAACCAAAAATTCAAAATTCCCACACCATATCCTTAAAACTATATTTGGTTTATCCTACTCTTAGAATATAAACTAGTGGTGCCCTGTCTAGGGGTCAATCTTTGTAATCCAATGATCCCCTCAAAACTGTTCAAAAAGGTTATCAATCCTGGGCAGGGGATATTTGTTCCTAACATTCACCTGATTCAACTTCCAGTAGTCAATATAGATTCTATGGTTCCCATATTTTTTATTTGTAAAGAGCATGAGAGAATCCAATAGTTACATTCTAGGATGAATAAATTGATTATCAACTTGGTCTTGAAGTTGGACTTTAAGTTCTAGAAACTCATCACATTCCATTCACTACTGTTTTGTCCCTGTAAAACTTTGGAATATTTCTATGAAAAAGCCCAGAGCTAGGCGCGAAGACGGCATGCGATTTCGAGTCCTGGTGTTCCCAGAATTAATTTTATAAAAATATTATGTATTTTTATACTATGCATGTAGAGGGGGTGTGATATCTCTTAAACGATAGCTCAGAATGGGAATCTGAGGGCACGGTTGCGTCCGTAACATGCCATTTACCCTAGGATAGGTGTAAACTTTGGGGGCGTGGGTCTGCTGTGGAAAATGCCACTAGGGGAATTTTCGTAAATAAGTGGAAAAGTTTATTTAAGAGCGTCGGTTCGAATAACTTCTGGAAAGAGTCTTAGATCAAAAATCTGAGTCCATTGTTGCATTCATAATGACGCATTTACCCTAAGGGAACCCTTACTTTTGTCTGCATCAGGAATCGGGCGGAGGCGAGTCGGAAGCCGTAGATATTTTACAAAATAATAATAATAAATATCTCCCCCCTTTGGACGTGTGATGCGCAGAGGAGGAACTCATCATACTTTCTCATCCTCCCCTTTAGAAGGTGAATTTGAGACCAAATCATGCGATCAAGGTGCTGTCGAGCTCAGATTTTGATGAAAGACGTTCCAGGATTGTGCAGTGGAAGCTTTGGAGCACGGATATAAGCTAGAACATCCGCATTTCGCCCGCGAGGTAGGCAGATTGAGTTTTAATCCCCGGATCCCATTTTTACTGAAACTATCTTTATTTTGTTTTCTTATTAGAGAAGATTGTATCCCAAGGGTCACGCCGGTACCTTTGGATTGCAAAACGGACCACCAGGGTGATCCTGGCGGTTCGCGGAAGGTCCACTTCTGCGGCTCTGGCGCGTCGGCGCTGGCGCCGGTGGACCCGCGGCAGTTCGCGGTGGAGCGCGATGGATGGCCGCCCGGTTCAGCGGTGCGCCGGATGGGACGGTGGAGCTCGGCGGCGCGGGGTGCCACACGGCGGAGGGTCGCTAGCTAGGGCGGTCCGGCGGCGGCGGGCCGGTCCAAGCCGGTCCGGCCCCTTTTTCATATACGGGGGTTTTAAAACCCCTGTTCCTTGCAATCTAGGGGGTAAAATTCATATTTTGTTTGAGACGATGCGGCCCTGGCTATGAGGAAAACCTTTTTGTGTGGGTTCAGGAATTTTAAGGTTCAGGATCGTGGCTCGGGAGCTTGAAACGTCGAATAAAATAATGATATTTTATTATTATTCAACTTCATGTCGTTGTATCATTCACCCGAAGCATCTTATTGATGTGCCGTCAGTGGCGTTGAGACCCTGATGGTACAACAGAAGTTTCTTATTGGTTTCTTGGTGTTGGGACTAGGTTTGGGGTGCGGGCCCCATGAGGTCGGGTTTTGGCGTTTTCGGAAAAACGCACCTTTTCTGCTAGTTGTATGTTTTGGATGAGTGAGTAGTCGATCCTGTGTGTTTTTCCGAGAGGATCTCAATGGTGCGGTCTATTTGATCTGTCTCGGGATCAAGGCATGGGCCCCACCCGAGCTGGCTTCGGTGAATAATGTCTTTATCACTGGGTGTCCGTTTCAGAAGAACGAGTAGTGGATTCCATGTGTTTTTCCAAGGGGATTGTCATGGTATGATCCTCTTGATGAGTTTTGGGATCGTTGTGTGTGCCATACATGGGCTAGCTATGGTGAATAGTTCCTTTTTCACTGGTGCTTTATTTCGGGTGAGTAATTAGCTTATCCTACGTGTTTTTCTTTGTGGATCGCGTTGGTGGCCTTAGTATCGGCCTTGGAGGTGTGCGGTGTGGCGTTGTTGCGGGTCGCTCGGGTTAGAGACATTCAGGCCAATAGTGGTTGAGGATACTTCCTTGGTTCGTTCTTACGAGGTTTGGCATGGAATAACAACCTTAGTATGGTTTTTTGATCCTCTCGATGGGATTTTTAATTTGTTAGAGTTGTGGCATCCCTCCGGTGGGCCTGGAGTGGGATCCTCTAGCATCGTTACCCTAGATCGAGTTCTTGGTATCACTGTGACCACTCATCCATAGACGGTGATCCCCTATCTAGCAGGTTAACCCTGTAAGGTTTATGGAATCAACGGGAAAATGATCCCCTACGCAGTGGGTCATGCTCAGTAGGGTTGTGGCATCATCGGGTATACGATCCCCTGATCATCATGAGGTTTTAGTAGGGTTGCGGTATCGTTGGTTATATGCTCCCCTACTCAACACGTGGTTTCGGTAGGGTTGTAGCATCGTCGGTTTGATCCCCTACATCGTGAGTTATACCAGATAGGGTTTTGGTATCGTCGTGACCACCTTTACACGGACGGTGATCCTCTATTTGAGTGACGTGTTTCTGTATGCATTCCAGATCGGGTTGTGGTATCCCCCAGCGGATCCTGGGAGTGATCCCCTATATGTGAGATCTATGAATGCCAGATCAGGTTATGGTATCCCCCAGCAGACCCTGGGAGTGATCCCCTATCTATGAGATCTTCGTATACCAGTGTGGGTTCTGGTATCCCCTAGCAGACCGTAGGAGCGATCCCCCATCGATGGAGTTTGGTGTTTTTGTTGTTTCAGCGTGATTACCTCAATGACGGTACCCGACGAGCGTGATCTCTTGGGTGAGCGTATGAGATGTTTATGTGAAACCCGATGGAGTGTATCTCTCGGACGAGTTTTATCTGGGATGACGGTGATCGTTGAGTGTGCTATCCTGGTTTTGAACCATTGTTGGTGATGAGGTCGGTACCTCATGTGGCTTGGTGCATGAGCTGATTATATCTGGATTGTTCATTGTGTATGTATGGGCGTACACCTGGGTAGAGAGGACTACATGTGTTTAGCCGAGGATAGTCATGAGATGATTTTCTCTCCTGTCTGGGTTCCCTCTGGTTGGGATGAGTGGAATGTTTCCTTTTAGTTTCTCTCTTTTGTTCTGGGTTTTTGGGGTGCCTACTGAGTATTTTTATACTCACACCTGCATGGGCTTTGCCCACAAATGTTTGTGTCTTGTGTTGTCCACAAGCCTTTTGACAGTGTCCCAGGAGGACCCGGAGTAGGCAATGCTGAGTGAGTGAGACTGACCATGGAGACTTATTGGAGCTTTATTGAGGAGCTTTCCGGAGGTGCTTCTGGCAGCGTACCCCTTCTTCCGAGCAGGTTGGATGCTTTTGTGGTTTTTCATTTGGTGGGAACTATTTTTCCCTTTTGTACTTCTATTGTACTCTGGTTTGGGATAGTTTTATGCATGCATCTAATTTTTAGTTTTATATATCTCTTCGCTATTTCATGGAGGTGTGTGTGGGTGCGTGTGTACAGGTACCTTAGGGTAATGCCTCCCATGTGTGTGTGACAGCCTACTTGGTGCTAGACACTAGCCCCTGGCCTATTGGAGGCGGGCTTGGGGAGTCTCATCTTGAGCCCCGTTGGTTCGGGTCATGACAAAGTGGTATCAGAGGAGGTTCCACCTTTGGGATCTCATAGCATAGCTAGTCTAGCTGTGAGTTTGGTTTGGATTTCATAGCGGCAGTGTTAGGATGTTTCGAGTTCAGCTTTCAGGCTAGGGACTCCAGTGTTGGTACGGCAGCCAACTTATCCATACACCAGGACTCTGATAACCTACCTTTCGACTCAAGACATTCATACAATGGTCACAGGGGAAAAACGTTACATGTATCATATAGGAATGGATTTTGGGTTTTTCCTTTTCCTTCTTGAGTCAGCTCTCCAGATTTACTCTTTGACTGTGGTGCATCTTGAATGTATTTCAGGATGCCTCCACAATGACAGCCAGTGAGGGTTCTGTACTGTGGGTTGTGCTGATGATCTGCCCCATGTAGATGTTGTTGACTAGGGCGCAGGTTCTGAGGCTGGACCTCCAGGTGGTCTGCCAGTTGAGCCACCACCTATCGAGCATCTGGTTGTGCCAGCAGTGCAGGACGAGGTTACGCGCAGGCTGAGTGTGCTTCACGAGTTCCAGAGGAAGCGACCTCTGAAGTTCCGGGGTGATCTAGACCCCCAGGCAGCTGATGACTGGCTTGAGGCAGTCACCCGAGTTTTTCGCTTGGTGAGGGCACCCCCAGATCAGATGGGGGTCCTAGTGGCAAGCCTTATGCATGGTTTATCCGGGCGATGGTGGAGCCTAGTGATGCAGTCCCATGACAAGGAGACGTTCACGTGGGCAGAGTTTGAGCAGCTCTTTAGGGAAGAGTTCTATCCAGTGACGCTGAGGTCAGTACGAATACTGGATCTTCTGCAGATTCCGCAGGAGGGAATTACTATATCGTAGTACTCAGTGAGGCTTACAGACCTGTCACGCTACTCCCTGGATATGGTTCAAGACCTATTCTTTAGGGATCAGACCTTCGAGCAGGGCCAACGCGGAGACATCTGGGCAGGTATGGTTTCTTTGTGTCTTCCCACCTATATTGGCATGCTAGTGCGAGCGTTAGTGGTGGAGAGAATTCTGGCTGAGCATATCTCCCCTGTTAGTGTTTGGCACCTGAGAGCGGAGATGTTGGAATCTGGTAGCCAACGGCAAACGCAGGGGACTGGGCGTGGGTGACGGTTCAGGAGGCGACCCCAGGATGGAGGCTATGAGGCTCAAAGCTCACAGGGATCGCATGCCAGTTTTGGGAAGCTGTAGGAGATATGGTGTTATGCTTACGATGGTCGGGGATATCTTGCTAGAGATTTCCCGACCCATTTTTCTGCTGAGAGGGAGCCGGTCGACTGACCGCTTTGGCAGAGGCATCGTCTCGAGCAAGGAGGTCCGCAGGGCGGCGGACGTGGTGAAGGAGATGGTGTAGCAGCAGGAGGTGGTAGGCGGTATCATTTTCCACCACCCCAACCCCCAGGTGGTCCATGCTGGGTTCAGGGAGCTAGTGGCTGAGGGCGAGGACAACTGCATGCCCTAGAGGCTATTGACCTAGATTCTCCGTGGGTGGATAGAGGTATGCCTTGTGTCCTTTCAAATTTATGCAGTAGTTTGACAGACATTGTTCAGCAGTACTCTTCCTTTTCCATTGTTTTTTCGAGTTTTTTCTAGGGCGTTGGTAAGATTCTATTTGGATGTTGTTTGACTTTCTTCGAATGCGTGAGGAAGAGGGATCCTTCCCCCACCGAGACGTGTTTTTGTGACGCGATCAAAACCATGCGGGCGAGTCAGTTCCACCCAAAGAGGATAGTGTTGAGGTGTGGTGGATGATTCCTTATGACTTTTGTGTTCGGGCATGGGTATTTGTTAGCGAAATCACTGGCATGAGAGACCCATTTGAGAGTCCAATTGCTTTCCTTGAGCTTAGGGCATTTTCGAGGGCGAAAATTTCTAAGGGGGGGAGGATGTAGTGACACGGGTTTTGGCCCTGTCAGACTTTGGAATATTTTTATGAATAAGTATAGAGCTAGGTGCGAAGACAGCGTGCGATTCCGAGGCCCGGTGTGCCCAAAATTAATTTTATAAAAATATTAAGTATTTTTATACTATGCACATGGTGGGGGTGTGATATCTCCTAAACAGTAGCTCAGAACAGGAATCTGAGGGCACGGTTGTGTCCGGAATGTGCCGTTTACCCTATCCGAGGTGTAAACTTTGCAGGCGCGGGTCTGCTGTGGAAAATTCCCCCAGGGGAATTTTCATAAATAAGTGGAAAATTTTATTTATGAGCATCTACTCGAATAACTTATGGACAAAGTCTCGGATCGAAAAACTGAGTCCGCCGTTATGTTCAGAACGATGTGTTTACCCTAAGGGAAACCTTACTTTTGTCTGCATCGGGAATCGGGCGGAGGCGAGTCGGGAGCTGGAGATATTTTAAAAAAATAATAATAATAAATATCTCTCCCCCCCTTGGACGTGTGATGCGCAGAGGAAGAACTCATCCTCTTTCCTCCTCCTCCTCTCCTTCCGACGGTGAATCGGTGACCAGATCGCACGATCAAGGTGCCGTCGAGCTCAGATTTCGACGGTGGACGTTCCAGGATCATGCAGCGGAAGCTTTCGAGCACGGATCTAAGAAAAAATGTCTGTGTTTCACCCACGAGGAAGTTGGTTTGAGTTTTAATCCCCCGATCCTATTTTTGCTGTGAATTGCTTTGTTTTGTTGTCGTAGTAGGGAATATTATGTCCTGAGGGTCACGTCGGTACCTTTGGATCGCAAAACAGACCAACGGGGTGACCCCTGCGGTCTGTGGAAGCTCCACCAGTGCGGCTCTGGTGCGGCGGCATGGGGCATCGCACGACGGAGGGTCGTCAGCCGATTCAGGCCGGTCCGGACCCTTTTCCATATACGGGGGTTTTAAAACCCCCGTTCCTTGCAATCCGGGGGTCGGATTCGCATGTCTTTTGCGGCGACGCGACCCTAGTTATGAGACGAACCTTTCGGTGTGGGTTCATGAATTTTTAGGTTCAGGATCGTGGCTTGGTAGCTTGAAACGTCGAATAAAAAATGATATTTTATTATTATCCAACTTTGGGTCGTTGTATCTTTCAATTGGAGTGTCTGATTGATGTTTCTTCAGTGGCACTGAGACCCTGATGGTACATCATACTTTTCATGTTGGTTTTCAAGTGTTGGGACTGAGTTTGGGGTGTGCACCCCACCAGGCTGGGTTTTGGCATTTTTGGAAGAACGCACCTTTTTCGCTGGGTGTCCTTTTTGGACGAGCGAGTAGTTGATCCTGTGTGTTTCTCTGAGAGGATCGCAATGGTGTGATCCGTTTGATGTGTTTCAGGATTGAGGCATGGGCCCCACCGGAGCTGGCTTTAGTGAATAGTGCCTTTTCATTGGGTGTCTGTTTTGGACGAACGAGTAGTGGATTCCATGGGTTTTTCTGATGGGGTTTCCACGGTATGATCTGCTTGATGATTTTCGGGATGGTTGTGTGGGCCCTGCATGGGCTAGCTATGGTAAATAGTGCCTTTTTCACCAGTGCTTCGTTTCGGGCGAGTAATCAGTCTATCCTGCGTGTTTTTTCATGTGGATCGGGATGGTGGCCTCGGTATCCTCCTTGGAGGTGCACGGGGTGGCATTGTTGCAGGTCTCTTGGGTTAGCGACGTTCGATCTAGCAGTGGTTGAGGATACTTCCTTGGTTCATTCCTACGGGGGTTCGAACGACATCACAACCTTAGTATGGGTTTGTGATACTCTCGATGGGATGTTTAATATGTTAGAGTTGTGGAATCCCTCAGGTGGTCCCGGAGCGAGATCCTCTAGCATTTTTACCCTTGATCGGGTTCTTGGTATCGTTGTGACCGCTCATCCACGGTCGGTGATCCCCTATCTAGCGGGTTAACCCCATAGGGTTTGTGGCATCATCGAGAATATGATCCCCTACGCAATGGGTTTTGCTCAGTAGGTTTGTGGAATCATCAGGTATATGATTCCCTGCTCAGCATGAGGTTTTAGTAGGGTTGCGGTATCATCGATTATACGATCCCCTACTCAGCACGTGGTTTCGGTATGGTTGTGGCATCATCAGTTTGATCCCCTACATCGTGAGTTATACCAGATAGGGTTCTGGTATCGTTGTGACCACCTTTATGTAGACGACGATCCTCTATCTGAGTGAAGTGTTTCTGCACACATGCCAGATTGGGTTGTGGTATCCCCCAATGGATCCTGGGAGTGATCCCCTATCTGTGAGATCTACGAATGCCAAATCGGGTTGTGGTATCCCCCAACGGACCCTGGGAGTGATCCCCTATCTGTGAGATCTTCATATACCGGTGTGGGTTCTGGTGTTCCACAAAGAACCCTAGAAGCAATCCCCTATCGGAGGAGTTTGGTGTTTATATTGTTTCAGCTTGGTTACCTCAGTGACGGTACCCGACGAGCGTGATCTCTCGAGTGAATGTCTGAGATGTTTGTGTGAAACCCGATGGAGTGTATCTCTTGGACGAGTGTCATCTGGGATGACAGTTATAACGACCCATACTTTACATACATTGTTAATACTTCAAAATTTAAGCATACTTATTACAACATATAACAAAACCACGAAAGGACCATATAGGTATAGTGTCTTTAGAAACTGGGAAACATAAACAACTAGTTCATAAAGCATCAACTTTGCCTCCCACTTATTTCATCATATCTAGAGTCCCTTTTTGGAATATCATACTTAATAACATTCTTCCTGACCTGGGGAAAGAAAAAATACAAAAGGGTGAGCTCAAATTCTCAGTAAGGGTAAACAAAAGAAATATCAATCACATCGTATACATAAGCACATAACTTTTGGAAATCTTAACCTGCAAAAGAGATCATAATTTCATAACATGGGATAAATTATGGCAGTGAAATGTAATCACAATAATCATAACTTAAAACATGAAACTTTTTGGCATACACACATAATCATAGAGAATCATTTCTTGTTAGTCAAGACTCATTGCCAAGACTATCTTAGTGGACAAAGTCCATTTCTGAACCGAGTCACCCTCGTTTCAGTCCTGTTTCACTGAACCGGTATAACCTACCATTCCAGCCATGTCTATCTCATGAGATATAAAATCTTTACCCAATTCATTGGAGGGAGATATAGGTCCCACCCATCTCATAATGATACCATTCTTATGTGTGCCACAAAATCATAAATCATACATCATTGCATAACCCATGTAATACAAATGGGAATCTTAAACATCATGACATCATAAAACAATTCATATAAGATAAAGGAATTCATAAAAATAATTCCATCACAGCATAATCAAATCAATGTAATAATAGGGATAAAAATATAACCCTTTATTATCTTAGATGGAAAATAATTTTGATAAAACACTTGAACTCCATTCTTGAGGAAAATATCCTTTCTTCTTCAAAAACATTTTTCCTTTCTTAACATGTCATACAACTTTAAACTAAAAGAATTTGATTAAAAATAAACTTGAAAACTTGTAAAGGATGCTTCTTAGAAATAATGTTTTAAAAATCCATTCATTCCGTATAAGTTAAAAAAAACATTCTTCCCGTACTTTTGTCGGAAAAGTCAAAAAGTACCTCGTACGAAAAACGACAAAAGATTCCTTTCATATCTTTTACTAAAAACTCACCAAAGGGTAAAATTGGATTTAAACAATTGTAGGTGGATGGAAATAATATCACATATTGAGGAAACATGGATGTGGATGATAAAATACACCCCAGTAAATACCAAAGTATAAACAATCTCGGATAAAATGAGATTGTGATATATTCCCTTACCTTAGGTCCGACTTGCTTTGTAAGTGTCCGAACCTCCTGTATAATGATTTAAATAATGTTATTGACTTATTCCAGAATCATACTTATTTTTATGATATCATATATGGTCATATTCTTAGCTTCTTAGTAGTAATATTTCATTTCTACTTGTTATTCGGGTGTTTATAACTTTTTGTTTTTATGCGTGTTTTGTCGAATAAATTCTTATTCTTCTCTTTAGGTTATAGATACCTCATTTCTAGAATGGTATTAGTGTAATATATATCATATTCATTCATTCAATTCATTTATATAATCATTATGAAATGAATATCATGTAGAACGAGTCGCATCACATCGTGGAGACGGTATTCCGTACGTACGCACGAGTGATGATATCATTCCTATGATCGTGGAATTGTATTGGAGTATATGTATACTATTTCAGAATCAATATCACTTTATAATAGTAATATATAGTCATTATTTACACCATTATACCCATCCATGTAAGGTGGTGGTGGAAAATAGATCACACCACGGCGTGGAGACGGTATTCCGTACGTACGCACGCGCGGTGATTTCTTTTTCCGTAGGATGGATAGATGGTGAAATAGGATTGTTTAATACTTATAATAACATATCAGTATATGATTGATACTGATGTTATTACTTCATAATGAAACAACCTAAGAAGAGGAAGTGGAAGAATAAATAAAGGTGAAAGAATCGGTAACGGAAATTACCTCTTCTTTGAAGGGCTTCTTTGAGACCTTCTTTTAGGGCACTAAAATTGGTCTTTGAAGAAGACCAGGACCTCTAGGATATCTCTAGGGAAGTGGAGAGGAGAAAGTGGCAGAGGTTGTCCGAGCTTGAAGGCTCAAAGTGGTGTGAGGAAGAGGGGGAGGAGGTGTCCTTTTATAAGGGAGGAGAGGGGCACCTTTGGAATAACTAAAACTATTATTTTATTATAAAGTCAAGTTTAATTTTAAATAGCTCCAAATTGATATATTTCGAAGCTAAGGTGGGGATGGGTCAAAATCCTCTCATACAATAGAATTTAGACAAGTTTAGGTTCCTATTTTGACCTAATCATTTAGATTTAACATTAAGTTAAATAATTTTACTTTTACCATGTCTTCTTGTGTTCTTATACTATAAGGTTAATAAACTTACTATAAGCAGCCAAACGAACCCCAAGTTGTTTATTATTAATATATATAACCTTATCTAAGTCATTTGGCCGAACCTTAGATTTTTAAGAATAAAATAACAATTACCAATATAATATTTGTTTTAAAAACTATTTTATGTCAATTTTGACACTATTTAGTAATTGATTTTTGTGAAAATCATAACAGAATTATTAGTTCGAAAACAGTTAATTAAATCAATACTAACATGTCATATTAACTTAGAAAATTAGTGGGATTCATAAAAATTCTCAAATTACATTTATTTTGGTGTTTATAACATCAATTATGTCAATATTTCATTAATAAGATAATTACTGCATCATCATTGTGTCATAAATAAATTAAATTATTTAATGTCTAAAAATTACAAATAAAATACCATTATGTAAAAAAACTTTTTTGCTTTCTAATGAATATTTATAGTCTAATTTATCTTATGTATTACCCCATATTAAAAATTATTTACTTATTAAACTTTGATTTTAACTATTTTAACCCTTCTTTAAATAAATTAATAATAAATGTCCTAATCTAATCGAAGTGGGCCTAAATGGTCATATTTTATTCCTAAGTTTGTTTTTGGTCGAATTACACTTATCCAATAGAATTAGGACATGTGTTAGGGTAATAATAATATCATCTTTACCCTTAATTACCCTATTTACTTTTTACCGTGGTAAAAAAAGTAAAAAGTTACTATTCACCAAAAAATTATTTTCATCTCATTGAACCACATTTTACTTACTGACATCAACCGTGTCTCTCAGATTTTTGAAATTCCACTCACAGAAGCGGTAAAATTATGTTTTATGAAAAATTCAGTTTTTTAACTACCACTTAGTGGTTTCACTATTCATCAAAAATTAAAAGTTTTCAGAAAAATACCAAAATTTCACCCTAGGCTAATTTCGATATTCCGAATCCAAAAATGAAGTCCATTTTGAAAAATAAAATTTATAAAATTTCAAAAAGTGGTTATTACTATTCATAACGGCTAGTTTTAATAATATTTTAATAGCATATCGTTTTTTAGTGAAACTCGGTATTGCGTAAGACGCAAGCTATCGAGGAAGGTCGTGATTTCGTGTAAAGCAAGCCAAGAAAGTGTTGTGTAGAAAAAGATTCCTTTGATGATTTACATAACATAAAAGTCTCGGGTGTTACATTCTACCCCCCTTAAAATGAATTTCTCCCTCGAAATTCGTCACTTTATAACAAACAGATGAGGATACCTCTCCCTCATCATATCCTCAAGTTCCCATGTAGCTTCTTCTAATTGGTGGTTCCTCCATAAAACTTTCACCAATCGATTGGTCTTGTTTCGTAGGACTTTTTCGCTACGATCCAGAATCTCTATCGGTTGTTCTTCATAAGAAAGATCTTGCTCCAGTGGTACAACTTCTGAGCTGAGTACATGTGAAGGATCAGGTATGTACTTTCTCAGGAGAGATACATGGAACACATCGTGAACTTGAGAGAGATTCGGTGGAAGCGCCAATCGGTAAGATACCTTCCCAACACGATCCAGTATTTCGAAAGGACCGATATATCTAGGGCTCAACTTCCCCTTCTTTCCAAATCTCATAACCCTCTTCCAGGGAGATATTCGTAAGAACACTTTATCACCCACTTCAAACTCTAGGTCTTTTCTTCGGTTGTCGGCATAACTTTTCTGTCGACTCTGAGCTGCTCTTATGTGTTGTTGAATAGATCTGACCTTTTCTTCCATTTCATCAATGAGATCAGGTCCTAATATCTTTCTTTACCCAACTTCATTCTAGAAAGTTGGAGTCCTGCATTTCTTTCCATAGAGAGATTCATAAGGAGCCATCTGAATACTGGAGTGAAAGCTATTATTATAAGAAAATTCCACCAAAGGTAGGTGTTGATCCCAAACTCCTTTTAAATCCATAGAGCATGATCTCAAAATATCTTCTAGGGTTTGAATTGTTCTCTCAGACTGACCGTCTGTCTGAGGATGATAAGCAGTGCTGAAACTCAACTCTGTATCCAGTGTATGCTGAAGACTTCGCCAGAACTTCGAGGTAAATCTCGGATCCCGGTTAGATATAACAGAAAGTGGTACTCCATGAAATCTTACCACTTCCTTTACATATATCCTGGCAAGCTGATCCAGAGAGAAATCCTCTCTAATAGCAATGAAGTGTGCAGACTTTGTAAGACGATCAACTATGACCCAGATAGCATTATTGCCTTTGGATGTTTTAGGAAGTCCTGTGACAAAGTCCATAGTAATGTTTTCCCATTTCCATTCGGGTATGGGTAATGGTTGTAACATCCCCTTAGACTTCTGTCTCTCAGCATTAACTTGTTGACAAACCAAGCATCGAGAGACATATTCAGCAACATCTCTTTTCATGCCATCCCACCAGAAGTACTCTTTCAGGTCCCTATACATCTTCGTGCTTCCAGGATGAATAGAGAATGAAGAACTATGAGCCTCATCCAGCAGCTCCTTCTTTAATTCGGGGATGGGAGGAACACAAACCCGATTCCTGAACTTTATTATCCCATCACAATCAAGGTTGAACTCAGGAACATTTCTCACCTTCTTTTGTAACTCGACATCTTCTTTCTGTGCCTCTTTAATCTTCACATGTATAGATGGTTGAACATTCATTTGAGAAAGGTAAGATTTTTCCCCTTACATTATAATTCCAAGATCCATCCTTTGTAAATCCATAAATATTGGATCTTTTGTGATCCTCATCATGGATAAACTAGCATGGTCTTGTCGACTTAATGCATCTGCCACCTTGTTTTCTTTCCCAGGGTGGTAATGGATTGAGCAGTCGTAATCCTTAATCAGCTCCAACCATCTTCTTTGAGGCATATTCAGCTCCTTTTGTGTGAAAATATACTTTAAACTTTTATGATCACTATAAATATCACACCTTTCACCATAAAGGTAATGCCTCCAAATCTTTAATGCAAAGATTACCGCAGCTAACTCCAAATCATGTGTTGGGTAATTTTTCTCATGGATTTTCAACTATCGTGAGTCATAAGCTATCACCATATCATTTTTCATAATAACACACCCTAATACCTTCTTGGATGCATCACTATAGATAACAAACCTTTCTCCACTACAAGTCAGTGTGAGCACAGGTGCACTGGATAACCTTCTTTTCAACTCCTTGAAATTCTCTTCACATTCTTTCATCCAGACAAACTTAACTCCTTTCCGAGTCAACTTGGTGAGTGGATTAGATAATCGTGAAAAATCTTTCACAAAACGTCGATAATATCCAGCTAAACCAAGAAAACTTCGGATCTCAGTTACTGTTGTTGGTCTCGACCATCTTTCGATAACCTCTGTTTTTGCTGGATCCACAGATATCCCCTCTTTTGAGATTATGTGACCCAATAATGAAACTTTTTGAAGCCAAAATTCACACTTGGTAAATTTGGCATAAAGCTTCTCCTTTCTCAGGGTCTTCAATATAATTCTCAAGTGATCTTCATGTTCTTCCTTGCTCTTTGAATAGACAAGAATATCGTCTATAAAGACTACCACAAATTGATCAAGATAGTCTCTAAAGACTCTATTCATCAGATCCATGAAGATAGCAGGGGCATTAGTAAGACCAAATGGCATCACTATAAATTCATAGTGTCCATACCTTGTACGGAAATCCGTCTTTGGTATATCCTCCCTTTTGACCCTTAATTGATGATAACCTAAACGAAGATCAATCTTGGAAAAGTATTGAGCTCTGCGTAGTTGGTCAAATAGGTCATCAATGCGCGGGAGAGGATATTTGTTCTTGATAGTGATCTTGTTAAGTTCTCGATAATCAATGCAGAGTCTCATTGATCCATCTTTCTTCTTAACAAATAGAACAGGTGCTCCCCAAGGTGACGCACTAGGGAATATGAATCCCTTATCAAGATTCTCTTGGAGTTTCTTCTTCAATTCCTGCAACTCAATTGGGGCCATTCTATAAGGTGTCTTTGAAATAGGCAAAGCACCCGGTACGAGTTCTATTGAAAACTCAACTTCACGATTTGGTGGAAGACCCGGTAATTCCTCCGGAAAGACATCATCAAACTCCTGTACGATGGGAATATTCTTAATCATGAGTTTCTCACCAACCATTTGAGATAAATAACCTTCATTTAGTGGAATCAATACCCATAAAATGGAAGAAATTTCCATTGGAAGGTTATGTTCATCCTTGCATTGATAGACGATCATAGATTGATCTGGAATATGAAATGTGACTTCCCTTATTTGGAAATTGATATGAGCTCCATATAAAGAAAGCCAATCCATGCCAAGAATCACATCAAATTCCACTATAGGAAGGATCACAAGATTTACAGGAAGCACTTTCCCACAAACTTCGATCGGAGAATAATTATAAACTTTTGATGCGACTGTTGTGCCATTAGGTGTTGTCACAGCTAACTCAACATCTAATTGTTGAGGTAATATGGTGATACCCTTAGAAAATTCTTCAGAAATAAAAGAGTGGGTGGATCCAGAATCAAATAAAACATTTTCTACTTTAGAGTGGATGGTAAGTGTACCTTTCACCACATCGTTATCGTACTCCACATCGCTGATAGAAATTTCATGTGACTTTCCTTTGTCTTTAGCCTTAAGAGTTTGTTGATGTCGACCATCATCATCAACCCTTGGATTAGGGCATTTGTTGGCATAATGCCCCATCTCCTTGCACTTGAAACATTGAAGTGTAGTAGGTTCATTCTGTGTATCCCTTCCTTTGTTTGCATCATTAGACATCTTCTTCCCATCATCGCAGCATTCAAATGCCCGATGACCTTCCTTTCCACATTTGAAACATTTATTTGTCCCTTTAAGACAACTCCATCCATGTTTCTTTCCACACTTTGAGCATAAGGGAAAGCTCATCTTCTTTTCAGTGTGCTCTTTAGATTTTCCTTTGAATTCCATTTTCCTCTTCTTATCAAACCCATATGACTGATGGGTTACTCCAATCTCCATATCGACTTTGAGAGCACATCGAACGATTTCCTCGTAGCTATTGAAGTCCCTTATGGCTAACGGCCTTCGAAGACTTGGTTTTAAGCCACTAAAGAATCGATCGATCTTACTCTCAGGTTGGATAATAATACCAGAAGCGTACCTTGCAATTCTTGTAAAATTTGCTTCATAGGTACCAACAGATTCATCATCCTTTTTCTTCAGTTCAAGAAACTCTTTCTCCATCTTTGTTCGGAGAATACGAGGGAAGTACTTATTGAAAAATAAGTTCTTGAACTCGTCCCATTCCATGGAATCAATTTCATCCCTTTGCCTCGTATTCTTAATAAGATTCCACCATTGATCAGCATCACCTTCCAAACGATACACTGCTAAGATGACTTTATCATGATCAGAACATTGAAGAACTGAAAATATCTTTTCAGTAGTACTAATCCATTGTTCAGCAACTAATGGATCAGTAGACCCGCTGAAAGAAGGTGGACGCTGTCTCGTGAAGGATTCAACAGAATGTTTCTCCTTCCTTTGCTCGTTTGGAAGTCCTGCATGATTCATAGCTTGAGAAAGTTGTGTGAGCATGGCTACAAGATTTTGCTTTCCAACTCCCATAACGTTTGGTTACTCAGGGGGACAATCATTGCATTGCCCGTCGCATTCCGCATTAACACGATTCGTTCGGGTTCCAGCCATTGACTAAAACCAAGAAGAATAGTGTGAGCAACACTAATTATAATAGGAAAACCACATAATCAAGAATAAAATTTCACACTTAAGGTCTTATCCTAGGTTATTCATGGCCATTTCTAAAACACTAATATTGTGTTCTATGCTTAGACTTGTCCTTAGGGTTCTTACTAAGGCTTTCACATCCTAGTTTCCAAAGGTTTACTATACCTTTCCTCTGATACCAAATATAACGACCCATACTTTACATACATTGTTAATAATTCAAAATTGAAGCATACTTATTACAACATATAACAAAACCACGAAAGGAACATATAGGTATAGTGTCTTTAGAAACTCGGAAACATAAACAACAGGTTCATAAAGCATCAACTTTGCCTCCCACTTATTTCATCATATCTAGAGTCCCTTTTTGGCATATCCTACTTAATAACCTTCTTCCTGACCTGGGGAAAGAAAACATACAAAAGGGTGAGCTCAAATGCTCAGTAAGGGTAAACAAAATAAATATCAATAACATCGTATACATTAGCACATAAATTTTGGAAATCTTAACCTGCAAAAGAGATCATAATTTCATAACATGGGATAAATTATGGCAGTGAAATGTAATCACAATAATCATAACTTAAAACATGAAACTTTGTGGCATACACACATAATCATAGAGAATCATTTCTTGTTAGTCAAGACTCATTTCCAAGACTATCTTAGTGGACAAAGTCCATTTCAGAACCGAGTCACCCTCGTTTCAGTCCTGTTTCACTGAACCGGTATAACCTACCATTCCAGCCATGTCTATCTCATGAGATATAAAATCTTTACCCAATTCATTGGAGGGAGATATAGGTCCCACCCATCTCATAATGATACCATTCTTATGTGTGCCACAAAATCATAAATCATACATCATTGCATAACCCATGTAATACAAATGGGAATCTTAAACATCATGACATCATAAAACAATTCATATAAGATAAAGGAATTCATAAAAATAATTCCATCACAACATAATCAAATAAATTTAATAATAGGGATAAAAACAGAACCCTTTATTATCTTATATGGAAAATAATTTTGATAAAACACTTGAACTCCATTCTTGAGGAAAATATCCTTTCTTCTTCAAAAACATTTTTCCTTTCTTAACATGTCATACAACTTTAAACTAAAAGAAGTTGATTAAAAATAAACTTGAAAACTTGTAAAGGATGATTCTTAGAAATAATGTTTTAAAAATCCATTCATGCCGTATAAGTTAAAAAAACATTCTTCCCGTACTTTTGTCGGAAAAGTCAAAAAGTACCTCGTACGAAAAACGACAAAAGATTCCTTTCATATCTTTTACTAAAAACTCACCGAAGGGTAAAATTGGATTTAAACAATTGTAGTTGGATGGAAATAATATTACATATTGAGGAAACATGGATGTGGATGATAAAATACACCCCAGTAAATACCAAAGTATAAACAATCTCGGATAAAATGAGATTGTGATATATTCTCTTACCTTAGGTCCGACTTGATTTGTAAGTGTCCGAACCTCCTGTATAATGATTTAAATAATGTTATTGACTTATTCCAGAATCATACGTATTTTTATGATATCATATATGGTCATATTCTTAGCTTCTTAGTAGTAATATTTCATTGCTACTTGTTATTCGGGTGTCTATAACTTTTTGTTTTTATGCGTGTTTTGTAGAATAAATTCTTATTAATCTCTTTAGGTTATAGATAATTCATTTCCATAATGGTATTAGTGTAATATATATCATATTCATTCATTAAATTCATTTATATAATCATTATTAAATGAATATCATGTAGAACGAGTCGCATCACATCGTGGAGACGTTATTCCGTACGTACGCACGAGTGATGATATCGTTCCTATGATCGTGGAATTGTATTGGAGTATATGTATACTATTTCAGAATCAATATCACTTTATAATAGTCATATATAGTCATTATTTACACCATTATACCCATCCATGTAAGGTGGTGGTGGAAAATAGATCACACCACGGCGTGGAGACGGTATTCCGTACGTACGCACGCGCGGTGATTTCTTTTTCCGTAGGATGGATAGATGGTGAAATAGGATTGTTTAATACTTATAATAACATATCATTATATGAGTGATACAGATGTTATTACTTCATAATGAAACAACCTAAGAATAAGAAGTGGAAGAAGAAATAAAGGTGAAAGAATCGGTAACGGAAATTACCTCTTCTTTGAAGTGCTTCTTTGAGACCTTCTTTTAGGGCACTAAAATTGGTCTTTGAAGAAGACCAGGACCTCTAGGATGTCTCTAGGGAAGTGGAGAGGAGAAAGTGGCAGGTTTTGGCCAATCTTGAAGGCTCAAAGTGGTGTGAGGAAGAGGGGGAGGAGGTGTCCTTTTATAAGGGAGGAGAGGGGCACCTTTGGAATAACTAAAACTATTATTTTATTATAAAGTCAAGTTCAGTTTTAAATAGCTCCAAATTGATATATTTCAAAGTTAAGGTGGGGATGGGTCGAAATCCTCTCATCCAATATAATTTAGACAAGTTTAGGTTCCTATTTTAACCTTATCATTTAGATTTAACATTAAGTTAAATAATTTTACTTTTACCATGTCTTCTTGTGTTCTTATACTATAAGGTTAATAAACTTACTATAAGCAGCCAAACGAACCAAAAGTTGTTTATTATTAATATATATGACCTTATCTAAGTCATTTGGCCGAACCTTAGATTTTTAGGAATAAAATAACAATTACCAATATAATATTTGTTTTAAAAACTATTTTATGTCAATTTTGACACTATTTAGTAATTGATTTTTGTGAAAATCATAACAGAATTATTAGTCCGAACAAAGTTAATTAAATCAATACTAACATGTCATATTAACCTATAAAATTAGTGGGATTCATAAAAAGTCTAAAATTACATTTATTTTGGTGTTTATAACATCAATTATGTCAATATTTCATTAATAAGATAATTACTGCATCATCATTGTGTCATAAATAAATTAAATTATTTAATGTATAAAAGTTACAAATAAAATACCATTATTTAAAAAAAAAATTAGATTTATAATGAATATTTATAGTCGAATTTATCTTATGTATAACCCCATATTAAAAATTATTTACTTATTAAACTTTGATTTTAACTATTTTAACCCTTCTTTAAATAAATTAATAATAAATGTCCTAATCTAATTGAAGTGGGCCTAAATGGTCATATTTTATTCCTAAGTTTGTTTTTGGTCGAATTACACTTATCCAATAGAATTAGGACATGTGTTAGGGTAATAATAATATCATCTTTACCCTTAATTACCCTATTTACTTTTTACCGTGGTAAAAAAAAGTAAAAAGTTACTATTCACCAAAAAATTATTTTCATCTCATTGAACCACATTTTACTTACTGACATCAACCGTGTCTCTCGGATTTTTGAAATTCCACTCACAGAAGCGGTAAAATTAAGTTTTATGAAAAATTCAGTTTTTTAACTACCACTTAGTGGTTTCACTATTCATCAAAAATTAAAAGTTTTCAGAAAAATACCAAAATTTCACCCTAGGCTAATTTTGATATTCCGAATCCAAAAATGAAGTCCATTTTGAAAAATAAAATTTATAAAATTTCAAAAAGTGGTTATTACTATTCATAACGGCTAGTTTTAGTAATATTTTAATATCATATCGTTTTTTAGTGAAACTCGGTATTGTGTACGACGCAAGCTATCGAGGAAGGTCGCGATTTAGTGTAAAGCAAGCCAAGCAAGTGTTGTGTAGAAAAAGATTCCTTTGATGATTTATATAACATAAAAGTCTCGGGTGTTACAACAGTGATCGTGGAGTTTGTTATCCTGGTTGTGAACTGTTGCTAGTGATGAGGTCGGTACCTCATGTGGCTTGGTGTGTGAGATGAGTATATCTAGATTATTCATGGTGTATGTACGGGCATACACCTGAGTTGAGCTGACTAGATGTGTTTAACTAAGGATGGTCATGATATGATTTTCTCTCTCGTCTGGGTTCTCTCTAGCTGTGATGAGTGTAATTTTGCCTTTCAGTTTCTCTCTTTTGTTTTGGGTTTTTGGGGTGCCTACTGAGTATTTTTATACTCACCCCTACACGGGATTTTCCCACACATGTTTATTTCTTGTGCAGTCCACAGGCCTTTTGACGGTGTCCCGGGAGGACCCAGAGCAGGCGGTGCTGAGTGAGTGGGACTGACTATAGAGACTTACCAGAGCTGTGTCGAGGAGCTTTCTGGAGGTGCTTTTGGTAGATTACCCCTTCTTTCGAGTAGGTTGGATGATTTTGTGGTTTTTCTTTTGGTGGGCACTATTTTGACCTTTTGTACTTCTGATGTACTCTGGTTTGGGATAGTTGTATGCATGCATCTACATTTTAGTTTTATATATCTCTGCACTGTTTCATGGAGGTGTATGTGGGTGCGTGTGTGTAGGTACCTTAGGCTAATGCCTCCCAAGTTTGTGTGATAGCCTACTCGGAGCTAGACGCCAGCCCCTGGCCTATTGGAGGCGGGCTTGGGGAGTCGCAGCTCGAGCCCCATTGGGTCGGGTCGTGACACCACTCAAGAATATCCTCATATTTATAGGATCACTTTTAACCATAGAAGATGATTGGATGCTAGTGAGTAAATTAAGAGTCAGTATCCACCATATGTACTGGGTTTCCAACACCCACTTGACTCAGAATATAAAGATCATAGATGAAAACTTCAACCAAGGAAGATTCCACCAAAGGATTCTCCTGTGGAATTTATTTCACAGCTTCCTCTATCAAATTTAGAAGATATCTTATTGGAGACATTTTATAAAAAATACTAGATAATAACTAATTAGATCATGATCAAATTCAAAAATCATTAGATCTCTTATAAAATTCAATCCAATGATTTAGAAAATGACAATTTAAAAAAATTATATTTTCTACCAATGAAGGACATTACTTAAAATGGAATAGGTAAATTTAAAAAATCTTCCTATACATCTCACTCAAAAAACTACAAAATCCAAGTCTTAAACCTAGTAAAATTCCCAAACCACTGATGGAAACTCGTGTTTAGTCACAGAAGTGAGCTAACAATTCCATTATTCTATACTTTATTTTTAAATTCTAATACTAAAAACTCATATCTACCAAATATATCAATAAAAACATAGAAACTTTTAATAAAAATCATATTGAGCCATTGGTTTGATACCAAATTGAAATAGACCAAACTAGGTCGATCAAACCATACACCCAATATTTTCATCACGTGAAGAGGTGGAGAAAAGACAACCAAACAATTATTGATTATTACTAAAACAAATTATACAATCAGAGTACAACATGGAAGAAAATTATCTAACAAGATATATAAAATAAATAAAAACCTTCTAAACAAGGGGAGTATGAATCATAAAAGAACAATAATTCTCCATGTGACCAATCATTGTATCTAAACCATATAGAAATAAAGGAAACAAGAATAAGATAACAAAACAAGTTACAATATGCCTTTCAATTATCTGAATCCCATAATAAAACGTTTACAATCACTCAAATGAAAAATCAGGGAGTGAGAAAAACTCATAGTTGGATAGCACCACATATTCAATAAATGTCCTCATATCAAGAATAGAACAGTTCTAGATAAAAACAGTTTTAAAAATCATTTTCAAAAAATCCAAACATATTTGTAAATCATTTTATGTTGTTTTTTTATAAATACATTTCATATTCTCAAAGACATAAACATGAAATGTTTAAAGTATTAAATTGGAAAGCATATCAATACATCAATATGTAAGAAGGTGAACACATATAAAATAAATAACATATAATCCAAATTAATGTGATATAACCTCATATAATAACCTGTGAGAAACAATCAAGGATATAAATCCATCATGTGATAAATAAATGAGAAATGACAAATAACCTCATATTGGGACCTTTCCGATGGGAATACATATGTGACATAAAAGATAGTAAATAATAATAAATTGGTACCAATTAGTATCGATTCATTCCACAGTCCATCGATACCATAAAGGTTACCTCCTAGTGGTGCCACACTCACTAAGATTACCCGTGCCTATTTCCCAATGCACCCAAGGTTACCAATTTTACAATTGTAAATATACATTTCAAAACCATTCTAAAATTTATAAAACATTTCCCAATCCAATAAAATATTATTTCTTGTTTGAAAATCCATTTAAAAATTAAAACTACAACACAAGAATGAAAACAAACACTTAGTGTGCAAAAAGTAGTTTTTAAATAAGGCCCCTTAAAAATATTTAAAATTCTAATAAATACCTTGAAACCAAGAATCACTTAAATCCAATGAATAACACAAATGAAATTACAATGAAATATAATAAATCAATTCAATTAACCCATTGTATAAAAAAAACACAAATAGTATAAACATATCTACCTTCAACCAATGTGATTAAAAACCAAGAGAACAACCTTTAAAAGAAAATTCATGTCAAGAGACTTCAAAGGATGAATAGAAAAAACTATTTGAAAATGAATCTGAACCATAACCACATCTAATAATGTATTTTCGAATTAATTAAGGAATAACCATAAGCAACATATACTCAGAGAGGGACACTACAAAAACCATGATGTTTGATCACCGAATGAGTGATCAAAAAGGAGGGATATCTGAAAAATCGCATTGGGTGATCTCTAGGATGATAGAGGGAGGATACATGGTTGAATGAAATAAAAATCACTCAGAAATCACCCAAAAACCAAAAAAACACGATATTTACCCAAGCTTTAATCCCATTACATGGTTTGGAATCTGTAGACCACAAAAATAATTAAATTATTATCTTCTTTTAATTAAAATACAAATTTTTACATTACATGATGTGAATCCTTAATACACATCATTTAAGATTCAATCTATGAACTACAATCATGACATTTTCCAAGAAACCATTACACAACATGTAATCCCTTTACATGGAATTTAATAACCAAATAGACAGAAAATAGCCCATATTCTACACAAATCCCTAAAACAATATAATGTGTTCTCTAAACATAGGGAGAACCCATTATTTATTTTAACACATTTATACTAGGACTTCATTAATTCAAACAAACATACATTTTAAAACGTTAGGTAATTTTTCCCTAAAAAGGTTATCCATCCCCAATAAGCCTACAAACGCACCTAAACAATGAGGATAAACAAATCATAAACATGGGAGTACTTGAAAAGCATAATGGGATGTTACAAGGTTTTAATAGAATCTTCATATAATTTTCTAAATGACATACTTTTTTACCTTTTTACAATAGTGTGAAATTAATTTTTTTATCATATATGAAATTTATTGAATTACCCACCATCATCACCACTCATTACATTAACGATTCCTTTATACTTTTACAACATTATTATTGAATAAATTTTATTTCCCAATATTCTATATGTTTTTAGTTTTTTTTAAGATTTTTTCAAAACTAAAAACGTTATTTTTCTAAAGATTTTTTATATTTTTTTTGGTAATAAAATTAATCAATGATATCAACCCTTTATTGTACTTATGATTCACCGGTGATGTGATATACATATAACTTACTGATTCTATCTTTATATGGTTTATTATTAGTTTAACTTGGGAAATTATTGATATTTTGTATACTAGTTATTTCAATATGAAAAATTATTTATTTTTATGGAATATAGATTAATATGTATTGATTATTCAAATGATTAATACATTGGATTAATTAAGTGATAGGTGGGGCCTAGAATTACACATCCCTTGGATTCATCACTAGGTCTCATTTGAAAAATTATCTTTGGTATTTTGCCAATACCTTATACATTTATGTAAGATATCATGGAAAGAGGCTTTAATGGTAAGTTTAAAATTTAGGAAATTATGCATTTCATCAATATGAAATAATTTATTTATTTTCATGTGAATGGTTTATATTTTATCATATCAATGGATAAGTTTCTATCTTATGTGATTATTTATGTGACATTATTTGATTATTATTTATTATTTCCACATTATTCGTTCCATATAAGAATCCACTACAAATATACCCTTACTAAGCATCTAAGATCACCCCTTTCTTACATTTCTTTTCCCTAATATTCAAATATGTGTTTCATGATTGATATATATGGTTATTTTAGAATAAATAATGTTATAATAGAAGAAAATACTATTTTTTATTTTATTTTTTCAATTTTAAGTTAATATTAAATAATGTTTCTAGTTTACCAATACTACTAAACAATTAAATCATTTGGGGAAATCTCTTGTAACTAGTGATAATTTAAAAAATTTACCACCAAATATAGGAAACCTAGAAATGGGTATTTACATTTGGTATCAGATAATGTTCAGTTGAAACATTAAGAACCACATGTAGGAAAACAGATTATGAAATATAACCCTATGAATGAATTTAAGGATAAGTCTAAATATATAATAACATCGTAATGTTTTGGTAAGGTACATATTATGTGGATTCCCTGTAAATAAATTCCTATCTTGATTTTACAAGTGGATGTGGATAAAACATAGTTTTACCAAGGGGTAATAACTATAAAACGACCGAATTTGGATTTGACTCAATCACTACCTGGTGAATGAAGGTATGCCTTTATGTACACCAATTTTGATACTCCTAAGAGATACTGTTGAGTTAATTTAAATTTTTCTAAACCCATTATGAAGGATTTGAAAATATTTTTATTTGAGAATATTTATAAAGAAACCAGGTTTATGAATTATTTAATTTTTTTAGTGTGTTTCACTAGTTATAATATTATATAATGTGTTTTATAATTTTATGATATAATCTAGTTTATGAAACTATTTATAAATGGCACATAATAGATGTAATGGGAACTACATCGATGTATGTAGTCTATGTAGGAATTTTCTTCCTGGGAAATATAATGAAGCTAGAGTTGGTGATGAATAAATTATAACCATATTTGGGTAGCTGACTCAAGTTATGACCAATAGCCTTGCCCAAATTGAGTAGAATAATAGTCTAAAATGTGGTGTAATAATGTTATATCACTTCATGTATCAGAAACCTCCAGCATTCAATGGGACTGAAAATCCATTTGTAGATAAGTAATGGATATGTTCTATAGATAATACATTTCTTAGTCAGAGAAGTAATGAAAGGGAGAAAATTTTCATGAAAGTTTATCATATCTTAGGATATGAATATAAATATTTTGTTTTTATAGAAATAATTAAGAATTAATCTAAAATATAAAATATGGATTTTATGGATTTTATTATATATTTCGTAGTAAAATATTTTACACACAAAAAATCAGAAGATATAGAGAGAATATTCTTGAGTCTGAGACAAAATAAAGATGAAAATATGGCTAATTGTGAATTTAACTTTACAATATTATCAAGGAATTCTATGGACTAGGTAAATTATCCAAAAATAAATATTTACCATTTAATTTAAGGGATTAGTCTAATCCCTCAGTTGGAACTAGTATCCCAAAAACTTTCATCAAAAGAAGACATAATATCATGTTATTTCAAGATAGAGAAATAATTATAAATGCATTCTAGTTTCAAAGGAATATAGAAGAAAAAAAGGATAACAAAGAAAAAATGGATAAGGGGAAGGAGGGAAATAATTATTTTCCCACATACGATAATTGTGTAAATAATTGACATGGTACGTGCCTGAAGCAAATGTGTGTTTACTTGAAATGTGGAGAGAAAGATCATTGTGCACATGAATTCAAGGGTAATAAAAAAACCTCTAATGTTTAGTGTTACAATTATAAGAATATGAGGAAATATGAAAATTAACACTCCAAGAATTATGGGAATACACATCATAAGAATCTAGGGGTTCAAGGTCATGTTTATGCTATTACTGCAATCAAAGTGGATTGTTTCAATTTGTTGTGTATTTTGATTCAAGAATTATGTTTTTAAAGTATTTTATTAATGATATTATAACTATAAGAATAATGAAACCTATAAGTATTGTACTATATTAGTTTTTCAATAATTATTTTAAAGCATATGGTGAATGGTACCAATGTCCATGAAAATTGTTTCAATTGAAAGTTGATATTTCTGGGGGAAATTATTTAGGGAAGACAAACCTTAATATGTGATAGATATTTAGATAATGATGATAAATATATTTTTATGGGATAGTATTTGTGACCTTGAAATTGGTAAGTGATTTGATGGTTTATGTTATCTTTACTGCAATTTATTATTTTTTTGGGATTTGTGGAATACATTTGATAATTTGAGATTTTATTTATGTAATAATGCATGTTTTCATTATGGTTTTATGGTGACCAATGTATTGAAATATGTTTTATGTGACATTAAGAGTTTATCAATATTTTTTTGGGTAATTAAATGTTATGTTAATTTTTTAAATTTAATGACCTTTATTCTTTTTTTTTGAAATTTAATTTGGTTAGATATATTTTGGATGAGACATGAGGTTAACTATTTTGGAAGTGGAAGAAGTTGTACTTTGGGGTAATTTTTGAGGTTTTATAGAATAATGTATTATTTGATAAATTTTACTGACCATATTGGATTTAGAAAATATTAAGAGACATACAGATGTTATTGTTACTCTATTATGGATCTTCTTATCTATTAAAAGTTATTTTTAGTGCTTCTTACATAAAAAATAATCTTTTATATTCATTTATTTGTGTAATAAATGAATTGGAAATTGATAAAAGCACAACCAAAATATAAAATTGTTTATATAAAATAAAGATATATCAATTAAGTATATTTTTTTGGGTTATCTATCATGATAATAATATAATCCAACAATACTAGGAAAATGACCTTGAAAAAATTATTATCTTATTACCATCATATTTTATGAATCAATGATCATTTAAATTGTCACAAATTTATGGTTTTTTTATATTAATATTCTCTTGATCAATCATTTTTTGTGATAAATAATCTCGATCACCCTACATAATTTTTATTATTTTCTTCCTTATTCATATTTTAACTCCCTAATAATGTTTTCATACTTGTAAAACTTGTTATGTTTTATTTTATTGAACTTAATACTACTCTTTCACTTTTATCAAGAGGGAGTTTTATTCATCCTTTTTATAATGTGGATTAAAAAAAGTATTTTCATATGGAAAACCCTTGATTTTAGAGTGCTTTTTCGAATTCAAAGGATGAAATTTATTGAATGTGGAGAGAATGAAACATCCCAAGTTTTTTAAAAGAAGAATTTTTTTTGATAGTGTATGATAAATGAAATGTTGAGCTTAAACGGACCACAAAATATATTTAATTAGGTTAAATCTCTTCAATAGCTTGTGATACAAAAAACATCATCTCTAAAAAATCCTTAAAATAGTATACTATTAAAACATAGTCATTAAATTGGTGGGTAGAAATAGAACTAATAAAATTAAGATAATTATATGGTTTACACATGTATATAATAAATTCAATGTTTATAAACCTTTTAGAAGTAAAAAAAAATTGAAAGTATGAGAAACATTTCACTAAAGAGATATGTTTATGCGTATAGTTCATTTTTATCATAATAAATTAAATTAGTATCTATTTTTGAATTATTTTAAATAAATATATAACTTTTTTATTCGATAAATTTTTTTGTTATTCATCTATTATTTATTCTAGACCAGAGATTAATAAATCCATTTTTTCTTAATATATTATTTTCCTGAAAAGATGTTTTATTGCATTTTTTTGCATTTAGTTCAACATTAATTATTTTAAATATTAAAAAAATTAATTTCAAAAAGCTACCTCAATTTTTTTAAATCATATTGTCAAAATTATTGATAATTTTATTAAAATAATAATTTTTTGATGAGTAGTGAAAAAAATTGATTTTTATTGAAAACTACATTTTGTTAAAAGAATTTACAAGTTCAATATTTATTAAAAATTATTTTAAAAGTAAAATTAGTTAAGATAAATTATAATCAATCCAATATAATTTATTTTAATAAATTATATGTTAAATATTGGAATAAAAAATTTATATAATTTTGAAAAAGTTTCTTTGGAAAATGATGTTTTCATTGCATCTATGGTTTTAACTTTAAATAAATTTCTTCCAATTCAATGAATTGAGTTTTGAAAACTGGATTCCATATTTTAAATTATAATAAAAAATTTTATTTAATAATTTTAGCTTAATTTTGTTTAATAATTAATAGTAAAAATGGTTTTAATTGATTACATAGTTAAGGTTAAAACTTGTATATCGACGGTTAAAATAAAATGATAATTGTAAAAATTACATAATTACATTTTCAATTCATTTTTTATGGAAATATATAGAAATTATCTCATATAAGGTTTGATAATGATCCATTTTGAGCCTTTTTACATGTGAAAAATTTGGTTTTAATTTATTCTTTTCATAAATTTCATGTGTATACTCTCCACCACTTATAAAATGTGACAACCTATCCTCTCTTCTTTAAACATAGAAATTAATTTTGTTATGACAAATACATACCCAAATACATTAAATACATCCCAACCCATATCCTAGATTCTTTTTTTGATCATAAAACCATTATATAAAGGATTTTGTTTTAAACCTAAAGAGTTTCTCTGAAGAAGAGGTATAATTATTAACAACGAGTCTTAATTCTATTTATTCCTATAACTCTTTAAAATATTATCCAAATATGAATAAATAATAACAAAATTATCTTAAATAAAATTTTAATTTTTTTTTTAATGAAGTAACTTATATCTTACCAATCTTCTATCAATTTGGAAGTAAAATTGATCGCGTGTATGTGAGACTAACGCCCCGCGAACCGATGTACTTAGTTTTCTATCACAACCTCCCACTGATGTATATAATGATGGATTTGATGTTTATATATTATATTTAGTTAATAATTATTCCTATTAAATTATAATATCTTCAATAACTTCTTACATTCTGATTCATTATATAATGATAATATCGCTCGTGCGTACGTGCGAACTACCACCTCCACGAAGCAATGTGAAAATTTTATTATTTTATTTTTTCATGGATGGTAATAAGGATATATTTATTTAATATATCTAATAAATATGATAGGTTAATCACTCTAGAAATGTGAAATATTATTTAACTACCTTTCTCAACATCTTTATTAAAAAATTAAAACAACATTCATCTGTACATATGACCTACCATCACCAAGCACGACATAATTTTTTTTTCTAACTAAAGTTTATGGATTTATATAAATAAATATAAAATTACAACATAATATAATTTTATCATGATTATAATTATTTAGATAATTGAACTGTGATAGAAGTAAAAGGATTAAAACTACCCAAACGAAATATATGTGAAAGATGAAGCAATTATTACCTGAAATAGTAATTTTTATTGTAGATTTGTTAATAAACTGGTGATAAAAAGTTATAATAAAATAATATGTGGTATAATATATGAGTATGTTTTTAAAATATTTTTAATATAATACTATATAAATTATATAATAGGTTCAAACATGTTCTATGGAAATTGGACTTGAGGTAATGGTTTCTCATTTCATATTTACTTCTTATGAGACATTTTCCTTATTAACCACTTATTATTTTTTGTGGTGTATATACTACCCCTTTGATATGTTATATATTGAATATAATTATCATAATGATATTTAAATTTTCAATTGAATTTATTTCGTTCATGGTGATTATGATTCAAATGTTACTAAAGTGGTATGTGTTTATTTCAAAATCTCATCATTATTTTTGGATTGTTTACTTTTAAATATCCCTAGGGGGGATTGTTTGAAATTTCAATATAATACCTATTAAATTTTATTCTAATATAGTTATTGAAGTAATTTTAATGTTATATTATTATTTTACTCTCTTTTTTAATTAAAATTATTGAGAAAATCCTTTTAAGAAAATATGACTGTATTTCTCTCCTCAGTTGAAAATCATTCTTCTTCTATATCCACGTTTTCAAAAAAATCAACTATTTTTTAAACATATCCCATAAATTTTATTAATGAAATATTTACCCATGTTTTACTATTTTTTAAATGTTTTGAAATGATTCTTACTATCACCTTTCAAATGAGGTACGTATTTTTATTTTTATAATAGTGTGGGGTTAAATTATCTATTCACAACATCATGGCTGGTGTAAGTACACTTGGTTCAAATTTAAAAGAACTTATTACTATTAAGGGTCACATGAATCAACACAATTGGTTGTCTTGAGGTAAATAATAAAATAATGAATAAGATAATCAAAAATCACTTCTCTCCTCCACTATACCCCCCACTTCATCTTCTATACACTCCTCTAAGACTTGATTCTCCTCAATTGTATACAAAAATACCCTCCCCTAGTCACTCCCCACGTACAAGATATCTTGATCTTTATAAAATACCAAAACCCCTTCCCTTAAGGAGATTCTCAATGAGGTTATTTCAAGAGGTAAAGCATCTATCTTTTTCATTTAGTTTCATTTCAATTTATTTTCTTTTCTTATTCTCTCATAACCTCCTCTACACAATTCATCCCCATAACTCTAGTATCATCTATATACTAGAATTATACCATGTTAATATAATAACCATTATCAATATACTTACTCTCTCTCCCTTTTATAAATGAAATCATCGTTCGTGAGGTTCCAATTTACAACCTCTCTGGACGATGAAGTTTTATTCTTCAATTTATTCTTCATTACTTGTCAAGAAACCATTTTAAGGTTTAAATAGACTATAATATATTTATTATAACCAATTTAATATTCAGTAACCCGTATATGTACATAATATTAAATCATATGACCAAACTTGTTCCTAATAATCAAAATACTGCAAAAATAATCTAAGTGATTGTCAGTAATATTTAATCTAATGATTCATCCTCAGTCCATTTAAAAAATGATATAAATGAACATTAACACCTATTTATGTTCATAAATAATATTAAAATTAAATTCTGGATATTTACATCCATTCCACATGATCTTCATTACTTAAAAACAGGTGAACCGATTATGAAAGTCAAGAAAACGAACACTCTAGAACGGAAAAATTGAATATTATAATTTATCAATAAGGATATAAATGTACTAAAATATTATTAAAAAATAAATAAATGCCTAATAGGTTATTAATTAAGTTATTAATGAGTTTAATTATATATTTTAGGACCATAATGTCAAGAGTGGAACATTCATACTTAAGGTAAGGGTTTTTCTACCCAAACCTCCATTTTCATTCGGGGTACTCTTATTCTCTACATACCTAAATTAAATTAGTATTTATTGATATTTAATCCTCATATATTCTGATAAAATGTTCTATATATATTTAAAAACAATAGTCCTACTTTCATTTATGGGGAGATATATGTTTTAAAAGGATCTTTCAAAAATTCCTCCGGTAATACAAGCCCGATTTAAGGGAATTTCTCAAATTCAAACATATTTTAAAGGTAAATCCATAATTTGTTTTTTGAAATCATTATCTTTATAAAATAACTAATTTTATTTTGAAAATAATATCTTACCTCACTTCTGGTTTTATAAAAAAAATCCACAAGAACTCTTCTTTTCAAAGTAAAAGAGTATTTTTCTCAAGAATTGCTCGATGATTTTATAAGAGAATATTCATCTATTTCAACACTCTTGTTGATTATTATGTATTATTGGGATTAATATTTTATGATATCATATATAATATTTAATTGAATATTTTATGATTATTTTGACTGTGGATGTTCTATCTTAAAACCATTCACCAATTTAGTCTAAATGGTTAGTGTTTTCTATTAATGTTTGAGGAAACTTATTTACATTTCATATATTAGTTTAAATTTGAATGTATATATTGTTTATGTTTATACCCATTCATATTATTAATAAATTGGACATAGTAAGTTTCTGTTGGGGACTGTTATAGCCCCTAAGTGTATCGATAGGTCTCATGAGAGAAAATATGGTCTTGGCACAAGTCCTTGACAAAATGGATATTTATGGTTTGGAACAAGGCCTTGACAATATGGTTATGATGTCCTACATTATGAATTCACTCATTATGAAAATAGTATTGAGAGTTAATGTGGTTATTCAATTAGTAGAATACCCATGATTATGTTTTATTATAGAATTATTTATTCAGCTCTTATCCTGTACATAATGTGTTCATGTTTATTTTTTAAAGGCATGTGTTTTTAGTTATTCACCATGCCTAATGTTTATGTTTATGATATCTTCCACTATATTTATTACCCATAATGAGTTTTTGAGGTCACCTGTTTCTTATGTTTCATTTTCTCAGGACATCAAGAAGTTTATTATGAATGGCATGTAGGTATAAACTTAGAGTTGTAGATATTCCCAACAAACAATATGTGTTGTTTTTCCTTTCAAGTTGTAATGATGAACCTATGTCTTTATCTTGTTTTCCAAAATTACTAAAATACTCAGTCCTTCATGATTCGATTCCTTGTAATCATCCCAATATATTAAAATAATGCACCAACTCCAGGTATCTTGGGTCGGGGTGTTATATTCATGATATGGTAGGTACACATATACCAAGAATCTGTAAATAAAAGTGTATAAGAAAGAATGTGGAAAAATTGGTCTAGAACCCTATCAGGAATGAAGAACATATCATATCAGCCAATCACTCATAAAATTAATGATAATAATAAATCAATCGAAACAAACTTAATAAACAAAAAATAATTAAAACATATAATAGTATTTTAATATATATAAATAATCTAATAATTCTAAATCATGATTCATAAAATTAATATTATCATCCATATCTATACACATTTATAAACCATATTACTCATTAGAATGTGTTAAAAATGAAATCTCAAAAATGGTATGATGGGATTCCTAATAAAAGTTTTCTTAATAGATAAAATAATTTTATGTTCCTTAACATAAAAATTGTGTTAAAAATATATTCATATAAAAATGAATAATGTAAAGAAACAAAACTCAATCCCATAAATATACTCCCCTATATTATTTTTTGTCATCTATATTATCTTATGCCTTCAACATCATTGACATAAAAAATCAAAAAACCAATGAAAGAATAAGGTACATCGGTATAAGGCTCAAAAAGTACATGTGGGAAATGTACCTATATAAAAAAATAACTAAAATTAATTCCAAAATTAATTAATAAAAAAACTAAAAAACTCAGGTTACCTACATAACAGAAATTGTTTTAAGGTATTTTAGCCAAAACCTTACCATTTTATTGTCCAGTAATAGAAGTGTGATAAGAAGAAACCTAGTTTATATTTACCATGACTAAAATATCATCTCACCCGGTTTATTACTTCTCCAACTCTTCAATGAAATTATATTATTACCTTGTTGAGGATAAATAAATTTATTAGATTGTTCCAAGGATTTAATTAGTAAAAAATGTGCAATCCAATCATGATTTTACTCCTCATTTGACACCTCTTTTTGTTGCTCTTCATAATTTTCATTGTTCAAATTTTTTATTATAGCTTTCGTCATATCATTATTTTATTCTTCCAAAAAATTCTTCCCTTTTTTCCTCATTCTCAGCAATGGTGAGGTTATCTTCATTAGGTTCTTCATATTTGGGCTCATCATCAGAAGATACATTAGATTCATCCTTAGTCTCATGCTCTTCCATTAAATTTTCTTCATGTTTATATTTTAAGTTATTTTACTCTTTTGTTTATTCATTTAAATAATAATCTTATTTGGGTTCAATGTTCAGGTAATTAAACACCTCTTTGAAAACAAATTAATCTATAGAGGAGTGATTTATCATCAATTTATTATAATTTCATTTATATCATCCTTGATTTTTGATTTTCTCATTGATTTGATCAATTTTGTGTTCCCGATACACAACATGAATAAAGAAAATTATTTTTTCAAACATAATGCATTCAGTACCTTCCATTTAATAAAACAATATACATAAAATAAAAAATAAAACTAAAATATAAAAATAAAATATAAAAATGTAAAAAGATAAGAAATCTTTTTTCTTAATCAATCAAACTAGAGTATTCTACTAAGACTATGTGCTTGAAATGTCACTAAAAACATAACATCCCATATCATGTTGTTAATATAAATGGTTTCATCTAGTTTGTAACCATTTAATATTTCTATTTCTTAATAAAACCTACATACGTGTTGTATAAGTTTTTTTCAAAGGTCAAACCTATATAAAAAAGGAAACTTATTATGGTGAAAATATAATTAAATATTTAAGACTAAAAATTATGTTATAAAGGATAACAACTACTATTTTGAGATCAAAAATTAATGATGATGAATAGACAAATTTAAAATCAAGGGTTTTTACATAATTAAGCATGAAATAAATATTGGATACTCGTGATATTGTGAGAATCAGGTCTCAAAAACTCACTTGGTCTGGGTAATCACTCTCCAAATACTATATTCCCACGTATTATGATCAATTAGTTTGGGTCACATAGAAATCATGTAATCAAAAACCATAGTTAAACATAACATGTAATTATCTTTATTTTCATGTAGAAAGCCATGAACTAGTAAATTCATTAAAATAGAACTCCCTCACCCAATAGATAGTGGTTATGTTCTAGAAGTAAATAAGAGATATTGAAAAATAGAATAATGAAGGAACTGAACATGAATTATCATTAAAATTAAATATTATTTATATACTCAATTTCCTTTAATTACAACACCAAAAAAACTACCACTCATTTTATCCATGAGATAGAAAAAATAGAATAAAAAACAAAAGAAAATAAAAACCTAGAAGTAGGAGATTATATCGGGACTGGATCCTCCACTGAATGTTTTCCAGTAGTAAAATTTGAATTCCATGTTTCAAGTAGTTACCTCTATTTATAGAAAACTTTCACCCCTAATATCTTAATTATATCTTCTTATAACTTAAAAATATCATGATATATCTTATGTACATCAACTCTAAATGATATTTCATATAGATAGAGTGTAATATCCCCATTTCACATAGAATCTAATCCCCTAGGATATATCTTCAAATAATTCATAGTTACCGAGAGAAGTGTTTTGATATCAATAGTTATAAACCATTCGGGGTTTTAATGGTATTTCATGGTATGAAACACAGCTCTTATTGAACTCCATTTGAATGGTTGTTGTGTATATATCACCATTGTGACACAATTTAATATAATCCATACCAGTGTTATGTTTCACCTTCATGAATTCATTGTAGACCATACATCCACCCCGCTAAAACAAATTTGATAAAATATATCCATTTCTTTATAAATATGTGTCTTGGAATCATACTAAGGTGTTCATGAAGAAAAATCCATCATGGGTCCTCAATTCTCCAACACTACTTCCATACTCACTATAATGGCATTCATAAGCTAGGGCACAACCGCACTCCATCATTGTTTTCCTTTCATAGACATATAAACATCTAGAATACCACTCTTTATTTTGAAGTCATATTTTATTCACTAAATTTTTTAAGATTATAAATTATTAAACTTTTATATTTCATGATTTTAATCATCTAATGTATCACCTCTTTCACTATTATGGAAAAAAACCATTTGATGTGGCATGAAATTGTACTACACATTCACCATGATGTCAGGGGTATTCTAAGTCTTCATAATGGTAGAATCAAGATTTTTTCTAATCTTAAATGGTATTATAGTATTCCCATGATCATATAGTGATAATTAATTATGTGACATGAACATACTCAATCTCTCCCACTATACTTGAAATTTTCATATATATGTAGTGTGTGTGAGAGAGAGGCGCAATGAAAACCCATTTCCCACGGAGAAAAATAATCACGTCAAATCATTATATTTATATGTGTGAACATTTTAAAATGTGAATAGTTACTAGTTACACATGTCCCACCTTGGACTTTCACTTGGTATGGACACTAATTTATCATTTAGAGTTCTCTTTACCACATTATTTCATCCTATGCATCTATCTCACACTATGACCACTCACCTCATTATTTCCCAACACCATGGATCCACCTCCAAACCATTTCTGACTTATTCTTGGTATGATCCTTTATTCTAATGCTGATTAGACCCATGTATACCATCAAGCTTGGTCATTTTATAATGGTGGCTGGCTACATTGGTGGTGCTCATCTAAGGGCTAGGATTTTTTTTGGCACTTCATACCTTAATATTTCCTTTTCTAATATAATACCCATAATCTCAAAATTACTCATTTCTCTACTTTAATTCCAAACTAAAATTTAAAATATTTCCATTAATTTAATCCTAAAATAAATAAATATTTGGCATGAACATTTAATTAAAAAATAAAATCAATGAAATTAATATTTAAAATTTATGAATAAAATATAGATATCAAGAGTAAAAACATGAAATTATAAAATAATTTAAATTATAAATATCATTTTATATTGTATATAATGATAGTAATAATGTCCCAAAATCCTAACATATCTCTATATTAAAAAACCATTCCCACACCGTCATAATAGACCAATCACTGTGTTTTGACAACACTATAAAAACACTCACCAATTATTAAAGAACACCATAAACAATAAGAAACATATACTATTAATGTACCACCACATTATAATGGAAATATTTAAGTTTATCTTATATTATAACATTGATATACTAAAACCTAAAGTGTGAAGATACACCAAAACTATAGAAGACATCTTCACTCTCTACCATTTCCTCCCACATGTTCTATAACTCAAAGATTCCTTGACTACTTTATATATAGCCTAAAAACCTACATATATTATCTTATAATGATACCGCAACGCTTTTAAGGCCTAAATTTAAATCTATCCACCTATCATCACATCTCGATCCTTATAGATGACATAAAACATCAAGAATCCATTATTTTATCATCTTATAGGTCTATAAATTAACTAATAATTGCCTAAAATTATGTTCCATGAGTGTTTATGATGGAACCTCATTACCTAAGATCTAGAGTCTCTCCTATATATTCATACTTATACTCATAGGAAATAAAATTCTTAAATGTTATAGGTAACTCTTCCCAATTAACCCCATATTGGTAACCGTGATTCATGTTCCATCACATTTGTGACACACCTCCAAACAAAACCACTATTAAGTAAACTTTGAAAAAGTTTTAAATCGTCCCTAAAACAAAATAAATTTCATCCACTTATATCCATTATTCAATATTGAGACCTAACTCTTCACCAAAGAACTATAGTACTCCTTATTGCTGAAAACTCAATAGTGCCATGTGCCATGAGTTCACCATATTTTTGTCATGAAAAATTACCTAATGATAATTTAATAATATTTCATAAATAAAAACATGGAAGTGAACAATGGGAATTCAAAAAATAAAATCACACATCAAAATAAAGGAAACATAACACATAAGATGGATCATATTTACTTCTATAACACTAAATTTCGAAGACAACTCAGTGTGCATGAACAAAAAATAATCATTCTAAATAAATATTTTTATTTCCTATAATAATGAAATTTTCACATTACTGATATATAACCAAACAAATGAAATAAACTTCCCTATTAAAACTTTTTAAATTTGTTCAAAATTCCATCTAGTCATTCAATAAAAGTTATATCACTTTACAAGTAAATATATTTATAATCAATAACATGATATTGGTCTTGTAGATATCTCCTAAAAAAGGATACATTAATGAATTTAACAACCACATGATTTCATAGTGATAATTCAACACAATAATTTACTTCTCCAATCCTTTCCACAATTTCAAATGGGTCTACAAATCATTGTTCTAGATTCCATCGATTTCTGATTATCTCGTATCATAAATGAGGAGATTCTTATAAAATTATAAGATCACCAACCTTAAATTCTTAGAGTATTCTTAAAAAATCATAAAATAAATATAGTTTACTTTGAAATATCTCAATATGCTTCCTAATAACATTAATTCAATCTATTTTTTTAAGATCCAAACATGGACCGATAAGTGATTCTTAACCCATTTCCACCCAGTATAAGGGTGATCAATAAGGAATACCTTACAAAGACTTTAATAGTTATATATATAATTAGGATTAGTCATCGATATTATAAGAAATCACCACTAAGGAAAAATTATTATCCTAATATTTCCTAAAATTAACCACACTTTCTTGAACCATACCCAACAAAACCATATATTTCGATTTGTTCATCTATCTTTTTATGGATAAAAATTTATACACATCCAAAAGAAAGTATAAAATGAATTATAGAGCCCCTAAAATAATCATTATGTAAAATAAGGGTATTTTTCAACAATGATATATTTATTAAATTTATATTGATTAAAAACCTCATTGATATACAACTTTCCCTGGTCATTAATATAATTAATCTCCCAAATAGGTACAATGCATGATAAAATTTTTAGTCAATCCACTACAACTCAAATATAATTAGACTTCATGGGTTATCTAGGTAAATTGATCACAATGACTATAACAATATCCTATAATATCCAATTTATTATCGGTAAATGTTTCAATAACCTTGATAGATATTTATTCTCCTCTGTTACATTGTAATTTACCAAAAATTAGGAAAAATATTAAATGATATTATTCTATTCATTTGAACACAAAAATCTCTTTTTGGTATCATGGAACATAATGGTACTTCTAGGATTCACTATGCATTTATAATGATAAAAAATCACTATATCTTCCTCCCTCATTCGATTTATAAAATCTATTTTATTATTGATATAAAGATTATAGTTTCATGACATGTTATACATATGAGAGAACTCTCCAAAATAAATGGTTTTTCATATTTCCAAACATTGTAGTTAAAACATCTAAAAGTTTATCATTGATTCCCGAAATATTGAAGTCATATTTACACTATCTAAAAAAAATCAATTATTTGTTTAATGTATCTCTAAATGAAAATTGTCTGACATAACCATTAGTTGAAACTTCTCTCTGGCTTTTATAATATCATAGTCATGAGCATTATTAATTATATTGTCATATATAACATTTTATTTTCTATGGCTATAAGGATGTTTAAAATAAATTCTTTTAAGACACTATAATAATTTTAACTATATAAAATTGATATCATACTAGGATATGATATATTGAAAACTCAAATGATCAATATATACCATGAACTTTTCACTAGATAGATAATGATTCCAGCTTTTCAATGAATGAACCATCATGGGTAAACATAAATTATGTATAAGAGACTTATTTTAGTGAAATTTCAATAGTTTTAGTTAATACTCTATGAAAAACCCCTCATCATTAAAGGCCACACTAAAAACATTCCCCTAAATAATCATAATATACATTATTTCTATCACATGATTTTTATAAGATAATAAGTAATTTCAAAGAAAAAAATTTTAAATTAATTATAGTATGACTCATATTTCTTGTCAAATTTAAAATTAAATTTTTTTAGTATCAAATTATTCATTATGAGAATCAAAATTTTCGAATTAATTAATAAAACTATTAAAATATTGATTTTTTCTAAGAAAACTATGGATTTGAATGAAATTTTTGGGCCACTCCCAAGATATCACAACCTTGAATTTTTTTTAATCACTATAGATTATTTTATCCAAACTATAATTCCCTAAAATTTTCACTTTTTAAATACCAATGGGAAATTTAGACATGTATATGTATTTCTTATATGCATATGAAAATCCCAATGGCATGTCTATATGTATTTTATGATTCACCTTTGATCTGGAATAAATGAATATGTCATTTATGAATACCATCACAATATTTTCTATTTTTTTATATGATTCAATACATCAAGGTCATAAATAATTTAGGATTATTGGTAAAACTAATGTATATGAAAAAATATCATAATGGATATAATGAATTCAGGAAGATATCTTTAGTATGTCATCTTTTTTCACACTTAGTTAGTTATATCAAGAGATAAGGTCAATTTTTAAAATCTATGTAACTCAATTTAGTTGTTAAAATATATCAATAATAATAACTATAGTGTATTTATTATTTACTAGAGCTTGATTCAGTTTCTTATTGTTAATACACATCCAAAAAAAACTTTGACATTTTATAAAACATCACTTATCCCAGTCAAGGTGAAATGATTAGTAGAATGATTATATATTTGAAAAATTTTCCTTACCAAGTAATTAATTCCCATAACTATGAGGGTTCAAATATAGAAAACAATAGATATATTTTAGGAAAAGGATCAATATAATTTTTATTTATCTTATTGGTTTAATTGGTATGAAATCCTATAGAAAATCATCAAGATAACTATTAAATAAAGCTGGTAACAAGGGATGAATAACCATATTAAAGGTTTAAGGGACTAAATATACCATTTGAGAAGATATTAATCCAATATATCAAATAATTTTTATGAACCTACTAAAATTAACATCTCAATATTTATTAAATGAATGCAAAACACAATATGAAAAAAAATATTTGATTATAATAATTCATTTGATAATTATACTTAGATAGACACATCATCCCAATGATTGTGCTTTATATTATCATCTCATAGATATAGAAATCCCTTGATAACTCAACATCTATAAACATAATAGTAAAAGTTTGAGACATGACTTATTGTTCATTTATTTCACCCAACATGTTATCAAATATCAACATATAATGTATCAATATAACATGAAAATCAAAAAGATCCAAAGACCAATTAAATATAAAATATTGATATTATACTATATCAAAAAAATGTAATGAGAAAATAAGTGGTCATGATATTACATCAAATAGTAGATGTCCCTATATCCATAGTAGGCTCCTCAAACACTTGGTTAGTAGAAAAATGTCAAAAATATTCTTTGTGAGGTTTATAAATCTTCCTTTAAATTTTTTATGCTGAATGATTTTTATTATCCACTAAATTCCTTGATCCATTCCCCATATTAGACCCCCCATACACTTTTATATTGAGTTAAAAACTAATAAAACTTTATTAAATGACCCATACTTTCACATTTAGGGAAATGTAGAGTCATAATAGGGAAATTTGTATTAATATAACCCTTCCCTATATACTGATTAACACATGTGACTTTGTAATATGAGAAATATATAAGGGCATATTTTCATATTCCTTCAAAAAATCATTCAGTTTCCATTTCCCAAAATGGAAAACAAGTTATATGATGACCTTCATACTTACATTTCTCTCAATTCATACAGAAGTTTTATTAACATTTTATACGATATAGTTTTAAATAAAGATATTTTAATGTTTTTATTAATGAGTTGAATTTTAAATTGCGATGATTTAATATACGAATGTGGTGTATAATGTAATTCTTCTAGTTTTTTAAGGAGAAAACTTTATTCAATAGTGTTTGTGATACATAACACCTAACCCAAATAAAAAAATATATATTTAAATATGAAAATTTTAACCTTTCCATTAAATTTTTGAATATTATTATAATTATATAAATTATGAAATAAATATTTGTTTGGAATATATTGACAAATTGTTAGTGAATAATCAATCTATTTTGGGAAATGTCTATTTGTCCATTGAAATATGTTCTCTTCAAAAATAATTTTTTTTTATTTTTATGAGAAATATTATAATTATTTTATAGAAAATTTATAAAATGTATTTGAAAAAATTAACTCCATTGTTGATTTCAGTATATCAAAATTAAATTTGGGTGAAAATTTGGGATTCATTGCAAAATATATATTTTTCAGTGAATAAATAAAAATACCTTTGTTATTTGAAATTTTCATTTCTTTTGATAAATTAATTAAATTAAAAGTAAAATTATTAATTTAATTTTTTTAAAGGTAAAATAAGTATACCAAAAATTATCAATATCTAAACAAAGTTATTCCTAAAAAGAAAATACATAAAAGATGGATAATAAAAGGCAGGATTATAATGGATTATTACACAAATGGGAATATGTCACACCACACATATCTGCATCCACTATTGAATAATAGTATGATGATTTACTAAAGGAAAACATAATATCCATTTCCATGACCGCTTTCTTTGACAACATATCTACCACTTGTTTTTCCTCCCGATATGTATGTGAAATTACCTAATAGAGTTGAGTGTCATTGTTGCGACATTCAATCCAGCAATGTAAGATACTCCAAGGAACATACCTTGTTTTTTTAAAGGAATTCACTAAAACTTCACAGTCATATTAAAGTGATAATGAATTAAAATTATAGTGGATATCATATCCAATTTCATGTACCATATCCAATAAATTAGCTTCATACACTTCCCCATTTCTAGTGTAATGATAGAAATGCCATTTGACAAATTCATGGTATGTGTGAAAGAATCCACCACAACCTAAGGGATGAGTCATACCAGAGTCATACCCATCAACGTTAGCCTTAATATATGGGATTATTAGAGGGATTTAGTGAATGAACTTGATCATTCTAGGCTTACTTGGTTAACCTACAATAACTATTTATCTGAGAATATCCAGGTCATGCATAGTATTGTTAAAACTGCCTATTTGTACCATAGATGTCGAATAAGTATCCTTTTGTAGAATGATAAATCCCATGTGTTGATAGGGATGAATTATATCAAAGAGTTTAGAATTTTTATCACTCTATATTGATGAAAAAATAAACCTAACTGCTACATATAGAAGATTCTATATTTTTTAATTAAAATTAGCATTGCGTATTTCCTCTAAGAGATCATGACACAGCATATTTCTTCCAATTATTTGGATAAAAAATCAAGTCTATGTATTTTAATAAATCATGTGAAAAACCACATTCCACAAACAAATGAATTATATCCTCCCCTGCTTGATGAATAGATAGTGCAGGCAGAAGCAAGTTAGTATCCAGATATGTGGTTTTGATCTTGAGTGGGTAGGTGATGTTTCAATATTTTATATATCAGAAGGAATTTAAAAGGCTTACTGAAGTATATTTTGAAAATTATTATACATCATGGTGTTTGGGTGGAATAACCACATTTCAATGTATAGAATTTTATGTCATTAAAGTGTCCAAGATGATTGTGTTTCTATATGACGTTGTCACAACCCATGAAACTATACCTCAAAATTTCCAAACTATTTTTGAGTCGTAATAAATATTTAAAAATTATATTTTTTTGACAAGAAATAATAAATACATAAGTGGTTAATGTGAGTTGAAATTTTCATGGTATTATGTAGTGGGTTTTCTAGCCACGTAGTAGTCCAACAGTTGATATTGGATCACCTGCTCAAAATCCATTTTGTATACCGAATAATTTTGTTGAAGGAATTCTTTAAGAATTATTATAAAATAATTATACTTTATTTATAAACCAATTTATTATATTTAAATCATCTTTATACCATATTTTAGTATAAGTTTATTTTTAGGATTGAAAATACAATTTTCCAAAAATGATTTTACAATGCATAATGTATCTCCATTTTAATTACTAAAAATAACTCCTTGTGAGAAATGATTTAAATGAAATTTTTAGATTATATATATATATATATATTAATTAAAATTTATATAATGATAATTATTAGTTATAGTGTTTTTGTTAAATCATCTGTTCGTTGAAAAATGCATTTTTGTTGTAAAATCACTTACCACCATGCTTGTGGGTTTTTTTAAATTAATGTATTCCACCTCTATTAATTTATTTTGATAAATTGGATTCCATAATTTTGAATAGTCATAATTAATATTAGTTAATAATGTCAACTACATTTTTGAACAATATGAACAGTAAAAATAGTGAATATTTATCACCATGGTAAAAGAATAATATGTTAAGAGAGGGTAAAAATAATTTAACTAAGACTAGAAACAAAGTGACAGTCGAATTTTCAAGTAAAAAATATGTAAAGTATAAATATATGGTGTATTATGACATCATAATGACGCAAAAATTATGTAATAAATACTATAAATGGAATACAATACCAAATATATGTTTTCCATTTAATATAATGTGATTTTATGTTCATTTGATTAATTTCATAATTCCTTTATGAATCCTCCAAAACTTATATTATATTTTATATTTTTAAAATAATATTTTCTAGAACATAGCACACTTTAACATCAACAAAGGTAACATTTTAATATGTTTTCATGATGGCCTTATAAACTAATGAAAACTACCCCAATTTGGAATAATCCTTCAGAAAACCATGTAAATGATTGTGGTTTTGGTTTTTCTCTTATATAGAGTCCAAAACCTCTGTTTGGAAAATAATAATTTAATCCACTATCTTTTCCTATATAAACACACACAAGATCCCCATTCTCTTCACTCAAAAACCATAGATCACATCCTTACTATAACATCTCCTATCTAGAAGCCTCTCAAGGTACCCCAAAGCTCTCAATAATAATTTCCAAATATTTTGGTATTACACACTCATGGTAATGAATATATCTAATACGAACATGTACTCTCTTACTATCTTCACTCTCCCGTTTATTCCAGAAAACATTTTATATTATGCCTCTTAGATTCTATTTGTGGGGTTTTGGGTATGTTTTCCAACAACCATATTACTTTAATTTTTATTAACATGTGATGATAGATACCTTTCACTCTCATTAATCACTCACATGAACTTTTATGGACACTTATTACCTTCATAAAATTTAGTATGGTATTTCTCTCACCTTTTTATTCAATAACCTATTTTATGTTATTCCTATTAGTTTACATTAGTGGTTTTTGGGTAAGTGTTCCTACAATACTCTTAATTTATGTTTTATTACCATATGGTTAGATACCCCTTTCACTCTCATTAATACCTCTAATAAAACATTACGTACACATATTACAATTCCAAAATATAGTAATGTATCTCCCACTATCCTTTTTTATCAAGAACCTTATTTGTTTTATGTCTCATAATTTCTATTTTATATTTTTGGGATATGTTATTATATATCCACATTATATTCCATTTTATCTCTAAATTATAAGAGACTCCTTTCACTCGCATTATTCTCTCCCATGAACCTTTTTGTAGAACCATTACCATATCAAAAAAATTTAAAGGATCTTTCACTCTTCCTTTTATTCAATCACCTCTATTATGTTATGCCTCTTAATTTCTATTTGTTCTTGTTGGGATATGTTCTTCCATATCCCCATTATAGACCATTTTAGGTATAAATGATGATATAACCCTTTCACTCTCATAATCCCTCTCATAAACCTTTATGAACACCCATTACAATGTTGAACCATATAAATGGATTCTCTTCATCTCTTTTTTATTATGTATATTCATTATCTTATGGATTTTATCTTAAATTCCTAATATTAGGATATGTTTCCAATATCCCCCTTATTTTCCTTATGATTTGTAAATTATTATGGACTCCTTTAACTCACGTTAATCCCTCTCATGAACATTTATGTTCCCCCATTATGCTGCCAAAATTTACAATGATTTTCCATGCCAAATAACTATATAGTGAATACATATACCCATTTCATATCAATGGTGTTAATAATTATGAACTTATACTTATTCTATTTTCTATATTCATGTATTTATTCCATGATATGTGATTATGGAACAAAATGTGATAATAAATGATTCCATGATATATGATCTATGTGGAACACTTTTGAATGGGATTGAGATTATAGTGATGGGTGTGCTCAGAATTATATAGCGCATTAATGCATTATGCAATGTTTTATTATCATGATGAACCATTAAAGTGATTAGGGAGTGAACCTAATCCATCATAGGAATTTTTATTTCATGATGTCTTGGCAGTTATCCTTGATATGTGTTTATGATGCCATGCTTGTAGTGTTTCCACGTTTCCCATGTATCCTTTAAGTTATCATGTTATATCACACTTAATTGTCCATGGTTATGATTCTTAACACTTTTATTTCTCATGTATATAGATTTTTTTTATAACATGTAATACTTTCTTAATGTTTTGGCATCTTCATTGACTTACTAGACTTTATATATCACTCTTTTATTATGTGTATCTCCATGTTATCCCATACATTTTTAAGTATGGTGGAATATTACGATCATGTTATAGATGTTTCCAATAATGTAGATTTACACCAAATTTTAAGCTGTTATGTAATGTACCTAATTACCTAAAGATACTATAATTATCAATCTTATAGGTTGAATTATGTGTAATCTTATATATTAAATCATGAATTAATGTTTAATAATGACATAGGTTTTCATATCTGTGTAATATATATATCATGAATAGTCATGTTATTCTATACACCCCCACCTAAGTTTGATAACTATAATAACACTCATAGGTTCTATGTTCTTGGTGTTTCACTAAAATTCTGAATGGTATTGATATCAATTACTAGATACCCCCTCACCCTCACATTTATTTAAGTAGTTGTGATGAAGGTCGGCGTTGGAGATTACCGAGTATTGAAGTGTGGCACAAGTTTCTATTGGCAGGATGTGGTGTGATGTGATGTTTCAGCCTAGGTGTATACATTCTATATGAGATGTGGTGTGATGTGATGTGTGTTGGGGGTCATGCGTGGTAAGATTAGGTCATGAGGTTTATGTCAATCGTGTTCATGATACCCTTCTCCTATGGCTCTAGATATGATGTAATATGAAGTTTGGACCATGTGTCTGTGGGAGAGATGTAATATGATGTGATGTTTGGCCTTGGTTTTTGCAGGCAGGATGTGTTGTGATGTGATGTGTGGACTATATATATGTCGGTGGGATGTGATGTGATGTGGTGCATGTGTAAGGGAAATGAGCATATGACATTTGATTCTTGGGGCATGAAAGTGTAAAATTAATGGGGAAGCAGTAGTGGGGTACCTGGATTTGTTTTGATATTGATTCTATACTATTATACGGGATTCATGATTTGGTGAGTTATCCACAGCGAGGCTCGGTTTTGTTAGATGACCTGTATATGTTCTTTTTGGTTATTCTATTTTTTCACCGATGAATTAGAATTTCCTTTTCACATGTACACTTGAGGCCTCAGATATGACCCTACTGAGTTTACTTTTTATTCTTAACCTATGTATATAAACTATTTTTCAAGATTATAGGACTTTGGGGATCATTTTTTCAATTAATATATGGTCTGGAGCTACTTTTGAGTCACTATCTTAGCTTTTTCTTTTTTGTATATTTTTTGATACTTTAATTTGTATTAGTTTTACTTTATTCATGTATTGTGGGATGTTTTTTAATTTACATTTATAATTTCATCTAGATTTTTTTGGTGATTTTTTATCCTATCTCCCAATCTCGTTTCATTTATTAATGTTAATTCCTCCAATACTCTAAGATATCAATACCCTCAGTGCTAGTCTCCAACTTGGGGCCTATTGGAGGTGGGACTCAGGGTCATCATCTCTTTCTCCTTATTGCAGTATAACTTTCTAGAGGGGGCATGAAAACGTGGTATCAAAGGTTTGTTTGAGATATTTAATGGTGTTTAGATTTTTGGACTATGAGTTTTTCATGGGTTGGTATGAAAATAGTTTCAGTTTTTTGTGACATAGAACATAGAGACTAAATAGGACATGGGATTTTAGGGGGGCCCATGATCTAGTGTATAGATTCTGATCTTATTGAAAAGTCATTTGAGGTTGAAATTTTTGAAGTGTAGAGACTTAGTAGAGGTATATCCATCTTTCTTTTTTGAGTGGCTGAAATGGGTTTTTGTGAGAAAATAAAATGGATATATTGAATAATATTTGATAAAATTCAATGATACATATCTTATGTTATTCTCTTTATTTCTAGGAATGTATCTTTTTCTTCATCTATGAGTATAGTATAGGTTTTAAGTCCATTGGGATGATTTTTTTAGTCTTTTAATGGTTTACCTGATATAGGAGGATGATTCCTGGATGTAAGATTTGCAATCCTTTCAGTGGTAGAGTTTGGATATGTATGAGTGGAGAGTCTCTGGTCCAGAGACATAGCACTGGTATGAGTATCTCGAGATCTATTTTTGTGTTATCTAAGTTCTAGTTGAGTTCATGGTCCCAATTATAGTTAGTAATATGTGTGGATTTATGCATCAGTGGTGTATTTTGATTCCAGGTGACTGAAAGGAGGCATATGTGTTGTGTCTTGACATTCTAAGGGAGTTTCAAGAGAATGTTTTGTCAACGATGATGAGGGAAACCTTGAGGTAGGATATTATCTCTATTTTTTAAGGTATATTGAGTGTGTGGGAGCTTGGTATTATTTTAAAACCTCTTATAAGTTTTCCATAATGTTTTTCTAGATGAGGATTCTAGAGCGAGGCTTCTAGAGGAGGCCTTCCTACAGTGATCAGGTACACAGTCACACCGTCCATGCTATCAACGTATCTGGAGGTATATAAAAAGGATGAGGTTGTGTAGAGGATTTTTTTTGGTTATTTCAACCTCAATTGACTGGACAGTATGCTGTTTCATGGAGGATATATTTTTAAATTAGGTCATGTGTGTTTAAGAAGTTAGGGTTCCATTCATTGGGGAACCGACCATGACAGTTTCTTCCCCATCTGTCAGGGACAGGTGGTTTCTATGTGAATTATAGGGGTTTTTAATTTTAATGATATATTTATGGAATATATATACACTTATAGGATTATTTTTTAATAATCCAAGAGGTCGGTTTCAGGTGGGTGGTCATACCCCTTTTCAATAGTAGTAGTTGCGCCTGGGGAAGTTTCAGCAGTAGGGACAACAAATTGTTGTTTAGAAGATGAGAGAAAGTGGTGTGGTTAGAGGGAAGACTCATTAAGATCCTTATAAATATGGAACTGGGATATATTTTTTTCATGGATTCCTATATAAGAGAGGTTGAGGAGGAAGGCCTGGTCAGATGCATGTGTTAGAGGTAGTAGTTAAAACATAGTCGTGAATTATTAAAAGTATGATTTGTTTATAATCTACTATTGTGCATGATTTTTTTATTCAGTATACTCACATTAATTTTTTATTATTTTTTGGTTCATGTATTTTTATTGAATATAGAATGGATTCAGGTTCCCCTAGTGTTATATATATCAGTTGGAGGTCAATATTCTTTGTTTGATCTTTTTTGGGGATATAGACTAGTGTTGGGGTTGCACCAGTCAGTGGGAGAATTATTCATCCTGTATATACAACTATATTATATTATCCTTGAAATGGAATATATATATTCCACACATTAAATAATATAATACTTTCAGATATGAGTTTCATTTTCTGATGGTGAGGTCCAGTGAGTGGTCCCTAGTACAAAAACTATTTATCGCGCTGATTTTTTCAGACTGGTTATTTAGAACCAACATGTAAAGCCATGAAAATTTATTTTTCTTATTGGTTATATAATAATCGATGTGAAAAATAAATTTTCATTTATTTTTTATGTAAATTATATAATAAATGATACGAAAAATTAATTTGGAAGGTTTTTTATGTTAGTTCTAAATAACTGATGTGTATAAGTTTATATGGTATTTTCAAGTCTATTATATAATATAACCAACATGAAAAACAATTTTTCATGCCTTTTTCATGTCATTTATAATATAACCAATGTGAAATATCATTTAAAAGTTTATTAATTATCATCTGGACTCATTTAATTGTCTTTCCTTCTCGTAACCACAGTCTCATTACTCTCACTCTGAATCCATATACCTTCGTTTCTTTGATTCTGGTGGACTCGAATGTTAAATTACCATCTACATAGACCCTATCTTATCATTGGTCGGTACTTGCAATATCTTTTCATCGTATTCTATTATCATCATCTCCTCAGTCATTTATCATTGTGTTTATATTTTAGGTTGGGGGTTTTTTGGGATTTTTGGGTAGCAAGTTACTTTTTAATTGATTCATGATGATTTTGGATTATTTCTTCAATAATATGCTTTGTTTCTAATATTGTTTTTAACGTTTGATGTTATTTTTCTATTATACAGTGCAAATATATTTTTCATCAGTTGAGTTATATCTTTTAAATTGTTTTCTTGTCATCTTATGATGTATTTTTTTTTGCTTTATAACCTGTAGATGACTAAGATCTAAAATGAAACAGAGTTTAATTTTCTATCATTGGTCCAATAAAACAAATACGATATTTTCATATCAGATAAAGGTTACCAAAAATATTATTTCTCTAAATGTAGCTATAATATATACATTTTTTATAAATAGTGAAATCATTTACCTTAAAAATGGATATTTATGGAGGAACATTAATAAAATTATCAAATTATTCACTTCTCACAAATGTAATCTCCAAATAAATTGAAAAAATTATTTTTCTACACTTGATGCTTATGGAGTTACTACTCATTATATTTTATATTTTTTAATACTTAAAAACTCAATCTCTATTTGTTATTAAAAAAATATTTATATTTAAACTTACATATTATGTATAATTTAAGAATAATTGTCACAACAATATTATTCTTTCGACTAATGAGTTCATTTTTTATATAGGTATGAATAAAAAATATTTGGTATAGATTAAAAAAACTAATCAATTAATGAAAATGTTTTCTATAAAATTAGATCATTCAATGTTATTTTTTTTTTAATTTTTTTTCTTATTCACTAATATATATTTTTTACATTTCATTAGAGTTACTCTTAATGTAATAAATTTTTTCTCACTAAGTGTATTAACTTTAACCTTAATCTTATTTTTCTTGAAATTACTACATCTTACAATTATTATATACTTAAACTTTTATATTCCAATTGAAATTAAATATCATATCTTATGGTATTAACTTATTTAACATTATATTCACTATCATTGAAAATCATAAAAACATTTTACTAATAAATAAAACAAAAAGTGTGTCTTCTTAGTTATTAATGAAATAAAATATTATTCAACCCTCTAACTATGTTTTATCACCACTATATTCTTCTGAAAAGATTTTTTTATATTCATTATAGATAACAATGAGTTAAAGTTGGATTCCAACACTTTGAATAAATGATGAATATAATTAATGTGTTGATACTTTTTTGGAATTTTCAAAATTAAATTTTCCAAACAATGAAATATTTTTCTATCCAGGCCAAAAATGTTTAAATTAGAATATTTTTAAATGCATTGAGATAAAGAATCATTTCATTTTTAATGGTTTTAATCCATGTTACCGTCCTTCTATTTGGAAGGGTTAAACTGGGAAAAATTTCATAACTATTGATGATGATGCATTGCAAGATGATATGTATGGTCAATTTGAAGAAATTATTTCTGATATTAAACTATAGGAAATTGAGAAATAATTGACCATTGACAATCTATATGTGGATGTGGAAACTCATTGTATCTGGGTTGTACAAAATTTATGGTTTTATGGATGGTGTTAATATTGATTAATTTGAAGCCAAAAAATGGATGGAGTGATAATATTTTCATAGAGTTGCTATAATTTTTGAAATATATAATTTTTATAGTCAACAATCTTTGATATTCACATTTTAAAGTGTGGAAAATATCATGTTTGATGGGATTGTGGTACAAGAAAACACATTACTTCTCAAAGTATTGTGTGCTACATAATTTGGAATTTGAATTTCTATAAGAGTTTCCTAAATGTGGGATGTCATTGTATAAGTTGAAATAAAAAACAAAGGCTAATTTTGCAGTTACAAAGACCCCTAGAAAGGTATTTTTGTATCTTCATGTAATACCTCATTTCAATTTCTTATTTTAAAATAAAAATTATTGAAAAAGTTTTATATGTAATGAATATGAGAGGATATGTGATGGAAAATTATGTAATATAGTGGATTTTCCATAGTAGAAAAACATTGATCAACTATTTAATATGTTTTGAAATGATGTTAAAATTTACATACATGGACTATTCACAGATAGAATGAATCAATATCGAATCATTTTTACAACACATATTCCATTGCCTATTTTATTGGTGATCAACAATTTATCTCCTAAATATTGTATGAATCAAAAATATGTTAGGTTGAATTTAATAATATTTGGACCAAAATATCCCAAAAATGATATTGATGTTTTCTTATCACCATTAATTTATGAATTGAAAATTTTATAGGAGGAAGGTATTAGGGTGTATGATTCTTATGAAATAGAATATTTTAAACTGTGTGTGATGATTATGTTCACTATAATGAATTTTCATCATATGTAAATTTTTCTAGATACAGTGTTTAGGGGCATAAAGTATGTTAAATTGTTTAACCACAAACTTCATATTATCAACTGAAACACTAGTGAAAAATATTATACATGGATCTTCAAAGTTTTTTGTTAAAAAATCAAGCTTATCAATGATTAAAAAATGAATTCAATGGATAATAATAAATGGATATATCTCCAAAACCTTTTTCCACTGATCATCATTTTGAGAGGGAAAAAACATTGATGTGATGTTCAAAAAGATAAAAAAAATATGGTAATGATATATATTTTTGGAAAAAATGTTCAATATTTTCCATGCTACCATAATGGAGATATCATGGGGTTAAACATAACATTTATTTCATGCAAATGGAGATGAATATTTATCATATATTGATTGGAATATATTTTTATGTTAAAGTAATGACTAAATATGGGTTGAATTCAAGAGAAGAATTACTATCAATGGAAATACATTTGTAGTTATCTCCCACTCTTCATGGAAGGTGATCATTACTACCCTTGTCTTTTCATACATTACTCAAGAGGGGAAAAATTATCCTTTTTCAATTTCATCATGATATCAATGTGTCGAAGGGTTATTCTTCAAATGTAAAAAAAATTGTGTCTTTAAAGGATTTAAAGTTGGAATTTTTGAAATATCATGACTTTCAAATCAGGATGAAACAACTCTTATTAGTTTCATTACATTGAAATATGCCTATAAATGTCAGATTAACTATCATAAAGTTGTTTTATTTTTTAAATTAAATTTTTAATAAGGTGATTGATATGAATTCTTTGATCAATTTGGAAAACAAAGTGGTTTCCATACTATGTCAATTAGAAATGTATTTACCTCAATCTTATTTTGATAACATGGTGTATTTAATGGATCAGTGGGTGTGAGAAATAATGATTTTTGGGCCTATATATCTACATTGGATGTATCATTTTTAAGAATATATGAAGATATTGAAGTGGTATTTTAGGAATCCATATCGTCCCGAGGCCTCCATTATTTAGAAGTATGTTTTTTATGAGGTTGTAAATATTTGTACAAGATACTTTTCTGTAGTGAAGATAACCAATTTTCTTAAATCTCTCTGTAAACAAGTCAATTTTGGGGGAAAGTTGATCTGTGGATTGAAAGTAAAATTGTTTATAAGTGAATGGATAAATGAGGAACATTAATATATCTTTAACAGCATAAATGATACTCATCCATATATAAAATTTCATATTAATTTGTTAAAATAATTTTATCCAAATAATAATGATATGAGGATTTTGAATGAGCATAACAAAGATTATTTTCCATGGTTTAACTAGGTCATTATTAGTTAGTTAGTTACATCAGAAAAAAATTTATGGATGGTAGGAGGTCTATGTTTAAATTTGATAACATGGTTTGGGTATGAAATTAATGTCTATACAATACATACGAAATATCAACACCACAGAATTGGAGTTCAAAATAGTATGGTATTTGTGTTTACTAAAGTAATTAATTTTTTAAGTGCCAAAGTAAAAGGCCTAATATTTGAATCAAGTGCATAATATGGATCCATTGAATAAATATGCGAGGTTGATTATATTAAATTTTGAATTCCAGTGTTTAACTACAAATGGTTTATTAGAAAAAAATAGTGTCAGACACAATGAATTTTAAATGACACTAGTTAATTTGAATATATTGGAATACATAGTTAGACCCTTTATCTTGGAAACACATTAAAAACAAATTCCATATGTTTTTTTCAATCCAATATATAATGGTATATTGTATTACAAGTAAAACTACATTATGTTGTGATGATAAACATGAACAAGATGATGATTTATTTAAGAAACATACTTTCAAGGAAATATTAAAAGATAATATTGACGAAAAAGTCATAGAAACGGTTTTTCCATATAGAATTATCATGAAAAAATGTGTTGGGAAAACAATCATGTAGTATGTTCATAATAATTACAAGAAACATATTTTTATATCTAGTTTACTTTTTAAAAATTTTATAAAATATAGATATTTTAGATTTAATTTCTTCATTAAAAAACATATTGTAACTAATAAGTTATTCTTTTTTTATATCAATTTAGTTTTATTTTTTTCTAGTGTTTACCCTTACATAACTTATCTATTTATTGATTTTATTAGAAACAATTATTTTAAATGAAATATGATAAATAAATAAAAATATTGTATAAAAGATTACTTCTATAAATATCATTTTTGGTGTAAAAAATTATTTATTTTGTTGGATCCTTTTTACTATTCATACAATATTATTGGATTTTTTCACTATTTAATATCATTTAATCTCCCATAAATGTTGTTAGAATTTTAGTTAACCACTTTAAAAAATATGAATAAAATTTTGGTCAGTTTAGTTTACTATTTGTTAGATCACTTTTCTTATATTAAAAGAATAATATTTTTTGTCTAAAAATGGTGTTATGCGTTAGAGTTATTTTACTATCCACAAACCATATTTTGATTTTTTTTTTATTCATTTATTTCATTTAATCTCTCATTAATATCGTTATAATTTTAGTAACTTTTAAAATATGAATAAAAATATGTTCAGTTTAGTTTAAATTTTTTAATAAATTTTTAGTTTTTATTTACATGTGTATGTAATTGTTCGATATATATATTTGTGTATTAATTGATTGTTACATTGATTTGAAGGATAATGACTGACCAGACATCTGATTCACCACAAACATATGGAAAGGAGTGTGCACATAGATCTAGGGAGGAACGTACACATTCTATATTTAATGAGAATCCTCATCCATCTTTAAAAGTTAAATATACCTCCATAGGGGAAAAAGAGTTCTAGGGTTGGTAGAAATGGCCATACATATTTACCAAAAGTATCCATTGATCATACCTAGTACTATAAAATACTTATAGACTTTAAGGATAATAATATTCTAAAAGGTCCTAATTCAATAAAATTTAAGAGTTTTATTTTGGTGTTGGATAAAAGAAAAATTAGTATTTTGTTAAATGATTGGAGAAGTGTTGACAGAGTGGAAGTATCTCAATTTTGTGAGACCATTTTGGTAAGATAATTTTTTATTATTTTACGTATCATGAAATGTTTACAGTAATATACTTTTTACACCTTATTATGAGATAACATATGATATACCTAATACTAGAGTAATCAGGATGAAATATTTATCAATGGATACTAAGAGATGGAGAGATTTTAAATTAAGCCTCGTATCAGATTTATTTTTTGGGGATAGACAACATCACAATCCATGTTATAAACAACCATATATAGATGAAGATGCATGGAATAATTTTTTTAAAGTATGGGTCATGAATCATTTTTGGTTAGTGAAATATCACCTTTTAGAATATTTTTTATAATAATGATCATACTAATTATTTCTTTATTATTAATTTATAGCAATCATAGATATTTCTTCATAGATCCATCCAGAAATGTATACCCTCATACATTATATTGGGAAGGCTATATTTTATTATAGGAAAAAAATTGATCGATGAAAAATTTCAAAAACTGATAGATGAGACTTCATGCTCTACAGAGGATAACCCTCCTTCCCCCTACTAATCATGAAATGTAGAAGAGGGATTATATCAAAAAAAAGGAAAATATCTTACAAAATATTTTAGAGGTAAATATTATAGTATTGTAATATGTTTACTTCATTTATTTGTTTATGTAAAATAAATTATTTATATATTTGAAATTATTATATATTTTTTCAAATATTCTATACATGATTATCTTGAGGAGTAGAGAACACATGGGGTGTTAATAGCTGAGGGTAGGAAGGATATTTTGGCAACAACATTTGGAAATCCCGAACACCCAGGTTGTGTATAGGGATACCCAATAGGTGTATTGGTAAAAAATGTTTCTTTATTATGAATGCACTTCAATAGTGGATGTTTATATAGACATAGAATATTTGGAAACTGAAGTTCAAGATATTTGTGTGATAATGGAGTACATGACCAGAGCTTCGGTACAATATATTTTTTCAAACAATTAATCACAATTTCAGACTACTGATCTCATTCCCCCACCTCCACCAGTAGATCCCACTCCCACTTATCCAACTCATAAACCTATTCTTATTGATCTCATTCATCCTACTTATATTACCCCAAAACCCCTCTTTTATAGATTCCCTTTTATTGTGAGTTATTTGTTAATGATTCCCAACATTACATTTTTTCATATGGAATGATATATTATATTTGAGATTCCATTCATCATTTATAGACAGAGATAGAGAATCACAGGGTCATTGTACAAGATATTATAGATATATCAGTAATAATAAAATTTTATGTAGATGATGTGAGTACAATTGTACAATGTATCAATTATTTTTTAGTTTTCCCATATCAACTTTTTTGATCAATTAACATAGAGGTATGTGTATATTATATATTTCATTTCATTTCTATTTTAAATTTGTTTTCATAATTTAATGTTTATAATTTTATCTATTCTTATAATAATACATTAATGTTAAATAAATAATGTATAATCAAAAATAAATATAATGTTTTATGTATTCAAATACAAATCATGAAAGTCTTATTAGATTTTCAACATATTTGAATTTGTTTTTTGATGATTATATGATTCCGATGGAACTTGGAATTTGTGGGCGTGTAATAAATATGGGGATTTTGTAAACTTATATAATAAAACATGTAAATAGATATATGTTGGGCATCAACATGATGAAATTTTTTCTATCCAAGTTTATTAACAAAAAAACTTTATGTATGTTTAATTTATTGAAAATTTATACTAATTTTTATTTTGTATTAGGTATATTAATTCAATTTATATGAAGAATTAAAAGATATATGTATATGGGATTATGGACCCACTATTTATTTCAGCTATCGTGAAGATAATTATAAGTGTAGAAAAAATGGCTTACATTGCGAAAATATTTCTGTAGAATGCAATTACTTAGTGCTGGATGTATCTTTATATTCAATAGTATGAAACATATATCTATTATGGTGTAAGATATAAACTAACATAATAACTAGTCACTTTAAATTTTATTATATATCAAGGTCCATTTGATGTTAGGTTTTTTATTTCCATGACAGTGTTTTATCCATAGTAGAGTGAGAGAAAATTTTAAGACTTTATTGAACACGTAAATTTTAGTATTTTAATACTTTTTTATTTTATAATAACATTTAAATTTATTATTTTCGTATTATTTTTAAATAAGTCATGGGATTTATTTAGATAAAATAAGGAATAAATGATACAATATCAAATATGTAAACCAAAGGTTATTTTTTATTTCCAATTACTAAATTTTTGAGGTAGTACATAAAAATGTTATTTTGAATTTAATTTTTTTATTAAAAATTCATATAAAATAAGGATTAAATTAATGTGGATATTATATTTTAAGATATATTTATCAAAATAATTTCAACCAGGATGGTCACAAAGTCCCATAGGGTATGATTTCTTTATAAAAATTTCCTTAATATGTTATTTATCTTATAAATAATACATCTTAACAACTTTTTTTAATTTATAACTTTTTAATAACCCTCATACTTACATAGGAAATATTTGGCATACTTAAAAGTTTAATGTGAAAATAATTTCACATATTTTATTGAATTTTAGTATCTGTAATAAACATCATAAATATGAAAATTCAAATATTAAGTGTTTGTTCTTCTGTTTTTTTATTCGTATTTTGTGGTTATTTCTATTTTTCTGATGTCCTACTACTACTTGGAATGGGATAATAAAATTTCATTTTTAAAATATATTTTTTTTAACATATTTATTTGAAAACGTATGTGAATATTTTTATATAGCATTTTCCATGTCGGTTTTTTCAAAAAGCTAACATGGAAAGTGATTATATACACTTTTCATGTTAGTTTTTATATATGTGATTTGAAAAACATCCTAATAATTCTATTTAAAATTTAAAAATTTTGTAACCCGCATTGAAAAATTATTTACAAAATTTTCTAAAAAGGCATCATGTAACATTTGACGTCAAAGGGAAAACCCAACATGAAACCCATATTTTTCACTAGTGGGTGTTCATTGGAGAGAGAGGATATCAAATAGGTGGTAGGAAAGTGGAGAATATTTTTTCCCAGATGGTGAATTTATTATTATAATCCCATGATGGGGATGTTTTCATGGATACATAGGTGTTTCTAGAAGTTTTCCTAGAGGAGGTTATGGTACTACCTCCTCGAAGAGATGTTTATTTTGGGATATTGTTGTGGCCAAGTACATATCTAATTGCAGTGTCCTCTTATAGGATGGAACCCATAGAGTCACATTGGTTGAGGATTTTTTTGGATGATTTAATTTAGTGGGATTTTATATAACCATGTGTGTCACCATGGGGTTCTCTAGTGTAGTCCTCCTAGAAGGCGGACAGTTTGTATGTGGTTGTGTATAGACAATTGGAGGTTGAATCAGGTGACAATCAAGAATTATTACCCTCTTTTGAGGATAGATGATATTTTCAAATAGTTGATAAGAAATACATGGTTCTCTATGACTGAAATTTGATTGAGATATGGCTAGTTTATGGTGAAAGATGAGCATTTCCAAAATACTGCCTTGAAATGTAGTTATGAACACCTCAAGTTTGAAGTCACATTTTTTGGTGTTATGAATGCATAATCCATGTTCATAGGGCTTAAAAACTCTATTTTGGATGATTAATTTTATTTTTAATCATTTTATTCATCATGATATCTTTTTCTACTTGAAGTCAGATGAGGAACATGACGAGCAACTCAAAGTTGTTTTATAGGTCCTTTGACACCACTTTCTTTATGGGAAATTGTCTAAGTGTGTGTTTTGGATGTGAGAGGTGTGAATCCTTATACATTTTGTGTCTTTCAAAGGTGTGTAAGTAGACTCATTAAAGTAAAATGTAGTTGTTTCTTGGGTATCACCCAATAATGTGGGAAAAGTTCGTAGTTTCCTTGGTTCCAAGGTCAATTGTCTGAGATTTATGAAAAATTTATCTCAAGTTGTATCCCTACTAATAAAATTTAATTGGTAGGAATAAGATTTTTTATGGATAGATCTATGTTTGAAAATGTTTGATTACCTGGTGAATAATTTTGATTGTTCTCAAATGCTACATTTTCATAAATAGGGTGTGATGTTTTAGGTGTTTTTTAATGCATCCATTTTGGGCATGGGTTTTATGTCAATGAATCAAAGATTGGTGATCTCTAATGGGTATAATAATTTATATCCCCTCGATCATAACTATTCCACCCATGATTTTGAGTTTGAGGTATTTTTGGTTCTACTAATGTTTTTACAACATTACTTCATCAATGATCATTTTGTGGTTTTCCTAGACCACAAGACTATAAGTTATGTTTTCTCTCAACATGATCTGAATTGACATCAATGTAGGTTTATGGAGTTTCTTCACGATTATAATTTTGAGATTTGTTACAAAAAATGTAACGGTAGTGTATTTTCTGATTCATTGATTTAAAAATCCTAATAGGATATGTATTAGGGGGTTGTGGATGTATTGAAATAAATATAGGATCTTTAAGTGATGAATATTCACATTACGAAGAGAATTGGAAAATTTTAACTTCATCAGATGACTATGGAGTCATATTTGATGTAGCAGGTGGAGGGGTCTCTATGGGGAGACTCATATGTAGAGGTAACTCATAATCGTGTTTTTTATTGTGATTCTCCTAAGGGGTGGTCAAAAGATAGTGGTAATTGGGTATTGTTAAAAAGGAGGTTTTTTATCTCATATGAAATGCATGAAATAGTTATCTGTGAGTTTCAAATATCATATTTAATGATAAATTGCTGAGTGAAAAATATATATCATGGATTTAGTAGACACATTTTCTGGATATGGATGAAATGGTAAGTGGTGTTGTTTGGGAAATAGTGTCTAGTTTTTTAGCAGGTGAAAGTGGAGCACCAAGATTCAGGAGGTTTTTGTGTAGTTCATGGATGTCCCAATATAGAAATGGTAAGACATCTCAATATATTCCGCCATAGGGTTTCCACAATATCAATGAGGATGTGATGTAGTTTGGTTTATAGTTTACTTAGTAATGAAATTGGATCATTTCCTAGATATCAGTGAGTTGATTTTTGTGGATTTCTTGGTTGGAGGTACTTGGACTATATTATTAAGCTTCATGGGTAAATGATAACGATAATATTTGATCGAGATCCTCATTTTACCTCATTATTCTATATGGTATTACATCATGATTTTGGATCCCAATTGCACCTTACCAAAACTTTCCAACCACAAACAGATGTGAGAAAAATATAGACCGTCCAAATACTGGAGGAAATGTAATGGTCATGCATATTGGAGATTTGTGGATCTTAGTTATAAAACCTACCTTTGGTCCTGTTTATATAAGGCAACATCTTTCACATTTCCATATGCATTGATCTTTTAGAGGCATTTTACATGAGATCATGTTGTTCTCCATTATGATGGATTAAGGTTAGGGAGTATGTAGTTATTGGTCCTAATTTTTGTGTAGAACATGACTATGAAGATCCATTTGGTTCGTGAGTATATGATGATAGTGCATGAACATTTATGGATTATGGTGATCATAGGTGGAGGCCCATGGAATTTTAGTTTGGATACCATGTGTTCTTGAGAGTCTTCCCTTACTATGGGTAGTAGAGGTTTGGTAGGGGAGTAAGCTTTATCCTATATTTTTTGTAACATTTGAGGTGTTGGGTAACTTGGCGTGGTGTCCTGTTACTTGTCTCAACCACTATGGTTGGATATGATCCTCAACTTCTTACATGTTTCTAATCTTCATTTTTATCTTCACGATTAATACAATAAAATCTTTTGGGTAGAGTTGTACATCGAGGATGAGATGACATTCATAGAGTCGCTAGTAGAGATCCAAGAATAATTATAATATGTGTTTTGTGTGTGAACCATTCCCTTAATAAACATTTTTTAGAGGCATGGTGGATTCAGGGAGAGTACTTATGAGTAGAAGATGCATATTTGTTCCATGTACCCCAACTTTCTTTGAGAATTTCTATATTCAATTTTGTTTTTGATGATACGATTTTTGGGTCTTGGTATGCTATGAGAAGTGTTGTTTTCATTGATGTTTTATAAATATTACAACATAATAAAAGGGGATTAAATGATTCATAATTGAGAGTAATTATACTAAAATTCTATTAAAACCATGAGGGAAAGTCAGTGCCTCCCATAGGGGATAAAATCTTTACATTAAGGAGGTAATTCCTTAATTTATGTGCTCAGTGAAGTGCTCTGTGATAGGAAGTTTTGGTATGTGGCTGTTACCAAGTGTGTAGTATTGTGATTGCAGTGAGGTGATGATGTGTTTGGATGGTGGTAGAATTTTTTGTATGATTAGATCCTTGAGAGTTAACTCATGGGGTGGTTTTTTTGGAACAATTCATTTCATTTGGTTTGGTTATGATTCTAAAGGACAAGAATATTTTGAGAGTTATCTAATGAAATGGTACAAGATTTACCAACCCATTAAATTTCATTTCAGGTAGTTGGAGGAATTTTGAGGAGGTCCATAGGACTCGGTGGAGCTGGAGATATAGGAGTACTATAGTTGGTGGTTCAAGACATGAATCAGACTCACATCGTGATTTGGTGGTTCACATCTTGTAAATAAGGTTGGTTTCATGGATTATATGTGGATAAGGGTGGAGTATGTGAAATATATTCAGGTTATTAAAGGTTAATTGAAAAAATGTAATTAAATAAACCCAATTCAATGTGAATTTAATAGGATGTTATAATTTTGGAAAACCCTTGGATTATAGGTTTCGAAAAGGATACATAATGTGAAAGGGGAGGATTTCTAGTTTTTTTTAATCCTTATGTTTGACAGTTATTTATTCTTTAAACCAACCTTCCTTCCACTAATTTTGGTAGATACCTAGGTGATTTTTAGTTATATTCTAGACCTCCTTCCCTTTTCTCACTCTCTGGGTTCTCATGGTTGAGTTTTGATGATATGTGGCATGTTTTTCTCTTTACCCCTTAGTTTATCCTCATTATTTCTTAAGGATATCACATTGTGATTTGTTTGTTGTGGGGTGAGTATGTGCTATGTATTTATAACCATTTGTTTTAGTTTAGGTTCATATTTGCTGTCATGGAATGGTTGTGGTTTTTCAGTAATTTTTAGTTCTCATTATGGTGTGCACCAAGATCAGAAAGCCTCTTTGAGTTAGGGAATCTTTGTTCTAACTCTTTTTAAATGTTATGTATAAGGATTTCATGCTTTTTATTCCATTTGAGTGGATATTAATGTTTTTAATAAAAACTATAATTACTTTTAATGACTAAAATTTATGGGTATGGGGAGATACCACATTTTTTTACTTCTTTAATATGTTGTAGATGAGTTTATTTCATTTTATCCCCTTACTAAATATTATGGCTATTAGGAGCCTTGTTTAAAAATTATATGATGTGATGTGACGACCCATGATGTGTTATTGTGGAATCACACCCAAAATAAATATACTCATGAATGTATATTTTTCCACTAATATGGTTCCCTTAGATTCTAGCTTGTGTGAAACTACCCATGCTAAGTAATGATTGAATGTGAGAAAGCCCCTAAGTAAATGTGGAATCTGGTTGGTGACACGATCATGTATGATTGTTCTTGATTCTTTTTCCTATATGGGTTGTGATATTTTTAGGTTTTGGTAGTGAATGACTGGGTTGTGTAGTATGTGGGTTACTGATGTGTCTATTGGATGGAATGGATGTGATGTGGGAAGTGGTTATGGAACAGTGGTTGTTGTTGTGATTTTTGGTGATATCACTTCAGGGATATTTTGTTTTGATATGTGGTTAGAATTAATGATGTGAGGTTGTTATGATGATATTTCTTAGGTAATGTGATGTGACCATGATTGTGTGCTTATGGTGTTGTGGTATTGTCTGTTTGATTTGGTCTAGTTTTTTTGTGGTGTGGTTGAGATAGTTGTCTGGTTATCTGTTGAATAAACTTTTATGATAAAAGAAACCAAATATATTGTTAGATAAACAAGATCAGTTGGAAAGGAATGTGTGGTAATTTGATAACAAAATTTAATAAATTAATGTGTATTGTTATGTTGAATGAAATATCTAATGAAAAAATATGACGAAACCTATAATTTAAAGTGTGAAATTTTGTCCGGATTAGGTTGTGGTTGTGTGGTGTTTCCTATAATGGTGATATTAGTTGTGATGGTTAGTGTGTGGGATGGTGGTGGTGATGTGATTTTCATTATTTCACTTGCTGTAAACCTCAATGATGGGTAATGTGTACTCTCTATATATCATTATTTTTATGTTATTATATATGTGCCCCAATCAAGTTGGACAACCTTGAAAACTCTTATAGGTGATGATTTCGAATTGTTTTCACCAACATCCTTGATGATTGTGATATAGATAGATGGATACCCCTATCCCCTGCTCTTCCTTCACCTGTAGTGATATGGGTTGGTGTTTGAGATTACCCAATACTGATGTGTGGACCAGGTGTTTGTGGGAGATGTTGTATGATGTGATGTGTTGTCCCAAGTGTATATAGGAAAGACGTGATGTATTGGGATGTAACATGCGGCAGGGGTCACGTGTGGTAGGAGGAGGGAATGAGTATGATTTCTATTATGTTCATAATACCCTAACACTCTAGTTCTAGATGTTATGTGATGTCATGTGTGGTATAGGTGTCAACATGTTGGATTTTTTGTGATGTGATTCGTGGATAAGGTGTTTTTGCGCGGGATATGATGTGATGTGATGTGTGGATGAGGTATCTACAAGTGGGATATGATTGGATATGGTATGTGTAGAAAGGATGAGAGCATAGGAAGTTTGATGTTGGGGAATGAGAGAAAAAAAATAAAATGTAATCTACACCAGGGCAGCTTGATTTTTTATGATATATATTGGATGAATGATTTAGTGAATGATCCATATTGAGTTTGGGTTTCTTTTCATGACCATTATGTGTTCTTGTTGTTTATAATGTTTTTTTCAATAGTGTATTAGATTTCTCTTTTAACATGTTCACTTGAGGCCTTAGGTATTTTCCTAATTATTATACCTTTTATGCTCAATCTACATATATATATTATTTTTCATGTTTCGGGGAGGAATTTGGTGGGCGAGTTGTACATTACTAGCTATGTTGGAGCTAGTGTTGAGTCACTACTGTAGATTTTTATTTTTGGAATATTGATGCATAAATTTAACTATTTTAGATTTATATTATTCATGAATTGTGGGATGATTTGTTTTACCTTTATATTATATTTTTAAGTTTATTGTTTATTTTTATATCCTATCTCCAGACCATGTTTCATTCATAGAGGGAAATGCCTCCCATAATGAGATATTTCAGTACACTCAGTTCTAGTCTCCCACCAAGGGCCTATAAGAGGTAGGATTCGAGGATCATAATCACTCTGTCCTTATTATGGTATCTTTTTAAGTTGGGTTTTATGACATATATAAGGGTAAATTGTATCTTTCATACACTATTAAATGGTAGAAAATTCCCAAAGTAAGGGTAATATGTCAGTTGTGGAAGGGTATAGTTTGGTTTCCTTTATTCGAATTGAGCTAACCCATCACTACCTAATGGTATCCCTATATTTTTTCTATTAGTGTATGGTTATGTTGGTGAATTCCTAGTTTTTTTAGTGTAAAATTGTTTTTTCAATTCTTGTGTAAAGGTAATTTATTGTTTACATAAAGGTATAATTAAAATAATTAAGGTTTCATAAGTGTATTGAAGTAATTTTAGAGCTACATAGGTGTACCAAATAGTTTCCTCAGCTCGTGCAAGGGTAATAAAAATCTTATTTATAGGTATATTCAAGTTTATTCATATGACATAAGGGTAAGATGAATCTTGTGTACGGGTAAGCCATGTCTTTCATAAGGGTAGTTACGAGTTTTTTAAGGCAATGTAAGGGTAATATGAAGCTTAGGTAATGGTTTTATAACTTTTAAACATTCTATATAAGGATAAAATTGACTTGTATAAGGGTTGGTGGATTTTTTTTAGTTTGAGTAATGGTTTCCATTCACATAAGGGTAAAATTTTTCTACCATTGCATAGCACTAGGGTGTCTTGTATGGGTATAGAGAATTACATTAAAACATCAGATTCCCTTTCAAAACCTCATATAATTATTTTTTCAAAGAAATTAATGTTGAACATTAGTGGTTTTAAATTTTTTAGGAATATTTTATGAGAACATTGAACTTCCCAAAAAATATTAATTTAAATATGTTTTTTATGAAAATTTTATGGAGTATACATGGGGGGATATTTATGAATGGTAATATTTTTTTCACATATGAGTTCCTCCTGGTTTATGTTAAATATTATTGACCTTAAAACCTTTTATGAAGTGTTTTAAGAAATCTATAATTGATCTAGGAATTTTCTTCATGCATGAAGCCTTTGTTTTCAGGGTAAAAAAATCTCCTTATACTTCCTCTCTTTTTAGGTGCGTTGTTTTTTAAGAGAAAAACACCATCTAGGGCATTAGTGAATTATCATTTATATTGAATACAATTTTAAAATTATAATGCTTTAGATTATTTGGTCAAATGGATGAGATTAACCATAATTAGATAATGATATGAAAAATAATCGTGTGAAAAATGTATATGTGATTATGTGGATAGATGAAGATAAAATGCATGTTTTATATTTCTATTAATGAAATTTTATTAATACCAAAATATAAAATAGAAGATTAATTAATGTATTAGAATGTTTTATTCTAATAATAATATAATTACTTACATTAGATTAAATGTGTCAGTATTATTTCAAGCAATGAAATAGTTTTTTACCACTTGTAGATATTTTTTACTTATTTTTCTTTTAATTTCTATATTTTAATTAGAAATATGTTTTTACAAGTTGTAGATTAAATATAAGTATTCTGGGACTTTTCAAGGAGAGAGAACTTGATTAAATATTTCATGTTAATTACTAATATTTGATTAAATCAAAATAATGACATTATAGGGTGTTAAACTTTTTAAATAACATTGATTAGAATTAATTGATAATTTTATACACTATAAAATAGAAATGGATATTATCACATGAATGTAAGGAACTATTGAAACAAAAAAATTTGCACATGTGGAAATATCTTATATTCAATTTGAAATATTTTGGATGTGTGATTAAATTCTTTGTAATATATGTTTCATTTCCTCTGAGTTTTACTAAAAAGTGATTATATTTTATTATAGTTATTAATAATGGTTAAAATTCATAGAAGGTAAAAAATAAAATAAATCTATCAATTCATTAATTATAAAAAAAGATGCATGTCTAAATTATTATCATAAATATTGGAGATATGTATGAATGAGTATATTAGGCCAGAATGCAGGATGAAATAAATAATATTTGCCCATGGAAATTTATAATTCAATATCTTTTGAGAATTAATTATTTAAATTGGTTTATTAAATAAAATTATTAAATATGAATTATTTCTTAAATAATTTCCCTATGTTTGTGGGAGCCATATGTTGTTTGTTAAAGGTGGGAATACATTGACTATTTGTCTATAGGTTTATTTTAAAAAATTTGTAGATTATTAAATTGAATATGTATTTTTTCTCTATGGATTTAATCCTTGATATGCTTGAATGATAACCTTTAATGGTTTTAATAATGTATGGGGATTCCCAAGGATATGGTGGTGGAATGGGGTGACAGCGATGATGATGATGATGGTGGCATAAGGTGCCTATTAAGGTGATAATGATGTTCTAATGTTATATCAGATGTGATATTATGTGCATTGGTGTTGGGGATGGAACCATAAATGATAGAATGGTTTAAAGATGGGATTTCATATTTTTTTTTTCTTCTAAAAGATGATATAATTAATTGATAATTAATGTTATTATTTATTGGATAAGGGTTGGTTGATATTTGAATTTTCAATTTCCAACTATGGGAAGCAGTTTGATGTTATGTATATGATTTCATTTTTTATGTGGTCTCATGGGATCAGACTTAGATTACCTAGATTATTATTTAAATATAAATGAATTAATTAAATAATAAGGTTGGTTCTTGATCTTTTCTTTAAGATGATGGATTACCTGAGAATATATAAAAATAATTTATAATTTCATCAACTCATGGCTTAGAAGATTAAAATGTTAATATTGGAAATGATATTGGTAATAAATAATTAATATAAAATTCATTAATTAATTTCAATTTTGTTGGTTTTATTATTTTCATACCTAGTACTTATAAGTGGTATTTATGAGTCCCATGTGATGTTAGAAATATATGTGTCTAAGTCAAGGTTATTACCCATGTAATGGTTGTGATCCTTAAATATATCATGTATACTTTGTGATTTCATATGCTACCCCAACCATGTAGGTAGGGGAACTAATACCTAGTGTAAACATGGTTGTAATTTTCACCAATATATTGGTTGTTGAGAAATGGAGGGATAACTAACTCATTCGGTTCCCCTATCTTCTTTTGTTAGTATACTGTGATCGTATGCATGGTGTTTATAATAACCCTGCTTTTTATTACACACATAAAAATGATTTATTACATAAAGTTTTACTTAATAAAACTCCAATTATTGATATTTATAGAGTATTTTGGACTTAGGAACATTACACAACAACTTAAAACATGAAATACACATCTTTATTGAAAACTTATTTTACATGACCACACACATTCCTTCGTACTTAGCATTTCATGGGATAACCTGAGGATATATATCTGAAAAGGGTGATATATAAATCCTAGTAAGGGAGTAAACAGGTCACAAAATGAATAATACAATACATGTTAGGAAATAGTCATATCAATGGAGCATAATAGAAACATGAACGTAAAGGCATGGTATAACATGATTATCAAAACATGGAAATGTGGAAATAACATTTAACATGATATTAGCATGATCCAAGCCCCATTTCACATGGAGTATGAGTAAAACCTAATTTAACATGAATTATAATGATTAAATCCTTGTTTCACTTGAAGCATCATGTTATTATTCTTTACCCAATGCATTGGAGTGCTATCAGGGTGCACCCTTCTTAATCATTTCATTTCATGCATAAGTGTACCACATGGTTCATATAACACGGATTCATTAGCATCATAATTTATTCCATGATAAAGGAATATTTAATTCATATATGAAACACTATAATCAAAAATTAAATGTTCATAAATGTGAATACCCTTGATAGAGAAATGGGCATGGTATTCAAAACACAATGACTTTGGCTTGGAAAATCGCAGTGCAATTTCGGCAGCATAATGATGTGATATAAGAATTCATAAAAATGGTTGGTGAAATAGAACTGGGTTTCTCATCATATTTAAATGAAATTTAAATTAATTGGTCCATATAGATACATTTCCCAATATATTTAATGGAATTATGATTCATAAAACAAAATAATTTCTTGAATATAAATGAGAAGAGAGAAATCCCTTGTGGAATTTCGGCATTGTAATGGGTGTACTTGGGAGGAATTAATGAGATAAAAGGGGAATATATTAATTAAAAAATAAGTATTAAATTATAGGGGAGTTTATAAATCATACCCCAACATTTTTAATTGAAAAAACAAGGGTATATCAACATAAATAAACTTAGAAAAAATGAGATAGGAAGAAATATCTTACTTGGAAGTGTGACATCAAAGGCTTGGTAGGGGATTGAGAAAGGATTATTGTGAGTTTGGGGTGCCTTGGGGGGATTTTAGAGATATTATGGTAGAGTTTGGTTGAGATCAAAAGGTTTTTAGTGAAGAGTAAGTGGGAGCTTGGGTGGGTTTATATAGGAAAAGAGAGGGAATTCTGTATTATGTAGGTTTTGGACACTACACATTAAACTAATCAAAAACACAAACCAACCCATGGTTTTTTAACATGATTTTTTTTCCAAAGGGGAGTGGAAAAATTATTTTATAAGGAAAATTTCCAAACTTATTAAAATATTAGTCTTGCTTAAGTGGAGTTGAGTCACACACTCAAGGAAAACATTTTAAAAAGTTAAAATGTTTTATATGTCTTGGAGGGTCCAAAAACACTTCTTAAAATAAATAAAACAAACCTAAAATAAAATTATTTTAATGGTAAAACATATATTGATCAAATATTAAATTTATAGTATTTTATTACACCACTATTGGTTCATTGTGATGTCATGAAACACATTATATTATTAAACGGTATTTAATTTTTACCCCAAAATTCGACTATCTCAGAAAATTATGAAAAATTAATTGTTGGATAATTTCAAAGTCCTAATTCCAAAAATAATATTGATTTTATCTAAATAATTTTCTAAAAATTTTAATTTTTACTTTTAAAATAAAAACCGACATTTATAAAAAATTCATGGGTTTTGACAAAAACGGATTTCAAACCATAATAAAAATCACAATTGTATTCATAAATATTATATGGTCATTCATATTTATTAAAAATTAATTTATTAATAATATTTTATTAAAATATTATTTAATTAAAAATTACATTAATTCATCAAAATAGATTTCTTAATTCAATATTATCTAAAAATACTATTTGTGCTTTAAAAATTATTTACAAAGTAACAATAATAAAATGAATGTATATTATTTATCATATAAAAAAATAATTCACATAATCATAGTGCTAGGGTCTCATTACATAACCCCTTATAACACCCGTATATAACCTAAGGGTAAGGTGTGCGATGGTTACAGACTCTTGGGGAGGCTCAGATAACATCGCTTGAGTGGAAATCTCTATTAACTTCCACTTCTCCCATTGGCAGTTCTACTCAAGCTTAACATGTTGAAGCTCGGCTTGGTCTTGGTCAAGAGTGAAGACCAGTGACACTACCTCCTTTCTAAGCTCCAAAAAATTTGATTTATACAGAGAAATTCTACTGGATGAGGCCATCTCTTACTTTGTCTATGTAAATTGGATTTGTTAAAGCCCTGTATTTTTACTAATCAATTGATCATTATTCAACTGATATATTAGCAATAGTAATAATTCTTAACAATATTTTGAGATCCATAAAACCAAGGAAGTTCATATTTTATATAACCATTTTATATAAAAATACATTTAATTAAATCAAGAGGAATTTTCATTAACAAAAGTGTGGGTTGTTACAATATTCCCCCTTTAAGTAATTTCACCCTTCAAATTTCCTTTTCCCATACTAAAAAAAGATGAGGGTAACTTTTCTTCATTACTTCCTCTGATTTCCACATTGCTTCTTCAAACTTTTGGTTTCTCTACAACACCTTGATGAGGGGCATTGTCTTATTTCATAGAATTTTTCCCTATGATCTAAGATCTTCACCGGATTCTCTTCTTAGGAGAAGTCATTCTCCAATGGTACCACCTCTGGATTGAGTACATGCGATGGATCAGGTATGTACTTCCTCAAGAGTGATACATGGTATACATCATGTACTTAAGATAGTTTTGTTGGGAGTTCTAGTCGATTGGATACTACTCCAATGTGATCAAGGATATCATAAGGGCTTATGTACCTTGGACTAAGATTTCCCTTCATACCAAATCTGATAACTCTTTCCCATTGTGATATGCGAAGGAATACCATGTCTCTGACATCAAACTCTAGGTATCATAGACGATTATCAGCATAGTACTTTTTTCGACTCTGACCATCATTAATGTGTTGTTGGATGGTCTTAACCTTTCGACCATTTCTGGGCCTAGGAGTTTTCGCTCCCCAAAATAATCCCAACATGTCGGTATTCTGCACATCTTCCCATAAAGGGCTTTGTAAGGATTCATTTGGATGATTGAGTGGAAACTGCTGCTGTAAGAGAACTCAGCTAAAGGAAGATGTTGATACCATCATCCTTTTAAGTCCATTGATCATGCTCTCAACATGTCCTCAACTATTTGTATATTTGGCTCATATTGGCCATTAGTTTGAGGATTATAATCCATACTGAAGTTCATCTCAGTATTCAGAGCATGTTGAAGAATCTTCCAAAACATAGAGGTGAATATTGGATCTCGGTCGGATACAATAGATACTGGTATTCCATACAGCCTTACTACTTCTCTAATATATATATGTTCCAGTTGATCTAATGAGAAATCATCTCAAATTGAAATGAAGTGTACAGTATTTGTAAGATGGTCCACAAAAACCTAGATATTAGTGTTTCCTTTGGATGTCTTTGGAAGTATGGTGATAAATTTCATAGTGTTATTATCCCATTTCCATGCTGGTATGGGTAATGGTTGCATCATCCTATTAGACTTCTTCCTCTCAGCCTTCACTCACTGACATACCATGAACTTTAATATATACTCAGTGATCTACTTCTTCATGTTATCCCACCAATAATTCTCTTAGAGATCTCGATACATATTTGTATTTCTTAGGTGAATAAGGAAATTAAAACTAAGTGCATCATCCAAAAATTATTTCTCTAACTCTAGATTTTATAGAACACATAGTCTTGACCCAAATCTCACAATTCCATCTTGATTAACATTTAACTCCAAAGATTTATCCTTTTTGATCACTTTCTTCTGAATTCTCACATCATCCTTTTGAGAATCCTTTAACCTTTCCAAAAGAGATGGTTGAACAATAATTTATGAAAGTATTGATGATGTTCCCTTATTTATTATTCTCATGTCCATCTTCATAAAATCTAAGAAGATTGGATTCTTTTCAATTCTCATCAAGGATATAATCATTGGTTCCTTTCAACTTAGAGCATCTACCGCCTTGTTCGCTTTCCCAGGGTGGTAATGGATTGAGCAGTCATATTATTTGATTAGCTTTACCTATCTTCACTGGTATATATTCAACTCTTTATGTGTGAATATATACTTGGGGCTTTTTTGATCTGTGTATATTTCACACTTCTCCCCAAAGAGGTAATGTTGCCAAATTTATAAAGTGAAGATTATTATAGCCAACTCCAGATCATGTGTTGGATATTTTTTCTCATAAACTTTAAATTTCCTTGAAGCATAGGCAAAGACATTGTCATTTTTTCATCAATACACAGCCCAATACCTTCTTCGAAGCATCACTAAATACCAAAAAAAGTTCTCCACTTGTGGGTAGTGTGAGCATGGGTGTAGTGATAAGACTCATTTTCAACTTTTTGAATCTCTCTTCACATTAATCACTCTAAGAAAACTTGACTCCCATATAAGTTAGCTTGGTAATAGGGTTTGAAAATTGTGAGAAATTTCTCACAAATCGGTGATAATATCCAGCTAAACCCAGGAAGCTATGGATATCCATTATTAATGTTGGCCTCATCCATCCACTAATTGCAAATTTCTTGGATGGATCCATAGATATCCCATTGCTTGTGATGATATGGCCCAAGAATGAGACCTCTTTCAACCAGAACTCACGCTTTTTGTACTTTTCATAGAGCTTCTCCTTTCACAAGGTATCTAGTATAGTGCTTAGATACTCCTCATTCTCCTATTTGGTTTTGGAGTATATTATAATATCATCTTTAAATACTACCACAAATTTTTTGAGGTAATATATAGAGACAATATTAATCAATTCCATGAATATTTCTAGAGAATTAGTGAGTCTAAAATTCATTAATTTGAATTCATAGTTCTCATATCTTATATGAAAAGCAGTCTTGGGAATATCCTCCTTATTCACTCTTAATTGATAATATCTTGACCATAGATCAACCTTGGATAAGTATTGTTCTCTACATAGATGATCTAACAAGTCATAAATTTGGGGCAGAGGATACATGTTCTTTATCTTTATTTTATTGAGCTCACGATAATCAATATAATTGTGCATTGACCCATCATTCTTCTTGATGAAGAGGACTAGTGCACCCTATAACATCCCGCCATTTTATAACATAAACTTTCATTACATTACACAAAACTGAGGATCTTTAAGGTCTAGTGTCTTGGAAACCAGGAACATAATACATAAAAAAACAACATAAAACATTCTTCTTAAACACTTGAAAGGCGTCTCCTTAAGTTCATTCTAGGTTCATTACTGCATCTCATAACCTGGGGACATACATCAAAAGAAAGGGTGAGCAGAAGGCCCAGTAAGGGAAACAAGAGGAACATTTTACATGTGAACTTGAGATACTTCAATAAGGACATGAAAAGAAATTTAAGGCATGAGAAAGAAATCATGAGGCATTTCATAATAAAAATAAAATTTTTCATAACTTGAAGATGTGGCTACATCATTTAACATAGACAATCATGAACATATCACCAAGGTCCATCCCCAAGGTGTCATTTGGAAATTACCAAGGTTATTCACCAAGGTATCGTGAAAATTGTAATCTCTAGTGGTTACATCATTACCCAATACATTGGAGCGCTATCAGGGTGCACCCTTAAATTTGCATTTATTATCATGTGAGCCACATATATCATCATCAAACATTTCATAAATAACCCACATAGCATAAAATAAATGGGTTTCATTTCATAATCATAACGTTTTAAAAACTGCTTTAAAGACATGATCTTTACGTCACTTTAAACCCACGGAAAGGGAAAGAGGGTCTCATGTATGTAAATCCCAGAATTTAAAATGGAACATTTTGATATATATGTGAATACCCTTGTAGAAATAAGAGCTTTTAGAATTCACTTTATAACATAAAATAATTTTTGAGAAAAGAGAGAGGCATTTTGAGGGGAAAATTCTGCAGCATAACGGCTAAGTTTCGGGGTTTTAGAAAACATTGAAATGAGAGGGGACATGGGTCACCCACTCATAAATGATACATAAAACAGTAGGGTGAAATAATAAGAAGGAAATATGGAAATGGTAATGAAATTTTAGGGACATACCATTTGAAATGAAAAACATGGAAGGAAAAAAGATTAGATTTCTCTTATGAAAATTCGGCAGCCTTACGGCGTCACTTAACTTCAAAAGAAAATGATTTGACAAGATCAAATAGGGTCCCTCATCATATGATCATAAGATATCAGTATGATAGATATAGATATCACACCCCAACATAATAAAAAGGAACTTGAAAGACTTGACATGCAAATCGAACTTGAAAAAAATGAGAAGGGTGAAAGAATCCCTTAAAAATTCGGCAGCCTAACGGCGTCACTTAAACTTTCATAAAACGAAATGATGAGAGTAAGATGGGATCTCTCATCATATAAACATGAAAAGGAAGTAATAGGAATATAAAAAAACATCCTCTCACATAAAAACATGGAGCATAATAGGAATGACATAAAAGAGATTACATGAAAAGAAAGAGAGGGGTCGGATCCCTTACCTTAAAACGTGACTCTTGAAACTCAAAGGATTGGACCTTGAGGGCTTGGGGGCACCTTGGGAGGACTCTTTGGAAGGTAAGAAGACCATAACTTCGTTGGGGGAGAGTTGGGAGTGAAAACTAAAGGAGGAAAGGGTGGGTATTTATAGGGAAAGTGAGGGGACAAAGCATTAATGGCCAAGGGACACCTCACATGTGCTTTTCTCAAACCCATGTGCTCTCCCTTGACATTTATCATGGAGTTAGGCCACATGGGGCCCCCAAAACAAAAATTCATCACCCTTGGCCGGCCAACCCTCAAAAGATCTCATGACATCATCATGACACCATTATTATGTCATTAAACATACTGAAACCCTAAAACTGTATTTTTACTATTCACTGAAAATTGAACTTTCTCAGAATAACCCCAAAATTTCACCTTAACCAAATATCAATGCTCTGATTTCAAAAATGAAATACATTTTATAAAAATAATTTTCTAAATATTTTTAATTTAATTTTTAAATAAAAACACTATTCATCGAAAATTCATTTTTTTCAGAAAAATCCCCAAAAATTACCTTAACATAATATCGATGCTCTGAGTTCAAAAATAAAGTCCTTTTTATAAAATTAATTTTCTAATTATTTTTAATTAAATTTTTAATTAAAAAAAACACTATTCATCCGAAAAAACTAATACTTGAATAATAATTTATGAAACTGTTATTTACCCATTTTATTGAATCACGTTACTTAATCTAGGTGTCTAAATTATATTAAAACTTTCTTTGAGTGAAATTACTAATCCATTTGGTCATATTACTAATCCTAAGCGTAAAATCACTATTCATAATTTATTATTCATCAAAAATTAAGTTGATCTTATTAGACTCCAAATTCCGTAATGAACACTTTTGTAGAAGACCATTTTTTGAAAATCATTACACATCATTAGTTATTTAGGGTTTACATAAATATTTCAAAACATCCCTTTTTCAAAATTCATCAATAAAATACATTCTAAAATTATCTAGATATTTGAAATTTCACAAACATCACTAAAGGAAGAAATATCAATTTATTCACCCGAGAGGATTACACAAGGAAACTAGGGTCTCATCACATATCCCCTTATAACACTGGCATAAGACCTAAGTGTAAGGTGTGATATGGTGAGAGAATCTGAGGGAGGCTCAGATAACATTGCCCTAGTAGCAATCTCCACTAACTTGAACTTCTCTTGCAAGCGTTTTCGTTCAAGCTTGACACGCTGGAGCTCGGCTTGGGCTTGGTCCAAAGCGAAGCCCACAGATGCTACCTCCTTCCCAAGCTCTGATAAGTGGGCTTCGTAAGGGTTGAGTCTACTGGATGAAGCCATCAACTCCCCTTTATGCATTAACCATTAACATCTTATTAAATCATTAAGAGTAAGTTAATATACTACTCAAAAAGATTGGGTCGTTACATTCTTCCCCCCTTAAGAAATTTCGTCCCCGAAATTTATACTTGAGGCCTAGCCGAAAAGGTGAGGGTACTTTTGCTTCATCGTTTCCTCGGGCTCCCAAGTCGCTTCTTCGTACTTATGATTCCTCCACAACACTTTCACAAGGTGGGTAGTCTTGTTTCGTAGAACCTTGTCTCTACGGTCTAAGATCTCCACTGGCTGCTCTTCATAAGAGAGGTCATGTTCAAGTTGTACCACCTCTAGGTTCAGTACATGCGAAGGGTCGGGTATGTACTTCCTCAAGAGAGATACATGGAAGACATCATGAACTTGAGCTAGGTTCGGTGGAAGTTCTAGACGATAGGTCACTTCTCCTATGCGATCAAGGATTTCATAGGGGCCAATGTACCTAGGGCTGAGCTTCCCTTTCTTCCCAAACCGCATGACTCTCTTCCATGGAGAGATTCGAAGGAAGACTTTGTCACCAACACCAAACTCCAAGTCTCTTCGTCGATTGTCAGCATAGCTCTTCTGCCGACTCTGAGCAGCCTTTATGTGTTGTTGGATGGCCTGAACCTGTTCTGTCATCTCTTGCATGAGATCAGGCCCAAGAAGCTTCCTCTCACCAGTTTCATCCCAACAAGTAGGAGTTCTACACCGCTTTCCATACAGAGCTTCATAGGGTGCCATCTGAATACTCGCATGGAAGCTGTTGTTATAGGAGAACTCAACTAATGGGAGGTGTTGATCCCATCCACCTTGAAATTCCATTGATCATAATCTCAACATGTCTTCGAGTGTCTGAATAGTCCTTTCAGATTGGCCATCAGTTTGAGGATGATAGGCCGTACTAAAATTCAATTCAGTGTTCAGAGCATGCTGAAGACTTCTCCAGAATTTTGATGTGAATCTTGGGTCACGATCAGATATGATGGATAGTGGTACCCCATGCAGCCTTACCACTTCCTTCACATATATCTTGGCAAGCTGATCCAGAGAGAAATCTTCCCGAATAGAGATAAAATGGGCTGTCTTGGTGAGACGGTCCACAATAACCCATATCGCATTGTTTTTTTTTGGATGTTTTTGGGAGACCAGTTACAAAGTCCATGGTGATATTATCCCACTTCCATACTGGTATGGGTAGCGGTTGTAATACCCCCTTAGGAAGTTGTCTTTCTGCCTTTACTTGCTGACACACCAGGCACCTTGTAGTGTAATCGGAAATCTCCCTCTTCATGTTATCCCACCAATAATGATCACGAAGGTCTCTATACATCTTAGTGTTTCCCGGATGTATAGAGAATGTAGTTCTATGAGCTTCATCCATCAGTTCTTTCTTTATCTCCGGAATAGATGGAACACATAGCCTTGTACGAAATTTCAATACACCTTCTTGATCAATATTGAAATCAGGGAACTTCCCATCCTTCACAGCCTCGAACTTCTCCTGCAGTAAAGGATCTTCTTTTTGAGCCTTCTTGATCTTCTCTAGTAATGAAGGTTGAGAAATCATTTGGGATAGGGTTGATGATGTCCCTTTCCTTATAATTCCCATGTCCAGTTTTACTAGATCTTTAATCAAGGGATCTCCCAGGATCCTCATTGTTGCCAGAACAACAGGATCTTTCCTGCTTAACGCATCCGCGACTTTGTTTGCTCTTCCAGGGTGATAGTGAATTGAAAAATCATAGTCTTTAATAAGCTCCAACCATCTCCTTTGTCTCATGTTCAATTCTTTCTGAGTGAAAATATACTTTAGACTTTGGTGGTCAGTGTATATATCACATTTCTCCCCATAAAGATAGTGCCTCCATATCTTTAGAGAAAAAACAACTGGCGCCAGCTCTAGATCATGCATAGGATAATTCTGCTCAGGAATCTTCAACTGTCGAGATGCATAAGCAATTACTTTGTCATTTTTCATGAGGATGCACCCAAGCCCTTTCAGAGATGCATCGCTAAAAATAACGAATCCTTCTCCGATAGAGGGTAGTGTTAACACAGGTGCAGTAACCAATCTCTTCTTCAGCTCTTGGAAACTTTCCTCGCATTCCTTTGTCCAGATGAACTTAAACCCTTTTCGAGTCAACTTGGTTAGTGGATTAGAAAGCCGTGAAAAGTTTTTCACAAACCTCCTATAATATCCCGCTAAACCAAGGAAACTACGAATATCAGTTACTGTTGTGGGTTGAGGCCACTCCTCCACAACCATTGTCTTTGCAGGGTCAACCGAGATTCCTTCATTGGTTACGATGTGCCCCAAGAAAGCCACTTGTTGTAACCAAAACTCACACTTGCTGAACTTCCCAAAGAGCCTCTCCTTCCGTAGAGTTTTCAAAATAACCCTCAGATGATTTTCATGCTCCTCACGACTTTTTGAATATATCAAAATATCATCAATAAAAACTACCATAAAGTTATCAAGGTAGTCCTTAAAGACTCTATTCATCAAATCCATGAAAATAGCAGGAGCATTAGTCAAGCCAAAGGGCATAACAGTAAACTCATAATGCCCATATCTTGATCGGAAGGCAGTCTTTAGAATATCTTCCTTCTTCACCCTCAGTTGATGATAACCAGATCGAAGGTCAATCTTAGAGAAGAATTGAGCCCCGCGAAGTTGGTCAAATAAATCATCAATTCTTGGAAGAGGGTATCTGTTCTTCACTGTAATCCCGTTCAGTTCTCTATAATCAATGCATAGCCGCATTGATCCATCCTTCTTCTTCACAAAGAGAACTGGTGCTCCCCAAGGAGACACACTCGGTCGGATAAACCCCTTCTCCAACAAGTCTTGGAGTTGTTTCTTTAACTCTTCTAGCTCCACATTTTCCATTCTATACGGAGTCTTTGATATCGGTTGAGACCCAGGTACAAGTTCAATGGAGAACTCTACCTCTCTTTCTGGGGGAGGTCCAGGTAACTCCTCAGGAAATACATCCATGTATTCCTGAACAATCGGAACATCTTCAATTTGTATGCTCCCTTTCCCTTCTTCCTCATCACTGATTAACTTCATAAAGAAAGCTATAGGAGGTGCTTCTAGATAGGGATCAGTTCGGGATATCTCTCCTCGGAAGATAACTGTAGGTCGTTCATTCAAGACTACTGAGATTTCCTTACTTTTGCATTTGATCTTAGCGTTATACTTTGAGAGCCAGTCCATCCCTAGTATAATGTCAAATTCCATCATGGGAATGACTACTAGATTTGCGATAAGATTGTGCTCACCAAAGTAAACACTAGAGTCTCTAAACAATGTTGATGCATGGATAATCCCACTTGGAGTCTTGACTGACAACTCTACCTCAAGAAATTCGGGGATTGATTCTATATTCTTTGAAAACTTGGAAGAAATAAAGGAATGCGTAGAACCAGAATCAAATAAAGCACTTGCTAGTTTTGAGAGGACAACAAGAGTACCTGCTACCACATCATTCGGAACTTCAACTTCAGTTGTTGTGATAGCGAAAGCACGACCTTGCTCCCTTGGCCTCTGCTGAGGTTGATGGTGATTCCCCTCCACCGCCCTCGGATTTGGACATTGATTAGCAAAGTGCCCAAGTTGTCCACACTTGAAGCATGTGACTTCGGGTAGGGCCAGAACCATCTTTCCTCTGTCATTAGTGTTGGGAAATTGAGGCTTCACATCACCACGACAATTCCGAGAAATATGGCCTTCTTTTCCACACCTATAGCACTTGCCACTTCCGATCAAGCAGTTCCCCGGATTCTTCTTCCCACATTTATTGCATGTGGCATGTTGCATATGCTTTCCACCTCTTTCCTGATCAAAACTTCTTCCCAGGCTTGGTTCTAGAGTTCTCTTCTTCTCATTAGATTTGTGAGACCATTGTGCCTCCCCAAACTCTAGTTCAACTTTCATAGCACTTCGAACTATTTCTTCATAGCTATCGTAGTCCCTGTTGGCTAGATTCTTCCGCAGATGTGGTCGTAGTCCGCCAAAGAATCTATCAACCTTCCTATTAGGGTCCATGACAAAGCTTGAGGTATAACGGGAAAGCCTTGTGAAGTTCATCTCATAGCTTCCGACAGATTCGTTCTCCTTCTACTTCAGCTCGAGAAACTCTTTCTCCATTTTCGTTCTAATTGAACGAGGGAAATACTTGTTAAAGAAAATCCCCCGAAATTCTTCCCACTCCATAGCTTCCATCTCTCCTTGTGGCTTCGTGTTTTTGATCAGTGACCACCACTGATCAGCTTCTCCCTCTAGGCGGTAAACAGCAAGGGTGACTTTTTCTTGTTCCGAACAATGAAGTACAGAAAAGATCTTTTCAATGGAGCTTATCCATTGTTCCGCAACCAATGGGTCAGTAGATCCACTGAATGTTGGCGGTCGTTGACGCATGAAGGACTCAACAGAAAGTTGTTCCCTTCGTGGTGAGGTCGGCCTCTCAGCTTGATTCAAGTTATTACTCATAACTTGAGTCAGTTGGTTCATCATTCGCATGAATGTTTCCATTCCGGCTTCCATCGGAGGGTCGTCAGCACATGGTGCATTACGGTCACCATCGGCACGGTTCCTCCTATTGCCCGCCATTTTCTAAAAGAATAAAACCTTAGTGAGAAACTTATTTCATTTATGAATCTTTTAACTAAGACTTCGTGCTTAGACAATTATAGTTCTCTATAATTCCTTCATAATGATTCATAAAAAGCATGTGATTAACCAAACATATTCTCCGGGAGTGTCGTAACCAAGAGTGCAGCAAGGCCCGTTATCGTGCACCAGTTCCCGTTCGAGTCTAGCTCAAAGCGGTGTTTTCGGGTTTTACCCCTATGTACATCTGTGCCAGAGCCGCCTCTACCTGCTCGTATCCAGACAGGGATGTATTTGTTTGATATACCACTTACTCAATACTTACCAAAATACCAGGAAGTTTTCCTATATTTAAACTTTTCTATAGGGTTCTTCCTAAAGTTTTTATATCCTAATTTCCACAAATAACTAAACCATCCTTTGATACCAACTATAACATCCCGCCATTTTATAACATAAACTTTCATTACATTACACAAAACTGAGGATCTTTAAGGTCTAGTGTCTTGGAAACCAGGAACATAATACATAAAAAAACAACATAAAACATTCTTCTTAAACACTTGAAAGGTGTCTCCTTAAGTTCATTCTAGGTTCATTACTGCATCTCATAACCTGGGGACATACATCAAAAGAAAGGGTGAGCAGAAGGCCCAGTAAGGGAAACAAGAGGAACATTTTACATGTGAACTTGAGATACTTCAATAAGGACATGAAAAGAACTTTAAGGCATGAGAAAGAAATCATGAGGCATTTCATAATAAAAATAACATTTTTCATAACTTGAAGATGTGGCTACATCATTTAACATAGACAATAATGAACATATCACCAAGGTCCATCCCCAAGGTGTCATTTGGAAATTACCAAGGTTATTCACCAAGGTATCGTGAAAATTGTAATCTCTAGTGGTTACATCATTACCCAATACATTGGAGCGCTATCAGGGCGCACCCTTAAATTTTCCTTTATTATCATGTGAGCCACATATATCATCATCAAACATTTCATAAATAACCCACATAGCATAAAATAAATGTGTTTCATTTCATAATCATAACGTTTTAAAAACTGCTTTAAAGACATGATCTTTACGTCACTTTAAACCCACGGAAAGGGAAAGCGGGTCTCATGTATGTAAATACCAGAATTTAAAATGGAACATTTTGATATATATGTGAATACCCTTGTATAAATAAGAGCTTTGAGTATTCACTTTATAACATAAAATAATTTTTGAGAAAAGAGAGAGGCATTTTGAGGGGAAAATTCTGCAGCATAATGGCTAAGTTTTGGGGTTTTAGAAAACATTGAAATGAGAGGGGAAATGGGTCACCCACTCATAAATGATCCATAAAACAGTAGGGTGAAATAATAAGAAGGACATATGGACATGGTAAGGAAATTTTAGGGACATAACATTTGAAATGAAAAACATGGAAGGAAAAAAGATTAGATTTCTCTTATGAAAATTCGGCAGCCTTACGGCGTCACTTAACTTCAAAAGAAAATGATTTGACAAGATCAAATAGGGTCCCTCATCATATGATCATAAGAGATCAGTATGATAGATATAGAGATCACACCCCAACATAATAAAAATCAACTTGAAAGACTTGACATGCAAATCGAACTTGAAAAAAATGAGAAGGGTGAAAGAATCCCTTAAAAATTCGGCAGCCTAACGGCGTCACTTAAACTTTCATAAAATGAAATGATGAGAGTAAGAGGGGATCTCTCATCATATAAACATGAAAGGGCAGTAAGAGGAATATAAAAGAACATCCTCTCACATAAAAACATGGAGCATAATAGGAATGACATAAAAGAGATTACATGAAAAGAAAGAGAGGGGTCGGATCCCTTACCTTAAAACGTGACTCTTGAAACTCAAAGGATTGGACCTTGAGGGATTGGGGGCACCTTGGGAGGACTCTTTGGAAGGTAAGAAGACCAGAACTTCATTGGGGGAGAGTTGGGAGTGAAAACTAAAGGAGGAAAGGGTGGGTATTTATAGGGAAAGTGAGGGGACAAAGCATTAATGGCCAAGGGACACCTCACTTGTGCTTTTCTCAAACCCATGTGCTCTCCCTTGACATTTATCATGGAGTTAGGCCACATGGGGCCCCCAAAACAAAAATTCATCACCCTTGGCCGGCCAACCCTCAAACGATCTCATGACATCATCATGACACCATTATGATGTCATTAAACATACTGAAACCCTAAAACTGTATTTTTACTATTCACTGAAAATTCAACTTTCTCAGAATAACCCCAAAATTTCACCTTAACCAAATATCAATGCTCTGATTTAAAAAATGAAATCCATTTTATAAAAATAATTTTCTAAATATTTTTAATTTAATTTTTAAATAAAAACACTATTCATCGAAAATTCATTTTTTTCAGAAAAATCCCCAAAAATTACCTTAACATAATATCGATGCTCTGAGTTCAAAAATAAAGTCCTTTTTATAAAATTAATTTTCTAATTATTTTTAATTAAATTTTTAATTAAAAAAAACACTATTCATCCGAAAAAACTAATACTTGACTAATAATTTATGAAACTGTTATTTACCCATTTTATTGAATCACATTACTTAATCTAGGTGTCTAAATTATATTAAAACTTTCTTTGAGTGAAATTACTAATCCATTTGGTCATATTACTAATCCTAAGCATAAAATCACTATTCATAATTTACTATTCATCAAAAATTAAGTTGATCTTATTAGACTCCAAATTCCGTAATGAACACTTTTGTAGAAGACCATTTTTTGAAAATCATTACACATAATTAGTTATTTAGGGTTTACATAAATATTTCAAAACATCCCTTTTTCAAAATTCATCAATAAAATACATTCTAAAATTATCTAGATATTTGAAATTTCACAAACATCACTAAAGGAAGAAATCTCAATTTATTCACCCGAGAGGATTACACAAGGAAACTAGGGTCTCATCACATAGCCCCTTATAACACTGGCATAAGACCTAAGTGTAAGGTGTGATATGGTGAGAGAATCTGAGGGAGGCTCAGATAACATTGCCCTAGTAGCAATCTCCACTAACTTGAACTTCTCCTGCAAGCGTTTTCGTTCAAGCTTGACACGCTGGAGCTCGGCTTGGGCTTGGTCCAAAGCGAAGCCCACAGATGCTACCTCCTTCCCAAGCTCTGATAAGTGGGCTTCGTAAGGGTTGAGTCTACTGGATGAAGCCATCAACTCCCCTTTCTGCATTAACCATTAACATCTTATTAAATCATTAAGAGTAAGTTAATATACTACTCAAAAAGATTGGGTCGTTACACACCCCATGGTGAAACACTTTGGCGTATACACCCATTATACAGATTCTCATGTAGTTGTTTCTTCACCTACACAAGCTCCACAACATCCATTCTATACGAAGTCTTGAATATTGGAAATGCCCTAGGTATAAGATCAATTGATAATTCAACATCTCTTCTAGGAGGAAGACAAGACAATTCCTCGAGAAACACTTCAACGAATTCCCTCACAATAGGAATGTCTTCAAGGATGGTTTCTTCCATAGACTTAATCAACTGAGAAAGATATGTGTTCTCATAGGTCAGTAACATCCATGCTTGAGATGATGGTTCTAAAGAAGATTCATCTTCCTCCTTGCACTTGTACAAAATTGGGGGTGATTCACCGTATAGATAGTGATTTCCCTCTCAAGGAAATTTATGTTGGCTCTATATAAGTAAATCTAATCCATTCCAATAATTTCATCAAATTACACCATAGGTAGTATGGAGAGGTTCTCCGAGATGTTAAATCCACAAATTATGATAGGGGATGAGTTATATTCATGGGATGCAATGATTTCCCCATTTTATGTTCTCACTCAAACCTTTACTTCCATGATTTGTGGTGGTGTTGGGATTGTTCTACTAAAATTTCAAGATATAAAAGAATGCATAGAACCAGAATAAAAAAGTATGTTCATAATTCTTGAATGAATAACTAGAATATCTATCACCACATTGTTTTCAGGGTTCACTTCGGTGGTAGTGATGGAAAAATATCTCCCTTGTTTCCTTGGAGGTTGTTGGTTGCCTCCAAAAACCCTTGGCTTAGGGCACTAGTTTTAAAAGTGTCATGGTTCTTTTCCTGAATGGCCCGAAGGCCTTCTTTTTATTGATTTTTTTTATAACCACCTTTCAAGGGATGAGGGGTAACCCTTACAAGGCCCGTAGGCTTAGAGATTACATGACCCCTAGGTCATAGGAAATATTCAAACTATAACTACATGGAACTGCTCCTCCCCAACTTCTTCATTGTGATATTGTTTATACACGTCTACATGGCTTGTTCAGATAGGCTTCTCATGCATGCACAGGTTGTTCCTGATGGAAATTTCATACCCTCTCTTTCTAAAAAAATCCACTTAGATTCTACTCTGGTGAATGCGCGTACTCTGAATCCTCATTTAGAGTCTGCTCCTTGTAGAGTATGTCTGGTCATTAAGCATAATTTTAGGTGGCCCAAAGGCCTTGAGGTGGCCCTAAGGCCTTGAGGTGGCCTGAAGGCCTTGAGGTGGCCCTGGTTCTTTGCAGTTGAAGCAATGAAAAATGTGTTGAGTGCCGAACAGAGAATTCCTCTCTTCTGCCATAGCCACGAGTTTTTCTTGTCGGAAGTTAATGGCTAGGTGACCTTCTCTACCACACCTAAAGCATTTCCTCATCCCGTTCAGGCAATTTAGGGGGTTCTTCTTTCTGCACCTTTGGCAAGTGGGGTGTTATATTTTCTTATCTCTATTGGATTTATCTATCAGACTGCCAGAATTAAATCCCACATTATGCTTCTTATCCCCATGATACGCCTGAGATTTGTCTATCTCCATTTTGACCTTGAGGGCACATCATACAATTTCCTCATATCTCTCGAAGTCATGAATCTCTAGGGATTTCTGTAGGCTAGGTTTTAACCCAAAAAAGAAGTGGTTAACCTTGAATTTGAGGGTAACAACAAAGTCATAGGCATATCATGAAAGCCTTGTGAATTTTTCCTCTAATGCTCCAATGGATTCGTCGTCTTTTTTCTTGATAACAAGGAAGTCCCTTTCCATCTTAATCTATAGGGTGTGAAGAAAATATTTTTCGAATTTTTTTTTCTAGAAATCCTTCCATTACAACGCCTCGATCCCTTCCTTAGGCATTGTATTTTTGATCAATGTCTACCACTGATCATCATAGCCCTCAATACTATAATAACCCATAAGAACCTTCTCTTGTTCATAACATTGAAGGATAGAGACTATCTTTTAAATAGAGTTGATCCATTGTTTGTCCATTGAGGGATCCGATGATCCATTAAAAGTAAGAGGCCTTTGTCTAATGAAGCTCTCGATTAAGACTTGTCCTTTATTAGGGGGGGTGGACACTATCTTGACCCATGTTTCTATTCAAAACATTAGTTAATTGAGAGAGTATCGTAAAAAAGTTTTTGATTCCTACTCCTATCAGATTGGGCATCTCGTTAGAATAGTCCTCACATTGATCTTCCCATCGGTTGTTAGCGTGATTCCTCTTATTACTAGCCATTGGCTGGAATAAAAGGAAATCTATGGGTAACATATAAAGAGTAATCCAAAACAAAAACGGATGACATATAAAATACTTTTATTTCCTTAACTTATGAATTTATAGGCTTCAATCTATGTTATCCATGATCTACTTCCCAACATATATTCTCAGGGGAAATTTTTTTATTCCCTTAAAAAGGGTTCATAATAAGCTTATGAATTTACCAATGCATATCCCCAAGGAGTGTTATAACCAAGAGTGCAGTAAGGACTGTTTTTTTGAACCATTTCTCATTCGAGTCTAGCTTAAAACGGTGTTTTCGGGGTTTACCCCTAGATACATCTGTGCCAAAGACGCCTATACCTACTCATATCCAGACAGGGATGTATTTTCATGTTAAAACACTTACTCATTATTCACCAAAATTTAGGGATGTTTTATTATACTTAGTTGTATACTTAAGGCTTTCACTAGGGTTTTCTAATCCTAATCCCAAAAATAACTAAACCAATACTTTGATACCAATTATAACAACCCTGCTCTTTATTTCACACTTAAAGATGATTTATTACATAAACTTTCACTTAATAAAACTCCGAGGATTAATATTTCTAGTGTCTTTGGGGATTAGGAACATTACATAACAACTTAAAACTTGAAATACACATCTTTATTGAAAACTTCTTTCACATGACCACACACATTCCTTCGTACATAGCATTGCATGGAATAACCTGAGGACATACATGTGAAAAGGGTGAGCTATAAATCCCAGTAAGGTAGTAAACAAGGAAAAACATGAAGAATATAATACATGTTATGAAATTGTCATATCAATAGAGCATAACAGAAACATGAACATATAGGCATGGTATAGCATGATTATCATAACGTGGAAACGTGGAAACAACATTTAACATGATATTAGCATGAGATAAGGCCCATTTCACATGGAGCATGATTAAACCCTCATTTCACTTTAATTAGAATGAGTAAAATCTCATTTCACTTGATGTATCGTTACACTATTCTTTACAAAATGCATTAAATCGCTATCAGGGTGCACCCTTCTTAATCATTTCATTTCATGCATAAGTGTGCCACATGGATCATATAACATGGATTCATTACACATCATAATTTATTCCATGATAACATAATATGGGATTAATACATGAAACTCTATAATTAATAATTAAATTTTCATAAAGTTGAATACCCTTGATAGATAAATGGGTATGGTATTCACTACACAATGACTTAGGCTTGAAAAATCACGGTACAATTTTGGCAGCATAACGGCATGAAATAAGAATTCATAAAAATGTTTGATGAAAGAGAAAGATGTGTCTCATAATATTTACATGAAATGGACATTAAGGGGGTCATATATATACATGTCCCAATATATTCAATGGAATTTAGATTCATAAAACAAAATAATTTCTTGAATGTAAATGAGGAGAGAGAAATCCCTTATGAAATTTCGGCTTGGTAACGGGTCTACTTGAGAGGAATTAATGATATATAAAGAGGTATAACATCATTAAAACATAATTAGGGAAGTATAGGTCCAGTTATAAATCATACCCCAACATTTTTAATTGAAAATACAAGGGTATAGGAACATAAAGAAACATGGAAAAAAATGAGAGAGGAAGAAATCCCATACTTGGAAGTGTGATCCCAAAGGCTTGAGAGGGGATTTAGAGAGGATTGTTGAGATATTTTAGAGACTTGGGAGGATTTTAGAGATATTAGGAAAGAGTTTGGTCGAGATTCAAAGGTTTTTAGTGAAGAGGAAGTGGGATACTGGGTGGGTTTATATAGGAAAAGAGAGGGAATTCTTTATTATTTAGGTTTTGGACACTACACATTAAACTAATCAAAACCCCAAACCAACACATGGTTTTTGCCCATATTTTTTTCAAAGGGGAGTTTAAAACATTATTTTATAAGTCCAATGTCCTAAATTATTAAAATATTAGGCTTGATTATGTGTAAGTGAGTCATACTCTCAAGGAAATAATTTTAAAAAGATAAAATGTTTTATAAGTCTTGGAGGGTCTACAAAATCATTGTAAAATAAATAAAACAAACCTAAAATAAAATTATTTTAATGTTAAAACATATATTGGCCGAAAATATAATTTATATTATTTTATAAAAACACTATTGGGTCATTATGATGTCATAAAACACATTATATAATTAAATGGTATTTAATTGTTATCCAAAAATTTGACTATCTTAGAAAATTATGAAAAATTCACCATTGGATAATTTCAACATCCTAATTCCAAAAATAATATTCATTTTATATAAATATTTTTATAAATATTTTTATTTTTAATTTTTAAAATAAAAACTGACATTTATCAAAAATTCATTGGTTTTGACAAAAATGGATTTCAAACCTTAATAAAAATCACAATCGTATTCATAAAAATTATATGATCATTTATATTTAATAAAAATTAATTTAGTAATAATATTTTATTAAAATATTATATAATTAAGAAATACATTAATTAATCAAAATATATTTCTTAACTAAATATTAACTAAAAATACTATTTGTGGTTTAAAAACTATTTACAAAGTAACAATAATAAAATAAAAGTATATTATTTATTCTATACAAAAATAATACACATGATAATAGTGATAGGGTATTTTTACATAACCCCTTATAACACATGCATATGACCTAAGGGTATGGTGTGCGATGATGATAGACTCTTGGGGAGGCTCATATAACATCGCTCGGGTGGTAATTTCTACTAACTTCTACTTCTCACATAGGCGGTTCTGCTCAAGCTTAATGTGTTGAAGCTCATCTTGGGCTTGGTCAATATCAAATCCCAGCTATGCTACCTATTTTATGAGATCTAAAAAATGGGCTTCATATAGATTAATTCTTCTAGATGAGGCCACCACTTTCTTTTTCTAAGTAAATTGGATTTTTAAAGGCCTATATTTATACTAATCAATTGATCATTGTTCAAAGGAAATATTAGCAATGGTAAAAAATATTAATGGAATTTTTAAATCCATAAAACCAAGGAAGTTCATATTTTATTTAACAATTTTACATAATAAGACATTTAATTACATCAAGAGAAATTTTCATAAATAACATTTTGGGTCGTTACAGTGTATGTCTTTCCCAATGTTTTTTTGTTGAGGTATTTAATGCATTGGAGTTATTTCAAACACAAATATCTTTGGATATAGTATCCTAATGGTCATTGTAGTTATTTTTTATATGATATGTGATATATTATTATATAATACATGATTTACGATCTATGGTGGATCCTGATAAATAACAAGATATTATATAGAGATGTGGTTGGGATGGTTATATTATATGATCCATGGGGTGAATTCTTTATACCTAATTTCTTTGTGTAGGATTACTTTAGGAAATATATCATTTTTCTATAATATGAAGAGTGATGAAATAAGGTGTATAATGTTGTGTAATGGTGGTAAACTTATGGGTATTGATAGCATGTAACCCTATTTTTTTATTATATTATATGATTTCTTTTATGTGATAAAAGGTGATATAACCATGGTGAGGATGGGGAGAATAATATTATACCAATTTAGGTGAAAAATTGGTTTAATTTTCATACTAAATGAGATTTAGTATTTTTGTTTCACATTTTTTCATAAGAGGTTGTAGGGAGGAATCTACTAAGTGTACATGTTATTCTAACACAACATATATATAACATATTTTCATGTTAAGAGGATCTAGTTGGTTATTGAGATGGGATTTTCTATTTTTTTGAGTTTTTTATGAGCTTTTGGATCTTCGTGGTCACTACTAAATATTTTTTTAGTGTTTTTAAATTGTTCTAATTTTATGTCATAAGATTAATATCATGGGATAGAAATTATTATTCTTTTTTTATGAGAATGATTTTTTGTTTTTGTAATCATTTTATCTCTTACTATTCAAATCATAGAGGAAAATTCCTCCCGTCTATGTGTATGTTATACCCTTGATGCTAGTTTCCAACCCATGGCCTATTAAAGGTGAAGTTCGGGCATCATTATCTATCTTCTATAATTATCGGTCTATGAGGGGTTCCTTTAGGGGGGATGGGGCTATGGATGATTGGTATTGAAGGTAAAAATTGAGAAATATGATAATGTTTAGAGTTTGGAATTAGTTAGTAAGAATGGGTTGGTAGGGAAGTAGTGTTAGATGATCTTAGTACATGAAATAAACAAGGGAGACTAGCTATGAAATATGATTTTAGCTTTCCTATGATCTGATGAAAGGAAAATAAAGTTTATAGGATATTCTAAGTGATGTGTTACCACATATAGGGTAGATACCTTGGAATGGACCTCATATCACTCTTGTATGTTCCAATGTTTAAATGGGGTTGACAATGAGAAAGGGTTAAAAAATAATGTAACTAATAAAACTTATTTAGTCAGTGTCATTGGTTAGGATTCTCTAGTGATTTTTATTTTGAAGAAGTGGCTATAGTTCAACATCCCTGTTAGTTTTTTAATGATGATGTTCAGTCAGATGTGTTAGAAAATCACCATAGATTGGAGGATGAAAACGATTATGCTCAGATGATGAAACTCAAATTTTTCTAGCACTGAAGTTGTAAGAAGTCTGAGGGATCGATATTTTATCATGGAACATATTTTTGGTTGGATTAGGCCGTGACAGACTATTTTTGGATCATGCTCAGAATGAGAGAACTGATTTTATTTTGTTATGGATATGTTGTGTGGTTCAACTCAACAGTGGTGGTTCTTATTCTTTGGGTTCTTTGAGGTGCTGATTGTTTTATGTGGGATTTTTTTTGTAGTGTTTTGATGATAATTTTCTTTATTTGAACCTAATTGTTGTGATTTTTCATCCAATGATGTTTCCCATTTTTTATGGTATTTATGAGATGTTCTATTAATATGTGTGGTTATATATTCATATTTTTTAGCATAAAACCCTTCAATTTTTATCCCATTGAATTGAATGATCTGTTTTATCATCATTTTTTGATTTTTATCACACTAAAATGAGTTTAAGTAAACATCCTCATTCTATTGACTGAAACCCTCATAATAAATACTTAAACCATGATCATTTGTATCAATTCAATTTTTAGTTTTCAACCCTCACCTATTAGCCTTTAAAGATGATAAACCTAACTCATTAGTCATGGTTTGTTTTTAGGTGGAGATGAGGTGTAGGGAATAGATTTTTTCTACCTTTGTTCATATCATTCATTCACTCTCTCCTTTCCCCCTATTTGGTCTGGGGTAATGTTTATTATAATCATGTCATCTAGTACTTTTCCCTTAGGCTTAGTGCAGTGGATACTTGGTCTGTAGGAAGTGGTACATGCATGCCTTTGTTTGTTTTAATCTATATAATCATTACTCATTCTAGGTTATATATGCCCTTGTTTAGAAAAATAAAATATTGTATGTTGACCATAATTTTATTTTTTGTAGTGTTGGATTATTTACTCTCTCTATTTTTAATTAAAATCATTTATGGTGTGAGTTAAGCTTGTGGGTTTTTTATGATATTATTGTTGTATAGGGTGATTATATCCCTATAATTGATTTATATCTTACAGTTATATCAACAATCATATGAATAGATGGGAAACATCACCCATCTGGTTGCATTATGTTATGATTTTTTTTAAAACCATGTGGGCAGGTTAGTTACACCCAAAGTAGAATATATCATGATGTGGTGGATGAGTTACTTTGATTTTTATACTTGTTTAATCTATGTTTATGTTGATCTTTTATCATGTGATGACTTGGAAATGTTATGTGACATTGATATAGTTATCTGGAATGTAATGGAGTGTAAATTTAGTAAATTGTAATGGAAAATGATAGACTTCATCCTTTGTAGATTTACATTAGTGTGATCTTAGAAAATAAAGATTTTTAGAGAAACCAATTTTTTTAAAAAAATTATCTAAATTGTATAGTTTAAAAAAATATTTCTAATGCATGTCATATTTTGAATTGAACTTCCCATGTTTTTAAAGTTATGTGTATTCATATAAATTTTCTAAAGAGAATGGTAGAGTTTTGTTAGTTTAACAAAGGAATTTGATAAAAGCATGTGAATTTCCTATATATATGAGTTATCATGGGAATAAATTTAAAAAAAAGAATTGTTTTTGGAAAAGGAAAATTTACTTTGATTATGTAATCTTTGGATGTTTCTTATATTTTAAAAGTGGTTTTCCAAATTTATTTAATGATTTTACTCAAAGAATATCTTGATAAATACCTTGTTATGAAGAAATATTTAAAATTATTTTAGTTTGACGATTTATTAACTAGTAATATTATAAACATAAGATACTTTATAAAAAAATTTATCATAATTTTTTCAAATTTAAATAATTTCAAATGTGAAATGTTTAGATAAATTTCTTGTAATAAAATAATCATTTATAAAACATTTCTATGTTCTAGTCAATTTTTATTGAATGATAAATGAAAATACAACATGTATAGATTTCTATTGGGTAGAATACCTAAGAAATATTATTGAAAATCTACATATAAAGCTATTATATAGCAAATGGATTTCTATTTAATGTTATATAAATCATTGTTAAATAATTTTTTTCATAAGTTGTTTCCTTATAACTTTTTTGTTTTTTTAGATATGCATTACATGGTAGCTTCTTTTGTTATCTGTGTGGCCTTTAATGTGACCATACATTGGAATGAGAGACACATATTCATGCTTAATATTATAAGTTGGTTAATGATTTATTTTGTTTGGATTGATTAAATTATCTCATCTTGACATATGAGATTTTTATCCCATGATTCAATATTTTATTAATAGAATTGTTCTAGTATGGGAGATATCTCCCTAAAGAGATTGTAAAAAACTATTTTCAAAAATTGTGTAGATTTATTTTTAGAAACTCTAGAATAGTTGTTATGTTCCAAGTATAGAGATAAATTTTATATTTACCTCATGGTGTGGTGAAATTATCTATCATTCTATCCCTTATATCTTCTTCTAAGTTTTATTTTAGTCTTTGAGGATGAGAATTGTTTTATCCATATCTAATGTAATGGTAAATATTTTTTGGAGCCCCTTAATTTATTGATATAGATTTTTTGATGGTTGTGGATTGATTTCATAAATCTTGGAAGTTTTTTAAAATGATCATATAATATTTAAATGATTTTTAAAATGATTTTACAAATTATGGAATTAATTTCATGTTTTAAATGTTAATTTGGGAAAATTAATTTGAAAATTTTGCAAGTGATTCTAAAATTTTAGAAGTGTTTTTTCGATATTATTTTTGAGAAAAAACACTTTTATTAATAATTTATAATTCAGTTTAATTGAGAAGTTGATATTTTCAATAAAATATTTACACATATGTATGAAATTAGAGTTTCATAAGGAAAATGATGGATTTTAATAGCTTGTGTAAAGGTAGTCATATTTTTTTTTAATACTTTTATAAGGGTAATTTGGAGTCTAAAAAATCCACAGAAGGGTAAGTAGATTTTTCTAAAGGTTTTGTAAGGGTAATATATATCTACAATGTACTATTTAAAGGTATAAAATTCCCCACATAAAGTTAATATGTAGGTTTTGTAAGGGTGGGATTTGGTTTTCTTTAGTTATGTAATAGTAAACCTTCATCACATGTGGGTAGACCAAAATGTATTCTTATCATGTAAGGGTATACAGGTGCTATCTTGGTTTTCATAAGGGTCAAATGGTTTTGCAATGTCAGTGTAATGGTAATTTGTTCTTTGTGTAAAGGTAGAAATTAAATCCTTAATATTTTTTTAAGGATATTTATGTGTAGTTAGAGTCATGTAAGGCTATAATTGAGTTTCCTTAGATCGCTTAAGGGTAATCCATATCTTTTGAAATAGTAGTTGAATAGTTATTAAGGCTATATAAGGGTAATATGAAGCCCCTATATAGGTCATACAAGTCTTGTGTAAGGGCACAAATGAGTTTCTAATGGTTTTATAAGTGTAAACTAAAGCTCATGTAAGGGTATCCAAGCCTTAAAACAATATTTGTAAGGGTATATTTGAAATAATTTAGGATCAGTATAGATTTTATAAACTTCCATAAATATAGCTAGTAATGTAAGAGTAAATGTTTTTACCATTACATATATCTAGAGTGTCATGTATGGGTTGTATGAATTGCTTAATAACTTTAGATTCCCTTTTTAAACATCTTATAATGCCTCTATCAATGTTATTGAGGGAATTGATGTTCAAAATTGATGGTTTTAAATATATTAAGGGTTTTTAATGTGAACTTTGACCTTTTATAAATATGGAATATTTAAATATGTTTTTTGTATAAATTTTTTGGAATATTTTAGGAGGGATATTTATGAATGTTAAAATGACTATATTTCATATGTTTGTGTTCCTCCTTGTTTCTATCTTGTCAAGTGATATCAAATCCCTCTCGATAGTCTTGTGATACATATGTAGTTGTTTTTGACATCTTCTTCATGCACCAATCTTGTGTTACTAGGATAAAGATATTTTTTTTCTCTCCATTGTTTTTTGTAAAAAAAATTAGGAGAAAAACACCATGTCTGGGATCTATGGATTATCATTTATCTTATTCAAAAGTATGAAATTATCATTCTTTAGCTTCTTTGGATAAATTTATGCATTTAACCATAATCAAATAAGAATATGGAAAATAATCACATTAGTAATGTGTAAGTGATAATCTAGAAAGTGGAGGATAAAATGCATGTTGGGTAATTCAATTAATGGATTGTTATTAATTTTAGAATTTTAAATGGAAGTTTAATTTATGTAGTAGAACTTTTTCTTCCAACAATACAAGAATTCCATGTATTATATTGAATGTGTTAATATAATGTCATGTAATGGAATATATTTTTATTGCATGAATAAAATTGTTAACTGGTTACTGCTTAATTTCTATATTTGAATTAATAATAAGTATTTTCATTTTTTTCATTAAAGATAATTATTATAAGAATTATCTAAGAGTGAGAAATAAATAATATGATGCATATTTTTAATTAATATTTGTTAAAAAATGATAACATTCTAAGGTGTTAAGTAACATAAAAAATATTTATTTGATTTATTTGATAATTTTTTATATTAGAAAATTCAAAGGGGGATTGTCACATGTTTGTATTGAACTCTTGAAATATAAAAATTAAAAACATATAGGAATATTTTATATTCTTGTTGAACTATTTGGGATGTGTGATCAAATACTTTTTGATGTATGTATTATTAACATTCCATTTTACCAGATGGTGTTACATATAATATTATAGTTTATAAGAATTGATGATATTATTATAAAGTGAAGAAAAACAAAAGGATAAAGTTTTAATGGACTTGTGGGTTGCGCAGGAGCTTCTGCCCTTGGTTGAACAAAGAGGAAACCCTACTCTCGGTACGAATGAACAAAAATGGAACCTGATGCCAAATCTTTCATGGATATAGTTGCGAGTATAGTTTCAGTGGTTGAATCAAAGGCATCGGTGAGAGTTGAACCAAAGAAGTACTGACATTGAGGTCTATCGATAATTTCATTCTTAAATAAATAGGTACAACTACATTCTTCAGATCTTTTCTTTTTTCTGGTTGGAAAATTCAACAAGTGGAGACCCTCTATAGTTTTTCTACAAAAAACTCTAGAAAACATAAGGTTTGAGAATTTACATTTTGGCTTGATGAACTCTTTATATGTTATGTTTCTCTTTCCCTATTAATATAATTATTATAGGATTTGGGTGAGAGGATATTGGTCCTTTAGTTGCTGTTTCATGAAAGTCTTGAAATAGTCATGAGATTTTTGCATTGATTTAGAACCATCTGTTGTCCCTTTATGGTTGGGCTTCTCAGAACTCCCTTTTCATATTTTAAATAAGATAGATATATAATCCATAGTTAATTTATTTGATCATCATATCAAACTTGACTCTGCCACTATTAACTTATACTGAAAATCAATAGCTTGCATATGCACTAAAATTGACATATTACAAAAGACACCCTCTCAATTCTGGCTCCAAAATGGTTCTAATGGATTTGTCCAGGAGGTAGTATTTGATAATGTTCTTGCATACTGTAAAACATTCTCTTTAATTGGACACATTATTTGTGACTGTAGGATAGTTTCTCACCATATCTCCCTTTTCAAATTAGTTTGGGTAAAAAAGGAAGCCTAAAAAAATATTTAGGCACAAAAACCATTGGAAAATAATAACAATATTAATCCTTTGGGTGCTTCCACCTCTTAGCTTACCTCATTATATGGGGATGAGAAAAGTGAAGAGAACTCTGAGGAAGTTAAAGTTTTGAATCCTAGAAATGAGCCTCTTATTTTAGATACGAACAATTGAGATAATGGAGAGAAATATGAGGTTCAATATGACTTGGAAGATCCTATTTAAGTTGAACTAGACAAATATTATTAAATTCAGGAAGAATTCTTGAAATCGAGGGCTAGAAAAATAAATAAATCAATGGTTGAATCAAATGGTTTTATTACTCCGAGTCCTAAATAAACTTTTAAAATTAGTGAGAAATCTAAAAATGAGAGAAAAATTGTGACACAACCTCTAGCCACCAATATGAAATAAAAAAACATTTTACCACCACATCCCATGCCTTCCAAAAAGATGTATTAATCCTCTGAATCATGTGACTCAACGGATATAAAAAATTTATCCAGGGGGGATGATGGGAATGATTCTGAATTTAGAGATTCTTAACAAATATAATATAATTTAAATTTTCAAAATATCTCAATTCTTGGATGTAATTGAATGAAACAACTGCATTTCAATAGTTTAAAAAAGGTGACATGACTACTGATACATATCTTGACCTCCAAAAGAGAATTTTTATCAAGGTTATAGAGGAGTTTAAGAAAGGTCCAAATTTAAATTTAAATGATATTCCATGGAAATAAATATTATTTTTTTCCATTAGACTTTGTTTTGTGTGGTGATTTAGTACATACTGTGCAATTTCATGGAGGATTTTTTGGTGATTTTGACCAGTCTTAATGGATACTTTCTTCCAATCTTGATTTTTTTTTATTGAATTATTATGGTTGATACTTCTCTGGTGCATCTATGTATTTCAAATGAGTCATGCTAGAGTGCATCATTTCTCACTGAGGCTAGCCACAAATGTTCATCACTCCCTATCTGGGTTTGATATTCTTTGGGGATATGCTAAATCCTTATATAACTACCAAAACTGTATTGCAAAGTTGTTGTTTCTATGGACTGTAACTATTATATAGAATTGTTCTTATGGATCACATCAAATCTTTCTGAATTACTTTCCACCTATACTGGATATCTAATTTTTATGTGGACTTTATCTGAATGGAAAGTTTTTTTGTAGGGTTTTCATCTTATTCTACTTCTATTGATATGCATACCTACTGCATGTTGGGTATGTTCCACTATCAGTAAATTTATTGTTGGTGGATATTCTTTTCACCTCATGTAAACACTTTTCATTTTTTTCATAAATTTTTGGGAAGTGTGAGTTGGGTTTCCAATTCACACTTCAATATTCATAAAAAACATAAAGCTAATAATTTTTTGATTATAATAGAAAGAGGAAGGTTGGAATGATTATCATTATGATTGATTATATGTATGAAAGAGAATCATAGGGTGGAATTCAAGATTAAATATATAATATTTATCATAGAAAATTTATATGTCTAGAGCTACTTATTTTTATTATTATAAATGGGATAATTAAATATATCTATTAATAATGAATGGTTTCTTAAATCATTTCTCTAGGATGGAGTGAAGCTGACATTATTTGATAATAGATGGAATTATTTGATTACTAGGGAATATTTTCTTTCAAAATTATTTGTATATTAATGCATTAAAATGTATTTATACTCTATGGATTTAGATACATGATGCAGTTGAATGATAATCATGAATAGTTTTAATGATGGGTGGGAATTCCCAAGGCTATGATTATGGCATGGGGTACTAGCGATGATTATGATGGGAGAACATAGCTCCAATTATGGTGATGATGATGTTGTAATGAGATTTTGGATGTAATATTATGTGTTATGATGTCAATAATGGAACATAAAATGATATAATAGGATGAAGTGAGGTTTCCCATTGTTGTTGTGTTGAAAGGTCATATGCTTGGTTGATAATAAATCCACCTAATTAGTAGATGAGGGGTAATGGATATTCTTATTTTTAGTTTCCTACTATGGGAAAATGTTTTATGCTATGCACTATGAGTGCATATTTTATATGGTATCTTGGGTTGAGTCCTATAGTTAGAAGATAATTATTGATTAATTAATGAATTAATAAAATAAATGGTTGGCTTTCTATGATTTCTTTATTATGATGAATTACATAAGAATACAAAAATTGAATTGATAGTTCTATTGGAACTTGTCTCAGAACATTAAATCCTTAATATTGGAAATTATAACGTTAATAATTAATTTATGGATATTTAATTAATTAATTTAAATCTTGGTTCTTGTATTATTCTGATACATATTCCATAATAGTGTTATCTAAGAGTATAGTACAAAATTAGTGGCAGAAAAGTCGAAGGCTAGATAGTTATCCATAGTGCGGTTTTGATCTTTGTATATTCATGCAGGCTTTATGACTTTGTATGATATGACACCCATTTAGATAGAGATATTGACACTTAGTGGACTCTAAAAGGGTTTCTTGCATAGTATTTAGGTTGGAAAGGAATTGATGGATGATTACAGCCTCTAGCCCCTCTCTATTCACCTGGTAGTATTATGTGCTAGTATGCAAGGGGGTTATCTTTCCCCATATATGTGTGTTGAGGGATGTAATGGATTATGGTTATTTCATAAATATATATCTAATGATACAGTATCTTAATGGGTATTATAGGTATGTTGTTTATGGGATGTGATGAATTTAGATATAACACATGAATTATAGCTTGTAAAGGATCTCAAAAACATCTTGTTTACTATAGGGGAATGTGGTTAGGATAGTGAGATGATGTGATGCATGGGGTGCATACATTATATTGAGTCTCTTCAAACTGGATTACATTAGCCTTAGTGTCTTCGAGTTGGAATTTGGAGAGATATGGCTTGGGGTGTTAAATTCCAAGAAACGTTGAAAACTAGTGGTGATGTGGTAGTGAGGTATTCCCTTTTTATTATATTATATTATATAATGTATGATATACTTATTGAGAGATAGTCGTGATAATGATGGAGAAAATATTAGTGAACTAATTTTGGTGTCAAGTTGATTTCATTTGTTTATTCACTCTACTTTAGTATGATTCTTTCCAATCTTTCATTAGAGTTTATAGGGAGGACCCTTATAAGTGTACATGTTATTCACATCCTATTTGTATAATTTTTTTCAAGATAGCAGGAGATTTTTGGTGATCAAGCTAGGATTTTCTTGTTATAAGAATTTATGAGGAGATATTGGAGTTTTATGGTCAATTTCTATGATATTTTATAGTGTTTTTTAGTTATTTCAGTTGTATATCATTACATTCATACCATGTGTTAAATTTTTTTCAATTAGAAATAGTTTTTTTATGGTTATTTTAATCATATCTCTTGATTTTAAAATCGTTGAGGGTTATACCACCAATTTCTATGTATGTTATTCCCCCGATTCTAGTCACAAACCTATAGACTCTTTGAGGTGGGATTCAAACTTCATTATCTCTTTTATCTAATTTTTGGCCTAAGATGGTACCATTGAGGGGTAGGGGGTCTAGACAATAATAACAATAAAAGTAAAATTTTCAAATTACGTTCAAATAATTTTTGAAAAATGTAAAACATTAAGTAAATGTAAATCCATTAAAAATAATATTTTTCATTTTGATGTGAAAATATCATGTCTAGAATGATACATAATCACTTTCTCATCACAAACTATCCTAATAAGATTATTGGAAGAAATAAAAAAAATTATTGAGCTTTATTCTACCTAGAATTCCCAATAACTCAAAGTTCACCATTAGTGGTTTGAAACATCTTTTTATTGATACATTCTAAGTTTGAAGCATCCTAATCTCTACAAATTCTAAACATACCATGACTTAAAAATGGTTTAATACTATTTTATAATGAATTCAAATGAGTACCAAAATAATAATACTCAAACTAAACCACTAAAAGGACACAAGAATTATCCCCAATCACCATAGTTCAAAAATAAGTGATGAGGGATACAGGTAATTGGAGAATTATTATATAAATTAAATATATCAATCATATATTCATTTGAATGTAAAACTCATTATAAAATTCTAATATTTTAAAATATTTTAGTGAAAAAGTTTTAAATTTTACAAAATAATTATAAAAAGAACTTAACATGTTAATAATAATCATGTGTCTCCAATAACCAAGACTCTAAACTTCTCATTGAATATCTCTATCATGGAACTATACCTCACCAATTATAGATAAAGAATAATTTCTTTTTCATGTATCAAATTCAAATATATCTACATGTCCACTAAACATTATAAATAGGGGTTAAGTATAAACTTAGTAAAATTTTCACTAGTCTATAAAATATTTTCAAGTATAATTATTCCAAACATTCAATGTTAATGAAAGGTTTATATAATATTATAAAAATTTTTAAAAAAAATTTTCATGTAAAAAATTTCATAAATAATAATTTTCTTAGAAATAATATTCAAAGGGAAAAATAAAATTTCCATTTTCAATTAGAATAATATTTTAATTCAACAAAGAGTAATAATGAATTAAAAAACTAAATTTTATTATCCTAAGGATCAAAACTTAGGTTATGACTGGAAAGAATGATTACCTAAAATTCTACGTTGCATACGCATCCAAAATTTATCAAATGTTTTCCTATTGCAGTGGTTCACTTTCAGGGAGATGTTGGTTTCTCTTAATTGGGATTGTCATCCTCTATCAGTTGTCCCAGCACCTGGCCTTATTCGTCTCGAGTGGTTGGGCGTAGTTCAAAGGTCCCTGATCGAGATCTTCGGGAGTTTCTGGCTTCTCTATCAGGGGCTTCTCCTCTATCATCAGTCTTCACTGGTGATGGGACTTATTCTGCTCAACTAGTTGGATGTAGTTAGAAGGTCCCTATTCCATCTCCTAGGTTCTATTTAAAGGATATTATGTTCAAATATCCCCCATATCAGGGTATTGTTTCCCCCTTTTTCGGGTAGTTCATCTCGGCCCATCTGGGGTTGGTTTGGAGGTAGGTATCCCTGTTTTGTCTTTCTCACCTTCATCCTTCGAAGATACATCCTCAATGATCAGATGGTCCCTTGTGGCTTGTTTTGGGGTGGATAAACCTCCTTTGGGGATCTTTCATATTTTTGTTCGCTCTTTGGACATAAAGTATGAGGCTTGTGTTTTGTTTCTAAATAGTAAAGATTTATTCATCACATTGACCTCTTAGGAATACTTCATCAAGTCCTGGTCTCTGATTCCTCAGTCGATTAGTAGGTGGCAGTTCCACTTATCCTGATATTCTATAGAGGCTCATCAAGGTAGGGAATATCTATTGCCAGAAATATGGATCAAAATCCCTGGGCTTCCCATAACATTTCAAAATATTGATTTCTTGGAAAGGATCAGAGACTTGCATGGTGTATTCCTTTGTGCTGATAATCATACTCTCCATCTTTATGATACTTAAATGGATAAGATATGTATTTCCATGGATCTCTCTTTCTATCCTTTGTCACATTTGATGTTTTGGGATGAAGGTTCAATAGAGTGGAATCAATCTTTGGTTTATTTCTTGGAGTTGTGTTATTGTTCCTTCTATCATTTTCATGGTCATAATGTGGTAGTATTCATGTGACTCCATTGACATCTAACCCCTTTTTTTAGTGACATTTCATCTCTTCAGGTCTGCACCGCAGCTCCAAATTTTTTTCAGATTTAAAACTTATCACGCACTGATGTGGGGTTTCCTTGGATCCCTCCTTTTTCAACCCATCATCTCATCAAGTGATTGATGCACCACTATTCATGGATATGGTCCATTATCGGACTTTTCCCCCTCCAGATCCTCTGTATTCCCTCAAGGTTGAAAATATTTTTTGGTCTTAAAATCAAAAAAAAACAATGGGAAAAAGGTTGTATACTATGATGTTATTTCATGCTCTCCCCATATTCATATTCCTAATTTATCAGCCTACTTTTCAATCCAAATTTCAAATAGGTATAGTGCAATATTTCATGGGAATAAAAACCTGGATTTGATCTCATTGATCCCTACAGGCGTTCAGTAACCTCCTCAACTAAGAATCCAAGAGGGTTTCTCTTCTCCACTATCTACATCATGTGTGGAAACTAGCAAGGTCATTCCATCTTCTCCTTGGGTCACCCAGGTCTCTCTTGGCTCATCTTAGAAAGTAGATCTTCTAAAATCTCCCATCAAGGGGGTTTGTATAGGTTCCCAATAAAAAAAGATTCAAAGTTCTCTTCTTCAGCATCTTCAAAGAGATCTTCTGTGCTTGGGGAAAAATATAAACATCTATTGTTTAAATGATTTGTATTCTTATCTAGAATTCCCATGGGTTAGTAACACAGGTAAAAAATGACCTTCTTGTTTAAGAGAAATATTGGTTTAGAGTTTCTTTTATTATTATTATTGAACTGAAGAAAAATCTAGATAGGATTCAAAGTTTTTCATAGATTTTTGGTCTTACTGGTTTTTTTAATGAAGCTCTTATCAATAATCATATATGAATTTTTTGGGATTCGTAGACTCAAGTGGAGAAGATGTCATCTTCGAGCCAACACATTTTCTCAAATATCAGTAAGAGAAAATAGTCCCTATTATTCTATTTTTTGTATATAAAATAAAATTTCATAGGTAAGAATTATTTATGATTGGATATGAGCATGTTTAATCCAATGAATAAATCCTGGTTTGTAGTGGGGATTCAATACAATTTTATATCCTTCAGAGAATAAAGGTGGTGGTCCTCACTCTTGTAGGAGTAGGAATGATTATTCTTATTTTGTTTCCATAAATGGACTGATAGATCTAGGCTATTAAAGATAAAAATTCACATGATGAAGTAACGAGGAAGGAAGGCAGTGTATGTGGTGCAGACTGGATTTGTGTGTATAAAATCTTCATGAAGTCTCTATTTTCCCAGATATAAAGATAATAAATATATCTAGAACCATCTTGGACCACTCTCCTGTACTTATATCTCTTGAGCACTCCAGGAATGAACCAAAACGTTTCTTTTTCTTTAGTATATGGTTATCAGATCCTACTTTCTTTAACAAAGTTTGTATCTAATGGAATAAGAATATGTAGGAATCCTCATGGGTGGGTTTTCATAATAAGATAATCCATCTGAAATTAGATCAACTATCATGGAATGTGAATCGTCCACCACCTGTAGTGGGTTTGGAGGCCATGAAAATGGAGATGAAACATGATAAGGCAAGGTTAGAGGCCGGTTAGGAGGAGGAAATTTTAAAGGACCTCATTAAAAAGAATACATGTTTCTATTATTTTATCCTTGAGGAAGGGAAGATGGTTGAGGAACATTCAAGAGAACTTTGGCTTATGGAGGGTGATCATAACACTAGGTTATTTTATTCATGTTTTAAAGAGAGGAAGAGAACTTATGGACCCAACATGCAAATGGAATGTGGGTCATTTAGTATTGATCTGAATGTTGTATGTGGGTTAGATGCATGATATATTAAATCTCTTCATTGTGAATCTAACCCTCTAATATAGGATGGTTATCCCATGGGGTCCTCTATGCTTTTTGAAAATATTTCAAGTGTGGTGTCGAACCAAATGAACTGCTTAATTGGTTCTATTCTGAAAGAGAAAGAAGAATTGGAGGCAGTCTCTTCCCTAAATCTGAAGAGTTCTCCAAGTCCTGATGGCTTCCTGAGATCTTTTTATGTGGAATCTTGGAATATAATCAAAGATCTAGTGGTGGGTATCATTCAAGATTTTTTTAGGGGATTTGGGTTGCCTTGGGTATCTAGTGAGACTACAATTGTTCTTACTGCAATGGTGAGATAACCTATCTCTATTAGTTAGTATACACCCCTAAGCATGTCAAACTTCTTGTACAAGGAGATATCATATATTCTCAATAGAAGGCTAGACCATCATATTAACAATATTTTTTCAAAGGAACAACATGATTCTATCCAAAGAAGGAACATCCATGGTGATCTCAAGATAGCTCAAGAGATGATTGAATAGTTTAATGTTAAAACCTTGGGTTCTAATATTGTCATCAAGGTAGACATGTATAAGGATTATGAAAGAATGGAATTGTGTTTTATTATCAAGGTTTTGACTTCTATGGGATTTTTTGTGTGTGTTATTGACCTCCTCTTTAGATTCTACATCTACACCTAATTTTTTGTCACTCATATTAGTAAAATATGTGGTTTTTTTGAAGCAGTCTGAGGTCTGAGATAAAAAGACCCTTTATCATCAAGTCTCTTCATCATAGGCTAGGACGCTCTTAGTAGATCCATCTCGAGGAACATTACTGATAGATCCATCATCCCCTATCATTGCAGGCCCTATATTAATGGTATATCTCATTTTCTCTTTGAAAATTATGTCTTTATTTTTTTTCTAGCGTGAGAAGAAGTTTTATCTATAATATCAAGAAAGTTCAGGATGATTATAGTAAGTCGTGTGGGAAATTCATATATAAGAAAAAAAGAAGGGTCTTCATTTACAATCATTTTAAAAAAATAAGAAGTAAGATGATTGAGGAGGTTCTTGGAATTTGAAGTAAGGCCTTTCCTATTATCTACCTAGGTGTCCCTATTGCTCTGAGTCATATTCGCATCCACTTTTTTTAGGGGCTGTTGGAAAAGATTGCTAGTCAAATCACATACTAAAAAAATCTCTCATTCAGGGGGTTTCATTACCTTAATTACTTGATTTATTTATTCTATTACAAAGCATATTATGTCTTCTCTTCGATTTACCAAAATAGTTATAATAAGAATGGAGAATATGTTTTCCAAGTTCATTTGGGATGAAAATGATGTCGGGATAATTCACTGGGTTTCATGGGAAAATATGGATAAAGAAGTGTAGGTTGTAGGTATTAATGTAAGGGGTGTATAGGAAACTATGCATTACATGCAATATCTCCTTGTTTGGGATGCGATGGAGGGGAATTATTTATAGGGTAAGTTTATATCTTGTTTGTATAGATCAGTGATGGAAGATCCTAGTGATCGTTTGAGAGGTGTTTTTAAAATCATATAGGGAAATACTTAGTAGATTTAATTTCATGCATGTTGGATTATAGGTCGACGTAACATCATCTATTAGAATCAAAATTGGGAAGGTTCTTGGCTGAGCATTCTAGGGTGTCTTGCTCCTATAATATCATTTAAAGAATCCAGCCTTTTCCCTATGCTCATCCAATCAGCCTTGAATTCTCAGCAGTAAGAAGTATTTGATAAAATCACCCTGAATGTGGAGAATGATGTTTTGGTTTTCATGTGATCCACCTCTAATTTTTTCATCCTCAAGGAGTATTTTTCGATTTGGTGTGGTTTTACTAACGGCAATATATAGGGTGGGATTTTCTGGTGTTCCAAAAAAACCTAAAAAATTATACTTCTTGGTGTGTCGTATCAGACTTCATGTTATTTCCATAGATAAAGAGATATAGAGGAAGGGTATCCTCTTGGATTCTAAGTGTCTGTGCTACTCCAAACCAAACTAAGAATCAACTCAATGTCTGTTTTACCATGGAGACTGGGTGAAGACAATATGGGAGAGGCTTGGGGATTTTTTCAGCTTCTGTATCCATAACGAAAATAGTGATTATTTTCTTCACAAATGGTTTAATAGATTGGATAAGAATAAATATGGTCAGAAGACAAGGTTGATTATGTCAGCTATAGGGTGCTAGAAAATTTGGTGGGAAAGGAACAAGCTTCAGAATGAGGGAATCAATATCTCTTAGCTTTCCATGGAGGTAAGATCTTGGAGTACAGTGGTTGATTTTTTCCTTCACCTAAATAAATAGGATAAACCATAGTCTAGGAGTGAATTTCTACTAGAAGGGTACCTTCTCCTTTTCCCTAGTGGCCATCTCATTAAGGGATATGGGTCAAATGGAATCTATATAAGAATGGTTTGAAACTTAACACTGGTGGATCTTATTCTAATGGTGTAATTAGGGGAGGGTTGTGGCTCAAGATGCTAAGGGTTTGGTTGTGTTTGCCTTCAACAAGGATTATGGATATGGAAAGTCCTTCTCATTGTTTTAAACCTATGTTTTGACTGTAATATTAATCTAGAGGTGGTGTATATGAAATCCTTGATCATATTTAACTACCTTCATATGAAGACAACTGCCATTTGGAACATGTCTTATGAAATTAGAAACATCAATAATCTACTAAGTAATAAGGTGAAAGCGAGTCACACATGGTGTGAAGGCAACAAGGTTGTGGACTTTTTTTCCTCGAGGTTTATAAATCATGGATCCTCTACTAGTTTTACTCTTTTTTCTTATTTGGGATCCCTTCCCTTAGAGTGTGTGAACATTTTGAGAGGGTATGATCACTGTTTGCATTATTTCTCCCTCCCTGATGGTTTTTTGTTCTGTTTTTATCACTTGAAATTAATAAATTACAACTTTTATCCATGTATAAGACTGAGCCCATATATGGAAAATGATTATGTTCCCATAAAAATAATGTATTAATAAGATACAATTCATACAAGGATTATAATGAGAGATAATAAATTTTCAAGTCAGTGATCACTAATTTTTGCATCCATCCATTAAATATCATAGATATTTAAACCAATTTATTCTACCCAACTACACCAAAGGATTATTAAGAGAAAATAAAAAGCGAAAACTAAAATTTTAGCATTTACAACTAACTTAAATTAATCTTCTTCCACCCTCTTATTTGTATAGATAAAAACTACTCCCAACTATATTTATTCACCATAACATTTCTAAAATATAGGAAAGAGTAACAAAATTATTCATACAAATAGGTTTATAAACCATTTTTTAAGTTAAATAACATCACCCTCAATATTTTTAGTTGTTTTAAACACTCAATGAAAATATAATTACAAGTTTTTTCCAAAAAATAAAAAATTCTTTTTCGAGAAAATTCTTCAACCAGCACATTTCATAATTAAATCCTAGTAAAATATATTTTAAAAAACAATATTTTAAATAAAATACATATCATAATACACTATTGTAAAATCATTTTATAAACCCATCATTTTAACATAATTTCAACACATTTTATAAAAATCCTATAATTGTTAAATAAATATGATGGGTATCAAAATCACCATTCTCCCTAGAATTAAGCTCCTTAAAGAGCATTCAAAATCAAAAATATTAATATTTATCAAAAATATCTGATAAATAATAATTACTTTAGAAAATTAGTAATAATTCATGTAAGGACTAGTTAATGATAAGAGTAGTTTAGATCCACCCACATAGATTTACATTCATTATAATTTATAATAATCTTTAATTTGTTGATATTTATGGGAAAAATCACCAAAACCTACCTACAAGATTCCTCAATAATTCATTATTCATATACCAATGGGAATACATATCTATTAAATTATTTTTTTCATAACACATGTATATAGGAAACAAACCCTATGCCGTTATGGCATGAAATGTTTCATTTTTCATATTGCATTTGTAACTCTAACTATATAAGATCACACAACTTACAAAGAGTGGAATGACCCCCATGAAATTTATAATGACCTAATATAACTCTATGGGTTTGAAGAATAAAATAATAGAATCATTAATGAAAATTATAAATAATGAAACATGAAACTCAAACTAAATACACACAACCCATTACAAATATTGTAAAACCCATTTTTAACACCTTAAGTACAAGGGTATTTAAAATTAGGGTTTCATGACCTTGAAACCTCTCTATAAACTTTTAATAATAATTAAAAATTATGTAAAATAATATACTCTACACAACATAATAAATTTGATAGGCCTGCTATTTTTTATTCATCGTAAATTTACAATGCTCAACTCCATATGAAAACTCAAGATGAAGAGTTCAAGAGAGATGGGGGTGTATAGATAGGATATGTGTCCAAAACTAAAGTTTACCATCATATTATAAATCACCCCATTGCTTCTATAAACCCATCATAAAATCCCTATTATAATTAGAAGCCATCTTCTAATTTTGATCATAACCCATTCCTCCATCTCTTTTCCATTATTCCCTCTTTTAGTATGTCCCTTGGAGGATTATCATGAATTTCATTAATATTCATGATAAAATAATAAAAAATCCATATCAATTATACCAATATTAAATACCCAAATATATTCTTAATTAATTAAATAATTAATGATACTTCCATTAAAGATACATCAATTAAATAATATCCCATGATTAAATATTAAAATCAATAACAATATATCATGTCAATATCACTATATGAATTTTCATGAATTTATTCTTTATACTATATAACTATTTAAATATAAAAATTATTTGAAAAAAAATAGTATTATATAATTAAATAATAAAATTTAATCATCCTCATTATCTCCAACACATTTTTTTAATAAATCTAAACTATAATACACATTATTAGATAACCTAAAAATATGGTTGTTATAGTTTTAATTCCCAAGAAAAACATTTATGTACAGGATTAAATCCATGAGGTATGACCATAGAACAAATAATAATCCTTGATTATATAATAAATTCCACCAAAACCATTCATAATGTGTTTTAACAATCCCATGAGGAAATACTAGTTAAATTGAATATATTTTACATCCTTTCTATAATTTAAAAATTAAAACTCAAAAATAATGTCACAATCCACAAACCCAAAGGTTTAATGACTTTTTAGAATATATATATAAATATCTTATGAAACATTATTTATTCCATATCTCTGACATAATTCTCTACACAAAACTTCATTCTACATAATAATAAACCATATAATAATATCCTTGGAATGTGTATTAACATGAAAATGTTTGATAAGAGACTGCACAAAACATAAACAGAAGAAACCATAACATAATGAAGAAGGTATCACTACATTTTTTTGATAACATATTTTAGGAGGAAACACTCCCTGATTTCCATAGTGGAGAGAGAATCAATACTTATTTCCCATAGATATCCCATGAGATATGAAACCTTAACCAATTATTTGGAGGGATATATAGGACCCCATACATTAATATAAATACATATGGCTGCCATATAAAATTTATCAAATATCATATCATGAAATTTTGATTTAAATAAAATGGGTTTCATATCATTTCTCAATGGTATCACATAACATTCCATCAAGAATATAATATTTGATACGAAAAATGAATCTACAAAAAATAAGTACATCATAAAACTACATATATATTTATAAAGAGATCTTCACCATAATAGAGAGAACATTTGAATATAGATATGAAATTAGAGGCTACATTATAAAAAATCAAAGATTTTATTACATAGTTATAAAAAACATAAGTCACTTACAAAATAAATTTGAAATGGGTAAAATTAGTGTATTAAAAAATTTAAGTTAAAAATAATTTCTAATATTGATATCCTAAATTACTAATGTTAGAGATAATAATTTTTTTGTATAATATAAAAAATTATGTAAGTGGAATGAAATATTATTATTTATTCAAAACATTAATGATGTTTAGTTTTTTTAAATGAAGAGTCATTGAAAAATGGGAATAGAAAATTATTTTAAAATCCATTGGAACATATAAATGAATATCATAACAAAGAGCAAACATAATGATTGGAAAATAAAACCAAACACTAAATTTCAAAGACAAATATTTTCACACCTTTAAATACAAAGTAAAAAAACAAACTTTATGGATAACATAAATATGATTCCTTTTTAAAACATCATAAAAAATAATATATACTTAAAAATTGAATTAATAAATCATTTAAGAAGATTGAATAACATTTTATAAATAATATTAAGAATATGGACATGGTGGAAAAAGAGTTAGGTAAATATCCTAAAAACTTTTAAAGTATTAATTTTATATATGAAACCTTTTGACTTTTAAAATAAAAAATCCTTGAAAAAAAGAATTTTAGAAGGGACATAAAATGTCATGAGTATTAATCAGGATATATTTTTTCAATGAGTTAGTATATAAACCATATAAATGAAAATAATCACATATTATGAGCTATGTCTCATTGAGGTAAAGTTGAGACGAAAAACCCTTACCTCAAGTTCAGAATCACTTGGTGCATGTTTCTAACCTACAAAATAATCAAATTAAAATTACTTTATTTAGAACATTTTTAAACAATAATTCACTTTTTAATATCTATTTAATAGATAATTATATTTATTTATAGTATAGTTTTTTCACTCATCGTCCTCTTGTCTTCATTTGGTCAATTCCTCTAAAACTACTTTGGAATGTTAACCATGGTCAAATGGGTTATAGAATAGTTTTATTATAAATTAATATTGATAATTATTTACTCTATCATTAAGGTAGAATAAAATTTATATATCCTAATAGGTTGTTAAAAATAAATTCAAATTAATTGTATCGTTATTCTCAATTTAGGAGGTTAGATTGAAAATGAAAAGTTATTGTTAATATTAATAGTAGTATTGAATAATTATATCTATACAATAATAGTTATGTTATAAATATCATATTGATTTATTAATTAATTTTTTATAAATAACCATGAAATAAAGTGATGAAAAGTAAATACATTGTTCCATGGAGGCGGTAGTCCTCATATAATACGAGATATAGTTTCAATTTTTTAGAAATGGGATGAAGGTAGATATTTGTTATTTTATAAATATAATAAAAATTATTTATAAAAATTTTAATTATATAACTATATTAGGGTTTTTATTGAATAATTATATGAGGTATAAGAAGAAATAAACTTGAAACATCTCTGTAAATACAATTACATATTTCTTGGATATCCACTTTTGAACCTCTCCTTAAGCCTTTATACATTAATATTTTGTATAGAAAATAACATCTAAGACATGGTTAATAGGTTTTATGATAGGTTTTGGTAGATTAAAATTAATCTAGCAATGGGTTGGGGTGAGGATAAGTGAGGTGGTGAAAGGGTCCTTTTATAGATGAGAGGAGTGTCACTTTTGGAAATACTCATTTATTAAAATAAAATTTAGGTCAGACTATTAAAGAATCACCAAAATTGAAAATTTTAGAATATAGAATAAGGTATTCCAAGTATTAGTTAATAAATATATAGATAATTATTTTTTATATTTATGGCCCAAAAATATTATTAAACCCCTTATAAAGCATCTAAATCTTTACTAAGGTGACTAGAATTTATATTGTCATTTAAATTTTTTGTATAAAACTAAAATGGAACTTATTAATAAAAATTAAAAACTATGATTCCTTGCAAGAAAAAATTTTACAATATTAAGTTTCTATAGCTATTAAAAATATATCTAAATAAATTTTTTCTAAACAAAACAAAAATAGTTTTTTTGAAAAAATTCCTTTTTAAAAAAAACTAATTTCACACCAAAATCATGTATGGTATTTATTACGATGATATTTAATGGTTTATAATTAATAATTGAATAATTTTTTAACTATAAAAAATCCTAAAACTTAATGTATAATTTTGAATACCTAATAAACATAAAATGATCAAAATATGTATTTATTAAAATAAATTATAACATTGGTTCCAAAAATCCATGTGTAGATTTATAAAAATACAATATTAATTTTAAATTCATTATTTTATTAACTAAATGAATTATTAGTTGATAAAAAGTTTTCATATATTTTAAAATCATGTGTATATCATAAAAATGTCCTAAAATATTTGGTATTTATAAAAACATTATTTTCCATATTCACTAAAAAATCATATTTTTTTATAAAATTACAAAAAATTCACCAAAAGATAATTTTTGAATTCCGAATCCAAAAATGCTTTTGATTTTATAATATTGAAATTATTAATTTTATAAGAATTAGTTTTAATATAAAAAAATATTGTTGAAAAATAATTTATAGAAAAAAAATTATTAAGCATTAAATGAATCAAAAATTTTAACAATGAAAACATTAAGTTATTAAATTAATATTTACATGCTTATAAAATCCTACATTCTACATTAAAACTCCTAATTAACTTATAAAAATAATTAAGGGTAAGATAATCAATAGTGACAGTCACACGTGGTGATTTTGCTAACATGGATGTTGTAGTGATTTCCACAATCTTGAACTTCTCTCGCATGTGATTTCACTCAAGAAATAATTTTTGATATTCACTATGGTCATGTATAGAGAAAAAAATAGTGACACAACTTCATTTCTAAATTTCTTAAAAATATTCCTTCAATGAAATACTTTTACTATTTGATGCAGTTGTTAAAAAATTTATAATATAGTTAGTTCTATTTCACACACTAATTGAACACCTATATTAAAATGATCTTATTTAATACTTATAAATTTTATTTTGTTTTATTTTGGTTTTTCATTTGTTATAAATAATATATTCAAAAATAATTAATTACGAAATATATATTAAAATCATGGGTGGTTATATTCCACCCCCTTAAAATAATTTCAACCAAGATATTCTATTACATATAGGAGAAAATGAGGGTAATTTTGTCTCAACATATCCCCAGGTTCTCATATTGCCTCCTCATAGTAATTTCCCCACAAGACTTTGTTTAAATTGGTGGTCTTGTTCCATAAAACATTATCTCTTTAATCAAGGTTATCTTCTAGTTATTTTTCATAAGATATATCATGTTCCAACAAAATATCTTTGCATTATTGTATATGTGATGGATTTAGTATTTACTTCCCTGAAAGTGATACATAAAATACATCATGCATTTTTGGGAAATGTGGGAGAGTTCTAACCAATAAGATACAATCACAACATTATCAACAATATAAAAGGGATTTATGTATCTAGATCACAACTTCACCTTCTTCCAAATATCATAACCCACTTCTAAGGAGATATCTGTAGGAATACCTTTTCATCAACTTCAAACTATAGATCTCATCAAAGATTATCAAAAGATATCTTTTTTCAACATTTTTTTCTTTATTAATTCATAGAATTTTTTGAAATTATCTTTCATTTTCTGGATAAGAAAAGGAATTAATAGGTTTCTCTACCTGAATTGATCCTTTTATATAAAATGTTTTCATTTTTCTCATATATATCCTTCTATGGCACCATTTGGATACTAGAGTGGGAAATTTTATTATATGAAAACTCAACTAAAGGAAGATGTTGATCCCAAATTCCTTTATAATTTATTTATTTGGATCTTAACATATCACTCACTATTGAAAAGTTTATTTAAGATTTAACATCAATTTGAGGGTGGTAGGTTGTGCAAAAGTTTAGTTCTATTATATTTCCTATTATAGCCTCTCTTAAATTTTAATATAAACCATGGATCTTGATCAAAAAAAATTTAATGTTTTAATCCATGAAGTCTTAACACTTCCTTACTACATAACATGAAATGTTTATTTAGTGATAAATAGTAATGAAGTGTTCTAACTTTGTGTGTTTATCCACTAGTGCCTAGATAGAATTATTCCATTTAAGAGCCTTAAAGAATTTAATATAAAAATTGGTGGTTTTGTTCTCCAACTTACATACTAGTGGTTTAAATGGTTGTTTCATCCCCTTGGGGTTCTAATTTTTAGACTTTACTTGTTTATGAGGAAATTAGTGAGATGCATACACTATATTCTCACTCTTCAATTTTTCCCACTAGAAGTGTTTCTTAATATATTTTTAAATCTTTAAGTCTCATGTATGAATAGATAATTATATTTTAAGTGAATCATCAAAAATATCATTTTTAATTATCCTGTTTATAAGACATGTATCTTGGTTCCAGGCCTTACAAATCAATCATTATTAAGGTTTAACTTTGAAATATTTTCAGGATTCTTTTATATTTCCATATCTTCTTTTTGAGCCTCTTTGATCTTCACACATATGTATTATTGATTTTATTATTTGATAATGGTTGGATTTAATCCCATAAATTATATTTTATATATCCATTCTTTTAATATTTAGGAAAATTATGTAATTTAAATCCTCATCATGTATAGATTATACTGATTCATGTAAAAATAACTATTTCCAATTCCAGATCATGTATCTAGTATTTTTTCTAGAGGTTTGTTAATTGATGTAAGGAATAGCCTATTAGTTTATCTTTTTTATTTATAATTCATACCAAGACCTTATTTTAAGAATCACTATATATTGGAAACCCTTCCCCACTATATGATAATATATGTATAGGTATAGTGACCAACCTCTTCTTAAAATCCATAATGCTTTCTTATAATTATAATATCTAGGGTAATTTTACTCCCATCATTGTTTACTTGGTTAGTGGATTTGAGATCTATATAAAATTTCTCCCTATGAATCAATAGTACCCATTCAACCTAAGAAAACTACGGATATTGGTTATAGTGATCAATTTGGGCTATTATTCAATAACCACCATCATTGAAGAATCAACATATATTACTTCACTAGTTATTACATGACCTAAGAAAGATTATTTCTTAACTATAGTTGATACTTTATAATGATAGTTTATAATTTATCCATTCTAATGGTCTTAAACATTTCCCTAAAATTATCTTAATGATCTTCCCCACTCATATAGTATATGAAAATATCATATATTAATATGATAATAAATTGATCAAGGTAATCGATGAAGATTATATTCATTATATCTAGGAATGTTGAAGGGTTACTTGTAATTCCAAAAGGTAAAAATATGAATTAATTGTGTTAATACCTCATAAAAATGAGGTCTTGGGTATATCATCCCCTTTGGACCTTAATTTATTATACCTAGATCAATGTTCATTCTTCAAGAAATATTAATACCCTATGATTTAATTTAATAGGTAACATATACTATGTATATAATATTTATTCTTAATTGTGATTTATTTAAAATGATTTTAGTTAATGTAAAGATGCATTAATCCATACATATTCTTGAAAAAAAATAGTGGAGAACCATATGATTAAGAACTATGACATATAAATCTCTTACCTAGATTCTACTAATGTTACTTCTTCAATTATTCCAAATCTATAGGCTCCATTCGATAATAAATATTTGATAAAGGAATAAATACTTATATGAATTAAATTTAAAAATCAACCTAGCTGTTCTAGGGGAAGACCATGAATTTCTTTGGGAAATACATTGATATAATTCCATATGATTAAAAAATTCATGTATTGAGTTCCACCCAAACCATTTTAACTAATAATCATTCTTTATTAGGTATCATGACCCAAATTATTTAATTTAATTATAAACGAAACTAATAATCATCCTTACATTGATATATAATCTTGGGATTATTTGGGAAGTTAAATTTTACTTCCATGTCATAAAAATAAATATGATCTGGATATAAATAGATCCAATCCATAAAAATTTAAAATATAATAAAATAAATGGGAGAAGATCTATATCTATAGGAATTAATTTTCAACAAATCTATTCAAGAGTAGAGTTTTTCAATTTAGATACAATCAACCTAAAAATAAAAGCTTTCACCAATAATTTCATATTAAAAGTTTTCATTATTTAGTAAATATTCTTCACAAATATTCATGATATGAATGAATGAGTATAATAAGAATCAAATACTACATTAATATGATCAAGATGGAGAGTATGTGTACCTTCCAACACATCAGTATCATAATCCAATTCAGTTAGTATTGATTTTGTATTCTCATTATTTTTCCCTTTTTTGGCGGTTATTTATGTTTATCATCCTTATTATCCCCTAGATTGGAGTATTGATTTGTGAAAATATAAAAGTCCTTACATTTTAAGTAATTAAGTGTTAATGGTTAATTACATGGGGATTGATTTTATAAAATTACATTAATATAATATTTCATCTCTTTGTGAAAATTATGTGTTTAGTGGCTAGTACTTAAATACTTAAAACATTTCATCATTACATTTATGAAAATTGAAGTGTATTTCATTCCATAATTTTAGAATATAGTGGGCCATGTTTTCTTTCATTCATATTATATTTCTAAAGAGTTACTAGAGGATTAAATTTTATTCTTTCTATCTCTAAATCTATGTGAAATAAGATAGTCTATATTTTCCATTTACACATTATATCACATGAAACAATTTATTCATAGATACCAAATTATCTTATGGAGATCTAATTTTGAATATGTAGTTTTAATTCACTAAGTAATTGATCAATATTTATTTCTATATCAGTAAAAAAACTGGTGATGTACCATATGAATCTCAAGAAGTTATTCCCAAAGGTTTGAGTGGATTCATCCTTCTTTTTTTATACTCAATGAATTTTCTCTAAATTTTTATGCAAAGAGTTCCCTATAAATATTTGGGGAAGAATATATTCTTTAAATCAACCCATTTTATAGTGTCTACTTTTTTCCTTTTATTTCATATTCTTAATGAGGTCCCACTATTGGAAAGCATCACCTTTAGAAAAATAGATGACTAAAATGACATTCTCATTGTTTGATAAAAGAGGAATACAAAATATAATCTCCATGTTATTAATCCATGTCTAATTAATTATTAGGTTGGGTGGCCAAAAGAAGGATGTTGGATTTGAATCTAGAGAATTTTTATCCACTCATGGTGAACTCTAAATCTCAAAAGGGTTAGATTTATTATTCATTACATGATATAATTTAGTGATAATTTCTAAAAAGTTTTATACTCTAGATATTATCCCATTTGGTGGATCAGGGATATCGTTACCACAATATCCTTTACACCCATTGTTTACATGGTTTCAATTGGTTCCATCCATTTTATAAAACTGAAATAGGTTAATGGGATTAGTAAATAATAGTATATAATGATAATTAGAGTGATAATCTATATAAATTTGAATAGTTCATCATTTGAATGTCCTCCTCTAAGACACATTATTCTTAGAATATGATACTTGTGTTTCAATTTTGGTGTGACCAATATCACTTTTAGATCAAAATAGCCTATCTTATATTGGGTTCTACTATTACTCTTAATCTAGTCCCTAAAAATAACAAAACCCCACTCTGATACCAACTTGGGGGCCAAAGATAAACATTTATATATTTTACTTAAATTTCATTATCTAAACATTACAAATCACTAATAATATCACAATACTAGAACCCAAAAGTTTAGTGTACTTAGAGAATAGTTAACTAATCATCTTACTGTACATTATTTATTCACTTTATTCAAAAAAATCCATATATGAGAATTTTTTCTCAAAAACATATTATCTATAATTTTATGGGGAAGTGAAAAAAATAATGGGTGATCTAAAATGATTAATAATGATAAACATATCAAAGAGTTATAAAGGGGGATATCACAATAAAGTTAGGGAATATGAATCATGGGATAAATATATAACAATGAGACTATATAATCAAAAGGGATAATAATTACCAATTATATAACATTATAAACCAGGACATGAGATCATTTAATTATAATATGACCGTCATGGAAGCGTAAACTATATACCATATCTAGGATACATGTTAAAATAATCATAAACCATTTAATAATAACCTTTTAATATGGATTAAAATGAAACTTTATCATACAACCCATGAACAAACACAATTATATGAAAATATTACTTAATAGAGTAGGCATCACATCCAAGTTCCCAAAACATAGTAGAACATGTATCATTACCTAATCCTTATTGTGATGGGAGAATCAATACTCATTTCCCATAATTAAAATTTGATATATAAAATCTTAACCAATGAATATCGGGCGATATATGGCCTAACTCTCAATATTCAAACGTATGTGTTCCATGTGAAATCTATCATATATCGTAACTTGAAAAACCCATGGAATGAAAATGGGTGTTATATCATTTCGATGTGGGATCAGAAGACATTAAATCAATAGTATATCAGTTGATATAAAAATTCAATCTCCCAAAATAAGTAAATCATAAAAAAACATAGAGGATGATCATGAACATTACACCATATAGACTAAATTATAGGATAAGTTATAAAAATATTTTTGTAATACTTTTATACTATAGTTATATAAACCCCTTATAAGTAACATCAAAAATAAATTTCAAATGGGTAGATATAGGGAACTAAAAAATTATTTTAATAATAATTTATCATATTTAAACCTAAAAATAAAATTCATTAATGGTATTAAATTTAGAGAGGAAATAAAACTATTTCTAATAAAAAATAAATACCATTATTTATTCTTCAAAAAAAATAACCTCTATTTTTTAAAATAATAAAATACAGAACAATAAAAATATACATTTCATTGAAGTAACATGGTAAAATGGAAAGGTATATTAATTATAATGAAATAACATAATGGAAGGAAAATATTACCAAATGGTAAATGTTAAAAAAACTTTCTTTTTTACCTCTTTACAAAGAATATCAAAAATTACCCATATAGAAAATATTAAAAAATTATTATTATTTGAACTAATCCAAAAATAGTTATAGATAGAATAAAATTTTTATAAAAAATAATTAAATTATAGATAATAACATTCTTAAAAATAAATATAAAAAAATATGGTTATGGAGGGAAAAGTGTTGTGTAAAATACATCAAAACTATTAAAGAAATAATTTTATATAAGACCCCTTGTGAGTTTTAAACTAAAAAACCCCCTTGAAATAATGAATTGAAGATGAAATATAAAATTCCAGGAGTATAAATTAAAGCAAGATATAATATGTCTAATAGTCTATATATACACCATATATATGAGAATCGGTTCATATTATGTTTCATATCTCAATGAAGTGATGTTTTATTAAAAACCCTTAAGATAAAGTCTTGAATCGCTTGGTGCATGGTTGTTAAAAATACATTCAAATTAAGAAAAGTGTCTTAGTATGATAATTTTAGTCATTTATCTTTATAATTACCTTTAACTATTAATATTATAACTGTAATGAAAAAATTATAAATCCTTAATTCTTATAATGTTATAAATATCATATTTATTTACTAAATTAATTTTTATAACTATCCATGTAGGGAGGTGAGGAAAAAATAAATATTTTGTTTCATGGAGGTAGTTGTACACACATAACATGGGTGATATTATCATTTTTTTAAGGAATATGGTGAAGGTATATAATGGTTCATCCATCAATATAATAACTTTTCAAAATAATGATAATATGGATATAATTATATTATGATTTTTATAGAATATGTTTTGGAGGTATATAAAGAGAGAAACTTGAAAGAACTCAGTAAATAATTACCTTTTCTTTAGATATCCTCTATTGGGACTCTCACTATGCATTATTAGATTGGTCCATTGGTGAGAAAAAAACCTGTAGAACATGGGAAATAGGTTTTAAGATATTTTTTGGGGGATTTTTTCAGGTTATGAGTATTATCATTACTGGAAATGGACAATTTACCAACGGTTCTGAACCGTTGGGAAAGACTGCAGAACTGTTGGTATATCTTATACCAACGGTTTTGAAAACCATTGGTAAGTAAGTCATTGGAAAATATTTTCCCAACGATTTACACAGAACTGTTGGGATAGGTTAGAAAAATAAACCTATCCCAACAGTTTGTCTTGAACCGTTGGGACAACCAACCATATGACTTCTTTCCCAATGGTTTCTAAACCGTTGGGAAAGGTTTTTTACCAATGGTTCATAGAGAACCATTTGGAAAAAAAATACTGATAATAATATGCCAACGATTTGAAACCGTTGGCATAGCCTATACTGTGCAAATTGCACAGCAGCCTGCAATTTGCACAGCAAGCACAGAGCAGGGTGTCTATTCCCTCTCCTTTCCAATTCCCTCTCATTTCCAATTATTGTACCTGCAATAATCAACTAACACAAACATATAAAATTATTGTACCTACAATAAACAACTAACACATACATATACAGAACCAATTTATACACATTTAACATATAATAAATCCTGGAACTATACACATACAGAATTAAATCCGAATTAATAACATAATTATAAACATACATAATTCATTTACAATTCAATTTAAAATTTAGATGACAATTATATGTGGAATCCGGAATTCAATTCATAATTTGATTGGTTTTTCGTATACCAAATGTTTTTACGAGAATTGATGTCCACTTTAAACAAAATACATACACTTGGAGTGATACCAACCACACCATGCCTCGGATTGAGGTGAGGTTAACTCGTACTCGTCACAAATGACCCATGGATCGTTGTCCTAAAGTATCAACATATTCCGAAAGCGTTTGTTCAGTTTTCCGTATGTCAGTTGTTGTTTTCATTTAAAATGAAGTGATTTTTAAACAAAAGAGAGACACTTTGACTAGTGTCGGCCACACCATGCCTCAGATTGAGGCGGGGTTGACTCGTACATGTCACAAATGACCCATGGATCATTGTTCTAAAGTATCAACACAATCATAATCAGTTTGGTTGGTTTTCCGTATGTATTGAAAATGTGTCCATGTTAAACATAAGATACACACTTTGGGTGGTTTCGGCCACACCGCAACTCGGATTGAGGAGCGGTTGACTCGTACACATCACATATGAGCCATGGATATTTTTCCTAAAGTTTCAACAGATTCTGAATGCGTTTGGTTGGTTTTTCATATGCCAGTTGTTCTTTTCACTTATAATCCTGTCCATTTTAAACAAAACAGAAATAGTTAGAGTGGTACCGGCCACACCATGCCTTGGATTTAGATGGGGTTGACTCTTACACGTCTCAAATGACCCATGGATCATTGTCCTAAATTATAAACACAATCCGAATGTGTTTGGTCGGTTTTCCATATGTCAGTTGATGTTTTCACTTAAAATGATGTCCTTTTGAAAAAAAAGAGAGACACTTTGAGTGGTGCCAGCCACACCGCGCCTCAGATTGAGGTGGGGTTGATTTATACACATCACATATGACCCATGTATCATTGTGGTAAAGTATCAACACAATAAAAATCTGTTTGGTCAGTTTTCTGTATGTACTTAAAATGTTGTCCATTTTAAACAAAAGAGAGAAACTTAGAGTGATCACAGTCACACCATGCCTCAGATTGAGGGGGGGTTGACTCGTACATGTCACATATGACTCATTAATTGTTTTCCTAAAGCATAAACACATTCTGAATGTGTTTGGTCTGTTTTTCGTATGTCAGTTTTTTTTCACTTAAAATGATGTCCATTTTAAACAAAAGAGAGACACTATGAATGGTGTCGGCCACACCATTCCTTAGATTGAGACAGGGTTGACTCGTACATGTCACATATGACCCAGATCATTCTTCTAAAGTATCAACACAATCAAGATCCATTTGGTCAGTTTTTCGTATGCTAGTTGTTGATTTTACTTAAAATGAAGTCCATTTTAAACAAAAGAGAGACACTTTGAGTGGTGTCAGCCACACTACGCCTCGGATTGAGGAAAGGTTGACTCATACACATCATATATGACCCATGGATCGTTCTCATAAAGTTTCAATAGAAACTGAATGCGTTTGTTCGGTTTTCTATATGTACTTAAAATGTTTTCCATTTTAAACAAAAGCGAGACACTTAGAGTGATCCCGTCCACACCTTGACTCGGATTGAGCCTGGGTTGGCTTTTACACGTCACATATGACCCATGGATTGTTGTGATAAATTATCAATAGAATTCGAATGTGTTTGGTCGGTTTTTCGTACACCAGTTGTTCTTTTCACTTATAATCATGTCCATTTTAAACAAAAGAGACACAATTAGAGTGGTATCGGCCACACCCCACCTCGGATTTAGACGGGGTTGACTCGTACACATCTCAAATGACCCATGGATCATTTTCCTAAAGTATCAACACAATCTGAATGCATTTGGTTAGTTTTATATATTCTAGTTTATGTTTTCACTTAAAATGATGTCCTTTTGAAACAAAAGAGAGACAATTTGAGTAGTTCCGGCCACACCACACCTCGGATTGAGGCGGGGTTGACTCGTACACATCACATATGTCCCATGGATCATTGTTATAAAGTATCAACACAATCATAATCCGTTTGGTCGGTTTTCCATATGTACTTAAAATGTTGTCCATTTTAAACAAAAGAGAGACAGGTATAGTGATCCTGACCACACCGCGACTCGGATTGAACCGGAGATGACTTGTACACGTCACATATGACCCATGGATCATTTTGATAAAGTATCAACAGAATTGGAATTAATTTGGTTGGATTTCTATATGCCATTTTTTCTTTTCACTTAAAATCACGGTCACACCACGTCTCGAATTTAAATGGGGTTGACTCATACACGTCACTTTGAGTGGTGTAGGCCACACTGTGCCTCAAATTTAGGCAGCCTTTCTTGACAAGTTTCTCACATAGGGGACCGGGGATCACCTGAGGTATGGTATTACCATATTGCAAAATAGACATGTCCTTGGTTCTTCAAGGAACCAATATCACTCATGAGTAATTGACACCATCCTAGTAGCCCTCACCTAGAAACCAAAGCATTCATCCTGGAATTTCAAGTCTAAATTCCCTGAGCATGACGAGTTCATCCATGAGTCCTTAACATGTAAACCAAATCTTATCCTAAAAATTGACAAGTAAACCAAATCAAACAAGGCATAATTCATGTAACATGGAGAATTTACAACAAGGATTTGTATTCAATTTAAATCATATCATCACAAGAATTTGATGAGAATGAGCTAATAATATTACCAAGACATTCATATAATTCATGACATACAAAAATGGAATAATCCTAAATAACATTGCATGATCATAGAAATAAAAAAAGGCATGTGAAATCAAGGAGGAGGGTGGGGGCTGTCTGGGGGTCCAGGGAGGAGGGTAGGGGTGTTGTGCGGGGTCCAGGGAGGAGGGTGGGGGCTGTCTGGGGGGTGTACGGGGGGTTGTCTGGGGACCAAGGAGGAGGGTGGGGGGGTTGTCTGGAGGGCTGTCTGGGGTCCAAGGAGGAGGGTGGGGGCTGTCCGGGGGGCTGTTTGGGGTCCAAGGAGGAGGGTGGGGGATGTCTGGGGGCTGTCCAGAGTCTAAGGAGGAGGGTGGGGGGTTTTCCGGGGGTTGTCCGGGGGCTGTCCGGGGTCCAGGGAGGAGGGTGGGGGATGTTCGCGGGGATTTCTGTGGGGCTGTCCGCGGGGCTGTCCGGGGGGCTGTCTGGGGGCTGTCTGGGGGGCTGTCTGGGGGGTGTCCGGGGGGCTGTTCGGGGTCCAAGGAGGAGGGTGGGGGCTGTCTAGGGGGCTATCCGGGGGCGGTTCGGGGAGTTCTGAAACACACAAAACTCTAAAAACATGATCAAGATACACCGAAACCACTAAAAGACATCAACATCCATGAAAAAAAACAATATATAAAAATAACTCAACTCTAATACTATACTACGGGTCTAGATAAAACCAAAAACTAGAATAGATTAAATGTCAAATCTCAGTAATATTAGTAAAAAATGTAATGGATCAATTTGTCCCACATCACCATCACTATCATCACCATCATCATCACCCTCATACTCATGGTCATCATTGTCCTCATCATTGTCATCACCCTCCTCAATGCCCTCCTCCTCTCCCTCGCCCTCTACCTCTCCCTCCTCCACCTCTCCCTCCTCCTCTCCCTCCTCTTCCACATCAAACTCCTCACCATCATCATCGTCAGGATGGAAATCGTCTTGACCACCACTAGAACTGCCACCTGGTGCACCATATATAGAACATACCGATGACATATATTCATTAAAAGCTGGGCTGGCCTCTGGTGGAAGTGTTGGACGTAGAACTTCAATAAATTTCATAAATGCATTGTTTTCCCTAGCAGAGTGTTTTTTCCGTCTCTATGGACATTTTGTCAGTCTGTTCTGCCTGTTCCCTAACTTGCTGCAGCTCGGTGGCACTATAACTCGTACCTAAGGAGGGACAATACTTTTTCGGGTCTATCCTAGGTCGGCAGCGTACTCTGCCAGAATGATCCTCTCCCAACACCTGATGTAAGTGATCAGTTGGCCCAAAATTGTCTGGTTCTTGGGAATTGAGGGCCTCTAAAGCAGCTTGTTACAAATATAAATATATTATTAAGTTACAAAATAGATATTAAAATATAAAATCAGCAGATTAAAACTTATAATCTGCTGTTGAGTCAGTTCATTGACGACACTTCCATCCTTTTTCCGTCTACTCGAGCAAAACAGTTTTTCTCGAGGAAGACGTCCTTTAATATTCAGTTTTTTCCTCTACAATGACATTGAAAACTAAAGTTATATGAAAACTTTAGAAAATGATTAAATAATTGAGGAAACAAAAGAAACTATAAGTCATAAAGAAAACTTATAAAAAATTGTCATACCAGCTTCCTCTCATGATTTGGAATCGTATTACATCCCAATGTGTAGAGGTATTTTGTTTGCATCAATGTTTTTTTATTTTTTTCAGATGATTATTAAATAAAATTCTATAATTAAAAGGATAATATTAATGCAAAACATGAAAGTTATTATTTAAATACCACAAATGTAATTAATATCTTAAACTGAGTACTCGTCTAATGAGTAATCATCTGCCGATACTGCTCTATAGAAAAATATTCCACGACTGGTACCGCCTCTAACTCAGTGCCAACTCTAGCACGCCAGCTAATATACAAATCATAATTGTAGGCTCTACAAAGCTCACCTAAATCATTTAGACATGCCGGTCATGCACCCTCACCATTGGGAAAATTAAATCGAAGCTGACACCAAAATATTAATTCATATAAATTCAAAAATAATTCATGGCATTAAATACAACAGATTTTTTTACCCATATCTCTGCCCAAGCTCTATCCTTGACCTCATGTGGAAATTGTCTCCACGATAGCGTGCTGACGGGAATGATGTCAGAGTATTTGGAAAGCATCGCCAAAAAACTCTAACATTTCTACCCTGTTTTCTCAACCATTTGGTTGTCTTCATTGTAATCCACTATTACATGTGTGCTGCAGTTCCACACCGCATGCGTGCATGTACGCCCCCACCCCCACCTCCTGTTAGTAGATGTATCTTTCATGAAATAAAAATAAATATTTTATCAAAACATGTTATAATGAAAATAAATATTAGAATAAAAATTTGTTAGGGTTCTATAAATATACCTACGCCAGTCTGATCGTTGAGCACTGCTGGATCCACAGAAACTGATGGAACACCCTGTGGTGGAACAGGAATCAAAGATGATGGAATATAGAAGCTCGGAGAGACAGAAGTAGAAGGAAAAGAAGATGGGACAGTTGTATGACCATATTCTGGCTGGGGAGTGGGAATTATAATGGGATATGAAAAAGATGGGTCAGAAGATGCAAAAGGTGGCGAAAACATGGGAGGCCTAAATATCTCGTGTGTCCCTAATGACACACAGAGATCAGAATGTGGGAAGGATGACATGTCAGTGGGAGGGGCAGGGTCTAGTCGGGTACGTGGATCTGCCCGTCTACCTCTAGTATGAACCCCCCTCGTACCACCGGCCTGAGTACTAGGACCAGTATAGGCTCCTTGTCGAATAACTTTCAACGTATATGTGGATCCTACAAAAATATTTTCAACAAAATAAATCACATGACATTATATATTCTTTAAATATATATATTTTAAATAAAGTACTCACTGTAGGCACTAATGGTGGAACGCCCATCTGTGCCATTCGATGATTGTTATCCATCATTTTTTTCCTTTGTCTCTCTTCAATTGGCTGTATTTCCTTCTTTTGAAAACAAATATTTAATTAATTAGAAAAAGGAAACTAATGTGTAACCCAAAAAAACTAAATATATGAGGGAATAGGGGGATTAATTGGTAATTTATCTATCAATTGTTTTAGAAGAGCTTGAATGGATTTAATATATCATACAAGTTGTAATGTTCACCAAGTTGGAAATATTGTTTGACTCAGTTTGAATATAGTTCAATTCTAAATTAGAAAATGCAATTCAAATAAAACTGCAACCTATAAAAATTGAAAATTCACATAACGGTTAAGTCAGCTAAAACATATTTGTGATCAATACTAAATCAATTTGAATAGTACCAACCTTAACAACCCAACTTGAGGTAAACCAAAAAAATTGAGAACATGGATGAATGAATCTATATACTTTCAACCACAACTTCAGGTTCACAATCAACTATGACAATTGATCTATTGGAGTCATCAAAAAAAATAAATGGATTGGTTCCAATGGCAGTAGGAAAATGTTAATTTCATCATCACCATGATCAAAAATATGTCTTGGAATTACTTCAACTATGACACCAAATTCAGGTCGAAGTTGGTCTTTGACATAAAAAACATGTTTATCCATTGATTCCAACACATATGGTTCTTCGGTAGCAAGAGTGTGAGTCATATTAATTACTCAAAATCCACAATCATTAATAAATGTTTCGTGTCTCGTCATCGAATCAAACCAATGGAATTTCATCAATGTGACTCATCCATGAGAGTAATAATCCAATATTATTATTTTCTCAACAACTCCATAATAACCCACATTTTCAAATCATGGTCTACTATCTGATGCACTGACATAACAATCTGTTGTGGCAGTAATCATAACACCATCATGTTGTGTTCTCATCTTCTTTGTTTGTTCAGTGATAATAAATTTGTACCCATTGATAACAATTTATTTACAGTCACAAAGCATGGTATTATGACCAAAAGCCAAAGATCTTATTTCCTCATAGACAGAGTCAATAGATAAACTCAATACCTGAAAAATAAATGATTATTAAACGTAATTAAATATTGAGTTAATTATTTTAAATAGTAATATTTTTACCTTCAATTTTAACCAAGAAGAAAACTCTTTTCTATGCAAAGCCTCCCTCCTTATCAAAGATAAAGAACGATGTTTTCTATTTATTATTGTTTTATATTTCCTGAAGATAAAAAATATGAATAGTTTAACAGATATATATATATATGTAATATGTACATCTTCAATTTAGTTACCTGATATAGTCATCGAACAAATCATAGTTGAACAAAACTGTGTGATGTGCCATCTCTCGCTCTTCATGGCTTAATGTCTTCAATGTATATGATCTAGGAATTCCTTCTATTTGAGGAAGTGATGGAAAACTGGGTTCAATTTTCTCATACTGTTCTTCTTCATTTCTCATTGGTCTGTTCATTCTTGTAGTAAGATCAGACAAATACATTGAGCAGAAATCCATACATTCTTGATCCAAGTAACCGTTCATGATAGAACCTTCTGGATGATTCCTGTTTCAGACATAAGACTTTAATGTGTACATATTTTTTTATTTGGATACATCCAACAAAAAGAAACAGGTCCTCTGGGAAGTATTTTAGTTGGAATATGGACAGTCAGATGTAGCATTCATGTCAAAAATGATGGAGGAAATATTTTCTCCAACTCAGACAAAATTAATGGGGCATATATCAACATTTTTTACAAGAAAGACTTAGACAACTTCTTAGAACAAAGATCTATAAACAAATGGCACAACTGAATAACAGTAACCCTTACATTATTTGAAAAAATATGATGGATTTCTATTGAAAGCAACTTAAGCATAAGAACGTGATAATCATGAGTCTTCAAAGATTCTAGCTTCAACTCTCTTCTGTTGACCCATTTAGATATGTTTCTTGAATAGCCATCAGGAACTCTAATAGTCTCTAATACTTCCAGAAATTTTTTTTTTCATAGGTGTCATCACATAAGAAGCATATGGAAGTTTCCATTTATTTTCACTGATACGCACAAGATTCAATTCTGGTCTGATGCCCCAATCCACCAAGTCACGCCGAGATCGTAAATCATCTTTTGTCTTCCCATTGACATTAAGAAGAATCAAAAACAACATTTCTCATATATTCTTTTCAATATTCATTACGTCTAAGTAGTGACGTAACAAATTGGTTGACCAATAAGGAAAATCAAAAAAGATACTCCTCTTCCCCCAATTATAATAGGTTTCAGTGGAAACATTATTTCTCTTTCGAGATTTCATTTGACCCTTCCCGAATAAAAAACTGAAATCTTTCAATTCATTAAGAACATCATTTCTAGACATACATTGAGGTGGATCATCGGTCTCTATAGTATTATCAAATCTTCGATGATTATTTCTATATGGATGGTCCATTGGCAAGAATCGTCAATGTCCCATAAAACTGAAACTACAACGATGTTTTATTCTTCTGGATCTTGTATTCTTCATACAAATAGGACATGACATTATTCCCTTCGTGCTCCATCTAGACATCATTGCATAAGCTGGAAAATCATTGATCATCCACATAAGCGCAACATGCATCTGAAATATGTCTTTCGAACATGCATCGTATGTGCGCACACCCAAATCCCAAAGAAGTTTCAACTCTTTTATTAAAGGTTGCATGGATACATCAATATCAATGCTAGGATCAGAAAGCCCATATATGAGTATACTCATGAAAGTGAAAGGTTTTTTCATAGACAAACATGGGGGAAGATTGTAAACATGTATAAAAATTGTCCATGTGTTGTGCGAAATAAGCATCTGCCCAAATGAATTAAAATTGTCGCATGAAAGACTGAGCCACACATTACGCACGTCAGCTGCAAAATCAGGATGTCGAGTATCAAATCTCTACCATGAAAATCCATCTGCAGGATGAACCAACTCATCATTAGTCTTCTTTCTCTTGGTATCATGCCATCTCATTTTTATTGATATGTCATCAGACATAAAAAGATTCTGGAGTCTGGGGATCAATGGAAAGTGCCACATTACTTTCTGTGGAATGCGGGATGGTGTTCCATCAGATTTTGACTTCCAACAGGATGTGCCACATTTTATATAATCATTTCGTTCAACGGTTTCCTCCTAGAATAAACTGAAATATTTCGGGCAAGCATGAATTTTGTTTCTTGAAAATACAAGTTCCTCAACTAACTTCCATGACATATAGTGGTTTGAGGGAATATCTGCATCATCTGGAAGTAAATCCTTCAAGAGGATAAGAATGTAATCGATTATTGTATTATAAATCCCATACATAGTTTTTCCATGAAACAATCGGATTAAAAATTCCAGCTTTTTCATTTTATCGCATTTTCGATATACTAGAGTCATGGCAGCATCATTCAATTTTTTCACCCTATCAATATCATCATTTTCACTAGATGCATCATCTGTCCTCATATCGAAGTCTTCTTGAGTCGAAATCCTTTCTTTTTCATGATGACGAATAAACGGAAACCGATCATCTAAAAAATTCTTTATTCTAGTCCTTCCATTTCGATCATCACCAATTTGAGATTTAATTTTCTCCCCTTTGTGATACCACACAATGTAGTTTGCTTGAAACCATATTTGGTTATGTGGTAGCTGACTTCTTCACGGATCAACCAAGGTCTACTAGCACAATTGGAACATGGGCAGTGTATGTGACCACTATCTGAATCATTATTAAATGAAAAATCTATAAAGCTCTCCAAATTGTTTTGAAAATCACTTGAGATCCAATCGGTTTCATACATCCAACTTCTATCCATTCTGTAAAAATAATTTATATAAGTCATTTTGTCATAAACAATTCAATAGGATTGAACTTTAATAGAAAACACATTTAAGTAAATGATAATGGAAGAAGTTTCTAGTCGATGTAGTGAACTATTAAAACATTGTAAACAACAAGTACTCAAAAATTAAATTAAAATTTATTTATATTCATTTACATTATGTCTATAAGAGGCACATGCCTCAGGTCCCATTATGTGTTATAGGAATCCCTAATCATTCACTCATGTTCAATAACTCAATATTGGAACCTCTATGGCCATACCTTTCATTACCCAATTACTTCCCCTAGTTAAGCACACCCCATGGGTGAATAAATTTTAGGCTTCTACACTAATAGGTTGTTCATGGATTGTAAAAAAAATTAATTTAATAAAGTATAGACAAAAAAATTTATTTTTAAATTTGATATTAATAATAAAGTATTTCAATGATAAAAACATTACTGAATTAAACTTGTGACTTATCTAACATTTTTATGGATGTCTACACATGCCAGCATGGATAGTGAAAAGCACCCCACCCTCATAAAAGTGAGTATTGGCCAAGAAGGACACCTAATATACAACGTACAATGAGAACCATATTTAATTGACCCTAAAGTTATATTAGTATAGTCATCTTGGGGGAAATGGAATATATGATCCTGGTTAACTGATGAATTCAAAATCTCGTATTCCATATGTTGGACACTATCTAAGGTAAGAAATCATGTGAGGATGGGTATGCATCATTAAATTTCTTACATGCTAGTGAGAATGAAGGCTTGAATTAATGACTTGAGTTCACTAATTAAATTAGGGTAGAGGTTTCATAGGCAATGTAAATAGAATGATTAAATAAGGGTAGAGGTTGCATACATTTTTCATAGTGGGGGAGTCTTAGATGATTTAAAAACTAAAATAAATTCCCATCATAGGTATCAATAAGAAACATCAGCATCAAAAAGAAACTCCAAATAAAAAAGGACTAAAAACATCAAACATTTCAAGAATTCACTACTATGAATGGTTTATCCACATGTTTAGTAGTAATTATATGTCTTAATCATGAACCACCTCTACATATCCCAGTTTTCACAAATAAACATAAGGTAAATATCTCAAAATATCTTTAAAACAACTCATTAATTGGCTCAAAACATAAATATAATCTTGAACCAAACATGGAATCTCTTTAACAATACATTCTCACACCCCAGTTATATCATGTGTTACTAAATACCAAACATAGTCACATAACAAGTGTACTATAACAAATTACATTACACAAGCCTTATTAAAAAAATCTCATTTTAATAAAACACTTTTCTCAAGATTAAATCATTTCTGAAATATCTTTCGAAATCCATTTTAAATAATAAATTCCCTTTGATCATTTTTAAAAAATATTTGGAGTATTCTCAAGGCACCCCAATTTGGAAAAGTTAATTAAATTCCCAATTTCCATGCCAAACCATTGAAAACATCTAACATGGGATAGTCATCAACCACAAATAACTAAACTAGAAATTAAAAAAACATAAACCAAATGTGATATAGAATTTAATGTTAATTCAGGGAAAATGATATTAAACAGAGACAACAACATCATAAATGGTTCCAAAATCATAACTTTTGATTAAAACCACCCATAATAGGAAGGGGAATGCCTCATACACCTAATCCCTAATAAAAAAACCAAATCCCCAATTAAAAATGATAAGTTTTTTACACCAAATTTAGGGATTTCACTTTCATTAATGGATAAATATGCAAGATAAGTGTAAAATGAGAAAGAATACATGAAGATTTGGACTTCTAACCTTGTTGGGGAGTAGCTGATTTGATGGAGTAGGGTGCGTGCGGGGCTTCTGCAAATTGGGGGAGAAAGGATTCTGAAATCGGGGGAGAACTACTGAATGCAGGCAGTACTGCCTGATTTGGTCTAAATCTAGGTATCTTTTCCCAATAGTTTTTAAAAACCATTGGGAAAACATTAGCTTTACCAACAGTTTGTCTAAACCATTGGTAAATGGAAACATTTCCCAACCTTTTCCAACGGTTTGTGTAAAACCATTAGTAAAGGGAATTATTTCCCAACAGTTTTATAAAATTGTTGGTGAATCATCACCTATGTCTTCCTTTACCAATGGTTTCATGAAACCATTGGTAAAGGCCTCTTATACCAACGGTTTTGATGAACCGTTGGTATAGTAGTGTTGGGAAAACCCAGGTTTCTAGTAGTGTATGGTATGAGTAGAAGATGGGATGTGAAGGGATCTATTTATAAGATAAGGGGGTTGAGAACCCAATCATATAATGAATTATGGATAGGGATTTATGATATTTGTGTCCATATTAATTAATTAAATATCATATTAACCATCTAAACCTTTACTATGGTGACTAAATTTTATGATGTTAATTTGTTTTTTGTGACTAAAAATGAAATGGAAATTAGTAAATAATTTTAACATGATGATTCAGAATTTGGAAACCATTTTACAGGATTTAGTTTCTAGAGGTAGTAAAAATTAAATTTAACAAAATTACACTTAATATAATAAAAAAATTTAAATCTTCCATTTTTATGAATAAAATTTAATTTACACCAAAATAATGTTTAATATTGACTCTAATAATATTTATACGTAAATAATTACTCAGAGTAGAGATTTTTTAATTTCATGTAAATCCATACCCAAATAGATCATTATGAATTTTTTTATAAATGAAAATGAAAAAATATTTTTTATTATAATAAAAAATAAATTATATTTAAAAAATTATTGAATGTGTTTATAAATCCAAAATATTAATTTTAAGTGTGTTACTTTACTCTCTAATTTAGTTTTGATCATGAAAAATGTTTCATATATTTTTAAGTCATGCTTATATCATAATAATTTCATAACTATTATGGTATTTATAAAAACAATATTTTAACTATTCACAAAAAACAACTTTCTAGGAAAATAAATAAAATTTTACAATGATAAATGAAAAATAATAACTCAAAAAATGATTTTTATTTTTTCAAAATCAAATTCTAAAATTAGTAAAAAATAATTTCAATATAAGAACCAATGTTGTTCAAAAATAATTTTTAGAAATGAATCAAAAAGAATAATATTGAAAATAATCTTGTCTTATATTAGTAATTACTTTCTTATATCACCCCAACTCTTAAATCCAAAAACACTCGAGAACTTATTATAACATCTAAGAGTAAGATAAGAAATTGCAGTAGTCACAAGTCAGGATTCAACTTGCATGGATATTGTATTGATTTCTATGAGTTTGAACATCCCCCATAGGATATTTCACTATATATTTATTTGTTATAATTATTATTTTGTTTGGTATAGGGAAAACCCTAGTGATTCCAATACCTTTCTATGATCAAAAAATGATCTTTATAAGGAATACAACAAATACTTGATGATATTGCTATAGATTTCAAATTGTAGTTAGTTATACTTATACCTTCCAATTCAGTGGATATATTATAATGGTCATATATAATATATATACCATGGATACTGTTATGTTTTATTTTGATATTTCTTGTGAAAAATTGTATTCAACAATGTTTATTTACAAAATATATAATACAATTATGGGGTTTTACATCCTAAAATTGGGATTAATTCAATCCCAGACACACCAATTCTCACCAATAATCTAAAAGTATATTTCATAGTAGTAAATTTAATATAATATAATCAAATATTCCTAACTATAATTCAAGAAAAATTAAACCGAATACAAGATCTAGAAATAATTATTTTATAAATTTTCTATCCTTTCCTAAATTGAGGTTGAGAAAAATAAAAAAATAGAAAACATAAGTTTTTTCCCTATAAATATAATTATTGAAACAAAACATTTTTGTATTTTAATGAAGAATTAATCTTGTATGCTCTATATTTATTTATTTTTCTTAGAGAATTCCTATAAAATACTCAATATTTTTAAGCCAAAGTGTCTTTTTTTAGATATATTTTTATAAGACTAGATCCACCAAATGCCATAAATTATTTTCTTTACATATAATGGTTAAAAACAATAATAAAAGACAATATATGACCTTAAAATATATTAATCAAGATTAAGTATGTTAAAATTCATATCTACCAAGTGAATAATGGGTTAAAAATCAACCACCTTCTATCCCATACACTCCATTACATGTGGTATTGGTAAATTGATCTAGCTTCTTCTAATTAAATAATTCATGTATATAATTGTAATGAAAAAATACCTTGATAATAATTTAATCTAAAACCTAATTTAAATATATATTTTCAAACTCTTATTTCATGTTCATTTATCAATGAACCACATTCAACACCCTTTAGTAGAAATCATGGCCTTATTTCCACGTATCAGTAACATTTTCATATCCTTAATTTTGGAAATTTTCTTTTAATAGAAATTACATAGTGAGTTATGGTGAAAGATAACCTTTTGAATCTTTTGAATCTTTATAGATTGATGCAGGGTACTATAAGTGAGAGAAATAGAATGCATATATTGAAGATAAAAATAGGTGGAAATTCTAAACAAGTTGGAGGATACTATTTTTATCCATTTAAATGATGTGAAGAATTGTTAATTAGTCCTAATAAATTATACTATGATAATAAATATAGACATGGGAAATTAAATTTTCCTTCCACCCAAGGGTAAATATATCCCATTAAAAATTTTATTTTATGATGGATTTGAATACAAATTATTTGAATCATACACATATGTCAAATGAAAAATAATATTTTTTTTATCCATTTAATTTGATCACTGCACACATTATATCTATTAAAACATAGGCTTGACTCATAATCAGTCAACGTAACATATGTATTTTGATGAATAATAGGTGTATCATTAGTAGAAGACACAATTATCAAAAAAAAAATATCACCATTCACATGGTATTATTAGGTTCTAAATAATTGTTTTTCAAATATTTAAGACTGAGTCCCTAGAAAATATAATGAAATTCAAATGATATTATCTATGACTCAAGAGGTTTATGTTTTCTATACTCCTAATATTTAATCAAAATGTATTTTAGATACCCCACACTCCTATGAGGAATTTTTCTATACAATTTTTGACAATATAAAACAATTTCATTTGAGAAATCAACAATAACTATGAACTATGATAATTAGTGTAACTATGATCCATGATGATAAAGAGTAGTGAATTTCCATTATAATGAAACAAAATCTATATTTTATTAGAGTTACACAACATTATTGGGCTTATATCATCATATATTCATTCATTATATAGTTATATAATTTATCCGTCATAGTTACAAACATTGGGTTAGTTGTTTGAACCCATCTCATGGTGCCAGGGTGGGAGATTAAGTAAAACATATGATTAATTCAAATTTAACTTGAGAGGATACATACTCAATAATGTTATAAAATATCATATTTGTTAATAAGATGAAAAAAATTAAAGAGAGTTTTCATAAACTCTTGGGGACTTAATTTGAAAAGTATGACATACTTGAATAGATTATAAAATTGATGATTAATGAAAAAATTAGTTTTTTATCCCTCTTATTGAATCTTGGGTTTTCATGATATAAAAAATTTAAGTGTCTCCTAAATCTAAAAGGGGAGAAAACCTTCATGGAAACAATAATAGTATATTAATATCTTCTTTTTACAAATTTATCATGGTGTAGTGAAAAAATATTTTATTAACATAGATTAAATATAATTTAGTGTCAAAATATGATTGTCTCTAAAGAACAGTGATCAAATTAATTGAAAATTTGTTAAAAATGGAAGAATGGTTGTGTTTTAATTTCATTATTAGAATAAAAAGAAATCATATAGGTTTAATGAAAGGATTGAAAAAAAACATAATGACAAGGTAATGGTTCATGGATAGAATATCAATTATAATGTTACCATAGTTTCAAAATATTTTACTCTTCTTCTTATTAACCACCTAATGTGGGGTTCAATAATCATTTAAACTCTCACAAAATTTGGAATAGGTATGGTGAGATTTGATTTAATTGATATCTCAACTTGTTATATCCTCCATTATTTTGAGCAAAGTGACATAAAAAACCACTCTTATTCTACCCAGTCAAGACCCAATTAGGTTTTTCCTCTTCTTAATATAAATATTGTTCCACTTCAATTTTGTATGTACCATTTTTTCCAAGAATATACTCACTCATCCTTTCCTATTCCATCATATATAGACTAGAACTATTGGTAGGTAGATGAGTGTTCTTATATGAATTAAACTAACTATGATTAGAAAAAAAATTAGTATAAACACATTCAATAATATAATATTGTTTGAATACTGAAACAAGTTAACAAAAGAGATTATTTTATTCTAGAAATTTTGTAATCAAGAATTATAATTGACATATAAAACTTCCTTATTTTCCAACATATTCTACCCCTAAATTCTAGAGGAATCAGGGGTGAATGTGGACAGATGAAACATTACAAAATAATTAGAAATAAAAAAATAAATTAATGAGAACATGAAATTTATAATAGTACTAGTGCAAGTTGAACTCCCCATCTTCAGTGTTCTCTGATTCATAGAAGATCTATTTTACCACCATCTTCATCTTGCAGTCAATACTCATAGATCCATTGTTATTAAAAAATATTCCACTAATCCTTCTTTCCCTTTATTTAATATTCCACAAAACCTAAAACTTATACCTTATAAATTCTTGTTTCCATAGTTCTGATTTAATTTATTTATCATGATCCACATGGGAAAAATGGTTGGATTTCATGAATACTATTTTGGTGACAAAAATATTTAGTGAAAAATATAGTTGATATATTCTTAAATTAATAATTAATCCTTGAAAGTCGTATGCCCATCTAAATTCACACATGAGTGGCTAATGTTATACTCATAAAAAATTTATACACACTAGTTTTAATGTGATATGGGCTCCCTTGAGAAAGTCATTTGTCGAAATCCCAATGTCTAATATAGGGAATATTTATATGATCCAATCCAAATTTAAAGTTTTTTTAATTCATTAAGGAAAAAAATCTCATCATAACAACCTCTATTTAACTAAAATTATCAACAAAATACTCAAAATTAAATGTATTCCATTATCTAATAATTATAATGATATAAAAAATTGAAATTTGAAATTTATAACGATATTTAGAATAAGGTCCAAATTATTAAAATATAATAAATATATAATATTTACCCAATAAATGATGAAATAGTGAGATTAAAATCTTTAAAAAAAGTGAAATTTATAAAAATGTTGACTCTATCAATTCCCATACACATAATACTTGGACTCTTGAACAATTTAACTTCAAAAATATTACCCAATAAAATTTTAGAATACTAATCGATGTGTGTTTTATTTTTAACACCATCTTTATCAATCATATAATACCATATTAATGTTCTTTATTTTATTTTAATTGTGATTTTTGTTTAATTCATGTTTATTTCCTTCATCCCCATATGCTCACTTATACCAATTTTCATATAAATTTTACAATAAACTCTCCAGTATGAATTTAATGATTGTTTTTTCTCATCCCGGGTCCATGAAAGGATCACTATAAGATTGATGAATTTATTCATCTCCACCCAATGGGACATTTATTTATGAATATCATCATGATTTTTTATTTTTTATTATGGATTAAGGTTGGTGGTTCCTAATGATAAAATTCTATGATATATTAATAGGCTTACATTTATTTTAAAGTATAACTGATGATTTAAACATTACTTCAATAATGGAATCCACCTTACCTCCATATACTATTAATTAATCTTTTTACATTTTTATTTGGTAAATAATTCCACAAATTTGGAATTTCAATGGCTAAATCATCTCTTCTCTCTATGGTCCCTTCAACATATTTTAGTTTTTTACTTTTATCAACTCCTGAAGGTAGAGTGGCAATTTAAATTTTTTTTGTTGGTGTGTGGTATGTGTTTCCTCATATTAAGATATTTTCCACCATTTTTTTGTTTTATAGGGACTTTATTTGGAAAAATCATACAAAATATTTAGGAAAAATTATTTGGATAGCTAGTAGGATGTACTGTTTATATAACATTGGTGTAAAATAGAAAATATCCTTTTTTAATAGTTGATAATTTTCATGGTTAGTTAAAACATAATAATAAATTCAGTGGGAATATTACCATACCCTTCCATAAATTATGAATCATAAATATTATGTTTTTAAATATATTTATTTTAGTAAAGATATATTTTGATTGAAAGAGGAGCTTCATCAACTTCATTCCAGTGGTAGAATTCCAAGGCCAATATTGAATAATATATAGGAAATAAAACATTAATTTCTAGAATTATATTTATCACAATAATACATCACATGTTATACATCACTATTTTAATTCAACTCAAGTAGATTCATTAACACAGCTTGTTCCAGTATACCTCTTCCCTCTAAAAAAACTTGAATTCAAACTAAACCATGCATTTTATATCAGAGAAATGTAGATAGGTGGTTTTCAATTTTAATATAGCTTATTAACAATGTTATTAATTTCTATTCTAAGTTATATTGTTTAGATTTAAATTTAAGAGAATTATAGTGGTTTATTATAAAATATTGGTTTTATTTAAATTAATTCCTTAATCATTTATTTTATAAGGTCCCCAATGCTATTAGGTTTTTACTAGATTAATCAACATTTTTTTTCAAATATTATTTTTTTCTCTAAATAAATATGTAATTATAAGGAAGATATAAAAAATTGGTTTAGAATATTATTTGTAATTTTATTTAATTGTTGGTAAGTGTTCCATAAAAATATGTTTAAAAATAGGTGATCTTTTCATTAATTTCTCTCACCTTGAATTTGGAAAAAATGGTCATTTCAGTATTCAATTAAATTTTTTTTATGGGTTAAATCAATTTTTAATCAATGGTATTGGTTAAAAATTTATATGGTAAATAAAACTTAGTTAAAATATTTCAAAACTATATATAAATGAAAAATGAAATAATTTTTTTAAAAAAAATTCACCCAAATTTCAAAAAATGAAAAAACTAGAAAATAATAAATTATCCTACACTATAAAAATTATAAACCCCATAATTAAGATATGAAGGTTTCTCAAGAAATTGTAACATATATAGAAATTAAATATATTTTGAATGGAAAAAAAATAAATCAGTCATATATTATGGATAGGTAAAACCAGATGGTTCTCATTCATAAATATGTTGGAAGAGTATGATCTCTTCTACTGGTTCTTGGGGAAAATTTATATAGAATTTCATCATCAAATTTTAATTAATAGTAAATTTTTTATTATATCCTTATATACCAACCTACATAGTATACATATGGTATACATTACTGATTTTAATTATATGCTCCCATTTAGAATTAAAATTATTGGGAACCACTTTTAGTATGGATTTGTAGATAAGAAGTTGATATCCCAAATGGATATATTTCAATTTGATTAGATTTTCATGATCCATGTTAATTATTTATCTATAAATCCTTGAGTTAAAAAAATATCTTCTAATTTCTTCCAAATCATTCAAATTCATTGTCATTTATTTTTCAGTTCTGTTTAGATAAATATTATACTACCTCACTACCTAGTAAGCCTTGTGCTCCAACTCCATTTTTAAACAACAAATATTCTCATAAATCATCATGTATGAACTTATTCCAATGGGTTTTTATATTATATATTGTTTGACTTTAATGTCTATTCCAACTATTGGATCTAATATTTCATATTTAGTTTAACACCTTTCTCTAGGATCCCGTTGATTCTTCTATTTGAAACATCGGCATGGATATTTATTTTTGGGTGGTTCGGTGTAGAGATCATATAGTTCACTCCATACCTCATCATAAAGGCATCCATGATACTATAATAGAAATAAGTCCCTTCATAACTAATGACAGTTATTGGGACTCCAAACATAAGAAATATTAGTTCTAACATAATAAATAACAACATTAGAATCACCATTTTAAGAGGCCTTAGCTTCTATTCATTTTGAATATAATATATGGAAATCAATCTATATAAGTTTTAAAATGGAATAGGTAAAAGTACCATAAACTATATTCCCAAAACATTAGGTATATCATTAAATATTATCGGTTTTTATGGAATCTATTGTCTTTGGGATATTCTACTAGTGAATTAATATAGTTCACACATTTTAACAAATTAATGTGTATATTTAATCAAATTAGGATAGTAAATTACAAATTTTAAAATTATTCTAGTAGTGCATTAAGGTCCAATGTGGCTCTTTAAGATATAGAATAAAAATATTAATTACAGGTTGTACCTCACTTTCAAGAAAAAATATTTTTATCATTTGATCATTAAATATTTTCTATTTATATGGATACTCCCAAAGATTATATTTTGACTCATATAGGAATCTAAAATCTTAATGGAAGTTAATATGATATGGGATCCTATAGGTTATTAAAAATGTAACCATTACATGATACCATGTTACCTATCATTCAATCAAGTAGAACATATTTCTTATAATGTTATCATTATGTTGGATTGTGTATGGTATCTCAACTTTAATTGTGTTTGGAATCCTACTTAGAAGATATAACATAGGGTTATTAACTTTGTTCATATCCTAGATATCTAAGTTGAACTATTAATGTATTAAAATACAATTGAACATCCTTGGTTTATCCTTTTCTATATTTGTTAAATACGTTAGTGCTTCATTATCATAAAAAATTTACCTTAGTTCCAAAATAAATATCATCCAAATTTTCTTAAAAAATGATAGCTAAGAATTATTTTTCAATAGTTGTGTAATGAGTCTGGGAAGGATTCAATATTTTTTAATCATATCAAATGGATCGATATTTTTTTCAATTCATTAGAAAAGAACTACTCCCAAAAAATGGTCAGATTCTTCAATGTGTAGTTCAAAATGTTATTCTGAATTGGGTGGTTATATCACATGTGGTTTGATCAACTTATTTATCAATTCATCAAAATCATCCATATAATAATCATGAAAAATAAAATAATAATATTTATAAAGTAATTGGGAATAAATAATATAATTATTACTAAATTTCATAAATAATATACCATAATGCATTTCATATCATAGAAAAGATCTAACATGTTTCACACAAGTTGGATATGGTAGTGAATTGATCACATAAGTTTTAGACTTATCCAACTAAATTCATATTTGTGGAATCACAATCCAAAGATATATTCTAATCTCCATCATGGATTAAATTTTTTAAAATTTAACCCAAAGTTTTTTTATTATAATAATTCATAACATTACTTATATTTTATAAGAAATGATGAAAAGTTTACCAAGAATAGTGATGTCATCAAAAAAACCAACAGATAGACCACAATATGGTATAGAAAATACTTAACATACAACTATGAAATGTACTTGGGGAATTAAATAATACTAATGGAATCCTATTATATGAAATGGTACTATGGGGACATATAATTTTTATTATTTCAGTATCCCCAGGTGTAATGGGAACTTGGAAGTTGTATAAAATTTATTTAGAACCCAATAATGATTTATTACTTATAAGAGTTCTATCATCTAGAACATAAAGTGAATAGGGAACTAATACTTCCTGGTGACTGGATTCAACTTCCTATAATATATACACACCATAAAACTATTCTGAATTATAAAATGGTTCAATTCATTATATTCATTATTCATAATGGCCATCCATGTTTTTTTAGAATGACATGAATAGGGATGACCCACTGTGAGTTTGATATGGAGAAGATTGTTACTTCTTCTAACAACTTATCTATCTCTTTTTTGACATCCTACATAATGGTTGGTTTTATCCAATTTTGGGGATGTATAATAGGTCTAAAATTTTCTTCAATAAACATTCTATAAATGCATGTTTTTTATTGATTCCAAGTATATACCCTAGCCTTAAACCTATTATATGGAAATTTTACAATAAATATTAAATCCATTTGTGTTATTTATGTGAGTATAGTTTTTTATATATAATTAATTGATTTTTACCTCATTCCATGAGGTAGTAATATTTTATATATGATTTCAATGACATTAATTACATATTAGGGGGGACGTTCCAATGATGAAAACATATTTTTTTCCTTACTTCAAAAGTTATTATTTCCTATACAAAATATAAAAAATTATATTCTTAAACATAAAAAAGTAGTCAAATGTATCAAATAATTCATATATAACCAAATATTTAAAAGAAACTAATTTTCTTTACCTTATAACATCCTATATTTCTAAATAGTTTTCAATCTTTAATTATTTCTCTATATATAATATTTAAAACAACATACTGTCTCTCTAGGTTCAAAATCTTTAATGTGTAATAGAGTGAAGAGATATTTGTCCTCTAAATGATACTTCATTACATCAAATATAGTGAAGTAGACTATGTTTTCTTGATATTCCATTGAGATATTTACTTTATGTACATTGATGATATTCATTTTTTCTATAAGGGTCTCCCCAAGATCATGTGTGACATGGGTAGGATTATTTATACCAAAAAAATTAGTAGATAAAAGTTTATTAGAATGATTGTATTTTTAACTCTCATCGGGATATAATATAATAATCAAGATTATAATGTTTTAGATCTATTTATAAGTTCCAAAAACACTATTTTATCCTTAAATTATCCTATATATAAATATATATAAATTTAATGAGGCATGAAATAAATGAATGATACTAAATAACATAATGAATCAAAAAAATTCAATGAACCAATTGAGTACGGGATAATAAATTTCCCTAGATGTTAACATATTTTGATAAATAGGGGGTTATCAAATTTGATAAACTTATTCCTAAATTCACTCTTTAATTTTATTTAATATTACATTTATTAGAGAAAATTACTTAATAAACATATCATACATTGGAATCTATTTGAGATATTCTGAAATGGGAATGTTGATCTAATCATTCTGGAATGTTTCTATAATTTATTTTTCATTTTATTCTTCTTGAATCTTCTTATATTAAGTAATTTGAGAAGGAAATTGTATTTGAAGGTAATTATTCCATGTAATGACCTGAAATTTTATAAATTTAGTTCCCTTCTGAATGTATAGATTCATTATTATGTAATTTAGTTATGGATAAAGCGTGCATTATATAGAACTTTTTATTTTGTACCATTATATTATATCTCCATAATTTTTTTATAGGCTTAAAATACTATTAATAATCATAAACAATGATAATATACCCATTATAAATTAAAAAAATAATATTAATATATGATAAGGGTTACAATAATATCAAATTGGCATTGAAGGAAGAAGTGATGTCCTCATTTAATAAGAGCATAACCTATGATCCCCATTTATTAGAGCTTCTTATGGATATAGCATCACTAGGATTTTACCTTCACTAAGATCGAGGCCAAATTAAATAAATAAAACATGAGTGAAATAGTTTATAGGAGAAGTTCATGCTTATAGAGATCACTACCAAAACCATGCTCCTAAATGTCCCAATGAATGTACTACCATCAGACTTCTTACCAATAGGAAATTCATTGGTGTAATAAGGGTTTATATATTTAAACCATATGATTATGAATATTCATATTTTTTAGAAAAATAATGATTATATTGATACCTTTTCATTATTACTTTTTATATATACATGATTATATAATAAGTTTGGAAAAATAGATTTTTCTATAAAGAAAAAAGTTTTATTTTTATATAATATCAATTAAAAAAACATTTTCATAAACACAATATTATTAAAATAAATTTTATCTTCATTAAATAGTGTTATTAAATAATATTTATTTAAAAATAAATTGTTATATAATTTTTGAATGTGACATATAATTATTATAAGGTTCAAAAAGTTATTTGTTTTGTAAAAACTAGTATTTTTACAATAAATTATGGTTTTAAATTAAAATTTTAAATTCATATAATTATAAATTAATATAGAAAAAATTAATATCACTTTTTAAAATCATCATTTCAAAATTTTAAAATGTTTAATTTTTTATAATTTTATGAGAATGTCAAATTTTTTGTAATAATTAAATATGGTATAAATATAGACTATGTATTATGACATCATAATATCCCTAAAGTGATTTAATAAACACTATAAAAGTAATAAATGGAAAAAAAACATGGGTTTCCTTTAAAATAATGTCTTATTTATGTTAATTGATTAATTTTACAAACTGATAATAAATCCTCCAAAACATGTACTATATTTTAATGATATAAAAACAATTCTTTATGAACATAGATCACTTCCACATCATAAATGGTTCTATTATAATGAGTCTCTATATTAAACTAATAAAATATTATAAAAAATACCACTTTGGTAGAATCCTTGGGAAAAATATGTGGGAGTATTTATGGTTTTGATTAATATATTAAATAGATTCCAAACCCCATCTTTATAATTAATTAGGAATTCCTATCTTTTATTCTATGTATTCCTACCAAAATTTTATTTCATATTCCCTCAAAACCCATTGAGAAAAAATATCCAATACTTATCCCTCTCTAAATTTCTCCCATATTTCTCTTAACCACTTAATAAGAACCTCCCATGCTATTAGAAATACCCTCCCAAGGTATGGGATTCTCTCTATCTTCCTTTTTATTCAAGTAATTTATTTATATTAAGACATTATATTCCCAATATTTAATTTTTTAATGTGTTTATAAAAACCATTTACTATCCTTATTATGATCAAGTATTTATCATATATGTTTCAACTTCATTAATCCATTCCATGAACCATTCTGTACACCTTTTATGCTGATGAAATTTTACCTCCATTTTTCTGGTCAAATTTTATTTATGTGAATGCCCATATCCATTTAATCAATAGGGTATTCACCAAGATTTAAATATCCTTAATTAAATGGGTAATTCCATGTTTTTAAATCGCATTCCTTTATTGCATGACTAAATGTGTCAAAATACATTCTTGTGATGTATGATATATGTGCCCAAAAAATCCAAGTACTTAATATGGTTGTGATGGGTGGGTATGGAATTATATTTCCCTCCAATGCATTGGGAAATGTTTTTATCTCATGAGATACCATTTATAGTGAAAGATAGGTTATACTAATAATTTTATATTTTGATATCTTGGTGGTTAGCCATAACACATTAATATGATGACATGTCTCATGTTGTCACCAAATTCATATAATTACATGATATTGTCATTTTTTATTATGACTCAATGTTCATGATTATGATTATAACCTTTTATGTTGGCATGTTATTTCCCTTTAATAATGTTTACTACTTTACCTATTTCAAGGCTTATGTTATTCCCTTATTGGTTTTTACAACCCACATATGTATGTCCCCAGGTTATCACGTGCAGTTTTAGATTATCAGTTGAATCTTATGGACATGTTATGGAGTTTTTAATTAATTTTGTTGTATATATATTATCCCAAGGTTTTAATACATAAATATTTTATATTTTTAGATGAATATTATTTAAATTACACAAACACACACCTGAGGAACGTAAAGGTATAACACCTTTGGAAACTTGGAAACACAAACAACTGGTTCATAGGTAAACTACATAATCTCACAATAAGTTATTTATAACATGAACCCTTCTTACACATATCATATATAATAAATTTTATCATAACTTGAAGAAGGTAAACATAATATAGGGTGATCTCAAATGCCCAATAAGGTTAAACAAGAGATATATTAAAGAATAACATGTTCTTGAGGGTATGATAACATGAACATAAAATTTGAAAACTATGTCATGCATATCGAAGCTCATAATCTTGAGTCATGAAATAATGATTTCTAGTTCATAATACATGATCATAAGAGAATCAAATAACATGATCTATGAGAGAATTACACAATCATAATACATATATTTTTTTCATACACATAATCATAAAAACTATTATGTCAAGGATACCCACCAAGACATTCATAACATCTTAGTCTTGGGATAACCACCAATGTACCAACTTCTAGCTTGGGATGACCTCCAGTGTACCATTTTTTGATCTTAGGATGACCTCCCAAGTGCACTTTTTTAAGGATTGGTATTACCTCTTGTCAATCCTTCTTTGGTCATTGGATAACCTCTCGTGTACCCTTTAGGATCATATATAATTAATCATTACCTAATTTATTTTAAGGTTATCTAGGTCCCATATATCACATGATGAATATTGTACATAAATTTTCCATAAGAACATATATCATTTATCACATCTTTACTACGTGATGTTAAACTATAAGGAAGGGATAACATTCTCACCACAAGGAATTAAACTACAAGGAAAACATCATTATCACATGGAATTAAAACTGCATGAAAAATACATCACAGCTACGTAACATTAAAAGGTGTAGTTCATCACCCATAATAATTACTTATCAAAGGATCATAATAGCCTGACCCCGATCAACCAGAAAATGGGGTTATCTTGTTATCTTTTAAGAAACTCAACTCGTAAATCAAACATTATGTCTCGAGTGCCTTAGCCTTCCACCAACCTTTAATGTCACTTGGATGAGGACACCCACTTTAAAAGGTCCCTTTGTTTACCTATGCATGACTTCCCCTGGATCCTGCATATGATCCCTCTACCATCAAGAAAATGTGTCACAACATAAAAAAAGTGATATATGATCCTTATGGTCCCTAATATCAATATAGAAGAACTCAACACCCAAGAGTTTTTTGGTTCATCCTTGATATGATTTTCCAATATCAATACTCATTACCTGAGAACCATAATCCATGATTTATGACATTTTTATCCCCCTCTCGATAGGATGTTGGGGCACTCCTGACTTTAGATATCCTAATTAGGATATTAAAAATCCTTCCACTCATACAAGGTCCATGTGAATTATGACCATAAACTTCATGCACTATGGTCAAAAAAATATTACCTAAAAATTTATTAGTTGATGTTCCAAATCAAAAAAATATAAAAACATCTAGTAAAATACACAAAAATTCAATTAGGTTGAAAACCTCAAAAGGGCAGCCTAATAGAAATTCATCTCCATTCCCATTAAACTCTTCATATAAATTATTTAGGAAAAAAATATTATAAATAAATTATGCATAAAGATCATAGGGAACAATTTGTTTCCCTATTAATATCCATGTTATGTTTTTTGTACCCTCTAGTCCAGGAAAATGTCAGAGTAATGATTTTTTACACATCCTCGCGATGATAAAAAATTCATTATATAGTGACACAACTTTTACTATTATCAAACCCTTCTTGAGTATTATGTTTTCCACAAATAAAAATTCTTGATATATGCACCTTGAGTCACCATAAACCTTCTATGGACCTTGGAAAATGATCCTTAGTTTCAAGGGACCCTTGGTTTAACAATTCTTATCTTCCTATGGTTCTTACATATGTGCCACTGGTCTTCCACTAAATTTTTCAAAAACATGTAAAAATAGATTTATGATCCTTGTGATCCCTAACATCATCATGGTGGAACTCATAACCTTATAGTGTTCTAAGTCATCCCCAATATGATTATCCCATATCACTATTCATGACTTGAGAACTTTGAATCATGATTTACGATCCCCATAACCAAATTATTCTAGTGGATTTTATATCATTGATATTATGCTACTATGTATTGTACCCCTTCTCAAACAAGGAATTTCATACTCCTTTCCCAACCCTTTTTATGGACCAAAGAACATGACTCAAAACCTCATGGTGTAGAGCCCAAGCATCTCCATAAATATCCAACCCTTTTTTATCTTTCAAAAATCCTTCATGAAACTTAGACAAGAGTGGGGAAACCTATGTTTGACCATTTTATCGATTCCTAAGGGCTTTAACCTACTAACTAGTGGTATCTACTCTTTACAAGTAAGTAACTTAAATCCTTGTGAGCCCTATAAAAACCATGGAAGAAGTGATCACCTCATGGTATTTTGGTACATCCTTAGAAAGTCTACCCAATTCCATTTTTATTGATTATAACATTTAGGCTATGAATTACACCATCCATTTAAACAATATAGGTGGACCCAACTTAACTAATAATTTATATTTACCATACCATCCTAAAAATATTACATATACCTTGGAAAAGTGTTGGGACATATCTGTTTGAACATTCTATTTACGCATTAGGTATTTGACCTACTAACTAGAGGTATCTCCTCCTTATAGGAAAGAAACTATAAATCCTAATGAGACTTGGAAATACTATAGAGTAACTCAACACCTTTTAGTGTTTTGGGGAATCCCTAGCTTGTTAGCCAAATATTACATATTCATCAATAAATTATCTGAAGCAATACTTTAAACATTATAGTATTTGAAGTCCTGATAGAAAGACATTAAATTGTATAGTATTTGATTTACAATTAGTAATACTTTAAACTCCATATAATATTTATTTCATTTCAATATAAATTTAAACTATATAGAATATTTTCTTCCCACGTGAAATTAAACCAAATGGAATATTTCTTGACTTTATAACATTAAACTTAATGGAAGACATCCTTACCACATGACATTAAACTACACAAAAAATTTTCTTACCACGTGATGTTAAAATTCATGGATAATATTACCTTGTTGACAATGTGTTTCTAAAGGTGAAATTATGAACTAAAAGTCTCTAAACAACCAATGATATAAATTAAGAGATAGAAGAATTTAAAAAACTAGGGATAGAAGGTTATATTTGGAAGACCATAAAAAATAACACATCGATGATCTAGTTTACAAGAACATAAAATTATCAACTAGAAAAGGCCCCATAATTTTTTGGTCAAAAACCCGTAAGAGGGTGGCCTACACAATATCAGAGTATATGCTTGATATGACTTCCCCTATATGATTCATAGGAAAAAGTTATGGAAGTATTAATAAAAAGATAAAAATATATTAAGAATCATCGTTTTTTCATATAAAAAAATTAGTTATATTCACTAAGTCTAGTGGATTTAGTAAAATATAGAGAATTCTCCCATCTGGACATATATCTTACCCAAATTACCCTTTTATTTGAATCATGGTAATATTAAGATAATTGGAGTATGTATATCAATGAAAAAACTAATTTTAGTGGGAATTCAAGAGAATTTTTCAATAAAAATATGTTGTAATTTAATCTTTCAAATACAAGCATCGAGTTTCACATGATATTTTATAAGGGATGGGTATCGTCACTGATTCATGCAATGTTAGGTTAAAAAAATATATTTCACATCGTGAATATAAGAAAGTTGGACAATGATATGTAAAAGTTCAATAATATTTATTTATTGATATGGTGTACAAAAAAATAAGTAATATCCATATTCTTAATCCTCCCCAAGGATTCTATGAAAAAAATCATTTTTGATTAGACTGTATTTTTATTTGATTGAATGAATTCACTCGGTCAACCAGAGTCTATCGAGAGGAATCGATGGATCATCAAAGTTCCACCACTCCACTTATTCTACTTCATTTAGTAAAAAAACTTCTTAATAGGAAAATAAAACTCCTTAATTTTTTTTAGTAGTTGTTACTGAGGATGATAGTGTTGAGATATTATACTTTGAGAAAGCTGTTATTTCCTCATATATTTCTATCTATGTGGTCAAGGAATCCATTTGATTGTGTAGCTAAGATTTTATCTAATGACTCTATTATATCACCTCGTAATTTTTTCTTGCTAGTTAGGCCTAGGTATTCCCTTCATCAAAATTTCACAATCCACTTTCACTAGTAGACAACAGTTTCTGAGTTAGGACAATTTGTCAGATGATTCCAAAAATCAGTTGGAAATCAAATACACCCACCAAAAAATCATGAAAAGTCCGGTGAAGTGGTTCCTCTTGGTCAAAAAATGTTTCTAGGGGGCCTCCAGGATCATGGTGTGAACCTACTACTATATTATCCTACAATGATTTCTGTTCTCTAGAACTACTGGGGAGGGTACTTCATAATGGGGAACAACTTGCTGAGCCAACAAAAAAGCAAGTGAGGAAGTCCCATATACTATTATATCAAATGATGCATCATTTGTAACTCGTATTAAAGAACCATGTTCCTCAAAAATCTCTCCCCCATTAGTTAAATAGTTTTTTCTAGGATGATAATGCTTTTTTGAAGGCTTACTCAAATCTTGAATCAATTCCATTATTTCTATAATAAAGGGGGTTGGTAAAGCATATTGTTAGTCCACCTAACATACCAGACTATCTAGCACACCACCCAGGTAGGCTTCCACCCAATCCTACTCATAATTATAAGATAATATAACATTTCTTCCAATAGGTGGAAGGATAATCTTAACATTTTATCCACAAATATCAACCAAAATTGGTGGGTAGTGCCGAGATTTTTTTGTCCCTCCATGAAAATGAGGTAAGGAGAGAAACCCTTTAAATGGAACCAAATTGGAGTGTGAACCAATAGTCAATATTTGGTTCCCAAAAAATTAGCTCATCCATATGGGCAATGATAACCCTATCCCAAAGAGAGATGTTTCATGCCCATTCGTCAAGAAAGAAACAGCCATTGTTGATAATTGGCCCATTCACTGTAGGATAAGTAGTAAAGTTGAATTGATCAGACAAGATCATCATGTTAGGAACATCTTCTAGGCCTATAGGTGTCACCTCAACTGCATAAATATATAAAAACTTATAATGGATTTATGCATAAAGGATATCAGTTTTGATATGGTATTTGTAGCAGCGTAATTTCTCCCCTATCCAGCAAATTAATAACCTAAAAGGGAATCCAACAATATAGGGAACATTTCATTGTTTAATATGGACCATAATATAGAAGACATATGAAAGTTTTGGTAAGGATAAATTAAGATTCCACTCATCCACTAATTGATCTAACATCACCTTCATGTTCACTCTAATTCCCAAGAGAGAATCCTAGGTGAAGAAGAGCCACCAATTTAGGAACATAGCTAAAAAACCCTCCATCCTAAGTCTCAAGGTTATATCTGGTCTCACTCATTAACATAATGAGGTTTAATTTCACACCTCAATATTTTACTAATTTGAGCATGTACTATCATAAGATTTTCAGGAAAGGCATCAATGATAGTGTATAGCGGTCTTCTGAGCTTTGATCCTGCAAAGAAAGATGTTAAACCAGTCCCTAATGGGGGTAAGTGAGTGCATATTGAGATATAACTTTAACATCCATTTCATAACTTTATTTAGGTCCCTTTCCAAGACTGGGATTTTTGCGGGGTCATCCCAGACATTCATGAAAGAAACTCATTGTACAACTCCTCAAGTGGATATATCCTACTTAGTTGTTAAATATCCCAAATATTGATTCCTACATCACCATATGATAGATGAAATGAATTAATTATAGAGATCCAATTAAAAATTAGTTCTTTAATAAGATTTATTTGATAGTTGTGATGAAAATAGAAACCCATACAACTTTGTAATGGTGAATTAAATGTAGACGATCAGAAACTTTTCAGCAGATCTATCTCACCCATAACAGCCAAAATCATTCATCAGATAAATCTCCACCGGGTCATTGTTCCCATTTTGATCTCTAGACACTTTTCATATTATTTATTAATGATACATATATGCTTTAATAACTCTAAGAAATAGGCTACTGAGAAAAATTGAAATTGTCTTGGCCCTGAGGGTTGGCCTTCATCTTATAATATGATCCATGAGACTATACCATGAATAATAGACTGCATTCAGAAATGATTGTTTGATCATAATCCTAAGAATATAGAAACTAGTGATAATGAAGTTTATATTCCAGAGAGAGGACGACAACATCATCCAGTAGACATAATCCATATAAAATAACATAGTATGTCAAGGGGTATTTTTAGTGTTCAGATAGGATAATCCTCTTTAGAGCCTAATTTTTAGAATGAACAAGATACTGAGGGTCAGCATTATGAATCCAAGTAGTCATGAACCTCTTAATTTTTATGGTAGAAAAATTATAGGAACGAGAATTAATATATATAAAAGAAAGAATTATATATCATACAACTAAAAAATATCCTCAAAAGCGATCATAAATCTAACAGTATCATGGGAATCACATGAACCATGAGAGGATTCATGAATTCTTGTCCTGACATAGATCTCATATATCACATAACACATGGTGCATCTCACAGTTGTTTATTCTATTATGGGACTTTTGATTGTGTGACCCTTGGATGGTTACACAAACTGTATAATTGTCGAGTGATCATAGAACTGAGCCAACAGACCCTACAAATCCTTTAAGATATCCACATGGCTGATGATGTGGGTGAAGGTTTATAAAATTAAAAAAAAATTGATTCATTATTGGTTAGAATGAGTTCTAGGTTAAATATTTCCAAGAATCTTGAAGACATAGTGAGATATTGAGAAATAGATTGGCTGTCATCTATTTTGAATAGATCTTATGATCTATTCTTAGGGATATGTATTACGAGTAGAGCATACAGTGAGGTCCTATGAAGGGAGCACAAAAAGGAATCAGTCATGAAAACTCTATAGTTTCAGAGTTTCTAGTGAAATTATACTCTCATTTTCCTATTATTTATATATATCTCTGTGGAATTAAATTGGTCACATGGGAGACTAAACGCCTCCCAAGACATTGACTAGAGGAAGCCCCAAAGACTTAAGAGGGAAATTAATTTACTCATAACTCAACCATTTTCCCTACGGACGTCATTAATAAGGGAGGCATTTTTTGACACCTATCCAATGAGAATTGTAAAATATAGAATGGGGTAAATACATCATTCATGCTTATTATTTTATTTTTAAAATATTGAAATAGATGGTGACTGTCTAACTTAGATTGTATAACCTTAAGAAGGACACATAATCAAATGACATGTAGAAGTCCATGTTAAAGGATCATGCACATATCATGATCTTCACTTGGTCACATGGAACCCCATTAACATGCCTCCTTGTTCTTTTGATGGAATCCTAACCATCATTGATAATCATGAAAGGGATTCCAGGTGATATCCCCCATATCATGCAACAAGTAAACCAGTATATTCATGAAATTCATACAAAAAACCCTTATAAAATAATGACTAAGAGAAGTGTAATCCTTGTGAGAAGAATAATTACATTTATCTTCATGCAATTTGAAAGACCACATGAATCCCTTAGTGACATGTTTAACATGTCATGAAAAAGTAAGTGGGACCTACCTCCTTCATCATAAAAAGGGAACTGGACAAATGAATCCTAACATATGATGCCCCAATAGTACCATAAACAAGAATATTTCTTGTCCATGGAAATTCTTGTGTGTCATTGTAATATTCATCATTGATCATGTGTTGCACCATAGTCAAGGATAATGGTTTTCCATGACAACCATATAATGAATTTTCAAGATCTATAGTCCTTGTGTAATAAAAAAGAAATTAAAAGGGAATAATTGGAATCCTTCTTCAAGGGGATGTTACATTAACCTTTATGTGAAATGGATCACACTCCCTATGATATCACCACTGATCATGTATGGTCCACCTTAATAAGATAATATTATCTCATGAGGGCCTTTAGACATGGAATCATGATCCAAAGAAGGCCTCCTACACCTTATTCTCATGGAACACCCCATATAAGTCATATTTGATCTAATGAAATATTATCTCTAGGCATCCATAGCTTTTGATTACTCCTAGACATGTTGGTTTGTCCTTATGGAGATTATTTGACATATCCTCATGGTTAGTTTAAATCCCTATGATCAGTAGGGGTCTAATAAACATGGCACTGGTAGAACATTATCATAGTTTCAGTCATCATGTGGTGACATGGACAACCCACAGTAGAATCGTGTTAACCAAGTGATACTACATAAGAACACAAGAGTATGATTCTTTGAGAAACTAGTCACATGATCATCAAGGTCTTCTGTAAGATAAAAATTGGGGAATGAACTAAGGGATCATGAAACATGAATATATTTCTTTCATGATCACTCTATATATCACATGAAGGAATTCAGATGTATTTATTAGGTTATTTGAATAAGGTACCACATGTTTACTAGGTCACAAAAAACCTAAAATAAGCTAAACTATAAAAAACATGAGGCACATATACAATAATGGTTGGGTTAAAGGAACAAATATGGGATACTTATGGAAATACATATACAATGATCTTTTTACTCTTTGCATGACCAACCAGGGTCTTGTGACTTCACCAGGTCATGTCACCCAAGTCATGAAACAATCTCCAGATATGTCACATGGATCATGTGATGTCCCATAGAAATGTCAATAAAATCATGTGACACCCTATATTAATTCCAACCAAGTCTTATGGAGTCCTCTGGTCTTGAAGCCAAATCTTGTGATGTCCTTCATACATTTTTCCAATGTTATTTGGTTGCATAAGGGCATGTCAGTCAGGTCTCACAGTATCCTATAGGAAAGTCATCCAGTTTTTATGATTTTGTCTAGACAAGTTATCCATCTCATTCAAATTCTTCCAAACATTTCATCCAAGTCATGTGAGACCTTCCATGCATGCCATCCTTGATCATGTGATTTCCTCTAAATACATCATTGAAATTATGTGATTTACTTTAGAAAAGTCAATTATATCATAATATTGTCTTTGGATGTGTCTATTAGGAAACCAAGATATGTTTATACATCCTTATGCATGTCATGAAGACAATCAGTTAATGTCAAGTAGGCAATCAGGGCATATAGGGCATGAAATCATGATATGTGAGGTAGGAAATAAGGATATGTTAAGAATGAATCCTAGGAAATGATAACCATGTAAAGTGGATATATTAGGGCATACACCCAACTGGACTATTAGATTTATAATTCCTACCATAACCAGGATATATAGGACACCTTTATATGGACTTATCTCTAATGGGAATCTACCTCAGTGTAATTCCCTCCATGTATCTGATATTATAACCATCAATATTTCTCATGATATTATCGTTCATACCATCTATCAGTGGATTGAGTGGCTAAATGAACTATTATAAATATAATTCTTGTTACAAACATGATATATTGGATGCCTTCTTAAGGCTCATTCTCTGTATCAAATATCCCATAGGTTCTCCCCAGTGTGTAAGTACCATATTCATATTCAATGAGAATGATCACTTTCTAACCCTTTTTTCTCGCACCAATAATGGATCACATGGGCTTTGGGATTTTCAATAATCATATCAATGTCATCATGAGTCTACCCATCATGGGAAACCTTAGTGTTTAAGCCCTATTCATCAATATGATAATACATACTCCATACAAGGGTATAAAACATGGGGTAAGACTAGTGATAATGATTTAACTACTATGAATATGACCCCTAATATGACTATGATATGTAGAATTAATTCTTGAGGCTTAATCCCAACACTCGAGGCCTATGTTCCCTCATATACGTAAATTCCACATTAAATTAAACTACACAAGTTTAATGAAATATGTGGATTTTAATTATTTTTATTAATAATATATGTAGGATTCCTCATAAAAGTTCATTATTTTCCTCAATATATTAACCATCTACCAATATGGTAGTAAACTCTAGAGTTCCTTATTATATGGATTCAAAATATAGGTATCTACACATTAAATTTTAGTAGATGAAAAACCATAGATTCAAAATGATGGACTCATCAATATACCCCCTTATACATAAAAGGGCTCAACACTTGATCGTTTTGTTCTGGTAACTAGTATCGTATCATGATTAGGAAGATATTTATGAACATATCTTAAATCTATAAAATATTTCTGAAGAAGGAAAAAAAATTCCCCAAAGGTTGTGATGAACCCAGCCTCATATCTTCTCAGCCAATTTGAATTCCTAAGTGTCATTGGTCTTAAAACCACAATTGACCACCTACCTTTCGAAAGTTCATTTATACTCAGTTATGTATGTGGGAATCTTTGGGAGTTTTTGTGAAAGGAAAATATGGTGAATCCAAAGTAATTAATTGTGAATCACATTAAACCCCCTCACAATCAATCATCAATAATCTCAAAAAACCCCCATTTTACATGAAATAGTGATACCTTTCAAAGATCCCAAAATCAACTTGGATAATATATTTGGATATGCGGTATTCGTAGTTCATCATGGTGGTTCTAAATTCAATGACCCAAAAAATAATCTTAATTAAGAAATATATTTAAGGAATAAGTCAATATACTCCACCTAGAAATTAAAATTTACACACTCATATTTTATAGATTTATAACTTTTGAGAGATAAGGAGTGTTTTATTTTGATATGTAGAGCTGAATTAATAAAGGATTTGTTGGTGGAGATATTCCCAAACCTTGATTAATCCATCTGGTTGACTCATGTACCAAGTGATGGATGGTCCTTCTAAAGTATGTAAAAAAACTAATCTTTGTTTCCCCTTTCTACTCAAGGTTCCCCATCATAGATTCAACCCAAAGAAAAAGGTTTGTTGGATCCCTTGAACCATTGAATGCTAGAAACGTAGGATTCAAAATATTTGGAGGGATAATATTTTTATCCACCCATTCAGGGTAAGGCACTATCTCTAGTTTTATTAGTAAAAATAATCCTTCTATGATATCTAATAAAGATAGAAATGTTTCAATAGTTTAACTAAGTTGTGGAGTTACAACCAACTTAGTAGGAGATTGAGTATGAGGAACAATAGTTTGGGCCAACTATGGAAGCTTTGTATGTACTCATGTTGGGTAACCTAAATTATATGGCTTGTGAGGATGAATCTGACCTATCTCTGGTCATATCCCCTATTAAGGGAACTACTTATATTTTTTTGACATTGGTTCCAAACATGTTTGTTTTTAGTACCCCAAATTGAGTGAATATTTAAAATCCATTTCATTTTCTACAATGAACCCTCCTTTTTAAGGTACATTGGATAGTTTCATGAGATGAGGATCTTCTGATAGAATATATCTAGCAGGTATGATACCTTAGAGTAGTTCTTCATTGATTTTTCTCAGGTCCTTCATCTCTTCCTAATGTTGAGAAAATATTTCCTCAGTTGTGAGAGGTTCAACATTTTTAGGTGTTGGGTGAGATATGGCCACACCTTTACCCTTTTCCATGGTAGATTCTCATCAAGGATGTGGTAGTGGAGAAATTGAGGGAATATCCAAATTCATTCGAATCACTTTATTTTGGGTATGCATTACTTCTTCAATCATCTTAGTTTTGAACACATTATGAATAGATACCACCTCTTTATATTCATCTATATCGGCCTCATGTTCTGTTGCGTCAGCTGGATCAGTGTTGATGATGATCACGGATGCATAATTTATTTCAGTTGTCACATTATTACAAGAATGATAAGAGTGTTTTTTTTCTCATGGATATATACCAAAATAAATGTGATCACCAATAGTGGGCATACCCTTGATAGATTTATTTTTTTTATGTCTTCCATGGAGCCTCTTACAATTTTTCACTAGTACTTTTAGAGTTTTTTTATGATGGATGATATGAAAAGAATATTTGGATTTTTTGTAAATGTTCATAGTTAGGTTATGGGCTCATGAGATAAGATTAATTGGGAGGATTCAATTTGAAAATATCCCCCCAAAAGGGAAAAAATAAAATCCAATAAAGAGGAGGATGAGGTAAATATGTCCTCAGCCTAGTTGGATGGGGCTAATTTTATTCTATCATCATAATAATTCAGTCTTAGTTATTTGGACTCAAAGGCTATATAAAATTTCCCTCATCCCTAAGGTTTGGGTTTTCTCCTTTATTTCTATTGATACAATTATTACATCTTCTATCTTGATTTTACAGAGATTAGTTAAAACATGGACTGAGTGCATTGTATGATTTTTACTTGATTCATGTGCTTTGAAAGATCTTGGCACTGCTTTATGATTAGATTTCATTAATATGGAGTCTTTCTCAATATTTTTAGATTTTTTATACAAGAGTATTTTGATGGATTACCCTCATATGGACCAACATATTTAAGATTCTTTTAGGGTTGGTTTTTGTGGAGTATATCATATATTGTGAGGGAAGCCTATTTCTCGAATCTAACTTGAGATAATGACATTACAAGATGTAACCTTTGGATGGATTTTCTGATTAGGGATATGGGTGAAGTGAAATGGCCAGTGTTTTACCCATCCCCTAATATGAACACTATATGGGGTTTCTTAGATTAGTTGACACAACTATTTTAACATATATATAAATGTGAGTAGAAGTGATCCTTTTTATTTTCCCAATCTCGAGTGTCGCACAGCTATAAGGGAAACCATGTTTGTTTTAAGATGTATCCCTTTTTTTACCTTGATGAGACATGGATATTATTTATAAGGAAATAATTTTTTCTGAGGTGAAAAAGAGTGGTCCAGAAATTTATAAAGAGATCGTGCACACATTCTTCCAAAAATGACTGTGGAATTTTGTATTGGGGAGTGGATAAAGCGTAGAAAAATAATAATATATTATCATTATAAAACTACCTCCTCATGAGAAATATGTATTATTCATAATTTATAAGAGGTTCCTTAACCTAATCTGATCAAAATTGGATGTTTTTTGTTTTCATTATATTAAACAATAGGGATGGAAAGGATTTCTTCTTTTATATTGGGAGGCATGGAATCCAAGAGTGATTTAGAGAATGAACATTACCTTGGGATATCTTCCAGTTAAAATATAATATATGTTGTCAATGATGAGACATCATGCATGTCTGACATCATTTTTCCAAGAGCCTCACAATACGAGGGATTTCTCATAGTTGATTCAGAATGGGTTGGACCTTCATGATGAAATGAGGTTTCACTGTATGGAAGAACTTCACAGTGAATTGCATCATGATTATGACTTCCATCATGGATTGAAAGACAACTACAAAAAGAAATTATTATTTTTATACCCTAAAGAGGAACTCTAGGGTACAATATTGAATAGGGAAGTCCTTTTAACTATTTTATATTCTACCTATCATGTTGATTTCAACATAGATCATTAGGAGGTAGGTTCTCATGATTTTCCAGATTATGGACAAGATGTAAGGCTTTATGGAATATTGTTCACAGATGACCTAGAGAACTAATGGAAGTAAAGTTTTAAGGAGGACCTTCACATTTTTAGATTATATTTCATTAATTTGGTTACATATGATTAGGATCATGAGCCTCCATAGATATATTTTTTAGATATATAATACCCCCAATATTGTGTAGAGTGGAATTTTAAACTGGTTGTTCATTTTGAAATTCGATTTGGTGAGGATTCTTTTTGGATGATCTCCTAGGGTAAACTAAGGTTGCCTTCTATGGATAAAAACATTCATATATGGGTCATGTTTCTGTATCTATAGTCTTGCAATCAGAATTTTCTGAAAGATTTATAGAGTTTTAAAATGAATTTATGATTTACCTAGAGTGGCCACTGGAATAGAAAAATGAAATCCAGTTGGAATAAGGATATGGGCATGATCTGGTTGTCCATTTATCATTGGATTTTCCAATGTTCCTATTTGATGAGTGTAGGGATATGCATCGTCATTTTAATGACCCTCAAATTATGTTGATGAGTCACCCCAAATGTGGGGGAAAATTTTTTTTCTTCACTTCATACATTTCCATTAACATCATTACATATTGGAAGTTTTTTATAATTTGTGAAGAGATTTTACTCTTACCTTTCAAAATTTTCAAGATATGTTGAGTGAATTCAGTCACCAAAAATGGGATATATGTCTATTCTGTGGTTGGAGTAGGTATTCAAGCCTACATTGTTCCTCTATTTTCTATTGGTATATACTAAAAGTCATTATGTGTGGGGGTAGAAATATGGGTCTCTCCCTGGTTTTCTATTGGAATTTTTTGGCTAGTTTATATAAGTTCCAAAAAATATTGATGGAAGGGTTGATAAACATAAGAAGGGATTTTTATCTTCTCATTGATTTCCATTATGTTTTTTTGATGTGTTATTTTGGTTGCTTCCAAATTGTGCTGGTAGGTGTGAGAGGTATGTGAAATAATTTTCATCTACTCTTATGTTGACACCATGTTTGGATTGTGGTCTTATTTGGTGGAAAAATGGATTTGATCCGATCATAGATTATTTGATTTCCTCTAAATGATGGGCTTCCCTGGTTTTCTGGGACTGAATGACCAAATATAGATCTTCTAGTGTGATTTCCTCATCATTTTGAGGATATTAGGATGCGAGATATTGACTTTGGTGGATGAAAGTAGGATCCCCTTAGTGGGACCACTATGTTGTTAGGATGAGGCCTTTAGTGTACTCCTAATTTGAATACCAATTATAAGGGAGAATCATGTTGTTTTGTTCTAAGGATAGACTCCAAAAATGGCTTGAGATAGTGATTGGTGACATTTTATTCTTTGATTCCATCAAATTCTTGATGGATGACTGGAGTTATTTCATTCCTTAGAGGTATTTACATGTATCGACTAGTGTAGGGAAAATACCATTGTGGTGGTACTTCCTAATTAGTAAAGTTGATTCCTGGTGATGAATAATCATGGTACTTTATGGGGTCCTATGATTTTTTGAGGATCCAACTTGAGTGGAAGAAACGGTATAAGTTTAGGCCAGTTGGAAGGATTCCATTTGTATTGAATGGAGTTCTAGTAAGATCTCCTACATATAAATGAAAAATAGAAACAAGAAAACCTTATCAAAGCAATATCTCAATAAAAAAAATGCATTCATAATCAATTATTTTATATCCATGTTTGGCTAGTTTTCAATTTTTGAGAGCATGAAAATGGATTGAAAGGTTCGTGACATAGTAATTTTGGTTATTGATTCATGTCAGGTTGACCATTAATGTTTTCGATGATGATATGGAACCTGGACGATTGATTCTAGGGGGGGTTATGGTTTCACAATCATTCACATCGATTTCACTATATTTTTTAGTATCCCTTTTTGGGAGTATTCCAATAGGGTATATTCATGGAACCAGAAACACCCAAAAGTTCTTTTATTCATGTTGTTTCAAAAACATACATTCCAAAGGCAAGTGGTCATTGGGAAATGGTTCCATAAATGCTTAGGGACTTTTATTGGTTGAGATTGTGGGATTTTAGGATCATTGTGCATTTACGGAGTTAATTATTTCCAACTATGGGAATATATTATAAATTTAAGCCATATTCATTAATCCTTTATTAAATCCAAAATATAGAATGATTCACCCTTATAATAATAATCAACTGTTATAATTTATTGGATTTAGAATCATCTATATGTATTTGAGGTTCTGCCTCTATAGATACTTTTGTATTTATATGAGTTTCTCAATTAATGGTGCCATTTATACATATTATAGATTCTCATGACCTTTACTATCATGATTCTATTTTTAAACCATGTAGTTAGGCTCATTGGAATTTATTATCATCAAAGGATACATGAGTTTGTTTTGTGTTATGATTGGATCCATGAGATGGGTATCCAACATATTCTTGTAAAAATAATCAAAACCCACATAGTTCAGTTTCACTAAATGGGACACATCATACCTTTTAAGGTTATATGATGAGGGATAGACCCTATAGTTTAACTTTATTCAAACAAGATTTCTTGGACAAAGTTTCCTAGCCAAATATGGTGTAGCACTTACTAGGAATCGTCTTGGGGGACCATGAAGGGACATAGCCTCCAAGGTTGTATTTGATCTTATTAGAAATATGGACTAAAGAATATTAGTGTGGGTTTGGGGTGTCAGGTTTGAACCATGGAGAGGATTCATATGTATCTTTTTGGGACAGGAATCAAATACCATGTAGTTTGGGAGGTTAGAGAATACATTTATAGAGGAGGACCAATGGGGTGCCTCATTGGGAATGTATCTATTTGAGTTAGTGATCACACGGTAGGGGATTATACCGAATATGGGGACCAATGGGTATTTTATTGTGATGATGATATGATTTATATTAATCTATACACCCACATGTATAATGTTCTGTGTGAGAAACAAGAGGAATTAGATGATCTATAAATCCACACAATCACTTTCATCCATAGGTGGAAGGGGGATATGAGGGCAGGTCTACGAGCAAGAGATGTCATAGCCCTCCTAACGGGCTACCCTCCACCATTCCTAGTATCAAGATCCTCATTACCTTATAAATGAAAAATTGAAAATTTTGATGATCCCAGACACCAATGAGGTTCACATGAGCCTTATCCCAGTTGGTGAGGTATCCTAAAGTGCATCCACGAGACCCAGGTTCGAAACCAGGTGGAGGTATATTTTCAATACTGTAGGAGTTATTGAAGTAGGTAGTGTTTAGTACTGTAGCAGCCAAGAACTATTCACCTTGGGCCATCGGTTTGGGATTGGAGTCCTTAAGGCCTTTGGGCCACCCAAGCCTTTGGATCAGTAGGGCTTCCAGGCTACCGTTAAGGATTTCGGGCCACCTCAAGGCCTTCGGGCCACATGCAGTTTCCCCAGACAGACATTACAAAAAAAGAAGCATCCCTAAAGGAGAATTTAGAGTAGGTGCACTCACCAAAGAAAAACCAAAAGGATTGGGAAAGAATGAGAGGGTATGGCTACGCCATCGGGACTAGACTGTGCTTGCACGGGATGCTTAGCCAAACGGACATGTGAAGGTAGAGAGATACCAACGCGATGCAGATGCTGGGAAGGGGTAGTTCCTTGTAGTTATAGTCTGGTTAAATTTCATAATACCTTTGGGTCATGTAATGTATCTCAAGACTATGGTCAATGTAATCATCTAAGACTACAGGCCTTTTAAGGGTTCCCCCTCATCCCTTGAAATGGGGGTTATCAATAATCAACAAAAAAAAGGGGACTTTGGGCCATTTGGTCCAGATACCAATTAGGTTAAATGTAGGAAATTGATTACCATGAGAATGAAATACTGCATGGAAATTGAATAGTGTGTGGTGTCTCTAAGCTGAATGAATCATGTTTCAATAGAGAAGGTATTAATAAAATAATTCTTAGGATCTGTTAGGATATACCTGAAGACACTTGGATAGTTTTCAAAGGTACCAATATGGGTATGAACACTTCATTAAGAGAGGTAAGTAAGTCAATAAGTAAAAAAGATTCTAGGTATATCCCATTCTACATATTGGTCTTTGTTATGAGGGGTAGTGAATCACAAAGGGTTCCGTAATGGGGACTACTTCATGGTGGTCCTTTTATGGAGTCCCAAGGGAACCCATTATGGATTTCCAGATAGGTCCTTTCATGAAGAATACATTTTGAGGGTCTCCTTCATGGTATGAGTTATGTTAATTGCTTGTAGGAGTCTTATCTAGTATTCATTACTAACCATACATCTGTACCTACTTTTTTTCTTTGAAGACTTTGTATTTATTGGAACATCAAATAATAGTATTCTAAAGATAGATGGTTTCCCATAGATCATATCAAAGACTATATAATTGAATAATCAAATAGTCATCTGTATAAAAAAATTGGTGTTCTGGAGGCGAATAAGATGCCTCAAGATACAAAAAATTTATCTTTTTTTATAGGGGAATTAATTATTCTTCTAACCCCATAGATCAAAATGTTATTTACATGAGTGTGTGAAATTACTTCCTCACCCCACAAATGGTTTCTTTTCCTTTGAATGAGCACCATGTGGAGTGGCGATCCTGCATAGTATGAGCACTGTATAGGATAGATGGGACAATTTTTAGTTCCTCTTACTTTTAAAATTTTAACTACACAAATACCTTGGACATTTTATTTTTTTGGATTTCTTAAATTCATTAGATAATTATCAGATTATTTTTAAAGTTTTACCCAGCCCAATAGGCTCATTATTACTTCGGCTATCTTCATGGACTTAAGGATTAGAGTCCAGATGGAATACCTCTACAAATATGTGGTAGTATATATAAAGGATATTCATTTATTATCTAAAATAAATAAGGAATATGATTTTATATTTAATTTTATTCTGATGACCTTGAAAAAAGAAATTTTATATTTTTTGTAAAGTAAATCTAATTTTTGAATTGAGAAAGTAACTATAAAAACCCTGCTTTTTATTACATACTTAAACATGATTTATTACATAAAACCTTCACTTGATAAAACATAGAAGATCGAGGGTTCTAGTGTATTTGGGGCTTAGTAACATTACATAACAACTTAAAACATAAAACGCAACATCTTATTGATAACTTCCTTTACATGACCACTACATTCCCTCGTACATAGCATTGCATGGGATAACCTAAAAACATACATAAGAAATGGGTGAGCTATAAATCCCAGTAAGGGAGTAAAAAAATCATTTCATGAATATTAAAATATATGTTATTCAATAGGATTATAAATGGATTTCAAAAGAAACATAAACATAAAAGGCAATTTAAAGCATGATAATCATAACATGGAGATGTGGCAACAACATTTAACATGATATTAGCATGAGCCAAGGCTCATTGCACATGGAGCATGAGTAAACCCTAATTGAACATAAATCATGAGTAAACCCTCATTTCACTTGAATTACAATGAGTCAACACTCATTGCACATGAAGTATCATGAAACTATACTTTACCCAATGCATTGGAGCGCTTTTAGGGCGCACCCTTCTTAAATATTTCATTTCATGCATAAGTGTGCCACATGGATCATACAACATGGAATCAATAAACATCATTTATTCCACGATAAATGGATGTGGAATAAATACATGAATATTTAATCAATAAGTAAATTTGCATTAATTTGAATACCCGTGATAGAGAAATGGTCATGGTATTCACTTTACAATGGCATTGGCTGGGAAAATCAGTGCAATTTCGGCAGCATAACAGTGTGACGTAAGAATTCATAAAAATGGTTGATGAGAGAGAAAGGGGTGTCTCATAATATGTACATGAAATGGAAAGTAGTTGGTTCATATAGATACAAGTCCCAACATATGTAATGGAACTTAGATTTATAATACAAAATAATTTCTTGAATGTAAATGAGGAGAGAGAAATTCCTTATGGAATTTCGGCACAGTAACAGGTGTACATGGAAGGAATTAATGAGAGAGAAAGGGGTATCCCATCATTCAAACATAAATAGGACATTATAGGGTAGGTGATAAATAATACCCCAACATTTATAATTGAAAATAAAAAGGCATAACAATATTAAGAAACTTTCATAAAAATAGAAGGGAAGGAATCCCTTACTTCGAAGTGTGATCCCAAAGGCTTGGGAGAGGCTTGAGAGAGGATTATAGGGATATTGGGGAAACTTGGGAGGATTATAGTGAGAGGAGGGAAGATTTTTTATTAACTCCAAAGTCTTTGAGTGAAGAGGAAGTGGGAGCTTGGGTGGGTTTATATAGGATAGGAAAGGCAATTCTTTATTATTTAGGTTTGGGACACCACACATAAAACTAATCAAAACCACAAACCATCCCATGGTTGTTTCCCACGGTTTTTTCCAAAGGGGATTAGAAAACAATATTTTATAATTTGAATGGCCAAAATTCTTAAAATAATAAGGTTGCTTATGTGTAGGTGGGTCACACTCTCAAGGAAATCAATTTAAAAAGCTAAAATGTTTTATAAGTCTTTAAGGGTCCACTAAAGCTTTGTAAAATAAATCAATCAAACCTTAAATAAAATTATTTTAATGGTAAAACATATATTGGCCGAACATAATTTTTAGAGTATTTTATTACATTAATATTGAGTCTTTATGATGTCATAAAACTCATTATATATTTAAACGGTATTTAATTTTTACCCAAAAAATCAACTATCTCAGAAAATTATGAAAAATTCACCATTTGATAATTTCAATGTACTGATTCCAAAACTAATATTTATTTTGTCCAACTAATTTTATAAATATATGAATTTTTACTTTTAAAATAAAAACTGACATTTATCGAAAATTCATGGGTTTGCCAAAATAGATTTCAATCCATAATAAAAATTACAATTGTATTCATAAAAATTATGCGATCATTTATACTTAATAAAAATTAATTTAATAATAATAATATTTTATTAAAATATTATTTAATTCAAAATCCATTAATTTATCAAAAATATATTTTTTATTTGAACATTAACTAAAAAAACTATTTGTGATTTTGAAACTATTTACAAAGTAACAATAATAAAATGAAAGTATATTCTTTATTATATAAAAAATAATGTAAATAATAATAATTCTAGGGTCTTGTTACATAACCCCTTAAAACACCTGCATAAGACCTTAGGGTAAGGTGCACGATAGTGACAGACTCTTGGGGTGGCTCGGATAACATCACTCGAGTGGTAATCTCTATCAACTTCCACTTCTCCCATAGGCAGTTCTGCTCAAACTTAACGTATTCAAGCTCATATTGGGCTTGGTCAAGAGAAAATCCCAATGGCTCCACCTCCTTTCCGAGCTCCGACAAATGGGCTTTGTACGGTACAAGTCTACTGAATGAGGTCATCACTTCCTTTGTCTGAGTAAATTGGATTTGTTAAATCCTTATATTTATACTAATCATGTGATCACTATTCAATGGCTATATTAGAAATGGTCACAATTATTAACAGTATTTTAAAATCCAAAGAATAAAACCAAATAAGTGCATACCTTTTACATAACCATAGGAAGATATTTAAATAGACTAAGAGGAATTTTCATTAATGAATTTTTGGGCCGTTACAATCTTCCCCCCTTAAATTTCTCCCTCGAAATTTATTTTTCCCACACTAAAAAAATGCAGGTAACTCTGCTTCATCACTTCCTCCGATTACCACATCGGTTCTTCAAACTTGTGGTTTTTACACAACACCTTGACGAGGGGAATTGTCTTATTTAATAGAACTTTTTCTCAACGATCTAAGATCTTCACTGGTTGCTCTTCATAAGAAATATCATCATGTATCTATACTACCTCTGAAGAGAGTACATATGAAGGGTTTGTTATGTACTTACTTAAGAGGGATTCATGAAATACATCATGTACTTTTTCCATGGTAGGTGGAAGTTCTAGTCAGTAGGCTACAGCCCCGAAACAATCAATAATCTTGAAGGAGATGATGTACCTAGGACTTAACTTACCCTTATTTCCAAACCTCATGACCTCCTTCCATGGATATATGCATAGAAATAACATGTCTCCAACTTTGAACTCAAGGTCTCATCGATGGTTATCCACATAACTATTCTATTGACTTTGAGATGCCTTGATATGTTGTTGAATGTTTTAAACCTTCTCCACCATTTCTTCGGCCATTTCAGGTCCTAGAATCTTACGCTCACCGACTTCATCCCAACACATCGGTGTTCTTCACCTTTTCCCATAAATGGTTTGATATTATTCCATTTGAATTCTCAGGTGGAAACTATTATTTTAAGAGAATTGAACCAGTGGAAGATGTTGGTCCAACCCTCCTTTAAAGTCCATAGAACATGATCTTAACATATCTTCCAATGTTTAAATAGTTTTCTCAGATTGGCCATCAGTTTGAGGATGATAGGTTGTACTGAAGTTCATTTCAGTATCCAGATCATGTTGAAGACTCTTCCAAAATTTAGAGGTGAATCTTGGATCTCGATCGGATACAATATATAGTGGTACTCTATGTAGACTTACCACTTCCCTAATATATATTTGTTCCAGTTGATCCAATGAGAAATCCTCCCAAATTGAAATGAAGTGTGTAGAGTTTGTAAGACGATTTACAACAACCCATATTGCATTGTTGCCTTTGGATGTCTTCAGAAGTCTGGTGACAAAGTCCATGGTGATGTTCTCCCATTTCCATGCTGGTATGGGAAATTGTTGCATCATCCCATTAGACTTATGCCTCTCTGCCTTCACCTACTTATACACCAGGCACTTTGATGTATACTCAGTGATCTCCTTCTTCATATTATCCCACCAATAATGCTCTTAGATATCTCGATACATCTTTGGGTTTCCTGGGTGAATAGATAAATTTGAACTATGTCCATCATCCAAAAGTTCCTTCATTATCTCAAGACTTGATGGAACACATAGCGTTTTCCCAAATCTCACAATTCCCCCTTCATTAACATTGAGCTCCGAGGATTTCCCCTTTCTAATAGCTTCCACTTTCTTCTAAATTACCACATAATCCTTTTGAGAATCCTTTAACTTTTACAAAAGAGAAGTTTGAGCAATCATTTGTGAAAGGATTTATGATGTTCCATTCTTTATGATTCTCATGTCCATATTCATCAAATCTAAGAAGATTGGATCCTTTTCAATTCTCATCAATGATAGAATCACTGGGTCCTTTCTACTTAGGGCATTTTCCACCTTGTTCACTTTCCCAGGGTGGTAACGAATTGAGCAGTCATAGTCTTTGATCAAATCTAATCATCTTCGTTGGTGCATGTTCAACTCTTTCTGTGTGAATATATACTTGAGGCTTTTGTGCTCCGTATATATTTCACACTTCTCCCCAAAGAGATAATGCTGCCAAATTTTCAAAGGGAATATCACTGTAGCCAACTCGAGGTCATGTGTTGGATAATTCTGCTCATGAACTTTCAATTGTCTCAAAGCATAGGTAATGAATTTGTCATTCTTCTTTAATACACATCCTAGGTCCTTCTTATAAGCATCATTGAATACCACAAAAAGTTATTCACTTGTGGGTAATGTGAGAATAGGAGTGGTGATAAGCCTCCTTTTCAACTCCTTGAAGCTTTCTTCGCATTCATCACTCCAAGAAAACTTTACTCCATTCCTAGTTAGCTTGGTAAGAGGGTTGGAAAATCATGAGAAATTTCTCACAAATCGGTGATAATATCCAGATAATCCCAAGAAGATAAGGATATATGTTACCGATGTTGGCCTCGTCCATCCATCTATTGCAGCTGTCTTGGAGGGATCAACATATATCCCATTGCTTGTTATGATATAACCCAAGAATGAGACCTCCTTCAACCAGAACTCACACTTGTTGTACTTTTCATAGATCTTCTCCTTTTTCAAGATCTCTAGTACAGTTATTAGAGGCTCCTCATGATCCTCCTTGGTTTTGGAGTATATTATAATATCATCTATAAATACTACAACAAATTTGTCAAGGTGATATCTAAAGACTCTATTAATCAAGTCCATGAATATTTTTGGAGCATTAGTGAGTCCGAAAGGCATTACTATGAATTCATAGTGCTCATACCTTGTACAAAAAGCAGTCTTGGGGATATATTCCTTCTTCAACCTAACTTGATAATATCCTAACTGCAAATACACCTTGGAGAAGTATTGTGCTCCACATAGCTGATCGAACAAGTCATAAATTCATAGGATAGGATACTTTTTCTTTATCATGATTTTCATAAGATCATGATAATCGATGAAAAGGCGCATTGACCCATCCTTCTTCTTGATGAAGAGGACTGGAGCACCCCATGGTAAATCACTTGGGCATATAAACCATTTATCCAGATTCTTCTGTAGTTATTTCTTTAGCTCCTCAAGCTCTAAAACAGTCATTCTATATGGAGCCTTGAATATTGGAAACACCCCATGTATAAGGTCAATTGAGAATTCAACATCTCTTCTAGGAGGATGACCAGGCAATTCCTCGGGAAACAATTCAACAAATTCCCTCACAATAGGCAAGTCTTTAAGGATGGTTGCTTCCTTGGACTCAATCATCTGAGCCAGATACACATGCTCATAGAGCAGTAATATCCACACTTGAGATGATGGAGCTAAAGAAGATTCACCTTCCTCCTTGCACTTGTACAGAATCAGGGGTCGATTCTCCATATGGAGAGTGATTTCCCTCTCATGGAAATTTATGTTGGATCTATATAAGGAAATCCAATACATGCTGATAATTGAATCAAATTCCACTAGAGGGAGTATGATAAGGTTCCCAAGGATGTTTAATCCAAAAATTATGACAAGGGAGGAGTTATATTCATGGGATGCAATGATTAACTCATTTTTTGCACTCACCGACATCTTTACTTCCATGATTTTTGGTGGTGTTGGGATTTTTCTACTAAACATTTGAGATATAAAAGAATGCATAGAACTGGAATCAAAAAGTACATTCTCTATTCTTGAATGAATAACTAGATTACCTGTCACCACTTTGTTGTCAGGGTTCACTTTGGAAGTAGTGATGAAAAAAGCTCTCCCTTACTGCCTTGGAGGTTGTTGGTTGCCTCTGAAAACCCTTGGCTTAGGGAACTGATTTTCAAGATTCCCTGGTTTTTTTCAGTTGAAGCAATGAACAATGCATTGAGAGTCGAACGGAGTGTTCCTCTCCTCTATCGCAGTCTTGGGTTTTTCTTGTTGACAGTTAATAGCCATGTGTCCTTATCTTCTACACCTAAATCATTTCCTCTTCCCCTTCAAGAAATTTCTAGTGTGATTCTTTTTGAAACTTTGGAAAGTTGGGTGATATATCTTTTTAGCATCATTGGATTTATCCATCGGACTACCATAATTTAAGTCCACCTTACACTCCTTATCCCCATGATACCCCTGAGATTTTTTGATCTCCATTTCTACCTTGAGGGAACATTAGACAATTTCCTTATAGCTATCGAAGGTACAGATCACCAGTTCTTTCTATATGCTTGGTTTCATCCCACCAAAAAAGAGTTCAACCTTGCATTTAGGGGTAATGAAAAAGTCGGAGGCGTATTGTGTAAGCCTTGTGAACTTTGTTTCATACACTCTGACGGATTCATCATCTTTTTTCTTGAGGGAAAGGAAGTCCATTTCCATCTTAAACTGGAGGGTGTGCGGAAAATATTTATCAAAAAATATCTTCTAGAAATCCTTTCATTCCAACTCCTTGATCACCTCCTCAGGCTTCGTATTTTTTATCAATGTCCACCATTGATCAGCTTCACCCTCCATATGATAAGCAGCCAAGAGAACCTTCTCTTGTTCGGAACATTAAAGGATGGAGAATATCTTTTCAATGGAATTGATCCATTGTTCGATGATTGATGTATCAGATAATCCATTAAAAGTAGGAGGTCTTTGCCTCATGAATCTTTCAATAGAAACTCGTTATTTATTAGGGGGGTTGAAATTTCCTCTTAACCCATGTTTCTATTCAATTATTGAGATAACTGAGAGATTATCGTGACAAAGTTTGTGATTCCCACTCCCATCGGATTGGGGATCTCATTAGAGAAATCATCACATTGATCTTCACATCGGTTGTTAGACCAAGTCTCCCTATTACCGACCATTGGGTGGAATAAAAGAAAATTTAGGGGTAAAACATAAAGGGTAATCCAAAGACCAAAATGGATGACTTATAAATTACTTCTATCTCCTTAACTTATGAATCTATAAGCTTAAATCTATGTTTTCCATGATCTACTTTATAACATGTATTCTCAGAGGATTTTTTTCTAAATTCCCTTAATAATTGTTCATACTAATCTTGTTATCTTAACAAAGAATATCCCCCAGAAGTTTCATAACCAAGAGTGCAACAAGGTCCATCTTCGTGTACTAGGATACCCCAGGTCAAGCCTAAAACTCCTTGTCGGAGTTTTCCCTCCAAGGTACATCTGTGCCAGAGCCGCCTCTACCTACTCATATCCAGACAAGGATAAATTTACTTGATAAACCACTTAATCAATACTCACCAAAACTTAAGGATTTTTTTTTATTATACTTAGTCTAGTCTCTAAGGCTTCACTAGGGTTTTCTAATCCGAATCTGAAAAAAAAACTAAACCTTTCCTCTAATACCAACTATAACAACCCTGCTTTTTATTACATACTTAAACGTGATTTATTACATAAAAAATTCATTTGATACAATATAGAAGATCAATAGGTCTAGTGTCTTTGTGGCTTAGGAACATTATATAACTAAATAAAACATAAAACGCAACATCTTATTGAAAACTTATTTTACATGACCACTACATTCCCTCATACTTAGCATTTCATGGGATAACCTGAGGACATACATAATAAAGGGGCGAGCTATAAATCTCAGTAAGGGAGTAAACAAAGTATATCATGAATATTACAATACATGTTAGTAAATAGTCATATCAATGGAGCGCAAAAGAAATATAAACATAAACGAAATATAAAGCATGATAATCATAACATGGAGATGTGGCAACAGCATTTAACATGATATTAGCATGAGCCAAGGCTCATTACACATGGAGCATGAGTAAACCCTCATTGCACATGAATCATGAGTAAACCCTCATTGCACTTGAATTGTCATGAGTCAACACTCATTGCGCATGACATATCATGATACTATACTTTACCCAATGCATTGAAGCGCTATCAGGGTGCACCCTTCATAAACATTTCATTTCATGCATAAGTGTGCCACATGGATCATACAACATGGAATTAATCAACATAATTTATTCTATCATAAATGGATGTGAAATACATACATGAATCTTTATAATCAATAATTAAATGTGCATAAATTTGAATACCCTTGATAGATAAATGGGCATGGTATTCACTGCACAATGGTATTGCCTTGGAAAATCGGTGCAATTTCGGCAGCATAATGGCATGACGTAAGAATTCATAAAAATTATTAATGAGAGAGAAAGGGGGGTCTCATAATATGTACATGAAATGGAAATTAAGAGGGTCATATAGATACATGTCCCAACATATGTAATGAAACTTATATTTATAATATAAAATAATTGCTTGAATGTACATGAGGAGAGATAAATTACTTATGGAATTTTGGCATACTAACGGGTGTACATAGAAGGAATTAATGAGAGAGAAAGGGGTATCCCATAATTCAAAAATAAATAGGATAGTATAGGGTAGGTTAAAAATCATACCCCAACATTTATAATTGAAAATAAAAAGGCATAAAAATATTAAGAAACTTGGATAAAAAGATAAAGGAAGGAATCCCTTACTTTGAAGTGTGATCCCAAAGGCTTGGATGGGGCTTGAGAGAGGATTCTTGGGAGATTGGGGTGCCTTGGGAGGATTCTAGAGAGAGTAGGACAGATTTTGGATGAACTCCAAAGTCTTTGAGTGAAGAGGAATTGGGAGAATGGGTGGGTTTATATAGGAAAGGATAGAGAATTCTTTATTATTTAGGTTTGGGACACCACACATTAAACTAATCAAAACCACAAACTAGACAATGGTTTTCTCTCATTTTTTTCCAAAGGGGAGTTTAAAATAATATTTTATAATTCCAATGGCAGAACTTCTTAAAATAATAGGCTTGCTTATGTGTAGGTGAGTCACACTCTCAAGGAAATCAATTTATCAAGCTAAAAATTTTTATAAGTCTTGGAGGGTCCATGAAAGCTTTGTAAAATAAATCAAACAAACCTAAAATCCCATTATTTTAATGGTAAAACATATATTGGCCGAACAAAATATTTACAGTATTTTATTACATCACTATTGAGTCTTTATAATATCATAAAACACATTATATATTTAAACGGTATTTAATTTTTACCCAAAAATTCGACAGTCTCAGAAAATTATGAAAAATTAAACATTGGATAATTTCAACATCCTGATTCTAAAAAATAATATTCATTTTATCCAAAGAATTTTCCAAATATGTAAATTTTTATTTTAAAATAAAAACTATTATTTATCTAAAATTTATGGGTTTTGAGAAATATAGATTTCAAACCATAATAAAAATTACAATTGTATTCATAAAAATTATGCGATCATTTATAATTAATAAAAATCAATTCAATAATAATAATATTTTATTAAAATATTATTTAATTCAAAAATCCATTAATTTATCAATATAGATTCCTTAGGTGAAAATTAACTAAAAAATCTATTTGTGATTTAAAAACTATTTACAAAGTAATAATAATAAAATGAAAGTATATTCTTTATTATATACAAAAAAATAATGCATATAATCATAATTATATGTTATTATTACATAACCCCTTAAAACACCTGCATAAGACCTTAGGGTAATGTGGGTGATGGTAACAGACTCTTGGGGTGGCTCGGATAACATCGCCCAAGTGGTAATCTCTATCAAGTTTCACTTCACCTATAGGCGGTTCCGCTCAAGATTAATGTATTCATTCTCATCTTGGTCTTGGTCAAGAGAAAATCCCAATGACGTCACCTCATTTCAAAGCTCCGACAAATAGGCTTCGTATAGGGAATGTCTAATGGATGAGACAATCTCTTCCTTTGTCTGAGTAAATTGGATTTGTTAAAACCCTATATTTGTACTAATCGTGTAATCACTGTTCAACGGATATATTAGCAACACTCACAATTCTTAATAGTATTTTAAAATCCAAATCATAAAACCAAATAAGTGCATAAATTTTACATAACCATAAAAAGTCATTTAAATAGACCAAGAGGAATTCTCATTAATGAATTTTTGGGTCATTACAATAACATTCATTTTGCATGCTATCACTAACAAGGGGATATATTTGGATCATTTCAAGATACTAGTAATTTAATGATATCCCAAACATACATCTATGATGGATATCCATTGTTTAAATAGATTATTTGGGTACTATCATCGATTTTTGAGAGAATTTTCATGATTTTCAAACTCACTAACCATATTAACATGGATGGAATTGAAGTTTTTCTTGATTGATGAATATGATGAGTAATTAAAATAGTTATATAATATTATAGTCAATTAACATGTGATAACATTAACCACTAGTGTGGAATGATTTTTTATCTACAATATTGCATCCAAAATAGGCTTGGGTTGTGTAGTCCTGAAAATTGAAAAATTAATAGCCTATTCCTCCCACCAATTAAATATCCATGAGGATAAATACCCAATACATGATCTGAAATTGTCTATAGTGATCTAAAATTTTAATATTATGTGACATTATCTCTATGGGGTAAATTGTGACATATATATGGATTATAAAATACTTATGTATATATTCGTAGGAAAATATTCCAATATGAACCAATGAAAGTTGTTAGATATGATCAACAATTATGTCTATTGATGCATTAACAACATAAAAAGGTGAATAAAGTGATAAACAACCTCAGTAAAAAGGATCCCATAACCCTATCCATGATGAGGATTTAATGGGATAAAATATTCTTTGAGATTTAATGGATTTACATCAGAATAATAAAAGGAACTTCATTATACCATTTTCAAATAATTTCTCAACCACCCATTCTTGAGAGAAATAAGGATTCCCCTCACATGTACTAAATCTTGTGATGGTACAATTAAAGGATAATATTTTAAATGGTTTTAAGATTTTTAGGATATTAAATCATAAAGAAAATGTTCAATGAAATAAGAAAAATAACCTAGTTAAATTATAATTGTGGAACAACAGGTTTAAGGAAGAAAAATGGGAACCATAAGAGGTGATTAAATATAAATTCCCTCATATTTTTTAATGTATGAAAAGAAATTTTGAGGTACAAATTTATAAATGGGGGAATGATGTAAAGACTCTATATTTTATAAATATAATTACCTTCTATTTTTTTTAAAGTTTGGGTCAAAATCCTAATTTTATTATTTAATGGAAGACCTATTTTAATTGGGTAGAGGGAGACCCATTACATAGCCCTCATAACCCCATAAGGGGTATAACTCGTTAGGGTTTCTTCCCTCACTGCCACCTCCTTCTCCTCGGGTTGATGCGGTGACTTCCATGTGCTCGTCGATATTTGGTGGTGTATTCTCGCCGGTGATGGTGCTTCATGGACTTGGCCTTTGCATTGATGTTGTCTTTTTCTTGCCCAAATCCCTCAAATCTGGATAGGGAACCCATGGTGGTGTGATGATTTTATGGGTTTGAGTTCCGAGTTCCCATGTCCTAGAGGCTCCTCCTTACCTAAAGTGTGCACAGTGGTTGATTCGTCATGGGATCTAAGTGTGTACGGTTTTGCAGCGACGGGATCTGCGAAGCAAGACTTTCTTCCAGTGTCTGGTGATATCTTCTGATTTCCTCTTTTTTGCAGTTGTATTTTTCTTGGGATATGCAGGTTCGTTTTGATCTATCTGTGCGATGATGATGGTTTCCTCTTGATGTTTCCATGATCTGGTGTTGAATTTATGGATCTTCGGCTTTGATAATTTGTTCGTATTGAGTTTTATGGATGTTGGGGGTTGGCTTTCTGTGCAACCGTTGGTGATTTGATGAAACAGGTGATGTTTGTTCTGTATGATATTTTGTAACTGTGGTGGTGACGTACGATGGGTTCTCATCGGTGATGTCTGGTTTTTTTCGTGACCGGTTTAGGATTTTAGTCTACTGAGTGTCTGATTCTTTGTCACATTTCTTTGGTTTCCTTTCGGATATCCCGGATTTGGTTATGGCGACTGATGAATCATTTTTATGATGTTCGTGTTCTGTTGGTTGATTTTTCTATTGGTGTTGGGTGATTCTGGGTATTACTCTATGGATGAGCTTAAGCTAGTAGTGATCTAGTTATTGGATGGATCTGTGGTGAATGATGGCGGTGAAAACGGAGATGATGGCATTGACGATGATAAGGTTTCCGGTGGGTCTCTCCGGCAGGGTGATGATGGGGAGGCGATAGGCATGGATTTTCGATGTGATGGGCGTGTTACTCGAGGAAGGCGTTGTGTGACTCAAGGCAGGTTCTCTACTCTAGGTTCATGGGAACCAAGATGGTGATGAGGTTTTTGAAAGTTGTAATTTGAATTGAATGAGCATTTTGTTTGAATTGTATGGTTTCCCGATTTCCTTAAAGCAGCTTTTTAAAAATGAAAAAAAAATGGTTTGCCTACAAGTCTTGAAATCCCATAGTTGTAAGGTGTTCTTAAAATACTATTAATAATCATAAATATTGATAATATTTCAGTTATACAGTGATTGTTATGATTATAATATGATAATGGCTATGATATAATCTAACCGACATAGTGGTAAAAAGTAATGGTATCAACCAATAGAATAACATCCTATAAATCCCATTTATCAAATCATTCAAGGGGTAAGAAATCATAGAGTTTTTTCATTGAGAAATCCCAAGATGAGATTCAAAAAATGGTAAACTAGTAGAATCCATTTATAAGTGATTTTAATGCTCATAGAGATCACTTTCCAAACCATGTTCATTGAACCACCCTAATAAATTACTTCCATCATACAACATACCCTTAGGGAATAAACTAGACTAATAAGGTGTTATGTTTTCAAACCCTAGTAGTATGGATTTTAATATTTTTTTTAATAAAATAATGGTTATATTGATTTATATTCAAAATTACATTATATATATACCTCATTAAATAAAGATTTTGATGAGAAATATGTGCTCAAAAAAAAATATTTTTTATATGATTTAAATTACAATTTTATTTTTGATAAATGAAAGATTTCAAAAATAAATGTTGTTTTCATGAAATATTCATATTAAAAAATATTAATTTTATTAAAAATGGTAATATAATTTAATGAAGTCCCATATAAAATAGGTTGGGATCAAGACCCATTATTATGGAAAAAATGTAGAGAGGGAAAGGATGGGTCGAGGCAATAAAAACTTCCATCAATCCAAAAAACATAAAAACAAACATTATGAGAAAAATCATATCATGCAATTCAACCTAGAGAGGTTGACCATACATTTATATACTAATAACAATTATTTTTAGTTATTTAATATATTCATCGGTTTAAAGAATCATATTATGAAAAACCTCTGACCCACCCATCCTTATTGGTTACATCCTCATATCCATGTTTTAATATATTGGAAAGGAAAACATTTGTAACGACCCAGACCCTAGTATCCTAGATCTGGTGTAGAAACTTGTTGTGTAAATTTTTTAGATAAAAAGAAACTAAATATTTGAATAACATAGTACACAACAGATGACCTTTACCTATCTAGGTTTTGTAGAATTAGATAAAATTATTACATTTCATAAAAAATGAACAAAATAAAAATAATTAAACAAAATAATCATCAGTGTGTTGCCTTCCCATAGAAAATTACACCACTAATGAATATACTAAACCTATAAAAATGAATTTAAAATGAAGGGTAATCATTTAAAATGCCCAGTAAGGGGTTTTAAAATAATTACTAAATACTTTTAAAAACATTTCCCTAAAATAAATATACATACTTAAAAGTAAATTTTCATAAAAATTTGTTTCTAAATAAATAAATTTAGAAAACTGGTATTTTCTAAAAAAATATAAATGAAAATATTTTTTTGGATTTCTCCATTCAAAATAATAATTTTTTGGTGGGTCATTTATGATACTTGGAAGACCATAACAAAAATCATAAAGACACTAATAAAATCTCATATGGAAAAATTTCCCTTAAGACTTATAGGTTCACTCCCCATAACATCACATAACATACTAGTTATAATTTTTGAAAACACTTTTAATGGACCTCAATTTCTCAATACTAACCAAAAAAAATTCAAAAATATATACATAATATTATTTTATTTAAAAGAAAATAACATTTCCTATGACATGTCAAATGTTTATTCTTGAGAGTTTCTAAAAAATATTTTAGAAGAATCCCATGCTTAAAAATTTAGATACTTATTTAAATGTTATAAATAGAGTGAAGGAAAAAAAATATATGCACATCTAATATACACAGTTGGAATAACTATCCTTATGTATAAATCATAAATAAAATAGATAATGAAATAAATTCATACTTGATCTAAAAATTCATGGGATGACATTTATAATTTAGATGATGGCCATACCTACTTATGCATGAAATACCAAGGGGTGAAAATACAATTTCACACATGAAATAATATCCTTTTTTGGATTAGTACCTAAAATGATAATAAATGTCATTTATAAAAAACAAAGTGACACATAAAATATAACCCATAAAATTATAGACTAAGAGAAATTTCAATCCTTTTCATATATAATTTAAAATGAATATCTAAACCCTTTTACTTCTTAAAATAAATAGATATAAATTTATATATGTATACATATATATAAATCATTATACATAAAATGATATAATGAAAATATAATCAAAACCTTTGAGATGAATAAATGATCCCCTTTCCAAACATGGAATTTAAAACAAAAACTCATGCCTAATAACTTCTGAGAAATAGAAAGTTTTATAGATAGGTATCACTACATATATGTGTGTGTGTGTGTGTGTGTCTAACTTTGTAAACAGCCTACTTTGATCAGTAATAAAATTAAAACCTCACAAACATTTCCTTAGTAATAAAATTTAAAAATAAAATCCTTTTATTATATATTTTGAAATTAGATAATCATATATATATGTATACACACACACATATATATATAGATATATATATATGTAAATCATTTAAAAATGAAAATAATTTGTTTAAAATAAATTATACCCTTACAAACCTTATCTTTTAGAAATAAAATTTTAAAACAAAATCACGTTTTAGATATAATGAAAATAGATAGTTATATATGTGAATATATGCATATATATACACATATATATTTAACTCTTTTTAAAATGACAATAATTTGATGAAATAGATTGAACACTTACATAAATCCTTATAAATTGAAAATCATATTATCCCTTATAATAAATTTGAAAATAATAAATCTCTTACCTTATTTTGGATCAATGAGGGACTGTGAACTACTTAATTTTCAAGAATAAAGTAGGGGAGAGTTGGGTAAAATGAGGGTCAAGTATTCTTGGATGTGCAATAAATAACAAGATGTTTTAAATATTCCTTTAGAATCTGGGTTTTTTAAACAAAAACAATTTTTGTTATGAAAATACCCTCTAAAATGTGACCATTTTGTTGGTTTCCATTTAAAAAAATGTTTCGTTTAACTTTTTTATTATTATATATTATTATTTTAAATTTTCATTGTTTTATTTTTTTATCTATGTCATTATTTGGTTCTTATTTTTTATCACATCTCTTATTTTGGTTTGTTTTTCAAAGTCAATAACTTTTTTTTATATCATATTATTATATTATCATGTTGAGATTCACTTTTTCTCTCATTCATGGTTCTCCCTTTCTCACGCCTCTTATATATTATTATCATTTATTTTTAAATCATTTTATTCGCTTTTTTTACTCGATTCACATTTTTTAAAACTAAAAAATATATTGATTTTTTATATATATCATGTTAGAATTTTTAAATAAATATATATACATATATATACAATTCATTTTTTAAATATGAACAATTCAAATCAGACATTTTTTTAACCTATATATATAACGTTTTTTTATAATCTAATTATTATATATATTTACAATTTATAAATTTTATAAAAAAACTTAAATTATTTTGATATATTTATAAAATTTATAATATAAGTAATTTTTTAATCATAATTTATAATTCAAAAATTAATCATTATAATTCAATATATATATATATATAATATTTTTGAAAATCCAAATTTATAAAAAAAAAATTTATATTCATATATGAATTTCAAAGTATTATTATTAATCTTAATAAAATTTTATAAACACTTAGTTTATTTATTTTATAAAATAATTCATTTATTAAACACATATTTAATATTTTAAAATTTTTGGGGTGTTACATTCGTCCCCCCTTAAAAAGAATTGTGTCCTCACAATTATTTCATTGGACTAAAAAGGGACTTTTATATTCTACCTCATAGACACCAACATCTAATATTCAAAGTTGTATGGATCGTTCCTTTAATACCAATTGTAATGACCCAGACCCCAATATCCTAGATTTAGTGTTTAAACATGTTTTGTAATTTTTTTTATAAAAATAAACTGAATAATTACACGACACATTACACAACAGAGCACCTTTACTAATCTAGGTTTTGGATAATTAGACACAGCTATTACATTTTATCCAAACTGTGAAAAAAAATAATTAAACAAAACAATCTTTAGTGTGATGCCTCTACATAGAAAAATACATCAATGAAAAATCTATTAAACCTATAAAAATGAATTTAAAACAAAGGGTGATCATTTAAAATGTCCAGTAAGAGGTTTTAAAACAATTAATAAATTCTTTTAGAAAAAGGTCCTTGAAATAAACATACATACATAAATGTTTATTTTCATACCATTTGAATTCTAAAAAAATAAACATTGAAAACCAATATTTTCTAAAAATAATTATAATTGAAAAGGTCATTGGGATTTCTCCATTCAAAATAATAATTTTTGGTTGGTAATTTATGATACTTAAGAAACCATCATAATAATCATAAAGTCACTAGTCATAACTCATATAAAACAAAGTTCCCTTAAGACTTATGGGTTCACTCTCCATAACGTCACATAACATACTAGTTCCAATTTATGAAAGAAATTTCATTAAACCCTCCTTTCTCAATCCTAACCCAAAAACTTTCAAAAATACATACATAATATTATTTTCTTTAATGTAAAATAACCTTTCTTATCACATGTCAACAGTATATTATTGAGAGTTTCTAAAATAACTTTTAGGAGAATCCCATCCATAAGAATTTATATACTTATTTAAATGATATAAATAGAGTTCATGATAAAATATGTGTACATTTGATAGATGAGCATAAAATAATTTTCCTTATTTGTAAATCATAAATAATATGGATAATGAAATAAAAGCATACTTGATCAAAAAAACGTATGGGATGTGATTTATAATTATGACGATGGACATACCTAATTATGTGTGACATACCAAGGGATGAAAATAAAATTTCTCAGATGAAATAATATATTATTTTCGATTAAAAAATAATATGACAAAAAATATCATTCATAAAAAAAATTACACATAAAATATAACCCATAAAATTATAGTCCAAGTGAAATTTCAAACATTTTCATGTAGAATTGAAAAGGAATATCTAAACCACCTTATTTATTAAAATAAGTCAATATAAATTTATATATGTGTATATATATATATATCATTATGCATAAAATGATAGAATGAAAATATAATAAAACCCTTTGATAAGAAAAAATGATTCCATTTCAAAACATATAATTTAAAATAAAAACCCATGTCTAATAACTTCTGAAAAATAGAAAGATTTATATATAGGTATCAATACATATATATATATATACCTATATATATGTATGTATAATTTTGTAAACAACATATGTTGATTGATAATAAAATTAAAACCTTACAAACATAGGCTTAGTAATAAAATTTAAAATTAAAATACTTTTCTTATATATTATAAAATTTTATAATATATATATATATACACATATATATGTAAATAATTGTAAAACAAAAATAAATTAAAAGAAATTAAACCCCTACAGACCTGGGGTTTTATAAATACAATTTTAAAACAAAAACTCTTTTCATATATATGTAAAATAGATAGTTATATATGTGTATATATGCATATATATACAAATATATATGTAACCCATTGTAAAACAAAAATAATTTGATGAAATGGAATGAATCCTAAAATAATCCTTATAAATTGAAAATAATTTTATACCTTATAATAAATTTAAAAATAATAAATCCCTTACATTATTTTGGATCAACAAGGGACCATGAGCTGCTTAATTTTCGAGCAAAAATCATAGCAGAGTTAGGGGAAATGAGGGTTGAGTATTCTTGGATGTGTAATAAATAACAAGATGTTTTAAATATTCCTTTTAAAGTTGATTTTTTAAAATAAATATGTTTAGATCTTAAAATCCTCTTTAAACTGTGATTGTTTGTGGTTTCCCATTTAAAAAAATTGAGTTTTGTTTAAAATTTTTATTATTATATATTATTATTTTAAATTGTCATTGTTTCATTTTCTTCCATGTTATTCCTCACTTCTTCTTATTTTTATCAATTCTATTATTTAGGTTTGTTTGTCAAAGTCAACAATACTTGTTTTATATCATATTATTATATTATCATGTTTTGATGCACCTTTTTCCTCATTCATAGTAGTCCCTTTCTCACGTCTCTTATATATTATTATCATTTTTTTAAATCATTTTATTCACTTTTTTTACTCATTTAATATTTTTTTTAAATAAAAAAAACATATCATTTTCTATATATATATCATTTTAGTATTCTTTAATATATATATATATATAATTCATTTTTAAAATATAAATAATTCAAATCCCAAATTTTTTTAACCTATATATATAATGTGCGTTTTTTGATAATAGAATTAATGTATATTTTTATAATTTATAAATATTATAAAACAAAAACATAAATTATTTTCATAATTTTATAAAAATTATAATAGAAATAATTTTCTATCCAAAATTTATAATTCCAAAACTAATAATTATATATATATATATATCATATTTTTGAAAATCAAAATTTATAGAAACAAAATAATTTTAATCGTATATAAATTTTAGAGTATTATTATTAATCTCAATCGAATATTATAAACACTTTGTTTATTTAATTTAAAAAACAATTCATTTATTAAAATTTTATTTAATATTTGAAAATTTTCTGGGTGTTACAAATATGGTTATCCTTGACCTATTTTGAAGGCTCACTAGATGGAATTGGGTTGGTACTAGTCACTAGAATGGGATTATTTTGTTTAACCTTTTAAATACAATATTCAACAAATATAATTCACCCACATTTTACCCTATAATACTTTCATACATGACAAGATAGGTTCATATTATCCTCCTCATTGGCCTCAGAAGAGACATCCAACATGAGAAAAGAATTAGAGATGGGATCCTAGCTTATTTGGAAGAACCTTTAATAATTTTTAAAGAAGAATATGAATTTTATATAAAATAATTTCTTACCATATGCTTCCCAATGATATTCATAAAGGAGGAGCCTGAATTCTATCTAGTGTTATCTATAAGAGAAGATTCGTCCATGAAAGGATTTTCAACAACAACCACTTTTATCATATCAAATGAGACAAACACAATGATAGAGACAACATGAATTTATTAATTTTGATCATCCATGAACTTTGGTTAGGAGGCTGAGATCACACTCGCATATTCCCTCACCTGCTAAGAATTAGAAGAAAAATTAACCACTTTTACTTCTCCATCCTCTTCCTTTTATCATATCCACATGACATGTCTTAGATAGAAGGAACCAGGAGTAGTCCTCTTTTCTAAATGACCTGAAATATAAAATTCTACCACCAATTTATTTTTTAACTTCTAGTCACACTTCCAGGAGAAAATATTCTCCCAAATAAACTAATTATTAGCTTCCTATTGGATATTTATAACATTATTTTTCTATCCCGACACTAATGTTTCATTTATAAGAACATCTCTAAAAGTGATCTCCTGATCCATCTTGTTAGAACAAGAATATAAAGGTCTATTTTATCTAGCCTCGCAATTACAATGTTGGCCCCTCAAGAAAAAAAATAGTTCCAACCAAGTTTTTGTTGGATCATTTCCCCGTTGATATAAATATTCCCTTAAAAAAGAATTCAAAAAAGACACTACCTTACAAGTATTAGGCCTCCCAACTAATCATCTTATACAATATTTCCCTTACAAGTCTCCATATACTCTAAAATTTACTTCAATAATTCCCCATTATTAAAAGAAGAATATTTATACCTAACTCCATTCTTTATCCCTATACCTTACATACATTTTTTAAAGAAACTTTCTTTCTCTAAATTAAATTAACGGATAGAAAAAAAATATTCTTAAAACAATTCAATTTAAAATTTCCAATATAATGGAAATCCATATAGATCTCAATTATTTTTCCATATATGGAATTAATATATATATATTCATCCAAAGTTGAAAAAATTACCATGTTAACCATTATCAAATTGATGTAAACCCCCATAGTAACTTAAGAATAATTCCAAAACATAGAATGTTCAGTAGAGTTATCTATTTTAATTTGTATCCCTACTACAAATGCTATTTAAAATAATAGGATATGGTGTTGTAATATTAGTTGATACTAAAAATATTTATCCAAAATTAGACCAATGTATTTTTAATAGTAACATGATTATACATAAAATATTTTTTCTAGAAGAATAAAATACCTGATTTATTCGATAAAGAACCAATCCCACAAGGGTGGATCCTCATATTGTAGATTGTGAATGTTATGTGATTGAAAAAAAATTCCCATTGAAATTCATTTCAAAAAGTAAAATCCATAAGATAATAAAAATATCCTATAAAGGTCATCATATTTCTATATTGTCCCACAAACCAAAAACAAAATTCTATCGATTATAGAATATTAAAAAATAATTATTCTATCGAGAATCACCTCCTAATAAGAAATAATATGTTATATAACCCCATTATTCAAAAAATATTTGAGAGTTACATATTTTAAGGACCTGAAATGCCTTTGATTTCATCTAACTTTATCCTTTAAGATATCATCCCATGAGGGGGCCTTCATGAAATTGAATTTAGAAGGTTCACCTCATAAAGTAATATCCCATGGAGAAAAATTGATTCATTAAAATGAAACATCAAGACTTCTACCTTCTGTTGAGATACACTAGGGATAAAATATCACGTTTGATATCATCTTATTTATATCAGGAAATTGTTAATTTTTCTATATTTTATAGGACATTAAATATTTTGGGTAAAAAAATAAATTTGGAATAAATATATGATATCTATTATGAAATTATAATATCCCAAAAGTTATGTAATAAATACTAAATAATAAATCCCTAACCAAAAGTAGGTTTTTTTATTTAAAATAATGTTTATTTTATTTTATTTTAAAAAAAAAATTACTCATGTATACTGAATCATCCAAAACTTATATTATATTTTAAGGTTTTAAAAACAACTATTTATGAACAAGACCAGCATTAATTAATGGTGATATTTTGATGATTTAGATTCATAACCCAAAAAATATTGTAACCCAATCTTCTTTAGTAGAATCCATTAGAAAAAATAATATTAAGTTTTGGTATTGATTATCTTATTACAAAGAGTCACAAACCTATGTTTAAGAATTATTAAATAATTCCTCACTATTTTCCTTTAAATACCCATCTATCATCCCTTTTGTCTTAATTAAAAACACATTTAATATGATATTATTCTCTATAACCCTCTCCAAAAACCTGAAAATTGGTTTCCAATATCTTAAGAATCTTCCTCTAGGATTTTAGAAGCACCATTTTAAGGAAACAGACACTATTAATATTCTTTTTTATTCAAGTAATTTCTTTGTAGTATGTTTTTTATTTCCAATTGTTTATATTTTAATGTAGTTTTAGAAATCCCTTTACTATAATTATTATGGAAAAGTAATGTGATATCACTTGTCACTCTCAATAAACCCTACTGTGAACCTTTATATAAAATTGTAATGCATGAAAAATTATTTGGTGATATTCCATGTCAAATGTTTATATTGTGAATACCCATCCACATTTAAACTCAATGGTATTCACCTAGATATATATTTCATTAATTGATATAGGTCTTATAATTATGTAACCCACACTCTTAAATAGTGGGATTAAATGTGTTGAAAACTATTTTATGATGTATGATCTATGTTGTGAAAAATTTCATATACATGATACGCATGTGATAGGTGGGCCAAAAATTATATATCAATCTAATTAATTGAGTAATGTTTGAATCTCATGCCATACCTTTTATGGTGAACTGGTGATTAGACTAGGAACACTTCGTTCTGATGTCTCAGTGATTATCCTTGAATTAATCTAATTATTTCATGTTTAATATTGCATCCACGTTCTAATAATTTCCTGATGTTATCATATTTTTTTATGATTCAATGTTCATTATTAAGAATATAACCTTTTATGTCACCATTATATTACCATTGATCTATATGTACTAAATTAATTCATTCAATGCATTGATTATTCCATTACTAGACTTTATATCTCATTCCTTTCTTAAGTATGTCCATAGTTTATCTGATACAATTTTAGAACACCATTTGAATTTTAGGGGAATGTTATAGAGTTTTCAAATAATGTCTTTGTATCCCTGTTTCATGTCATTTTAATATTTTTTTATTTACCTAATGACACTAGGTCTATTGATATTTTTTGGATTTAACTATGTATATATCTATATAATATGCCATGAAATAATGTTTATAAATGATATGGGATTTCATATTATCCCCTACTACATTTGTAGGTGTGTGTCTGATATCATCCTTCTTGTTCATGCTGTCTATTCCTTTTATTTTTACTTTAATTCACTTGAATATATTTTTATGAATATACCATGGTTTATCATATTCTTCATCTATACTTTTTTTGTGACTCTACTCATGTTTAGGTGTGGCATTGGGGTGAATCACATTTCAACATGTTGTGGTTAACATGATAAATATTCTCATAAGGTTTGAGACTGAATAGGTTTAAAATTTGACATGATTTTAGATAGAAATTCCACTATACATACATTTCATTCTTTTAAATATCTCAATACATTCCTCAATGCATCATCTTTTTTACATACTATTGTTATACTAATGCATGCACCTGGGAAGAGGGTTTCTCAAATTTATTTTTTTACTCAAATGGGGTTGTTTTAAACAGGATTTTTGGGTGAATTATTTCTTTAAAGGTTGTTTCAATGGTGGGGTTACTATAATTTTTTCTAATAAATGGGACTAGTTTTGTTTTTTTTTTTTGGATACCAGAATCCATATGATAAATGAGAAATATCTCTTTAACCTTGATTTTTTTTGTATAAATTAACACGGATGTTAGGCTACTGTAAAAATCTTAGTTCCCTGTATCCCCACACACTAATCAATATTTAGATTAGATGATAAGAATAATACATATATATTCATGTTTTTTACTTCACATTATATTTTTTAATGGAATTTTTAAAATTTTACTGGTTAGTTTTTTATGTTCATATTCTAGTAGTAGAAATAATTCAAAACACCCCACTTCATATAAACCTCTAGTAACTATACCTCATGATCCAAAATATTATGAGTTCTATGTTATAATATTAATGAATCTCACAGACCCAACAAATGATTTTTATCTTAAAGATCCTCCTAAAGATGCGTCGAGCATGTTCCTATCACTAGAAAGTAATACTTGATAGAAGAAGGTATGTAAATTGTGCTCTTCAATGGATTTATTTGGGAAACAAGAACATATATTACTACATATATCCCAATACTCATTAATGATCTAAAAGAAATTTTTGTGGTGGAATGCATCTCCTACTTGATTTATATGTTTTTACAGGTAATAATATCTGAAGGAATATTCATTTCAAGTCATCCATGTCATGTAATTCTCTTATTTATAGACTATACAATCACTCCTTATGCACTCCATTGATTAAAAAGAGTAATATGATCCACATGAATTTATCTTATGCGATTACATTTGGTATGAAATTTGAGTAGACTAAAGTAAACTCTATCATGATCTTATAAATATATTCCCTTTCAAGACCATGAAACATTTAGAATAATTCAATTGTACCCATTTTCAATTTTTTTGAAATGTAGGCATCGAAACTATAGTTTTTTATTCCTAAATAGAGGGGTATAAATATATATATCAATGTTTGATTGAGATTTCATGTCACAGAGACATGTTCATTTTTTATACACCATGTTTCACTCTTGTATTCTTGGAAGATATTTTAAATTTATCTTTTATATTTAAATTCAGATGCCTATTTAGAAAGGTCATATCTATTTTAGTGTTAAGAGAGAATAGTTGGTATTTTGAAGATCTGTTCATAAAATTTCAAGTCAGAATTTGGAACCATGTATCTAATAATAGTTCCATATTTTTGAGACACATATAATTCGGTGGTGTAATAATATTTTTTTTATATTTGGTTTAATATATTAATATTGAAACAAATAGTTTTCTCTAGAGAGGGGTGATCAAATTAATTATCACTTTTAGTTAAAGGGAATAATGTCTGTGTATGAATTATTTTATTTGATGTAAAATAAAATTTATATATTGAATAAATGTTATGAAAATTAAATAATGACTTAGTGATATTTTAAAGTTTAATGATTAATAAAAATGATATTATATTGTGAAATTATTCAAATCGACCTCTTATTAACTATATTTTGAATAGTTCCACAGTTGTTTCACCTATAAACAAATGTGTAATATATATGGTGAGAATTGACATAACAATGATATCATCATGGAATATCCTATATTATTATGATAAAAGTGATACAACAAACCACTCGAATCTTACTCTGGAAATACAAAATCAATTTTTGTGTCTCCTATAAAACTATAGATTGTTCTATTTCTCTTCTACTCATGAAATAGATTACCAATTACTTCATTACTTATACTTGCTGATTCCATCCTATAAATAATATAAATGAATGGAGGGAGATGTTTTAATTTTTAAAAATTAAATAAATATCATGAAGAAATAAATTGAACACAATCACAATTAATAATATAAATTGTCACTGAATATTGAAACTAGTTAACAAAAGGGAGGTTTTTTCTATAAGTTAAATAATAAAACACAAAAATTGAAATCTTTCACTTTCCTAATGACAAACATGTTCTACCCTTCCATACTATAGATAATATTTTCGAACAAGGAAGGATATAATATCACAGTAGATTTAAAATTAAAGAATAAAACATCGAGAATGTGAAAAATAGAAGATGAAACAGTGTGAGTTGAATAGACCATTATTTCCTATTCTACTTTTCATAAAATATATTAGATCCATCCTACTTTATACTATGAGAAACCCTCCTAGATCCTTGATCATTTAAAAATATTCTATTTTTCCTTCCTTCATATGATTCAATCTTCCAAAAAATCTATAGATAATATTTTTGGTATTTCTTGTTTACATGGTTATGATTGATTTCACTTATCACAATACACACAGACCACTATAGTTTTCTTTTATAAATGATGGTGTGGAACAATAAATAATCCATGTGAAGTATATATGATAAAGACTCAATGTAATACACAATCCATTAATTTCATATTCACAAATAAATTCATACATAGGTCACTAAATTCATACGTGGAGAAAATTCATACAGGTTGGTTTTAAAATCATATGATCTCCCCTTGAGAAATTAAAACATGGAAACCTCAAACTATATTGTGGGAAAAATCCATACACTGGTATCAATGATTTTATAGAACCACTTTTTTTAGAACTTCCTTTAGTCACTTGATATAATTATTAGAGCACTAAAAATTCTATATAGGACTTTCTCTAAAAATTTAAAAGATAAAATAAACAATAAAAAGTAATATTTAAAACCATTTTCTCAATAAGTTATGAATTATTCCAATAAACTAAAATTTAAGAATTACACATAAAATGATGAAATAGTTTGATGAAAATCATTATAACTCAATGTGAAATATATGAAAATGTTGATCTTTTCATTGATGCCTTTGATTTGATGAATGGTAGAGATACTTATAAAACGGTGATTCATGTTATTTGTAATTATTTTTTAAAAAAACAATGAGATACTATATTGATGATATTTTTATCAATCCTAGTACATTTTTATGTCAAATCATCATCTCAAAATGATTTTTTACAAACAATTATCAACAAAACTAAAGATAACCCTCTTGAAGTAATTCATGGGGTAACTTTAGGGTTATACATATACATATATATATGTATATATCATGTGTGTTGTCTATAAACATTGAATTAATATTTATCCAAAGATAAATAATACAATAATAAAAATTACCTTTCCTCAAAATCATTATTAATTTAAGGGAATCTAAGGACAACTTGTCTACATTTGGTGTTAAATAAAAACCACTCTAAAAAAAATTCACCCTTTTGGGAGCTATTGAAAAATGGATAATATTACTAATGGGATAGATATTAAAAATGTTAATTTGATAGAGTAAAGTAGTAAATATCAAATCCTCCCATGTAAATTACTCAAATTAAAGACAAATCACTAATCCTTTATGTAGCCACATCAAAATTATCCATCAGAACCCTTTTCCCCAGCAGAAGAATGTGGGTAAAAAAATATTTACTACCTTAGTCATAAAATGTTAATGATTTATAGTAGGTATTCACTTATTGAGAATAATTATCTTTAATTGATATTGATGGAATAAAATATATATCATTGTCTATATATTGATAATCAATTAATAGTCTTTAATATAACCCCTTTGAAATAAACCATTGTTCACCACATATTGACTGGATAATTACTGAGATAGATAGTTATTATCCAATAGTTCGAAATCTAGTTCATCTCTCAGAGGGATACAAAAGGAAAAGTGGTAGTATAATTTCCAATATCCTAACCTTCCCTAGAGAAACTATTTTTAGATATTGATCCCCACAAAAATGAGGTTTTATCCATAAATTTTTCATCCCAATCATGGGAAATATATTTTATGGCCCCTTAAAAAGTATAACCCAAAAAAAGAACAATAAAAAACTCATCCATATTATATTGGGAGTTATATTAGTTTCTCCAATAAATTCACTATTTAGGTACACCTCCCTCCACTTATAAGGTTTCACCAATAGTGATAAAAAAATAAATCTCTTTTCATAGGTTTATATTTATCCTTTCAAATTCTATTAAAAGGAATTAATATCATTGGATGTTCAAAATTGGTGATGATGAAAATAAATGTGGAATTTTCTACTAAGAAAGAGTTTTTGACACATTTTTTTAATCAAACATGGGATTTTATAACAAAATTTTACCTTAAAACATTAATATATCATATCCATTAGTAGCACAATATTCATGTATATGTGTCTTATAACATGGATGATACTCTCAATGACCTAAAGCTAATTGAAATAATCATCCATATCAGATAATTATGAGTAGACATTCCTTTTGTAAACAAGTAAATAATGAAATTGATATAACCTTGACCCATTATAGGTCCTCATTTACAAATTTTAATAATTTTCTAAAAATTATTGTGCTAATATTGGACTATTTATTAAAGAGATTTATTCCCTTGGAGGGAGCTAAGAAAGTTTTTATCTATAGATGGGTAGTAAATTTCATCATATATGATATCATGAAATTAAATAATGTACAATAATAACAATGATTTTATGGGTTTGTTATAAGGTGAATTTATGTTAATGTGATCCTTGTAGTTATTAAATAATTCATGATAAAACATGTGTCCCACATCTAACAGGAATAAAATCTATTACCAAATCTAAAGGCTTTAGTACTTTTTCCATTTATGATTCATGATTTAGTGGAATTCAAAAATTAGTTTCATAAATATTCAGTTTTATAATATTCAATCATCTACAACCAATGATTACATATTTCATAAAATACTCCAATACATTTATCTATATGAAATAAATAATATAAGTTTATACACACTAGTGACCTTAGGTAATTGATGTTGTTATTCACTTATACAAACTTATATTACAAATTGTTAAGAGTTGTACCACTAAATAAAAAATTTAAAAATTCCATGATCAATTATTTGAATTTAGACATCATCATAGAGATTAAGGTTCCTCTTAATTACCTCATAGATAATGAAATGATGTTATTCCATTTGATTTAAAGAAGTAGTATTCAAAAATAAAATATCCAATTTAATCAATTATCTCACTCTTACATAGATGAAAATATATATATATATATATATATATATTCCTTTAATAAGGATTTATTAAATATAAATAAAATAGTTGATAGAGACAAGAAGATCTTGACTGAATAAATTTTCAATACTTTGGGGGAATACAACACTACAACATATACTCGTATACAAGAGACCTTATTTTCACATTAGTATAGGATTGAATTAGTTTTACACATGAATGTCAAATTCAACTCACATTGAATAAAAATTTATAATGATTTGAATGAATATTTATTGTATAAAATTAAATTGTACAAGATAAAATATGAATATGACAAATTTTTGTGAAAATTATTTAACCATGAGGTACACTAGGATTGTGTTTTCAGAGAGTTAAACATTAATATTGTCTTTCAATAATTTATTCAATGGGGAGTATCATTTAAAAAATTAATGATACAAATTAAACAACAAAAAACTAAAGATGAAGTGGGAGGAAATAAATTATATTCATGCTCTACTAAAATAGAACGTACACATTAATCAATTTGAATAGAGAACATGTGATGCCTCCTCCTAATGATAGTTTCTAATGAAACACTTCATATGAAATATTTATGTTAGATTATAGTGGTCCTTTTCACAATACCCTAAACTATGTGACACAATATCTATACACAAAACCATGAATACATGTTTTACTATCCTCTAAATTCATAATTTTCTATTTCTTAAAAGTTAATTTATGGTTATGTGAGAACCCAAAATATAAATTAAATAAAAAAATCACAAGAAAAATGACACATTTTAAAAAATTAAAAACCTTCCTAGAAAATTATAAATTCAAATAGTCACATACATCTAAACCAAAAGGTATTCACCTATTCTAATATGCCACACATCATCTAAGGTCTTATTTACTAACTGAAATAATGAAATGTCATCATGGTCACCCGAACCAATCCACCATCTTCATCGTTATCCGCAATACTATTAGAACCACCACCTCTAGCCATTGCAAACATCTAAGACTGTATTACACACTATATAAAAAGATATAATAAAGAGAGCCTTTAGGACTAAAAAAACCTCCACCATCACCACTATATAATCAAACAACTAGAGTAGGAAAAAAATCATAAAAATAGGAACCAGCGACTTAAAGGATGAAACACCCTGAGCAAAAACTCCAGCCCAAAATGAACACCAGTGTATAAAACTCAGAACCCTCAAAACCACACCAAACATGGAAACTAAAACCACTGTCATCATTGAGTATAAAACCCCACAAAACTAAAATTTTAATACAAAACAAACATGAGGAAGGAAGTGCCATAAAAAATCCAAAGGAACCCAATGAAGGCTATTCCAGCTGGTATGTCATCCACTTCTAGAAAATTGCATCCTAAAACCTTCTTAAAGACCACCAAAACAAACCAAACTGAGTAAGGGTGATGGATCATGAATCCAGAGCATATTTTGAGGTAGGATAGTTCGTAATTATATTATTAAAACATTTTTTATAATATGATAAATCCAACACATATTCAATGTCTATCAAAAACTAGGATCTTCATATTCTCTATTTTTAGTCTAGTGCATATGTTTAAGAGGCTATTTAAACTATCAACGCTAGAGGAGAACCAAAAAATAGAAGAAGGAGACTACCCATGGAATGTGCTTCAAGGAAACTAATGTTTGATCAACCAAAAAAACCAAAACTACCACGAAAAACTAGTGCATGGGGCCATGATGGGTTCCAAAATGTATAAATCTTTCAATAAGACTGGTGGAAGAATCAAAGAAGTCATCAACAGAGAGTTGAAACCTGAAAAAAAAAATCAAGTAAAAAACTGGAATAACCGAGCCCCCAAACCTCTCACTATGTCAATATTATATAAGAACATTCATGCCAGACCATGGATGGGGTCTAGTGTAAATTGAAGAGGAAAAACGATAAGATGGGAAGCAAGTTCCATGAAATGAAAAACCAAAGAACCAAGTACCAGAATGAAATAATAACCCTAAATTATTGGTGGTTGTTATACTACTTCACCATATGCTACATTTCTCATAATACATAAGAACATGGTATATTTAAAATAACTATTTGTTGAGATATTTTAAAATTAGGATTATATTTTCCTCCCATAGTGTGTAGGTTCACCTAACCCATAAAAATGTTCCCCATTTTAAGAACTATTTATGAATAAATTTCATTTATCAGAGGATAAATAGTTTCGCATTAATATCTTATTTTTTTTCCTAACCACATGACCCCACTAATTTCATTTCCCCATGGAATTTAGGTGTTTAAATATCCACCTATTCATTTTAGGTTTTAATAGTCACCCATAAACTAAAATTTGTTTCTTTTCTTGAACTATATATGGATTTATTATTTTCATCACATGATATGTGATTGTTCATAGATCTTATATAAAAGAACCCATAAATATTTATTATCAAACCTCATTCCATATTTTATTATGGTGATTAATTCCCCACTAATTCATGCATGGTTTGGTCTATCACTTCCACACCTATATACCCTTTTTCATTATTTTATTTTTGATATCACACTCTAAAACATCAGTTTTCTATTCATTAACATTATATATTTAATGGTAGAGTGTACATTTAAAACTATATTCATATTTATTATTATTATCATAGAATACATATGGAAACCTTTATATCATATCCTAGGACCAACCATAAATTACTCTCATATTTCATTCTCAATTTTACACATGTGTTTGGGTTTCCACTAATTCACAATGATTTTTTCTCATAATTATCATTTTTAGGATCCCTTTCACTCTAATTAATTTTCTAAAATTATACTATGATATTTCATTTTCTTATTTATTCATATTGGGTCTCTCATGTAATAGTTTACATTCCGATTTTTTATTTTATTGGTTCATGTTATCACATGATACATTTTAGCACCCGAATTTCCTATCCTAGAACCAACTATAATATTCTTCCCCCATTAATTCCATCATCATCCCAACCACCTTGGTTTTTGAAAATAATAATTCACATAGGATTCCTTCAACTGATTCTATTCTAATATATGGTATCATTCTTTATAATTACACATATTTTGATTCAGGCTATCACATTCTAGATATTATTATCTTCATCCCCTATCTTAGTAACAAAAACTTTATATCATCCACCTCAACAACCATTTCATTCACCCTTCTAATGTTAAATACTTATTACTATATGTTAGTTTTTATTTCATTGTTTCATCACTATAGTTCTCTTCCAAATAAATTCTCAATGCTTTATTTAGACTATATTTGTTTAACATAAATTTATAATCATATAAATATCATTGAATGATTCCATTTCGCATAATATACATCAGGTATTTTATTTTAGAATTAATATAATCCTTTCAATCCTATTTGTAATGGGTTGTATTTAGGGACTCTATTTTTCATGGATAAGACACAAGCTCCACATATATGTCCCACCTAAACCCATAATTTAAAAATATTTATTAGTGATCCTAACATATCCATCATCATTTCACCCCATAAAATTTATGTTATTTATTTTTTTATTTATAACATAAAATTTTCCATTGATAAATATATGGAAAATTCCATTAAATTCCATGATTTCATATGTTTGATGCCCTATCAAAATTACCATCCTTTTTATTAGGTTCGGTTATTTATACTTATATTATTCTTTATTCACAGTGGTCCAACCTTATTCTCATTGAGTTAATGAAACCATAATGTAAAACCCAAGATACATATCCTATGAGAATAATTTTTATGTCACATTGGTTAAAGCTACAAGACCTTAAACATCAGACACCATATCCATATGATAAAATAAGGCATTTTTTCATTTTAATTTAACTCATTATTCATATCAAAGTTTTAAATTATACTATAAAAAATAGTATTATGGTCTAAATAATTTTAACTCAAGATACACATTTTTTATTCCATCTATATTTTTAATTTATAGGAGTTTAATTCAAAATTCACAATAAATCGATTTCTCCCTTGTTACTAGGAAAGTGACCTTACATTAGTCGAATCACTAAGAATATAATATAAGGGAGATCGACCAATGATATCAATATGAACTTAAAAAAAATTCAAATTTTCTATCTACCAAATTAATGGTTTCTTGTACTCTAGTTGTATTCTCAATTAAAAGTGAGTTATTTATGATTATATAGGGAAATAAACCCCCTTTGTTTAAATAAGTATCACCTTAAAATCCAAAATCCTTTTAATCAAATATATGAGACCAAAAAATCAGGAAATCTTATTTAGATCCACATTTAAAGAACAAAAACTATAAATCAAGATATATAGTTTTCCTGGTAATGAAACTCTAATTATGGACACAGAAAATGTCAATTCTTCAATTATTAATATAAACCCTTTTTAAGATTAGAGAAAATATAGAGCACAAAAAAATTAAGATTCATTGATTATTTTTTATTAAAATTGACAAATTGAGGTGTGAGTAAATTTCAATTCTTCACTAATGAAAAAAAACATTTTATAAATTGAGAAAAAGTTATGGAATAAATTAATATAGTTACAATTATTTTGGGGGCAAATTCATAGCCTTGGTTAATGTTAATGATGTTATTTATTGGTCAATGGGTCTTCAAAAAATATAGAGAATATTCTTATTTATCATTTATAAAAGTTCATGAAACTATTAGAATAAGCATAATGATGTACCTTTATAATACAAAACCCATTCAGGAATTTTTTTCCCTTATTATTTTATCTATTTCATGGTTTTTACTACCTTTAGACTCTTACATAATTTTATTTAAAAAAATAACATTAGAATATGATGAGAACACATGTTCTCTATATATAACCCACATATTCATATCTAAGATAACATTTCATGGAAGAAATAATATTATTTTCATATTTTTTCAAGTAGACTATCCCTGACCTAGGTTGATGGTACATGAACAACATATATAACTTATCTATATTTTTTATAGAGCACATGTGATTGAGGATAAATGATTAACTAGAACCATTGAAACCAACAACCTTTGACATATAGAGAATAGTATCATAGAAAATTTTCAAGGTTTTCAATCGATCTATAAAAATGTCTATCTATCTAAGTATGAGAGGGAGTAATAAAACACAACTCAGTTTCTAGAGGCTACTGAATAATTTTTTAGAACTTCAAGGTAATCCTTTAGCATCGATAAAATTCAATAAAATGTTTTACTCTAAGAAAAATTACACTACCATATGTATATAACTAGAATTTGATCAAGAGGTAAATATTCTCATATTGTACTGGATTATGCTAAATTAATATTCTTATCGAATAAAACCCAAATAGAATTATTTCCTTTAGAGTTTTTGGGGAGATCTATGGTGAAATCCATGATTTTTTCTCATTTACATTATTGTATTTGTAATATTTGTAACATCCCCTTAGACTTAGGAATCTTAAACATAACATGAAGACATAAAAAACAAGGAAACATACTAGGAAATATCTCTCTTCATTATTTCCCACCAAAAATACTTTTCCATAACTCTATTCATCTTTCTAGTTACAAAATGAATACATAATGATGAGCTATGAACTTCTTCCAATAGATAATTGTTAAATTATGGTATATATGATACAATTAATCAATATATGAACTATATAATTCCATAATAATCAAGGTTGAATACAATAAAATTTATCACCATCTATTAGAGTAATAAATCACCCTTATCTACCTCTTTATTATTCACACAGAAAAATGGATGAATACTGAATTGATAAAGATAGTATTTCTCTCCTTAATTAAATATTTCATGGTTCATCATGTGAAAATAATAAAATATCATATAATTGTGTATCATCGTCATAGATAAGTAGGAAAGATCCTTTTGACTCAATGATTCAGCCACCCTTTTCACTTTTCTATGGTGGAAATTTATTGAGAAGTCATAATCATTAATAAACTCAAATTGTTTTCTATGTAACACTTCCAAATATTTATGAGTCAATATATGATTTAATCTTTTATGATTAGTATATATGTCATACCTTTATTTGTAATGATAATTCCTTCATATCTTTAATGAAAATATTAATGTTGTTAACTATTTATTATATCTTAGGTAATTGTAATTATAAATCATTAATTGATTGAAGGAATAATCTATCACCATATCATTTTATATAATAAAAAATCCAAACCCATTCTTCAATGCATCATTTTTAATCAAAAACCCTTCTCCACTGGGTATTTGGAGTATAAGTGGAACAACTAAACAACTCTTTAATTCCTTGAATTTGAATTCACATTTCTTAGTACAAAGGAACTTGACTCCCATCTGAGTTAACATAGTCATTGTATCAGATAGCGTTGGGAAATTATTCAGAAAGCATTGATAATATCAATCCAATACAATAAAAATATGGATCTCAGTCATTGTGGTTTGTTTGGGATAATGTTCAATAATATTTTTCATTGATGGACCCATTGATATATCATTTGGTGAGATTACATGACACAAAAGTGAAACATTCTATATATAAAATACACACTTTTTAAATTCAACATACTTATTCCCCTTCATTAGGGTCTTTAGTACATTCCTCATGTGAGCTTCATGATCTTCTTTTTCTTGGAGTATATAATAATATCATCTATAAAGACTACGAGAAATTGATCAATGTAATATCTAAAGAATAAAATCATTAAATAAATGAATATATTAGTGGAACCAGTAATGTAACACCACATTATTTTATAATAAATATTTCTTCAAATAATTTAAAAAAAATTATAGTTTTTTATACACACAAACTTGAGTCTAAATGAACAATAATATAGTATATTGTTATTACCTAGACACTCAATAGGATATGTGACTAATAATAAAAAAAATTAAAAAATACATGTTTTATATAATGTTATACTTTGAAAAATAAGTACACAATTTTTAGTTAAGTCATTAAATTTTTTAAAAATACAATTTTTCCTCAAAAATGGTTTTTATTGATTTTTATGAGGAAATAATATTATTATTTTAATATAATTTTATAAAATATATTTGAAAAAATTAAATTCATTATTTAAATCATTATTATAAAATTACAATGGAGTGAGTTTTTAATAATTATCCAAAAATATTTATTTTTCATTGATTATTGGAAAATAATGATTTTGTCGAAAATTATCTTTTTATTTCAAGAATTTACAAAATTTATTTATCTTTAAAATGGTTTGAAAGTAACCTTAGGTAATTTATATTATGAATAATATAATAATATTCATATCAATTAATTTTTTGTTTCATTTTGTTATGAAAATTTTATACCTAAGGAATCAATACTTCTAGAAGACTTCTTTTTATTATGCTTTATAGGTTTATCATTAAATTAAAATCTAAAAAATTATATGAATTGAGTTTGTTCAAATAATTAAATATTTTGAAAATTCATAATTAATATTATTTAATAAATGTTAACTCAATTTTTTTCATAATTAATTGTAAAAACAATGAAACAAATTGTTACCATGGTTATGGTTAAAACATGTTTTGGGGGGGTTAATTGAGTAATTAAGGGTGAAATTACCAACTAAACTTTTATAAATCCTATTGAATGGCCCCATTAAAACATCATAACATAATAAATTAGAGTATATGTCTATTTGGAGTCATTTATCTTGAGTAAGACATTATTTTATTTTAATCATTAATGAATTTCTAAGTCTATCCTCTCCCCCACATATAAAAAGACACCCCTCATTTATCATATTTACAAAAAATCAAGCAATATTGCTCAAAAAAATTCTACTAAATTATTTTATCATCTATACTACCCCTTAATTAGAGGTTTTTTATTCTTAAATTTCCATTATAATATTCTTTAATAATGGATCTAGATTAGGCCAAGTGAAAGGGGGTAATTATCCAACCTAAACTATTTCAAGTTATTTATTCTCCTACCTCTTATAAATATTTTTTATTATTCATAAAATAATAAATTAGGATTCTCAATATACTAAAATATTATTATGATTTTTAACCACCATTATCTACCCTATTTCCCATCAAATAGGATGTAAAATTATCTATCATGCATATGTGTGGACTACCACTTCCATGTAGTGATACAATTCATTTTCCATCAGCATCTTTCATTGATTATTATTATGATGGGTTTAAAGATTATATATTAAATTTATGATATAATTATTCTTACTTAATTATAATATTATATATACCTTATTACCTCCTCATCCATTAGAAGATGATAACGTCGCTCATGGGTATTTGTGGGCTACCACCTCAGTGATGTGATGTGATTCATTTTTCATTTCTATTTTACATAGATGGTGATAATAAATGATTTATTATATATATATACTATTTATGATATAATTATTTTTTATTTATTTATTAAATAATATTTATCTTTCTTTCCTTCATTTAAATAGATTATGAAAACATCCTTCATGCGTATGTACACAATACGGTCTCTAGGAACGAAGTAAATAATTTTTCAATATGTACCATTTTATGGATGATTATAAATATTTATATAATTAATAAACATGATATTTATATCATAAAAAAGTTCTTGAGATTTTGGATCCATGATTAAAGTATAAACATCAAAATATAATTAAAAAATCCATGAAAAATGAAGCAATTAACACCCAGAAACAATGATTTTAATAAAATAAATATTAATAAATTGATGTTTAAACGTTATAAGTAGATCATATATGAATTTTTAGTATATAAATGATAATAGGAGAGAGTTAAAAATAATAATTTATTATTTAATATTATAGAGTTCCTCAAAAATAGTCACAGTTGAGGTAAGATATTTCATCTCAATTTCCACTATATTGAGTCATATATGGTATTATACACCTATTTACTTTTATATGGTGTATATACTAAAAATTTTATGTATTTAATTTGAATATAAATTTATTCATGATTATTTAACTTATAATTCATGTTATTATTTCAAAGGTTTACAATTTAAAATTTTCTACAAGTAAGGATTTATTTCAAAATATCATTTTTTTGGGATTTATGATATTTTCATTGATGGAATATTATTATATATACTTCATAAAATCCATATATATTATTATAAAATTGGTATTTAAAGAGTTTCCATATCTTCTTCCAACTTTTTCTCACTTTGGAACATGAATCATGAAAATAAATATATAAAATAAAATCTTATCTTATTTCACTATTGACTATGTATGTTTTTTCTCTATCTCCATATTTTTATAAATTGTTTTAGAAAGTCTGTTTTAGGGATATATTATATCATATATAATTTTTATATGGTTTTAAAAGTGTAATTATTATTTTTTCTTAAGCAGTCTTTTTTTTTTACTTTATTTATAAAAATTCAAAAGGAATGTTTATTTTTAACATATCGAATGTTTATAGATTTTCCTACCACCATAACCATTTTATGATATTTATATTATTATATAAGTTTTAAATTGTTTTACAAAGAATATTATTTAATGAATTCTTATTTTAATGTTTTAATTCTATTTTCTATTATTATCATGAGGACATGATTTTATTATAACACCTATATTTCCATTAAATTTATGGCCATTATTTATCTCTTACTAATTTGTGGTTATTAACTTTCTCTCGAAACAATCACTTTATTGTGATCATTTTTCATTAGAAATTACATTTCACTTAAATATCCAAATTATCTATATCACCAAAATTATTATTTCCTAAATGTTTTACCATCTATACATACAATGTTTTACTAATAATGTTATTTTATTAAATTTAAAAATGTTGATTTTTCATATTCATTACTCCATGAAGATATTTTTTGATAAGGTATACTATTTATAAATTAATTTTATCAATAAATATATGAACAATACATTAGATATGTTTTGATGGGTGGGGGCTGATTAAGATATCCCATTGATGCATCAATATGTATCATGAGAAAAACCAGGTGGCCAAAAATATTGAATTTTTTTTATACATATATATCGATTAAAATATCTTGGAAAAAATACTTGAATATAATTATATCATAAATTTTTATATATATATGTCCAACATTAATCATTTCCTCAATTAATAAATTAGTTATTATTACCCATGAGATTACTTCAATGATATTATCCCTAGAAGAATTTTTTGATCAATTTATTGATTAAATGGAACATGTTTTTAGTAAATAATTCACCATATTGATTATAAATTTTTTATTCATGTTAGTTTTGGTTTCACATAACCATTATCGAGAAATTGAGTTCAGCCTTTATTTGTTTTATTTTCCTCTAGATATGAAGAAGGATATTATGAATAATATTAAGGATGTGAGACTTTTTATTATAATATTTTTTATATTTTTAATGTAATATAAGAATCACGTATGTATCTGGTTATTTAAGATTGCTAAACTGATTGATCAATGGTTATGTGATCAAATGAATCATGAGAAACATTAATAAAATAGGCATCTACTCTGGGTTACTAAAGTTTGTGCTATTAGAGTTTGTAATAGACTATATTTATTTGAAACCATGGGAACTGGATATTAAATGAAAACATATAATATTATTATTATGATAATCCCTTATAATATTTGGTAAAATTTATTATTATAGGGATTTTTATTTTATGGATCAAAAATTTTGATGATTATAAGTAAAGTCAGTGTGTCACATTATTTAGTGATGGAACCTACTAGAAGAAAGTGAATCAAAACATTTATCCAATGAATATATTTCCTTATTGTGAATGCTAATATATCTAGTGTTATAATTTTATAGATCATAGCCATGTTAGGAATTCTTACAATAGTTATCATGAATAAAATTTCTGGTATAGAGCAACCTATTTTTCACTAACATGATTCACATATATTGGACCACTTCATGATGTATAAGAATACATATTTCAGTGGAACTAATAATCCATTGGTGTCCAAGAAATAGATTATTTCACTCAAAATTATACTCCTGGATTTGTGAAGTAATGAATATGAAAGGGTTATTCTGGTAGTGTATTGTTTGAGAGGAGATTCCAATCAATAGTGGTAATTTTTATAGAATACTATTGGGGTTGTAAAAAAATAAAAAAACATTGAATATATAAAATTTAATTTGATATTCATTGAGAATGAATTCCCCTAAGAACACTGAGTTGAGATGGAAAGGAAGTTACTCACTTTAAAACAGAAGGAAGAAGACGATTTATTAGAGTATGAGTCTAACTTTACAATATTATACAGGAATTTCATAGAATATATAAATAATATGGAAATCAAGATTGATCATTTCTTGGATGGGTTTATGTATAATCATAAAAGGTAATTATTTTCTCAAACAATTTCATCATATGATGAAATAGTATTCTATTCCATTTATATAGAGAAATATATTTTCTAGACTTTATATCATAATGGTCAATCTAGTGAATAATATTTCAGATGAGATATAAGAAAAATAAAACACATAAAAAAATATGGGGACCAAAGAAATTTAAATTATGTAAAAATAGTGTTATAATACTAGAAAATGAATTTTGGGCATTGTATTTTGATACAAGTGTGAATATTAGGGTCATCTGAAAAATGAATGTAATGAGATGAAATAAACCACTACAATCTAGTACATCAAATATAAAGATACATAGCATTATTCAAAATAGTTCTCCAAGTATCAATAGAAATTACCATGGAATAATCTGAGGGGAAAATGCTAAGAATATGTAATTAATATAACTATAGTGGAAGTTCCAAGTAATGTGGTGAAAATTTACACTTATCATCCACTCTAAAAGTAAAAATGTTTTATTTGATTTAGTTTATACCCTTATTTTATATCTAATGAATTTTATAAAGGTATCACATATCTACCTCAATGATTATATTTTTATTTCTTAGTGAGAAATATTATTGTTATGATGATTTTATGTCAAGTCTATAGATCCTCTTTAGTAGAAGTTTGTAGGACATTTCTTCCTAGAAATTTTTTCCATTCTTCCACATTTTGAGGTGATTTTGTTCAAGAATTTCCTCTCTTAGAATAGAGATCATACCAATTATCTTATATGGGAAGTCAAATACAATATTTTAAGTCAAAATGTGATTTTCAATCATTTTAGGGATGAATGTGAACTACCAATGAAAATTACTTCCATCATATAATTTTTAATAAATATTCAAAAGGGATATTTATCTCATGTGGTTGGGGATAAATAAAAATTGAAGTTATTTCTATTGCATGATATTTTATGGATTTATTTCTATAAGTGTTTCCTACTATTCCCCTAATAATGAAGTTTAGTTTTTAATAGAACTCATAATTGGTGTTATACCTATTTCAAATAATCTATATTGTCTGTTCCTAATTGAGTAAAAGGAATTGAATAATAAATTTTAGAAGAATCTAGATGAAGGGTTCATTTTTCCTAGAACTTCACCATGGGAAAAGAAGGCATAGGACTAGGCTATTCCTGGCCCCCTAAAAGTTTTTAGAAAAAAATAAAATCAAACAAGAGAGTGGAATATTTAAATAACTCGTACCCAAAAATAGATACATGTCATATGGATCAAAATCTCCACCATAGTCATAATCAGAAGCTGCTCCATTGTCTGCCATCTCCCATCTCCCATTCAGAATGTGAGTTATATTGTTGGAAGAGTGTGGAATACATATTTTGAAGCATTTTCTATTCTGTATTGATTTGATACTTGGATTTTCTTTGCCTCCCTCACTTGGTATCATCATCATTCCTCTTAGAATATTTAGAAGATGATCTGGTAGACACGGTCTTTGGAAAATTAGAGTAGTCCTTTCTTGGATTCCTCCTTGGGGGTATAAGAATGAGCCCTTTAGATTTATTCTCTTTCCTATGAGGAATGTAATCCTCAATAAATTCCCTCTCTCTAATTATCTAATCCATGTTGGTGTTAATTTTTCTATCATCATCAGTGACATCCCCCCACTTAGCAAAAAAGTATAAGCCCCTACAGAATTATTGACCTTTCTGCACTGGGACTGGAATCAAGTTTTTGTCCTCCAAAACCATGTCCTTAAGGATCAAACAATTATGATTTAGAGAATAAAACTCTTCATTCCCCACTAGAACCAATTGCAAGTCCTAAACCTATATTTTCTCAGGACAAGCAATCTCATCCAGCCTTCTCTGATCCAATTTCCAGGCCGCATGCTCAGCTGCCAACTATCCTTCCTAATCTTGATTACAAAAAAATTGAGCAGAATTATAAGGCCCCAGTATTAAACATTACATAATTTTTAGTTAATTCAAGAATTCACATTGAGGATCTTTTTAGGTTTATATTTTTAGAGAATTAGACCATAACTATTATATTACATCTAAAAAATTACAAAGTAGAAACTTCTACTCTATCCAAATTTTTTCATAGTAATAAAACTCCTTAAATAAAACAAGAATTATTTTCTTGATATAAATATTCTTGAATTATTCATTTCTCTTACCCTTCTTGATACACTATAAAAAACATTTCAAAAACTTGGGATGAGCATAAAAATATCAGTAAGGATTATAAAATAAGGAAAGAAAACATTAGTCCATCAATGCATTCTAATCAATGAAATCATAATTTTCACTCATAAAACATAATCTATTTAACATACCTCATGAAATCATAAGATTTATTAATAACACATAGAAATCATAAATCATAAAGGTAACTTGTGGCATCTATAACATACTTACATTCTAGCTTTCACAGCTACATAGGGAGTTACATTTGAAGTACCCATCACATTATATTCCCTAAATATATTAGGGTAAACATTAACATTTACCTCTGTCACATTACCCAATGAATTTGAGATCTATATCGGGCTCACCCACCCACAGTTTATCACAGAATCACCTGTATATGTAAACAATGCCCAAGAACCCTAACATAATCATAACACATAAAACAAGCATAAAGGAAAGATAAAATTTCCACATTACAGTCACAACATATAATTTCAAGATATTTACATAATAAATTATTTTCTAAAACCCATTTTCAATACCAAAATACTTAAAAAGATTATATGTTATTTATTTTTATTTTAAAAACATTATGTCTTGTTAAGGAAGGAAAATATCAAATAATTCTCACTATATAGGAAAGGTTATTGTCATTGTGTATGTTAAAAATAAACATTCCTTTTATAATTTAGTATAAATATTATTAAAAAAATATTCCTTTTGAAAACCATTGAATTAAATTAAAATAAAAAGGGTATAATTATACATTGTATAAAATAAAGTCGTGTATAAGTCAAAATATGTCTCAATGAAAGGATATTGAGACAAAGTCCCTTACAAAGATCATATCATTAGATTAAAGTTAATCAATGAAATGATTATTTGTGAAAAATATAAATACACCCAATATAAGTGGATATTCAGTGTAAAAAGATCAAAATTCATTCACACATATTCTTTGAAAAACAAAACCAATGACCTGAATATTTAACTGAATGAAATGAGATTGAGTTAATATTTCCCTTACAAAGATCATTTTGTTAATAAAATACATCAATTATGTGTATTCACTATAAATGCATATAAATCAAGTATAATTACAAGATAGGTTATCAAAATTTATTTTTCACATAATCATAGAATGACATAATCAATAAGTAGGAGATTAACCCAAAGAATAGAAATTAGGTTAAGAAGTTCTCTTACCTTGAGTTTGGCTTGTCTCGTTCGTTCTTTATCTTCCTAAATAATAAACTTAAGTTAATATATACTTGATTAAGATCATTTTTAAAGTTTATTATTACTTTTATATCACTTATTACCTAGCTATAACAATCCTATAATTATTCAAGTTTATATCAGTCATTTTGTCGATGTTCAGTACTTGAGGCAAAAATGAACTTGTTATAATTACAAATTGTACATGTGGTAAAAATTCCATCATCACCATAATATTATTCATGATTTAAGTATCATATATATCTACTATATATCTATTTATATCTGGTATATATGTATTTAGAAAAGTCTATAACATTTGGAGATAAAAAATGAAATGCACCGTTCATGGTGACGGTAAGTCGTACATACGCTTGAATGCTGCTTTCATTTATTTTTCATATTTAAAGGAGTGAAAAATAAATGATAAATAGTTATATTATAATTACATTATAATATAATGTTTTATATACATTTCATAATTTCATTAACGACATCCTTTATATGTTCCATGTATGGAATGAACGAATCATATCACTTTGAGGGGGCGGTAGTCCGCACTTCCTCAAATGAAATTATCATATTTACACATTAGGGAAAACATAAGGGTATGATATAAATGAGAAATACATAATCATAGAGAAAATATAAATATAATATATATCATATATAAATATTGTTCCATCATAATGGACACCATGAGAGGAGGTAGGGGAAAATTGAATAATCATTATTTCGTGAGGTAGTAGTTCACCGTACACAGAAACTGTGTGTTCATATCCATTAGATGGATGTGTGTGTAAGTGTAGTTATAATACTTATTATAAAAACATCCTAATATATTAAGGATACTGGTTTCTTTATGTAATAAAATAATAATAATATAATAGATATTGAATAAGTAAAATAATGGAAAGGAACTTTAGAGAAGACGCTACCTCTAAAACGTGCGACTCCTTTTGATTTGAGCCAAAGGTGTTCTTGATTTTCCTTATTCCAAAGGTAATGAGTATAGGAGTAATTGAGGTATTTTGGAAGATTATTTGAATAGAATTTGGATTAGTCAAGGGTCTTTAGAGGTGTGATTAATTGGGTAGAGGTGGTGGCCTTTTATAAGAGGGAGGAGGGGCACTTTAGAAAGGTATTGAAACATTATTTATTTTATAAACTTATTTTCTATTTAAAATAGTACCAAACTCATTTATTTCAAAGATAAGATATTTTTGGGTCTAAATACTCTCATCCAATAGGTTTTATACAAGTTTATGTCACAAAAGTAACCTTATATTTTAGCTTTAACCTTTAGTTAAAAACATTAACTCTTACCATGTATTCTTGAATTTTCATAATATACGGTAACTATATTTACTATAGAAAGCCAAGATAACCATAAGTGGATAATTAATGACATTTTTAACATTATATAAGTCAGTTGGACGGATATTATATTTTTAGGACTATTATATCATTTAATAAATTAGTATTTGTTTTAAAAACTCATTTATGTCAATTTTGACACTATAAAGTAATTGATTTTTTTTAAAGTCATAAAGACTTGATTCCTTCGAACCAAAAGAAATAACTCAAATATAACATGTCAATATTATCCATAAAATTAGTTTATGGCATAAAAATTTTCAAAATAAATTTATTTTAATATTTATAATATCATTTATTTGAATCCTTTATTAATTAAGTTATCACTACATCATCATTGTGTCATAATTAAATTTATTTATTTAATTTATAAAAATTAAATACAAAATACCATGATATAGGAAATATTTGTATATTTCTAACTACTATTTATATTCTAATAAATCACTTATATAACCCCATATAAAAATTATTTTAGTAACAGATACATGTTTATTTTATTTTTTTCATTACTTTAAATTAATTCTTATAAAATATCATTTTCACACCCAACTGAATACATGGGGTCAAAAATAGACCCAATGATGTCCATGGTCAGAAATATCTCATCAAATAGGATTAGTACATGTAGTTTTATATTATTATAATATTATTTTTTCCCTTATTTACCATATTTACCCTTTAACCATAGTAAATAAAATAATTACTGAAGTTACTATTCATAATGTCCAAAAATAAAAGGTACCTATTTGAACTATTTGAACCTTATGATTGCAAATATGGAATTAATTTTTCAAAATTTAAAACATATAAGTTTCAGTAATTAATTTAAAATTAATTCCTATTGTCAAAACCAAAAAGTGGGTTTTTAAGAAGTAATAACTATCAAAATATTAACATGTGTTTATGTCCAATTTCAATGTGAAATTACTTCCAATTACCAAAATTGGATTAAATGATAAAAATATATTCCATTTATACTTTAAAATAATTAAATAATAATATTTAACCATATAAATTATCTCAATGGGAAAAGTTGTTTTAAATTAAAATTTAGCATATTTTTACTATTCATCAAAAAAATGATAGTTATTAAAAAAATATAAAAAATTTATCCAAATTAAATTTTGATGTATTTATTATAAATAAGAAGTTTATTTTTTCAAATAGAACATATAAAAGTGACAAAAACTAAATTCGAAAAGGGTTCTCCATCAAAAGGCAGTAAAACTCCATTTTTAGAAAAATACTTCTTTTATCTGAAAAATAAAATATGTTCTTATATAATATCTAGATTACATATAAGATGAATTTAAAACATTAAATAAAATATATAACATATATTTTTCATTAAATAAAAAACTATAATGATTGATATGATTTTATAAACATAGTTATTCTCCTTTAAATAGGTTTTTTATAAAAAAACACATCATTTATATTCAATTGATTTTTATTTCCATTTCTAATAAATTTGGTAACCAATGAATACTTATTTAAACATGTGTAAACCATATTTCATAATTTAGTTAATATTATTCATTCCTTCCGTTCCAATTACTAGGTGTTAACTACCATTTAAAATAATAATAATAATATTGTATTATTTTTTAGTATAACTCAAAGTTGTATGCAATGTAAGATTTTAAAAAAACATGTTGTTGTGTGTCGAGTACGCTATCAGAAAAAGTGTCTCCTTTAACATAAAATTAATATCTTATTCATGAGTATTAATAGAAATAAAAAAAATTATTATTCTATAAATACCTGTGTTATTACACCCTTCCCCCCTTTTGGAAATTGTGTCCTCACAATTTTAAAATTGGGCTCAGAAACTTAATTGAAAGTCCCACATCAGAAAAGAGTCAGTAAAACTATCACATTAAAATAATTAAAGATAAGTATAAAGGTCACTTGAGATAACACAAACTAGGATTCCATGAAAACATGGATATGTAAGAGAAAACTAACAATCAAGTTCTGATGGAGAGAGATGGAAAACATGATTAGGAGAAAGTTAATTACCAGAAAACCATAAACTTGTAATGGGTTAAACGGTCTCTGATTCCCCAATAGGAAAAGTAAATGGAAAATGTTTTTGTTTTAGGTTCCTTTTCATAAATTTGAGTAATTTTATTACTTCTTAGACTAATATAATAAGGAAATATACTTACTTGAAAAGTAGTATTTCATCCTTTATTAAATTTCTACCACAAACTCATCTTTTCTCCAAATGATGAGTATTCAAGATGCCATGGTCACACCTAAAGTGCTATAATAAACTTATAGAGAATCATATAATCCAAATAAAATGAACTATATATTTTCCCTATCTCTATACATTAACCAAAACCAAAATGGTTAGTACGAGATTAGATAATCTTTAAAAAGGATAATGATTTATAAAAGGAAATATTACTTTTAATCTCCAAAATTTAGCAAAAATACCCAAATTTCAACAAAGACCATTCAATAAAAAATTATCCTTAAAATTCTTCAAAATAATCCAAAATAAGATTGAAAACCAAAATTCATAAGGATTTGTTCACATAGTCTTCCTTGATAAATCTTAACATTTATCTCCAAATAACATCTACTACTCTTAAAGTCTCATACTAAAAAGTAATTAACCTAATCACATACTCTCTATGATAGGTTAATCATTTCCATAAATAACCCAAATAATTATAAGTCCACAATAAAAACATAGATTCTTCTAAAATAATTTTTCAATCATTACTCCACCAATGAAATCCCATTCTTTTCTATTTTCCTTAGGCATATAGTGTTCCCAAAAGAGAAAACGTCTTCCAAAATAATATTTATCACTTAATCACAAAAACATTTTCCTATACTAAGGATATCCATTTCATAAAACATAAGTTCCCAAAATAAACTTATTCTTGATCTATAAAATCATTTAACTAAATATAATAAGTCATAATAACTAGGGACTTCACGTAGTCCAGTGGTTGGTGATAAATCCCAGTCTTAATTTGGTTATGGGTTCAATTCATGTAGCTTTGTCCGACATGATGGGTTCTGACACGGTCTGCGTGTTTTCCTTTTTCAAAAAATATATAATTTTATAAAATTCCCAAAACATGAGATAAATTCATCAAGAATAACCATAACATATTTTAACCTCAAATATTATCTAATAACTTTAATTTTGCATCCCAAAAATTAATTACAATTATTCACCTCAAAAATGAAAGATCATATGAACCCTAAAGTTTATCCATTATGTTCACACAATAAAAGATAATTCTTCATTGAATAAAATTTTCACATAACAAACTATAAGGCTACACATACAAGAAAAATTCTTCCAAATTAATCCCATCATCAAAATAACATCAATACTTTTAAACATTTCATTATCTAACAATCTACCATAACTCTTTAATACATTATATGTATACTTCTTAATCATTCAGCATTTTTCCTGATACCCAATCCAGGATTTTTCATATTATTCTTTAATACTTCTTTCCTACAATTAGAAAACATGAATCATGTACTATGATTCAATAATTTCAAAATATGAGACAAGAAATAATCCATACCTTTCATAGGCCATTTTCAGTTTCCTCATATTAAATTGGAATGGAATTAGGTATTAGTAAAGATATATTTGTATGGTCCTTATGATCCCATTCCCAAACCTTCATCGTAGGATATCTATTTTCATAATGACCATGCACACCACATTTAAAACATTCAATTGATCCCCCAGAAAGAACATCTTTTCCTTTCCTAGAGTCAACTAAACACTTCCTTTTTACATGGTAGGTAATTGCTTTAGGACATTAATTTCCAAATCTATAACATCTTCTCGTCCCATTGAAGCATTTTTCTAGGTGTTTCTTTCCACATCCTTGACACATAGGTTTTTTAATATACTTACCTTTATGATTATTACTGGAACTCCCATAGAGATTCATTTCTCGCAAAAATGATGCCTTAGAAAAGTCACCAAGGTTCAAGTGGTCAATCATGACTCTAGATAGTTAGTTAATAATAACCAAAAGATTTCTCATTATAGCTCTTCTTTCATTGAGTTTCTTATTCAGAAAACCACCACAGTTTCCTTCACATACATTACTACTTTGGTGCCTACGAGATCCAGCCATTTACTAAAACTAAAAAGTTCAGTGTGAGTATATTAGTAAAATAATCATATACTATCTTATGAGGAGGGTATACACTAAGATATACTTATTCATGTTATCTTAAACTCATTCAGTTTATCTAAAATAACTATGAATATTTCTAATATGCTAACAATTGTGGTTATATAAAACATGTTACTTATATTTAAATAACACCCTAACCCTTAAAAAACATCCTAATATCCAAAGTTGTCTAAACCTTTCCTATGATACCAACTATAAGTCCCCACCCTTAAACATTACATAATATTGAGTTAAGTCAAGAATTCACATTGAGGATTTTTTTTGTTTTAGAGTTTTAGAGAATTAGGCCATAACTATTATATTACATCTCAAAAATTACAAAAATAGACACTTATAATATATCAAAATTATTTCACAATAATAAAACTTCTTAAATAAAAAAAATAATTATTTTCATGATATAAATATTCCTGAATTATTTTTCTCTCTTTCACTTCCTTATACCCAGTGAAAAAGCATTTCAAAAACTTGGGATGAGCATAAAAAGCTCAGTAAGGGTTATAAAATAAGGAAAGAAAACATTAGTCCATCAATGCATACAAATCAATTAAATCATAATTTTCACTCATAAAACATAAAGTCTTTAAAATACCTCATAAAATCATAAGATTTATGAATAACACATAGAAATCATAAATCATAAAGGTAACTTGTGGAATCTATAATATACTTACATTGTAGCTTTCACAGCTACATAGGGAGTTACATTTGGAATACCCATCACAGTATATTCTCTAAATCTCTTAGGAGAAACATTAATGTTTACCTCTATCACATTACCCAATGCATTGGAGAGCTATATCAGGCTCACCTTCCCTCGGTTTATAACAGAACCACTCATATAAGTAAACAATTCATAAGAACCATAACATAATCATAACACATAAAACAAGCATAAAGGAAAGATAAAATTTACACATTGCAGTCACAACATATAATTTCAAGATATTTACATAATAAATGATTTTTTAAAAACAATTTTCAATACCAAAATACGTAAAAAGATTATATGGTATTTATTTTCATTTTAAAAACATTACGTCTTGTTAAGGAATCCAAATATCAAATAATGCTCGATGCGGTGGAAAGGTAGTTGCTATTGCGTAGATTAAAAAGAAACATTCATTTTGTAATTTAGTAAAACACTTCATAAAAAAATATTCCTTTTGAAAACTATTGAATTAAATTAAAAGAAAAAGGGTATAATTATACACCGTATAAAATAAATTCATGTATAAATCAAAATAGGCCTCAATGAAAGGAGATTGAGATGAAATCCCTTACAAAGATCATATCATTATATTAAAGATAAATCAATGACATAATTATCTATTAGAAATATAAAAACACCCAATATAATTGGACATTAATTGTAAAACAATCAAAGTTAATTCACACATATTCTTGTAAAAACAAAAAAAAATGACATGGATATTTAACTCAATGAAATGAAATTGAGTTAATATTTTCCTTACAAATATCATTTTGTTAGTAAAATAGATCAATTATGTGTATTCACTATAAATACACTAAATAAAGTATAATAAAAATATATTATATCAAAATTTATTCCTCAAATAATCATAGAATTACATAATCAAGAAGTAGAATATTAACCCAAATAATGTAAATTGGGTTAAGAAGTTCCCTTACCTTGATTCTGTCTTGTCTCCTTCGTTCTTTATATTCTAGAATAATAAATTTAGGTTAATATATACCTTATTCAGAACCTTTTTTAAGTTTATTATTACTTTTATATCACTTATTAACTTTCTATAACAATCATATAATTATTCAAGTTCATATTAGTCATTTTGTTTATATTCGGTACTTGAGTCAAAAATGAACTTGTTATAATTAAAAATTTTCCATGTGGTCAAAAGTCTATCCTCACTAAAATATTATTCATGATTTAAGAATCATATATATCTAGTATATATTTATTTAGATCTAATATATATTTATTTATAATCTTCCATAACATTTGGAGATAAGAAATGAAATACATTGTTCATGGAGACGGTAAGTCATACGTATGCATGAATGCTGCTTTAATTTATTTTTCATATTTAAAGGAATAAAAACTAAATGATACATAGGTATATTATAATTAAAGTATAATATAATGTTTTATATACATTTCACAATTTTATTAATTCCATCCTTTATACATTCAATGCATGGCATGAACGAGTCATATCACTTTGAGAGGGCATTAGTCTGTACTTCCTCAAATGAAATTATCATATTTACACATTATAGAAAGAATAAGGATATAATATAAATGAAAAATATATAAGCATAGAGACAATATAAATATAATATATATCATATATAAATAAATTTCCATAATAATGGCCTCCTTGAGAGGAGGTAAGGGAAAATTGAACAATCATCGTTTCGTGAGGCAGCAGTTCTCCGTACACATAAACAATATGTTCATATCCATTAGATGGAGGTGTATGTAAGTGTATTTATAATCCTTGTCATAAAAAAATCCTAGTATATTGAGAATATTTTTTTTTTTATGTAATCAAATAATAATATTATAATAAACAGTGAAAAAGTAAAATAATGTAAAGGAACTTTAGAGAAGACGCTACCTCTAAAACGTGCAACTCCTTTTGATTTGAGCCAAAAGGCATTCTTGATTTTCCTTATACCCAAAGTAATGGTTCTAAGAGTAAGGGAGGTATTTTGAGTGATTATTTTAGAATAATTGGTACTATACAAGGGGATTTAAAGGTATGATTAAGTGGGTATAGGTGGTGGCCTTTTATAAGAGGGAGGAGAGGCACTTTAGGAAGGTATTGAAATATTATTTTATTATAAAATTATTTTCAGTTTCAAATGGTCAAAAACTAATTTATTTAAAATATAAGATGATTTTGGGTTGACATAATCTTAAAATATAGGTTTTAGACAAGTTTAGGTCACAAAAATTAACCTTATATTTTAGCTTTAACCCTTAGTTACAAACATTAACTCTTACCATGTCTTCTTGCATTTTCATAATATATGGTAACTATATTTACTATAAAATTCCAAGAGAACCATAAGTGTATCATTAATAACATTTTTAACATTATATAAGTCATTTGGACGAATATTATATTTTTAGGACTATTATATCATTTAATAAAATAGTATTTGTTTTAAAAACTCATTTATTTCAATGTTGACACTATAAAGTAATTGTTTTTTGTTAAAGTCGTAACAACTTGATTCCTTCGAACCAAATAAATTAACTCAAATTTATTAAGTAAATATCATACATAAAATTAGTGTATGGCATAAAAATATTCAAAATACATTTATTTTAATATTTATAATATCATTTATTTGAATCCTTTATTAATTAAGCAATCACTACATCATCATTGTGTCATAATTAAATTTATTTATTTAATGTCTAAAAATAAAATATAAAATAACATGATGTTTGAAATATTTATATATTTATAATTAATATTTATAGTCAAATATATCACTTATATAACCCCATATAATAAAATTAGTAAAAGATACATGTTTATTTTATTTTTCTCGTAACTTTAAATTAATTATTATAAAATGTCATTTTCACACCCAAGTGGATCCATGGGGTCCCAAAATTGACCCAAAGATGTACATGGTTGGAAATATCTCATAAAATAGGATTAATATATGTGTTAAGATAGTTTTATATTATTATAATATTATTTTTTACCCTTATTTACCACATTTACCCTTTAACCATGGTAAATAAAATAATTACTGACGTTACTATTCATAATGTCCAAAAATAAAAGGTACCTATTGACACAATTTGAACCTTATGATTCCAAATATGGAATCAATTTTTTCAAATTTAAAATATAGAAGTTGTAGTAATTAATTTAAAATTAATTCACATTGTGAAACCAAAAAGCGGGTTTTTAAGAAGTAATAAATATTAAAAGATTGACATTTGTTTATATCCGATTTCAATGTGAAATTACTTCAAATGACCAAAATTGGATTAAATGATAAAAATATATTTCATTTATACTTTAAAGTAATTAAATAATATTATTTAACCATATAAATTATCTTGATGGAAAAAGTTGTTTTAAATTAAAATTTTGGATATTTTTACTATTCATCAAAAAATGATAGTTATCAGAAAAATACCAAAAATTTATCCAAAGTAAATTTTGATGTCTTGATTCTAACTAAGAAGTTTAGTTTTTCAAATATAACATATAAAAGTGATAAAAAATAAATTTAAAAAGGGTTCTCCATCAAAAGGCAGTAAAACTGCATTTTTAGAAAAATACTTATTTTATCTGAAAAATAAAATTTTTTCTTATATAATATCTAGAAAACATATAAGATGAATTTAAAACATTAAATTAAATATATAACATATATTTTTTATTAAATAAAAAACCATAATGATTGACATGATTTCATAAATACAATTATTCTCTAAATAGGTTTTCATAAAAAACACATAATTTATATTCAATTGATTTTTATTTCCATTTCTAATAAATTTGGTAACCAGTGAATCATTATTTAATCATTTGTAAACCATATTTCAGAATTTAATTGATACTATTCATTCCTTCCATTCCAACATCTAGGCATTAACTACCATTTAAAATAATAATATTATTATTGTATTATTGTTTAGTATAACTCAAAGTTGTGTGCAATGTAAGATTTCAGAGAAACTCGTTGTTGTGTGTCGAGTACGCTATCAGAAAAAAAAACATTTAATATAAGATTAATATCTTATGCATAAGTTTTAATAGAAATCAAAAAAAATTATTCTATAAATACCTGGGTCGTTACAAGATTTTTCTCCCTCATACACAACAAAAGCTTTATGATTCGGCTCTGCCTCAAGCCAGCACAAGTAGCCTGAGCCTAGATGGCCTAAACCTCTATCTGGCTTCCTTATATTCCATCATAAATAGTAAAAGACGTGACCTACACATTACCATTGTCCTTACCAACCCTTATTTCATTCCCAATACAGCCATCATCCACATTTTGATTAGGACCAACACCCTGGTGAAAGACATGCACCACACTCTGCACCTGCTCAGAAAAAAAAAAGTTTACCCAAGATCAGTACTTGAGTGTACAATTTTCACCCCACTGTGTCTATAACCATCAAAAATATGGGAATCCATATAATAATTTCTTCCTCTGCAACATCTAGGCCATGTTCCTGACCCAAACCATCTGAAACCAAGCATTCAAATCGGTTGTACAATGGAAAATTTTCATGTGACCTCACCACCCTATCCTATTATGTTTGAATTTCCATCTTAATATGGATGCTTAGAACAAATGATACAATCCATTCAACTTTTTGTAATTCCCCCACTTGAGTCAACAAACCTGAGACACCAGTACCATCCTACATGACCCATACATAGGCTAGAACGTCAAGGATACTAGAGTCTTCCCACAAGCTGTTAAAACCTTCCTCAGCTTCCATCTCTCCCTTTTCATGCACTATTCCCAAATCATTCTTCAACCCCTCAAACACTCATTTCACCATATTAATATAAGGTTATCTCCTTATTACAATGGTTATCTAATCATCAACCAAAAACATAGCCAATCATTCGTTTAACCTAGTACCTGCACCAGACACTCCATGAACCAACCCCTTACCCCCTGTGCTTCTGCCCCTATGCCTGAAAGTAATGCTGGAATGTCCTAGTTTCTTACATAAGGAACAAAATGCAATATATGATTCAAAAAACCACCGAAGGTTTATATATAAATTCTTTATCAATAGTAATCCACACAAAATCAATCAGTGGATTTGAAACATCTACTTCAATACATACACTTAGACACACCAGATGGAAAATCTCCTAGTTCCGACTGTCCGAACATAAATACCAACCCAAAATATTTTCGAGCATACAAATTATAGACAGGTTTTGAAAAGGAAGATAAAGTTCCAGAAACCTAACCCCTGAAGAAATTTATGGTGAGTCATGGTTCATATGAAGATCAAAGCTTCACATGAAGAGAAATAATCTAAATCTGTTAAAGATTCAAGGGGATGAAGACCAAGAACAGATCAAGTCTTCTTCCATTGAAAATCGAATCATGATGTGGCAGCCATCAAGTAACCCAAACGTATCTCGGTCTTGTAAATTCCATGATCTAAAGATGAATCTATCAAAGGAATCAACAAAGGGTCATCAATTCACAAATTAGGCAACCAAAGTAAAGCTTTGAAGCAAGGAAGCCTCATTGAACTTCGAGATCGAGATGGGTAATTATGGATGTCCTTCATAAAGGTTAGGAACCTTTGGGTAGACATTAATCTGAGGGAATAGAGGTAGAAGATTAGGTACATAGAAGGGAACAGAGGTCGGATCTTGAGCACCATTAGGAGATGATGAAGATCCCTCCCCCATAGGGGGGAGGGGGAACGATAGTTGATACCATCAAGGGGTCTGCAGGAGAGCCCTCATCGAGAGATCCATCTCAAACTTCACCATGGCGTGTGCTTATTATTTTTTACAAGAAAAATAATGTGAAAATGGGTATTTACTTTGATTATTTTGAACATGAAAAAAATCATTATTAAGATCGTGTATCTTTTACCCCATATTGATGATGTGTTTGATTAATTTCAAGGGGATCAATGTTTTCTTCAAGATTTATCATTGATTTGGATATCATAATCTATGGGTAAATAAAGAGGATATGAATAATTTGGAATTCCATATAAATATTTATAGAAAATATTATTATATATTCCAAGTTTAAGAAAGAGAGTAGATAACATTTTAAGATTTTTCTAATGACCTGGAGGAAGGAGAATCTATATTCCAAATTTACCAAGTCTGAATTTTTTCTAAATAATGATTCATTATTACTTCATATAATTTTATATGAGGGTATATAGGTGGATCCATATAGGAAAGAGATTACTTAATGTTGTCCTTGGCCAACCAAGGTGAAAAAATCAGTATTTTTCATGATTTCTCTAGATATTATAAATTCATTGTGACAAAATTATCATGATTGTATAATCCACTCACCATGTTAAACTTGAATGGATCCAAATCCTAATGGATAGATGAATGTGAGGATAAGTTCAAAGAATTTAAGAGAAGGTTGGTCAATGAACCTTTTCATACATAACCCAATAGTGGATAATGGATTGTGATATATAGTGATGAATGAGACAATGGGATGGGATTCAACCACATGTAAAATGATATGGTTATTTCTTACGCCACTCACCAACTAAATGTTCATGAAAAAAATTACCAAACTGATGATTTAGAGCAGAAAATGATATTTTTTTCATTGAAGATATGGAGGCATTATCTATATGGTTAGAGCTATTATATATATATATAATTATTATAAAATATTTATGTATATATTTACAAAAAAAATAGTTGAATATATTCCATAGAATATGGTTGGAGTTGATTAAAGATTATGAACTCTCAATATGTTACCACCCTTGAATGGAAAACAAGGTGGATGATGCTCTGAGTCAAAAAATAAAATGCTAGTTTTTATATCATTTGTATTGATATCGATCCAATATTTATGTATTTTTGGAATTTTTATCTTTAGATATGGAGTAAATTTGATAAATATTATCTTTCTCATATGAATGTTTAACCATCCATCCATGAGTGGATTATGAAGGTATATAATGAAGATGTGGAATTTCATAACAATGTGAGGAATAACTCTTGGATGAAGATAATAATTCATAATTATTTATTCATCATGGAAGTAAAAATAAGCATAGTGATCTAAATGGTTATTTTTAAGAGGGACAACATATAAAATGATATTTCAGAGTATGTTTCCAGATGCCTCGTCTGTCAGTAAGTTAAGACTCGGAGACAGAATCCTAAGGATAAGTTACAACCATTACCCAAAACTAGAATCGAAATGAGAAAATATTACTATATTGTTCAAGGTTGGAGTCCCCAAAACAATTAATAGGAATAATTCTATTTTTTTGTAGTTTATCACCTTAAATAATCAAATCATTTTACCTCTATTATAGAAGATTTCTATATTATCTAACTTACTCAATTATAAATTAAGGATTTTTTAAATTTTTTAGAGTACCAATCTCAATAATATCTAATAATGATACATGGTTTACCTCAACTATTGGGAGATGCCTTCACTAGGATCTAGATAAGTAGTTTATTTTTAGTACTTCTTTTCATCCTTAGAAACATGGTCAATTTTAGAGGACCATTCAAAATCTAGAAAAAATGTTGATCGATTTATCTATAGATTTCAAAAGTGATGGGGATAATCACCTTTGTTTGGTAGAATTTTCTTATAAAAAATTCTTTCACTCGACTATTTAGATGGATCCTTATAAATACCGCTATTAATAAAATTGAAAAACTCCAACTTTACTAGATGAATTTAGAGGAAGAAAGGTATTGGGATATAATCAATCTATAGAAATTGTAACATCCTATTACTAGTTTTTAGGTACTTGTTGTGCCTCCTTTTGATAATTCTTTGGTTAGATCTTGTTTGGGGTACCTCCGATGGAATTTTGAATAAATGGGGGTTTTGTAGGATGTGTATGGTTGGTGAATGGATTTCCCAAACTGTGAACCCACTCAATGAAATTGTGTAACCCTTGATAGTAGGTTTTTTCATGGTTGGAGTATAGTTTTACAGAAGGTTCTATCACCTAGTAGAAACTATGCACCCTAATGAAGGAATGCATGGGTAGGGAACATAGTTTTTCTAACCATGTGGCCCTACCCAGATAACCGTGCATGTGGTAATTTTTTATTTTGAAAATGTATAATAAATTTACAAACCCATTTTTAAGCCCCTAATTGGCCCTAACATAAGAAAATTTTATTTAATAGGTATTGGAAGATCGAAATAACATATTTTTTAACTTTAAATCCAATCTTTTATAAATAAAAGGGTCGATGGAAGAACAAATCCCTTTCTTGTAAGTGGATATACTCACAATATTTTTATTCCACTATCTCTTTCTCTCATCCTTAGATATTGTTAGATCATCATGTTATTTATGGATCAAAACTCCATTTAACTTAATCATGATTCAAGTATTGGTTTCTTGATCATCATTACTATAGTTCATCATTGTAAAATCCCACTACATGTGTCAATAATTGAATTATGATATATTGATTAATGGTAGGTGGTTCTGTTTGAGTTTCTACATATAATTAAACCTTTATTTTATTTATTTGATTTAAATTCCTTTCAATTTATTTATGAAAAAACCATTTCGATATGAATTTGAATATTGATTGAAATTGGCATGAAATTTTGATTGAAATCCCCTAATTCCAATGTAATTCAAATTTAGGGTGTATTTTAGAAATTGATTGATTTGATGAATTGATTTGAGGATGGTTTTTAGAAAAATGGATTAAATTAGAATGATTGAAACATATTATGGGTTTTGTATTGAAAAATCATAAAGCTATGAAAAACCCATGTTTTGGTTTTGAAAGTGAATTTTCATTTAGAAAAGAAAAAATGGGAAATTTAATTGTGAATGGTTATTGATTTGAAATGAAATCATTTCCCCCTTTTTCATTGATTGATTAAGAACATGCATTCTTGGGAATTTCAAGTGTTATTTGGGAAAAGTATGCTTAGATGATTATTTCATATCAATGTATTGATGATGAATACTCTAAAAAAATCTATTTAGGCCGATATTATCCCTTATGGGACATTGATGAGTCCTATTTATCCTATGCCCAAGGGAAGTGTGTACACATATTTCCATGATCAACGATATGAGATGTCTGATGATCCTATAACAAGAAACAATAATACCACATGGAAGGTGACCATGGTGCCTGTGTTGATGGTGTTTATTATAAATTACATTGATATTGAATTGTTTTATTCATTCTTATTGATTTATATAAATTGGTTTATATTAATATTTTATTTAATACATATTTGAATTGTTTTCCCTCATTTAAAAATGAGAACATGTTTTGTGTAAAACATGAAAATGTACTATTATTTCCTATTTTATTTAAATTTAAATCATGATTTGGTTTATTAAAATGTAATATATTATGGAGCACATGGTGAGATACTTCTAGGATTTTAATCTCACACACTACCTTTTTATTTATGTGTTTGTAGATTTTATTTTTATAGGTTTGAGAAAAGGGAATGTTTTTATTGGAGTATATGAAAGTTCTTGATCATTTGGGCATAGAGTGATGTCGACATGGGATGGTTATCTTTTTGATAAGTACATTGATGATATTCTATTTTGGGATTTGATATACCTATTTGGTTTCTAGTACATTTTCCCTATGATTTTTTCAACATAATTATTTGTATCTTTTATTTATGTTGTTTTTATGGAAAAATTGTTCCCCATTTATCTTATATGATTCCAAGTTCTAGTCTCCAACCCATAGGAATCAGGAATTCCCTTTGGGATATATCAGTTCTGACTTAGGTATCTGGGTACCAGGGTATCTGAGCTATTTTTTGAAAAAGTGGTATCAGATTTATAGGTCATGCATCTTTCCTTGGTGTAAGTATGGAGTTTGGAGTCTCTTTTTAGGACATAAGAGGTAGTTTTGAGTGATTTCATTAACAAGTCTCATTGTAACAAACCTTATGTCACGATTGGTGGTTTGGGAATAGTGTGTTGGGGAATAATTTGATATATTTTTAGTTTTTACTCCAATTTTTATTTGGATAAGTTAATATCCAAACCATGATATCTTATCTAATGGGATTAATTTCATCTTTACTCTTGTTTGAGAAGTTTATATGAGTAATATTTTGATGTATTAAATTTTATTTTTTGATGTTTTTTAGAATCAAACCTCCAAGAATATGTGTGAATATTCTATATTTGGATGATGCTGGTGAACCACAATGATCATATCCTCACATTGACTAGAATCTCACTGAGATTGTTGTGTGTCTTATCCAACATCTGGGATAGGCACTTGCTCCAAATCACATTTAAGCTAATACCATGGAACCTAAATGGTATGAATATCAGAATCTTTCTCTAGAGTTCCTTCACTATAAGAAACCAATGTTCGAAGGCTTAAATATTCCCCATGAGGCAGAGGATTGGTTGAGAATGATATAGTTTTTACTTGAGTGCATGGAAACACTTTCTTCGATTATGGTAAAATGTGCCTCCTTCAAGAGGTAAATACCTAATCGGAGATGGGGGGACTCGATTGTGACACCAAAAAATCATGAGGGTTTGGATTGGATGGAAATTATAGTAATTTTAAAAAACTTGTTATGTATAGAGTTTATGGCATTGGCTATGTATATGGAGTTTTTCAAACTTGATGAGGTTGAAAGGACCACAACGAAGTATACGAATCACTTTACTGAGATTGTATAGTTTTCACCTAAGATTGTATTGAATAGGAAGATGAAGATTAAATTGTTTTACATGGGACTTTGATATGATACTCATTATAAATTTTTCATATTAAACCTCACCTCTCATGCTGATATATTAGATAGAGCTGCGAATGATGAGCATGACATAGCTGGAGTGTTACTATTGAATAGAGTTCCTTTTTCTCTTAGTGATAGTTTTGTGAGTCTTCATAAATGTAAGATTAAGTGTGATGAGTATTTTGTAAGTTTTCAGTAGTAGGTTTTTACCAAACCTCCTGAAGTTCATGTTAGAGTCCCTTTGACTTTCCTCCATTGTGGCAAGCCTGGGCATTCAAAATATGTTTTCACTGAGGTTTCCAAGATATGCATCTCATGTGGAAGTTCAGGATTCTTGAAGAAATTATTTTATATCATTTTTTTCACATTTTGGAATAGGATCATCAACAACTAAATTTATTGTGGTGAAAGAAAATTCTTCAACATATAAGGGGTTTCATCCATAGGCTTTCAGAATGAAGATTGTTCACACAGTGGAAGGGTCCCTAGAGGAAGATGATACATGTCCAGTTACTGTGATAGGTACCATCACTATAACTTTAGGTTTATTTACTGCTTTATTAGATACTGGTACATCTCATTCATTTATATTTACTCATAGTATGAACATGATAAGTATTCCTATGGATCTTTTATCTTAGGTGATGGATATTACTACACCCCTTGGAATAAAGAGGGGGCATGGTATCTATTATCCAGCTTGGTGTTTCGTAGTTCCTTGAAACGTGTATTCTAGTTTTAAGAATCACTGGTTCTAGACAGTTTCCATTGTATTTATTTATAGAACTGGAAACATCCAACAATTCTTTATCCAAAAGGGACATTCTTTCTAAAAGCAGGTGTTTGTTAAGTTTGAACTTCACGATACTTAATAATGTGCATTGGTTGAGAGGATGGGAGGTCAGAATCATCACACCCTTTTCAGGGGAATTATTGTCTTCTCTAAGACTCTCTTTATAATTTAAGATATTTTCATTAATCCTTATTAATTCACCAAGTATATCATAATTATCCCTTGTAATTTTCAATCACTTATTTAGCATGTAAAAAGTTTAAAATCATCCGTATGTATTCAAGGTTATTCATTAATGGATATATCTATATGTATTCGAGGTTATCTATCAATGGTATCCTCTCATATACTACTTAGATATTATTTTAATCATTGTAATGATGATACTGGTTTTTAAGCCACTCAGTGAGGCACTCTGGAATTTATTGTCATCCAGGGAGACGAAGATTTGGTCTGATCTTGGGATCATGCCCATAAAATGGGCTACCTATGTATCCTTGTAAAAGGAATCAAAACCCTCATAGTTCGATGCCAATGAATGGGACACATCATTGATTTTAAGTTCATGTGATAAGGACCTATCCGTAGAGTTTAATGTAATGTGGTATGGACATATAAGCGGAAGGTGCTTAGTCAAAACACAGTGTGGGACTTATGCTGAAGTAACCTGAGGAACTTGGAAAGGATATGGGTTTCCAAGTAGGATCAGACCCTATTGGGAATATGGATTAAGGAGAACAGAATTTATTTAAGGTATTGGGTTTGAAACTCAAGGAGGCTTCCTACGTATCCCAAATAAATGGGAATCAAATCCCATATAGTTTGATTAGTCTCATAGGAGAGTATAGTCCTTTGAGAGAAATGAGTTTGGGATTACTTCCAAAAAAGGATTCCTTAGTGATTTTGGGGGTTTAATTTGGGGATTATTCCGAAGTAGTATTCCTAGATTAAGGTGATTAAGGTTGGATTCTTGAAGAGGATATCCAGTGAGCTCAGGCCCTAAGAGGGCTTCCTACATATCCCAATTATGGTGGGAATCAGATTTATCGTAGTTCATTCCAATATCAGTGTTCGTGCACATGTTTTAATCATCACAAATCTCTAAGCCCATGTGAGTCATGATCAGTGTGAGAAACAAGAGGATGTGAAAGATTCAAAAATTACACATGCACTTTTCCTCCTCCACTGGTGGAAGAGGGTGCACCTATGGCGGCGAGGATGGACGAGATCGAGGTGAATCAGGAAGAGGGCGAGGCGACGAGCCTTTACTCTGTTCACCTTACATTGGACAAGGGTCCAATGAAATGAGGAAGGGATAAAGGTTTGGGGGCTTACACCAGGATGGTTTCCCATGATGAAAAATCTCTATAGGAGAGTGACAGGGTAATAAGAGTCCATGTGCACATATTCCCTCTAGTCTTTGGTACTAAAGAAGAGAGGAGGAGAAATGATGCTACCTCCTACAAGAAAATCTAGAGTCTTATGCCATGATAGTTTCCCTAAAATTGATCCTGATAGGGGAAGGAGACTTCTCCTTTTCTTGCATGTAAAAGAAAGTGTAAACCGTACCTTCCCTACCAGTGACCTAAGGTTTCAGGTCTCATAGAAGAAAAGGGGAGGACAAAACCTAAACCCTAATCCTTCAAACCAGGAACTTCCCAACACTATTCCTGGGAGAAAATTCCATCTGGATATGGATATAAAAACCCATAGACATTCCATGTATCTTAACTCCCTTGTGAAAAAAATGTGGGAAACCTATAACTGTGGATATAAAAACCTAAATGGGATACACGCTAATGTGCCTTTCCCAAAGTTTTGATAAGTCAGGAGGTTTTGGTGGAGGCTTCAACTTAGTCCCTTTCAGATAAGGGAACCAAGTAAAGAGATATCTTACCATGAATGGATTTAAAGAGGTTAATTGAGTTGGTATATAAGATTTATACCATGCTCTACCACGTAGGTTCCTCATGAAAGTGTTCCATGTAGGTACCCTGCGTTGATGTATCATGTAGTTGTACTGTGCAGGTATGCCGCGTAGGTGCGGCGCACAGGTATGCCGCATAGGTGTGGCGCGCAGGTATGTCGTGTAGGTGTGTATGATTACTAAATAATGTATTTCACATAGAAGAACCAAACCTATATAAAAAATTTAAAAGACTTTCAAAACATGTTTATCCCATTTAATTATCTCTTCTCTCATGTTTTAGAGAGATACCTGAGACAATTTGAGGGATCTAGGTGAAAGAGATACGCAATCAGAGCTTCAGAGAGTCTCTTAACTTTTTTAGTCCCTAAAATGAGGACCCCAAGGGTCCTATTTATGGGCATGGATGGGGACTGGTCGAAGGGACGTTGCTCGCACAGGTCATTCGTGCAGCTCCTCTACGCAGGTACTCCGCATAGGGGTACAGAAATTATTTTGGCGCATAGATATACCATACAGGTTTGTCGTGTATCTCTGCTACACAGGTTTGTCGCACAGGTCTTTTGATGTATTTGACTTTCCTTTGAACTCTTCAAACCTTGACTTGGTATTTTGAAATATCTAGGTCTCTCTTCATAGTATTTTTGGTTTTTTAAATGGTGTTAGAGAAATCAACCCCCCCCCTTAGGATTGGATCCTAAAATAGAAAGAGGGTCGAGTCCTAAGGTTTAATTGTGGGGGAAAAGACTATGGATAACGTAGGTTTGTTGTGGAGCTACTCCACATAGGTATTATGTGGAGATTTTTCATGCAGTCTTGGAACACAAGTCTTCATTTGTTTATAAATAGGTCTGATCCTTTACGATTTCTTCACCTATGCTTTTCATAATTTATAGCTCTCATTGTGTTGCTCATTCTTCCAGCCCCATCGCATTGTGCTCTTGCATAATTCCCTTGAAATTTATTCAAGGTAAATTTATTTAAGCGATGGAGCTACGCCAAAGGACTTAATCGAAGGATTTGCGCTAGGATCCTTGTTAAAGGACCTACGTGATGGACCTCCTAGAAGGTCCTATGTGACAGACCTCATCAAAGGTCCTATGCGAATAGTGTCCTCTTACAAATTTTTTATTTCCTCTTTTTTTAAGTTGAAATTTAAGTTAAAATTACAACCAAATAGGGGAAGTTTGGTAATTATTTTACAAGAAAAAATGGCTCATTTGATGACCCAAACTGAAGAAGCTAAGGGTCGTCAAAATGAAATGATGAAGATCATCGAACCAGACTATTATGATGTTGTTGAAAGTACTCTTCCTGGGCTATGGAAGGGTTTAATTCCATACCAACTTCACTATCTACAAAGTCCTTAATTAACCCTGTATGGGCATGGGATTTTGCAAGATTCCCATGTTCCATCTGTTAAGAAGTACTTTCCCAAGAATTGGTTTCTTTAATACTCTAACAATAACTGCATGAATATTAGTGCAAGGGGGTTCTAGTACAAGAAGGAATGATCCCTATTGGTTTCATCCTTCATCATAGTGGTTGCACTCCTAATATAAAGGATCGCATTGTAGATCCAAGACCACATTTCTATGATTCCACTTTTCAGGCTTCTCAAACAAATCAATCTAATGTTTGGAAGGAAGAATGGGATCTTTATTCTGGAGGAGGTGTTAAACTCGAGTGGATGTGGGCATTATGGGTGCATCGGACTTGTGCAGAATTCAGGAAAGAGTTCTCAGACATTCATATCTATGAAGTTGTCTAGATTGGGAAACTTATGTTTATAAAAAATATTTCATTCCTAAATTAATGAGATGATATATTCCACAAATTAATTCCTTCCATTTGATTCATGGTGAAGTTGGTATTAGTCTCTAGGATTTTTACCAAATAGATAGAATTCCCATTCTTGGGGAAATGTATGATGAATTCATTCCACCCGTTACAACATAGGGTGATGCTACCATAACACCACTGCTAGCCCATGAATTATTTAAAATATCAAAGAATTTACCCAAAGATAATAGAGATATTCATGCCAGAGTGTGGATGGAAGCTTTCTTAAAACCAACAAAAGAGAAAGGTCCAACCTGTGGATGTCCTACTATTTGTCCTTCTGTAGATAATCGAGGCAGTTCAGGCACATATTTTCCTACATAGGAAAGAGGTGACTATAAGCATTGGGGCTATAAAGTAAAACCCAATATAGATTCAAAGGTATGCTTAGCTACCTTCATTGCTATGTGGCTAAAAATTTAGTTGCTTCTAGTTTGTGAATCTATAGGTGGTGTAAGATCATGGACTTTTGTCATTGTAGCTAAATTGGTAGAAGGTAAGTATATTGGGTTAGCAACCCCTATATTGGAAAGAATTTTCCATCTCCTGCTATATTTATATAGTGGGAAGGCTACATTTAGAATTTCAAGGCTATTCCAAGTGTTTTAGGGATGGATTGCTACATATTTTTCTTCATACTCAGTGTTGAATTTAGTTAAAGTTCCCAATAGTCAATTCGCTACATTTTTATAGATTTTTTTTGGTATTCAGTCTTTAAATTTGATACATGATATGGTGCTAAAGGCATTGAATGTCTCAGAAGAATTTAGCTTCTTTTTTTTGGTAACCCACAAACTGTGACATTTATTAATGATGGCAAGAAAAAAATTATGATATGAGATATTATATGATGTCATTCAGGGATGGTGTATTATCGGCCAGGATTGATGGTGAAATTATCTGTGAGGCTTACGTCCCTTATATGTTTGCTCATCAATTCATATGTCTTAAATAATCAAATAGTTTTCCACCCACGTATGTTAGACATGAGAAACACCCGATGGTGGAAAAACAATTATGGATTATAACGACCTTAGAGGTATCCAAATTTTTTATTACGTTTCCTCCACCAGATGCATCAATCGGATTGGAAGCTGGATATTCCAAAGCTTGGGATTCTTTATATCCTCAAGGGGATTTGATAAAAGGAATATATCGAGTGGTAGATACAACTAATATTGCATGTGGAAATCTTGGGAAAAAGTCCAAGGCCAGAGATGATGTAGAAGTTTCAGAGGTTTTAGATCACTCAAAACATATTCGTAGGAGGTATACTAGGAAGACCAGGGCTAAAGAATAAATATATATGGTGCCAAGGTGATCTATCCACCACTATAAGAGAGACATACCTATTCTTTCTACTAACTTTTTTGAAGAAGAAGAGAGTCCTGGGGAGGCTCATCAATCAGAAGGTGTTGAATTTTATTTAAGACAAACTGCATTGGAATTGAATTATGTGCAACCTTTATCCATTCACTTTTGGGAGAGCTTGACCCGAGAACTTAGGGATGCATGGTTATTCCTCCAATGGGGCCTTAGAATATAGGATGTGGGTGACATTAAATCACCTTATAATTGAAATCTATATAATAACCTAGCTGAAGTATAGGAGTATATTATAGAGCTGGAGGCCTTCATATATGCAACTGATGAAAAAATTCCAGTATCTAAATGAGTATCCCACATGATGGAGTTAGGAATACACAAAGGGGTAATTATTAAGCTTGAGGAGGAATGGTATATTTATATTAATACTGATAATGTATTTTCCTCCTCTTTTGTCTCAATTCTTTTTTACCATTCATCATCATTAATCTTGATGAAAATGCATTTGTGCAGCTTGAATGTAGAGAAAGATGTTCTGTACCAATTCTTGAATCACCAAAATATGGGCCTACAGGATATCCTATTAACACATCAAATGATCCTCTTAGGTCTCCAAAACTTTCTCCATGAGCGATAATTATTAATGGGGTAATGGCGATGGATAATCCTCAACCATTACCTCAATTTTCTCTTGCCAAGAGGAGTGTTTTAATTTCTCCCCAAGCTTTTGAAAAGAAATGAAAGAGATCAATGAGATTGATCTGAAGTGTTCAGTGAAGGAGTAAGTATTTATACTATATTTAGGGAATGTAATTTTCTTAATAAACTCTGGTGACCATGTTTTATCCTCTTGAAGGATCTGTGTCTCTCTCCTCTCTCAAGGGATTAAGAGATTATTCTTTGAGACCAGAGAAAGAAACCCCAAAAGAAACCCAGGTTCATGTTGACAACTCTGATATCTTAGTAGATAAATCATCAAAAGATTCATCTATACCCGCTATTGGATCTAATGAGAGAGAGAAAATCCATGGTAAGATTAAATATATTCCTTAGTTTCTTTTGTCAGTGGATCCTGAAATAATCAATGCTGATATTCCTATTGCTCCAGAAGAAAGGAATAAAGACCCAAGGCAATATGAGATAAATACTGATGTTGGCCCCAACCTAGAAATACCTAATTCTACTGTACCAATTGAATATCCAATGGAACAGAATGTTAGTGGAGCCAATTTTTTCATCAACCTACATTTATTGGATAACTTAAATGGTGAGGATTCTATAACATTCCAAGCCACATACACTAAAATTATGGATGCCCTTAATCCAGATATTGATATTCCAGGTTCCATCAAGGAGTTTGGGAATTTTCATGAGGAATTTTAAGGACGTAAGTCCTATTATTGAATTTTTCATACACAGTTGTTCTTCTTTACTTGATTCTTTACATCAAAGTTCACCTTATGTAGCTTTATCTACAGAAAATGTTGAAAATTCTCTTCAGGAACTGGGTATTCCAATATATCCTTATATTGGAGTTGTAGAAATACTTATAGAGTATCCTCCATCAATAGATGCTCCAAATCCTTCAAATATGATAATTAAGCAAACTTAGGGGAGTTACCCTTCTCAAGAAACATCTTCTCAAATCACTGAAGCTGAGAATATAGAGGATGAATCCAATCAAGTAGTTGACTTATTATTGGGTAAATATAATCAGTTGTCTAAATCATATCTGTTTCTTCCATTTGAAACTGACAATGACCTTGATTTATCATTTAGGGTTATCAGCTCTGAGATCATAAGGTGAAGCTTCTACTGTTCCGAGAGAAGTAGAATGAGGCATCTCTTTAAGTAATCTGTTTCCAAGGTACATTTTACCCCATGGTAGTGACTTAGATTCAGACTTCGAGATGAAATATGCTCTTGGCATGGGACGTAAGAAGACATGGTGGCATATCTGGAGCATAATTGCTGAGAATCCTTTAGATGAACTATTGTCCCATTTTTTCAAACTCCCTGCATTATTCTGCATATTGGGATTTGGTGGATTTAATTATCAACCAGTCCATGATGCTATGAAAGAGATCATTCACCAACATAAGTAGGATCATAAGATGCGACAAGATTTTTAAGAGGCTAAATGGTTTATCAATGTTGAGGGCTTTCAAGCTACAGTAGCTGAGGTAGAGGCAAATCATAACAAGAAATCGATTGAAATTAGCCAAAAAATCAAAGAATCTACAAAAAAGTCATTATATCTTCAACAAAAACTGGATGTTGTTCATAAAAAACTTGAGTAATTGAGCCAGTAATTGGGAGAAACCCAATTAGAGGGGATAACAACCATTTCAAATGCTAAAGAAGCACTTCGTTGGGCTAATTAGGTTGGAATTGCTCAACTATCTCAACTTCAACAGGCAGCTGATAGGGCTTGTGAAACTATTCAACAAATGAAAAGATATTTTGAAAGTTTATTTTGAAACATGATAGAGAAGCTCCATTTTGTGGATGAACCTCTGATTTCATATGAATGAAATAAATTTTTCATTCAATCATAAGTGTATTCATTCCTGTTTTCCATGATTTCGATATTAATGGTAATTATGATAATGACCCTCTTTTTTTAAATCATTAAACTTTCATATTATACAATCATTATTACAATGACAATAATGGAGTGATCAGAATTTTCTTATAAAGCCAATGGACCTAATGATCATAATTTGATTTTTTTCTAGGGTTATATGTACAACCCTATAAATTTCATATCTTTTGATTTTTTTTTATTGCCCAATATTACCTAAATCATAAAACAAATGTATGTTTTGTGAGCTGGGACTTGACTTTTGTTCAAAGTTCTCTTTGCGGGTTCTCAATATAATAAGTACCAAGTCTTTTGTTGTTGGCAATTTAGAGTCATTCATGTTGGACTAAAAAAGGGATAATGTTTAAGTTCAAACATCTTTGACCATAAATTTTGAAATTAGATCCCAAACAAGACTCAGTGGATGAGAATTTATCTAATATTCTTCTAAATATTTCCAAGGGGAATCTTGAGACATGATTTTTATGGTCGCAAAATTTAAAACTTGTATCAACAAATGGGGGAGTCTCTTCCAAGAATGAAGTTACCATTATTTGAAAAACCTGTTATGGGGGGTTATAATATGTAGGTCCAACTAGGGCATATACTGCATAGCCAAATAGTGGCATATTTTGACTAACATTCCCGTTGTGTAGGCAAGTTATGCAAGGCCACCTAAGGGCACGTGCTGTATAGTTAGGAAAAAGATCTCTAAGGAATTTAACATTTTACTGCTAATAGACAGGGGAAAATAAGATTTGGGTGACTCAAGACCACAGTGGGTGGTTTTTCCAAGGAAAGTAATTTTAAGAATAAAAGGGCTACTTTATGTCTACATATGTCATGAATAGAAAAACAATTTCTATACAAATTTGGTGTATGAGGAATGGTTTTAAAATTTATCAGAAAGAGGAATTTCTGATATCATATTGTACAGTATTAAGTCATGCAGTGAAGACATTTGTACTCTGAAGTTTTAAGTCATGCAGTGAGGACATTGTGTGGATTTAATTTAAGGTATTTAGCTTTGACCAAAGATATGAGATTATCCCAATTTCTTGATAATTTGTTTAGAAATATACTAACATAAACAGGTATGGAATGGAAAATCATAAACTGTAATTTAATAATTTATGAATCCAAAGGATGATATGGGAAAAGGGCTAAAACCATTAGAGGAAGTCTTTTCTAAGAATGAAGTTACCATTATTTGATAAACCCGTTAGGGGGTAGTGTTATGCAGGGCCAACTAGGGCATATACTACATAGCCAAATAATGGAATCTTCTAGCTGACAGGCCTGTTATGTAGGAAACTTATGCAAGGACAGCTAAGAGCACATACTTCATAGTCAATAAAAAGAGCTCTTTGAAGTTTGACATTCTATTACTGAAAGCTGAAGAAATATTATGAAGATTCAGATTTTCCAAAGCACGGAGTTTGGTTTATGGGTAAAGGTACCTAAATATGGAGAGGGTATTTACAACCAAGATTTCTAAATAATCTGATTAATAATACTTCTACGAAGGTATGACCCAAACGTAGAAGGTGTGGTGTCTGTAGTTTTAGGTCATACAACTATGACCAGAAAATGGAAACAATATATGATATGTGGCCAAGTGATTCCAAGGTTATTTCATATTGCTTTGAACACATAGGGAGGGAAATGTGTAAACTGTGGTCTTGAAGAGTTCTAGATCTAAGGACAGATAATGGGAAAAATATATCTGAATGATTGTTTTAAAATACATATTCCTTCATATTGTCATCAGAGTTTGAAGGGGACAATGATACTATAACCAAGAATGAAGTTACCATAATTTGACAAACTCATTATGGGGGATGTATTATATAGGGACTACTGGGGCATATGATGTATAGCCAAATAGTGGAATCTTTTGGCTGACAGCCCTGTTATGTAGGCAACTTATGCGAGTCCACCTAAGGGTATGTACTGCATAGTCAAGCAAAAGAGATCTCAGGTATTAAAAAATCACAAGAAACCGTAAGGAAGATTATGAAGATCTGGAAACATTCAAGATTAAGAGTGTGAAATATGGAAGGGGATTATGAACAGCCAATTGTTTCCTATCGACCGGTCAAAGTTTCGATTCTCTTTTAATGTGTATAGCATCACTCGGGTCGAATCCTCGGTGATGATAATTTTTAATAGTCTTTTGTTTTTAGTTGATTATATTTTGATTAGGGGGGTTTGTTTGCAGATATTAATTTAAATGATTGATTGATTTAAAAATTTAATAAATATTGGGTTGAGTTCATCATTAGGTAGTTAATCTTGTGATATCCTTGAACTTTGCTTTATATTGCATTAAATTAACACTCATGTCACAAGTTGACGTTGATTAGAATTCCCAAGTGTTAAGGCTTTAATCCAAACCTTAACTTAACTTAGGGTTCTAATATTAATAATATCTTGTTTATGGTAGTGTATTTATGGTTCCAATAATCCATGTAAACCACTCATTAAACAAAACAAGTAATTAATCCATGACATGTTAATTCCAACATACACAATGTTAATTCAAAGAATACTCATCGAGAAAAATCTCTCAATCTCTTAACATACCTAGATTACAACTCACCCCAATGAGATATTAACTCATACAATTAAATGATTAGTAATATGGTTATAATTATTATGATGATAAATTAATAATATAAGACAAATAAATGGATAATAAAAGAGTGGTGCGTCTAACACACACACAAACGATGATCATAATTAAAAACGAACTTTAGATTGATTGAGAAAGTAAAAGAAAAAAAGGGTATTCAACTGTATTTAAACTATTTTAAGAAAATTAATATTAAACTACATAAGTTGGATGAGAATAAGAGATATTTAAGAAGGAACTTTCATTAAAATAGAATTACAAAAAAATACTTACAAGATTACAATAATGAAGAACACAAAAGTAAAAAGAAACAAATAGAGGAGGAAATATCGCTCAAGTGAAAACTTGAGTATGGAAGGTCCTCCCAAGCCCTTGTAAAGTCTTTGTTCGTGGAAATATGTGCTCCTACATTCTGAAAGTCCAACCCCTTTTAAGGAGAGGAGGGGAATGTATTTATAGCCCAAGGAAGTGGATTGTTTGCATTCCAAAACTACCCCTCCACTTGCATCGGCACTTTGATAAATTAGACAGCTGAATCTAGAGATATGATCTTCTTACAATTTGTAGATAAATATATCCTATGTCTACTTTGAAAAATATCAACTTGATTTGATGACCATATCAAAAGACATGTCATGAATACTGTACTGATTTTAATTCCCGGCCAGAATGGTGGGATGAGTTTAAATGAATCATTTGGGCCCCTTGTCTTTGGATTTGGGAATTGAAATTTTTATTCAAGACTCCTTACATTGTCCACCGAAATTTTGAGGAGAATAAAGGAATTTGGGCTTCTTTATTGAGCCCATAAATTAAATATTCATGGATTTTGTAGTTTCTTCACATATTTTGTAGGCCTTTTTGTATGGTCCATATGGGCCTTCAAATGGCAGAATTGGCTCATGATCCCTTATAATAAAACGTTTTATATTGAATTAGTAATAATAAAAAACAATAAACACACAATTTATATTAGTATGGGGATAGTTATAAATAAAATAGTAAACTGACTCAATTGGACTACTTCTAAAAATGATCAAAAATTATAGTTAGTATTAAAACATTAATATTTCACAAAAATTATTCACATTTCATATAAAATAAGTAAAGGGAGTATATAATAAGTCATGAAAATATTAATAACATCAACTCCCCCACACTTAGTCTTGTGCATTTCCTCATGTGCAATAAATATAAAAACATAACAAAAATCATTTTCACTCACCATCAAATATTAAAATTTTGTTTTCCCCAATCAGGGAGGTTTAGACAATATCACTCATCCATATTGAATTCCACCAAAAGTTGTTACAGAAAAAATGTTCCAAAAACAATTCATTTTTTCATGCTCAAATTTAGAAATGGAAAATGGTGGCACACAAAACTTACTCCTCTCAAGATGATAAAATTAATTTATAGAGATTCACTCATTCACCAAACAAAAGTGAAAATCTTAGAGTTTGAAAGAGCTCTCAGCTTCCACTCCATATCCAAAGTGAACAAGAATCAAGAGGTCTTTTGAAGGGATTTTTCTGTGGCTATGGGACGGTAGGAATATAATGTCCAAGAGAGAGAATAAGAGGGATAAAACACCAACATAGAAAAATCAATGCCCACTTTTTTTTAAATGATACATGAAAGGAAATAGAAACACATATTTATTAAGGAATTAAAATGTGAAATAAGACAAAAAAGTTGAAGGAAATATGAAGGGAATGATAATATGTAATATTTAAAAAACAAAAAACTTCTCCCAATGACATAAGAATATAATTCAAGTGTTCTTTTTTTCTTTTTTTTTCTCTTTTTTCAAATGTTGAACTTGAAACAGATCTCACACTCATATCCCAACTCATTATTGATCTCCTCACAACACTAATTTTAATAGTTATAACAAGATTGAAGGCTGAGAAATAGTGATTTTTTACCTACCCAAGACAAAACCCTTTTTTTGATTTTTTCGATTCTTTTTCATTTTTTTAAATTGTTTTTTTTAACACTTGTCATTAAAATTTGAACAATATGTCATAAGAATATATACATTCCCAAACCCCACATAAGGACAACCTCTACCCCACACTAAAATGGATTCTTTCCCTCAAGCATATGATAACTCATTGAAAAACATGAAAAAGGGCACCCAAAAAATGAAATCCATTCCCCACACACTTAAATTTCAAAAAAAAATATGCAATGAAAATCCATGTTGATATTGGGTGGGATAAGGTATTGGGATTTTAATTTGGATAACAAAGAAAAGGTTTTCATAGGCTTTAAGGGGCTTTAAAAGGGAGGATTAATGTAAGGTAAATGGGAGGCTATTTGGCTATTATAATTCTTATGTGGTTTGGAAAATGCCTCTATCATTTTAATGTACACTAAAGTAATAAATTCAGGTCTAAGGTCTACAAACTCAAGATTCAAAAATGGGGGTGAAAACACACATTTTTAATATATGTCCATAGGTGTACTTGGAATGAAATCTAATTTTGTTCCTCACGGCTAGGGAAAATCATTTTCCAAATCAAAAATTGATCATTCAAAATTTTTTGGTTTTGACACAATATTATTTATCCAAATTTATGAAGAAACCAAAAAAAATTGATATGAAACCATGTCTTTTGACTCCCCAAAATGGTTGGACAAAATTTGAAAATTGTAAAGTGAGTAAGCATGACTCTTGATTTTTCATATTATTATTATTATTATTATTATTTTGTTTTTTTAGGTTTGTTTTAGTTTTTTATAAAAACAAACCCACACAAAAGAGTAAGAGTAAATAAAAAATATGAGGAGGAAAGTGGTAAAAAACAAACTGAGGAGGGAGGAAGAAGAGAGAGAGAGAATATGAGTTAAAGGGAAAGAGGTTCCCCTGGTTTGGATTTGGTGTGTTTCCATCTCCATCCAGTGGTGGGTTAACTAGAGAATGTGGGGATTCGATAGAAGTCGATGTGGTTCCAGGATTGTGGAATGTTACCTGAAAAAGAAAAATCATTATTCATCTAATGAAAAACTAAAAATAAATTAAAATTTCATAAAAGTAAAATAAAACATGGGTTTCCTCCCAAGAATTGTTGAATTTATCTGTCTACTACTGGACAGTTGCAGTGTACTACCCATAGTCTGATGGTGGACATCATATTTTCTCAACTCTAATGTGCTTCTATAAAAACTTTTCCTTTGGGAGGCCTGATGATTCATTAGATAATTTCATCCCTTCCTTGTCGTTTCACTTGAAATTCAATGGGGGTGGAAAGATCATATGACTATCCTCCCTTTCGTATTTAATGTGAGGAATGGTTTTATCCACCAAGTGATGGTTTTCTATGCTTTTAAATTTAGGAAGATGTCTCAATTCTGATGGTTCATTTATGTAAGTTTCAGATAACCCAAAACTAGAGTATGAGATCCCAATTGTTTTTGACTCATTTATTTCATCACATACTGATGTATATTAATGAGGATCATTGGAGTCATATTCCTGAATAAATTGTTCAATATCCTTTATATCAATTTTGTTCACCAAATAATGGTCAATTGCAACCTCACCAGTGATCACTTTATTAATTATGGAACAAATCTCACAACCTTCACTCCCATCAGGAAAATATAAACACATTGGTTCAAATTTTACCTCATATATAATATAATTTTCAAAATCATGGATAAGAAATAATTAATTTTGGATAATATTATTTGAATCAAAAAATGAACAAGCTTGTTCATTTTCCCCATTACAATCCAAGTTGGAGCAGTGGATGTCAGAGTTTAGATGGCATTCCAAAGAGTTTGCAATATCCTTTAGATCAATGGAGTTTGCATTTGTAATTTCAACCTCGACTTCTCCATTTACGACTTGGTTAATGAGGATGAAATATTCAAAAACTCCTCTATTAGTAGAATAGGAAGAACATGATGTATTGGGATTCAAGACAATATCAGAGATATTTTCAGAAGAATGAATAGAGAATGCATATTTATTCTCAAATGGGTATTGCATGGATTGAAAAATATTGAACTTGACCAGTTGGTCACCAAATTCCATGGATAATATGCCAACATGGACATAAATTTTTGTTTTAGATATCATAAGGAAAGGTCTTCCTAGAATCAGAGGAGATTGGAAAGAATTTTTCTCACCTTCTATGTCAAGGAAATAGAAATCAGTGGGGAAGATAATATCATTTACACTAACAAGTACATCCTTGATTATACCCTCAAGACTAGCAGTGGTTCGATTGTATAAATGGATGACAATACTCATTGGGTGAAAGGGACCAATACCAAGGTTGGAGAATATGGATTTAGGCATGACATTAATTGAGGCTCCTAGGTCTATGAGTGCATCATCAAAGTTGGAACTTCCAATTTGGCATGCAACCATAGAGGTCCCTGAATCTTTGCACATTATGGGAATAGACTATTGGGTGGAAACATTTTCAAAGTTCATTAGTTGACTCTTTTGGGTGAACAATTCCTTAAGAAACTTTGCATACATAGGGATTTTTTTATGGAATCTAAGAGGGGAATGTTAACTTCAACATGTATAAACATGTAGAGAATTTCAGGATCAGGTTCAAAGGACTTCATTGGATTAGAAACGGATTAAGGAAAAGTAATTGGTTTCTTAAGTGGAATGGAAGGAGGTGAGATAATGGCTTCATATTCCTTTCCATGTTTCTTTTTCTTTTCATTTTCTAGGTCAAAATCCAAAGGGGGTTGGAGGACTTATCTTGAGGCATATCAATTTGCTTCCCTGATCTAAGTGCAATTGTACTTACATTACCCTTGTGGTTGGGTAATTATTGAACTAAGAGTTGGGAAGATTTTGATTGTTTTTGGTGACTTAGGTGGGATGCAAGTTGACCAATTTGGGTTTCAATGTTTTTGAGGCTGGAACGGGTGAATGAGGAAATATCTTCCACTACACTTTCCCATGGTTTCTTGGAAGAATAGGCTTTTCTAGGATTGGGATTACTTTGATTTTGGTTCTTGGTAAATCGATTGTATTGGTTTTTGAATTGGGAAGGATCACTAGGATAGTGGAATCCAGGAGGAGGATTGTTCCTTTGTTGTTGAGGAACAAAAGGATAAGGTTGTTGGAAGTTACCAACACCTTGACCATATTGAAACTGGTTTGAGTTTTGAGTAGATAATTGAGGGGGATAAGAGATAGGATTACCATACCTCGGGCCTTGGTTATAGGAAGAAGAGAAGGGCTCATAGTGAGGTTGGTTGAATTTTCTAATGAACTGATCTGATTGTTGAGGGTTTGGGTTCCGGTGAGCATATGCTGCATTGAGCTCCATTGGTCTGGATGAATCAGATTGATCCTCTTGAAGTTGTGGATAGGTGTCTGTTGGATGAGATGGTGAGTTACAGATTCCATAGTTTTTTACAGGTCAAGGAAACATTGATTGTGGAGAATATGAGATTGGGGTTTTGTATGCCATAAATATTTTTCGCACAAGACCTTTAAGTTCACTCATCCACTCGGTCAACTTGTTTGGCTCTATGGATTGATTTTATTGGAATTATTTTACTTGAGCATGTGCTCAAGTATGGAATTTTTGTGTGTTTGCAACCATGTTTCTTATAAGATCTCTTGTAGCTGCAGGTGTTTTATCAACAAGAGCACTGCCACTTACGGCATCAATGAGAGTTCTCTTCATAGCCAATAACCCCTCATAGAAGTATTGGATCAAGATTTGGTTAGGTATTTGGTGGTGTGGGTAGTTTACAATAATCTTTTTGAACCTCTCCCAATATTAATGGAGTGATTCACTTGAGAACTGATAGATACCACTTATTTCCTTTCGGATAGAAGCAGTACGAGAAGCAGGAAAGAATTTCTCTAAGAAGAGTCCCTTTATGTCATTCCATGTGGTTATGGAATCAAAAGGAAGATAGTAGAGTCATGATTTGGCAGAGTCAGCTAGGGATAAAGGGAATTCTCGAAGTTTTGTTTTTTCCTCAAAAACCCCTTGAGGCTTTATGGTAGAGCACACCACTTGGAACTCTTTAAGGTGGAGATGTGGATCCTCACCGGCTAGCCCGTGGAAATGAGGAAGAAGATGAATCAAATCTGACTTGAGTTAGAAGTCAGCCTATATGTTTGGATATTGAATACCAAGGGGTTGGTAATTCATATTAGGGGAATAAAGTTCTTTAAGTGTTTGTTCCCTAGGATTGAACATATCTAATTTAACTGGTTGGACAAGGAATGGTTCTTGAATGAGTTGATTATCTCTTATGTTCCTCCTAAGTTGGTGAAGTATTCACTCAATTTCAGGGTCAAAAAAATCTTAGGGATTGTTTGGGAGGATACAAGGAATTCGGATAGATGTTGTAAGAAAGAGGAAGATGGGTTTTTCTTTGTGTGTTTTTTTCAGTTTATGATTTTAATGAGAATGTGGGTTTTTCTTTGTGTTTTTTTCAATTTTTTAAATTTTGTTTTTTTTTTGTTTTTTTTAATAACTAGAAACTAATGACTACATAAAGCACTATCCCTAGAAACAGAACCATTTGAAAGTGTGGTTGATTTTCACCTATCGATCGGTCAAAGTTCGGATGCTCTGCTAATGTTTATAGCAGCACTCGATTCGAATCCTCGGTGATGATACTTTGTAATAGTCTTTTGTTTTTACTTGATTATATTTTGATTAGGGGTTTTTTTTTTGAAAATCTTAATTTAAATGATTTATCGATTTAAAATTTTAATAAATATTTGGGTGAGTTCATCATTAGGTAGTTAATCTTGTGATATCCTTGAGCTTTTCTTTATATTGCATTAAATTAACACCCATGTCACAAGTTGACGTTGATTGGAATTCCCAAGTGTTAAGTATTTAATCCAAGCCTTAACTTAACTTAGGGTTCTAATATTAATAATATCTTGTTTATGGTAGTGTATTTATGGTTCCAATAATCCATAGAAACAACTCATTAAACAAAACAAGTCATTAATCCATGACATGTTAAGTCCAACATACACAATGTTAATTCAAAGAATACTCATCGAGAAAAAGCTCTCAATCGCTTAACATCCCTAAATTACAAAACACCCCAATGATAGATTTACTCAGCCATTGAAATGATTATTAATTTTGTTATAATTATTATGATGATAAATTAAGAATATAATAAAAATAAATGGATAAGAAAAGAGTGGTGCGTCGAACACACACATAAATGATGATGATAATTAAAAATGAACTTTAGATTGATTGAGAAAGAAAAATAAAAAAGGGGATTAAACTGAATTTAAACTATTTTAAGAACATTAATATTAAACTACATAAGGCGGATGTGAATAAGAGATATTGAAGAAGAAACTTTCATTAAAACGGAATTACAAAAAAAGACTTACAAGATTACAATAATGAAGAACAAAAAAGTAAATAAAAGGAAACAAAGAGAGGAGGAAAGATCTCTCAAGTCAAAACATGAGTATAGAAGGTCCTCCAAATCCCTTGGAAAGGCTTTTTTCGTTCCAATATGTTCTCCTCTCTTCTTAAATTCCAACCCCTTTGAAGGAGAGGATGGGGATGTATTTATAGCTCAAGAAAGTGGAATGTTTGCATTCCAAAATTTCCCCTCCACTTGCATCGCCACTTTGATAAATTAGACAGCTGAATCTCGAGATATGATCTTCTTACAAGTTGTATATAAATATCTACTCTGTATACTCTAAAAAACCTTAGATTTATTTGATTACTATATCATAAGACATGTCATGAATACTGTATTGATTTTAATTATCGTCCAGAATGGTCGGCTGAGTTTAAATGAATCATTTGGGCCCCTTGTCTTTGGATTTGGGCCTTAAAATTTTTATCCAAGACTCCTTACATTGTCTCCTAAACTTTTGAGGAGAATAATGGAATTTGGACTTCCTTATTTATCCCAGCAATTAAATCTTCATGGCTGGTCCAGTTTCTTCACAGATTCTGTAGGCCATTTTGTGTGGTCCATATGGGCCATCAAATTTCAGAATTGGCCCATGATACCTTCTAATGAAATGTTTTATATTGAATTTTAAATACTAAAAAACAAAATCCACACAATTTGGATCAACAGGGGGAGAGTTATAAATAAAATATTAAACCAACTCAATTGGACGACTTCTGAAAATTCTCAAAAATTATACTTATATTAAAACATTAATATTTCACACAAATTATGCACATTTCATATAAAATAAGTAAATGGAGTATATAATAAGTCATTAAAATATTAATAACATCATGTCCAATGAACATGATAAATGTTCAAATCAATATTGGTCATGAGTTTTAAGTCCTTTACATAGATCTACCTCGTATGTAAAAATGAAGACATTATTTGTTTCCTCTGAATTAATATTGTGATGTGCAGTTTAAATTCTTGCAACTAGGACTTTGTACCTACGTAGTTTTAAGTCATGAAGTGAGGACATTATACTATGCAGTTTTAAGTCATGTAGTGAGGACATTTGTATTGTGTAGTTTTAAGTCATGCAGTGAGGACATTCTACAATGTAGTTTTAAGTCATGCATTGAGGACATTTGTATTGTGCAGTTTTAAGTCATGCATTGAGGACATTTTGTATCGATGTGAAAAGAAAGACTTTTTATAGATGGACTAAGGGATAAAACCCAAGTGTCACTATATGTCTTTCTGAGGGAAATAATTAAGTCATACATATTTATTAAAACATTCCCTATGTAGGTTTGATTCTTATATGGGTAATAAAGGGGGGGTTTATTGCGGTTTGGCCTAAGATTGGAGATCTAGGAAACTCTACATATCTCATTGAAAATGAGAATCAATCCATACGTAGTTCTTGAAACAATCATCCCTCATTCCAATAAAGTTTAACATGAAGAATGGGGGATTTGACACATTCTGAGAGAACGATTAATCTTAAGAAATAAAATGGTTTAAGGACCAAATAATATATCTTAAGGAAATACTTTGTATAGATATGATTCATATACAGGAGGAGAAAATAAAATAAAAAGATTTTGTGAGTACATCTGGGCCCAAAATTAGAGATTTAGGTATCTCTATGTATCTCATTAAAAATAAGAATCAAGCTATACGTATTTATTGAAAAAATCATTCCTCATGCCAATCGATTTTGACATGAAGAATGGGAGATTTGACATGTTAGGAGAGAACGGTTAATCTTAAGACATAAACTGGTATAAGAAACAAATCATATATCCTAAGGAAACACTCTGTATAGATTTGAATCATATACAGGAGAAGAAAAAAATAAGAAGATTTTGTGACTACAGCTAGACCAAAAATTGGATATTTAGGAGTCTCTACGTATCTCATTAAAAATGAGAATCAATCCATATGTAGTTCTTGAAACAATCATCCCTCACGCCAATCGAGTTTGACATGAATAATGGGGGCTTTGACACATTCTAAGAGAAAGTTTAATCTTAAGACATAAAATGGTATAAGGATCAAATCATATATCTTAAGAAAACACTCTGTATAGATATGATTCATATACAGGAGGAGAAATGAAAATAAGAATATTTTGTGACTACGAATGGGCCCAAAATTGGAGATTTAGGCGTATCTACATATCTCATTGAAAATGAGAATCAAGCCATACATAGTTCTTGAAACAATCATCCCTATGAAGATCTGACTCAGGAATAAGGAAGAGAGGGACTCATGTACCACTAAGGAGTAGAAATTATGGTAGTGATGTTTGCTTATAGAAGATCCTAACATCAAGGATATAAGATGTTAAATGTACAGTTTAATGTTGTGTAACAAAGAAAAATGGTGTCATGCAATTTAACGTCATCCGACAAGGACAAAGATGCTACGCATTTTAACGTCATGCAGCATGGACACAAATGGTTGTTATGTAGTTTAATGTATTGTAACTAGGACTTTGTACTGTGTAGTTTTTAGTCTTACAGTGAGGACATGGGGACTGTGCAGTTATTTGTATTGCAGCGAGGACATTGGGGTTGTGCAGTTTTTAGTCTTGCAGCAAGGACATTGTATTATGCAGTTTTAAGTCTTGCAGTGAAGACGATATGTACAACTACACAAATTATTTCTCTAATAATCTCACATTGGTTGGAGTTGTAATAATCTATATATCCCTTGAGATTAAGAAATAAGATCCATTTAAATAGACCTTGTGTATGTAATAAGGTATTTCCCACTTTAGCTCAAGCTTTGGAGGTTTCTTCCCTGGTATCATTGGAGTCCTAAGGACCAATACCAATTCTCCTTGAAGAAATGAACAGAGACAAACTTTCTTGTGAAAATCTCACACTATTATAATCTGGTAGACTTCTAAATGATGCAAAGTATGTAATATTTTCTCATCTAATCATTCCATCTCATTGAACAATTTCTAAGACCTCTCATATATAGACAACTGATCATAGATTACAACTCTGGGTGAATTAAATTTCATTTCAATTGGAAAAACTGCTTCAGTTCCATATACCAATGAATAAGGAGTTTCTTGGGTGGTAGTACGAGTAATTTTCTGATAAGCTCATAAAGCATTCAAAATTTTATCAGGCCATGACTTCTTATCTTTATCCACCATCTTTTGTAGTATATTTTATAGGGTCTTGTTGAAGGCCTCTATCTATCCATTGTTCATCGCATGATAGCGGGATAAATAGTTGGATTTGATATTATGCTCCTGATATAACCTCTTTACCTCAATCGAACAAAAATTAGTTCCATTGTATGTTAATATAGTATGACAGACACCAAATATGGTGATGATGTTAGTTTTGACAAAACTAACAATGCTTTTGGCTCTAACTTCTTTCAGAGGTATTGTCTCGGCCCATTTAGAAAAGAAGTCAGTAGCAGTAAGGATATACTTGAACTAATTAGCTATATCACTACAAGAAAACTACCTCTTACCGGCGGTTTTTTTCATATAGCAGCGGTTTAAACCACCGTTGTATGGTTTGGCGGCGGTTTACAGAAACCGCCGCTAAACAGGGCGTCGGCAATCTATTAGTGAAGGTTTTATGCATTTCGCGTCGGTCAAAGAAAAGTGTCATAGTACCTCATTTCACGCCGGTTTTTGGTAAATTTAGCGGCAGTTTTACGGGCTATTTAATTAGTGGCGGCTATAATCGCCGCGAAATTCAGGTGTGTCATGCGCCTACTTAGCGGCGGTTTTAACTGCTGCTAATTCTGGAGTGATTTCATGGAAGTTTTAACCGCCGCTAAGTTTATTTCCGAATACATTTAGCGGCGTTTTAAACCGCCGCTAAATGTATAAGTGGTAAAACATTAGCGGCCGTTAAAACCGCTACGAAATGATGACCCGAAAAAAAATAGCATTTCTGCTTATACTGCACCACTGCCCTGGAAAACAAACCAAAGAAGAAACCATTTATAAATAATAAAACATTCATGGTTTTAATCACACCCAACACAAGTACTAAAAACATTCATGGTTTTAATCACACCCAACACAACTATCAAAGAAGAGAAGGTTTGGTGTTACACCCAACATATATACATGAAGATAACAATGGTTAACATTACACCCAACCCATATAATAAATAATAACAATAATTGGAATTACATTCAACCCATGTAACTAACAAGAACACTAGTTTTAATTTCACCCAACCCATATAAGAAGTCATAGGAATATTTGGAATTATGCCCAATCTATGTAAAAACCAAGATAAATTGTCAGAATCATGTATAACCTACATAACCACAAAAATTTGGTTGGAATCACACCCAACCCATATACCAATAAGAATGATAGTTGGCATCTTATACAACTTATTATAAAGTGTTCAACATGGTTAAAAAATAGCCAACCTATATAGCATGCCAAAGAAATGGTTAGCATTATGCCAAACCTAATTAACAATATAGAAACATCATTGGAATGAAACCCAACTAAAGGACCAAGTAATAACAAGAATTTAATTACACCCAACCAAAAATATACATCATTTTACTCAAGTCACTCTTACTTGGATAATATCTCCACTATCAATTATGTTGTATATAATTCACCATCATTGAGGAATTTCTTTAAATAAATTTTAAGATATTATCATTTCACATTAATACATACCCCTCTTGGTTATCATTCCAAGTTCCACCACCAATTTCAATTTAATTCATGGATATACATGATTAATAATTATAAACCAGAGGACCTTACACAGCGCTAACAAAACTTTCCTGAATCTCATCTATGAGGAAATCTAATTTTGTTCCATCCTGATCCATTATTACCTTCCCTTCTACACTTGTGCATCAAACAACACATACAACATATATATAATGAGGAGAAAATTTATGCACCACCTACGCAATATTTATAAACACCCTTTCATTTAATGTTGATGAAAAATTTTATCCAATTCAATAAGAATACCTAAAGCATACAAAATACCTAAAATTATGTATTTAGAATGAAACACAAGATAACATCAAATGAAACAATAGATTGGGGGTCACATGGATTTATACTTATAGTTTAGAGATTATCAAAATTGAAAATATTTGATTCCATAAAGTATTAAAGTGTATGGATCAAAATGTGCCAAAGAAGAGAGGGTAGGGATCACTACTAGTTGTTTGTCCTATAAGGAGGAGGAACGAGGATTAAATGGGTTGATGTTCAGTCGGAATAAGAACCTTTAAAACATCATTGTTATAAAATACTTTTTATCGATGATTGACATTATGGTTACAGGAAATAAGGTCTCTCCAGTCTACCACATAAGAAGACATTTGAGAAATAGAGGACATATTTAAAGATAATAGAGAATATATTAGAAGATATGTAACCATTAAGAGAGAATCAGTTGTTCTAATCAAACAAAATAAGTACATAACATGGAAAACATTACATGGACCACATGATCCATTCTAGGTCACGAAAATCACATAACCCATAAAACATCTTTTGATCACATGATTTTTCTTAATACATATAATCATGTTACCATGTGAAGGTCACATGAATCACATAAAGATTAGTAGATCATGAAAAAATCCTCAAGAGACAACCGAATCACATAATATAGACTAATGGCCAAGGGTGTGCATTAAAGTTCAAATAAATTACCATTGATTAGTTCATGGATTGATTAAGTGAGATATTTAGACAAGGTGATAACACAAAGAGGTCAAGTGAAATGATCACATGATTAGGTCTCTTATATGGTTCTTGTGATGAGGTCATGTAAAGTTGTCTTGCAAAACAATCACACGAGATATGAGGTTTTGAGAGCTATGGAGCTTCATGTCATCGGTCAATTGACCAGCCTCTCACCCCCTATTTATAGGGAACCTCAAGGAATATGAATGGACTTATAGAAGACTAAAATATGTTTTGAATTACAACCAGAGAAAGCATAAGAGACTCATGAAGTCATTTCCTACCTCATAACTGAGTCCTTGTTCCTTCGAACATCACTTTTGTGGGGGGGGGGATTTTTTGACGCTAGCCAAATGAGCATTGTATATTTTAGGAACAAAGAAATACCCAAAGCATAGGTATTAATATATACCCAAAGGAAAGAAAATTATAGCATGTATACATATAGATTAATCACCTAGGTCACAAGGACCATGTGAACTTCAATGAGGCTCATGATCACATGACCCTAGGAACATCATGCAAAGGGGTTATGCAATTCATGTGATCTATTCCTGATCATGTGAAGCCCCATCAAATAGCCCAATTAATCATGTAAAACCCCTCTGATTATTCTTTTTTATCATATGACATTTCATCTAACAATCTCCCAATATGTTCATAAAATAAAAGTTAGAAAATAGGGAAGCTTCATGGGAAGGGATTTGCATTGGTTTTCATGTGATGTGGTTACGTGCCTCATAAAAACTATTAATGATCATGAAAATCACCTCAGAAAACCATCTTGATCTAATGATATCCATTCAACATGGCTGTTTGGACATGCAACACCCTAATGAGTCCAATTCCCAATGCTGAATTTACAACAGAAACATCAAAGAGCCTATTACCATAGATCATCTAACCAATGAAAAAAAACACATCATTCTCTTTACCACCTGAGGTTATTGCGATCATTCAAGGTTAGCCACTGAAGCTCCTCCAAGACCAATGGTTTTTTAAAGGTTTCATACACCACACATGTTATATATACAAACCAACCTTTCCCATATTTGTTCAACACATCAACAATACTACTCATGGTCTGATGATGCATCGTCACCCTCTCCACCTCCATCTTCTGCTGCCACCTATAAGAACATTATATTGAAAATTAAATATTGTTGAATATTTATAATTAAACTTAAAACCAATAAAATTTTTCAAACTAAATGATTTTTATTTTTTGTGATTTACCTGCTCACCACCACTCGGTGCACTACCACTGGGGGCATATCTGCTCATCTGCTGATATAAATCAGTCAACGCTTTCTGCATAGTGGATATCTGAGCCCCTTGGTCTTCAACTTTGGCTCTTAGTGAAGAAATCTCCCTCTAAGAATCTTCAGGTATGGGCTGACTATAACCAAGAGTAGATGCGGCCGGAATCCCTGATGGCATGCTAAAGACCTCAGATGGTACGGGTCCTAAACCCATCCTGCGCACTCTACCAGGATGCTCCTTCCCAAGGACTTGAGCAACCGGGTCATCCTGGGAGACTGAGTAGGACTGCCCAGGATTGGCATCCCATAGTTCTTTAATTTTTACCTATAAATCAAATATCAATACATATTAACACAGAAAAAATTAATAATAAGTTATTATAATAAAAATTTGACTTCATACCCCAACTTCTTTGGTAGGCTCATTAACAAAAGAGCCATCTGATTTTCTGTGAACATCCAACCACAGTTCAGTCTGGGAGGCTTCGTGCCCTAAACTCTGTGACTGCATTAAGCAAAGATAAATCAAAAATTCAATATATTAAATAGATAATATTTTATTATAAATATTTAAAATATTTAAAATATTACCAATGACATTCGGCTTCTAGAAAAGCTTTTTAAGCCCGCCGTGTGAGGGATGACTTGCTTTGCCCTGTTTGATGCATTCTGTCGTGAGAGATCCTGAAATAAATAAAATGCAATTTAACAGTAATGTATCCAATGTCATTTCCTCTTCATAAACATGTATTAATGTAAAATGAGGATAATATAATAATATATATTTCAATACCATCCGCTTCTCATCAAGATGTCTGTCAACAAAAACTTTCCACTGCTCTTTCAGTACCCCACTGGGTAGCTTGTCATACATTTGTTCCAAGGTCAACGAAGTATCGTTGACATCACACCACAATCTCCATTTGAAATCTTTCCATTTTTTACCAAGATTTTTCAAAGTCCACTTCTGTGCTATCACATCAGCAACTGTGAAGTGGAAGAACATCTGTATACAGAAATTCATTTTGAACATATTAGTAACATGACATTCAATTAAACCATAATGTAATAAAATTAACTTTATTTGAGAATCGAAAACTTCATTTTTCCAGTTTGGAGGAAAATGTATCCAATCATCATATTAAATGGGAAGGGAAATGGGCTCCGCTGCCAACTAACCTATAATCTGGCCAAGTAACCCCGCGGCATCATCCGTAGGGACTCCATAAGAATCAAATGGCATGACTATCTTTTCGCCATTCAAGTTCCAAACATCTAAGCATTTTAAGTTTTTTTCCATGGTTTCATTTTTTCATCTTCAATGAGCAAACAATTAGTATAAACAAAATACAATAAATTTATTTAATTAAAATTTATAGCTATGACTGTGACCCTCCAGTATGTCCGGGATGAACTGGAAGGGCTCTGTCACCGCCCAACTGATGGGGAACCTGTAGGGGGAGTCGACAACTCATCCTCTAATGGAAGGCCCTCTGATGGTGTGAGAGATGGTGCAGGGGGAGATGGTGCGGGGGTGTAGGCAGCTGGTTCCTCAGATGTCGTGGGGAGTGACCCAGATGGATCGGCATCCGTCGCAGAACTAGAAGAAATGGTATACCGCTTCCTCCTTGGAATTCTTGTCATTTAATCAAATAAAATTAAGTTCAGAATATATATTTCAAAAAAATTATGCAGAAAAAAAAATTAAAAATGATAATAGATGCCCAGTACTAACAAACAAAATATATATAACAATGATAATGAATGACTGCAGAAATGAAACAAGTGGTTGTTGCATGAATGAATAATTGTACATACAATCATTTTCCCCTTCAATCATGTCGGTTTCCTGCTCCATTTCTTCACCCACTTCATTCATCCTTGCAAGACTAATATTTTCAATATCATGATGGACAAATAATTTTGCTTCCTGTTGTTGATGACATTCAATTTCAGAGGTCAAATATTCCACTTCATCACCCATATCATACAAATCTCTTTGTAATACGTGAGTAACTACACTCCACCCTTCATCCACAACATCATTCACATAATATACCATTTTTTCTTACGATGCAAAGATATATGGATCATGCATTTCATGATCACCAACATCCATCAAGCGAGAGAAGTTCACAGAAGTAAATTGCAATGAATCTCTTTTAACACCTCTGATAATATCGACCCATTTTCATTTGAATAAAATAACAGAAAAATGTCCATGGTAGTTTAATTCAATAATATCATGCATCTTTCCATAGTATCCCACTTTAGCAAATGTAAATATACCACTATTCTGTGTTTTCAAACCCACTTCTCGATCGACTGTACGAAATCTAAAGTCATTCACATTATAAGCATCGAACTTTCTTACTTGCTTTATAGGACCTCTAGCAAGAAACTTAAAATCTTCTGAAAAGTCTGCTCGAGTATCAGTATTCATGATCTGAAAAAAGAAATATAATTTAATAGATTTACAAATTGTATGTGTCAAACTAATATTCATATTTATTGCAATATTTATGAACTTACACGTCGTGCAAACCATTCTACAAGCTCTTTATTCACAGCTTTCGTTATATATTTCTCATTTCGTGTTCGGCCTCTCATTCGTCTCTTTGTTTGTATCCTCAACTCTTCGATAAATGGATCTGAAATTTCACTATTCAGCAGCACATATCTATGTGCCTGTAATAATTCCAATTCTGTCAGTGTCACATTTGAGGTCCTCCCAACTGATCGGCCAATAGCAGGAAATATTTTTGATTTCTGATGAATTTGAGATTGAGTTGATGTGTCGTCAACACGTCCAACTCGATTAAATCTTGTCTCAATATCATCTAATACCTGGAACAAAAGGTAAGACATTCCTCAGCCAAATATCCTTCAGCAATAGAGCCTTCTGGTTGAGCTTTATTTCTCACATATGATTTCAAATGCCCAAGATATCTGTGAAATAAAATAATAATATTATGAATTTATGTAAATGTCAAAAAAAAATTACTTAACTAGAAAACATATAAATAAAATACCTCTCAATTGGATACATCCATTGATAATGAACGGGGCCTCCTAATTTAGCTTCTTCAACCAAATGCACAGTTAAATGCATCATGATGGTAAAAACGATGGAGGAAAGATCATCTCCATTGCACAAAGAGTCAATACAAACCTCTCCTGGAGGTTGTCAAGATGAAATGGATGTACAACCTTCTCACATAATTGCCTGAAAAATGTGCAGAATTGGAGTATAACAGCAGTAACTTTTTTAGGTAATAATGTACGCAATGCCAATGGTAGTAACTGCTGTAACAAAATATGTGAATCGTGACTTTTCAATCCATGTAACTTACAATTCTTCAAGTCAACACGCCTCAAGATGTTACTCGAATACCCATCAGATACCTTCACATTCTTTAAAATTCTAAGGAACATATCTTTATCCCTATTTTTCATTGCGAAAATGGCCAGAGCATACTTTTCATTCTCATCTGGCCAGAGATCGCATTTTATGTTCATTACTTGTAAGTCTTTGTGATCATTAAGATGATACTTCAACTTTCCATGCTCATTAAGTAATGTGAAAATCAAATTATCAAATAAATTCTTCTCAATATGCATCACATCAAGATTGTGGCGCAACAAATTAAATTCCCAATATGAAATTTTGAAGAATATACTTTTTTTCTTTCATTGTTGCATTCTGATTTCACTTGATGATGCACTTCGGACCCGTTTTCCGCTATCATTCAAATGATGAACCTTCCCAAATTCTGTTTCAACATTTTCAAGCTGTGTTAATATTTCAGAACCGGTTAACAACTTTGGAGGTGGTCTATGATCAATGAAACCATTAAATTTTGATTTTTTCAGCCGAAATCTATGAGATGCATGGAGAAATCTTCGATGGCATAAGAATCACCATTTTCTACTGTGAGGTAGCTGTTTGGGATCAAAATCAAAGTTACAAACGGGACAATCCAAACCCGTATAATTGTTCCAACCAGATAAATTCCCAAGCCCAGGAAAGTCACTAATGGTCCACAGTAAAGCAGCATGCATTTTGAACATTGTTTTAGAAGAAACATCAAATGTCTCAACACTGTTACTCCATAACTCCTGCAATTCTTCAATCAAAGGCTGCAAGTATACATCAATATCATTTCCAGGCATTTGTTTTCCAGGAATAATCATTGAAATGATAAAAGATGATTGTTGCATACACATCCATGGAGGCAGATTATAAGGGATCAAAACAAATGGCCAAATGATATAACTTGTACTCAAAGTCCCAAATGGGTTGAATCCATCGGCAGCCAATCCCAATCAAACATTCCTAGGATCAGCTGAGAAATCTGGATGTAATGAATCAAATTTCTTCTATGATTGGGAATCTCGTGGATGTCTCATTAACCCATCATTGTTATTATCTACAGAATACCACTTCATGTGTTCAGCGGTTTTCGATGACATGAATAATCTTTGCAATCGAGGCTTCAAAGGAAAGTAACGCAAAACCTTTGCAGGTGTGCTCTTTTTCTTCTTCTTCTCCATGAAATTATGTTCATTCAGACTTCCAACATCACCCTTTGCCTTCCATTTAGAAGAAGAACATTTCTTGCAATTCTGTCTACTTGAATCCTCTCCCCAATAAAGCATACAATCATTGGGACATGCATGTATTTTCGTATAATTCAGACCAAGATTGTTAACAACTTTTTTCATATCATAAAAAGATTCTGGGATTTTTGCTTCAGGAAATGCATCACGTATCAATTCCAATATCATGGACATTACCTTATTTGTAATTCCACATAGACATTTGATGTGATACAACTTCAATAGAAATGAAAGTTTTGAATACTTCAAACACCCACAATACAACTCTTGATTTCCATCGTCAACTAAATCATGAAACACATTTTCCTCAGTGAAGTTTTCTCTTACATTTGTCTCCACAGAATCAAGAGGAGGATCCAATGATATGTGACAATCTTGATCTTCCTGGGTTATAGTCTCAATAACATCACTTGTCACGTTGCAATTTGTAGCACCCTCTTCTGGTTGTTCTGATATGTTTTGATGTTGATAGTGGTGCCTTGCAGTGCCGAATGCATCATTTATTAGGTTTTTCATTTCATTTTCCATTTTCGATGAACTTGGGACCTCATTCTGCGGATTAACATCAGTGCTCAATCTTTCTGTAACGTTCGATTCTCCATGACAAATCCAACACAAATATTGATCAGGGAATTGCTTCAGTATTAAATGTTCATAAACCTCATCTCTCTTCAACCATGTTCGAAATTTACATTTAGGACATGTAAATTTTATTCTCCCTTCAACAGATCGATTAGAAATCGCAAAATCTAAAAACTCATTCAAACCCTTAACATACTGAGGTGTGTTCCTCGGTAATGTGATCCAACTTTTATCCATGTATATCACAATGTGCCTACACAAAAGATATGATAGTGTAAGATTGCATAATCATAATATAATAAAGATGACCCATTGATCATAAAGTATGCATAATATAATAAATATGATTCATTGATCACATTTACCACTTACTTAGCATGCCCAGACAAACCAAACAAGTCTAGTCCCTAGGAGACAGCGTGAACACCTCATTGAGGAGCAGTAAGAATATCGGGTTACACAATTATCATAACACTGTCAATCACACATTTATGTTGCCTCAAACAATTTTTAACCCCACTACATTAATGAGATACATTGGTCCACTCAGATTACTTCCACACCCTCACAAAAAATACTACAACTTTCCTGAACATCTCATATACTCACGTGCTTGGTCATCTCAATTAAATGTTTTATTTTATTTTCCATATCTAGAAATGGGATTCCAGTCGGTATTTATAACATCCATCCAAAATCACTAATATATAATACCAATGCATGGGTTCCCATTTCTAGAGTTTCCCCTCATTGGATTATGTTTAATAATCATTACCTTCACTTATCAATATTATAGATCAATAAAAATAATATGGAATATTTTTTTACCATATTTAGTTTCATAATTTGAACAATGTTGTTGATACTTGTTTATAAGCCAATGAATATTCTTCTCACTAGATCCAACACAGTGATAACACATTATGATAATTACCCCACTTAATTTCAATGTTTTTTCATCTATTAACCATTTATTTAGTTGTGATTACCTATTCTTCAAAGATGGACAAGGATTATTTAATTCATTAAAAAGATGAGTTTTATTTTTTTTGTCTTTATCAACATTACTATAAATTATTATCTTTTCATTACATATAATCAAGTACCTTTTATTTATATAATAAGCATATGGTTCAAGTGATCTTTTATTTTGAGTGATGATACTTTTTTTAAAAGAATTAAATGGTTCTGTCTTATTTATCCTCATAAACCAAAGAAAAATATTCATATATCTATTATCCATATATATTTCATGGTTGTACCTTCCATGAGTTCCTCATGAGGGTGTCGTTGATTTGGAGACAGAGAACACGAGTCGTTGATGAAGGAGCAGTGAACTCATATTTTTTCATGGATTACATCTTTTACATGACTTATTGAGGACAAAAAAAATTTATAGTGGGGATTTTGTAAGATCCTGTTACTGATCTGTCAGGTATTTTTTTATCCTATTCATGGTTTTCCTTTTTTCCATTGTCTGTAAAGGACTAGGAAGGAACTGGTAAGATACCTAAAATGGTGAAGTCAGATATTTGTTTTACTTTCATCTTTAACAATCTTTTTCTACATGATTCAAAAGTCTTTCACACTCTATAACTAGGTTACACACCATGTAACTATTACTAGATACAAGTCATGAAAGGGTATTCATACTGTGAAAGTTTACACCTTGGGAAGAGTGGTTTCACATCGTAAATTTTAAAATAATGGATTTTTAATCCGAGGTGAAGGATTTTTCAACATACTATAACACCATGGATTTCACAGCAGGTAATAGTATTACACATCATCAAATGGCCCTCGTGTAGTTTTTAAAATAGGCGAGTGGCTATTTTGGTTTCAGTTCTTTTCTCCAGGCCCTTGGATCCCTACCTTGAGATCTTCTCGGGTTATTTTGGGAGACTATGCTCCATCTAGATTGATCCATTCAACATTTGATTTTTTATTATAGTCGTGGCGCATCTCTCTGGGTAAGAAATATTTCTGATTCTTCGTTTCTCTTGATAATGGTGGCACCCTAGGGTAACATTATCAGATCTTGTGGCCTAAGTTTTTGAATCTTTGTGTATTCTTCTAGATCCTTTGGGAGATCTCATTATGGAGTCCATTCCTTGGTTAGTTGTGGTGTGGCGGATGTCTGTTCTTGAGGTATTTGGTGTTTTCCCTTTCCACCAACCCCTTATTTTCTAATTTATATCAATATTAATGTTTTTATTATATTCTAGGGCCTTCGTTTTCATCATTGGGTTTTCATTGTTGGTGGATCCCATTACGGGAATATGTGACTTGAGCTTTGAGGTAGGTGGTTCCATCTCTAGCCTATGATAATTAGCCTAATTTCTCTTAATTTATAAGTTGATTTATCAAATTGGAATGACTATTTTCATTTGTTTAAGAAGGGTTTTTTGAGAGAAATGTTTTTCCATGATTTTTTATAAATGAAAATGAAATGGGTACTTTTAAAATATTGAAATTGATTTTTGAAAATGAGCACTTAGGTTACCTTGGGTACTTAGGTGGAAGGTTTATCTTGATTCCATCGTCCATGTTTTGTGATTATTAGGAGGTTTTCTCATGGGTATTTCCTTGGTTTCCTAGTCCCATTGTTCTAGGGGACAACTTAGCATTTTCGGGGGGGGTTTACTCATGGGGTATTCCTCTTCTTCCTAGGCATGTGTTATAGGAATTGGATTGTGCACATGATTTATTATGGTATAAGTATTCTTCTAGTCTAAACTATAGTGTTCCTTGGTACTTATGCCTCTACTGCTTATTTTATTTTGTACTGATTGGATTTCTGAGTTATAATTGATATACATTATGTACCTACTTTTGTTTAGAACTAGGAAAAAGGGAAATGTTTACCCATGTTTTCTATAAAATTTCATTACTGCTTATCATTCCATGTTATCACCCAGTAGACTCCAAGAAAAATATATCCTCATCGATCTAACATTTATTCCAAGGTTCAAGTTTCTAAACTACTAGACTAGAAAATCCCTAATAGAGCCACTAATGATGTGATTCCTTAAGTAAACTAAATCACATCACCCCAAAAATGAGACCACACCAACCACTCCAATTGGATCATAGACAGGGTCAAAAAAAGTTGGAAGAACCCATAATATGAACACTCTAATTTCATAATAGATATTTTTTGGAGGGGGGTCACATCAAATAAACTAAAGCATAGACCCTTAAGTATTTGTTTCCCCAAAATCACACCAAGATATCCCAAAACATCCTAAATGGAACATCACATTCTCCTATAAATTCTTTTAAAACAAAAAAATTCAAAATAGAATTAAAAAACCATTCTCAAAAAATGCATTTTCCAAAAATAATTTTTTCAAATAACACATGTTCTTGTAAAAGAACCAAATTGCATACGTAAATCCTAAAACATTATCAACCATTTCTTGATACCACATAAGATTCTCAAATCTCAATATTTAATTAATGTAAAAAACATTTACTATATCAATTTCATTAAATGAAAATAGTCTGTTTTTTCAAACCCCCCATGGGGTTCCAAATTCATTTAAAACTGAATTGGTTTTTAAAAGAAAAAATTATTACAGAAAACCAATTCAAATGATTTAAAATAAGAAAAAAATCCCAATAATTTTCCAAAAAACAGAAAATTATCAAACAAATCCCAAAGGATTCCTATCAAATTAGAATTATTTTCCATAAAACACTCATTTAAAAAACACACATTTCACACAACAATCACATCAATTATTTTCTAAATTCCTAATAAAATAAATGGTTTCAAAATATTTCATCAAACCAAGCACATTTTACAAACAATTTAAATGGCATTGATTTATAACTAAAGGAATGTTTTTTAGGGAAATCTATTTTTTGATGCACATAAAATTATTTTCATAGCACATCCACAAACTGAATATCAAAGAAACAAAATAATACTAAAAATTAATCAAAATATTCAAATATAACACAAGACCTACCATAACCATAATCTCTATCAAAATTTTCTATATTTCAAACCTAGTTAAATAGATACATACCTGGAAAATATGGGTCGCTGGAGATGGAGGTCGCGGGGTCGCCGGAGATGGAGGTCGCGGAGTCGCTGGAGGTCGCAGGGTCTCTGTAGGTCACGGGTCGCCGGACGGGGGTTAGGGGAAAGATCGGGAGGGCGCGGGGGTTTGGGGAAAGATCCGGAGGTTGCGGGTCGTCGGGGGGGTTAGGGGAAGAAGGGAGGGCACAGGGTTTTGGGGAAAGATCGGGGTGGGGGTAGGGAAGGGTCGCGACTATTTTAAAAAATTTCAGGTTTCGCGGCAGTTTATTAAAAACCGCCGCGAAACCTTTCAGTGAAAACGTTTAGCGGTAGTTTTGTAAACCGCCGCCAAAAAACCGCCGCTAAAACCGGTTTTTGTTGTAGTGTAGCTGGCGGATAAGACCCTACTACATCTATTCCCCATGTGTAAAATGGCCAAGAGTATTTAGTTGTATATAGAAATTCTAGGGGTTGATGAATGAAGTTATCATGCACTTGGCAGGGATGGCATTTCTTAGTGAAATCTGTGCAATCCTGCGTCATTCAAGGACAAAAGTAATCAAGCCTTCGGATCTAATCAAAGTGTCTATGCCCAGACTGGTGGGCACCACAAGCTTCTGAATGTACTTATTTCATGACAGCTTCATTCTCTTCTCCATTAATACATCTGAATAAGATTCCATCAAATCCTCGCTTTTAGAGGATCTTTTGGTGGTCCAGACTATTATAAAGAGTAAAATTGGTTGCTTATCACCGAATCTGTTCTTTTTCATCCCTATTTAGTAGAAGTACTCCATTTTGAAGATATTAAATGATGGATGTTATATATCCCATCGTATGACCATGTGGATCATAAATAGGGATAAATTCATTAATTTCATTCATTCTCGTCTGAACAAAAGGTGAGACCACATGACGATGGGTTATTCTAATGATTTTCTCATCCCAATTTGGATCTTCCAAGGTTATAGATGCATTATCCAGTGCATATGCTTGGGAATTTTGTGATCACAGGACATAATATAATGTCAGATCTGAGAGAAATTCATCCATTAACCCTCTGAAATAATCACAAAAAGAGATTAAATCTTCTTTTATGATAGAATATTATCCATTTATTTGTTTGATTACCAATTCTGAATCGCCTTTTAGCTTCAAGTGATTCATTTTCACCTGAAGTTATAATTCCAAAATTGTAATGAGAGATTGATAATCTACCTCATTTTTGGTTCTACCTTCAGATAATAGGAAGTAATAAGAAAATACTGCATTTTCTGGGGAGATAAAGACAATTCCTAACCCAACTTTATTGGTTTTAGGGTTTTCCATTCTCTTCCCTATTGGACTTCTGAAAGCACTATCAAATTACATTTCTCGTGTTTGTGAATTATCTTGAATAGAGAATACCTCTTCATCAAGAAGTTTAGTATTTAATGATGTATCATCTATATAGTGACCCAAGCCTTTTACATATAACATTTCATTATTTTAAGCATAATTAATCATCAGAGTACAAGCTGAGGATCATTAAGTCTAGTGTCTTGGAAGAATAGGTACATATAACATAAAAACATGGGACAAAAAAACTTCTTTATTTAATCTCCATAAAGAGCTTCTAACTTTATTTGAGCTCTTACATCTGCATAGGGTACCCTGGGGAACACATGAACAAAGGGGATGAGCTAAAAATCCCAGTAAAGGAATGAACATAAGGATACATCTCAAGCACATGAGTTAGGAGGCATGACATAATGATATTCAAAGAATGAAAATTATAAAATCATTTAATATAAGCATGGTATCTTATAAACATGGAATCATATAAATGTGGAATAATCATAAAACATTTCTTTAGGACAGGTCAAGGCTAACAGCCAATCCTGTTTCCCATTTCAGTACGGGTCAAGGCTAACTGCCAATCCCGTTTCACATCGCATCCCATGAGACTTAACCTTACCCAATGCATTGGAGAACTATCTGGGTGAACCCATATCAACATATTCATGAATATTCTTTCCACATAAATAATCATTCCATATAAACAATCATACATAATCAACCATACACAAACATAAGGGTACCCATGGAAAGAATTGGGTATCACAATCATGACATAAAACATATCCAATGGGCGTATCACGAAAGTGTCCTTAAAAGGAAAGGATTAGAACATAAATGGACATTCATATGGTAAAATAGGAATATAACATGGTAAGTGGTGTCAAATATAAGTGACAACATAAAAAAATTATTTTAGAAACATTATCATTAAAACATTTTTGTGCGGTCTTAAGGAAAACACTCTAGAGCTTTTCAAATAGAAAGGAGGAAATTCTTTTATATAAAACCAGAATTGAACCAAGAAGGTTTTCATAATAAAAATACTGATTTTATAAATACAATGGTGTTTTAAAACATAGGATATAGTGCACTTCAAATTTGGTAAAAAATTTGGGAATTCCCCTTAAAACAGGTTTGCTTATCGGAAAGTTCTAAAGAGGGAATCTTTCAAAATCGTGTATATACCCGAAAGAATGTGATGAAAGGGTATTGATATAAGAATATTTTACAACTAACCGTAATTCATAAGACTCACATAGATAGATAATATAACACCATTTTGAAAGAAAGAAAAGGCAACATGAAAGAACAAAGAAGGTTCTGGTAGAATTCGTTATGATTTTATCGGCATGGTGTCAGGTGTGACCAAGAGGAATTGATGAGAGAGAAATGGGGTTTATCATCACTTATAAATCTAGAATTAAGTATGGTTTAGGTTCTTAAACATACCCCATCATTTTATAGTACACATAAAAAGGCAAAGTATATAGGACAATCTTGATTAAGAGAGAAAAGGGGAGGATTCCTTACCTCAAATCTGGTGGTGTTCTCCACTTGTTATTAATGACCTGAATATATAGATTAGGATTATTAATTAACAATTCCATAACCTCTTCTATATGTAATTTACTTATTATAACCCTTTTTAGTTCATTCAAATACTTTTTGATTAGTTATAAGGTTCAGTTTCATTGTTCGGGCTTGTTTGTTTATTTGGCTTTAAAAGATCAGTTCACTTATATTCAAGTTTGGATTATATTCAAGATGAAAGTGGTTGTCCATAATTGAAGTTAAATTATTTATTTAATATTCAGTAGATTAAATGGTTTTAATTTTAATTAGGTTACTTATGGTGAAGTTGAATTATTACATATATAACCTTAGGGATAACTGTTTTTGTTAATCGGTGGATTTGATTACAAAGATTGTGTTTTTCATTATAACTTAATTCCATTTGTACCAAAATATTATAGAACAAAAAATAGGATATATTAAATGTATAATAATCTGGTTAAACCATAGCACAAATGTTTTCATGATCATAATTAAAGATAACGTTAGAAATTGATAAATCGTTGTACTTGAGTGTGCTAAATTATCACATCTCAGACAGTGATTTCATTTCTTTCAAATAAAAGGGCGGGGAAAGGAGAGAAGATAATTAAATATACCATTAGTATGAAAACATTACAGTACATGTATTTTATTGGATTTATCATACTATTATGGTGAATTTTGGTGAGGAAACAAATAAAAAAAAGAACTTAAAAGAAAAGAAGAAATCGGGAAGAGGAATTTTACCTCTTGAGACTTCCTCCTTTGAGAACCTCTTAAGGGGAGAAGTTTTGGTATTTTGAGGAGTCTAAGAGCTTTTGGACGTAGGGAAGGACATTGGGGAGATATTTGGGCTGAATAATTCCAAGGCACAAGGCTTGAGAGGAGTGGAGAGAAGAGGGAGTGAAGGGGCGTTTTATAGTGGAGGAGAGGAGGGATTTCACAATATTATAATCATTAATTTATTATTTCTTCACAAGACAAGGAATAGTAAGTATTCCATGACCAAGAATAGTAAATGGGTCATGTGAATCCGAAACAAGGGTTGTGACATCAGCCATGATGCTAGGAATAGTCTATTTATCTTATAATGTACATATACGGTAAATTACTGTATTTTACTATTCATAAAAAATTCAAGTATTTCAGAAAAATACCAAAAATTAAACCTAACCATTTTTAAATGTGTAGAATCCAAAAATGAAGTCCATTTTTCAAAAAAAAAAATATGATTATTTAAATATTTAATTAAAATCATAATTTATTATCAAAAACCAGATTTAAAACATGCATTAACTCATTCTAAAACATAGGTATATTGTAATTCCAACTTGAATATTATTTTTATACTATCATATGTGAGGTTACTATTCATTAGGGTATATCACTATTCATAAGGGTATGTTACTATTCATTAGGGTAGGTTACTATTCACCAAAAATTATTTTTGTTTTATTAGACTCCAAAAAACATCTTGAACACAATCGTGTATGTCAGATTTTCAAAATTCCAAACACAGAAGTGACAAACTTTTGTTTAAAGGTCACTTTTCACTTAGTAGTTCATTATTATGTGATTTTATGCCATATTTATAAGAAGGGAATTTCCATTAAAAACATTGGGTCATTACATTCTTCCCCTCTTAAGAAATTCCGCCCTCAAAATTTCATTTTGCATTCTATGTCAAAAACAGATGTGGGTACTTTTCCTTCATTGCTTCCTCCAATTCCCATGTTGCTTCCTCAAACTTATGGTTCCTACACAATACTTTGACAAGATGGGTTGTCTTGTTGCGTAGAACCTTATCTCTCTGATCCATAATCTTTATTGGATTCTCCTCATAGGAGATATCATCTTCCAGCTGCACCATGTCTGAGATTAGTAAATGTGAGGGATTAGGTATGTACTTCCTCAAGAGTGATACATGGAAAACATTATGAACTCGAGCCATATTCGGGTGGAAGTTCAAGCCGATAGGCCACGGATCCTATGATGTCAAGGATCTCAAAGGGGCCGATGTACCTAGGACTTAACTTCCCTTTCTTCCCAAACCTCATGACCTTCTTCCACGGAGATATGCATAGAAATACCATGTCTCCAACTGTGAACTCAAGGTCACATCGATAGTTATCTGCATAACTCTTTTGTCGACTTTGGGCTGCCTTGATATGTTGTCGAATGGTTTTCACCATCTCCACCATTTATTAGACCATTTTAGGTCCTAGAATCTTACGCTCACTGACTTCATCCCAACATTCCAGTGTTCTGCACCTTTTCCCATAAAGGGATTCATATGGTGCCATTTGGATGCTCGAGTGAAAACTATTGTTGTATGAGAACTCAATCAATGGGAGATGTTGATCCCAACCACCTTTGAATTCAAGAGAGCAGGATCTTAGCATATTTTCAAGCGTCTAAATAGTCCTTTCAGATTGGCCATCAGTTTGGGGGTGATAGGCCATGCTGAAATTTAATTCAGTACTCAAAGCATGTTGAAGACTCCTCCAGAATTTAGATGTGAACCTTGGATCGCGGTTAGAGACAATTGAGAGTGGAACACCGTGCAGTTTCTCCACTTCCTTCACATATATCTTTTCAAGTTGTTCAAGTGATAGATCTTCTTGAATATAGATGAAATGGGATGTCTTGGTGAGTCGGTCAACCACAACCCATATCGCATTATTTCCCTTCGACGTCTTCAAGAGACCCGTGACAAAGTCCAAAGTAACATTTTCCCATTTCCACATGGGTATAGGCAATGGCTGCATCATACCTTTTTACTTTTGTCGCTCAACTTTAACTTGTTGACATACCAAGCACCTTGATATGTATTCTACAATCTCCTTCTTCATGTTATCCCACCAGAAGTGTTCTCAGAGATCACGGTACATTTTGGTACTCCCGTGATGGATAGAGAAGGTTGATCTTGGGCATCATTCAATAGATACTTCTTTATCTCTGGATCAGATGGTACACAAAATCGTGTCCCAAATCTTACATCTTCTTCCTCATCAATTTCGAAATCAGAGGATTTCCCATTTTTAATAGCTTCCACCCTTTTCTGAATTTCCACATCCTTTCTTTGAGCAACCTTTATTTTCTCCAAGAGGGATGGTTGAGAAATAATTTGAGAAAGGATTGATTATGTTCCTCCCTTAATTATTACCATTTCCATCCTTTGTAAATCTAATAAGAACGGATCCTTTTCAATTTTCATCATTGATAAAGATGCAGGATCCTTTCTACTTAGATCATCTGCCACCTTGTTTGCCTTACCGGGATGGTAGTGGATTGAGCAGTCATAATCCTTGATGATCTCTATCAATCTTCACTAGCGCATATTAAGCTCTTTCTGTGTGAATATATATTTGAGACTCTTGTGGTCAGTATATATCTCACATTTTTCCCATAGAGATAATGCCGCCAGATTTTCAACGCAATGATCACAACTGCCAACTCCATATCATGCGTGGGATAGCTTTTCTCATGGATTTTCAGCTGCCTTGAGGCATAGTTTATCAATTTATCATTTTTCATTAGTAAAAATCCAAAGACTTTCTTATAAGCATCACTATACACCACAAAGAGTTCTCCACTTTAAGGGACTGTGAGTACCGGTGTAGTGATAAGCCTCTTTTTCAACTCCTTGAAATAGTCTTCACATTCCTGTGTCCAGACAAACTTTACTCCCTTCTGTGTCAGCTTGGTCATTGGGTTTGAAAATCGTGGAAAGTTCTTCACAAATTTTCGATAATACCCAGCTAGACCTAAAAAGCTGCAGATATCCGTTATAGAAGTTGGCCTCATCCACTCTTCAATTGCCTTAGTCTTGGAAGGGTCCAAAGATATCCTTTTCCTAGTGATAACATGCCCTAAGAATGATACTTCCTCCATCCAGAACTCACATTTATTGTACTTTTCATAAAACTTCTCCCTTCGCAAAGTCTTTAACATAGTTTCCAAATGCTCCTCATGTTCCTCCTTGCTCTTGGAGTATATCAGAATATCATCAATAAAGACCACCACAAATTTGTTGAGGTAATCTCTAAAGAATCTATTCATTAAATACATGAAAATTTCTGGAGCATTAGTGATTCCGAAGGGCATCACTATGAACTCATAGTGTTCATACCTCATTCGAAAGGCAGTCTTGGGAATATCTTCCTTCCTCAACTTTAGTTGGTGATATCCCGACCGAAGGTCCACCATAGAGAAATAACTGGCCCCATGAAGCTGATCGAACAAGTCATCTATCCGTGGAAGGGGATACTTGTCCTTTATAGTGATTTTATTGATCTCACGATAACCAATGCAGAGGCACATTGATCTATCCTTCTTCTTGACGAAGAGGACTGGAGCACCCCACGGTGAAGCACTCGGGTGTATAAAACCCTTCTCCATATTCTCCTATAACTGCTTCTTCAGCTCTTCCATCTCTACAGTGGCCATTTTGTAAGGTGTATTTGAGATTGGTAGAGATCCAGTGATAAGTTCAATTGAGAACTCAACCTCTCGGTTAGGGGGAATACCAGGAAACTCTTTAGGGAATACATCAGTGTAATCCCTCAAAATGGGCATGTCTTCAATCATGATTCTCTCCTTTGTCTCAATCATTTGAGCTAGGTATGCATGCTCATAAGAAAGAAATATCCAAACTTGAGATGAATGTTCTAAAGGAGACTCATCTTCCTCCTTGCACTTGTAAAGAATCAGAGGATGCTTCAAGATGTGAAGAGTAATCTCCCTTTCTCAGTAGTTGATGTTGGACTTGTACAAATATATCCAATCCATGCCCAAGATAGTGTCAAACTCCACTAAAGGAAGTATGAAAAGATTTTCTAGGAGGTTCAGTCCACAAACATTAACCAGGGAGGAGTTATAAACCATGGATTCAATAATTTCCCCATTCTCTATTCTCACATATAACTTTTCCTCTAAATTTTGAGGTGGTATTTGTATAGTTCTACTAAACTTGCAAGATATGAAAGAATGTGTATAACCAGAATCAAATAGTACGTTCACTATTCTTGAATGAATAACAAGCGTACCTGTCACCACATCGTTTTCCGGCTCCACCTCAATAGTAGTGATAGAATAATCCCTTCCTTGTTGCCTTGGAGGTTGTTGCCGATTTCCTCTGACAACCCTCGGCATAGGGAAATTGTTCGCATAATGCCCAAGATCATTGCAGTTATAACACTGCACTACAGGCTGAGTGTTGATCTGAACCTTCCTTTCTTCTTCAACATTAGTGGGATTTTTCATACCCCTTCGGAAATTCTTGGCCATATGACCAAACTTCCCGCATTTGAAGCAATTATTGGTTCCCTTCAGATAGTTACCAGGATACTTCTTCCCAAAATTTTTGCAAAGGGTAAAGTTGGGATTCTTTTCATCATGGGATTTGTTTGATGGACCACCCATGTTGTTTTCCATCTTTCGTTTCTTGTCACTGGGCCCATGAGACCACTGAGAGTCTCCAATCTCCATTTCAACCTTGAGGGAACAACGGACAATGTCCTCATAACTTTCGAAGTCTCGAATCGCCAATGATTTTCATAGACTCGACTTTAGTCCGCTAAAGAAGCGATCCACCTTGCTTTCGGTGTTCATGACAAATCCAGAGGCGTACATTGCAAGCCTTGTAAAGTTTGATTCATATGCCCTGATGGACTCATCTTCCTTCTGCTTGAGTCTAAGTAACTCTCTTTCCATCTTGAGATGGAGGGTTCAAGGAAAATATTTGTTGAAAAACATCCTCTTGAATTACTCCCAGTCTATGGAATCAATTTCCTCTTGGGACTTTGTATTCTTGATCAGTGTCCACCACTGATCAGCTTCCCCATCAAAATGATAGACTTCCAGTACAACTTTCTCTTCTTCTGAGCACTGGAGGACAGAGAAAATATTTTCAATGGAGTTAATCCATTATTCTGCGAGGAGAGGATCAGAAGACCCACTAAACATGGGAGGCCTTTGCTGTATGAAGGATTCTACGGCAACTTGCTCTTTCCTTGGAGGAGGGTGACATTCCACTTGATTCAAGTTATTATTCATAACTCGAGCCAGCTGAGCAAGTATTTCCAGGAAGTTTTGAGCACCCGCTTCTGTCACATCAGGCATGTCATTAGGGCAATCATCGTATTGCCTATCACATTGGTTTTTGGAACGTGTTCTTCTATTTCCCACCATTAACTAAGAAAAATAATGTATAATTAGAGGTCTTGAATACTTATCTATTGAGCATAAAAAGGAAACTTTGAACATGAAAGGATAAACTTATAAATAAGAATTACATCCTAACTTGTGATTCCATAGGTTTATATCTAGGTTATCCTCGATCTATTTATTAACTTATATTCTTATGGTATTTTTTCCCCTTAATAATGGTTTTTATTAATCTCATGAATCTACCAAAGCATATCCCCTGGGAATATCATAACCAAGAGTGCAGCAAGGCCCGTTATCGTGCACCAGTTCCCATTCGAGTCAAGCTCAAAGTGGTGTTTTCAGGTTTTACCCCTAGATACATCTGTGCCAGAGCCGCCTCTACCTGCTTGTATCCAGACAGGGATGTATTTGCTTGATAAACCACTTACTCTATACTCACCAAAATTTAGGATTGTTTCCTTATACTTAGTCTCATCCTTAAGGTTCTCACTAAGGTTTTCAATTCCTAATCTCCAAAAATAACTAAACCATCCTCTGATACCAACTATAGAGACCCAAGCCTTTTACATATAACATTTCATTATTTTAAGCATAATTAATCATCAGAGTACAAGCCAAGGATCATTAAGTCTAGTGTCTTAGAAGACTAGGTACATATAACATAAAAACATGGGACAAAAAAACTTCTTTATTTAGTCTCCATAAAGAGCTTCTAACTTCTTTTAAGCTCTTACATCTGCATAGGGTACCCTGGGGAACACATGAAAAAAGGGTATGAGCTAAAAAGCCCAGTAAAGGAATGAACATAAGGATACATCTCAAGCACATGAGTTAGGAGGCATGACATAATGATATTCAAAGCATGAAACTTATAAAATCATTTAATATAAGCATGGGATCTTATAAACATGGAATCATATAAATGTGTAAGAATAATAAAACATTTATTTAGGACGGGTCAAGGCTAACCGCCAATCCCATTTCCCATTTCAGTACGGGTCAAGGCTAACCACCAATCTCGTTTCACATCGCATCTCATGAGACTTAACCTTACCCAATGCATCGGAGTGCTATCTAGGAACACCCATATCAACATATTAATGAATATTCTTTACACATAAATAATCATACATAATCAACCATACACAAACATAAGGGTACCCATGGAAAGAATTGGGTATCACAATCATGACATAAAACATATCCAATGGGTGTATCATGAAAGTGTCCATGAAAGGAAAGTATTAGAACATAAATGGACATTAATAGGGTAAAATAGGCATATAACGTGGTAATTTGTGTCAAATATCAGTGACAACATATAAAAAATGTATTTTAGAAACATTAGCATTAAAACATTTTTGTGAGTCTTAAGGAAAACACTCTAGAGCTTTTCAAATAGAAAGGAGGACATTATTTTATATAAAACCAGAATTGAACCAAGAAAGTTTTCATAATAAAAATACTGATTTTATAAATAAAATGGTTTTTTAAAACATAGGATAGAGTTCACTTGAAATTTGGGTAAAAATTTGGGAAGTCCCCTTAAAACAGGTTTGCTTATCGGAAAGTTCTAAGGAGGGAATCTTTCAAAATCATGTATATCCCCGAAAGAATGTGATGAAAGGGTCATGATATAAGAATCTTGTACAACTAACCAGAATTCATAAGACTCACATATATATATAATATAATACCATTTTTAAAGAAAGATAAGGCAACCTAAAAGAACAAAAAAGGTTCGGGTAGAATTTGTTATGATTTTATCGGCATGGTGTCAGGTGTGACCAAGAGGGATTGATGTGAGAGAAATGGGGTTTCTCATCACTTATAAATCTAGAAGGAAGTATTGGGGAGGTTCTTAAACATACCCCATCATTTTCTAGTACACATAAAAAGGCAAATCATATAGGACAATCTTGATTAAGAGAGAAAAGGGGAGGATTCCTTACCTTAAATCCAGTGGTGTTCTCCACTTGTTATTAATGACCTGAATAAAAAAATTAGGATTGTTAATTAAAAAGTCCATAACCTCTTATATATGTAATTTACTTATTATAACCCTTTTTAGTTCATTAAAATCCTTTTTTATTAGTTATAAGGTTCAGTTTCATTGTTCGGGCTTGTTTGTTTACTTGGCTTTAAAAGATCGGTTCACTTATATTCAAGTTTTGGATAATATTCAAGATGAAAGTGGTTGTCCAGAATTGAAGTTAAATTATTTATTTCATATCCAGTAGATTAAATGGTTTTAATTTTAATTAGGTTACTTAGAGTGATGTTGAATTATTACATATATAACCTTAGTGATAACCGTTTTTTGTTAATCGGTGGATTTGATTACAAAGAATGTGTTTTTCATTATAACTTAATTCCATTTGTACCAAAATATTACAGAAACAAAAATAGGATATATTACATGTATAATAATCTGGTTCAACCATAGCAAAAATGGTTTCCTGACCAGAATTAAAGATAACATTAGAAATTGATAAATTGTTGTCCTTGAATGTGCTAAATTAGCACATCTCAAACTGTGCTTTAATTTCTTTCAAATAAAAGGGTGAGGAAAGAATAGAAGATAATGAAATATAACATTAGAATGAAAACATTATAGTACATGTATGTTACTGTATTTATCATACTATTATGGTGAAAGGAGGTGAGGAAAGAAATAAAAAGAAAAGAACTTAAAAGAAAAGAAGAAATCGGGAAGAGGAATTTTACCACTTGAGACTTCCTCCTTTGAGAACCTCTTAAGGGGAGAGGTTTTGGTATTTTGAGGAGGCTAAGAGATTTTGGACTTGGGGGAGGACCTTGGAGAGAGATTTGGGCAGAATAAAGGTAAGGCACAAGGCTTGAGAGGAGTGGAGAGAAGAGGGAGTGAAGGGGGGTTTTATAGTGGAGGAGAGGAGGGATTTCACAATATTATAATCATTAATTTATTATTTCTTCACAAGACAAGGAATATTAAGTATTCCATGACCAAGAATAGTAAATGGGTCATGTGAATCCGAACCAAGGGTGGTGAAATCATCCATGATGCTAGGAATAGTCTATTTATCTTATAATGTACATATACGGTAAATTACCGTATTTTACTATTCATTAAAAATTCAAGTATTTCAGAAAAATCCCAAAAATTCACCCTAACCATTTTTCGATGTGTAGAATCCAAAAATCAAGTCCATTTTTTAAAAATAATTTTCTAAATATGATTATTTTAATATTTAATAAAAATCATAATTTATTATCAAAAACCAGATTTAAAACATGCATTAACTCATTCTAAAACATAGGTATATTGTACTTCCAACTTGAATATTATTTTTATACTATCATAGGTGAGGTTACTATTCATTAGGGTATATCACTATTCATAAGGGTGTGTTACTATTCATTAGGGTAGGTTGTTATTCACCAAAAATTATTTTTGTTTTATTAGACTCCAAAAAACATCTTGAACACAACCGTGTATGTCAGATTTTCAAAATTCCAAACACAGAAATGAAAAACTTATTTTTAAAGGTCACTTATCACTTAGTAGTTCAATATTATGTGATTTTATTCCATATTTATAAGAAGGGAATTTCCATTAAAAACATTGGTTCGTTACATTCTATAGATGGATGCTTAGCAAGGAATTCAGCTAGATCTTGGCCTTTTATTGCCTTTTGAGGCACAAACTAGATATCAAACTGTTGCAAAATAACTACCCACCATGCCAAACACCCTGTAAGAATAGAATGACTGAGGATAAATTTTAGTGGCTTATGGAGAGATATCAATTGGAGCTCATGATTTTGCAGATAGTGCCTCAATTTCTAAACTTCAAAGATTAATGTCAGCCAGCACTTTTCAATACTTGAATACCGAGTTTTCGCATCAAGCATAGTTCGACTGAGATAGTAAAGGTTGTTTTCATTCCCAGCATCATTATTTTGGGCAAGGAAAGAACCTAGTTATCACTCTAAAGTTTTTTCATAGAGAATAAGTGGTCTTCCTTCAATAAGTGGCATTAATATCGGTGGACTCAAGAGATATTTCTTGAGGGTATCAAATGCTTCTTGACAGTTTTTAGTCCATTGGTATGTGACTCCCTTCTTCATTAATCTGGTGAAGGGTAAACACTTTCCTACCAAATTGGTGATAAAGCACCGAATATAGGCCAAGTGTCCTTGGAGTCCTCTTAATTCTTTAAAATTTCAAGGAGGTGACATACCAAGGATTTATTTTGTTTTCTCAGGATAAACTTCGATACCATGATGGTGTATAATGAAGCTAAGGAACTTTTCTGAGGTTACCCCGAAAGCACATTTCAAGGGGTCCATCTTCAAACTGTGTTGTTGAAGTTTATTAAATATGGTCTCCAAATCAGCCAATTGATTGGAACGTTTTCTCGATTTGACAACCAAATCATCCACATAACATTAAACAAATTTTCCTAAGAAGGGTTTGAAGATATGGTGTGTGGAATGTTGGTATGTTGCGCTTGAATTATTTAAACCAAAGGGCATTAACCGATAGAAAAACACAAATTTAGGGGCTCTAAAGTTTGTAGATTCTTCATCCTCTAGGTACATACGGATTTTATTATACCCATAGTATCCATAAATGAAGTAAATATCCTCATAGCCAGTCGTTGCATCAATTAAAAGCTCTATAATCAGAACTAGAAAATCATCTTTTAGATAATGCCAGTTAAAATCTATGAAATCAATGCAAACTCTAATTTGAACATTCTTATTTTTCACTGGGACAATGTTATCCAGCCATTTGGGATATTGAACTTCCCTAAAAAAAATTCCTTTATAAGCTTATCAACTACAGCTTCAATTTTAGTGTCATGAAGTTGGGTGTGTTCTTCTTACTGCTTTCTTGAATCCATGATGTTCTTCTAGAAAACCCAAATGATGGGTGGATACATCAGGATTAAGTCCTAGAATTTATATATAATTCCAAGCAAATATATCTCTATTTTTCTTTAGAAATGAAGTATACACCTCTTGCTCTTTAGATGTCATGGTCGCACTAATTAGAGTGGGGTGTGGATCTTCTTCTGTACCTAGATTTATTTCTCTGAGCTCATCCATAGTGGTAGATACACCTTCCTCAAATGTTGGAGGAGCATCCTCAAGATCTTCCTATTCTTCGTCATTACGTGTTACCTCTTCTGTTTCTACTTTCATAGTAGATGACGAGGAAAAACTCCCAGAGTTAGAGGGGGAGTCAGTATTTGAACATCCTGAAGAAGAGGCCACCATATCTGACTCTACTAATGACGAAGGGTATTTTTGTGGTAATAAAGAGGAAATTATGGATTGAGAATCAACATATTTGTCTTCCTTTATCATTGCTACAATTTCTTCTACTCTGATTGATGAAGTATAGGATTTTTTTAATTCAACAGATGAAATGAAAACATCTCTGTTTAGGCTTCCATCACTAATTGTTGAATCACTAATCTCTCCCACGATGTCAATATCAGTTTCCACAGTTGACATTATGGAAGTTATTGGATGAGTTCTTGGATTTGGTTATACTTTTTCAATTTTATTAATAGGTAACACATAATCTGTACTCAAATGTATGAATGGATTTGTTGGAATCTTTTCCAATCCATTTGGAGCATTAACTCTAGTTATTTCTTTTGCCATGGACTTCGTTCCTTTTGTGTGATAAAACTCTGCCTCAATGTATTGAGATTCACATGTTTTTAATGGAGCCTTATCACCATACAATATCCCAATTTGACCATTGAAACAGTACTTAAGATATTAGTGTTATGATGAAGGTATGGTTGCATGTTGATGCAGCCAAGACCTTCCAAGAAGAATATTGAAGGTTGTGTCTTGACGAACAACCATGAAATCTATATCGGACACAAGATCTCAAAACTGAGTTCTGAGTGTAATCTCTCCCAGAGGTTCTTTCTCATTCTTATCATAAGCTTGCAACATTAAAGTGGAAGAAGATAATTCAGACTCAGTCAGGCACAATCGATGAAGTATACGAATAGGAATGATGTTAACTCTAGAGCCATCATCAATGAAGGTTTGTCGGATGTCTACATAATTAACTTTTCTAGACAAATACAAGGGTCTAATATGTTCATGTACAACATCATCTTGATCTTCATCTATAAAATATATAACTGTATGACATTCTGCAGAATCATTCTCTATACAGTAAACCTCAGAAGCAGGAACTTTGGTTTCAAACTCTTGAGGACTTGACATGGCCTCAATGAGTGCTTCTCAAAGATCTTTTGACAGATTCAAAACATCCATAATTGATAAATTTTCTGGTACTTGGGCCAATTTTTTCAAGACATAATACTTTTGGTCCAAAGGTCTGTGTTTTCCAACATAAAGATGCGGTTTTGCAGGTATTTTTGAAGTTGATGCTTTTGATGTAGACGTACCCTATGTCAGAATAGAAGCGGGAAATACTCCTAGCTTTGGTAAATTAGACTAACTAGGTATATTAACTTATTTAGATAAAGACGGTGTGACTTATAATCGGTTCTCCAAAATAATCATGTCAGAACCAAACCTATCTTGCATAGAAGAAACTCCTTGTTCTTGTTGAGCCCTTAGAAGGGCTCTTCCACGAGTTTCTGCTGTATATAAGGTTCAAGTAGGGGTAGAGTTAAAATGGTTGTTTCTATAATTCCCACGTCTTCCCCTGTATCCTTGACCTTGTCCACTTCTTATGTTTCCCTAATTAGGTGTTAGGAATTCTGGATCATTATAATCAGAATCACCATTGGCATAAGGATCTGTTAAATGGATAACATTGACAGAACCAATGATCAATTCTTTATCTGATAGAGATTCTTCCTGAAAGGTTAATTCTAATTGTGTTGTTTGGTAGGGCGGTTCCTGTGCTTTTGAAACTTATGTAATGAAATCTTCTAAGGTCAAGGACAACTTTGGCATTAATGTGAGATCATCTTCTTCCGACTACTCTTTTTCCTTATGATCATTTCTCTTCTTTGAGGAATAACCTTTTGATGAATATGGTTTTGTTGTGGAAAGAGTGTAAGAAAACACATTCAGTTGTTTTAATTGTGTTCATAAAATGGTATGAGTCTAGTTGATTGTTTTCCTGATCATCCAATCATTATATTTCTACACATTTTTACTTTTGACTTTCTTCCATTCGCCATCTTCCTCTGGATTAGTAGCGGTAACGCATGCTACTTGAGCTAATGAAATTTTCAGTTTCAATTTTATAGAATCTACCATCTTTTAAAAGAGTTCCTTGAAAACAAAACATTCCTATATGGGATGCCCTAACATCTAGTGAAAGGTACAATAATTCAGAAGATCTTCATATCCTTATTTATTTGGTTTCTTCAGCCTTGTAAACTAAACCAAATTTTTTTCCAGAGTTGAGATGAAGTAACTAGGAACTTGTTCATTCCAGAAAGAATAGACTTTGTTCTTTAATTCCTCAAACTATTTATGTCTTTGATCTCTTTGATCATCTTGATGAGTCGGTCATTGCTACTGATGCTCATGAGGCAGATCCCTTCAGTATGATGAAGTTGTTGAAGTAGAATCAGGTATAGGTTACTTCTTGGGTGTAACAATATCATCTTCTACCTTTCCTATCCTCCTCCCCAGAGCTGATGTAATTACATGAGTTTTAGCCTTAGTTTCTATAATAGAGTCTTCTATTTGTTGAGCGATTAAAGTAAGGTCTTGAAACCCTCCTATGAATTTCATAGGGATCAATGGTGTGCATAACTCATCATGTATATTTTCCACACAAATTGGTAGCAATTCTTATTGAGGGAGTTATAGACTTAAAGAATATGTTAATCATTTCCATCGCGCAATGAAATCTAAAACTCTTTCATTCTCCCTTTTTTTACAATTGGTAAGATCAAAAACTATCATATTTGGTAGCGTTGAGATAAATTGAAGAAGGAGTTTATGACAGAGATCTTCCCATCTAGTAATTGATCGAGATTGTAAACTTGTATACCAGACAAAAGATGGTCCCTATAATGACTGCACAAAACACCTAAGCTTTACTGCCTCTTGTTGTTGAGGAGTTCCTGTAATGGTATCATAACAAGAAACAGAATGTGTTAAGTGTTTTTCTGGATCTCCTAAACTATTAATGATTAGGAATGTGGTATTCACAAAATTTGGCAGGGGAGGAATTGTATCCAACCATTCAGGGTAAGCTCTCTTTTCTGATTGAATTGGTGCACATTGTTCCTCTATAGATTCAAATCATGTCATTAATGCATCAATTATGTTCATAAGAATTTGGGGAATATCTGGATGAGCTAGAACCTATGCAGGTATAGCAATTGGAGCTTGGGCTGGTGTAATGACAGGCAAAACCACTGATAATGGTGCTGATATTTTCCTTGGAAAACCCATGGGAACATGCCTATCAGGATGTGTCTGATCCTGCCTTGATTGTGTACCCAATGGAGGGAATTCATTATCCACATTTGTAGTTACTAAAAACTATATTTTCTGAGGAGCTCCTACAGGATTTGAAAGTTGAGGACATACCTGGGGAGTACTTCTAGCATAAATGCTGCTTCAAAGTAACTCTATATTGAGTCTTTTCAACTCCTTTATTTCCTCTTCTTGTAGTGAAAATCTTTCTTCAATCGAAAAAGATTGACCTTCTCTAGTGGAAAAGTGACATGCAATCTGACTTTTTTCTTTCCCCTTGTTAGATACATTTTAATGGAGTGGGAGTTGGTTATTTGAAGGCATACCTATATTCTGGGTAAGCATCTGATTTCAGGTATGCACACCTTCTTCATTTGCCTCAGTGTGTATTGTATTATAGACAATAACTTCATCTTCTGATTCCCCTGAATTGGACTAATTTTCTGTAGGATCTTCTATAGTGGTGTTAATGAAATTCACTGATGCATAATGCATCAATGGCATTCTGTTAGTATTTTTGTAAGATATTCTCCCTCTGTATCTTCCATGAGACTATGTTCTCTTATATGATAAATTAATGGGAACTTTTTGGCAGACAGTAACCTAAAGGGAATCCTTGGATAGTTTATTTGTACGCTTTCCCTGTGTATTCTACCCTAATAAAGAGAAAACTGACTTCTTTTTAGGAGAATATTGTATATGTAAAAAATCCCCTAGCCCTGCAGGTTAGGGTTGTTCTTGTTCTTCTTCTTCAAATATTTGAACTTTGTTTAATTAATTTGAAGGTTGAATTAAATGAGCCCTCAGCCTTGTAAGTTGGGGTGATTCTTGAACTACTATGGCTGAAATTCATGCAACTTCTCTTCTGATTTAGTGAATTTTGGTTCAGACATTAGCTGGGTGCATTATCCGACAACCACTCAAATCACCTATTTCGAAAGATTGCTTTGCTATCTCAGACATTTGAATTCTCTAACGACTGACATCCTCTAAGTGGGATGCATGCTCAAGATTTTCAGATGCTTGATGTAAAAGTAACTCAACAGCTTATTTTCTTTGGGTCTGACTCTAATGATAGTTGGTTGAGGCATGTTCTTGAGCGTACATTTGATTACATACAAAATCTATTGATTATGGCTAACCGTGGTAAATAACATTGCATGAGACCACTTTTGGCGAACTTTGCTGATTTTGGAGTGTAGTGAAATGCAATGCTCCATGTGTACCCCATCCTCTAATACGAACACTAGATATAGAATTAGAAATTAACAGGCGTAGCCTCTTTAGAGCATTGAGGCATGCACGCTGAAGGGTTCTATGTTGTTTTTCAGCATTTGGATATTGGGAAATTGAGAGTGAAGCCAAGTGAATTTGGAATTGCAACCTTTCTATTACTTTTACATGATTTTGATATTCATCATATGGTAATACTTTGGTTTTAAAATTTAGAAGAGTATTCTATAAGTTGAGGTGGATATCATGAATGCAATCTTATTCAATCAATTGGGGAATGTTATACTGAGAATTTTCCGAAGGCCAGAACATGACTGGTACTTCTCCCTTAGCCAATTGTTTCCTCATGTTTAACACATCTTCATCATATTTCACTAAAAGTTTCTCTACTTGGTCTAACCAAATTTATTATAAGAAAAATGACCAAAGGGAGGTTTGGAGAATGATCGTTCCCTTAAGATGTCTTCTGGTTGAGAAACTATTTCACCTGTTAATGACAAGGCAACATATATGACTGGCCTTATGTTTGAAAGTGCCTCGAGATATGAGGGCTTTCTCATCGCTATGTTTTCAATTATAGAATTATCTTTAAAATGATAAATACTACTGCGTAGAGGACTTTCACAGTGAATGTCATCATGGGGAGGATCACCATGGTGGATTACAGCAAGAGATAAATCTTCTTGCTCCTTGGTCTTCTGGCCACACGAAGGGTTGTCGTGGATCTCATCCAGAGATAGGAACTCTGTATTGATCAAATTTTCATGAATCAATCCTTTATGATAAAGTTTACAATGAGGAACTTAAGAATTACTACTACCACTCCCATAATTTGGTAATGAGAGGATAGGATCTTGAGCTGCAACAGATAAATTTTTGAGGGCTTCAAGAACTCCAGCATTAAGAGAAGCCAAATCGTAGCTTGAATCTTGATTTTCTAATAGTGCTTGGCGAGACTTATTCTTGGATGTTCTATTATACTTAGTTGGGGCCACTTGCTGGGAAAAGTGGTTATCATGGGAAGTTTTATGTGCTTACTTTGGATTGGTTACCAGAATGGACCGGTAACCATCAATTGGAAAGGGTGTATGTTCTCGATCTTGTTATCTATATGATATGGGGGAGTATACCCCATGACCCTCCTAGAATGTAAGAGAGGTGTATTTTTGTTTCAGGATGGCATGTCGATGTGTTATCCCATGTGTGAGGATAGATTTATGTGTCTGTTTCCCCATTACTGCTAAAGTGGTTGTTATAGTATCCTATCATGCTTCCAGAATATGGGTAGGGATGTGTGTTTGCCCTTTCACCATCGATAAGATGTGTTTGGTGAATTTAGTAGCTAAAATGGGAATATACATCCATTATATATCAAGAGTATGTGTATGTTCTTGCTCCTATCATCCTTTTCCTGTCAATGGGTATTGACAGTACTCATGTATGGGGGCAGAGAGTTTGGTCTGCCCTAAATTTGTTGTCAAAAATTTTCGACTGACTTCTCCATGTGCTACCAAACGAGACTATTGGAAGACTTGATGAACATTGGTAGGAGTATGTACATGTTTGGTATTTCCCATCAAGTATGGTTGACGGACTCCCTTCAATACTAGCCGACGAGACTACTGGAAAATTATTGATTATAAACAGGTGTATGTTCCTGTTTACCAGTTTCCACAAAATTAGATTGGCGGGATTATTTAAATGCAGTCAGACGAGCCTGCTGACTAGATGATAAATTTTAAGAAGGTGTATGTGCTTGTTCATAGTACTCCACTGAATTTATCTTGTGGGATTGGTGGGTTTCTTCCAGACGAATCTGCTGGACAGCAAAATTAGGATAGATGAGTGTATGTGCCCGTTCATTGTTTGCCATCAAGTTAGGTTGATGGGATTCTTCAGAAAGGGTAGAGGTAAGAACTTGCAACCTATTGACCGGATGTTGTCTCTGGCAGTTCGTCTTACATGACCGGGTCTGAGAGACCTAGGAAAAACGTTCAGAGGCAACACCCCCATCATGTTGGGGGTTCACCACCGTGCGATTCTGCTAGAGTCGATTGTTGGTGGGAGTCCTTAGGAAGGAATCCAGCATTCTTTAATTGAGGCCTTGAGTGGCTTCTTCCTCCACCTCTCTATAGTATGGGAGGGACTGATTGTTTCATTCTAAGGATAAGGACCTAAAATGGTTGAAGATGGTTGTTGGCACCGTCTGCTTCTTGATCATTGGTCGTCGTTGGCCGGATGATCGTGGATTGTTGTTATTGACTTGGAGGGCCTGTCAAGCAGCCTCCAAAGTCGGGATTGTACCATGTTGGTGATATTCCAATACCAGCACATTAGAGACCTAGTTTTGAAGATTTTGGGTTGGTGATGACATCCTTCCCATGTACAGGGATCCATATTTAGCAGCGGTCGGGAAGTTCACAGATGTTGTCTTCAAGAAATCCATTTTGGAGTGAAGGGAATTCTGAGAAAAACTTGAAATAATAACAAACTCCATTAAAACAACATCTTTTTAGATGGATACATGCATGATTGATTCCTTTTTTGGGACTTCCTTTATCAATTTATAGGGTCCTAGCAGGTGGGTAACATTATTATCTTGGTTAAGGATTCAGATCGGGTTCACAATTTTTGTTCCGTAGTTCCTTGAAATGTGTATTCTAATTTTAATAATCACTACTTCCAGGTGGTTTCCATTGGATTTATTTATGGAACTGGAAACTTCAAATAGTTATTTATCCAAAAGGGACCTGCCTTCCAAAGTCAAGTGTTCATTAAGTTTTAACTTCACGATACTTAAGAACATTCATTGGTCGAGAGGATGGGAGGTTGGACTCATCACACCCTTTTGGGGGGGAATTATTGTCTACTCTGGGACTCTCTTTATAATTTTAGATATTTTTGTGAATCCTTATTAATTAACAAAGTATATAATAAGTATCCCTTGGAATTTTCAATCACTTATTTAGCATGTGAAAAGTTTAAAATCATCTATATGTATTCGAGGTTCTTCATTAATGGAGATATTTGTATGTATTTGAGGTTCTCCATAAATGGTATCCTCTCATATAATACATAGAGATTCTTTTAATCATCGTTATGATGATACTAGTTTTTAAGCCACTTAGTGGGGCACTCTGGAATTTATTTTCATCCAGGGAGATGAAGGTTTGGTTTGATCTTGGGATCGTGCCCATAAAATGGGCTACCTATGTATCCTTGTAAAAGGAATCAGAACTGTCATAGTTTGGTTCCACTGAATGGGAAACATCATACCTTTTAAGTTCATATGATAAGGACCTATCCATATAGTTTAATATCATGTGGTATGGACATCTAAGTGGAAGGTTCATAGTCAAAACATTATGTGGGACTTATACTGAAGCAGTCCAAGGAACTTGGAAAGGATATGGGTTTCGAAGTAGGATCAGACCCTATTGGGAATATGGCCCAAGGAGAACAAGGTTGATTTAAGGTATTGGGTTTAAACCTCAAGGAGGCTTCCTACATATCCCATATAGATGGGAATCAAATCCCATGTAGTTTGATTAGTCTTATAGGAGAGTATAGTCCTTTGAGAGAAATGATTTTGGGATTACTTCCTGAAAATGATGCCTTAGTGATTTTGGGGGTTTAATTTGGGGCTTATTTCTAAGGGGGATACCCAAATTAATGAGATTAAGGATGGATTCCTGAAGAGGATATCCAGTTAGCTCGGGCCCTAAGAGGGCTTCCTGCATATCACGATTATTGTGAGAATCAATGTTCTCGTAGTTCATTCCAATATCAGTGTTTGTGCACATGTTTTAATCATCACAAATCTCTAATTACACGTGATTCATGCTCAGTGTGATAAACAAGAGGATGTAAAATATTCAAAAATGACACATGCATTTTTCCTCCTCTGTTAGTGGAAGAGGGTGCACCTATGGCGGCAAGGATGGGTGAGGTCGAGGCAACCCGGGAAGAGGGCAAGGCGACGAGCCTTTCCTCTATTCATTGTACATTGGACAAGGGTCCAATGAAAGGAGTAAGGGATGAAGGTTATAGGGCTTACACCAGGATGGCTACCCATGATGACAAATCTCAACAGGAGAGGGAAAGGGTAACAAGAGTTCATATTCCCATCTCCCCTCTAGTATTTGGCAATGAAGAAGATAGGAGGATCAATGATGCTACATTCTGTAAGAAAAGCTAGGGGATTACGCCATTATGGTTGCCCTAAAATTGATCATGGTATGGGAATGAGACTTCTCTTTTTCTTGCATGGAAAAGCAGGTGTGAACCGTACCTTTCCTACCAGTGACCAGAGGTTACGGGTCTTAGAGACAAAAAGGGGAGGATAGAACCCAAACCCTAATCCTCCAAAACAAGAACTTCCCAACACTGTTCTTGGGAGACAATTCTATGTGAATGTGGATATACAAACCCATATACATTACATGTATCTTAACTCAATTGTGAAAAAATGTCGGAAACCTCTGACTGTGGATATACGAACCCAAATAAGAGACACACTAATGTGCCTTTCCCAAAGGTTTGATAAGTCATGAGGTTTTGGTGGAGGCTTCATCTTAGTCCATTTAAGATAAGGGAACCAAGGAAAGAGATACCCTACCATAAATAGCTTTAAAGAGGTTACTTGATTTGGTATGTAAGCTTTATACCAAGCTCTACCATGTAGGTGACTCACACAAGTGTGCCACATAGGTACCCTACATTGATGTATCATGCAGTTGTACCATGCAGGTATGTTGTGTAGGTGCAGTACGTAGGTATTCCACGTAGGTGTGGCACACAGGTATACCACGTAGGTGTGTATGATGACTGAATAATGTATTTTACATAGTAGAAGAAAACCTATGTAAAAAAATTAAAATACTTTCAAAACATTCTTATCATATTTAATTATCTCTTCTCTCGTGTTTTAGAGAGCTACTTGAGACAATTTAAGGGATCTAGGTGAAAGAGCTATGCAATGGGAGCTTCAGAGAGTCTTTTAACTTTTTCAATCCCTGAAATGAGGATCCCAAGGGTCCTATTTATAGACATGGATGGGTCCTAGTCGAAGGTACATTGCCTATGTAGGTCATTAACGTTTCTCTTCCACGTAGGTACTTCACATAGGGGTAAAAAAATTATTCTGGGGCATAGCACTGTCACCTAGGTCTGTCGCGTAGCTCTGCCATGCAGGTTTGTCGCATAGGTCTTTTGGAGTATTTTACTTTAATTTTAACTCTTTGAACCTTGCCTTGGGATTTTGAAATATCTAGGGCTCTCTTCATAGTCTTTTTGTTTTCATAAGTGGTGTCAACACCTGGTCTTTCTCTTTATTATAAATTTAAATTGTTTAGGATTTTATCATTCTAAACTTGAAACCTCTTGATCTAATTTTTTTATGAATTTTATAATTACTAAAAAATATAGAATTGATTGTTATCTTTGACGAGCCTCATTTATCACACCTGATGGGGTGAGCTGTATGTTTCAGGTGGAGTATGACCTGAGGTCGAGTAGAACCATACATTCTTATCTAGAATAGGTAAAAGCATTATCAGTCTTTTATTTTGATCTAGAGTGTAAATCTTTGACCAATGATCTCCCTCCAGTTTTCATCTTTTTTCTCAACATGTTTCCTTATAATTTGTATAGTTTTCCTATGATAAGATAGGTAGAGTTTTCTAATCATTTTGTGTCTAGTAACCAGCCAATATTTATTCCTTCTTACTGTACGGAACCATCTGAAATAGAAGAGTTTAAGAATTAGTTGGATGATCTGTTAGATGAGGGATTTAAATGCTCGGGTGTATCAACATGGGTGGTGCTTATTATCATTATTGAGAAATATGATGGAATAATTCGCTTATGTGTTGATTATTCGAAACTCAACTGAGTTATGATAAATAAAAAGTATCCTTTTTGACTGATTGATAATTTTTTTTCAAGTTGAATGGGGAGAATTTGTTTTTGAAGATTGATCTTTGATATGGTTATCACCAATTGAGAATAAAAGAATGTAGTAATTAGAAAACCACCTTCTGGAGCTAATATGGTGATTATGAGTACCCTTTAATGCCATTTGGTCTAACCAATGATCTTATAGTCTTTATGGAATTGATGAACATAATATTCCATTAATATCTTGATACATTCATAGTGGTATTTTTAGATGACATCTTGGTTTACTCTATGTTCAAGGAGGATCATGTGCATCATCTAAGAGTAGTTCATGAATTTTTGATAATTTTGTGACTTTATGGAAAGATATTGAAGTTTGATTTCTGGATTCAATATGTGAAGTTATTGGTACATGTTGTCTCAGAACATTGTATTTCTATTTATTCTAAAAACGTGAAAGTTGTTATGACATGGGAGCAACCAAATCATGTTTTTGAGATTCAGAACTTCATGGGCTTAGAAGGGTATTATCGCCAATTTGTAAAGTTTTTCTCTAATTTTTCTTCCCCGATGACCACTTTCAATTGGTTGGGAGTGAAGTCATATTAGGATGATAAATTTAAAACAACTTTGATTTATCTGAAAGTTATTTTGACTTATACACTAGTGTTGAATATTCAAGTGGGTGATAAGGGCAATGTGGTCTTCTGAGAAGCATTATGTTTGGGTTTGGGCTTTGTTCTTATGTAGTCTGATCACGTGAAAGCCTATGGGTCTTAGCATCTTAGGCCAAACATGAATACTTATCTAACCCATGACCTTAAACTTGTATTTGTGATGCATGTACTTATGAGTTAGCGATGTAACTCCCCGACCCTAGTTACCTAAAATCAGTTCATTATTAAATAACATTGTCATGATCACAAGAGATCAAGTTTCGAAAGACCGATTAGTTTAGTAGACTTAAAAATACTAGATACATACATAAGTTTTACATTACACAATGAAATAAAAAAACATCGTGTCCCTTTTTAAACACACTCATATTCTTGGCCTATCCCTACAAGTTAATCATAATATACTTCTTCACATCCTGGGAAAAATAAAACATAAGGGGTGGCTCAGATACTGAGTAAGGATAACAATATAGCAGAAACTATCATAAATAAGCATAAACATTTAAGGAAATGTATAAGACTAAAACAAAATCCTTTTAAAATTAAACTTCAGCATAATATGGAAAAGATAAATCAAATAATGTTATTTACTTATTCACATGGATATTCTACTAGTCAAATAATCACATGTAATATCATTAGCTAAATTCATAATGATGAAATGCATAATACTGGACATCATAACCACATAGTCAAGGCCTTGTTCTAAGACTACAAAAAAGATTTTGTCAAAGACTTGTGCCAAGACACTAGTTTGTCTCGTGAGACCAACCGATGCATCGATGAGCTATAGCGGTCTCCACCCTTCACTTACTAAGTCCAATGCATTCCTCATATGAAAAGGTTGAAATATAACATAAACATTCATATTAAAACTATCATACAAAATGTTAATACTTTAACCATAAACCATAAATGGTATAAAAATAACACATCCACAGTCAAACATATCACAAAACCTTCAATACAAAATGGAATATTGTATCATAATAAATCAACTTCAAACAAGTGTAAAATCCATCAAAAGATGTTGACATAGATAAAATCAAAACTATTTGAGAGAAATATATCTTTCTATTTTGAAATAATTTAAAAGTCACCTAATTATAAAAGAAAACATTTATTTTGAAAATATTCTTATAATATTGTAAGGTAAGTTTTGAAGATGTTATAATGGTGTAAAATAATCTCACCCGTCATATACATTAAAAAAATATTCTTACATTAATTTTTCAAAAAGGTCATAAAGTACCCTGTTTGGAAAACAACAGAAATATTCCTTTCAAAACATTTTATAAAAAGTAAAAAAAGGGTATAAATAACTTTAACCCATATTTAAGGAAATAGTAAAAATGTTTTGAATTCCATTTTTAAGAAACACGAATGTGGATGATAAAGAGGTCCTAGTAGATACTCACGTATAAACAACCTTGGATAATAAAGAGATTGTAAAATTAACCCTTACCTTGTACTTTTCCTTGTTCGATGGTACGTTAACCACCTTTATAATATTTAAATCATTTTTATTAAATAATACAAGAACCATATACATAAATATGATATCATATATGATCTTATAATATTTCTTTGTTAATAATATTTCAATAGTATTATTGGTTCGGGTGTTAACAGATTTGTTTTCCATTATATGATTTGTTACGTAATCCATGTTTGTTATGGATATGATGTATTTGATTCATATACAGAATGATATTAATTTCTTAAACATTTTTTTTAATAATAAACTGAAAATTATTCTTGAATGGTTACGATGGGGGATGAATCTCATCGTGTTCGTGGAGACGGTAATCCGTACGTACGCACGAGCGAAAATATCATTCTATTTGTAGAGACCGGATACTTAACGTACATGAACATTACATTACTTTTGCGGAATACTTAGTACATAAAAAAACACACACACAAGGATCGTAATAGTTTAGTGTCTTTGGAAACTCGGAACGTAATCTTCTAATCGTGGTGAAAGATCTTCAATATCTCCCATAAAGATCTTCCCTTTTTTTTAACTAAAACCTTTCTTTATATCTTGGGGAAAAGAAAACATAAAAGGGTGAGCTCAAATGCTCAGTAAGGGTAAACAAAAGAAATATCAATCACATCATATTCATAAGAACATAACATTTTGGAAATCTTAACCTGCAAAAGAGAGCATAATTTCATAACATGGGATAAATCGTGGAAGTGAAATGTAATCACAATAATCATAACTTAAAACATGAAACTTTGTGGAATACACACATAATCATAGAGAATCATTTCTTGTTAGTCAAGACTCATTTCCAAGACTATCTTAGTGGACAAAGTCCCTTTCTGAACCGAGTCACCCTCATTTCAGTCCGGTTTCACTGAACCGGTATAACCTACCGTTCCAGCCATGTCTCTCTCATGAGATATAAAATCTTTACCCAATTCATTGGAGGGAGATATAGGTCCCACCCATCTCATAATGATACCATTCTTATGTGTTCCACAAAATCATAAATCATACATCATTGCATAACCCATGTAATACAAATGGGAATCTTAAACTTCATGACATCATAAATGAATTCATATAAGATAAAGGAATTCATAAAAATAATTCCATCACAACATGATCAAATCAATGTAATAATAGGGATAAAAACAGAACCCTTTATTATCTTAGATGGAAAATAATTTTGATAAAACACTTGAACTCCATTCTTGAGGAAAATATTCTTTCTTCTTCAAAAACATTTTTCCTTTCATAACATGTCATACGACTTTAAAATAAAAGAAGTTGATTAAAAATAAACTTGAAAACTTGTAAAGGAAGCTTCTTGGAAATAATTTTTTAAAAATCCATTCATGCTGTATAAGTTAAAAAAACATTCTTTGTACTTTTGTCAGAAAAGTCAAAAAGTACCTCGTACGAAAAACGACAAAAGATTCCTTTCTTATCTTTTACTAAAAACTCATCTAAGGGTAAAATTAGATTTAAACAATTTTAGGTGGATGGAAATAATAATACATATTGAGGAAACATGGATGTGGATGATAAAATACACCCCAGTAAATATCAAAGTATAAACAATCTCGGATAAAAATGAGATTGTGATATTTCCCTTACCTTAGGTCCGATTTGCTTCGTAAGTGTCCGAACCTCCTGTATAATGATTTAAATAATGTCATTTACTTATTACAGAATCATATTCATTGTTATGATATCATATATGGTTCACTTATGACTTTATATTACCCGTTCTTTTGTAAATTCCATGTTAAAGAGCGTTTTGGGTAAAATTGTTTCATTTGTCGTCCGTGTTTTGACTCGTAATTATTCATATGATTACTTAGATCATGATTACATAATTCCAGAACATAAAACATGATTTATATATATATATATTCAGGATATACATATATATAATAAATCAGTAAATGGAAAGAAATACACCGTTCATGGAGACGGTAGTCCGTACGTACGCATGAACGCTGTTTTCGTTTCCTTATTGAATTGAATGGAATTAAGTAGATGACCTACATATAAATATAAATAAATCCAGTATCATTATTATGTCATATATTTCATTAGTACTTATTATATATACTTTATAATCATTCATTAATGTTTAATCATTGAGAATGAATCTCATCGCGTCGTGGAGACGGTAGTCCGTACGTACGCACGAGCGATGATATCATTCCCATGGTCGTGGAATTGTGTTTAAGTGTATGTATACTATTTCAGTATCAATATCAATTTATAATAATAATATATAGTAACTCATTACACCATTATACCCATCCAATTAAGGTGGTGGCGGAAAATAGATTACACCACGGCGTGGAGACGGTATTCCGTACGTACGCACGCGCGGTGATTTCATTTTTTCCGTAGGATGGATAGAAGGTTAATTAGAGTTCTTTCATATTTATAATAACATATCAGTATATAAGAAATACTGATGTTATTACTTTATCATGAAACAACTAAATAAGAATAAGTTGAAGAAGAAAGAAGTTGAAAAGATCGGTAATGGATATTACCTCTTCTTTGGAACGCCTCTTTGAATCCTCCACTTAGGAAACTAAGATTGGTCTTTGAAGAAGACCAGGACCTATAGGATTATTATAGGGAAGTGTAGAAGGGATTTTGGCAGGGGTTGGACGAGCTTGAGTGCTCAAATTGGTGTGAGGAGGAGGGGAAGGAGGTGCCCTTTTATAAGGGAGGAGAGGGGCACCTTAGGAATATCTCAAAATTTTATATTAAAGTCAAAATCGGTTTATAATGGTTCCAAAGGGTCTTATTTCGAAGCTAAAGTGGGGATGGGTCGAAATCCTATCAACCAATAGGATTTAGACAAGTTTAGGGTATTATTTTAACCTTATCAATTAGATTTAACTCTAAGTTAAATAATTTAACTTTTACCGTGTCTTTTTGTTTTCTTTCACTATATGGTTAATACACTTACTATAAAATGCCAAACGAACCCCAAATTGTTTATTATTAATATATATATCCTTATCTAAATCATTTGGCCGAACCTTAGATTTTTAGGAATAAAATAACAATTAATAATATAATATTTGATTTAAAAACTATTTTGTGTCAATTTTGACACTATTTGATATATGATTTTTGTGAAAGTCATAACAGAATTATATGTTCGAACCAAGTTGATTAAATCAACACTAATATATCATAGTAACCTATAAAATTAGTGTGATTCATAAAAAGTCTCAAATTACATTTATTTTGGTGTTTATAACATCAATTATGTCAATATTTCATTAATAAGATAATTACTGCATCATCATTGTGTCATAAATAAATTAAATTATTTAACGTCTAAAAATTTAAAATAAAATACCATTATGTAGGAAATCATTTTATCTTTCTAATGAATATTTATAGTCTAATTTCTCTTATGTATAACCTCATATTAAAAATGATTTACTTATTAAACTTTGATTTTAACTATTTTAACCCTTCTTTAAATAAATTAATAATAAATGTCCTAATCTAATCCAAGTGGGCCTAAATGATAATATTTTACACTTAAGGTTGTTTTTGGTCGAGATACACTTGTCCAATAGAATTAGGACATGTGTTAGGATAATATTAATATCATTCTTACCCTTAATTACCCTATTTACTTTTAACCGTGATAAATAAAAGTAAAAAGTTACTATTCACCAAAAATTATTTTTATCTCATTGAACCACATTTTACTTACTGACATCAACCGTGTCTCTCGGATTTTTGAAATTCCATTCACAGAAGCGGTAAAATTAAGTTTTATGAAAAATTCAGTTTTTTTAACTACCACTTAGTAGTTTCACTATTCATCAAAAATTGATGTTTTTCAGAACAATGCCAAAATTTCATCCTAAGCTATATTTCATATTCCAAATTAAAAAATGAAATCTATTTTACCAAATTAATAACAAAGAAGTTTCATTAATTAATTTTATAATTAAATCCCGCTGTTAAAACAAATAGCGTGTTTTTAAGAAACAATATCTATCAAAAGATTGACACTTGTTTATGTTTGGTTTAAATGTGAAATTACATCCAATGACCAACATTGTATTAAATTGTAAAAATATATTCTAAATATACTTTAAAACCACTCAAATTAATAATTTATCACTATTAATTATTTTGATTAAAAAAGTTGTTTTTAATTATAATTTAGTAATTTTCACTATTCATCTGAATATGAAAGTTATCCGAAAAGTACCAAAATTTCACCTTATGATAAATTCGATACTCCGAATCCAAAAATGAAGTCCATTTTGAGAGCTAAAATTTCTAAAATTTTAAAAGGTGGTTATTACTATTTATAACGGCTAGTTATAATAATATTATAATAGCATATCGTTGTTTAGTGAAACTCGGTATTGCGTACTACACACGCTATCGAGGAAGGTCGTGATTGCGTGTAATGCAAGGCAAGTCAAGGATGTGTGTTGTGCAAGCTCCTTTTGGTGTAGCGTACAACACAAGACATTAGTGAAATTAAAAATAATATTTTTTCATAAAATCTAGGGGTGTTACATTCTACCCCCCTTAAAATGAATTTCGCCCTCGAAATTCGTCGGGGTTATAAATGGTTTACTATTCAAAAGTTTCTTTAATAGAAACACACATCGTAAAAAGGAATACCAAAATCAATCTTTAAAAACAAAAGTATGAAACGTAACGGTTACCCAAATAAACTAATCATTGGGTTTCCACATAGGTGAAAATATGGATATGGAAGAGAAAAATGACCATCATGTTATGATGGATAGTGGTAGAGAACATGGCTATGGAAAAGCCAGTAATCACAAATCCATAGATTTGTGATGATATAGGGTTCCATCTGATTCATCAGGTGTAATATCACTAGGACAACATTTTTGGTTTTCAAGATCATTTCCCTAAAGTTGAAATTTTGAATTAGAATAAATACTTACTTTATTTTGGTACAATCTCACTGTTGTTCGTACCTTGAACAATTTCCACTTCATCTCTTAAATAAATGAAGTTGAATTTGTTATTCGTGTAGTGTTAGCAGATCATGTGATAGAATGACGGGTCATTCTATCTGTCTCAAACAAAAGGTTAGCAAAAATTATATACATAAGTCGATCTATAGTGAGATTAATCATATATGGTTCCTAAAATGGACTTATACTTCATATATCATACTGCTTAATATAATAAAACTAGTTTCTACTAAACAAGGACTTCTTGTAGGCCAGTGGTAGGTGATAAAGGCCAGTCGCACTTCGGTTGTGGGTTCGATTCCCACAGCCTTGTCCGACGCGATGGGTTGTCGCCCGTCCTACAGGTTTTCCTTTTTCTAAAACTATATTACTATAACATCCCATCAATAATATCGAAAAAAAAACTTCTATCCTTAAACAATACTCACTTATGTCCAACATAATCCATTTCAATCTTTAGGCTTATCCATAATACTGCAGTCCACTCTCATAACATAGTGAAAACGATTACCAGAGATTTAATACCATCGTTGATCCCCATATATCATAAGATATGTTTTGTTGGTCACATTCCAAACATTCAAAGGCCTTAATCATGTATTCTCTTGAATACCCATCGAACCTTAGTGAAAACATGAATGCAGTTAAAAGTTAACACTTTCCACATACCAAAATCCTCAAAATTCTATATACTCAAACCATGATATCACTTAGTCCTTATATCAATCATGAGCTCATGAATACTGTTAAACATTTCATTTTCTCGTTTTCCCTTCATTATGCGCATATCATCTTATTTCCAAAAAATATCTCAATCACTTTGAATACCACATTAGACCAACACATAAATATTCCAATATTCCACGATACTATATACAACACTATTTTGGAATCCCATTACATAAACACTTAATCATTCCACCACATCGTTGTCATATTCAACATCGCCAATAGTGATCGCATGTGACTTCCCTTTGTCCTTTGCCTTAAGTGGTTGCTCATGTTGATCATCACTAACCCTTGGATTAGGGCATTTATTGGAATAATGTCCCATCTCCTTGCACTTGAAACATTGAAGTGTTGGTGGTGCGTTCTCTGCAGTGTTTGCTTTGTTCACATCATTAGAAACCCTTTTTCCATTACTTCGACACTCAGCTGCTCGATGACCTTCTTTTCCACACTTAAAACATTTTCTAGTCCCTTTAAGACAATCTCCACCATGCTTCTTTCCACACTTTGTGCATGAGGAAACATTCATCTTCTTTTCACCATTATTCTGAGATTTCTCCTTGAACTCCATCTTTCATTTCTTGTCAAAACCATGAGATGGATATGTAACACCAACTTCCATTTCTACCTTGATAGCACAACGCACAATTTCTTCATATCTACTAAAGTCTCTTATAGCTAATGCCCTTCGAAGACTTGGTTTTAATCCACTGAAAAATCGATCAACTTTACTTTCAGGTTGGATGATAATGCCAGATGCATACCTTGAAAGTCTTGTAAAATTCGCTTCGTATATACCAACAGATTCATCATCCTTCTGCTTCATCTCAAGAAACTCCTTTTCTATCTTTGTTTGAAGAATACGAGGGAAGTACTTACTGAAAAACAAGTTCTTGAACTCGTCCCATTCCATGGACTCAATTTCATCTCTTGGCCTCGTATTCTTGATAAGATTCCACCATTGATCAGCTTCACCTTCCAAACGATATACTGCTAAGATGACTTTATCATGTTCAGAACATTGAAGAACTGAAAATATCTTTTCAGTGGTACTGATCCATTGTTCAGCAACAAGTGGATCAGAAGACCCACTGAAAGAAGGTGGACGTTTCCTCATGAAGGACTCAATAGAATATTGTTCCCTTCTCTGCTCATTTGGAAGTCCAGAATGATTCATAGCTTGTGTAAGTATAGCAATAAGATTTTGCACTCCATCTCCCATAACATTTGTTTGTTCAGGAGGACAATCATTGCATTGTCCATTGCATTGATCAACACGGTTCCTTCGTGTTCCAGCCATCCTCTAAAACCCAAAAAGAATAGTGTGAGAGGCAAAAATCATGCTAGGGAAAACAACATTATAAAGGGGGAGTATCCTCAATATCTAACTTCTTAGGTTAAATTCTATGATCGTTACCATAGTTCTAGGACTGTATCTTATACGTATACTTATCCTTAGGGACATCCCTAGACATACCTTAGAAATATCTCAAGGGATCTCACTAACGTTTTCGCATCCTAGTTTCCAAAGGTTGACTAAACCTTTCCTCTGATACCAACTATAGAGACCCGATACTTAATGTACATGAACATTACATTACTTTTGCGGAATACTTAGTACATAAAAAAACACACACACAAGGATCGTAATAGTTTAGTGTCTTTGGAAACTCGGAACGTAATCTTCTAATCGTGGTGAAAGATCTTCAATATCTCCCATAAAGATCTTCCCTTTTTTTTACCTAAAACCTTTCTTTATATCCTGGGGAAAAGAAAACATAAAAGGGTGATCTCAAATGCTCAGTAAGGGTAAACAAAAGAAATATCAATCACATCATATTCATAAGAACATAACATTTTGGAAATCTTAACCTGCAAAAGAGAGCATAATTTCATAACATGGGATAAATCATGGCAGTGAAATGTAATCACAATAATCATAACTTAAAACATGAAACTTTGTGGCATACACACATAATCATAGAGAATCATTTCTTGTTAGTCAAGACTCGTTGCCAAGACTATCTTAGTGGACAAAGTCCCTTTCTGAACCGAGTCACCCTCGTTTCAGTCCTGTTTCACTGAACCGGTATAACCTACCGTTCCAGCCATGTCTCTCTCATGAGATATAAAATCTTTACCCAATGCATTGGAGGGAGATATAGGTCCCACCCATCTCATAATGATACCATTCTTATGTGTGCCACAAAATCATAAATCATACATCATTGCATAACCCATGTAATACAAATGGGAATCTTAAACATCATGACATCATAAATGAATTCATATAAGATAAAGGAATTCATAAAAATAATTCCATCACAACATGATCAAATCAATGTAATAATAGGGATAAAAACAGAACCCTTTATTATCTTAGATGGAAAATAATTTTGATAAAACACTTGAACTCCATTCTTGAGGAAAATATTCTTTCTTCTTCAAAAACATTTTTCCTTTCATAACATGTCATACGACTTTAAAATAAAAGAAGTTGATTAAAAATAAACTTGAAAACTTGTAAAGGAAGCTTCTTGGAAATAATTTTTTAAAAATCCATTCATGCCGTATAAGTTAAAAAAACATTCTTCGTACTTTTGTCGGAAAAGTCAAAAAGTACCTCGTACGAAAAACGACAAAAGATTCCTTTCTTATCTTTTACTAAAAACTCATCTAAGGGTAAAATTGGATTTAAACAATTGTAGGTGGATGGAAATAATAATACATATTGAGGAAACATGGATGTGGATGATAAAATACACCCCAGTAAATATCAAAGTATAAACAATCTCGGATAAAAATGAGATTGTGATATTTCCCTTACCTTAGGTCCGATTTGCTTCGTAAGTGTCCGAACCTCCTGTATAATGATTTAAATAATGTCATTTACTTATTACAGAATCATATTCATTGTTATGATATCATATATGGTTCACTTATGACTTTATATTACCCGTTCTTTTGTAAATTCCATGTTAAAGAGCGTTTTGGGTAAAATTGTTTCATTTGTCGTCCGTGTTTTGACTTGTAATTATTCATATGATTACTTAGATCATGATTACTTAATTCCAGAACATAAAACATGATTTATATATATATATATATATTCAGTATATACATATATATAATAAATCAGTAAATGGAAAGAAATACACCGTTCATGGAGACGGTAGTCCGTACGTACGCATGAACGCTGTTTTCGTTTCCTTATTGAATTGAATGGAATTAAGTAGATGACCTACATATAAATATAAATAAATCCAGTATCATTATTATGTTATATATTTCATTAGTACTTATTATATATACTTTATAATCATTCATTATTGGTTAATCATTGATAATGAATCTCATCGCGTCGTGGAGACGGTAGTCCGTACGTACGCACGAGCGATGATATCGTTCCCATGGTCGTGGAATTGTGTTTAATTGTATGTATACTATTTCAGTATCAATATCACTTTATAATAATCATATATAGTTACTCATTACACCATTATACCCATCCAATTAAGGTGGTGGCGGAAAATAGATTACACCACGGCGTGGAGACGGTATTCCGTACGTACGCACGCGCGGTGATTTCCTTTTTCCGTAGGATGGATAGAAGGTTAATTAGAGCTGTTTCATATTTATAATAACATATCAGTATATAAGAAATTCTTATGTTATTACTTTATCATGAAACAACTAAAGAAGAAGAAGTTGAAGAAGAAATAAGTTGAAAAGATCGATAATGGATATTACCTCTTCTTTGGAACGCCTCTTTGAATCCTCCACTTAGGAAACTAAGATTGGTCTTTGAAGAAGACCAGGACCTCTATGATTATTATAGGAAAGTGGATAAGGGATTTTGGTAGGGGTTGGACGAGCTTGAGTGCTCAAATTGGTGTGAGGAGGAGGGGAAGGAGGTGCCCTTTTATAAGGGAGGAGAGGGGCACCTTAGGAATATCTCAAAATTTTATATTAAAGTCAAAATCGGTTTATAATGGTTACAAAGGGTCTTATTTCGAAGCTAAAGTGGGTATGGGTCTAAATACTATCAACCAATAGGATTTAGACAAGTTTAGGGTATTATTTTAACCTTATCAATTAGATTTAACTCTAAGTTAAATAATTTAACTTTTACCGTGTCTTTTTGTTTTCTTTCACTATATGGTTAATACACTTACTATAACATGCCAAACGAACCCCAAATTATTTATTATTAATATATATATCCTTATCTAAGTCATTTTGCCGAACCTTAGATTTTTAGGAATAAAATAACAATTAATAATATAATATTTGATTTAAAAACTATTTTGTGTCAATTTTGACACTATTTGATATATGATTTTTGTGAAAGTCATAACAGAATATATGTTCGAACCAAGTTGATTAAATCAACACTAATATATCATAGTAACCTATAAAATTATTGTGATTCATAAAAAGTCTCAAATTACAATTATTTTGGTGTTTATAACATCAATTATGTCAATATTTCATTAATAAGATAATTACTGCATCATCATTGTGTCATAAATAAATTAAATTATTTAATGTCTAAAAATTTAAAATAAAATACCATTATGTAGGAAATCATTTTAGCTTTCTAATGAATATTTATAGTCGAATTTCTCTTATGTATAACCCCATATTAAAAATGATTTACTTATTAAACTTTGATTTTAACTATTTTAACCCTTCTTTAAATAAATTAATAATAAATGTCCTAATCTAATTCAAGTGGGGCTAAATGATAATATTTTACACTTAAGGTTGTTTTTGGTCGAGATACACTTGTCCAATAGAATTAGGACATGTTTTAGGGTAATATTAATATCATTCTTACCCTTAATTACCCGATTTACTTTTAACCGTGGTAAATAAAAGTAAAAAAGTTACTATTCACCAAAAATTATTTTTATCTCATTGAACCACATTTTACTTACTGACATCAACCGTGTCTCTCGGATTTTTGAAATTCCATTCACAGAAGTGGTAAAATTAAGTTTTATGAAAAATTCAGTTTTTTTAACTACCACTTAGTAGTTTCACTATTCATCAAAAATTGATGTTTTTCAGAACAATGCCAAAATTTCATCCTAAGCTATATTTCATATTCCAAATTCAAAAATGAAATCTATTTTACCAAATTCATAACATAGAAGTTGCATTAATTAATTTTATAATTAAATCCCGTTGTTAAAACAAATCGCGTGTTTTTAAGAAACAATATCTATCAAAAGATTGACACTTGTTTATGTTTGGTTTAAATGTGAAATTACATCCAATGACCAACATTGTATTAAATTGTAAAAATATATTCTAAATATACTTTAAAACCACTCAAATTAATAATTTATCACTATTAATTATTTTGATTAAAAAAGTTGTTTTTAATTATAATTTAGTAATTTTCACTATTCATCAGAATATGAAAGTTATCCGAAAAGTACCAAAATTTCACCTTAGGCTAAATTCGATACTCCGAATCCAAAAATGAAGTCCATTTTGAGAGCTAAAATTTCTAAAATTTTAAAAGGTGGTTATTACTATTTATTATGGCTAGTTATAATAATATTATAATAGCATATCGTTGTTTAGTGAAACTCGGTATTGCGTACTACACACGCTATCGAGGAAGGTCGCGATTGTGTGTAATGCAAGGAAAGTCAAGGATGTGTGTTGTGCAAGCTCTTTTTGGTGTAGCGTACAATACAAGACATTAGTGAAATTAAAAATAATATTTTTTCATAAAATCTCGGGGTGTTACATTCTACCGCCCTTAAAATGAATTTCGCCCTCGAAATTCGTCGGGGTTATAAATGGTTTACTATTCAAAAGTTTCTTTAATAGAAACACACATCGTAAAAAGGAATACCAAAATCAATCTTTAAAAACAAAATTATGAAACGTAACGGTTACCCAAATAAACTAATCATTGGGTTTCCACATAGGTGAAAATATGGATATGGAAGAGAAAAATGACCATCATGTTATGATGGAGAGTGGTAGAGAACATGGCTATGGACAATCCAGTAATCACAAATCCATAGATTTGTGATGATATAGGGTTCCATCTGATTCATCAGGTGTAAGATCACTAGGACAACATTTTTGGTTTTCAAGATCATTTCCCTAAAGTTGAAATTTTGAATTAGAATAAATACTTACTTTATTTTGGTAAAATCTCACTGTTGTTCGTACCTTGAACAATTTCCACTTCATCTCTTAAATAAATGAAGTTGAATTTTTTATTCGTGTAGTGTTAGCAGATCATGTGATAGAATGACGGGTCATTCTATCTGTCTCAAACAAAAGGTTAGCAAAAATTATATACATAAGTCGATCTATAGTGAGATTAATCATATATGGTTCCTAAAATGGACTTATACTTCATATATCATACTGCTTAATATAATAAAACTAGTTTCTACTAAATAAGGACTTCCTGTAGGCCAGTGGTAGGTGATAAAGGCCAGTCGCACTTCGGTTGTGGGTTCGATTCCCACAGCCTTGTCCGACGCGATGGGCTGTCGCCCGTCCTGCAGGTTGTCCTTTTTCTAAAACTATATTACTATAACATCCCATAAATAATATCGAAAAAAAAGCTTCTATCCTTAAACAATACTCACTTATGTCCAACATAATCCATTTCAATCTTTAGGCTTATCCATAATACTACAGTCCACTCTCATAACATAGTGAAAACGATTACCAGAGATTTAATACCATCGTTGATCCCCATATATCATAAGATATGTTTTGTTGGTCACATTCCAAACATTCAAAGGCCTTAATCATGTATTCTCTTGAATACCCATCGAACCTTAGTGAAAACATGAATGCAGTTAAAAGTTAACACTTTCCACATACCAAAATCCTCAAAATTCTATATACTCAAACCATGATATCACTTAGTCCTTATATCAATCATGAGCTCATGAATACTGTTAAACATTTCATTTTCTCGTTTTCCCTTCATTATGCGCATATCATCTTATTTCCAAAAAATATCTCAATCACTTTGAATACCACATTAGACCAACACATAAATATTCCAATATTCCACGATACTATATACAACACTATTTTGGAATCCCATTACATAAACACTTAATCATTCCACCACATCGTTGTCATATTCAACATCGCCAATAGTGATCGCATGTGACTTCCCTTTGTCCTTTGCCTTAAGTGGTTGCTCATGTTGATCATCACTAACCCTTGGATTAGGGCATTTATTGGCATAATGTCCCATCTCCTTGCACTTGAAACATTGAAGTGTTGGTGGTGCGTTCTCTGCAGTGTTTGCTTTGTTCACATCATTAGAAACCCTTTTTCCATTACTTCGACACTTAGCTGCTCGATTACCTTCTTTTACACACTTAAAACATTTTCTAGTCCCTTTAAGACAATCTACACCATGCTTCTTTCCACACTTTGTGCATGAGGAAACATTCATCTTCTTTTCACCATTATTCTGAGATTTCTCCTTGAACTCCATCTTTCGTTTCTTGTCAAAACCATGAGATGGATATGTAACACCAAATTCCATTTCTACCTTGATAGCACAACGCACAATTTATTCATAGCTACTGAAGTCTCTTATAGCTAATTCCCTTCGAAGACTTGGTTTTAAGCCACTGAAAAATCGATCAACTTTACTTTTAGGTTGGATGATAATGTCAGATGCATACCTTGAAAGTCTTGTAAAATTCTCTTCGTATATACCAACAGATTCATCATCCTTCTGCTTCATCTCAAGAAACTCCTTTTCCATCTTTGTTCGAAGAATACGAGGGAAGTACTTACTGAAAAACAAGTTCTTGAACTCGTCCCATTCCATGGACTCAATTTCATCTCTTGGCCTCGTATTCTTGATAAGATTCCACCATTGATCAGCTTCACCTTCCAAACGATATACTGCTAAGATGACTTTATCATGTTCAGAACATTGAAGAACTGAAAATATCTTTTCAGTGGTACTGATCCATTGTTCAGCAACAAGTGGATCAGAAGACCCACTGAAAGAAGGTGGACGTTGCCTCATGAAGGACTCAATAGAATATTGTTCCCTTCTCTGCTCATTTGGAAGTCCAGAATGATTCATAGCTTGTGTAAGTATAGCAATAAGATTTTGCACTCCATCTCCCAAAACATTTGTTTGTTCAGGAGGACAATCATTGCATTGTCCATTGCATTGATCAACACGGTTCCTTCGGGTTCCAGCCATCGTCTAAAACCCAAAAAGAATAGTGTGAGAGGCAAAAATCATGCTAGGGAAAACAACATTATAAAGGGGGAGTATCCTCAATATCTAACTTCTTAGGTTAAATTCTATGATCATTACCATAGTTCTAGGACTGTATCTTATACGTATACTTATCCTTAGGGACATCCCTAGACATACCTTAGAAATATCTCAAGGGATCTCACTAAAGTTTTCGCATCCTAGTTTCCAAAGGTTGACTAAACCTTTCCTCTGATACCAACTGTAGAGACCCGATACTTAACGTACATGAACATTACATTACTTTTGCGGAATACTTAGTACATAAAAAAACACACACACAAGGATCGTAATAGTTTAGTGTCTTTGGAAACTCGGAACGTAATCTTCTAATCGTGGTGAAAGATCTTCAATATCTCCCATAAAGATCTTCCCTTTTTTTACCTAAAACCTTTCTTTATATCCTGGGGAAAAGAAAACATAAAAGGGTGAGCTCAAATGCTCAGTAAGTGTAAACAAAATAAATATCAATCACATCATATTCATAAGAACATAACATTTTGGAAATCTTAACCTGCAAAAGAGAGCATAATTTCATAACATGGGATAAATCATGGCAGTGAAATGTAATCACAATAATCATAACATAAAACATGAAACTTTGTGGAATACACACATAATCATAGAGAATCATTTCTTGTTAGTCAAGACTCATTGCCAAGACTATCTTAGTGGACAAAGTCCCTTTCTAAACCGAGTCACCCTCGTTTCAGTCCTGTTTCACTGAACCGGTATAACCTACCGTTCCAGCCATGTCTCTCTCATGAGATATAAAATCTTTACCCAATGCATTGGAGGGAGATATAGGTCCCACCCATCTCATAATGATACCGTTCTTATGTGTGCCACAAAATCATAAATCAAACATCATTGCATAACCCATGTAATACAAATGGGAATCTTAAACATCATGACATCATAAATGAATTCATATAAGATAAATGAATTCATAAAAATAATTCCATCACAACATGATCAAATCAATGTAATAATAGGGATAAAAACAGAACCCTTTATTATCTTAGATGGAAAATAATTTTGATAAAACACTTGAACTCCATTCTTGAGGAAAATATTCTTTCTTCTTCAAAAACATTTTTCCTTTCATAACATGTCATACGACTTTAAAATAAAAGAAGTTGATTAAAAATAAACTTGAAAACTTGTAAAGGAAGATTCTTGGAAATAATTTTTTAAAAATACATTCATGTCGTATAAGTTAAAAAAACATTCTTCGTACTTTTTTTGGAAAAGTCAAAAAGTACCTCGTACGAAAAACGACAAAAGATTCCTTTCTTATCTTTTACTAAAAACTAATCTAATGGTAAAATTGGATTTAAAAAATTGTAGGTGGATTGAAATAATAATACATATTGAGGAAACATGGATGTGGATGATAAAATACACCCCAGTAAATATCAAAGTATAAACAATCTCGGATAAAAATGAGATTGTGATATTTCCCTTACCTTAGGTCCGATTTGCTTCGTAAGTGTCCGAACCTCCTGTATAATGATTTAAATAATGTCATTTACTTATTACAGAATCATATTCATTGTTATGATATCATATATGGTTCACTTATGACTTTATATTACCCGTTCTTTTGTAAATTCCATGTTAAAGAGCGTTTTGGGTAAAATTGTTTCATTTGTCATCCGTGTTTTGACTTGTAATTATTCATATGATTACTTAGATCATGATTACTTAATTCCAGAACATAAAACATGATTTATATATATATATATATTCAGTATATACATATATATAATAAATCAGTAAATGGAAAGAAATACACCGTTCATGGAGACGGTAGTCCGTACGTACGCATGAACGCTGTTTTCGTTTCCTTATTGAATTGAATGGAATTAAGTAGATGACCTACATATAAATATAAATAAATCCAGTATCATTATTATGTCATATATTTCATTAGTACTTATTATATATACTTTATAATCATTCATTAATGGTTAATCATTGCGAATGAATCTCATCGCGTCGTGGAGACGGTAGTCCGTACGTACGCACGAGCGATGATATCGTTCCCATGGTCGTGGAATTGTGTTTAAGTGTATGTATACTATTTCAGTATCAATATCACTTTATAATAATTATATATATTTACTCATTACACCATTATACCCATCCAATTAAGGTGGTGGCGGAAAATAGATTACACCATGGCGTGGAGACGGTATTCCGTACGTACGCACGCGCGGTGATTTCATTTTTCCGTAGGATGGATAGAAGGTTAATTAGAGTTGTTTCATATTTATAATAACATATCAGTATATAAGAAATACTGATGTTATTACTTTATCATGAAACAACTAAAGAAGAATAAGTTGAAGAAGAAATAAGTTGAAAAGATCGGTAATGGATATTACCTCTTCTTTGGAACGCATCTTTGAATCCTCCACTTAGGAAACTAAGATTGGTCTTTGAAGAAGACCAGGACCTCTAGGATTATTCTAGGGAAGTTGAGAAGGGATTTTGGAAGGGGTTGGACGATCTTGATTGCTCAAATTGGTGTGAGGATGAGGGGAAGGAGGTGCCCTTTTATAAGGGAGGAGAGGGGCACCTTAGGAATATCTCAAAATTTTATATTAAAGTCAAAATCGGTTTATAATGGTTCCAAAGGGTATTATTTCGAAGGTAAAGTGGGGATGGGTCGAAATACTATCAACCAATAGGATTTAGACAAGTTTAGGGTATTATTTTAACCTTATCAATTAGATTTAACTCTAAGTTAAATAATTTAACTTTTACCGTGTCTTTTTGTTTTCTTTCACTATATGGTTAATACACTTACTATAACATGCCAAAAGAACCCCAAATTGTTTATTATTAATATATATATCCTTATCTAAGTCATTTGGCCGAACCTTAGATTTTTAGGAATAAAATAACAATTAATAATATAATATTTGATTTAAAAACTATTTTGTGTCAATTTTGACACTATTTGATATATGATTTTTGTGAAAGTCATAACAGAATTATATGTTCGAACCAAGTTGATTAAATAAACACTAATATATCATAGTAACCTATAAAATTAGTTTTATTCATAAAAAGTCTCAAATTACATTTATTTTGGTGTTTATAACATCAATTATGTCAATATTTCATTAATAAGATAATTACTGCATCATCATTGTGTCATAAATAAATTAAATTATTTAATGTCTAAAAATTTAAAATAAAATACCATTATGTAGGAAATAATTTTATCTTTATAATGAATATTTATAGTCGAATTTATCTTATGTATAACCCCATATTAAAAATGATTTACTTATTAAACTTTGATTTTAACTATTTTAACCCTTCTTTAAATAAATTAATAATAAATGTCCTAATCTAATTCAAGTGGGCCTAAATGATAATATTTTACACTTAAGGTTGTTTTTGGTCGAGATACACTTGTCCAATAGAATTGGGACATGTGTTAGGGTAATATTAATATCATTCTTACCCTTAATTACCCTATTTACTTTTAACCGTGGTAAATAAAAGTAAAAAGTTACTATTCACCAAAAATTATTTTTATCTCATTGAACCACATTTTACTTACTGACATCAACCGTGTCTCTCGTATTTTTGAAATTCCATTCACAGAAGCGGTAAAATTAAGTTTTATGAAAAATTCAGTTTTTTTAACTACCACTTAGTAGTTTCACTATTCATCAAAAATTGATGTTTTTCAGAACAATGTCAAAATTTCATCCTAAGCTATATTTCATATTCCAAATTCAAAAATGAAATCTATTTTACCAAATTCATAACATAGAAGTTGCATTAATTAATTTTATAATTAAATCCCGCTGTTAAAACAAATAGCGTGTTTTTAAGAAACAATATCTATCAAAAGATTGACACTTGTTTATGTTTGGTTTAAATGTGAAATTACATCCAATGACCAACATTGTATTAAATTGTAAAAATATATTCTAAATATACTTTAAAACCACTCAAATTAATAATTTATCACTATTAATTATTTTGATTAAAAAAGTTGTTTTTAATTATAATTTAGTAATTTTCATTATTCATCAGAATATGAAAGTTATCCGAAAAGTACCAAAATTTCACCTTAGGCTAAATTCGATACTCTGAATCCAAAAATGAAGTCCATTTTGAGAGCTAAAATTTTTAAAATTTTAAAAGGTGGTTATTACTATTTATAACGGCTAGTTATAATAATATTATAATAGCATATTGTTGTTTAGTGAAACTCGGTATTGCGTACTACACACGCTATCGAGGAAGGTCGCGATTGCGTGTAATGCAAGGCAAGTCAAGGATGTGTGTTGTGCAAGCTCCTTTTGGTGTAGCGTACAACACAAGACATTAGTGAAATTAAAAATAATATTTTTTCATAAAATCTCGGGGTGTTACACTATTAGTGGTGAAATTGTATGTAATTGGATGGTATATCATATACACAGAATAATTAACATGTTATATTTATTATTTACATCATTTATACTCATTATTATACTCATCCAAATAATGAAGTGTTGAATAACAAACTACACCACGACGTGGAGACGGTAAGTCGTACATACGCACGTATGGTGACTTTGTCATTCATATGATGAATAGAATAATAAATATGGTTGTACCATATTTATAATAAAATCAAAGTATGTAAGAGGTACTGGATTTATTACTTTGGTATGGAAACAAAAAAGAAAGAGGGAGTGGAAGAAGAAAAGAACTTTGAAAGAGGTAATGAAATTATTACCTCTTCTTCGGGTTCTTCCTTTTGATTTGGTCAAAAGGGATCCTTAGGTTATCTTTCTAATCAAAGTAAGGCCTCTAGGTTTAATTGAGGGTAGTTGGGAGGATATTTGAGTAGGGTTTGCCCAAGCCAAATTGATTTAGAGGTGTGATTTTGAGATAATGGGAAGTACCCTTTTATAAGAGAGGTGAGGGTCACTTTTGGAAAAGCTTGAAATATGAATTTATTATACAATCATATTCAGTTTATAATGGCTCCAAAAGGATTTATTTTGAGGATAAGGTGGGGATGGGTCGAAAACCTCTCAACCAATAGGTTTTATATAGGTTAAGTCACCATATTAACCTTATCTTTTATATTTAACTCTTAGTTAAATAGTTTAACTTTTACCATGTATTCTTGTATGATTATAATAAATGGTTAATAAACTTACTATAAAAAGCCAATAGAATCCCAAGTGGTTCATTATTGACATATCTAACCTTATCTAAGTCCTTTTGCTGAACCTTAGATTTTTAGGAATATTATATCATTTAATAATATAGTATTTTTTTTAAAAACTCATTTATGTTAATCACTACTGGAAATAAGATCTATACCAACGGTTTTGGGAAAACTGTTGGTATAGTTCACTTATATGGACCTATACCAATGGTTTGGCCAAAACCATTGGTATAGTCACTAATTTGTACATATACCAATGGTTTTGGACAAACCATTGGTATAGGTCCCCCTTATACCAACGGTTTGTCCAAAACCATTGGTATAGGTCCCAAAATCAAAGAATATATACCAACGGTTCTCAAAACCATTGGTATAGGTCTATACCAATGGTTTTGAGAACTGTTGGTATAGTTACATGTATTTTTTATGGAATCTTCTTACAGAGAACATTAAATAAATCAAAATTTAAAATATTTATGATTATACATATATATATTTATGAAATTATATTCACAAAAGTCAAGTTAGGTTAGTGGTTAGGTCGTTCAATCATAAACTGAAAGTAATGGGATCAAAACCCACCGAATGATTCTTTTTTTAAATACATATACCAACAGTTTTATGGAACCGTTGGTATAGATTTTTCATATTACTTATACCAACGTTTTTGAAAACCGTTGGCATAGGTCTATACCAACAGTTTTGGGAAAACCGTTGGTATAGACCTATCCCCATGGATTAATTATCCACGGTTCTCCAAACTGTTGGTATAGGATATACCAATGGTTTGGAGGCCTATACCAATGATTTCAAACCATTGGTGTAGGGTATTTTTCTACTAGTGAATTTTGACACAATTTGGTATTTTGTTTTTGTGAAAGTCATAAAAAACTTGATTACTTCGAAAAAAATACATTAAATCAATTATAACATGTCATATTAACCTATAAAATTAGTTTAATGCATCAAAATTCTCAATTTACATTTATTTGGATATTTATAATATCAATTATTTAAATCTTTCATTAATAAGGTAATTAGTGCATCATCATTATGTCATAATTAAATTTAATTATTTAATGTCTAAAATTGTAAATAAAATACCATTATGTAGGAAATATTTTTATCTTTCTAATGAATATTTATAGTTAAATTTATATTATGTATAACCCTATATTAAAAAAATTAGTTATGAAAATTTGAATTTAACACTTTTAACTCTTCTTTAAATAAAATAATAATAAATGTTTTTATCTAATCCAAGTGGATCAAAGTGGATCATATTTTATTCCTAAGGTTGATTTTGGTCGAAATAATCTTATCCAATAGAATTAAGACATGTTTTAGGGTAATTATAATATCATTTTTACCTTTAATTAACCTATTTACTTTTAACCGTGGTAAATAAAATTCAAAAGTTACTATTCACCAAAAATTATTTTCATCTTATTGAACCACATTTTACTTACTGACATCAATTGTGTCTCTTGTATTTTTTAAATTCAATTCACAGAAGTGGTAAAATGACATTTTATGCAAATTTGCAAATGCGCTTAGAAGTTGGGTAAAAGACGTTAAAAGGTTCAATAAAATTTTATACATCTATTTTTTTATAAAATGAGTACAATGAATTAAATTGAACATATATAGTAATTATGTATCTATTTTGACATAAAATAAATTAAAATAAAATAAATAAAAATTTAAATAAAAAGTCGGTTTTAAACAATAATGCGGTGTTTTTTGCTATTCATCAAAAATTGAAAGTTTTCAGAAAAATACAAAAAAATCACCCTAAGCTAATTTTGATATTCCAAATCAAAAAAATGAAGTCCATTTTGAAATATAAAATTTTAAAAATTTAAAAAATTGGGTATTACTATTCATAACATTTAGTTTGATTGGTCGTGGTGTGCTAGAACTCGAAGTTACGTACAGCTCAAGCTATTATATTATTCAAAGAGAAACGTATTGTGGAAACTTGGGGTGTTACATTCTTCCCTCCTTCAAATAATTTCATCCTCTAAATTTCTAGACTACTACTGCATAAAAATATTTTGGTGGTTCTTCATCATAAGTTCCTCGGGTTCCCACGTTTCCTATTTCATCTTATGGTTTCTCTATAGAACTTTTACCAGATGAGTCATCTGGTTTCTCGGCACTTGTTCTTTGGTATCAAGAATATTGATAGGCTCTTCAAAATAAGATGGATCGGGTTCTAGTTCTATTTCTTCATAAGTGAGTACATGTGTTGGGTCAGGAATGTTTTTTCTCAACAGTCATAAATGGAACACATCATGAAGTTTGGAGAGACTTGGATGCATTTCCAAATGGTAAGCTATAACTCCAATTCGTTCTAGAATTTTGAAAGGTTTGATGTACTTGGGACTTAATTTACCCTTCTTACCAAATTGTATAACACCCTTCCATGGTGATACCTTTAAGAAAACATGATCTCCTACTTGAAATTCCAAATCCTTCCTTCGGTTATCGACATATCTCTTTTACCTACTTTGAGATTCTTTGATGTGGGTTTGTATAATCTTCACCTTTTCCATTGTTTCCTCAACAAGTTTTGAGCCTACGAGTTTTCTTTCACCAACATCATCCCAACAAGTTGGTGTACGACATCTCTTTCCATATAACGCTTCATATGTTGCCATCTGAATACTTGAATGGAATCTATTGTTATAGGAAAATTATACTAGAGGTAAATATTGATCACACATACCTTAAAAGTCAAAAGAGAGAGATATCAACATGTCTTCTAAGGTTTTAATAGTCTCTTATTATTTTCCATCAGTTTGAGGGTAGTAGGCAGTGATCAAATGAAATTCAGTATCCAGGGCCTTCTGAAGACTTTTCTAGAATCATGGTGTAAAATTGGGATCACAATCAGAAACAATTAATAGGGGTACTCCATGAAGTCTTATAAATTCATTAATATATAGTCTTGCTAAATGTTCAAGTGTTAAATCTTCTCTTATAGTAAGAAAATGTGTTGACTTGGTAAGACGATCAACAATGACCCATATTGCATCATTCCTTCTAAGAGTATTTGGTATCCCCATGAAAAATTCCATCGTAATATCATCCCATTTCTACTCAGGTATGGTAAGAGGTTACATGACTCCTCTAGGATGTTATCTTCCAACCTTCACTTGTTCACAAACCATACATCTTGACACATAATCAGAAATCTCTCTTTTCATGTTTTCCCACCAAAAATGTTCCTTCAAATCTCTATACATCTTAGTGCTACCAGGGTGTATATAGAAATTGGAGCTATAAGCATCATCCAATAATTCCATTTTTAGATCAGTTATGTCAAGAACACAAAGTCTCTTCCCAAATTTAAAAAATCCATCTTCATATACGAAGTCAATAAATCTCCCATCATTCACAGCTTTAATTTTCTTTTGAAACTCCTCATCATTAGTCTGAGAAATTTTTATCCTTTCCAGTAAAGATTTTTGGAAACCATTTGAAAAAGTATTGATGTTTCACCTTCCTTAATTATTCCCATATCCATCTTTACTATATCCATGAACATAGGATCCCTTTCAACTATTATCTTGTTCAAAACTCTATGATCCTTTCTGCTTAAAGCATATGCCACCTTATTTTCATTCCCCAGGTGGTAGTGTCTAGTGCAATAATAATATTTGAGTAGTTAAATCCATCATCTTTGCCTCATTTTGAGTTCTTTCTCTGAGAAAATATACTTCAACTCTTGTGATTAGTATAAATTTAACATTTTTCACCACAGATATAGTGTCTCCATATCTTCAAAGAAAATATTACAGCTGCAAACTCAAGATCATTAGTGGGATAGTTTTGTTCATGAATTTTTAACTGTCGTGATGCATTGGAAATAACTCTATCATTCTACATAAGGACACAACCAATTCCTTTCTTTGAAGCATCAATATAAATAACAAACTCATCATTCCCTGATGGTAAAGTCAATATAGGATAATTGATTAATATTCTATTCAGTTCCTCAAAACATTTTTCATACTCTTTTTTCCAAACAAATCTAACCCCTTTATGTGTGAGATTGGTTAATGGGTTAGCCAGTAGGGCAAAATTCTGGACGAAGTGCTGATAATAACCTGTTAAACCAATAAAACTGTGTACCTCAGTTATACTCATTGGTGCTTTCCATTCTTGTATTTATATTATTTTAGAAGGATTAATAGATATTCCATACTTAGAGACAATATGGCCAAGAAAATAAATCTCCTGAAGCCTGAATTCATAGTTTCTAAACTTCCCATGTAATTCATTTCTTCATCTTTAGAATAGTGCGCAAGTGATTTTCATGATCTTTTTAGTTTTTTGAGTATACAAAGATATCTTCAATAAATACCACTACAAATTCATCAAGATATTCCTTGAAAACTCTATTCATTTTATCCATGAAAATAGACGGTGCATTAGTCAGTTCAAAAGGCATTACTGTAAACTCGCAATGCTCGTACCTGGTTCAAAATGCTATTTTTAGAATGTCTTCCTTCTTCACACACAACTGATCATATCCATATCAAAGTTTAATATTTGAAAAATATTAAGCTCCATGAAGTTTATTGAATAAATCATAAATGTGAGGTAGGGGATACTTTTTCTTTATTATTATATCATTGATCTCCCTGTAGTCAATGCAAAACATCATAGATCCATATTTCTTCTTAACAAAAAGAATAGGGGATTCCCATGGAGAAACACTAGAGAGAATAAATCCTTTATTAATCAATTCCTATAGTTGTTTATTTAGTTCCACTAATTCCATAGTGTTCATTCTATAATGGTTCTTCAATATGGGCCTTGAACCAAGAATTAAATCGATGGAAAACTCAATTTCTCATTCTGGAGGATGTCCAAGTAAATCCTATGTAAACAAATCAAAATATTCTTTCCCAATAGGTATGTCCTATATTTAAACATTCCTTTAACCCAAATTTATTTCACTCTCTTCCTCCCCAATAATTTAATTTAGTAGAGCTATTGGGGGTGGATCTAGATAAGATTCAGATGGTGACATTTCTGCTCTAAAGATAAAGTATTCTTTATCTTTATCAAAAATTGTAACCTCCTTCTTGTTATAATAAATTTTCACATCATGGTCTGAAATACAATCCATATTGAGGATTATATCAAATTAAATCATGGGTATGATGATGAGATCAACAGATAAAGCACGTTTATATGCTCTAATGGGAACTGATTCACAAAACTTTGTTACAATGATACTTTCTTTAGGAGTTTTTAATGACAACTCCCTTCTTAAATAAAATTATAAATATATAATTTTCTTAGAAAACTAGGAAGATATGAAACAATGTGATGATTTGGAATTAAATAAATCATTGGCTAAATTTGAGGAAACCATTAAATTACCTACCACTACGTCATTTGGAGCTTCAACCTCAACAGTAGTGATCGCATAAGATTGGCCTTGATCCCATAGCCTTTTCTGAGGTAAGTTTCCTTGGAACTTAGGATGTTCATTTACATAATTCCCCATTTCTCTACAATTGTATCATTCATCATTGGAAGCCTCTTTATTTCCCTTGCAATCACAAGCTGGGTGGCCTTTTTCACCACACTTGTAACAGACTCTCATTCCCTTCAGGCATGTACCGGGGTGTTTCTTCCCACATTTACTGCAGGATGAAAATTCAAATTTTCCCTTCTTCTCCTTATTTCCATTTACATATTTTTCATCAGATCTCTTCTTCTCTTGCTTTCCTTAAAAGTCGTAAGACTTATAGAATTCATTTTCTATCTTGATAGCACCTGAGATAATTTCTTCGAACGATGAGAAGGATTGTGAGACTATTGCTCGATGGAGAAATGGTTTTAACCCATCAAATAATTGATTATCCTTGCTCCTTGGGTTATGTATATATTCTGATACATTCCTTTCTAACCATTTAAACTTATCCTCATACTTTGTGACATTCTCATCCTCCTTTTTCCTCAAACTCAGAAATTATCTTTCCATATCTGTTTGATGGTCACAAGGAAAGTGTTTTTCTAAGAAAATATATTTAAACTCCTTTCATTCCATATTTGGTACTTCTTCATCCTCCTTTCTGTTTTGAATTAATGACCACCACTAATCTTCATCTCCCGTGAGGCAATAAACTGCCATAAAAAATTTTCCATTTCACTACACCCCAAAGCATGAAATATTTTCTCCAAGGAACTTATCAGTTGATCAGATAAAAATGGATTTGTAGTCCCATTGAATGTTGGTGGTTGTTTCCTCATGAATAGTTCTAACATTGATCCTCCACATTTTGAATCATGGTGTTCCATACAGGTAAGGTTATTATTCATAACCGGAGTGAATTGTCTCAGTATGGTTATAAGATGTTTAGCACTAGTTGCATCATCAGCTACACTATAATTATCTTGAGTAGGAGGGAAATCCCTACATGGATCATGTGCATTGATATGTTTTCCATTCCTTCCACTAGGCTCAATTTCTAAATAATGTCATACACTAGATTAGTTTATGAATCGCAATACATAATTCCAAACTAGTAAAATACCTAACAAAAATTGAACAGTTTATGAATATAATCCATAATCATAAAACAGTGTTTTCTTTGAGGAGGTATTTACTCATAAATCCTTCGTAATGTTTTGTAAATAAAATGTGAATTATCCTAATCATATCCCCTGGGAGTTTCATAACCAAGAGTGCAGCAAGGCCTGTTGTTGTGTACCAGGATAGCCTGGGTCAAGCCTGAAACTCCTTGTCAGAGTTTTCGCTCCTAGGTACATCTGTGATACATCGACCTCTACCTGATCCTATCTATACAGGGATGTATCACTTAGAAAATACACAAAATATCTACATTACCAAAATTCTATGAAGTTCTTATATACTAATCCTCAAAGTTTATCTTAGAGTAATGTTCTCTAATTAGAGTTTTTCTAAATCTAGTTTCCAAGGTTTTTACTAAACTTCCTTTGATACCAACTGTAATGCACCGACCCTAGATACCCAGAGTTGGTGCATTATTACATAACATTGGCATGATCACAATATATCAATTCTCAAAAGACCGATTAGTTTAGTAGCCTTGGAAGTAATGGATACATACATAAGTTTTACATTACATCATGAAATTAAAAAAACATTATGTACCTTTTGAAACACACTAATATCCTTGGCCTATCCCTACGGGTTAATAATAATATACTTCTTCACATCCTGGGAAAAAGAAAACATAAGAAAGGGGTGAGCTTAGATGCTCATTAAGGATAACAATATAGAGAAAACTATCAAAAATAAGCATAACCATTTAAGGAAATGTATAAGACTAAAAACAAAAGCCTTTTAAAATTAAACTTCAGCATAATATGGAAAATATAAATCAAATAATTTGATATACTTATTCACATTGATATTCTACAAGCCTAATAATCACATATAATATCAATAGTTAATTTAATAATGATGGAATGCATAATTCTGGACATCATAACCACATAGTTAAGGCCTAGTGCCAAGACTAAAAATAAGATTTTGTCAAGGCCATGTTTCAAGACACTAGTTTGTCTCATGAGACGTACCGATTCATCGAGGAGCTATAGTGGGCTCCACCCATTACTTACTAAGTCCAATGCATTCCTCATATGAAAAGGTTGAAACATAACATAAAAATTCGTATTAAAACTAGCATATGAAATGTTAATACTTTAAACATAAAACATGAATGGTATAAAAATAACACATCCATAGTCAAACATGTCACAAAAACTTCAATACAATATAGAATATTGTATCATAATAAATAAACTTCAAACAAGTGTAAAATCCATCAAAGGATGTTTACATAGATGAAATCAAAACTATTTGAGAGAAATATATCTTTATATTTTTGAAATCATTTAAAAGTAACATAATTATAAAAGAAAACATTTAATTTGAAAATATTCTTATAATCTTGTAAGGGAATATTATAAGATTTTATAATGGTGTAAAATAGTTGCACCCGCCATATACATTAAAAAAACATTATTACCTTAATTTGTCAAAAAAGTCATAAAGTACCCTGTTTGGAAAACGACGGAAAGATTCCTTTCAAAACATTTTTTAAAAATTAAAAAAAGGATATAAATGACTTTAACCCATATTCTAATAAATAGTAAAAATGTTTTAAATTCCATTTTTAAGAACCACGGATGTGGATGATAAAGAGGTCTCAGTAGATACTCACGTATAAACAACCTCGGATAATAAAGAGATTGTAAAATTAACCCTTACCTTGTAATTTTCCTTGGTTGAGGGTATGTTAACCTCCTTTATAATAGTTAAATCATTGTCATTAAATTATAAAATAACCATATAAATAAATATGATATCATATATGATCTTCTAATATTTCTTTCTTAATAATATTTCAGTAGTATTATTGTTTCGGGTGTTAACTGATTTGTTTTTCTTTATATGATTTGTTAAGTATGCCATGTTTGTTATGGATAGGATGTATTTGATTCATATACAGAATTATATTAAGTTCTTAAAGATTATTTATAATCATAAAATTAAAATTTTTCTTGAATGGTTACGATGGGGGATGAATCCCATCGTGTTCGTGGAGACGGTAATCTGTACGTATGCACGAGCGACAATATCATTATATTGATGGTGAAATCATATGTAATTATATGGAATATCATATATACATAATCATTAACATGTTATATTTATTATTTACATTATTTATACTCATTATTATACTCATCCAAATAATGAAGTGTTGAATAACAAACTACACCACGACGTTGAGACGGTTAGCCATATGTACGCACGTTGGTGACATTGTCATTAATAGGATGGATAGAATAATGAATATGGTTGTACCATATTTATAATAATTTCAGAGTATGTATAAGGTACTAGGTTTATTACTTTGGTATGGAAACAACAAATAAAGAGGGAGTGGAAGAAGAAAATAACTTTGAAATATGTGATGAAATTATTACCTCTTCTTCAGGTGCTTCCTTTTGATTTGATCAAAAGGGATCCATAGGTTAGATTTATGATCAAAGTAATGAATATAAGTTGAATTGATGGTTGTTGAAAGGATATTTGATCAGGGGTTGTCCGATCCAAATGGATTTGGAGGTTTGATTTTGAGATAAGGGGAAGTACCCTTTTATAAGAGAGGTGAGGGTCACTTTAGGAAAATTTTGAAATATTAATTTATTATACAATCATATATGGTTTATAATGGATCCAAAAAGATTTATTTCGAGGATAAGGTAGGGATGGGTCTAAAACTTCTCAACCAATAGGTTTTATAAAGGTTTAGGTCACCATATTAACCTTATCTTTTATATTTAACTCTTAATTAAATAGTTTAACTTTTACCATGTATTCTTGTATTATTATAATAAATGGTTAATAAGATTACTGTAAAATCCAACTGAATCCAAAGTGGTTCATTATTAAAATATATAACCTTATCTAAGCCCTTTGGATGAACCTTATATTTTTAGGAATATTATATCATTTAATAATATAGTATTTGTTTTAAAAACTCATTTATGTCAATTTTGACACCATTTGTTATTTTGTTTTTGTGAAGGTCATATAAAACATGATTACTTCGAGAAAAATATATTAAATTAATCTTAACATGTCATATTAACCTATAAAATTAGTTTAATGCATCAAATTCTGAATTTACATTTATTTGGATATTTGTAATATTAATTATTTTAATCTTTCGTTAATAAGGTAATTACTGCATCATCATTATGTCATAAATATATTTAATTATTTAATGTCTAAAATTATAAATAAAATACCATTATGTATTAAATATTTTTAGATTTATAATGAATATTTATAGCCGAATTTATCTTATGTATAACCTTATATTAAAAATATTTTAGCTATGAAAATTTGAATTTAAAACTTTTAACTCTTCTTTAAATAAAATAATAATAAATATACTAATCTAATAAAAGTGGATCAAAGAGGATCATATTTTATTCCTAAGGTTTATTTTGGTCGAAATACACTTATCCAATATAATTATGACATGTGTTAGGGTAATTATAATATCATTTTTACCTTTAATTACCCTATTTACTTTTGAATGTGGTAAATAAAATTCAAAAGTTACTATTCACCAAAAATTATTTTCATCTTATTGAACCAAATTTTACTTACTAATGTCAAACATTTCTCTCTTATTTTTGAAATTCAATTCATAGAAGTGGTAAAATTACGTTTTATTCAAATTTGCAAATATTCCTAGAAGGTGGGTAAAAGACGTTAAAAGGTTCGATAGAATTTTATAAATCTAATTTTATTATAAAATGAATCCAATGAATTAAATTGAAATTATATAGTTATTATGTATCTATTTTAACTTAAAATAAATTTAAATAAAATAAATAATTATTTAAATAAAAAATAGGTTTTAAAAAATAACGGAGTGTTTTTCACTATTCATCAAAAATTGCAAGTTTTTAGAAAAATACCAAAAATTCACCCTAAGCTAATTTTGATATTCCAAATCCAAAAATGAAGTCCATTTTGAAAAATAAAATTTATAAAATTTCAAAAAGTGGGTATTACTATTCATTATGACTATTTTGATTTATCGTGGTGTGCTAGAACTTGAAGTTGCGTATAGTGCAAGCTATTGCATTATTCAAAGAGAAACATATTATGGAAGCTTGGGGTGTTACATTATTCCCTCCTTAAAATAATTTCATCCTCGAAATTTCTAGAATACTACTGCATAAAAAGATTTAGGTGGTTCTTCATCATAATTTCCTCAAGTTCTCACGTTGCCTCTTCCATCTTATGGTTTCTTCATAGAACTTTTACCAGACGAGTAGTCCGGTTTCTCAGCACTTGTTCTATGGTATCAAGAATCTTGATAGGCTCTTCAAAATAAGACGGATTGGGTTTAAGTTCTATTTCTTTATAGGTGAGTACATGTGTTGGGTCAGGCATGTATTTTCTCAACAGTGATATGTGGAACACATCATGAAATTTATAGAGACTTGGAATCATTTCCAAATGGTAACCTACAACTCCAATTCGTTCTAGAATTTTTATAGGTTCGATGTACTTGGGACTTAATTTACCCTTCTCACCAAATTGTATAACACCCTTCCATGGAGATACCTTCAAGAAAACATGATCTCCTACTTGAAATTCCAAATCCTTCCTTTGGTTATAGACATAGATATTTTACCTACTTTTAGCCGCTTTCATGTGGGTTTGGATAATCTTTACCTTTTCCATTGTTTCCTCAACAAGTTCTAGGCCTATGAGTTTTCTTTTACTAACATCATCCCAACAAGTTGGTGTGCGAAATCTCTTTCCATATAATGCTTCATATGGTTCCATATAAATACTTGAATAGAAGATATTGTTATAGGAAAGTTCTACCAGAGGTAAATATTGATCTCACTTACCTTGAAAATCAAGTGAGCAAGATATCAACATGTCTTCTAAGGTTTGAATAGTCTATTCTGATTGTCTATCAGTTTGAGGGTGGTAGGCAGTGGTCAAACGAAGTTCAGTATCCAGGGCCTTTTGAATACTTTTCCAAAATCATGATGTTAAATGGGGATCATGATAAAAAACAATCGATAGGGGTACTCCATGAAATCTTACAAATTCATTAATATATAGTCTTTCTAAACATTCAAGTGGTAAAATATATTTTATAGTAATAAAGTGTGCTGGCTTGGTAATACGATCAACAATGACCCATATTGCATCATTCCTTATAGGAGTCTTTGGTATCCCCATGAAAAATTCCATCGTAATATCATCCCATTTCCACTCAGGTATTAGAATATATTGCATTACTCCTCTAGGATGTTATCTTCCAGCCTTCACCTATTGACAAACCATACATCTTGACACATAAATAGCAATCTACCTTTTCATGTTGTCCCACCAAAAATGTTTCTTCAAATATCTATACATCTTAGTGCTACCAGGGTGTATAGAGAATTTGGAGCTATGAGAATCATACAAAAATTCCCTTTTTAGATCAGGTATGTCAGGAACACAAAGATTCTTCCCAAATTTTAAAATTCCATCTTCATATACGAAGTCAATCAATCTCCCATCATTCACAGCTTTAATTTTCTTTTGAAACTCCTCATTATCAGTTTGAGAAATTTTTATCCTTTCTAGTAAAGATGGTTTGAAAGAAATTTGAAAAAATTATTGATGTTTCACCTTCCATGATTATTCCCATATCCATATTTACTATATCCATGAACATAGGATCTCTTCTAACTCTCATCTTGTTCAAAACTCCATAATCCTTTTTTCTCAAAGCATCTGCCACCTTATTTTCCTTCCTTGAGTGGTATTGTATAGGGAAATCATAATCCTTGATTAGTTCAAGCCATCATCTTTTCTCATGTTGAGTTATTTCTGTGAGAAAATATACTTCAAACTCTTGTGATTAGTATAAATCTCACATTTTCACCTTAGAGATAGTGTCTTCATATCTTCAGAGAAAAGATTACATCTTCTAACTCAATATCATGAGTGGGATAGTCTTGTTCATGAATTGTTAGTTGTCTTGATGCATAGGCAATAACTCTATCATTCTGCATAAGGACACAACCAAGTCCTTTCTTTGAATCATCACTATAAATAACAAACTCATCATTCCCCTATGGTATAGTCAAGATAGGAGAATTGATTAATCTTCTCTTCAGTTCCTCAAAAAATTCTTCACACTCTTTTGTCAAAAAAAATTAACCCCTTTACATGTGATCTTGGTTAATGGGTTAGCCAATCGGGAAAAATTCTGGATGAAACAACGATAATAACATGCTAAACCAATAAAAATGTGTACCTCAGTTATACTCGTCGGTTCTGGTCATTCTTGTATTTCTATTATCTTAGAAGGATCAATAGAGATTCCATCCTTAGAGACAATATGGACAAGAAAATAAATCTCCTGAAGCTAGAATTCACACTTGCTAATATTCCCATATAATTCATTATTTATAAGAGTCTTTAGAATAGTGTGAAAATGATTTTCAGGATCTTCATAGTTTTTTGGAGTATACCAAGATATCATCAATAAATACCACTAAAAATTCATCAAGATATTCCTTGAAAACTCTATTCATTAGATCCATGAAAACATAGGGTGCATTAGTCAATCCAAAAGGCATTACTGTAAACTCGTAATGCTTGTACCTAGATCAAAATGTTGTTTTTGAAATGCCTTCCTTATTTACACACAACTGATGATATCCAGATCAAATATCAATCATTGAAAAATATTGATCTCCATGAAGTTTATTGAATAAATCATCAATTTGAGATAGGGGATACTTGTTCTTTATTTTTATAGCATTGATCTCCCAGTAGTCAATGTAAAACCTCATAGATCCATCTTTATTCTTAACAAAAAGAACGGGGGATTCCCATGGAGAAACACTAGGGTGAATAAATCCTTTATTACTCAATTCCTATATTTGTTTCTTTAGTTCCAATAATTCCATAGGGACTATTATATAAGGGGTATTTGATATAGGCCTTGAACCAGGAATTAAATCAATGGAAAACTCAATTTCTCATTCTAAAGGATGTCTGGGTAAATCCTCTAGAAACACATCAACATATTCTTACACAATAGGTGCGTACTCTATTTGAATATTACTTTCCTCACCCATAGTTTTTTCACTCTATTCCTCACCAATAATTGAATTTAGTAGAGCTACTAGGGGTGGATCTAGATAATAATCAGATGGTGACATTTCTACTCTAAAGATAAGGTATTCATTATCTTCATCGAAAATTGTAACCTTCTTCTTCTTACAATAAATTTTCACTTCATGGTCTGAAATCCAATCCATACCGAGGATTATATCAAATTAAATCATGGGTATGAAGATGATATCAGTAGATAAAGAACATTTATATGCTCTAATGGGAACCGATTCACAAAACTTTGTTGCAATGATACTTCCCTTATGAGTTTTTACTAAAAAATCCCTTGTTAAATCAAATTGGAAATATATAATTTTCTTATAAAAATGGGAAGATATGAAACAATGCAATGATACAGAATAAAATAAATCATTGGCTAAATTTGAGTAAACCATTAAATTACCAGCCACCACTTCATTTGGAGCTTCAACCTCAGCAGTAGTGATCGCATAAGCTTGGCCTTGATCCCTTGGCCTTTTTTGAGGTAAGTTTACTTATAACTTAGGACATTCATTTGCATAATGCCCTATTTCTCTAAAATTGTAGCATTCAACATTGACATCCTCTTTCTTTACCTTGAAATCATGAGCTTGGTGGCCTTTTTCACCACACTTGTAACAGACTCCCATTCCCTTTAGGAAAGTATCGTGGTGTTTCTTCCCACATTTACTGAAAAATGGAAATTAAACTTTTCACTTCTTCCCCTTATTTCCATTTATAGAGTTTTCAACAGATCTATTCTTCTCTTGCTTTGCTTTAAAGTCGTAAGACTTAGAGAATTCCTTTTTTGTCTTGATAGCACCTGATACATTATCTTCGTATGATGAGAAGGATCATGAGATTAATGCTCAATGGAGAAATGGTTTTAACCCATAAAATAATATATTAATATTACTCCTTGGGTTACGTATATAAATTTTTGCATGCCTTTATAACCTTGTAAAGTTAGCCTTATACTTTGCGACATTCTCATCCTCCTTTTTCCTCAGACTCGGAAATTTTCTTTCCATATATGCATGGTCACGAAAAAAGTATTTTTCTAAGAAAATATCTTTAAACTCCATCCATTACATATTTGATACTTCTTCATCCTCCTTTTTGTTTTGAATTAATGACCACCAATGATCTGCATCTCCCGTGAGGTGATAAACTGCCATGATAACTTTTTCTCTTTCATTACTCCCTAAATCATGAAATATTTTCTCTAAGGAACTTATCAATTGCTCAGCTAAAAATTTATTTGTAGTCCCATTGAATGTTGGTGGTTTTTGCCTCATGAAGCGGTCAAACATTGATCCTCCACATTGTGGATCAGGGTGCTCTATATGGGTAAGGTTATTATTCATAATCGGACTGAGTTTTCCCAGTATGGTTATAAGCTATTCAGTACTGGTTGCATCACTAACTCCACTATAATTATCATGAGTAGGATGAAAATTTCTACATGGAGTACATGCATTGATATGGTTTCCATTCCTTCCACTAGGCTCCATTTCTAAACAATGTCATACACTAGATTAGTTTATGAATCGCAATACATAATTCCAAACTAATAAAATGCCTAACATAAATTGAACAGTTTATGCATATGATTCATAATCAAAAAAAAATGTTTTCTTTGAGGAGGTATTTAATCATAAATCCTTCATAATGTTTTATAAAGAAAATGTAAATTATCCTAAGCATATCCCCCAGGAGTGTCGTAACCAAGAGTGCAACAAGGTTTGTTGTCATGTACCAGGATACCCTAGGTCAAGCTCGAAACTCCTTGTTGAAGTTTTCACTCTTAGGTACATATGTTCTAGAGTCACATCTACCTGCTCCTATCCAGACATGGATGTATCACTTTTAAAATACACAAAATCCCTACATTACCAAAATTCTAGGAAGTTCTTCTATAATAATCCTCAAAGTTTATCTTAGGGTAATTTTCTATAATCAGAGTTTTTATAAATCTAGTTTCTAAGGTTTTTACTAAAGTTCCTCTGATACCAACTATAACACCCTGACCCCAGTTACCTAGATTCAGTTCATTATAACATAAAATTATCATGATAACAAGAGATCAAGTCTCAAAAAACCTATTAGTTTATTAGCCTTGGAATTATTAGATACATACATAAGTTTTACATTACATCATGAAAAGAAACATTGTGTCCCTTTTTTAATACACTCATATCCTTGGCCTATCCCTACAGGTTAAACATAATATACTTCTTCACATCCTGGGAAAAAGTAAACATAAGAAAGGGGTGATCTTAGATTCTTAGTAAGGATAAAAATATAGCGAAGACTATCATAAATAAGCATAAACATTTAAGGAAATGTATAAGACTAAAACAAAAGCCTTTTAAAATTAAACTTCATCATAATATGGAAAATATAAATAAAATAATGTCATTTACTTATTCACATGGAAATTCTAGTAGTCAAATAATCACATATAATATCAATAGCTAATTTCATAATGATGGAATGCATAATGTCAGACATCATAACAACATAGTCAAGGCCTCATGCCATGAATAAAAATAGACTTTTTTTCAAGTCCTTGTTGTAACGTCCCGACCCCAGAAACCCGGAGCCAGTGCATTATTTTAATACATTGGCATGATTAAAATGAATCAAGTCCTGAAGGACTGATCAGTTTAGCAGTCCTAGAAAATAGATTACATACATGAACGTTACATTACACATTAGAAAAATAAAACACAACATAAATGAACTTTTGAGAATGCCATTAATCCCCTAGCTTAACCCGACTTATCAATCATAATACACTTCTGGGAATCCTAGGAAAATAAAACATAAAAAAGGGGTGAGCTCAAATGCTCATTAAGGGTAAGCAATACAACAGAAGATAACATAAACATTAGGCACGGTTAATAATTTAAAACACATGCCTTTACAAATAATAAACATGAACACTTTATAGTAGGAATATGAGATGAGTAAATAATTCCATAATAAAACATAGTCATGGGTATTCTACTAGTCGAATAACCACATGAACCATCAATAATATTTTTATAATGAGGGAATGTATAATTTCGGATATTCTGAAACATTTTTTCAAGGCCTCGGCCAAGACGTCTAAAAATGATTAAGGCCTCGGCCAAAACCATATATCAAATTGGGAAAGGCCTCAGAAAATTCCGCTTCTAATTGTCTCATGAGACCTACTGATACACCAAGGAGTTATAGCAGGCTCCACCTATCACTTACTAAGTCCAATACATTCCTCATATGAAAAGGTTGAAACATAACATAAACATTCGTATTAAAACTAGCATACGAAATTTCAATACATTAACCATAAAACATGAATGGTATAAAAATAACACATCCACAATCAAATATATCACAAAACATTCAATAAAATATGGAAGATTTGTATCATAATAAATCAAATTCAAACAGGTTTAAAATCCATCAAAGGATGTTTACATAGATGAAAATGATTTGTAAAACTCTTTGAGAGAAATATAAATTTTTCATGAAAACATTTAAAAGTCACACAATTTATAAAGGAAGAAATTTAAAGACGTTTTTAAATAAAATTGTCCCATACCACTTTGAAACTTTTTAATGGAATTAATATTTTAAAAACATTCATGTCTATATAAATAAATCCTTTAAAAACCATTTTGAAAACATGAACATTAATGAGAATGATTTAGAAGAATAAATATTTAAAACATTTAAAATGATGTTTTAATAAAAGAGTATCTTAAAAATAATCTCTTTGAAAACTGTTTTAAGAAACATGGACATGGATAATAAATATGTCCTATTAAAAACTTACCCATAAACAATCTCTAATAATAATGAGATTGAGGAATTTACCCTTACCTTGCACTTTACTTTGGTCGAGGGTACATTTAACCTCCTGTATAATGACCATAGTATATTATTAAATTATACCATAACCATATTAATATTTATTATATCATACATGATTCATTTATGACTTTATATTATCCATTTAATAATGATTTCCATGTTAAATTAACATTTTGGGTAATAATCGCTTTCTTTATCGTACGTGTTTTAACTTGTTATTCTTGATCGTATCATTTAGATCATGATTTAAATACTTCCAGAATATAAACCTTGATTTATATATATCATATATATTTAAAATATAAATTTTTATAATAGATAGATATATGAAATGGAATCCATCATTTATGGAGATGGTAGGTTGTACGTACGCATAAACGTTGTTTCCGTTTTCATATCGTATTGAACGGAAGTAAGTGAATAATATATATGTAAGTACATACATACATACATATATATATATATATCCAGTAGAATCATTATGTCATATATTACATACTTATTAATAATATATATTTTTATAATCATCGTTGAATGGTGAACGTGGGAATGAATCTCATCGCGTCGTGGAGACTGTAATCCGTACGTACGCACAAGCGATAATATCATTATATTAATGGTGAAATCATATGTAATTGGATGTTATATCATATATACAGAATAATTAAAATGTTATATTTATTATTTACATCATTTATACTCATTATTATACCCATCCAAATAATGAAGTGTTTGAATAACAAACTACACCACGACGTGGACGGTAAGCCGTACGTACGCACGTATAGTGAATTTGTCATTCATATGATGGATAGAATAATGAATATAGTTGTACCATTTTTATAATAATATCACAGTATATAGAAGATTCTGGATTTATTATTTTATAATTAAAACAACAAATAAATAGGAATTGGAAGAAGAAAAATAACTTGAAATAGGTGATGAAATATTTACCTCTTCTTCATGTTCTTCCTTTTGATTTGATCAAAATGGATCCTTAGGTTGGATTTATGATCAAACTAAGGCCTATAGGTTGAAGTGAGGGAAATTGGTAGGATATTTGGGCAGGTTTTTACTGATCCAAATGGATTTGGAGCTATTATTTTGAGAGAATGGGAAGTACCCTTTTATAAGAGGGGTGAGGGTCACTTTAGAAAAAGATTGAAATATTAATTTATTATACAATCTTTTTTGGTTTATAATGGCTCCAAATGAATTTATTTCGAGACTTAGGTGGTTATGGGTCAAAATAATTTCAATCAATAGGTTTTATACAAGTTTAGGTTACCATTTTAACCTTATCTTTTAGATTTAACTCTTAGTTAAATAGTTTAACTTTTACCATGTCTTCTTGTGTTATTACACTATATGGTTAATAAACTTACTCTAAACTTCCATGAGAACCTAAAGTGGTTCACTAATGACATATATAATATTATTTAATCCCTTTGTACAAACATTAGAGTTTTGGAAATATTATATCAACCAATAATATAGTATATTTTTTAAAAGTTAATTTATTTCAATTTTGACACTATTTGGTATTTTGTTTTTTGTGAAAGTCATAAAAACCTTATCACTTTGAAAAAAAAATATCTAATAAACCCTAACATATCATATTAACCTATAAAATTAGTGGAATTTATCATAAGTCTCAATTTAAATTTATTTGGATATTTATAATATCAATTAATTTAATATTTTATTAATAAGGTAATTACTTCATCATCATTGTGTCATAAATAAATTAAATTATTTAATGTCTAAAAATTATAAATAAAATACCATTATGTAGGAAATATTTTTATATTTCTAATGAATATTTATAGTCAAATTTATATTGTGTGTAACTCTATAGAAAAAATGGTTTAGTTATTAAACTTTGAATTTAACACTTTTAACTCTTCTTTAAATAAAATAATAATAAATGTCCTAATCTAATCCAAGTGGAACAAAGAGGATAATATTTGATTCCTAAGGTTTTTTGGTCAAATTAAACTTATCCTATAGAATTAGGACATGTGTTAGGGTAATTATAATATCATTTTTACCCTTAATTACCCTATTTACTTTTAATTGCGGTAAATAAAAGTCAAAAGTTACTGTTAACCAAAAATTATTTTCATCTTATTGAACCACATTTTACTTACTTATTTCTATAATGTCTCTTGGATTTTTGAAATTCAACTCATATAAGTGGTAAAATTAAGTTTTATGCAAATTTGCAAATGCTCCTAGAAGGTGGGTAAAAAACGTTAAAAAGTTCAATAAAATTTTATACATCTAATAATATTATAAAATGACTCAAATGAATTACATTGAACTTATATAGTTCATATATATATTTTTTAACTTAAAATAAATTTCAATAAAATAAATAATTATTTAAATAAAAAGTCAGTTTTAAATAATAACGCAGTGTTTTTTATTATTCATCAAAAATTGAAAGTTTTCAAAAAAATACCAAAAATTTACCCTAATATAATTTTAATATTATGAATTCAAAAATGAAGTCCATTTTAAAAAATTAAAAACATATAATTTTCATTTATTAATTTAAAATTAATTCTCGTTGTCAAAACAAAAAGCGTGTTTTTAAGAAATAATAATTATCAAAAGATTGACACTTGTTTATGTTCAATTTCAAAGTGAAATTACTTCAAATGACAAACATTGGATTAAACGGTAAAAATATATTCTAATTACACTTCAAAACCAATTAAAATAATAATCTAACCATATAAATAAATTAGATTAAAAGGTAGTTTTGGATTAAAATACAGTATTTCTCACTATTCATTAAAAAATGAACATTATCAGAAAAATACCAAAATTTCATCGAAAGTAAATTTTCATGTCATGATTCTAAAGAAGAATTTTATTTTGTCAAATTTAATATATAAAAGTGTCAAATATTGGATTTAAAAAAGGGTTTTCCATTAAAAGGTGGTAAAATTGCATTTTTTTGAAAAATACTTCTTTTATCTGAAAAATTGAATTTTTTCTTATATTATGTCTAAGAAACACATAATATGGATGTTAAAATTATATAGAATATATAAAATTCAAAATTCAGTTAATACTATTCTTAACCACTTTTGAATGGCTAGTTTGGTAAGTCAAGGTGCGCTTAAACTCGGTGTTGCGTGTAGTGCAAGTTATTGAGTTAATTTGAAGAAATAATGTACTATGAAATCTTGGGGTGTTACATTCTCCCCTCATTCAAAAAATTACTACCTCAAAATATAAAATTTTTCTTCGAAAATAAAAGGTTAAAAATAGAAAAATACCTTTGTGTAAAACCCACATCAGAAATTGGGTTAATAAAATTTAGTCTTAATAAGAGGGAAATAGAAATAAAAAATTCACCACCAAATTATGATCTCGATTAGAAGAACATTGATAAAAATTAGAGAAACATAATTGGAGGAAAAACATAAATATTTATAGGGAGTGATTGAGGTCATCAATCACAAACAAATGTAAAATTGAGGGCCTCAAAGCCATCAATCTAACATGATTTAAAATATCATCGGTTCAACAAAACATAAGGTATTAGGATAACACATTTTTGGTTTTAATATACCTTACCTAAATTTTCAGAATTAATTTCCTCATAGAATAAGCGAGAAAAATATACTTGATAAGTAGAGTTCCATCCTTTAACTAATTTCTACCACAAACTCATCTTTCACTCTAAAAGATAATAGAACCTAAAAATATTCTATTTATCCTAATCATATAGGGTTCCAAAAAATGAATTTATAATTCATCTATCAGACCTTTTAAAAAAATTACATTATACAATCTAGGACATCATGTGGGATAGTGGTAGGTGATGCACCTTTGTCATCCTTTGGTTGTGGGTTCATGTCTCGCGGCCTTGCCGGACGCGACGGGTTGTCGCCCAACCTTCGGGTTGTCCTTTTCATGAAAATTCAAAAATAATCTCAAGAAATTATTTAACCTTAAAAATAGTATCCAATGTCAAACTTAATTGATCCCAACCTTTAGAATTATCCAAAATACTTCTGCCCAAACTCACAGTCCAAAATTTATAAGTTAAACACAATGAAGATCCTTTTTTCCATGTAATAACATGTGAAAACCTTCATCATGTATTCTCTTAAAACACTGTAACACCCTGAATTACCATAAAATCTTATTGATTACATTTATTCTCCCTTATTCCTTATAGAATACTAGATATACTCCTTCTATCCAAAAATATTGTAAACTCCAACAATGATGGAATATACAAATCATTAATCAGTTTCAAGGTAGTCAAGAATATCCAATATAATTTATCCAAATAAATCATATATTATTCTAAAATCACTACCTCAATATCAGAACCATATTATAGTTTATCTTTCTCTCAACCATATATTTTCCAAAAAAATAACATGTTATTAAGTCACTTTTCTTGGTTCCACACAATCTCAAGTCCTTAATGAAATAGTACTATAGTACAATCCTTATATACTCTATAATTATTATAACATGTACATCATTAATAAAATACTCAAATGAAACAATACTTTAATATAAACATAAGAACACTAGTCATTACTCTTCATCTATGGTAATATCATAACTTCATTATTATTCAACAGCATCATTTGTGGTATACTCTGATGATTTGGACATTGATTCACATAGTTTCCAAACTTATTGCAGATGAATCATTGTACATTTGAAGCCTTTTTCTTACCCTTGAAATCACATAATCGGTGTCCTTTTTCTCCACACATATAACAAACTCTCATTCCCTTCAACCATTCACCAAGGTGATTCTTTCTACAGTTATCACATATGTGAAAATCCTTTTTTCCCCTCTTCCCTTTATCCATCTTTCTCTCTTCCATCCTTTTCTTCTCTTGCTTCCCTTCAAGGCCATAGGACTCAGATAATTCTTTACTTATCTTATTAACACATGATACTATTTATTCATATAATGAGAATACGTGGGAGACTATTTCCCTCTTAAATGTTGGCTTAATACCATGAAAGATGTGATCCTTCGTAATCTTTCGATCATGCATATTGCTAGAATTTTAATTCCTTCTACTAGGCGCCATTTGTAAACAATGGCATACACTAGGTTAGTTTATAAATCACAGTGCATAATTCCAAACTTGTAAAATACCTAACGTAAATTGAAAAGGTTATGCATATAATTTATAATCCTAAAATGTTTTCTTTTAGGAAGTATTTAATTCTAAATCCTTTATAATGTCTTGTAATGAAAATGTGAATTATCCTAGGCATATCTCCCGGGAGTGTCATAACCAAGAGTGTAGTAAGGCTCGTTGTCATGTACCAGGATATGCCAGATCAAGCCTGAAACTCCTTGTTGGAATTTTACTCCTAGGTACATCTGTGCCAGAGCTGGCTCTACCTGATCGTATCCAAACAGGGATGTATTTATTAGAAAATACACAAAATCTCTACATTACCACAATTATTGGAAGTTCTTCTATACTAATCCTCAAATTCTATCTTAGGGTAATGTTCTCTAATCAGAGTTTATCTAAATCTATTTCCAAGGTTGTTGTTAAAATTCCTTTGATACCAACTGTAACACCCTGACCCCAGAATCCCAGAGCCGGTGCATTATTTTAATATATTGGTATGATTACAAGGAATCAAGTCTCGAAGTACCGATCATTTTAGTAGTCTTGGAAAATAGATTACATATATGAATGTTACATTACACATTAGAAAAATAAAACACAACATAAATGATCCATTGATAAATCTATTAATCCCCTAGCTTAACACTTCTTATCAATCATAATACACTTCTTGAAATCTTGGGAAAATAAAACATAAGAAAGTGGTGAGCTCAAATGCTCAGTAAGGGTAAGCAATACAGCGGAAGATAACATAAACATTAGGCATGGTGAATAATTTAAAGCACATGCCATTACAAATAATAAACATGAACACTTTATGGAAGGAATATGAGATGAGTAAATAATTCCACAATAAAACATATTCATGGGTATACTACTAGTCAAATAACCACATGAACTATCAATAATATTTTCATAATGAGGGAATGTATAATGTTGGACATTCTGAAACATTTTTTCAAGGCCTCAGCCAAGACATCTAAAAATGATTAAGGTCTTGACCAAAACCATATATCAAATTGAGAAAGGCATTGGCCAATTCCACGTCTAATTGTCTCATGAGATCTACCGATGCACTGAGGATCTATAGAGGTCTCCACCCATCACTTACTAAGTCCAATACATTCCTCGTATGAAAAGGTTGAAACATAACATTAACATTCGTACTAAAACTAGCATACAAAATGTAAATACTTTAACCATAAACCATGAATGGTATAAAAATAACACATACACAGTCAAATATATAACAAAACATTCAATACAATTTGGAATATTTGTATCATAATAAATCAACTTCAAACAAGTTTAAAATCCATCAAAGGATGTTGACATATATGAAAATGATTTGTAAAAATCTTTGAGAGAAATATCCTTTTTTTATGAAAACATTTAAAAGTCGCACAATTTAGAAAGGAATACATTTAAAGAAATTTTTGAATCAAAGTTTCCCATACCAATTTGAAACTTTTTAATGGAATTAAAATTTTAAAAACATTCATGTCCATATAAATAAATCCTTAAAAAGCATTTTGAAAACATGGACACTAATGAGAATGATTTAAAAGAATAAATATTTAAAACATTTAAAATGATGTTTTAATAAAATAGTGCCTTAAAAATAATCCCTTTGAAAACTCTTTTATGAAACATGGACATGTATAATAAATATGTCCCAGTAAAAACTTACCCATAAACAATCTCGAATAATAATGAGATTGAGGAATTAACCCTTACCTTGCACTTTCCTTTGGTCGAGGGTACATTTAACCTCATGTATGATGACCATATTATATTATTAAATTATACCAGAACCATATTCATATTTATTATATCATACATGATTCATTTATGACTTTATACTATTCATTTAATAATTATTTCCATGTTAAATTGACATTTTGAGTAATAATCGTTTTCTTTATCGTACGTGTTTTAACTAGTTATTCTTGATCGTATCATTTAGATCATGATTTAAATACTTCAAGAATATAAAACTTGATTTATATATCATATATATTTAGAATATAAATATTTATAATAGATATATATGTGAAATAGAAGTCACCGTTTATGGAGATGGTAGGTCATATGTGCACATAAACGTTGTTTCCGTTTTCATATCATATTGAGCAGAAGTAAGTGAATAAGATATATGTAAGTACATACATACATATATATATATATATATATTTCCATTAGAATTATTATTTCATATATTAAATACTTATTAATAATATATATTTTATAATCATCATTGAATGGTGGACGTGGGAATGAATCTCATCGCGTCATGGAGACGGTAATCCGTACGTACACACGAGCGACAATATCATTATATTGATGGTGAAATCATATGTAATTGGATGTTATATCATATATACAGAATAATTAAGATGTTATATTTATTATATAAATCTTTTATACTAATTATTATACCCATCCAAATAATTAAGTGTTTTAATAACAAACTACACCACGACGTGGAGACAGTAAGTCGTACGTACGCATGTATGGTGAATTTGTCATTCATATGGTGGATAGAATAATGAATATGGTTGTAACATTTTTATAATAACATCACAGTATATAGAAGATACTGGATTTATTATTTTAGATTGGAAACAACAAATAAAGAGGAAGTGGAAGAAGAAAAAGAACTTGAAAGAGGTGATGAAATATTTACCTCTTCAAGTTCTTCCTTTTGATTTGATCAAAAGGGATTCTTAGGTTGGATTTATGATCAAAATAAAGACTCTAGGTTTAAGTGATGGATATTTGGAGGATATTTGGTCAGGGTTTGGCTGATCCAAATTGCTTTGGAGGTGTGATTTTGAGTGAAGGGGAAGTTCCCTTTTATAAGAGGGGTGAGAGTCACTTTAGGAAAAGATTAAAATATTAATTTATTATACAATAATTTTCAGTTTATAATATCTCTAAATAAATTTATTTCCATACTTATGTGGTTATGGGTCTAAATCATTTCAACCAATAGGTTTTAGACAAGTTTATGTTATACCATTTTAACCTTATCTTTTATATTTAACTCTTAGTTAAATAGTTTAACATTTACTGTGTCTTCTTGTATTCTTACACTATATGGTTAATAAAATTACTCTAAACATCCATGAGAACCTCAAGTGGTTCATTAATGACATATATAATATTATTTAATACCTTTGGCCGAAACTTAGATTTTTTTTGAATATTATATCAACCAATAATATAGTATATGTTTTCAAAATTAATTTATGTCAATTTTGACACTATTTGATATATTTTTTAAAGTCATAACAACCTTATCACTTCGAAAAAAATTTATATAATCAACCCTAACATATCATATTAACCTAGAAAATTAGTTTAATTCATCAAAAGTCTGAATCTAAATTTATTTGGATATTTATAATATCAATTATTTTAATATTTTATTAATAAGGTAATTACTGCATCATCATTGTGTCATAAATAAATTAAATTATTTAATGTCTAAAAATTATAAACAAAATACCATTATGTATTAAATCTTTTTATATTTCTAATGAATATTTATAGTCGAATTTATATTGTGTGTAACCCTATATAAAAATGGTTTAGTTATTAAACTTTAAATTTAACACTTTTAACTCTTCTTTAAATAAAATAATATTAAATGTCCTAATCTAATCCAAGTAGACCAAATAGGATCATATTTTATTCCTAAGGTTGTTTTTTGTCGAATTACACTTATCCAATAGAATTAGGACATGTGTTAGGGTAATTATAATATCATTTTTACCCTTAATTACCCTATTTACTTTTAACCGCGGTAAATAAAAGTCAAAAGTTACTATTCACAAAAAATTATTTTCATCTTATTGAACCACATTTTACTTACCAATGTTAATAGTGTCTCTCTTATTTTTGAAATTCAACTCACAGAAGTAGTAAAATTATGTTTTATGCAAATTTACAAATGCTCCTAGAAGGTGGGTAAAAAACGTTAAAAAAATCAATAAAAATTTATACATCTAATTTTATTATAAAATGACTTAAATGAATTACGTTGAACTTATATAGGTCTTATAAATCTATTTTTACTTAAAATAAATTTAAATAAAATAAATAATTTTTTAAATAAAAAGTTGGTTTTAAATAATAACGCAGTGTTTTTCAATATTTATCAAAAATTGAAATTTTTTAGAAAAATACTAAAAATTTACCCTAAGCTAATTTTGATATTATAAATTCAAAAATAAAGTCCATTTTACCAAATTCAGAAAATAGAAGTTTCATTTATTAATTTAAAATTAATTCCCGTTGTCAAAACAAAAAGCGTATTTTTATGAAATAATAACAATCAAAAGATTGACACTTGTTTATATTGAATTTCAAAGTGAAATTACTTAAAATGACCAAAATTGGTTTAAATGGTAAAAATATAATCTAATTAAACTTTAAAACCAATTAAAAATATAATATAACTATATAAATAAATTAGATTAAAATTTAGTTTTGGATTAAAATACAGTATTTCTCACTATTCATTAAAAAATGAACATTATCAGAAAAATAAAAAAAATTCATCAAAAGTAAATTTTGATATCCCGATTTCAAATAAGAATTTTATTTATCTAGATTGAATATATAAAAGTGTAAAATATTGGATTTAAAAAGGGTTCACCATTAAAAGGTGGTAAAATTTCATTTTTTTGAAAAATACTTCTTTTATCTAAAACATTGAATTTGTTCTTATATTATGTCTAAGAAACACATAATATGGATGTTAAAATTATATAGAATATATAAAATTCAAAATTCAGTTAATACTATTCATAACTGCTTTTGAATGGCTAGTTTGGTAAGTCATGGTGCGCTTGAACTCTATGTTGCGTGTAGTGCAAGTTATTGAGTTACTTTGAAGAAATAACATACTATGAAATTTGGGGGTGTTACAATTTTTCCAAGACACTAGTTTGTATCATGAGACCTACCGATGCATCGAGGAGCTATAGCGGGCTCCACCCATCACTTACTAAGTCCAATGCATTCCTCATATGAAAAGGTTGAAACATAACATAAATATTCATATTAAAACTAGCATATAAAATGTTAATACTTTAACCATAAACCATGAATGGTATAAAAATAACACATCCATAGACAAAAATATCACAAAACCTTCAACACAATATGGAAGATTGTATCATAATAAATCAACTTCAAACAAGTGTAAAATCCATCAAAGGATGTTGGCGTATATAAAATCAAAACTATTTGAGAGAAATATCTCTTTCTATTTTGAAATAATTTAAAAGTCACATAATTATAAAATAAAACATTTATTTTCAAAATATTCTTATAATCTTGTAAAATAATCTTTTAAGATGTTATAATAGTGGAAAATAGTTTCACCCGCTATATACATTAAAAACATTCTTACCTTAATTTGTCGAAAAGGTCATAAAGTACCATGTTTGGAAAATGATGGAAAGATTCCTTTCAAAAAAAATTATAAAAAGTCAAACAAGGGTATAAATAACTTTAACCCATATTCTAGGAAATAGTAAAAATGTTTTTAAATCTATTTTTAAGAAACACAGATGTGGATGATAAAGAGGTCCTACTAGATACTCACGTATAAACAACCTCGGATAATAAAGAGATTGTAAAATTAACCCTGACCTTGTACTTTTCCTTGGTCGAGGGCTCGTTAACCTCCTTTATAATAGTAAAATAATTGTTATTAAATTATACAAGAACCATATACATAAATATGATATCATATATGATCTTATAATATTGCTTTGTTAATAATATTTCAGTAGTATTATTGTTTCGGGTGTTAACCGATTCCTTTTCCTTTATATGATTTGTTACGTAAGATATGTTTGTTATGGATAGGATTTATTTGATTCATATAAATAATGATATTAAGTTCTTAAACATTATTTTTAATCATAAAATGAAAATTATTCTTCAATGGTTACAATGGGGGATGAATCTCATCACGTTTGTGGAGACGGTAATCTGTACGTACGCACGAGCGACAATATCATTATATTGATGGTGAAATCGTATGTAATTGGATGTTATATCATATATAAAGAATCATTAGCCTGTTATATTTATTATTTACATCAGTTATACTCATTATTATACCCATCCAAATAATGAAGTGTTGAATAACAAACAACACCACGACGTGGAGATGGTAAGTCGTACGCATGTATAGTGACTTTTTCATTCATAGGATGGATATAATAATGAATATAGTTGTACCATATTTATAATAACATCATAGTATATAGAAGGTATGGTATTTATTACTTTGTTTTAGAAACAACAAAGAAAGAGGGAGTGTAAGAAGAAAAGAACTTTGAAAGATGTGATGAAATTATTACCTCTTCTTCAAGTGATTCTTTTTTATTTGATCAAAAGGGCTCCTTATGTTAGCTTTATGATCAAAGTAACACCTCTAGGTTTAATTGATGGTAGTTTTTAGGATATTTTAGTAGGGGTTTTCTGATCTAAATGGCTTTGGAGGTGTGATTTTGAGATAAGGGGAAGTACCCTTTTATAAGAGAGGTGGGGGTCACTTTAGGAAAAGCATGAAATATTAATTTATTATACAATCATATTCGGTTTATAATGGCTCCAAAAGGATTTATTTCGATGATAAGGTGAGTATGGGTCGAAAACCTTTCAAAAAATAGATTTTATATAGGTTTAGGTCACCATATTAGCCTTATCTTTTATATTTAACTCTTAGTTAAATAGTTTAACTTTTACCATGTATTCTTGTATTATTATAATAAATGGTTAATAAACATACTGTAAAAAGTCAAGTGAATCCCAAGTGGTTCATTATTGACATATATAACCTCATCTAAGTCCTTTGGATGAAACTTATATTTTTAGGAATATTATATCATTTAATGATATATTATTTGTTTTAAAAACTCATTTATGTCAATTTATGACACTATTTGGATTTTTGTTTGAAAGTCATAAAAAAACATTTTTACTTCGTAAAAAATACATTAAATCAATCCTAAATTGTCATATTAACCTATAAAATTAGTTTAATGCATCAAAATTTTCAATTTACATTTATTTGGATATTTATAATATCACTTATTTTAATCTTTCATTAATAAGGTAATTATTGCATCATCATTGTGTCATAAATAAATTTAACTATTTAATGACTAAAAATTATAAATAAAATACCATTATATAGGAAATCATTTTATATTTCTAATTAATATTTATAGTCGAATTTATCTTATGTATAACCCTATATTAAAAAATTTTTAGTTATGAAAATTTGAATTTAAAACTTTTAACTCTTCTTTAAATAAAATAATAATAAATGTCCTAATCTAATCCAAGTAGATCAAATAGGATCATATTTTATTCCTAAGTTTTATTTTGGTCGAAATACATTTATCCAATAGAATTAGTACATGTGTTAGTGTAATTATAATATCATTTTTACCTTTAATTACCCTATTTACTTTTAACTGTGGTAAATAAAATTCAAAAGTTATTATTCAAAAAAAATTATTTTCATCTTATTGAACCACATTTTACTTAATGATATAAATTGTGTCTCTCGTATTTTTTAAATTCAATTCAAATAAGCCATAAAATTAAGTTTTATGAAAATTTGCAAATGTGCATAGAAGGTGGGTAAAAGACGTTAAAAGGTTCAATAAAATTTTATACATATGATTTTATTATAAAATGACTCCAATTAATTACATTAAAATTATATAGGTATTATGTATCTATTTTGACTTAAAATAAATTTAAATAAAATAAATAATTATTTAAATAAAAAGTCAGTTTTAAACAACAACGTAGTGTTTTCACTATTCATTAAAAATGAAAGTTTTCAGAAAAATACCAAAAATTCACCATAAGATAATTTTTGTATTCCGAATCCAAAAATGAAGTCCATTTTGAAAAATAAAATTTATAAAATTTCAAAAAATTGGGTATTACAATTCAGAACAGCTAGTTTGATTGGTCGTGGTGTGCTAGAACTCGAAGTTACATACAGTGCAAGCTATTACATTATTCAAAGAGAAACGTATCGTGGAAGCTTGGGGTGTTACAAGTGACATCCCCTTTTTGGAGAATTTTGTATAGTTGATTCCGACAATAAGAGTTTGAGTTTTATGTTGTCTAAAAAAATATTTAAATCAACTCCAGAGTCATTAGGTGGAGTAATTGCAATCCTTTAGTTTATACATCACATATACCCTAGGGAAAGGGAACGTTATTAAAGATGAATTGAGTAGGAAACATCTGACCCAAACAATGAAAGTTCATTATAATAGTGTAACATGATGGATATATTTTTAAATAATAATATTGGAGTTTAGGAAATAGAGGATGAGGTTTTCATGGATAGTATTTAGTTGACTTCCACTCTCCTAGTGATGATTATTTATAAACTATTACTTGATGATGAATTATTTAGCATTAGAAAATATCTTTATGGTGGGGAGACCATTGTTGAGTGGCCATTCTCCATAGAGGGTATTATATGTTTTTATAGTTTATTTTTTGTGCTGTTATCCATGATGAAAGATGTTATCGGGTATTGACAAAATTTTCATTAGGTTGTACACCCAGGAACTAAAAAGATATTCTATGATATGAAATAATGATTCTGGTGGCTATGTATGAGATGAGACATTTCTTATTTTGTTTCTTGTTATTATACTCTCCAAAAAATCAAGGAAGATCATTAGAGATCTTAGAGATAGATTCAAAACATCCATTGCAGACTTGGAAGTGGTATGATATATCTACCATTTTTTTACGTTTCTATGTACCTAGAGAAAGAATATTGTGATATTAGTTTTGATTGATATAATAAAGAAATCATATCACTTTAGACCCATTCATGATATAACCAAATTTTAAGAGCTATGAATTCTTTATTTGAGTGATATTGTAATTTTAATGGATTTCTATCTGTTGTAGTATGTAAAAGGTATCCTCGTTTTACTTCCCTCTTTTAGAGATGCCTTTAGGTGGAAATGGGATCTTACTTTTATTTGAGTAAGGCAAACCATCCACTTCAAGATTACCTAATAGAAAGGTCTATATGAATGCTTCAGGATATTATTTGTTCCTACATTCTATAATTTGGTGGAGATTAGGATGACCATTTGGGAAAAAATCTTATAACAATAGTTACCAATCCATGATAAAAATGGACCCTTTTGAGCCATTGTATGGTTGTCCATATAAAACACCATTGTGTTGGTCAGGGATCTTTGAATGTTCTTAGGTTGGATTAAGCATAGTCCTTGAGACATCAAAAATGATTCACTTTATTCTTAATTGAATGTTGATGGGATAGATATGGTATAAATATTATATTAATCCTCATCATAGACCATTGTAGTTTTTATTTTGTGACATGTGGTTTTGAGAGTTTCACATCGCTTAGGTCATTGATGAATTGGGAGGAAAAGAAATCTTATTCCTATTTTTTTGGGACATTTTTAGTTTTTTGAGAATATGGAAAATATTTTTTACCATTTAGAAATTCCACCATAGTTTACTTCAATACATTATGTGTTTCATGTATCTCAACATCAGAAGTATTTTTCTTATCCATCTCATGTCCTGAGCTGGAGTGATCTTGATATTGATCCTGATTTATCTATGATTGAGAATCCATTAAGGATTGATGATTATAAGATAATGGTACATTGTGGGAGTAAAATATCTTTGGTTAATTTCCTATGGAATCACGGTTCTGATTCACACGAGACATGGGTATGTGAGGAACTGATGAGAGAACAGTGGCCCCATCACATTTATATGGAATTTTCTTGTTAGGATTTATAGGGACATAAAGTTTCTATGGAAGTGAGGTTGTAACATCATATTAATGTTTTTAAATTACTCCTAATTTATAATTTTTATAATACTTTGGTTGGATATTTCTTATGGATGATTCATTTGGAATTTTAAAAAAATGGTAGTTTTCTAGGTTGTGTAAGGTTGGCGCATAGTTTTCCAAAACTGTGCACCCACCCAGTGAAAACCGTGAAACTCAGGTTAGTGGGGGTTTGGATGGTTAACACATGTTTATCAAACCATGTTCCCACATTGTAAAAAAAATCACCCCAGTGAATGGGCGCATGATTATGGTGCACAGTTTGTCTAACCATACGACCCTGCCCAGATAATTGCGCACGTAGAAATTTTTTATTCCTAGAAATTATAAAAAAAATAAAGAACCCTTCTTTAAGCCCCCGCATATCCATATATTTACCAAAGTAAATTTCATAGGTCTTGGATCCTCTCAAGAACAAATTTTTTCCCCTCAATACCCCATCTTTGACAAATTGAAGCGTTATTGGAAGATTGGATGCCTCTATGATAAGTGGATCTCCTACCATTCTTTCTCTCCCTATATCTCTTTATATCCTTTAATGAGAGTGTTATATCATAATTTTTTTGTTATATATAAACTCTATTGAACTGAATCATGATTATAGGTTTGGTTTCTTGATCTATATTACCATATTTCTTCATTAGAAAATCTCATTATGGGTGTTGATCATTGATTTGTCCTTTTATTAAAGGTAGGAGGTTTCATTTGAGTTTCTCCATATAATTAAAAATTAATTTTTTTATTTTATTTAAATTTATTTAAATTGATTTATTAAAACCAAAATTAGAGATAAACTTTAATTTTGATTACAACTGGCATGGAATATTGTAGAAAACCACCATATTTTAATTGAATTGGAATTTGGGGCCTATTTTTGAAATTTATGGAATTGGTTAATTGATTTGGGAAATTTTTTGAGAAAAATTCCATACATTGAAATGACTAATTTTTATGATTGTTTTTTAATTAAATATTCATGAAACTATGAGAAAACTATCTTTTGGATTTTATGGTTAATTTGAATTTTGAAAAGGAAAAGTTGGAAATTGAATTGTAAATGATGATTGATTTAAAATGAAATGCTTTCCCCTTTTACAATTTATTTGTCTAGGAATTTTTATCCAATGAAGTTAGTGGGTAATTTGGGGAAAAAATAAAGGATTTCTATTACCTATAAACTGATTGATGTTGAAAACTATAACAAAAATCTAGTTAGGTAGATCTTATCCCTGATGGGATGTTGATGAGTCATGTTATTTCGGATCTATACGGACATGTGTACACATATTGAAATGATTTCTTATATGATATGTGTGAGGATCCTATAAATACAATCTGTTGTACCAAACAGAAGATGACCATGTTGATTAATGTGATTTTTTTTATTTTAAATTACATTGATATAGAACTGTTTTATTCATTCCTATAGATTTATATAAATTTTTTTATATAAATTGTTCATTTAATCCATGTTTCAAATGTTTTACATAATTTTGAAATGAAATAATGTTTTTTGATATATATTAAAATGCCATGCCATAACTTGTTTTATTTAAATTTAAATAATTATTTGTTTTAGTTCTATGGAATATATAATGGATATATTTGTGAGAACCTACTAGTATTTTTATCTCAAACCCAACATTTTCCTTTAGACATTTATAGATTTCCATATTCTAGGTTCAAGAAAAGGGAAAGAGCCTCATAGAGGAAATGGATATTCTTGATCATTTGAGCATGGATTGATGTATTCTTAATATATTTTTCTTTTGTATGGGTACTTTTAAGATGTTCAGTTTTGGATTTTGATTTACCTATTTGGTTTTGAGTACATTATCCTAGTGGAGTTATAAGAATAATGATTTTTATTTATTATCTTCTGCTTTTTTGGGGGGAATTTTATTGTATATTTAATCTTTTATGATCCTTAGTGCTAGTTTCCAACCTATGGGGATTGGGAAAGACCTTCGGGTTATGTCAGTTCTAGATTAGGTATTAGTGTACCATGGTACTCAATCTAGTTCGTGATGGAAATAGAATAAATGGTTACATCCATTCAACATCACATAAGGGAATATCATATTCAAAAAAAGTTATACTGACAATCATCAGTGAGATATGGGGTACACCTTTTTTGATATATAATTATAATGAATAACACCTTGGTATATTATTATGATATTTTTAAAAAATGAAATGTTGGCCCCTATATTTTTATACCCCTTTGAAATTATTTACCGTATTGGGATGGTAACTTATCTCTTAGAGATTTCATTGAATCTATCACAATTTCTTGATGTTATATATGTATATATTTAGAGGATTTATATACCATTCCCTTCACATAAACTAAAATTTTATGTCATACAACTATGTAAGGATCTATGTTATGAGGAAACAATGTAGATTCTGGATAATAGAAGTAATGTACCATGAAATAAGGCTACTCATATGGTCAATCTTTTTTTAGGGAAACTATAACTTTGATGAAGCAATGTGAGAACCAAAGGATGTGATGTGGGGTAAGCATCATCAGTTCTATATATCATTGTGACATAATTTCAAGGGATAAATTCTTGTAATGGAGGAATAATGTAACACCATGAGATTTTATGATATATTTTTCTTTATATAAATTTAATTTTTTGAAGGCTTGTGATACACACAATCCTAAGTCTAAATGAATCATAATATATAATATACTAAAAAATTATCCATTAATTTTTATTAGAGAATAGGAGTAGCCACATTATGGAAATATTTTGTTTAAAGGTTTTAGAAAATCAAATATAATGGTAAGTAAGTACTCAGTTTCTAGTAGTCATAATATGCTTTAAAATAAAAGTTTTCCGAAAGAATATTTTTTATCTATTTTTGGGAGAATTTAATACAAATTATTTATTCCAAATTTATTAAATGAAATTATTTTTTGAAATCATCATGTATATATTATCTTAGAGTTAATTTTTGATACTTTTCTAAAAATATTCATTTTTCATTGAATAGTAAAAAAAGATTTTTATTGAAAACAATATTTTTCTTGATGAATTAAAAGATTTCCAGTTTGTTTGAAATGTTTTGAGAGTAATAATAGTTAATTTATTTTATTAATAATATAAATAAGTTTATTGGAAATAATTTTATGATTTATGTTGTTATAAAAAAAATTATACTTAAGAAAATATGTTTTCTACAATACTATTTAATCATGGTTTTCAGGTTTACTTTTAAATTAAAAAAATTCCACTTATGTAAATTTAATTTGATAAAATGGATTCCATATATTTAATTAAATCATTAATATTATTTAATAAGGTTAACTTATTTTTTGGTCATAATGAATTTTAAAAAATGTAAGAATCGGTTGCCACGGTTATGGTTAAAACATGTTTATCGTGGTTAAACAAAGATATATAAGTGATATTTCTAATTAAAAATTTCTAAATACTATTTTATTAAAATATTTTGACCTCATACTATCTTAATTTATAATATATAGTACGTTTTAATTTTTTTGATTGAGTATGGAATTATTAGATTTTAATCTTTTATGAAATTCCCTGTGTACCCCTCCCCAACTTATAAAAGGAAACTCATGTTTCCTTTAATTTACACAACCTCGAGAAATAAATCTCAACATAATCCTAAAAAATTATCTTCTAGATTATTTATCCATCATTTAGAAATGTTTTTATTCTAAAATTACTATTCCAAGGCTCTTCAATAAAGGATCTAAAGGAGGCCAACTGAAGGAGAGGTAATAATCCTACAAGAACTCTTCTAAATTATTTATTCTTATTCCAATTCAAAATATATGTTATTCAATATAAAATAAAAATTAATAATGTTAATATAGTTAAATTTTATTATGAATATATAAGTACCATTATTCACCATCTTTTACATCAAATAAGCATCACTCTTGTGTATGTGTGGACTATCGCCTACACATAGTGATAAAATTCATTTTATGTCACCATCTTTCATAAATGGTAATTATAATGGGGTTAAAATTAAATATGATATTTATGAAATAATTATTATTATATAAATATAATATCATATCTACCTTTTTATCCTCTAATATATTGTATGTCAACAATGGCGATCATGCGTACCTGTGGACTACCACTTCCACGAAACGATGTGATTTGTTTGTTATTTATATTTTAATTAGATTTTAATAACGATATAATTAAGGTATAAATATTTTATTTATTATATAATTATAGTGATTTAATTATAAAATAAAATTTATCAATTTTTCATTGTTTCTTTTAGAAAATGAAAGCACTGCTCATGCATACATACGACCTACCCTCTTCAAGAATGATGTAAATAAGATTTATATCTCTACCATTTATGGGATATTTTAAATATTTATATAATTAATATATATATATATATATATTATTTATATAATTAATATAAATATTTAGAATATATAATTATAATCAAATTAAAAATATAAAAACTACATAACTGAAACTTCCATGAAAAATAAATTAATTAACACCCAGATACAATGTTTTTAATAAGGAGATATTAATAAAAGGGTATTGAAATTTTATAAATGAATAATATATGATATTATAAGTATGTAAATGATTCATATATTGAATTATAATAAATATAAATTTATTTTAAATGAGTTTAGAGTTCTTTAAAAGTAAGTCGTACTTGAGGTAAGCAATTTTGTCACAGTTTCCACTATATTGAGACATATTTGGTGTTATGCACCTATTTACTTTTAAGTGGTGTATATACTGAAAATTTTATTCATTTATCATGAATATAAATTTATTATTGATGATTAAATTTCAACCTATGTTACTATTTCATAGAATTGCAATTTAAAAGTTTCCAAATTTGTAAGAATCTATTTTGAAATTAATTGTTTTAGGACTGCTCTTATTTTCATTAATGGAATCACATAAAATATCCTTCATAAACTCTATATATTTTATTTTAATACATATATTTATGGATTTTCTATGTTTTATTCAAAATTTTATTCCCTATGGAACTTGAATTAATTAAATAAAATTTTAATATAAAATCTGATCTTATTTCTCTTTGGATTTGGTAAATTTTTCTTCTATGTCCATATTTTTCTAAATTGTTTTACAAAATCCCTTTTTTATTTACTAAAATGTATTAACTGGTATATTTTTTATAATAATTTAATTTTTTATGTGTCTAAAGGAATATTTTTAATGTTTTTTTAATTGTTAATTTTTTACATTCTTTAAATAAATTTCAAAGGAATGTTTTGTTTTAACATATATGGTGTTAAAGGAATTTACAACCACCATAACAGTTTTATGATATTTTGGTTCTTACAAAAATTTAATGTTTTTACAAAGACAAATATTTGATTAAATATTATTTTAATGTTTCTATTCCATTTTATTTTATTCCAAATATGAAATGGTTTAATTACAAAATAGATATTTTTTATGAATTGATTTTAATCTTTGATAAATTATTAATTTTGTGATCATCAATTTTCTCTTCAAACATTAACTTTCTTATGATCATTTTTAATTGGAAATTACATATATCTTAAATATTGATATAATTTGTTTCATTTATATTATTATTTCCTTAACTATACACCATTTTAGAATATGGTGTATCACCATGATAGTTATTTGATTGACTTGGGAAATATTAATATTACACTTTCATTACTAAATAAATATATTTGTCGACAAGCCATATTTTTTATGAATTAAATTAATCATTAGATGTATAAGTAATTAATTGGACCTAAAATGATGGGTGGGGCCCAATTACATATATCCCCTTGATGAATTAATAGGTCTCTGGTGAAAAATCAATTGTCCAAATTTATTAAATGTTTTTTTTTTTGCTGTATGCATACCCATAAATTAACTTTTATTGGAAAAAACATTTATGGTAATGATATCATGATTTTTAAGATCATTATTTCAAAAAAAAAATCCATTTAGTTATTATTATCCAGGAGATTATTGATATGATATTTTTGAGGGATAAATTTTATTTATATGTTATTAATTAAATATAATTTTTTCCGTTATTTGCCTTTCTATATTGATTATGATTTATTTATTCATGGTTTCTTCTATTTTACATTAACCTTCCTAATAATTCAATCTCACCATTTATTTTTTCCATTTCCTCATGATATGAAGAAACATATTAGGAATAATATCATGAATATAAAAATATTTCTTATGTTATTTTTGTTTCTAATTCCTAATGTAATGTGGGAATCATGTTAGTGTAAAAATTTTCAATACTGCTAAAATAATAAATCCTATATGATGTGATCCATTGTATATTATTCCAATGTAATACAATAAATATAGGATCTGGGTTACTGGAGGTTTTGTTTTTACAAATAACACCAAATGATATCCCTATAAATGAATAGTGTACATACCACATACAAAAGCGTGTCTTGGGTATGTATTCAATTTTTATACTGAATTCATAGTTTCCAAAACAATGGATTATATTTTATAAATATTTAGATCCTTGAAATTAATAAAAAAATCATTAATAGAGAAAAATTGATACTTTTTATTTATCATGTTCTGGTAAAGTTATTGATAATAAATATAGAGTCACACTTATCCCCCATTCTTCATAAGATAATGAATATGTGCACCCTATGGTGATGCACACATCCGAATGAATTCCTTATCAATTTTTTATTGGATATTCTTATTCACTTCATACAACTAATATAGGGGCATATAATATGATTACTTTAAAATTGGTGTAGCACCAGGTATGAGTTATATTGAAAAAATAGCTTCACGATTAAGAGAAAGATTGGGAATCTCTTCCAAAAAGAAATAAAAAAATCCCATTAAATATGAATATTTTTTTAGTTCCTCTTTAACTATCTGAGAAAAATAACACTAATGAATATGAATAAATACCCATAAAAAGAACATAATTTCCTTTGAAAGTTCATATTTATCCTCATACTGATAGGTGATAATATATTTTTTTAGAATATAAAATGAGACTTAGATTCCATGGATATTGGTTTGGTGTAACGCCCTGACCCCAGTTACCCAGAGTAGGTGCATTATTTTAATACATTGGCATGATTACAAGGAATCAAGTCCCGAAGGACCGATTGGTTTAGCAGTCTTGGAAAATAGATTACATATATGAATGTTACATTACACTTTATAACATACAAAACAACATAAATAATCCTTTATGAACACCATTATTCCCTTGTCTTAACCCTGCATATCAATCACAATACACTTCTTGGAATCCTAGGAAAATAAAACATAGAAAGGGGTGAGCTCAAACGCTCAGTAAGGGTAAGAAATAGAGCGGAAAATTTCAAAAATAAGCATAAACATTTAAGGAAATGTGTAAAACTAAAACAAAAGCCTTTTAAACTTGAAATTCAGCATAATATGGCAGAAATAAAATGAAATAGTTCCATTTACTAATTCACATGGATATTATACTAATCAAATAATCACATGCAATATCAATAACAACTTTCATAACGATGGAATGCATAATGCCGAACTTTAATTTCTGTGTCAAGGCCTTGTGCCAAGACCTAAGGGATAACTGTAACCATAACCCAACCCGGAGAGCCTCTTTAACCGAACTCCAACCCGGAGTACCTCTAATAACCGGACACCAACCCGGAGTGCCTCTAATAACCGGACACCAACCCGAAGTTCCTCTAATAACCGGACACCAACCCGGAGTGCCTCTAATAACCGAACACCAACCTGGAGTGCCTCTAATAACCGGACACCAACCCGGAGTGCCTCTAATAACCGGACACTAACCTGGAGGCTCTGCTGTAACCGGACCCCAACCCAGAGGGCTTACTTTTACTGGTCCCCAACTCGGAACATACTAGTCCAACACATTCATCTTAAGAAGAGGATGAAATATAACATAAACATTCGTATTAAAACTAGCATATGAAATGCCAAAACATTAATCATAAACCATTAATGGCATAAAAATAACTCATCCATAGTCAAACATATCACAAATCCTTAAATACAATATGGATGATTTGTATCATAATAAATCAACTTCAAACAAGTGTAAAATTTATCAAAGGATTTTGACATAGATGAAAATGATTTGTAAAACTCTTTGAGAGAAATACCCATTTTTCATGAAAACATTTAAAAGTCATACAATTTAAAAAAGAATTAATTTAAATACATTTTTCAATAAAAGTGTCTCATACCACTTTGAAACTTTTGAAATGAATTAACATTTTAAAAACATGCATTACATATAAATAAATCCTTAAAAACCATTTTGAAGACATGGACATTAATGAGAAAGATTTAGAAGAATAAATATTTAAAACATTTAAAATGATGTTTTAGTAAAAAAGTCCCTTAAAAGAATCCCTTTGAAAACTCTTTCATAAAACATGGACATGGATAATAAATATGTCCCAGTAGATACTTATGTAAAAACAACCTCGGATAATAAAGAGATTGTGAAATTAACCCTTACCAATTTGGTAACTTACGAAACATACAACCCATGAAAGAGGTATCATACAATGAATATGTAAATATGGATAAATTAAATTCTATTACACAAATAATACATTTATGGGAAGTACATACACCACACAAAAGGTAATAGTGGTAATATGGCATGAATCTCACGGGAATAAGGAGTGAGATGAAAACCCCTTACCTTGCACTTTCATTTAGTCGAGGGTACGTTTAGCCTCCTGTATGAAGACGATAGTATGTTATTAAATTATAACATAACCATATTAATATTTATGATATCATACATTATTAATTTATGACTTTATACTACCCATTTAATAATAATTTCCATGTTATATTAATATTTCGGGTAATAATCGCTTTCTTTATCGTACGTATTTTAACTTGTTACTCTTGATTGTACCACTTAGATCATGATTTAAATACTTCCAGAATATAAAACATGATTTATTTATCATATATATTAGAATATAAAAATTTATAATATAAGTATATATGAAATGAAAAACACCGTTTATGGAGACGGTAGTCCGTACGTACGCATAAACGCTATTTCCGTTTTCATATAGTATTGAACGGAATTAAGTGAATAAGATATATGTAAGTAAATAAATACTTATATGTAGGAAATATTTTTATCTTTATAATGAATATTTATAGTCAAAAAGATAACATATATAACCCTATGTAGGAAATATTTTTATCGTGGAAGCTTGGGGTGTTACATTTGGTATCTATATAAAGAATGAAAATACATTACCAATAAAACATCAAATTAAACTATAGGGATAATAAAAATATTTACAGGATATAGATTCTCATAAACTTCTATTAGATATGAATCCCAAACATGATTTGCGATCATCATACCATTAGAAGATTTTACTTCTAATTCAATATATAGTAATTTTTGTGGTAATACGATACCATTTAAAAATTAATTAGATATAAAATAGTTTGTTGATTGAGGTTCAAATAAGGAATTAGATATTTTAGAGTGGATGGTAAGTGTACTTTTCACCACTTTGTTCTTATATCCCACATTATAAATAGTGATCAAAAGAGATGTAAATTTTTATTTTGTAATAAGAGTTTACTCGTTGAAATCATCATCATTAACCATTGGATTTGAAAATTGGTTATCATAACTCCCAAAATCATTGAATTTAAAGAACTTGAGTGTGGGTGGTTTATTTTGTGTATTTTTATTTCCATTAAATTCATTAGCCAAAATATTCCTATCACATTGAAATTATATTTTGTAATGAACATTTATTCCACACCTAAATCAATTATTTTTCCTCTTAAGAAAACTTCATCCATGTTTCCTAGAAAAATTATAGCTTAAAGGAAGACTCGTATTATTCCCTCAATGGGTTTTATTATTATATTTTCCTTTAAATTCCATCATTCATTTCTTATTGAAACCATGAGATTGATGAGTGAATTAAATATCCATTTTTAACTTTAGAGAACATAAATTTATTTATTAACCAATATTGAAGACTCTTATGGATAAAAACCTTCATTGAAATGGTTTAAAGACACTGAAAAATTCCTTAATCTTTCATTCTGGTTGGATGATGATATCAAATGTGTACCTCATTTGTCTTGTAATATTTTCCTCATACTTACTACTAGATTCATCATCCTTGTGATTTAGTATGAGAAATTACTTCCCCTTTTTCATAAAAATAACATGTAACCTCTAACACCCATCCCACTGCATATATTTAACTTTTTCATGTTACCATATGTTCTTGATAAGGATTCAATGACCTAATTTTCATTCTAAATATTAAAAAACAAGTACAAATTTATCATGCAATGAGAATTGTAAAATGAAAATTATATTTTTAATGGTACTTATCCAATTCTCAGTAATTAGTGGATCAATGGACCCACTTAAATAAGGTGTAACCTACCTCATGAATGATTCAACTAAATATTTTTCATTCCACCTCCCATAACATTCAAATCATGTGACACCTGAGCTTCAATTTTAGTCTGTGAAAATTTTATTTTCAATGAAACTATAATATAATGCATATTTTAATACTTTATGTAATAAAAACTCTAATTTTATAGGATGAATATGGAATTTTGAGTAACTATATATGAATATTCCTTGAATGAATTTTTTAAATTCTCACTGAAGAAAAAAAAATCAAATAATTAAAATTAATTATTGAAATAATACTCCTTTTATAAATAATAATGTTTCAAAACTTTTATAATTAAACATTTATATAATATAAATTTGATATTAATAAAGACAATACTATTTGGGGTAAAAGTGTATTTTTCATAAAACTATTTTTAAGTGCACAATGTTTTATAATTTTAATTAATTAAAATAATCTATAATAATGAATTATTTAACTCAAATGTATATATTAAATATATAAATATATGAATTTAAATCCATATAATTATTATTAATAGTCCTATGGTCAATTTAAGATCATCTTATGGTTGAAAAAATCATTTTCATGAAAAAATATTTTTTATCACGTTCTAAGGGTTTATTTCAAAAATATATTTTGAAAGATCTATAAATTGAATTTGAAAATTTATATTCCATATTTTTATCATAATAATTAATATTTGGTAATGAAATTAACTTTATTTTTGTTTATAATTAATCGTAAAAATTGTAAAAATATGTTACCATGGTTATGGTCTAAACAAATTTACCTGGGGGTTAATCTAACCTGATAAGGAATAAAATGACATAAAAACTTTTATAAACCCTATTGGATGAGTTTATGTCAACAATACCCTTATAAACTTTTTATATGAGTCATTTTGTAAAAAAAATCTAGAAATTGAAGAAATAATATTTTAATATATTGAGAAATTATAAGTGTGCCACTCACCTCAATTATAAAACGGAACCTCCCCCATCAGTTCTTTAAACATATGAATCCATTTTATAAAACAAAACCTGAAAAAAAAATATCCATGAATTAATTTTCCATGTTCTAGAGGTTCTATTATTCCAAAAATACATACCATAGTATCCTTAAGAAGATATCTGAAGAAGATATCTCAATGAAGAAGTAATCATCTTAACTGAACACCTTCATTTCTTATGTCATTTTACCCTATTGAATTATGTCCTAAACATTAAAATATAATAAAAATTATATTATATATATTGATATGTTATTTTTTTTTCAAAAAATATCTATACATATGTGTCCCTATCAAATTGTAAACAATACTATCGCTCATGTGTACGACAGACTATAGCCCCATGAATCGATATAATTTGTTTTTTATCACCGGATGAAATGGATAGTAATAATGATGTATTAAATTAATATATATTATAATTGTAAAATAATTTGGATTCCATAAATTTAGTATATCATCTACCTCTATACCTTCCTTCCAGTTAAAAATGATGACATTGCTCGTTTGTATGTGTGGGTCACCACCTCTATGAAGCGATGTGGTTCATTTTTCTTGTTCGATATTCACATATGATTCTATATATATATATATATATGATGAACATTTATTATTTATATACCATTATTTCCATTATGATGATGATATAGTAATGATTAATACTCAAGGACCATAACTACTGAATCAAAATATATATGAAAAGCAAAGAAGTTAACATTCGAAACAACGATAATAATAAAATTTTATTAACAAATGGGATGTAAGATGTTATAATTGGATTATATATGATATTATAGATATTTATATGGTTATATAATGTATGTATAATAAATATAAATTTATTATATATGAGGTTAGATAAAATTTATCTTAGAGGAAACACGAGGTAAGGGATTTTGTCTCAATTTCCAATCCATTGAGACATATTTGTTATTAATCACATATCATTTTTAATGTGGTGCATATAATTCCCATTAAATGTAATTAAAATAAATAAATATATGTGTGTGTGTGTGTGCGTGTGCGTGTGTGTTTTTACGATGATTAAATTTTCAATTCATGTTTACTCATTCAATCAGATACAATTTAAAAGATACAAAAGTGGTAAGAATTTATTTTACTATCTCAGTTTTTGGGAATGATTATATTTTTTTGATGGAATATTATAATATATCGTTTATAAGAATCATATATTTTCTTATCCAATAGATATTTAATGAAACTAAATTAATCCATTCAACTTTACCACTCTTTGATAATTGAATCACGAAAATATATATTTAGAATAATAACTCATCTTATTTTTCTTTTTTTATCTGGTATATTTTTATTCCATGTCCATATTTTTTAAAATTATTTTACAAAATTACTTTATATTTATTGAAATTATTTATTAAAAAACATTATTTTATCCTTGACATTCCATTAGGGTTGAAATAAATATTTCTAATGTTTTCCTAAATGGTCATTTTTAACATTATTTATAAAATCTCTAAAAAATGTTTCTTTCTAGCATCTGTGTTGTTAAATGATGTTTATGACTTCATAACCATTTAGCACTTTTTAGATTCTTATATATGTTTTCAAAGGTTTTATGTTAAAAAATTAAGGGAATCTTATTTTATTTTTTCTATTCCACTTTATTTTATTCTCCAAAATAAATTATTTTACTACTAAACCTATATTTCTAATGAATTGATGTTCATATTTAATATCAAATTAATTTTTTGTTCATTAAAATTTCATGAAACATTTATATATTGTGATCATATTTCATTGTAAAATAAATTTATCCTACATATCCATTTGTTTATGCAATGGATATGATTTTTTATAAAACCATATAACATTTCTATATACATTTTTTTACTGTGAAAGTAATTTGATTAATGGGGAAAATAGAGATATTTTATATTCTTTACACAGTACAAATATTTATGAAAAATAAATATTGTTTATGAATTAAATTGGGTACTAAATATATAATGATTGTATTGAACATACAATTATGGGTGGGGTCTAAAATTACATAGACATTTGATGCATCAACATGTCTCATGAGACAAACTAGTTGACTAAACTTATTAAATGTGGTCTGATGTTTACTTACTCATCAGCCTAAATTATGTTAGAAAAAGTCCTTGATGGTAATATTTCATGATTTATGTGACAATTATGTACAAAATTATGAATTTCCATCATTAATAAATCAATTATCATTATCTATCAAAATATTTCATTGATATTATCTATGTATGCATTTCATTCTTAATTTAACCATTAAATGTTTTCTATTTTTAGTTATTTAACTTTCCATATAGAATATTCCTTATTTACATAGGATAACTTCTGTTTTATGCAATATTTACTATGTATTTGAGATTAGCCTTATTTTTTCATTCTATAATAAATAAAAATGAAATATATGAATGAGTATCAAGGATGTGGAATATTTACTTTTATTATGTTTTATATTTTATTTCAAATATAAAGTGAGAATCATGTATGTATCTGGTTCTTTCACACTACTAAACTGATAAATCCTTGGTTATGTGTTCATGTGTATCTTATGATAATGTGATAAAGTATAAATTAACCCTAGGTTACTAGATTTGGGGTTGTTATAGTCAGTATTAGATAAAAATTAGTTGAAATATTGGGAACTAGATATATAAAAACATGCATTTGAGAGAATAACGTAATGATAAAATTTGACAATATGACTAATTATAGTATAATGTAATTAATTTTTTATTATGATAGATATTATGTGGGTTTCCTAGTTATAAATTAGCATGCCCCAGCCCCGGGCTGCCCCGAAGCCAGTACGGAGTTTGAATAAAACATGGTGTGTAAAAAACTTTTATAAAAAGTAAATCTGAAAAATACACACACATGTTCTACTAGAGAGGATAGTATTGGTTTAGGTCCTGAAGAATCAGATACAATTATTACATCTCTTTCAAAACTGGAAGAGAAAGAAACTCCACAGAGTTGCTACTGAAAAAAGTGACCTAAATCTACTAAACCTGTAAAAGAAAACAGATTGAAAATGTAGGGTGAGCATACGAATGCCCAGTAAGGGGTTTTAAAATAACATAATATAATAATTATAACTTTTGAAAACATTCTTTAAAAATTTCCCATAAAACGTTTTCTTAAAGAATTTTGAAACACATGTATCATAACATAGTATTTAGTCTAAGAATTATAAGGGCACATTTCATGGAATAATGACAGAGTTATAAGGAAGAATGATTCAATTATAAGTATTCTCATTTATAATAATACGTAAAAGATATTCTAAGTAAGTATGACATGTGAATATTCAAGTACAAAATTAATAACTAAGAGTAATACATAATCAGAGTTGCGTATAAAAGTAATAAATTCAATTTCATCCTTTACTACTGTGAATCATACATTGGCTAATAAATCTCTAAGTGCTAAATAAATAATAATCCATAATATTTTACTTTAATCTAATTCTCATAAACATAAGCTCTTTAACCAATAATATTCTACTAGTCGAATATTCTTTTGGTTAATTAAATTATATAGTCATAATGAGGAAAGTTCATATTGCGGGACTACGTCAAGGCCTCGGCCAAGACGTCTAATGATTCAGAACTTGGACAAAATCTATAAATCATAAATTTTTCAAGGCCTTGTTCCAATACCATAGTTTTTCTCATGATACCCACCGATGCAACAAGGGGTTGTAGCGGGCCCCACTCGACACTTACATATATCCAATGCATTCCTCATTTCTATAAATCAAAGTGCCCATACCACTTTGATTTATTAAATTACTTATCACTTATCATTCTAAGTGTCACATATTACTTGGTTTCTTATTTCACATTATTTAAAGGGTCCCATACCACCTTGAATAATTTAATTTCTCATTTCATATTTATTCAAAGTGTCCCATACCACTTTGAATAATTTCAATTATTAATTCCATAAAAGTCCATTTATTTATCATTTATTTAAAAAAAGTAATTCATGCTTATAGGAATTAATAACAATTCTATCAATGCATGACAATGAATAAAAAGTATGGTAGGCAACACATGTGTCAATAACTAAATCACATAAAACACTAGTTTATCACATAAAATGACAATACCTAAAATCCTTATTATGAATGTAAACATTTTATATTCCATAATACAATTCTAAAAATTAAGATAGTTTTTATTAAAATTAAAAACACATGTTGATAAATGGGCATATCTAAAAAATGGAACATAATGATTACAAACATTTATTTCAGTAGATTCAAATGATTTATAAAAATAAACAGATTATTTCATTATTCTAAAAATATTAAGAGGGAATACACTAGGGTAACTATTGATCTTGTATAAATGTGGGTTAAAATTATGTGAACTGTATATACAAAGTGTATATACAATATTTCCTCAACCAACCCATGGTTTAATAAATCATTAAGAACACTATGAATCCCACATACATAATTAAATCACCAAAAATTGGTTTTTATGAAAAATTAATTAGTTTATGATCAAAACCCAAAAATTCATATGCATATAGTTGTATATACATATATAATAGTTTTGTAAAAATATAATTCTTTACATTTTACAAAACTACTTTAACTTTGAAACTTAAAGTTAAACATAATAGTGGTTTAACTAAACTTGTATGAATATATAATTATAGATATATATATCTATATAAATTATTATATAAATTATATATATAGGATCTTAAATCAAAATTTTAATGACACTTGCATGTTTTAAACCCATTAGGGACATTAGTTAATCAACAGTGAATAAATTGTAAAACGTGCTACTAAATATTTAATGTTTTGTTTATGAAATATGTGCACATATATATTATTATATATATATATATATTAATTTTATAGTATTAAAAATCATCACACATCCTTTATATGAGAAATATAATCCCATATTTTTTTAAAAAATACTACTTAAACCCAAAACCAGAAGACCTAGAATAGGGCATAAGAGAAAATTTATCTAAACCGTAAGGTTATATATATATATATATGAGTATAAATATATATGTGTGTGTATACCTTCAATCACAACAAAGCAATACAATATAATTGCTTACCTGATTTGAATAAGGAGGGGAGGCTCTGGGAGGCTTTCTGGAAGCTTGAAAGGAGGAAGAACCGAGAGGAGGGAAGTGCAATGAGTAGTATATATAAACTATATTATATAAATTATAAAATATTTTAAACACAACTTACTAGAAAAATGAGACCCACTCAGTTGATTAAAAGACCGAGGGTTCCAGTCTTGTGGAAGATGAGGGCAAGGAGGGTCCACCGGAGTCACGGGTGTGGAAGAAAATGAAAAGGAGAAAGTGGAGTACACCATTGGTTTAGCGCATGCAGAGGAAGAAGAAGTCGCCACGGAAGAAAAATCATAAAATAATGGATGGCTCATATTAAATATTTCCCTGATCTAACAATTGAGGTGCGATGTGGAGATTTAAAAAGGATGGATGAATCAGATTAGATCGTGTGTGACTTGATGGCTAAGGGTGATGCAGTGATTTAAAATAACTCAGATGGTCACGATTAGATCGTGGTAGATCAGACAGTGCACAAAAACATGGAGATATACTACGGCCTCTAGGAATTGAGAACCAAAACAAAATGTGTGGCCCCGATCACGTGCGGCGCGATCTGACGGCCTGGATGCGATCCCAGCTGATCTTCATCATCCCACATCAAAACGGAGGAGCTCCCGTAGCTTTTTTATAATCTCGAGACTCTGATCCATTACTCATATTACTCCCCCTCCCCTCCCGGTACTACCCCGTACCGGGTTCTTCTGTGGGCGTGCTCCTGTGCCCACCCACGCCGCTGTGCCGCCCCGCACTATGGTGTGGTCTGATCCTTGCACATGCACCCACGTGCGCCCTTAGGGGTAACTATACACCCCATGTTCTAGACCTAGCATGCACCATGAGTGCGCGCTGCCCCGGGGCCATTTCCAGGGGTAGAGGGTGAGAATCTCATCAAGGCTTTGAGGGCCTGCCATAAGGTGGCCCTCAACTTGGTGGGGTACTCCCCTAAATTTTAACAAAGTAAATATTTATATTTTTGTTTATAAATATAGGTTTACTTATATATTTATATAGGTATATTCAATATATTATTTCCCTATTATAACCTAAATATTTTCCTTAGTTGTATAAATGCTAAAGTTTTAAAAAAACACTAAGTAAAAAATTAATTTTTAATACATCATTAAGAAAATATTATATTAGTATTATAAAAAAACAGACATAGTTTTAATTAAAACCTTTATTTAAACATTAATAATGAAAACATTTATAAACTCTTTTGAACACATTTGGAATATCTAAAAAGTATTTGAAATCCAAACCTCATTTTAAAATAATATTAAGTGTAGCTAAAATATTAAATCACTATCCTTTTTAAAGTTTATAAAATATTTTATATGTTTAAAGTTATAATTTCAATTCATACATTAATTATTTTGGAAAAATAATTATACCTAGATATTTAAAATTAAACCAACAGAATGACCAATGGCTATACTTATATCCATTATAAACTCAACAATCACATAAAGGGAAACGGTTGAATTGAGGCCCTTATAAATACATGTATTAGGGTGTTCCATATTCAATACAACTTGGTGAAGATGGTGCACATCATTCCATTGATGCTTAATGTGGTTGTAGTATCTCTGGATATACTGATGTTTATTTTGATGGATCTGAAGGACCCTTACTATCTTCTAGGAGTTTTTGTTGTATTGGGTGGTCTCCCTGTAATACTAATAGTTCTTTTAATAGGTATTTTTGGGTAGTATGGTTTTCATTTGATCTTGCTGTAATTTAAGCACTTTGGTGTTTAATTAAATAAAATTCCTTGTGTTTATTTTGTAAGTTTTGTTCGGATAACATGAAAATTAAATATAGTAAAACCATAATATTATTATTACATGAGAAAAAGGTTTGGGGCGTCACATTATTCCCCTACAAAGAATTGCTTCCTTTCAATTCATTTCATATCACCATGATAAAAAAGACTCTCTGATGTTCTTCACAACATCCCCCATCGTGGAGGATCCTCAAGTGCGGTCAGATGAATACCCAAATTGGTGTTCAATTCTTCTACTTCCCTATCCCAGACACACCTCAGACAGTAAGGGTTAAACTGTTGCATTGCACACTCGGGATTCCAGAGGGAGGCTCGAATGGTTGAAAGTTCAGAGATGTCCGAATGGAAAAACTCTCTAAGAACTCGTTGGACTACCTCTTTTATGAGAATATAAATGTCATAGAAGTGTTCATACAAACTAAAGATCTAGATTTAGTGCATATAGGTTGTGCAAAGGTTCCCTTCCAAGGTAGCCTCTTGAAACCTTTCCTTGGACATGAAGTTTCAGGATAGAGTGAAGCATAGGAAAATATCTTCATGGTACTTTCCCCTTCACCTATACTCAGTGATTTGGATAGTGTCTATGCGGTGGTAGATATAGTCATTCCCTTGGAAGGAGTGAAGAATGCCTGAACTGTTCGATACATCATAAAGATGTTGGCATGTTCTTCACAAGTTTGTGAAGGGAATGTATTCTTCTGCATAGGTTTTGACCATAATGGCCTCTAGTACCTCAACGGGAAGAGATAAGATATGGGTTTGTCCTTCCATTTGAAAATAAAAAAAAATCATGAAAGTCCAATCAGTGAAACTTATCCAAAAGAAAAAACACTGAAAATGTTGGATAAAGAAGAAACAACAAGTTATATTTTCATAAAACAACTGGTACACAACACCTAGGACTAATGGTTTCCCCAAATCCTAGACAAACGGATTCCCAAAGTGGTTCTAAATTCTTCAATATCCTTGGTCCAGATGCACTACGAGCAACTAGGATCAACCGCATGTGGACATCTATGGTTTAGTATGACGGTTGCATGACATGTATATAGCTAGGAAACATTGGTAGGAACTAGACATAGATAATGAAAATGGTTAGGCTTGTCCTTAAGAGCTTCAAAATCCATAACTTGACCATAGAAACCGTAGGTCAAAATTTGACATAAGTACGCCACGTGGAGGTCACCCTCTTGTACACCCTCTTGGAGTTCCTCTCGAGATGAAGCATTATCAGCTAGGATAAAACACCCAAACAATAACTTGAAGTATTTTCCATGTCGTGTATAGAATTTGAATTGAACGTTCATTATAAAAATATAGTTGAGGCTTACTCCTCGGTGAAGTTGGAGTACTCGAGGAGAATTGGACGCACGGTAGAGGGTTTTTCATGATAAATGAATATTTTTAAAAGTCACGTAGTTTTCTACACAAGATTTTCCCACTATGGTATCTAATACTTTTGTTGTAAGAGACAGAAGGCGTGATTCATCAGCCATATGAAAATTGTAAAGAAACAACTACTTAGTAACACATAACCAAATTTTTAGTATTGTTCTAATTTTAAAGGGTTTTCTAAACCAATCCTTTGATACCAACTGTCACGCCCTAGCCCCGGGCTACCCCAAATTTGGTGCGGAGTTTGAATAAAACATGGTGTGTAAAAAAATTATAAAAAAGGAAAGCTGAAAAATACACACACATGTTCCACTATAAAGGATTATATTGGTTTAGGTCCTGAATAATCGGATAAAATTATTACATCTCTTTCAAAACTAGAAGAGAAAGAAACTCCACAAAGCTTCTACCGAACAAAGTGACCTAAATCTATTAAACCTATAAAATAAAATAGATTGAAAATGTAGGGTGAGCATACGAATGTCCAATAAGGGGTTTTAAAATAAAATAATATACCAATTATAACTTTTGAAAACATTCTTTAAAAATTTCCCTTAAAACATTTTTTTAAGGAATGATGAAACACATGTATCATAACATACCATTTAGTCTAAAAATTATAAGTTAACATTTCATAAAATTCTGATAGAGTTATAAGGAAGAATGATTCATTTATAAGCATGTTCATTTAGAATAATATGTAAAAGACATTCTAAGTCAGTATAACATGTGAATATGCAAGTAAAAATTTAATAATTAAGAGTAATACATAATCATAGTTGCACATAAAAGTAATAACTTCAATTTCATCCTTTACTATTGTGAATCGTACACTGGCTAATAAATCTCTGAGTGTTGAATAAATAATAATCCATAAGATTTTACTTCATTCTGATTCTCATAAACATAATCTCTTTAACCAAGAATATTCTACTAGTCAAATATTCTTTTGGTTAATTAAATTATATAGTCATAATGAGTAAAGTGCATAATGCGGGACTGCGTCAATGCCTCATCCAAGACATCTAATGATTAAGGCCTTGGCCAAAATCCATAAATCATAAATTTTTCAAGGCCTTGTGTCAAGACTGTAGTTTGTATCATGAGACCTATTGATGCACTGAGGGGTTGTAGCAGTCCCCAACCCACACTTACATAAGTCAAATGCATTCCTCATTTCTATAAATCAAAGTGATCATACCACTTTGATTTATTAAATTACTTATCACTTATCATTCCAAGTGTCACATATTACTTGGTTTCTTATTTCACATAATTCAAAGTTTCCCATATCACCTTGAATAATTTAATTTCTCATTTCATATTTATTCAAAGTGTCTCATACCACTTTGAATAATTTCAATTCTTAATTCCATAAAAGTCCATTTCTTTAGCATTTACATAAACAAAGTAATTCATGCTTATAGGAATTAATAAAAATTCTATCAATGCATGAAAATGAATGACAAGTATGGTAGGAAACACATGTGTCAATAACTAAATCACATTAAACACTAGTTTATCACATAAAATGATAATCCCTAAAATCCTTATTATGAATGTAAACATTTTATATTCCATAATAAAATTCTAAAAATTAGGATATTTTCATTCATATTAAAAACACATGCTGATAAATGGGCATATCTAACAAAATGGAAGTTAGTGATTGCAAACATTTATTGTGGCAGATTCAAATGCTTTAGAAAAACAAACATATTATTTCATTCTTCTAAAAATATTAGGAGGGACAACACTAGGGTAACTATTGATCTTGTATAAATGTGGGTTAAAATTATGTGAACTATGTATACAAAGTGTATATGCAATATTTTCTCAACAAACCCATGGTTTAATAAATCATTAAGAACACTATCCATCCCACATACATAATTAAATCACCAAAAAAAATTATAAAAACATAATTAGTTTGTGATCAAAACCCAAAAATGCATATGCATAAATCTGTATATACATATATAAGATGTAAGAACCCGGTTTTTGTTATTAAAGACTTTGGAATAATCCTGATGATATTCCACAGCAGCGCCTTCAGAAGGAATGCAATTCTGAGCCCCGGTGTGGCCAGAATTAAATTTTCAGTGTGTTCACACTAGACACGCCAAATAAATGGGATAACTCCTAAACGTCATTTCGGTTCAGATATATGAGTGTACGGATGGGTCTGAAATGGGGTGTTTACCCTAGTAACGACATAAAGCATGTCGGTGCGGGGAGTTTGGACCCCTTGCTCGCTTCCGGAATGTTAAACGGATAAATTAAATAATTAATTTATTTGTTTAATGTATTAACTCAATAATCTCTTAAACGGTAGCTCGGATTGGAAAACCAAGGGCACCGTTGAGTCCAGAGCGTTCTGTTTACCCTAGAAGGGGTGTAACTTTCACGGGTGCGGGCCTTCTGTGAAAAATGTCGCCAGGGGCGTTTTCGTAATTTGACATCCTCGGTCATTGAGTTTAATAACTTTCAAACGGAGGCTTGGATTAAAATTCTGAGACCACCGTTATGCTCGGTAGGTGGTGTTTGGCCTAGGGGAAGCTTAATCTTGACCGCGCTGGAGGTTTTGGACGCGGGTATTTTCAGGGGGTCGAGTTTTTAATTAGGGTTTATTTATTTAAACTCTCCTCTCCTCCGCTCTCCCTCATTTTCACCCCCTGGAGAAACCCTCCCTCAACCTCTCAACCTCCTCCTCCTCTTCCTCCAATCAAGGCAGAAGCAACGGCGGCGAAGCGCGGATCGACCGAGAAGCTTCGGGCTACGCCCCTGCAGGTAGGAGTTTACGTTTTGCATTCTAATTTATGCACCCTTCTTTAAAAATCAATTTTATGCATCGAATTGTTGTCTGACCTTCGAGCGAAGACCCTGGTTTTGTAGGGCTCGAGTTTATCTTTACAATGATCCTTTAGGATCAAATTTTGGAGTCCTGGGGTGCCCGGGGTGGCCCCGGGAAGTTTTCCGGCCAAATACCCCTTTTTCCGGTGGAACCAGGTGGTCCGGTGAGCTTTGGCGGCGGCGCGGCGCGTTCCAGTGACGGCGGCGGCTCTCCGAGACGGCGGCGCAGGCAGCTTCTCAGGCGGCAGGGCGCAGCGGAGGTCGGTCGGGTGCTGAGGGCGTCGGCGCGAGGGCGAGCGGGCAAGGCCAGCGGAGGCGCTGGCGGTCGAGCGGGGCTGCGGTGACGGTCCGCTGGGGCTGCAGGCAAGTGGCCAGGGTGAGGCGGCGCTCGCCGGGGGCGCAAGGGAGCGTCGGGGTCGCGGCGCGTGACCCCAGCGGGGGAGACAAGACCCGCCGAAGGTGGGTCTTCACGCGGCAGGCGCGACCGGCCACGAGGGCCGATCTGCGTGTGGACCGCGAGTCCACGGCCGGCCTGCGCGGCTAAGCTGCGGGCTGGCGCTGCGAGCCGGGCCGGCCCCGGCCGGTCCAGCCCAAGGGGCTTTGCCCCCTCAACTCGGACGCCCATAATTTCCGCTATGGGCGTCCGTTTTTCATGTCGTCTACGGCAGTGTACTCCAGACATCGAGGCAGACTTTTTGAGATGGTCTTGGGAATTTTTAATTCCTGAGACGAGGGGCTCGGGGCGCGACAGGACATTAAGTGGACGGGTGTTTTTCTCGGGGGTTCTTGTTTTGGACGGCGCGGACACATCTGATGTCTGAATTGAGCACCGTCAGTGGCATTGTGACCCTGGCATTGAGCCAGAGTTTTCCAGTGTAGTTTCGGACATTGAAACCGGAGTTGGGGCATGGGCCCCATAGCCCGTCTGTTGAGTTGTTAGCAGCGTTTTGTAACTTTTTCATCGGACGTCCGTTCGGGGCGTGCGAGCAGTCGTTGTTGGGTGTTTTTCCGAGGGAATTGCAATGGAGCAATTCGCATGCTTTAATTCTGCACAATGGTGTGGGCCCCACCGGGGTCGTTTTGGGAGTTGGCAGTGATTTCCAGTTTTATAACCGGGTGTCTGTTTCGGACAAGTGATTAGTCAAACTTGTGTACTTTTTCGAGAAGATCACAACGGTGCGATCCGTTCTTTGTACTTTGGGACCGAGATATGGGTCCCACATAGCATCGCTCATGTGCGGTGCGCCGGAATGCATCTTTTTCTCCGGATATCCGTTCCACTCAAGTGAGTAGTACTTTTGACATGTTTTCCCGAGGGGATCGCAATGGTGCGATGTGCCCGACTGTTTTCAGGGCCGAGGCTCGGGATCACGGGATGTCGTTCGAGCATAAAGCGGTGTTGGAGACTTTTCCGTTGGATATCTGTTGGAGGTGAGTAAGTAGTTGATCTCACATGTTTTTTCGCAAGGATTACAACGGTATGATCCATTTGGTTGTGCGGTGTCTCTTATGCGATCTTATTAAATGTGGAAATATGAAAGGTGTACCGGTGGTGGTTATTCTTGCGGTGTTTGTAGGGAACCCTTGTCATGTGATCGTGTTCACTCCTGGGAGAGTGATGTTGGTGTTTAAAGAGATGTGGTTGGTCATGCCTCAGCCGTTGAGGTGGAAAGTTGGAGTTGTTACGTTTACGCCTTCGCGTTGACGATGGGTGTCGTGTGCATGTTAGCCTTTGGGCTAGAGACGTGGCATACTCTGGGAGTATGCGAGAACGCTGGGAGGTACATGTGTATGGTTGTACCTGAGAACGTTTGTAGGCTTGGTTGGGGTTGACTTGGGGCCACACGTCATGTGGACCCCATGTGCGTGTCGTGTTCTGATTTACGTACTTTTGACCTCTCACGACGTAGAGGGTTCCTCGATTCTCGTTTGTTGACCAGCAGGGTTGATTTTTCCCCTGGTTCTGTTCTCGTTTGATGACTAGTAGGGTTGAGTTTTTCCCTAGTCCTGTTCTCATTTGTTGACCAGCAGGGTTGAGTTTTCCCCTGGTTCTGTTCTCGTTTGGCTGGTAGAGATGGTTTGGTTCCTCTGTTTCTTCAGCTGTGAGGGGTTTTAGTACCGTTCCCTTTTCACCAGAATGTAGCACCATTTACGACTACGTGTGCTTGTACAATGTGGGTGTTTTCCCACTTTCTGGGATAAGTTTTCTAAGTCCGCTTCGACAGTGACTCAGCGTATTGGAGTGTGATTGCCCTGAGAGGCCCGGGGAGTTTCTCTCGTTCCTTCGTGTTCCCTGGTAGAGTTCTTGTGGAATCGGTGTGACCAACACTTTACACGGGCACTGATCCTCTACCCAGGAGGTTGTTTCCAGTAGGGCTGGCTGGGAGGTTGTTTCCAGCAGGGCTGTCTGGGAGGTTGTTTCCAGCAGGGCTGGTCAGGAGGTTGTACCATCCAGTAGGGATGGCCAGTACAGCGGTGTTCACCAAGCAGTACCGTCCAGCAGGGATGGCCAGAGCGGTTCCGGGTTTACCTCCAGCGGGGCTGGGAAGTGGTCCCCGATGTCGAGTTTACCTCTAGCTGGCCTGGGAAGTGGTCCCCGATGTAGGGTCTAACTCCAGGTAGGCTGGGAAGTGGTCCCCAATGACGATTCTGAGCCTCCCTCTAGTGGAGTACCCTTTTATGGGACTGGGCATTGGGACTCGTCAACGACTTTAGTCGGGTCTCCCTCCAATGGATTACCCTGTTACGGGAATGGGCAGTGTGGCACCCGTCGACTCTTTCCGGGTCTCCCTCCAGTGGGAACCCGTCGACTTCCAGGGATTACCCTCCATCGGGGCTAGGCAGGGGGTCTCCTGTTGACTTTGAGGAGACCTCTCAACTGCGGGGCAGTGACGATGTGTGGTTTGACGTTCCCCCAGAACTCTCAAGTACTAGGGGCACTTTCCCCACCGAGACGCATCCTTGCGAAGTGACCTAAAACCGTGCGGGCGATTCAGTGCCACCCAAAGTGGATAGTGTCAAGGTGCGGTGATTTGAGCCCCTTGACTTGCAGTTTAGGGCAGACGTGCGGGGTGCTGGGCATCGATGGTGTTTACTTCTGGGACTGTTGGTGACTCACTTTATTGGGCTGAGCTACGGGATGGATATCCCCTTACTATCTTGTTTGAGCTTCTTGTTTGAGCATATTAATATGTATATACCTTGTTCTGGTACCCACTTCTTGGGCTTGGTTACTCTCCCTCCAGGAGAGGTGAAGACGCGTGGGGTATGCCACATGCTTTCCATGTCTAGCTTCTCGTGGTTGGATGAGTCTACTCTCCTGCTATAGGTAGCGAAGATTCAATGAGAAGTTCATCTTCTCACCATTTCCAGATCCTTGTGTCTGGACGAGTCTATATCCTTTCTCTTGTTGGGTTGAGCTGGACTCTCTACTGTACTCTTTACTGTACTTCTTGTTGTATTCCTTTATTATTTCATGTTCGATCTACTGTTCACCCTTCGGTACCTCCTTTGTTTCTCCCTCGAGCCTTCGGGGTATCCTACTGGGTATTTTTATACTCACCCCTACTTGGGCTTTGCCCGCACTTGGTGTGCCCTTACAGACGACAGATAGGTTGGTCGTGACTTCAGCATAGCTTAAGAGTTCAGGAGCTTGGACCGCATGCGGTGGTCGTAGTTGGGTTTCAGGTGTGGGACTCTCCCAGGTGTTTGCTTTGGTTTACCTATTTCCGAGTTATGGCACTTTTCTGGTTGGGCGCGTGTTTTTCCCTTTTCCTTTTTAGTTTACCTTCAGCTTTTACATTGTACTGATTAGAGATCAATGCACTTTGTGGTTTATTTATAGTAGTTGGTACTTTACTTTTCCTTTTACTCTGCACTTCTGCATTGAGTGGGTTGCGTGTGGGTGTACAAGTACTTAGGAAAAGGCCTCCCCGAGTTGTTGTGCCTTCGACACTGGTCGCCAGCCCCTGGCCTATGGAGGCGGGCTTGGGGTAGTTGCGGCTTGAGCCCTGGTAGGGTCGGGTCGTGACATAAGAGTTTTGTAAAAATATAATTCTTTACATTTTACAAAACTACTTAAACTTTGAAACTTGAAGTTAAACATAATAGTGGTTTAACTAAACTTTTATGAATATATATTTATAGATATATATATCTATATAAATGATTATATAAAGTATATATATAGGATCTTAAATTAAATTTTTAATGACACTTGCATGTTTAAAACCCATTAGGGACATTTGTTAATCAATGCTGAATAAATTGTAAAACGTGATACTAAATATAGAATGTTTTGTTTATGAAATATGTGCACATATATATGCTTATATATATATTTCAATTTTATAGTATTACAAAACATCACACATCCTTTACATGTGAAATATAATACCTTATGTTTTAAAAAAATACTACTTAAACCCAAAACCAGAAAACCTAGAATCAGTAATAAGAGAAAATTTATCTAAACTATAAGGTTATATATATATATATAAGTATACATATATATGTGTGTATACCTTCAATCACAACAAAGAAAGACAACATAATCCCTTACCTGATTTGAATGAAGAGGAGAGGCTTAGGGAGGCTTGTTGGAAGCTTGAGAGGAGGAAGAACCAGGAGGAGGGAAGTGAAATGAGTAGTATATATAAACTATATTATATAAATTATAAAATATTTTAAACGCCACTTTCTGGAAAAACGAGACCCACTCAGTTTATAAAATGACTAAAGGTGTCGGTCTTGTGGAAGATGAGGGTAAGGAGGGTCCACCAGAGTCACGGGCATGGAATAAAATGAAAAAGAGAAAGTGGAGTACACCATTGGTTCAATGCATGCAGAGGAAGAAGAAGATGCCTGGAAGAAAAACCAAAAAATAATGGATGGCTCGTATTAAATCTTTCCCTGATCCAATGGTTGAGGTGCGATGTGGAGATTTGAAAAGGACGAACAGCTCGGATTAGATCATGTGTGATCTAACGGCTCAGGGTGACACGGTGATTTAAAATAACTTATACGATCATGATTATATCACGATGGATCAGACGACGCATAAAAATGTGGAGATATACCACAAATTCTAGGAATCGAGGACCAGATCGAAATGGACGGCCCTGAATGCATGCGACACAAACTAACAGCCTAGATGCGATCCCGATTGATTTTTTCAATCCCACATCGAAACAGAGGAGCTCTCGTGGCTTCTTTATAATCCCAGGAATCCGAGCCATCACTAAAATTACACCCTCTCCCCTCCTGATACCGCCCCGTACAGGGTTCTTCTGCGGGCGCGCTCCTGCGCCCACCCACACCGTCGTGCCGCCCCGCACGGTGGTGTGCTCTGATCCTTTCACACGCACCCGCGTGTGCCCTTAGGGGTAACTATGCCCCCCGCACGCTATACCAATCACGCACCATGCATACGCACTACCCCTGAGCCATTGCCAGGGAGTAGAGGGTGAGAAGCCCATCAAGGATTTGAGGGCCTGCCACAAGGTGGCCCTCGGCTAGGTGGGGTACTCCCCTAAAATTTAACTAAGTAAACATTTATTTTTTTATTTATAAATATAGGTTTACTTATATATGTATATAGTTATCTTCAAGATATTATTTCCCTATTATAACCTAAATATTTTCCTTATTTGCATAAATTATAATGTTTTAAAAAACACTAAGTGACAAATTAATGTTTAATACATCATTAAGAAAATATTACATTAGTATTATAAAAAAACAAAGATGTGGTTTTAATTAAAACCTTTTTTTAAACATTAAGAATGAAAACATTTATAAAAACTTTTCAACACATTTTGAATATCTAAAAAGTATTTGAAATCCAAACCTCATTTTAAAACCATACTAAGTGTAGCTAAAATATTAAATCACTGTCATTTTTAATGTTTATAAAAGAGTTTATATGTTTAAAGTTATAATTTCAATTCATACTTTAATTATTTTGGAAAACTAATTATACCTAGATATTTAAAATTAAACCAACAGAATTACCAATGGCTATACTTATAGTCGTTGGAAACTCAATGATCATATAAGGGGAAACAATCAAATTGAGGACCTTATAAATACATGTATTAGAGTGTTCCATATTCAATACAACTTGGTGAAGATGGTGCACATCATTCCATTGACTCTTAGTGAGGCTGCAGTAGCTCTGGTCATACTGGTGTTTATTGTGACATATCTGAATGACCCTTACTATCTTCTTGGGGTTTTTGTTGTATTGGGTGGTCTTCGTGTAATTTTAATAGGTCTTTTAATAGGTATTTTTGGGTAGTATGTTTTTCCTTTGATCTTGTTGTAATGTAACACTTTTGTGTTTAATTAAATAAAATTCCTTGTGTTTATTTTGTAAGTTTTGTTCAGATAACATTAAAATTAAACAGAATAAAACCATAATATTATTATTACATGACAAAAAGGTTTGGATCATCACATAAATCACTTTTTAGATACTATATTTGGATGAGGCTTTTTAGAAGATACATCTAGGGGTAATAATTTTTAAAATAGTTAGATCATTATATATCAATAATAATTTTGTTGCATGGTGAATGGACCCTTATTGTGCACATTATTTGAGATTTACAAGGGATATTATTGGGATAATTCATTTTTTCATGGAAAATATTATGAAATAATGGGAAATATTTTTATGATTTAAATAACTTCCTAAATAAATCAAGTATATGATTTTAAAATTAGCTATTTGAAATGTTTCATTTCAAGTTAAGTGTTAAACTAGATTTAGAATTATATATTATGATTTATAATTTATAATTTTATGAGTTAATTTATTATACTCCATTATTTATAAATATAACCTTAATAAAGAATGGTATCAGTAATCATGGCCAATGATGAGATTTCCTTACTGAGAAATGCAATATAATTAGAGTTAGACGTGAGAAGGTCATGACTATATCAGGGTTTCTAACCCAGGTTATGATAAAAAAACCTTACACATGTAGATAAATATGATGTTTTATGGAATAGTACTACAATATTGGATCATTTCATATGATATAACCCTCTATGTTTTAAGAGAATTACCAATATTGTGGTAGTTGAGTAAGGGATTAAGTACCTTGAAAAGATATTCCTTTCCTTATTATACAATGAAAGGGAAAGGGATAGGTTAGAGGTGTATTGTCTTAAAGTAAATCCTAATCAATTGTGTTATTTGATTTAGATTAATAAATAGAAATAATAAATAGAACATACATAATTAATATATTTTAAAGTAACATTATTCTACAAATATTTCCCTCGTGAACCATGAATTGAAATGAAGAGAAATTTCTTTAGTATAATGTAAATAGAAGAGGAGATTTTTTTAAGGATCTATTTTCAATACTATCCAATTTTGATGGAAATTACAAGAATAATTCAGAATAAAATATTGATCATTTCTATGAAGGTCTTCAGCCTTGCCTCTAAAGGGAACTATTTTCACAAAAAAAATAGCATATGAAGTAATAATATTTTTTTTCAATCAAAATAGAGAAAGAATTTTCTAGATCTTATATATTCAAGGTAAATTAATATAAAAAATATGATGAATGAGAAACAATAAAAAGGTAATGATTCAATGTATAGGAAGGGAATTATTCAATTTCCATCCTATGAAAATTGTGGAAATAATCATCCTTGAAAATTATTTAATGGAATGTAAGTTTGATATATGTGTGAAGATATGATACATATGGAAAATGAATGAAAGGGTAATAAAGAAACCATTGTTATTCAGTTATTAAACTATAAATAAATGGGTCATTATTCACACCATTGTCCCAAGAATCATGGGAACCTTCTACAAGAGAGGGTGAGGTGATAAGGACAAGCTTATGTGATCACTAAAATTGATGAAAAGGTTCCTAAAAATGTATTGGTAGGTATATTAATCATACCCAAAAATTTATACAGTTTTTTTTCATTTTATATATTTGCATAATTTTATATCATCCTTGTTTTCTAATAAAATTAGATATTTACAATGGATAGTAAAAATTGAGTTTTCAGTCAAGAATCATATAAAAAATCATACCATAATAAGGATGTGTCAGTCTACTCTCATTAAGACACATAAACGTACCCTATTTAAAAAAATTATTATTATATCGATTGATGATATTGTTATATTATTTCTTATGTAATAACATTCAAAATATAATTAAAAAATATATTTCCATGAGAATAAAATTGTGGTATGTGATGAAGATATGGAATTAATTGTCTTTAAAGGTAATACTTATCATCTAGGTCATTTGAAAATCAACCTCTAGTAGATATTATAAGTGATATTCTTAGGGAAGAATAATGTATAAAATTTATTAATGGTAAAGATAATCTTGAAATTGAAGATGTAGCTATTTTATATTATTATATATAAGTATCTCCTATTAAATTACATGGAAATCCACCAAAATGTTATGTTTATTTTTTCATTAATTTATTACATGGTGAAAGTTCTATATAAAATAATCTATATAAAATTTTCATTATGTAATTAGTTGATTTTATGAAACAACTACATGATTTGTGTTATAAGGGATTTATAAACCCTAGTGTTTCACTATGGGGATAAACTATTCTTTTAATTAAGAAGATGGATCTATTATTTTGAATAATTATTGTAGGAAAATAAATTCAATTACTATAAATAATAAGTATCATGTTCAACACATTGATTAATTATTTGATCAACATTGGTAAGATCTATGTTTTTTAATGACTGTACTTCATTCATGGTATCATCAATTCTATGAAAATAAGGAATATATTCTAAAGGAATCATTTCATATGGGGTATGAACATTACAAATTTATAAAAATACCCTTTTGATTGACTAACAAACCCTCTATTTTAATTTATCTAATGAATGTAGTATTAAATAAATATATTAATAATTTTTTTTCTGATTTTTACTGATGATATATTGGGGTACTCTAAAATCTATGATAACCATGAATATCACTTGCATCTCCTTATTGAGGATGTTATATGAAAATTTTTATACATAAAATATATCATGTGTGAATTTTAGATTCAAAAAGTTTTTGTTCTTGGCTATTTTATCTCTAAGTATGGAATGTTAATTTATCCTATGATGAAAAAGGCATCCAAGGAATTTACAAAGATGAAAAACATAACTGAGGTATGTAGTTTCATTGGATTGGCATGTTAATATCAATGATTTGTTCAAAAAAACATAATTGGTCAAACTTTTATCCTTTTTTTGACAAAATAAGACGGATCCATTAATGATGGAGATCAGCAGAAATACAGGAGCATAACCACGATGGAAAATGATTGAACCAAAGAATATCCTCGTAGGGAGGACCAATGCCTGCCATCTTGTGAGCGGCTTCGTTCGCTTCCCTTCTGATAAATGAGAAATTGCAGGAATTGAAGCCTTGTCTCCGCGAGTGAATACACCGGATAATGGGACCGAAAGGTTGAAGCCCGCCTTCAGTGAGATTGATGGCATTGATTACAGTGAGACAGTCGGATTCGATGTGAATGGAATCCCAACCGCAATCTTTTGCGAAGTTTAAACCAGCTAGGATGGCGGCGGCCTCCGCGACTGAAGGCTCCCAAAGTGCATAACGTGCTTCGTATTTGGCAGCGATAAGATTTCCCAGGTTGTCTCGGGCCAGTAAACCAAGTCCAATTGGGCCATCCTTAGGGAGAGAGGCATCTACATTGATCTTAAAAGTCCCTTCCGGTGGGGGGCACCAATGTTGGGGAAGAGGAGGGTGGGTGGAAAGTCTTTGTTGTTCAGGGTGGTTCTGCCATACCGCAATCCATGACAATGCCCGGTCAATCCAAAATCTGGGGGGCCTCCGGAAATGATTGAATATGGCCTCGTTCCGCCTATTCCAGATAATCCAAGCCAAAATGCACAGGGCGCCTGCTTTAGCCGGCGAAAAGGAGGAGCACCATCGCATCAGGAGAGATGTAAGATCTGAGGCGTTGTCCGGGAACAGCTCAATAGTTGATCCCCAGCCATTCCAAACCTCCTGAGCCCCGGGACATTGAACAAGAGCATGGAAAGGGGATTCAGTTACAGAAGGACAAAAAGGGCAAGAGTAGTCGTTTGAGAAGTGTCTGTGGACAAGGAGGCTCTTAGTTGGGAGGATACCAGTGCACACCTGCCACCAGAAAAAGCAAACCTTAGGGGGAACATAAAGCTTCCAAATTGATGTCCAGGGCCTCGCATCTCCTTCTGAAATCTGAGCAGAAAGAGCTCGCCGGTAGCCAGCTTTCACTGTGTCCTTTCTTACACATAAAGGGGTTATATTCATATGGAAAAGGTAATGTAAGGAATGTTTTGAATAATTTAAGAGGATATTGGTCAATTATATTATATTGAATCTATCAATGGGAAATGATTGATTTGTAATATATAGTGATGCATTAATGAGGGGACATGGTTTTGTCCTTATAAAAAATTATAATGTAATTTCATATGCATCAAGAAATTTTTAAATTCAATAATAGAACTATCCAACTCATGATCTTGACTAGGTAGTTGTAATCTTTATTTTCAATATATAAAGATATTACCTTCTAGTGAAATATGTGAGATATACATAGTTCATAAGAGTCTAAAATAAATCATTTAATATAAAGATATCAACATGAACAAATTAATATGTCTTGGGCTACTCAATGATCATGATTTCTAAATACACAAACAATGAGGGGAGGTAATAAAGGTAATGAATGCATTGAAAAGGAAAGATCACAGAATCCTGAACAAAATGAGGATTAAAAAGGATCCTATGTTAATGGATATAGTGAGGTTAGATATAAAAATATTAAGGAAGATGAAACATTGATACCTTTTTAAATTATTACAAGAACACATTTCTTACAAAATATAAAATATTATCCACCCGATGATTATAATATTCAAAATAAAATTAATGATGTGAATTATGGGAAATTGAGAGACTTCATTAATGATGGTAGTGTTCTCAAATTTGTAAAGAGAATATTTTTACCTTCTATAACTGAGATAAAAAAGTGATTTATTAGATTATTCTCATAAATTGATTTTCTCTATACACCCTAGTATCCCCAAGACATATATAGATATGAAGGAAAATTTTTAGTGGTAGAATATAATGGGGGAAATATATGATAACATACCAAGATACTTGATTTTTCAAAAGGTTAATGCTGAGAGATAACATACTAGATGAGTTGTATAACCTCTACTAATTCCTCTAATAAAATTTGATGACATTATTGTTTCCTTTTTCATTGGATTAACTAATACTCCTAGAAATAATGAGACCATATGCATTGATTTTTATATCCATACTAAATCATCATATTTCCACTTTATAATAAATGATATACCATTTGAGTTTCTTTCATGAATCTATATTAATGAATTCATAAAACTTCAAGGTGCAACACTTTAATGTGTGTCTAATTATTCTCTATGATGTAAATTATAATTTTAGAGAAGTCTTAATATTTATCTTGATATCGAGCTTCATTTGAGAAGTAACTATCATCATCAAATTGATGGGAATTATGAATGGACTATACAAATATTAGAAGACATGTTGAGGTCCTAATAACTTCAAATTAAATGTATGTGGGATTAGTAATTTTCTATTCTATAGTTTTTATATAAAAAAATTCATTCATGTATTCATATGGTGTTGTATGAAGCATTATACTGTAAGAGATATAATACTCCATCTTATTGGATGAAGTTAGTGAAAGAAATTTTGTAGGACAATAACTTATTGTAGAGAATATGAAAAAGGTAATTACTATTTAGAACCAAATTAAATAACATCAAATTAATATAAATATATATTACAATAATGGAATGAATGATTTGAAATTTCATGTGGGGGATCATGTTTTCTTGAATGTATCATCATTGTAGGGTGTAATATGGTTCGATAAGAAAAGGAATCTATATCCCAGGTACATCAGACCTTTGGAAATCCTATGAATAATTAGTGATATGTATTACAATATGGATACTCTATAAGACTCACTAAAGTACATGATGTTCTCCATATCTCATTCTTAAGGATGTATACTCTATACCCATTTCATGTGCTTGAATTTAAATAAATATATGTGGAACCTGATCAATCTTAATGTGAAGAGCCTATATAGAATATTGAAAATAGGTAATAAGTGTTGTGGAATCAGTAAAATAAAATATTAAGGGTACTTTGGAGAAATTTTAAAATGGAGGATGCAAAAGGGGAGCTTGAGGATGTTACAAAGAAGAACCACCCTCATTTGTTTAGAATGTAATATCCATGAAAATTTTGAGGATGAAATTTTTTATGGAGGGAATAATGTAACCCCCAAGCTTTAATTATAGTAAGTTAACATTTAATTTTAAATTAAAATATAACAAAATCCACATTTTAATATTTCATGTCACAAAAAATCTAATTTGAAAAGATAAATATCAATTTGGAACTCACTATGTCAAAATAATCATAGAATCTATTTTTTTGAAATTTTCCACTGGAAATAATATTTTATGAATTATTGAAAATTTATTATTAAATAATCCTCATTTTATTTATAATAATTCTTTATAATATTTATAATTAACCATGTATTTATTATTGTTTTTATATAAATAATAATGATATCATTTAGAGCTAAAAGGGATATTTTTCAGAAAAATGTTTTTATATGCATAAAGATTCTCTATTTTAATTAATTAATATAATATATATAATGAAATATTTAAATTAAATTAATATATTACATATTTAAATATATGTATTTAAATCCATATAATTATTATTACAAGTAATAAAGTTAATTTAGTATCATCTTATGCTTGAAAAATACATTTTCATGAAAAACTGTGTTACATTACTTTATCTGTATTTATTATTAAATTAAAATGTTATAATTAGATAAATTGAATTTGAAAAAATTAATTATGTATTTTGAATAATAATAATTAATATATTTTAATAAATTAAACTTTATTTTTTTCATAATGAAGAGTAAAAACAATAAAAAATATATTACCAAGTTTAAGGTTTAAACAGATTTTCTAAGGGTTAATATAAATATAGAATGGTTTAAATGAACTAAAAACATTTATAAATACTATTTTTTGAGTTGAGTAACACCATACTATTATAAATATATAATATGAGTCATTTTGGTACCATTTTTTCAATAATGTGACTTTTTAATATTTTAAAACCATGAAAATTTACAAGTGTGTCACTCACCTAAATTATAAAATAGTAACTTCTCACCTCAATTACGCACACCACATGATCCATTTATCTTGACCAATACCTAAAAAATTATATCCTAAATATCCTTATCCAAGTTCTTGAGTTTTTGGTTTTCACAAAAGACCAACCCAGGGGTATTAATGAGGATATGTAAAGGATCTCTTTCAAAGAAGAAGTCAACATCTTAATTAAACATATTCATTTATCTTATCCTTTTACCACCATAAATTATGTCCAAAACATTAAAATATAATAATTTTCTTATCATATATATAATTATATGTTATCTTGTTGATGGAATATTATTTATCCACATCCTTCTCCACCAAATGGGAAATTAAACCAATGCTCATGTATATGAAAAACTATCGCATAACGAACCGATGTATTTTGTTTTCAATCACTGCCTCACATGGATAGTAAAAAAGATAGATATAATGAAAATATATTATATTTATGAAATAATTATGTTTATATAATTTTAATATATCATCTACATTCTAAACATCCACTCGTTAAATAAAGATAATGTCACTCACGTGTATGTGTGGATTACCACCTCCATGAAGAGATGTGATTCATTTCTCATGTCTGGTTTTAATAGATGAGTCCAAATATGTACATAAATAATTTTTATTATTTTTATATAGTTATTGATATTTTTGATATTATAGAACCATGATCAAGACACAAGGTTTATAACTATCTAATCAAAATATAGATGAAAAATGAATCAGTTGACACCCACAAGAAATATAATAATGAATGATTATTAAAAAATGAGTAATAAGATGTTTAAGTTGATCATAAATTTCATTATATATATTTATATTGTTCTTTTATGTATTTATAATAAATCTAAATATACTATAAAATAGGTTAATGAATTTACAACTTGGTGTAAGCGTGGGGTAAGTGATTTTAGATGAATTTCCACTCTATTGAGACATATTTTGAATTATGAAACTATTTTTTAGGTGTCTATATACTACCCTATTTATGTATTTAAAAATAATATATATTTATTCATTGTGATTAATTATACATATTCATGTGGATAAAATTTAATAGTTACTGAAGAGGTAATAATTTATTTTACAATTTCACTATTTGAGATTAGTTATTTTTTATTTGAAGAAATCTTATAATATATAAATCATAAATGCTATCTATTTTCTCATAATTTAGATATTTTAAGAGTTTAAATTTTTCATTAGAAATTTTTATTTCTTTTTAAATTTAATAAAGTATATAAATATTTAAAATCAAATCAAATCTTATTTTTTCTTTCTGATCGACTATATTTTTCTTCCATATTTATATTTTTCTAAAGTGTTTTTCAAAAGTCCTTTTTATTTTCCCAAATTATTTATTAAGGAAATTTTAGGTTTTCATTTACATTTTAACCGGCATTAATGGGATCTTTATAATATTTTTTGTAAGGGTCATTTTTGACATTCTATATAAAATAGTTAAATAGAATGTATCTTTATTATATACAATGTAATTGTATTTTCCCGCTACCATAAACATTTTACCATTTTTAGCATCTTCTATATGTTTTCAATTGATTTACAAAGAAAACTCTTTAAATAATGATTATTTTAATGTTTTTCTTAGATTTTATTTTATTCTCCAAAAGATATTATTTTACTACAAAACCTATATTTCTAATGAATTAACGGTCTTCTTTTATCCCTTATTAATATTATAGTAATTAAATTTCTCTTGAAACGTTCACATTATTTTGATCATATTTCATTTTACAGTACATTTTTACTATATATCTATTTTTTTTTGTTTCATGGATATTATTATTTCCTAAACATTATACCATTTGTAAATAAATATTTTACTATGTTATTTCTTTGATTAACCAGGGAAATATTGATATTATGTATTAATTACTCAATAATGATATCTATTGATAAGGAATATTATTTATGACATTAATTTATCATTCAATAGTTAAAGATTTCATTTTAAATTTAGGGATTGGTGGGACCTAGAGTTGCATATCCACTCGATGAATCAACATGTATCATGATACAAACCAATTATTTGGAATTATTAAATGAGATTTTTGTGTATACCTACCCATCAAATTAACCAGTCTTGGAACAAGGCCTTGATGGTAAGATATCATGATTTATGAGATCATTATTCCCAATATAATACATTTCCTTCATTGATAATTTAAATATAATTATCCATGGGATGATTTTTTTGATATTATCCATGAATGCAATTCATGATCATGTTATTTGTTAAATGTAATTTGATTTAAATTGTTTACCTTTAAATATTTATTATTCCTTATTTACTCATGAAAACATACATTTTACACAACCCATACTATGAATTTTATCTCACCATAATATTATTCCATTTCCACTTGAAATAAAAAAGAAATCTATGTATGGTACTCAAGTATTTTAAATATTGACTTTTACTATGTATTATATTTTATTTCCAATGTAAAATAATAATAATGTATGTATATGGTTCTTCAATACTACTAAACCAATTGATCCTTGGTGACGTGATCCCTTATATCCTAAACAAATTTAATAAGGTTGATACCAACTTTAATTTACTAGAGTTGGGTTTTTATATTTACTTTATAAGACTATAATTTTATCATCCAACATATTCAATGAAAAAATGGATCCTCTAAGTTCATTACATTAAATAAAACAAAAAACCATAGTTTGGGGAAAAAATAATAATAGTGAGAAACCATATAATCATGAAAATAATTTACAAGATGTCTAAATAATGAAACCTTATTTTCAATCTAGGACACCATAGGATTAACCTATGTTATCCATTGTTATCTTCTATTCAATTCCTTAATAATACTTCATATAGAAAATGTGAATTAACCTAATAATAACCAATCAATTTTGGGTCTCTAAGAAAAACCTTGTATAATAAGTCGATCTTTGTATCTTACAATCTCGTTTTTCTCATTATGCTTATACACAAAAACCCATTTATATCAAACAGACTTCACAAATTCTAGTGTGTGAATGATATGTCCAAAAACCTTTCACCTATTAAGTGAATTTAATTAAAATTTCATTGCATATTTCCATTTATTCCAATCATATCATTTTTGGAATTCCATAACAGACTTTGGTTCAGGATTTTCATTTTATATATCACGTGACATAGAATATAAAAATATTTCATCAATATTTTCCACATTAATTTGATTCCATATATCACCTATAGTGGAATAATTATGAGATATTTCATTGTTTTCAAAAAATTCAAGGTAATATATATCCTGTGAATTCTCCTTATGATTCTCATCATGTATTTATTTAAGAACACTTAAATTACATGTTTCTTTTGGAACACAAGCCTCCATAATGGGGTTTTCAATTATACTCATTCCTTTTCTTTTTCGAGGATTTCTATCCTTAGATCCAATTGGTCTTCTATGCTTCAGGCATGTTTTTGATATTTCAATGAAATCATTATGTAATTGTGTCTTTGGGACATCAATTATAATTGGTGCATTTATAGCTGGTACATATGATTTAGTCATTCCCTTTGAATTAGTAAATACAATAGGCAATTAATTTGCTAGTTCTTGAAAATGTAAAATCTTTTTCACTTCTATCTCATACTTCTGGGTGGGAGGATCGAGAAAATATGACGTTTCCACATTCTAGGAAATCTCCTCCCTTTGTTTATTTTCTCCCCCTAATACCAGTAATACTTATTCATTGAAGTGACAATCATAAAAACATGTTGTTAATACATCACCGGTTTTTTGTTCAAGATATCATATGATGGATGAGGATTCATATCCTACAATTGACTTTTCTATCCCTAGAAAGTAGAAAAATGCCATTGGAATGAAATATTTCAGGCCACTGCTTGATCATTTCCTTCTCATGTTCCCACATTTCTTCCTAAATCCGGCCATGTTACCAAAAAACCCATACTAGACCAGTGTTTTTCCTATGAAATACTTCATCTTGCCTATCCACAATCTACATTGGAACATGAACCAAAAAAGCATTTGTCTCTAGGTCAATTTGATCCCATTAAATCACATGGTTAGGATCAAGTTGATACTTTTTAAACTTAGATACATGAAACACATTATATATCAAACTGAACCATGGTGGAAAAGACAACCAATATGCCACCTCACCAACCCATCAAGTATCTCAAAAGGGCCTATGTCTTAAGGAAAAAACTTACCCTACTTCCCAAAATGATGATTCCCAAGCCTTGAAGAGATTCTCAAGAACACATGAACACACACCTCAAACAAAAATGACTATCGATGATGATCTTCATACGATTTCTGGTGAATCTGGATCATCTCCATCCTTTTTTCCGATCAACTGACACCACTACAAAGCTAGGTTTTAACTGTACTAGTAAAGGGACTTTAATAGTGATTATAAAGCATTGTCTACACTAACACTCTTAAATGGAAGTATTTAACAGCACCTACAAAAAGCATTGTTAGAGGCCCCATTTAATAGTGCTTTTTTAGCATTGTTAAAGGACCCTTTTATCAGTGCTGTTAAATAACCCTTTTAATAGTGCTTTTTTAGCACTAATAAAGGACCTCTTTATTAGTGCTAAAATAATCCCTATTAAAGGGAATATAATTTTTTTTTTGGAACCTCTATGAGCCTGTCCTTATTAGCACTTCTATGACCCCACACTGTTAAAGGCTCCATATAATAGTGCTTTTTTAGCATTGTTAAAGGACCCATTTAACATTTCCTTTTTAGCACTGATAAAGGACATCTTCATTAGTGCTAAAAGAATCCCTCTTAAAGGGAGTAAAATTTTATTTTTTCAAACCTCTATGAGCCCAACCTTATCAACGCTTCCATGACCCCTTTAACATCACCCCCCCCCCCTCATTAGTGCTTTTCACCCCACCACCCCTTTATCAACACTTTTTGAATTTCATAACCTCTTACACCAACCTAGATTCGAACCTAACACCTCTCCTTTGAATATGGAACGCATTTACCACTGCACCATGTTGTTTTGTTGTCTGTATAATAATATTTTTGTTTATTTATATATATATTTACATATATTTTTTTATTAAAATATTTATACAGTTATTTGTAAATACATTTATAAATATATTATATATTATATTCATTTACATATACTATAATATAATATAAATATTTATTTATTTATTTATTTATACACATATATATGTATATATAAACATTATATATATATATATAATATATAAATGGTTAGATATTTTTTTTAAATACATTTTTAAAACTTGTATTTATTTACATATATTAGAATATACATATACATATATATATATTTGTTAATTATTGACACATGCATGTTTATATATAAACATTAATTGTATAGGTATATATATACATATTAATGCATTTTTATAAGGTAAATAAAATGGATAATTTTTTAATGTAAATAAAATTAATAATAAAAATTTATTTTATATATTTAAAAATATAATTATATATAAATATTTTGATATATTTATTTATACAAGTGATTTATTATATGTAAATATAACAAAATATGCCTATATTTAATTATAAATAAAACTACATTGTGAAAAAAGATAAAATTTCAAAACCATAATATCAATATCAATGTAATCCCTAGTAATAAATTCATTCCCCACTGAAAACGAGTAAAAATACCCCCCTTAAACAAGTCTTAAATTCCATCAAATGTTAAAAAAATGGGGTACCCCGACTAAAAACTCAGTTTTGGCGGACTTATGGTCTCTTTTTGGCCTTAAAAATGTGATTGGGGATTCCCCCATTTTTTGGGCTTAGATCTCATCATAGGCTTCGATTTGATATGTGGTAGAGCTCAAACGGATACTCGGATCAAAAGTTATGATAGTTTGAAGTTCGAATTATTCTTTCAACTTATTTTAGATATTTTATTAATTTTTTGGTTTTTTTATCTTCAAATTATTATTAAATGACTATTACTTGATAATAATTTGAAAATTATTAATTAAATGTATTTTTTTAATTATTTTATAAGTCATGTTCACTAAATATTTTATATATTAAGTGTAAATGCCTATTTAGCCTTATCTAAAATATATTAAATAAATATATATTATATCCATATCAATATAAATATATATTATATTCATATCAATATAAATATATTTATATATTAATATATTATTTTTAATGAATTTTTTTTAAATATACCATTTATCAGCGCTAGTAAAAAAGTGCTGATAAGGGGGTCTTTATCAGTGTTTTTTTACTAGTGTTGATAAGGGGGGGATTTATCAGTACTTTTTTACAAGTTCTGATAAAGGGCCCCCTTTAAGAGTACATTTTTACAAGCACTGTTAAAGACCCTCTTTAATAGTGCTTTTTCAAGTGCTGACAAAGGGGGTCTTTAACAGTGTTATTAAAGCCCTAGTGCTGGATAAACCCAATTTTGTAGTAGTGTGAATCTTCTCTGTTGTTTCTTGCACAAAGCTTTGTCCAACTTGTGAAGTCTCACCTATTTTCATCCAAAAAAGTGTGGAACAACAAGGATACCCATAAAATGATTCAAAAGGTGTCATATGTATTAAGGTCTAATAAATTTTGTTATAAGAGAACTACACTAACGGTATGTGCTCCTCCCATCAGGATAGCTGGGATGACGGGCATTTTGCTGAAATTACAAAGTTGAAGAGCTCTATGGCAGAGATGGTGATCTCTCAAGAGAGACAGGTGAGGGACCAGTCTAGGGTCAAATGGTTGAAGGAAGGGGATAAGAACACTGCATACTTTCACGCATGTATTAGGGAGAGGAGGTGTGTTGTGAAACCCAATCTTGTGATGGACGATGGCTCTTTTTCGGAAGATGCGGAGGTGGTCGGGGGCATGGCATGCGATTTCTTTAAAGACCTCCTTGCAGGCACAAATGCGAACATGCCTGGAGGGTACCCTTCCGGGACGACCGCGCTCTGGGAGGGTATATCGAATAGTGTATCTGCACAGGAGAATACCTTATTGGAAAGCATTCCAGAAGAAGGGGAGGTGCATGCGGCTATGTGGAACCTGAACCCCAACTGTGCGGTAGGGCCTGATGGGTTCCCAGGTTCCTTCTACAGGGTCTCCTGGGAGGAGGTGAAAGGTGATCTTATTGTAGCCATTCAGGATTTCTTTCGAGGGGGCGGCCTTCCTCATATTGCTTCTGTGACAACTCTAGTTCTACTGCTGAAGACAAAAGATCCCTCCTCCCTCTCCCACTACCGACCTATGAACATGTTCAGTTTCCCCTATAAGGTATTGGCGAGCATAATCAATAGGAGGATGTCCAGCTTCCTTCCTCGATGGATAGATTTGGAGCAACATGGCTTTGTCAAAGACCGGTCGATACAGGGAGTTGTGGAAATGTCACAGGAGATGTTGAGAGACTTAAACACTCCATCCTGTGGTTCTAACGTGGCAATTAAGCTGGACATGAATAAAGCATATGACAGGATGGAATGGGGATTCATGAACAGAAACCTAGCAAAGATGGGAGTTTCTAGATGGGCCTGCGATATTATCTTTAGGTGTGTGTGTTCGTCATGGATGTTTGTGTCCTTTATGGGGAGAACTTATGGTTTCTTCAAAAATGTTTGTGGCCTTTGCCAAGGTGATACTATTTCTCCGAGTTTATTCATCATCATGCAAGACACTCTGAGTGGGATGATCAACAAGGGAGTCCGCAAAGGGGATATTCTGCCTTACTGGAGGAAGCTCTGCCTCACCCCGGTGTCGCATTTGATGTTCGCTGACAACTCGGTTGTTTTCATGAATGGTGGGAGAAAGTCCCTTTAGGAGCTGAACAGGATCCTCGTGGAGTACTGCTTCTAGAGCGGACAAATCATCAACAGGGAGAAGAGTAGATTCTATGTCCCTATATCATAAAACCCGATTAGGGTGGCCAGGATGGGCAACGTGTTGGGAATGGGGAGAGGCTCCTTTTCCATGGATTACCTCGGTACCCCTATCTCTGCAGGACGGTTGAGGATCAGGGACTTCGATAGGGTGGTGAACAGGATCTCAGAACACATTTTGAATTGGAAAAACCACTTTCTCTCCTTCAGAGGTCGGATCACTTTGGTGAATAGTGTGCTATTAGCGATCCTGGTGTACGCTCTGGCCTCTTCGTGCGTGCCAAAGGGGGTTATCAGGTTCATTGACAGGATGCTTGCGCGATTCATCTGGGACGCGTCAGGTGAGGGGAAGAGACAGTGGGTGTCGTGGGACAAGATGGCCCGACCCATTAGTGAAGTGGGAATTAATGTTAGAAGTATGGCGGACATGATCCACTTCATGCATGCGAAGCTTGCATGGGAGGCCATTGAGGAACGATCCTTGTGGGGAACACAGATGTCTCAAAGATATAAGGCAGATACAGTTTATGGAACTGCAAGGGGGTCGGCGTTATGGTCCTCAGTGTTAAACATTATACCGACTCTTATACCATCCTCTCAATGGATTATCGGAGAAGGGAGCATCCTCTTCTAGCACCACAATTGGGCGGGCGAAGTGTTGGGCTACCTAGGATGTCTGGCCCCAACTATATCCTTTAGGGAGGCAAGTATGTATCCCATGTTCTTCAGATCGGTCCTTGACGCTCCTCATCAAGAAGTTTTCAACTCCGTGGTTATGAATACAGAGTGTGACAGATGCGTTTACACTCATTCCACCTCGGGGAGGTTCAACTCAAAAGATTTCCACTGCAGGAACGCCCTATAGGGGAAACTTGATAGGTGGTATAGTATGGCCTAGTGTAAAAAGATCCTGGATAAACTCAATTTACTCACTTGGAGGATCCTCAAGAAATCCATCCCCTCCGATGATCACATTAAATGGATTGGTATCAGTCTCGCGTCTTGTTTCCAGTGTTGCGAGAATAAAAGTGAAGAGAGCATGAACCATATTTTCTTTGAGGGAGAATGGGATCAGCACATCTGGAGGTTCTTCGGTACTCATACAGGATTCCTCCTTCAAGAGGGAAATGCTGAGATGTTTATGGAGCACTGGTTCCAGGAGGCCAGCAGGTCAAAGTAGGAGTTGAAGGTGCGAGCCTTCATCTTCAATGCGTCCTGTTGGTGCCTTTGGCAAGCCAGGAACTGGGCCAAATACGAGGGGAGCAGCTTCACTGGATGATTTGTGGTGGTGAATACCCATTGAATGTTGATTGACTTGTTTGTCACCACGGGCTTGGGAAGGGGGCACTTTCTCTTGGGGTGCTGTAGGATACCCTCAAGAGGGTCACACGGAACAGTAAGGAGGAGCAGGGAAGGTGGATTTAGTGGACTCCTCCGCACGTTGGACTTAAACTCAATTCTAATGGATCATGTGTATTGGGTGACATGCGAGGAGGAGGTGTCATTCGGGACTTGATGTGGCAGTGTTTTCACAGTCTATGACACATCCTTTTTGTATTTTCTATTGACTTTTTTATATTAAAATGTTTTTTATTAAATAATTGATAATTGTTGTGTTTTTGTACTTTCTGTGTAGAATAATCAGTTTTTATTTTAAAACATGTGTTTTAATGTGCATTAGAGTCATTTTAAATAATTCTTAAATTAACTTAGTCTTGTGAATTAGACTTTTATTTATTTATTCTTTTATTTTTATAATTTTTCATTCTAGTTAGTTTATTAATTCATTTATTAAATTAATTAATGCTTTATTCTTTAAATTGTAAATAAATAATTCTTTTTGGTTTTTAGTCTTTTAATAAGTTAATTAGTTTAACAATTTAATTTTATTCAATTAATTTTTCTTATTCATTAATGTACTTTATTAGATCTTTAATTAATTTGTTTATAATTTTTAACCCAAATAAATTCATTCTTTTAAATAAAGTAAAATTAATTTTATTATTTAACTTTGTATTATTTATTTATTTTTCAATTCCATTCTATTTAATTTAATTTATTAATTGAATAATCTGATTTTTGTTTGATTAAATCATTTATTTATTTAATTTCTTGTTTTTTTTGCAGGTGTTGCCGTGCGCCGCGGTTTCTTCACGATCACGGTGTCACCGTGTTGCCTCCAACCTGTCGCACCATTCCACCCTTACTATCCCACACTCACAGTCACAGTGAGACCGTGAGACACACTTACCCTTCCACTTTTCCCCTCACGATGTCACCGTGTCCCCTTCACTGTCTTACCACCACACCCCCTCCCATCCTTCACAGTGCCTCCTTTGCTGTCGTCACACCGTCACCCTACCAATTGGTTATACCGTATGTCATTACTGTCTCACCTCACAGTGAGACCGTGAGCAGACTTCACGGTGCCACATAACCTCTTCCACCATTTCATTCCTTTACAGTCTCACCGCGAGCACCCTCACGGTGACTCAAATGTTGCTCCACTATCCCCTGCAGGCAGCCGCACCCTCATTCACGCAGCAACATCACAAAACTCAACAGCAGCAACCAAATTCACTCATAACAGAGTAACAAATTCACAGCAGCAGCAAACATAAAAAAAAACATGAATCGAATTACCCAATCCAAATACCAGATTTGAAATCCTCAAACCCTCGTCGCGGCTCAACCTTTATTCTCATTGCATACTGAAATCCCAACCATCCGACGCCGCCGGCGATCTCCTCTGCTCAAGCTCCACCTCGGTCCATCTCGAACCCGAACCCCTCTGAACTGTCGCGTCGCCTAACCCTCACTGATCCCTAACCCTTTCCGCACAACCCATTCTCAAGCCAAAGCCCCTCCTTCCTCCACCCCTTCAACCCGCCGTCGATTCTCACCGCCTTCCTGCACCGAGTTCGAACCCCTGGCCGAACCTCCCCCCCTTTCTCTCACCTCTTCCATGTCGCACCCTGTCTTCTTCTCCTTATAGTGCGTCGAAGCCAGCCCCCCTTTTCTCCCCTCTCATACGCGAAGACCCCTCCCCGTTCTTCATTTTTCTTTTTTTCTTTTTTAGTTTTTATTTTATTTTATTATAACATATAATATTATATATATATTATGTGTTACATATCATATACCATATTATGATAATAATAGGTCTATTAATAAAAGTATAAAAACTTATATATAATATTAATATGTCATAATAATATATGTTATTAAATAAATATAATAATTATATTTACATATAATAGTAATAATAATATTAAGAATTATATATATATTAATAAGTATTTTGATCTAAGTAATAATATTAATATATAGTGTATATATATATAATAGTTTCATTTTATTTTATTCGCGTGCGTTTCTTTGTGCAGGGGGAGTTACTGGCAGAAGTGGGATAAAAGAAATAGTTCGTGGGAAATGCGCGAGAAGATTCGCAAGTTTGTTGCAGGGGTTGTTTGCACTCACTTGGAGTTCACTTAAAAGCTGGTGACGTGCACATGAAATCACGCCACGTGGATCTACTGCCTGTTAGTTTAGTTTTCTATTTTTCGTCTCTAAATAAGAGGACGCGCAACTCCTCTCAAGGGAGAAAAGGCCAGGGGTCGGAACAAGGACCAAGGGGAGGAGCAGGAGGGAATAGGAGAACTTCATTCTGGAGAGAGGCAAACATCGAGGATTTGAGAGAGAGATCCCTCGATCCATCAATTCATCACGATCAACCTTCGATCCATATCATCACCAAAACAGAGGCTGATAGACATTGAGCAGGAGGATCAGAATCGAAGCAGTTGCTGGAGAGAGGAGCAATCTCGTGGGAGATGTTTCTTAATTCATTATCTGTTTCTATCTATTTTACTGTTTTAATGTGTAATTAAATATATTAGGGGAATCGGGATGTATAGAACTGATCGTCCATCTATCCATCATGTTTTGTTAGTTTGATTGTTCAGTGTGATTTCATTGCTCGGTTTTCTCTTCTATTTATTTTGAGTATCGTTTCACATTACCTAATGACCGACGAGTGTGGTAATGAATCATTTCACCATGGATCATTGACCGAAGTACTAAGAATCAAAAAAGGTCAATGCATCTCTTCTCCAATTTAAGTATATTTTTTCAAGGGTCAAGATCGGAAGATCGAGACTCAAGGAAGTTAATCGAGCTATGTTGATCCACTGTAGTGACAGCTCAGTGGATTAACACCCTTTTTTTATGCACTGAGTAATTGAATTAAACCAAGCAGAACTGTAGAATATCATTTTAATCAGTTCAAAGCATCCTGAGGACCCTAAAACCATCAGTATTGTTTGTTCTCTGTTCAAGCCATTAATTTCACCATTTCATCTTTATTTTCACACTCACTATCAGTATTTGTTTTCAATGTTTTCATGCAGTGTTTTTTAGTGTTCTATTTTATCTTTTTTTTGTTGTTTTAGTTTTAATTTGGTTTAGCACAACGTAAGTCCTTATATGTGGTTCTACACCCTTCTTACCACAGTACTAGTAGTTTGTAGGGTTTATAAATTTTAAATTTGTGCACACTCAATGACTGCGTGGCCAAATTTTAGCATCGTTGCCGGGGAAGGCACGTGCGACCAAGTTTAAAAAAACAACACAAAAAAATTATTAAATAGAACACAAAAAAAATACAAAACTTAAAACTATACAAAAAAAATCTCAAGAAAAACTTGTTGTTGAAGTTTCATGCACACTAGAGCTTCTAAGTCAAAACTTGAAACTCCAAATCAAGAAATCAACAAGCATTGTTATTCACTTAGAAAACAAAAGCAACTTGAAATGGAGAATTTGGAAAACTTTGCTGGAAATCAAAATGTTAATGGGCCACAACCCTTAGTTCCTGCCCTTGAGAGACCTAAGCTTAGGGAGTTTCAAATTCCTACTGTGTCAAACAATCCATCTTGAATCAAATTGTCCCCTAGGTCTAGGAGCTATGAGATCAAACAGTCTCATATTTCTCAACTACCATCATTTAATGGTCTTCCAACAGAGGACTCCTTAGAGTTTGTCAGAGATTTTTATGGTTTTGTCCAGCAGTTGCCTCTGCAAGATCTTAGTGAGAAGGAGTTGAGGCTAAGGTTGTTTCCATTCTGTCTAAAGGGGGGGGGCTAGGACTTGGCTTCAAAATTTAGATGAGGAAATCTTTAAAACATGGGAAGAGGTGTGCAATTCCTTTGTATCTAAATTCTATCCCAGGAACACCACCATTGAGGTTAGGCATAAGATCACTGGATTTGTCCAGGATGAGGGAGAACTCTTTCACGAAGCATGGGAAAGGTTCATATGTCTTCTTAGACAGAGCCCCTACCATCAATTAGCTCCCCATCTTCTCATGGAGACTTTCTATAATGCCCTCACCCCCTACAATCAGAACTTAGTTGATCAATCTTGTAGAGGTGATTTCTCTGATTCCACTGCTGATGAGCTGAAACAATTGTTTGATAAGTTGGCTCAGAAATCTCAGCACAAGTTCACTAGGAAGAGAGTCATCCATAGGGGTGATGCAATTCCTCAAGCTGTTGTTGTTGATGATAGGGTTCTTAGGGAGTAGTGCTATCATTGTGGGATGTTTGTTCACACTCAGAGATATTTTCCAAACTTTGATCTCCCTGGTTCATATGATGAGAGTGCCCAGTTTGTTGATTACAGGTCTAGGAATCAAGGTGTCCATGCTCAACTCTCAAATTAATACCACTCCGGATATAAAGGTCATCCCACTGCCCCAAACAAGCATCCCATTGCCCCAACTTTCCACCCACAGCCCAAAAAAAATTCCAGAATCAATATGAGGCTAAATCTTCTAATTCTCAAGGGGAGTTAAAGGGGATGCTGCAACAAGTGTTGAGTGAGATCAGCTCATTTAAGAAAGATACATATTCTAAGATTCAAAATTTAGAACTTCAAATGAGTCAAATGGCTAAGAATCAAGCTGGTAAGGAAAAGAGCAAGATGCCTAGCACTTCAACCCCCAATCTAAGAGAAAATGCGATGGAAGTAACAACCAGGTCAGGGCTTAAACTTAGGGAACCATTTAAGGAACCACTTAGGCAAGAGGAAAACAATGTTCAAGATGAAATTGAAAATTAAAATCTGGAAAATCCCAATTTTGTAAATCTGGAAAGCGAGTTTCAAACTGAAAATATTGTGCAAACCGCACCTGAGAAAGATAAGGAACCAAAGAAAATTAAGTGGGAGCTGATTAAGGAAGCAAAGAAGAAAGTGGGGTCTAAGGAGAAAGTGAATATCCTACCTGTTATGAAACATTATTCCCCTTCCATTCCCTTCCCTGAAAGAGTGAAGCAAGGTGATGAACCTGATTACTTGAGATTTTTGAAACTGATTTGAATCTTCACCATCAACATGCCTTTCTTAGAATCCTTGAATAAAATCCCTTCATATGTTTCATTTACAAAAAGGTTTCTGAAGAACAAGAATGATTGGAAGAAGTTGGATAAAATTGATCTCAATGCGGAGTGTAGTGCAATTGTACAAAAAAATATTCCTCCCAAATTAAAGGACCTTGGTGGCTTTATCATTCAGTGTTGAATAGGAAGAAGTGGGAAACTGAATTTTCTGTGTGACTTAGGAGCGAGTATCAATCTTATGCCTTTCTCTTTGTTTAAAAAGTTGGGTCTTCGGGATATTCAACCAACTTCTGTTTACCTTCATCTTGTTGATAGGTCACTCACACACCCTTATGAGAGAGTGGATGACCTGTTAGTAAGTGTAGGAAAACTCACATTGCCCACTGATTTCCTAATCCTTGATATGGAATGTGATGAAAAGGTTCCAATCATCTTAGGCAGACCCTTCCTTGCTACTGGTGGTTCCATCATTAATTTCTCCAAAGGTAAACTCACCCTCCAAGATGTAGATGATGTGGAGGAAATTTTGGTGTTTTAAAGGCCCCGGCATGAGGTTACTTGTGATGTGATAGATGTTGCTGCAAATCAATGTTACAAAATTGAGGTTAGATCTGAGTATGGGTCTTTCCCACTTGAGGTCACAGAGATACTAATTCCCCAACCCAATGAAAATTTTTCATTAGCTACTGCTCTTTCCCCACACCCTCCTGTTGATGAAAAAATTCTTTCTTTGGAACCCATTCTGGAGAGTGAGTCACAACTTTTTCCTGCACTGTCTCAACCTGTTTATGAAAGTTTCCCTTGTGAAGTTGATTGTCTAAGAGTTCCTGAAGCTGGTGAAAGCTCTGGGTTGAGCCCTGCTGAAAAACTTGATGATTGACATTATGAACACGTGTATTTCCTTGATATCATCTTACCTGCCCAATTTAATGTTGTGGGTGATGATTTCAAACCTGAAATCGAAAGATTCACATCATTTGAGTCCTCTGTGGACATTCAGAACAATTTTTTGAAAACTGAATTTGATAACTTCTTCTGGGAGATTTCTGAGTTGTCAGATTTGCAAGCTATTTTGGGACTTGCTGAGGGTTTTTTCAATGTCTCCTCTTCTATTTTTGGGTTTGAGCAAAACTCTAAGTGTGGTGGAAGCTCTAGAAGTATTCTTGATCTGATCGATGATTTTCATGGGCAACTGTTGAACTTTTTAAGTGCTAATGAACTGATTGTTAGAGACACAGTTGAGCTGGGAAACATGAATCCTCTTAGTGATCTGGATAAATTTTAGAGAATTCCGATTGGTGCTGAAGATGAAAATGTCTTGAGTAGTTCTTCTCTTGATTCCTTAGAAAATTGTGAAGTTCACACCATTGAAAACTCTTTCCAATTAAATGATCATGGTTAGAAATTTTTAGGGGAATAAGTTCTGGCTAGGGACTTTAAACCTATCACTACATGGGAGGCAACTCATGGTTCACTTTGTTTTTTGCTTTAAATTTTTAGTTTGAATAAATGATCCTTGCTCAGTTGTTTGTCTCTCTGTTTGGTGAACATTAATGTCTGCATTTCCTTATCATATGTTTCAAGTGGTCTAGTGGTCCTGGTTTGCTAAGAGAATCATGTTTCAGTGGTAGCCACATTTGGAACATTCATGGTGGAAGGAGGCTGTCGTCAGAGTACACTGGATTAATGGATGAAACTCCCAATCTCACACTTTGTAGCTGTTTTTTACTTGAGCTTTAAATCTTTAACACTAATGTTAAATTTTTTCATCATGTAGGTGAAAAACTGGAGTAGCCAGAGTCATGCACAAGGCGAATAAAGGGAGGCATTAAAAAAAATTAAGAAGCTGCACATTTAGGGAAGTACTGTTTTAAGTCTACAAGTTGTTTCAATCTGCTCATTCATTTTGTGTGCTGCTGTGAATTAAGTGTGGGGGGTTTTCTACTTATTTTTGAAACTAGTGAATATGTTCGCTTGCATGGGTGTTTAGCTGCTAATATCTAATTAGTTGAAAATTATTTTGAGCTGAGTTGTGAAAAATTCTTGCACCCACTACTTTCAATTTCATTATGCTGCTGGTGCACATCATTGCTAAACATGCTAATATTTGAAGTAAATTGTTAAAACCTTTTGTCTGCTCACAATGATTCAAAGCATGAACATTTTAGGAATATAAATTCACTTGGTTGTTGGTGATGGTTGGTGGGGTTAGGATTTTCTGTTTTTGTTTGTTTGGGTTTTTATTTTCTTTTACTTTTTGTGTGGCAAATAAAATTTTTGAACTTCATTGTTACCCCTTCATATCCTTTTTCAGCTGAAATGTCCATCTGTATTGAACATAATCTGTCTTCCACATTAGAATACAACATTGGGGACAATTTTCGGTTTTAAGTATGGCAGAGAGGGGTCATTCTAGTGTGGGGGAGAGGGTTCATTCTAGTGTCATGTTGAATTCCCCCTTCTTGAACCTGAGTTTGTAGTTTAAAAAAATGGTCAATTTTTTTTCAAAAAAATGGTTCAAAATTCCATCAATTTTTTTTTCAAATTCTTTCATTACTTGATGGTCATTGGAGGTTCAATGGTATTTCAATTATGTCTTGTTTAGTGGATAAGTGTTTGCTGAATGTTGAAGAGTGGCACTTAGTCAGAAATTGTTAAGTATGAATGATTGCTGAGTGCAATTGTTCACTGTCTCTATGGATCTGTCTGTTTAGGAACTGAGGATGGGAGTGTGACATGATAGGTTTTATGGAATGAGGATCATAACTTAGGGTAACTAGAAGTTCTCACTGTAACCCAGGTGACTCACATTTTTATTAAATAATATCCAATCATTTTAGGAAGTCAATTCGAATGATTATTAATTAAGTCTTTTATAACTGGAGTAAAATGGGAAAATGGGATCCCACGGTGAGTATCTGAGACAAGGTGAATTGGGTTCGTTTCTGTGAATAAATAAATCCAATTTCAATCTTAATAAGTGCTATGCACAGTGCTCTGCACATGGAATATGGCTGGGAAAGAGTAAAATAAAGTGCCCTTGTCAAAAATGAACTCATTAAGGTGAGATGAATTTTGAACCCAGATGAAGAAGGGAGCAATTGACTTGGTTAATATTCATTTGAGTTGAATCAATAAAGTAATAAATTTAATGGACTTTAATTTTTGGAACCTGGAGGAAGGTGAGAATAGAAGGTGCCCTTGGTTAAGTTTTAAATTACACTTCATCTAACCTCTCAACACTCCTGGAATTAGAACTTGAATTGGATGATGAAGCAGGATAGTTAATGAATACACATAGGAGGCATGACATACTTGACAGTGTACGAATTTGTGATGCTCATGACTTTCAGTGGCTCTTTGAAGCTGGACAGGATATCATTTTTTAACACCTTTGAAAAGCTGGACCCGCTGGTTGGTTCTGCTCCTCTAGATATTAAAGTTCAATCATGCACCTTTTGAGTTGAAACTCACTAATCATCTTTCTATTTTAAAGTCAAAGGCATCTACTTGTTTGAGGACAAACAAATCTTTAAGTGTGGTGGATTTTGATGTGGCGGTATTTTCACAGTCTATGCCACATCCTTTTTGTATTTTCTATTGACTTTTTTATATTAAAATGTTGTTTTTATTAAATAATTGATAATTGTTGTGTTTTTGTACTTTCTGTGTAGAATAATCAGTTTTTAGTTTAAAACATGTGTTTTAATGTGAATTAGTGTCATTTTAAATAATTCTTAAATTAACTTAGTCTTGCGAATTAGACTTTTATTTATTTATTCTTTTATTTTTACAATTTTTCATTCTAGTTAGTTTATTAATTCATTTATTAAATTAATTAATGCTTTATTCTTTAAATTGTAAATAAATAATTCTTTTTGGTTTTTAGTCTTTTAATAAGTTAATTAGTTTAACAATTTAATTTTATTCAATTAATTTTTCTTATTCATTAATGTACTTTATTAGTTCTTTAATTAATTTGTTTATAATTTTTAACCTAAATAAATTCATTCTTTTAAATAAAGTACAATTAATTTTATTATTTAACTTTGTATTATTTATTTATTTTTCAATTCCATTCTATATAATTTAATTTATTAATTTATTAATCTAATTTTTGTTTGATTAAATCATTTATTTATTTAATTTGTTGTTTGTTTTGCAGGTGTTGTCGTGCGCTGTTGTTTCTTCACGATCACGGTGCCACCGTGTTGCCTCCAACCTGTTGCACGATTCCACCCTTATTGTCCCACACTCACAGTCACGGTGAGGCCACGAGACACACTTTTGGTTCCACTTTTCCCCTCACGGTGTCACCGTGTCCGCTTCACTGTCTTACCACCACCCCCCATCCTTCACGGTGCCTCCTTTGCTGTCGTCACACAGTTTCCCTACCAATTGATGGCACCATATGGCATTACTGTCTCACCTCATGGTGAGACCGTGAGTAGACTTCACGGTGCCACATAACCACTTCCACCATTTCATTCCTTTACAATCTCACCGTGAGCACCCTCATTCACGCAACAACATCACAAAACTCAACAGCAGCAACCAAATTCACTCACAACAGAGTAAAAAATTCACAGCAGCAGCAAACATAAAAAAAAACATGAATCAAATTACCCAATCCAAATACCAGATTTGAAATCCTCAAACCCTCACCGCGACTCAACCTTCATTCTCCTTGCGCACTGAAATCCCAACCATCCGACGCTGCCGGCGATCTCCTCTGCTCAAGCTCCACCTTGGTCCATCTCGAACCTAAACCCCTCGGAACTACTGCATCGCCTAACCCTCGTCGCTCCCTAACCCTTGCCGCAAAACCCATTCTCAAGTTGAAGCCCCTCCTTCCTCCACCCCTTCAACCCGCCGCCGATTCTCACTGCCTGCCTGATCCGAGTTATAACCCCTGGCCGAAACTCCCCCCTTTCTCTCACCTCTTCCACTTCGCGCCCTGTCTTCTTTTCCCCGTAGTGCACTGAAGCCATCCCCCCTTTTCTCCCCTCTCATACGCGCCGCGAAGACCCCTTCCCCTTCTTCGTTTTTCTTTTTTTCTTTTTTAGTTTTTATTTTATTATATTATAACATATAATATTATATATATATATATATTATGTGTTACATATCATATACCATATTATGATAATAATAGGTCTATTAATAAAAGTATAAAAGCTTATATATAATATTAATATGTCATAATAATATATGTTATTTAATAAATATAATAATTATATTTACATATAATAGTAATAATAATATTAAGTATTATATATATATTAATAAGTATTTTGATCTAAGTAATAATATTAATATGTAGTATATATATATATAATAGTTTCATTTTATTTTACTCACGTGTGTTTCTTTGTGTAGGGGGAGTTACTGGCAGAAGTGGGATAAAAGAAATAGTTCGTAAGAAATGCGCGAGAAGATTCGCGAGTTTGTTGAAAGGGGTTGTTTGCACTCAGTTGGAGTTCACTTAAAAGCTGGTGACGTGCACATGAAAGCGCGTCACATGGATCTGTTGCCTGTTAGTTTAGTTTTCTGTTTTTCATCTCTAAATAAGAGGACGCGCAACTCCTCTCAAGGGAGCGAAGGCCAGGGGCCGGAACAAGGACCAAGGGGAGGAGCAGGAGGGGATAGGAGAACTTCATTCCGGAGAGAGGAGAGCATCGAGGATTCGAGAGAGAGATCCCTCGATCCATCAATTCATCGTGATCAACCTTTGATCCATCTCATCACCAAAACAGAGGCTGACAGACATTGAGCAGGAGGATGAGAATCGAAGCAGTTGCTGGAGAGAGGAGCAATCTCGCGAGAGATGTTTCTTAATTCATTATCTATTTCTATTTGTTTTACTATTTTAATGTGTAATTAAATATATTAGAGGAATTGGGCTGTAGAGAACTGATCATCCATCTATCCTTCATGTTTTGTTAGTTTGATTGCTCAGTGCGATTTCATTGCTCGGTTTTCTCTTCTATTTATTTTTTAGTATCGTTTCACATTACCTAATGACCGATGAGTGTGGTAATGAATCATTTCACCGTGGATCATTGACTGAAGTACCGAGAATCGGAAAAGGTCAATGCATCTCTTCTCCAATTTAAGTAGATTTTTTCAAGGGTCAAGATTAGAAGATCTAGACTCAAGGAAGTTAATCGAGTTGTGTTGATCCACTGTAGTGACAGCTCAGTGGATTAGCAAACTTTTTTTATGCACTGAGTAATTGAATTAAACCAAGCAAAAGTAGAGAATATCATTTTAATCAGTTCAAAGTAGCCTGAGGACCCTAAAATCATCAGTACTGTTTGTTCTCTGTTCAAGCCATTAATTTCACCATTTCACCTTCATTTTCACACTCACTATCAGTATTTGTTTTCAATGTTTGCATACCGTGTTTGTTAGTGTTCTATTTTATCTTTTTTTTAGTTTTAATTTGGTATAGCACAACGTAAGTCCTTTGTGGTTCGACACCCTTATTACCACAGTACTAGTAGTTTGTAGGGTTTATAAATTTTAAATTTGTGCGCACTCAACGACTGCGCGGCCAGGACTCCAAAGGGAGCCTGGTCCTGGCCTTCACAGCGCATTATGGCAGTGGATCCTTGCTTCGAGCGGAAGCAATGGCGGTCCTGACCGGCCTTTCCTTATGTAACCGTAGGGGAATTTCCATTGACCACATGGAAATAGACTCAATGATTATCCATGATGCTCTTCTTGATAAAGGCACCATCCCCTGCTCAATTACCTACACGATTAGACAGTGCAAGTCTCTTCTCGAGGATAACGTTAGAATATCACATATGTGGCGCGAGGGGAACAAAGTTGCGGATTACATGGCCTCTATTGCGATCCCTGGCTCTCAGATGTCATGTTTTACTAATGTGTCCCAGCTTAAACCGGAGGGGGTGAATCTTATCCGGGGTGATGCCCTTGGGCTGCATTACTTCGGGCCCCCATAATATGTGTTGCCCTTTCTATGTCTGGTCCTCTGGGGCCTCCTCTTTTATATGAATAAAAATTATAACGTTGGATGGATACATCATACTCATATTCAACTGAGTCCCAAGGTCTTGTTGTAAAGACTTCTAGAAATGCAACATAAACCTCAGATCTTGGTCTGATACTATTGAAACTGATACATCATGCCTCTTTACCACTTATCAGATATAGATTATAAATAAATCCTCCACTATATGAGATTCAAAAATAGGGATAAAATAGGCCAACTTTGTGATATGATCCACTATCACCCATATGGCATCATATTTGTGAACCATCCTTGGGAGACATGTCAAAGAATCCATTGTTATCTTCTACTATTTTCAAATAGAAATAGGTAAAGACTACAACATGCCTATTGGTCGCTAGTGCTCTGCCTTAACCTACTGACATGTGAGGCATCTCATCACAAAATTAGCCACTTTTATTTTCATTCCAACCCACAAAAATTTTTCTTTCAACACCTTGTAAATATTTTTTATTCCAAGATGAACGACCCATCTCAAATGGTGGTAAGCATGGAGATGTTTTTCATGACAATCCATAGGTACGACCATCCGATCTCGAAACCATAAAACTGAGCTGCCATCCAGCTTCCATCTCTAAATGGTCTCCCTACCATTGAGTGTTGATCTCATCACAACACATTTAGAATTGGAAGTATATGCCTCTTTAACCATCTGAACTAAATCAGGAACAAAAGAAACCATGAAAAAATTGCAATGCTACCTCGGTCTTCATAGTCCAAGTGCATGTCAGTTATCATCAACATCATCTACCCTGATCTGAAGCCTCTTTTTCCAATTGACTATATGAATTTTTTCTTACTGAATCCACCACCAAATTTCCTTTACATGGTGTATACATCAATTCAATGTCAAACATTTGAAGATACTCCATTCGTCTTCTTTGTATCATATTCAAATCTCTTTGTGAGAAAATGTATTTCAAACTCTTATGATTCGTAAACACTGTACATTTATAACCAAAGTGGTAATGACACCAAGTCTTTAAAACATGGAGTACAATAGTTAATTCCAAATCATGTGTTGGGTATTTTTCTTATGAAACTGTAACTTTCGTGAGCCATAAGCAACAACATGATATCCCTGCATGAGAACACATCCCAACCCCAATCCTGAGGCATCACAATACACAACATAACCATGTCCTGATTCCAGCAATATCAAGATTGGTGCTGATGTAAGTTTTACTTTAAGCTCCTATAAATTCTTCTGAAATTCCTCGTTCCATTGGAATGGAACATTTTTCCTCTTCAAAGTTGTCATTGGTGAAGCTAGTCATGAAAAAACACAAACAAAACATCGATAATAACCAACTATGCCAAGGAAACTGCATATCTCAAAGACATTATTTGGTGGTTTCCAAGAGATTACAACCTCTATATTTTCTGGATCTACAAAAACACGTGTTTTAGGGATAATATGGCCAAGGAAATGTACCTATTTTATCCAAAAATCTCACTTTGATAATTTGGAATACAAACGATAATCCCACAAAATTCCCAACACCATTGCCAAGTGTTGCTCATGCTCAGCCCATATTCTAGAATACACCAACATGTCATCCATAAACACCAAAACAAAATAATCCATATACCTTTGAAATATCTAATTCATCAATGTTGTAAAGTAAGTTTGTGTATTCTTAAGACCGAAAGTCATAACCACATAATTTTAATGTCCATATCTACTCTTGAATGTTGTTTTCAGAATATCCTCCTTCTAAACCTACAATTGGTGATATTCTAATCACAAGTCAATTTTAAAGAACCATTGGGATCCCCTCAATTGATCAAATGGATAATCAATGCATGGAAGTGGATACTGATTCTTTATCATAACTTATTTAAGCTTACGATAAGCTGAAGAGTTTCATCTACCATTTTCACAAACAAAATTGGCGATTCCCACAGAGACGTACTCAGCCGAATAAACCCTTTTCTTTCCAACTCTTCCAACTAGAATTTCAATTACCTTAATTCTTTTGGTGTCATTTGATAAGATGGAAAGGAAATTAGACTGGTCCTTGGTAAAAGATCAATCATAAACTCTACTTCTCTTGTGAGTGGAAAACTTGAGAAACTATTAGGAAAAAACATTCAGAAACTGATCAATGACTATTTGAAAACTGTTATCACTAATATCATCCACTAATGCCAAGGTTAAAGATGACAACCGGTATGAGATTTTTCCAACCACTAGTTCCAATAAGCCAACTGCACCTGCCTTTATATCCTAGTCTACTCTAAAGAGATGCTCGACGCTATCATCAGTCGTAAAAATAACCCTTCAGGTAAATAGTTGATGTGATCTTTAAACATTATCAACCAATCCAAACTCAAGATTAAGTCATATACATCCATCTCATGAATATATAAATCCCAAATCAATTCACCTCCATAAATAGTTATAGAACATGCTTTTCACATAAAGGATCGACATTCTATTTGGATAATAAGATTTTGAAGTTTCAAAATAGAAGGCATCATCTCAACATGAAAACTGAGAAGATCAACATCATAATAAGAAATAGACGAATGTGATACATATGTATCAAACAAATCTTGCATAAGGGTATAAATCAAAAGAATCATACCTCTCACCATCGATAGTAAATATTGATCATCCACAATCATTTGTTTATATCCATACAATTACTTACTCCATACACTATGGTATTTATTACCCTATTGATATTTCACTAGTTGAGGAGTCATGGTATTCCTAGAATCTCCATGGCTTCTTCAGTTCTGCTGATGAGAACTATTCTATTTCCCTTGTCCTGTCGAAGCATACGACATCTGCGAAACATGAGATGTTTCCCAAACACCCGAACATGGAGCACTATGACAATAGCACTGAATATGCCTCATCTGGTTGCAATTGTGGCATGCTATAGGTGGTTCCATACAATCTCACTTCACGTGATTGAATGAACCACATTGAAAACATCCAACATTACTCTTGGGTTTAGGAGGAAGTTTCATTAATCCAACCATTTGATTTTGAGTTAGACCACTACCTTGGAAATAGGTGTCCCTCTTTTACTTATTCCCATCATTAGAGTTCCCACCATTTCCCACAGGCATCAACATGCTTCCTCCACTCGTAGTTCCTGAGATGTATCTTTCTCCCACCACCTCTCTATTAACCATCTCTGTATAATCCATTATACGAAGCATGAAAATCTTCAAGAAAATTTATGGCCTCAGCCCCGATTCAAATATGTGTGCCTTTAAGGATGTAATTACAGTAACTTCAGATGAAAAGCAAACTAAATTCATAAATTTACCTGTATACTCTGTCACTAAGAGATTCTCCTTCTTCAATATAAAAAAAATTAATCATTCTAAAAATCCTAAACATATGAGGATAAAATTATTTGTTGGAAAATTATTCAAAATCCTCTTATGTAGTTCCTTGGTCTAATTTAGCCTAAACTGCTAAATCCCAAAACTGGGGTGCAAGATCCCCCAACATGTATGTTGCCAACTTGAATTTCATCTCAATTGGTGTGACTAGGAAATCAAATATTTGATTCATCATATTCGTCCACACCTCTTCTTTCTTTGGTTTTGAAACACACTAAAAATGGGTGGATTATACTTTTGGAACTGAATGGAATGATGCACTTGCCTTGGTTCATCCCTTCTATTGTCTCTATCCGCAGCTTGAAAAGCCTGGATAATACTCTTAACCAGCTATTGGTTTACCTATGGCTCAGATGAAACCACATTTTTTGCAGCCTGTTTCGATTGGTTTCTTCTATTCCTAACTGATGTCATTTTCTATAACCATAATAAAATGACATTTAGCCTCACTCTCTAGAAACTAAAGGCTTAGCAATTTCAAATTTACCACATCACACATATCATAACAAGTCTTTCCAAAATTTCACATTTTTTCCACTTTCAAACTATTTTTGAAAATTCCACCATGCTCTTTGAAAATCAAATCATTTTCAACCATTTTCAAAAATTAACACATTTTCACCAAGTCATAAATCAGTACTCAAAATGAAATATGCACTCCTAGTGGGAAGTAATTTTTATCAATGCATGCCATGTTCTCTCATCAGCTAAACCCATGACGATGAGGTAACAACTCCTAGGAGTGTCTCAAAACACTCATTTACCTAACTCCTTGGTAACTTGAAGTTCAATATAAATAGGTTAGATACTCCTTTTTATGATCCACATTTCAAGTCCCAACGATCCTACTCCTTTTTACCATCCCAACTTGAGTACTAAACCAAAATAATTTTCCAACTCTAAGACCGAAAAATTAATACCATTTTTCCTAAAACAAGACGGACCGACCAAGACTGATATCATTTGTAACATCATGCCTCTCACTATTGTCTTGGAAAGGTGGTAGGACATTATTACGCCATAGGTGACATCCCCAAGACACTAAAGGCTTGAAATAAATACCAAGTGCTTCATTAATAGTTGGGGGACTATTTTCCCTTTGAAAATAAAACAACCAAACCAAGATAATCATAACCAAAAAAACACTATATGATGCATGAGTAATATATAATACATCTCAAATAAAGACCAACCAACAACAATACCATACTACAACTAAGAATCATATCAGAGTGCTATGTAGAAACCAAGACTAATATCAGAGTATAAAGCGGAAGTCAAAACCAACAAAACTCAAAGACTCCAAAGACATAAACTCCACAACTCACAACATGCTCCAAACTATAACTCAACAGACCATACCCAAAGTATTACGATGCATCATTAGAGAAATGAGATACTTTTCCTTTATCTGTGTCTTGAAATAAAATATCTGCAAACGCACCAAAGTGCCCAAGTAGGAGGTGAGTATAAAACTCAGTAGGTTTTCTCCAAATGACTTCCCAACTTACACCACTAGGATATAACATGTTAGCACATTTATATAAAATAATTAAAACAATTTAAAACAGTTTATATCAAAGCCAAATCAATTTCCAAACCAAAAAAGTTTTCTCAACTAAAACAGTTTTCCATGAAAAGCAATCAAACAAGTCTTTCAAACCATTTCTCAAATCTATTTAGCATAACCCATTCCATTCCACGCATCCACACATGCATTCCTAGGTGATAGTTCCATACTCATGGGTAGTATCTCATAGATCTAGAAAGTTTTCACAAGATAACCATATACCAAGTTCCCCAATGGCACATTCCCTTTCCACAAGGTCACATCAAGGTAAATGAACACATGTCAGCCGTTTATGACAAATCCCATGCCAAACCAACCCTTACAAACCATTTCAATAAAACATTTCTCTTATTGAAAACATTTCTATCAAACCAATTCCATGAATCAAAACCAATCCATATTTTAAATTCATCATTTTAAAATCATGAACAAAGCACTTTGCACAACAACCAATTTCCACAATTTCACAAACCATCACTAACGAGGGTTATTACCAAGATTTTCACATCAATTTCACAATTAAATTCAAGAAATCCAATCAATTTGAAATCAATCCTTCAAGTTCTAATAAGAGGAGATGATATTGAAGCCACCTACCTCGTAAACTTAGGTGAAAATGAAGAACGACACAAAAACTCTAAAAACTTAGCTTAGATCTTCCAAAACCCACCTTAAATCTTGTTCTCTATCATCAACACAACCATATCTCATCATTATTGGCATTAACCAACATAGATCTGTCCCCAAAAGACTAGATATATGAATCCAAGAGAGGGGAGAATATGGAATCTAAGGGAAACAACCAAGAACGAGCACTTTCCCACTAGTGCAGAAAACGTTATTTACGTCACCATTTTTTACGTCGGTTATATATAACCGATGTGATAATCTGTGAAACGTGGTTTTTTACGTCGGTTATAAAATAACCGACGTAACAAATGCGGTGAGTTGATTTTTAACGTCGGTTATTTTAATAATCGACGTTATAAATCGCTCGTGTTCGGTTTTTACGTCGGTTATCAAATAACTGACGTAAAAAACGAGATATCTACGAGTTTTTTACGTCGGTTATTTTATAACCGACGTAAAAAACCAAAGCGCGGGAGGTTTTTTACGTTGGTTATTTTATAACCGACGTAAAAAACGATATATCTACGTGTTTTTTACGTCGGTTATGTTATAACCGATGTAAAAAACTGTGATTTTTATGTCTTTTTTACGTTGGTTATAGAATAACCGACGTAAAAAAATCCATATCTGATAAATTTATAACGTCGGTTATTAAATAACCGACGTTATAAAACATTTAAAAAATTAACAACCCCCGAGGATTTTCATTTAGGAATTTTTGTTCGACAGTCTGGTGGCTCGTCTCTCTTGCACGATAAACCTTAATCGGCTCGTCGATCTCGCTGCGTTAAACTCATTTTGCCTACAACATTTATCATCTTTACTCTCCTCAGATCTATCATCTCAACTCGCAACACTCAAGTAAGCCTTCCACGAATTTATTTTGTTCGTTTTTTTTACGGATAGTCTATATTTATGTTTTGCGATTTTTGTGTGCTTTTTTCGTTCGTTTTGTGTGCTTTCAACTCATTCGATTTTTTTGTGCTTTTTTTCCCGGATCTATCATCTCAACTCGTTTTGTGTGCTTTCAACTCGCAACACAAAAGGCATTCCAAAACCCCCATTTCATGTAAGCCTTCAACTCGCAACACTATATTTTTGTGTGCTTTTTTTCATTCGTTTTGCCTACATCGTATATTTTTTGTGGTCCCAAATTTTTTTTTTGATGGATTTTGATATGTCTTTAATTTTATATATTCATTTTATCTTGAAATTGGGTGCTTTTAATGTGTGACTCTTAGGTTAATATTTGGGTGTATTTTATAACCTATGAAAGTGATTCATTAATTTTGAAAGGGGAATCCAATTATGGTTTTTTAATTTTTTGTTGTCATGTGGGCCTCAAAAGGGGGGTTTTGAATGGGTGTTATGTGTAAAACCTTGTCACACTTCTTGAAGGTGTTTTATGAAAAAGTTTGTTTTTCATGTGTATTGTTTGTGAAATTATTTGAGGTAAATTATTAAAATATGGGGGTGGTTTAATAAATGTGTATTGAGCTGAAATTTATATTTTGGATTTGTATTGGTATGATTTTTTTCTTGAATGGGGGTTTTGGAATGTCTTTTGTGTGCAAAAAATGGTTGTTCCTCTTGGGATTGTTTTATGAAAATTGAAAATGATTTAGTGAGTTAAAAAAAGTGATAAAATGGTGTAAATGCAATATTTTGGTGATGTTATTCACCTAATAAGGGTTTTTGAAAGGTAAAGAGGTGATTTAAGATGTCAAAAAATTTCAGAATGTTTTATAAATTGAGGAATTGTTTTATTAAATTGTGATGTTGGTGCGAAACATGTTTATGGACTATTTTGTGTGACTTTTTTGATAAAATAAATTATGATATTAGTTATCGAGAAACTTGTGATCATTTGACTAGTTGAATATCACTGATTATTTTTAATTATCATACGATCATTTAAGTAGCCATATTTAATAATATTTAATTCCATCTATTTCATGCTGAAGTATATATTAAATGCATGTGTTTTTCGTTGTTCACCATCCCTAGTTTTATATGTAAACCATTGTTTGGGGGGTTGTCTAGGGGGTGGGGGCTGTCCAGAGGATTGGGGGGTGTCCGGGGGGTGTCCAAGGGGGTGGGTGGGTGTGGGGGGCTGTCCAAGGGGGGTGGAGGCCTGCCCAGAGGGTTTTGGGGGTTGTCCGGGGGTGGGGGGTTGTCCAGAGGGTTGGGGGTGTCCAAGGAGGTCAGGGGTGGGGGTGGTGTCCAGGAGGGGTGGGGGTGCTGTCTGGAGGGGTGGGGTGCTGTCCAGGGGGTGGGGGCTGTCCAAAGGGTTGGGGGGTGTCCATCGGGGTGTCCAAGGGGGTAGGGGGTGGGGGTGGTGTCCAGGAGGGGTGGGGGTGTTGTCTAGAGGGGTGGGGGCTGTCCAGGGGGTTGGGGGGGATGTCCAGAGGGTTGGGGGTGTCCTGGGGGTGGGTGGGTGTGGGGGGCTATCCAAGGGGATGGAGGCCTGTCCAGAGGGTTTTGGGGGTTGTCCAGGGGGTGGGGGCTGTCCAGAGGGTTGGGGGTGTCCAGGGGTGTTTGGATTTACATTGTGATTTTCTCCATCTGAGTTTTTATTTTAAATATGATTTGATTCTCAGGTTTACTCCATTCTCTCCAATTTTCTATCAACCATGTAGGCGCCATGGTTTTCTTTTATTCAATGGAATTTAAAAGTATTATATCTAACTATATTTTCTTTTAATAATAATATTCAAGCATATTTTTTTAAATACGCATAGATTTGTTTTATATTTCAAAATTGTTTTACATTCAAATTATGATTTTTTTATATAAACTTATATTTGTATTATCTTAAAAATATATATATTTTTGATATTTATTATAGGTAATAATGAGTCGAAGTTGGATTACGGCACATCGAATGAGCAATGAATATGAGGAAGGTGTTGATGCCTTTTTGGAATTTGCTAAACAAAATGTTCCAAGTAGTGACATTTTTTTCTGTCCATGTCTGAAATGTTTGAATATGAAGAAGTTGAAAAGTAGAGAGATAAAATATCATCTGATATGTCATGGTTTTAATCCGAGTTACAGCCCTTGGATTTGGCATGGTGAAACTAGATGAAATGTCACTGATGATGATGATTTACAAGATGGTAACACCGATGGAATTGAAGAAATGATTCACGATATTGTAGCAGAACAAATTGAGATAGAACCGACAATTGCGTGTCTATATGGTGATGCTGAAAACCCATTATATCCTGGTTGTACAGATTTTACGGTTTTGTCGGCAGTGTTAATATTGATTAACCTGAAGGCGAAACATGGATGGAGTGACAGAAGTTTTACAGAGCTACTACAATTGATGAAAGACATTCTTCCAAAAGATAATGATCTTCCAGATTCACATTACAAGGCCAAGAAAATATTATGTCCGATGGGATTGGGATACTAGAAAATACATGCCTGTCTGAATGACTGCATTATATATAGGAAGGAATATGAATTTCTGTCAGAGTGTCCTAAATGTGGGACATCACGGTATAAGGTGAAAGAGAAATCACAGGCTGATGTAGAGATTACAAAGCTCCCTGCAAAGGTATTTTGGTATCTTCCTATAATTCATCATTTCAAACGTTTATTTGCTAATTCACATGATGCAAAAAGGTTAAGATGGCATGCTGATGAGCGGGTATGTGATGGAAAAATATGTCATCCAGCTGATTGTCCACAATGGAAGAAAATTGATGCGCAGTACTCTATATTTGGAAATGAAATAAGAAATCTCAGATTAGGGTTGTGCACAGATGGAATGAATTCATACCGAACCCTCAGTAGCACACATAGTTCATGGCCTGTTTTATTGGTAATTTACAACCTCTCTCTTGAAGTTTTTATGAAGCGCAAATATGTCATTTTGAGTATAATGATCTCTGGTCTAAAGCAACCCGACAATGATATTGATGTTTACTTGTCACCGTTGATTGATGATTTGAAACTGTTATGGGATGATGGTATTAGGGTGTATGATTCTTATAAAATGGAATATTTTCAACTGCATGCAGTGCTTCTGTTCACTATAAATGACTTCCCAGCGTATGGAAATTTGTCTGGATACAGTGTTAAAGGGCATAAAGCATGTCCAATTTGCGAACAACAGACGTCATATTGTCAATTGCATCATGGGAGGAAAACAGTGTACATGGGTCATCGAAAGTTTTTGCCTATGGATCACCCTTATAGAAGACTAAAAAATGAATTCAATGGATTACAAGAATTTGATACTGCTCCAAAACCTTTATCACCAGATCTGTATTTTGAGAGGGTGAAAAACCTTGATGTGACATTGGGAAAGACACAAAAATCTGGTAATGATAGACATATTTGGAAGAAAAGGTCAATATTTTTTGAGCTACCATATTGGAGGTATCATGAAGTTAAACATAATATTGATGTCATACACGTGGAGAAGAATATATGTGATTGTTTGATTGGAACATTGTTAGATATTAAAGGAAAGACTAAAGATGGATTGAATGCAAGATTAGACTTACTATCAATGGGAATACGTTTGGAGTTAGCTCACACTCCTAAAGGAAGACGAACATTTCTTCCCCTGGCTTGTCATACATTATCGAAGAGGGAGAAAATTAGCTTTTGTCAGTGTCTTCATGATATCAAAGTGCCTCAAGGTTATTCTTAAAATGTAAAAAATTTTGTCTCATTGAAGTACTTGAAGTTGATAGGTATGAAATCACATGATTTTCACGTCATGATGCAACAAATTCTACCAGTTGCATTGCATGGAATATTTCCCATTCGTGTCAGAAAGACTATGACGAAGTTGTGTTATTTTTTCAATTCAATTTGTAACAAGGCGATTGATGTGAATGCTTTGAACATTTTGGAAAAGGATTCAATTTTTATACTTTGTCAATTGGAAATGTATTTTCCTCCTACTTTTTTTGATATAATGGTGCATTTAATGATTCATCTGGTTCGAGAAATAAAGCTTTTTGGACCTGCATATCTTCGTTGGATGTATCCTTTTGAATAGTATATGAAAATATTAAAGGGGTATGTTAAAAATCCATATCGACCTGAAGCCTCCATTATTGAAAAGTATATTTCTGAGGAGGTAGCAGAGTTTTGTATGAGCTACTTGGCTGCGACGCAACACATAGGTTTGCCTCCATCTCTCCATAAACGAGTTAATAATGAGGGAAAGGGGATTCGTGGCTTGAAAGTCAAATCATTGTCAGCTGAACAGATGAAGAAGTTAGAATCATACATCTTGAATAACATAGCTGATGCTCAACCGTATATCACATTGCATATTAATGAGTTGAAACAATGTCATCCAAAGAAGAAAGAAATGTGGATTTTGAATGAGCACAACAAAACTTTTTTTTCATGGATTAAAAAGACTTTGCTTGGTAGATCAGATGTATCAGAGAAATTAAAATGGATAGTGGGTGGCCCATGTTTAAATGTGATAACATGGTCCGGTTATGACATTAATGGCTATACATTTCATACGAAAGCTCAGGACAACAGAATTGCAGTTCAGAATAGTGGTGTATTGGTGTTTGCAGAAGCAATGCATTTTTCGAGTGCTAAGGACAAAAACCCAATTTCTGCATCAAGTGCATATTATGGAGTGATTGAAGACATATGGGAGATTGATTACTTTAAAATTAAAGTTCCTGTTTTTAACTGTAAATGGTTTATCGGTAACAACAGTGTTAGACACGATGAATTTGGAATGACACTTGTTAATCTTAATAGATTGGAAGACACAGCTGATTCTTTTATAATGGCAACACATGCAAAACAAATTTTCTATGTAGTAGATCAATCAGATATGCAGTGGGATGTTGTTTTACAAGGGAAAAAACACTATGTTGGTGAGGATGAAGTTGATGAAGATGCTGATTTATGCGATATCCCTACTTCCATGGAAAGTTTAACAGAACATAATGATGATCATGTTGAAGACATGGTTTGTGCCATAAGGAACGATCACGACGAAGGAATTTGGAAAAACAATCCATTTGTACATTCCTAAAATTACAGGTAACATATGTTTATTTCTTGTTTACATTTATTTTTTTCATAAATGTTAGATTTTGTAAGTTTTTTATTTATTAAAACATGTTTTAAAACAAAATAAGTATAAGTTTTTGTTTGTTTTAAGTTTGTTTAGTTTACTTTATCATGTTTACCATTACATGAATTATATATCTATTATTTTTGTTCAGTGACAATTACTTTACCATGTTTACCAGGTTTACCATGTTTACCATGTTTACCATCTTTACCATCTTTACCATCTTTACCATTTTTTAACATGCTTACCATATTACCAATGTTTACTATTACCTAACTTAGTACACTTTTCTATTTTCTGATTATAGTAGTATTAAAATATTTGAATTTGTATATTTTTGAACTAATGTTTGTTTTTTTTTATTTGAAGGATAATGACATATCATTTAGTTGATCAACCACATGATTCTAGAGATGATAATATTGGTCATACCTCTGGGGAGGAACATTCACATGCTCCTATTAGAACAAAGATTTCAAAGGTTGGTAAACATGGGTGCACACGTTTACCAAAATTATCAGTTGCCCGTACACAGGATCAGAGGATAGTCATTGAGTTTGATGATGATGATATTCCTAGAGGTCCAAATGAAAAAGATTTTAAGAGTTTTGTAGCAACTCAGGCTAAGAGAAAAGTAAGCATTCTATATGATGACTGGAGAAGTGTGGATAAAGCGATAATCCCTCAGTTATGGGAGACGATTTTGGTAAGATCTTTTGTTATTGTTTGAATATTCTTTAAATGTTTCTAGTATATATAATATGTTTAACCTCTTCTTTATCAGATGACATTTTCTATTGTTTGAATATTCTTTAAATGTTTCTAGTATATATAATATGTTTAACCTCTTCTTTATCAGATGAAATTTGATATTCCTGACACTGGAGGAGTCAGGAAGAAATGCTTATCGTTGACTTCCAAGAGATGGAGGGATTTCAAATCAACCCTCTCATCTGATTTCATTTATGGTCATAGGATTCATGACAATCCATGTCGTATATATCCCTTTATAGATGAAGACACATGGAGACAGTTTTTTGAAAGTAGAAGAAAAGAGTCATTTTTGGTAAGGGCAGTGTAAACTTTTATAAGATTTCTTATATAAATGATCTTATTAACGTTTTGTTAATGATTTATTATTCTTAATTTACAACAAACAAGGAAATCTCATCAGGAGATCCAATATAAAAATGTATACCCTCATAGTTTATCTCGGGGAGGGTATGCATTATTGGAAGAATAAATGATGGCAGAAAAATTTCAAAAACTAAGAGCTGAGTCTTCAAGCTCTGGAGAGGTGGCCCATCCATCCCCTCCATCTAGACATGAAAAATGGAAGAGAGCTCGGAAGGGCAAAAAAGGGCAATATCTTTCGGATGAATCGAGAATCATAGCTGAGAGGATTGTAAGATATATATTTTATTTATTTAAGTTAACCATTTTATTCATATAATTTCAATCATTACAGAAATGTTCAATTAATTAATACAGGACTCTCTTGAGGAGCAGAGTTCACAGGGGACATTTACAGCTACTGGGAGGGAAAATATTTTATCTGTAGCATTGGGAAGGCCCGAACATCCTGGTCGTGTAAGAGTATATCCGGCAGGTGTATCGATAAGAAAAGTGTTGCCACGTTCTTCAACTTTAAAAATTGAGGGGGTTTATAGGAAAAAAAATGATTCCTTGGAGTCTGAAATTCATAATATTAATGTGACGATGGAGGACAAGATTAGAGCGTCGGTGCAGTCTATGTTTGCAGACATGCAAAGACAATTTCAGACTACAACTCCCACTCCTCCACCTCCCCCTGCAGACCCCATTATTTATCCTCCACCTCTGCCAGTAGCTCCCACTCCCCCACCTCAACCTACTGACCCCATTTTTTATCCTACTCCTCCGCCGCAGCTTCTTACTTATTGTGAGTTGTATGTTGATGATTCTCAACAGCATATAGTAGCATATGGGTTGGTATATTGTATAGGAGATACAGTTCATCATCAACAATTAGAGGTAGAGAATCAGAGGGTCACTATACAGGATATTATAGATAGATCATCTCGGGTACCATTACCTACAGATGAGGTGGCGACAGTTGGACATAGTATCGACCATTTTTTAATTTGGCCATCCAGACTTCTTTGACTCATTACCATAAAGGTATGAATGTTATATCTTTTATTTTATTTTATTTATTAAAGTTGTTTTATCATTTGAAAAATAATATATTTTTCAATTTATTTTTACAGGAATACTTCAAAGGTAAAGAAATATTGTATAGACAACAACAAAGACAAATCGATACGACATCAGATACAGAATCCAGTAGTCTTGACAGATTGTCAAGATATTCATATTTGTTGGCGAATCATTAGGGGTTTTCAATGGAAGCTCATGTTTGTGGATGTGAAATAAGTGTGGGGATTATGAAAACTGATATCATGGAGCTTGTTACTGGAGATAAGTTGGGCATCAACGTGGTGAAATTTTTTTCCATGTAAGTCTTAGCACCTTTTCCCTGCGTTATATTTATTAAAAATGTATACTTATGTCTATTTTGTATTAGGTATCTTTATAAAATTTGTGAGAGGAATGAGCTGACAGATGTATATGGATTCATGGACCCGCAATTGATTTCCCCTGAAGCATGTGCATTGGATGAGGAACAAAGAATGCTTTATATTGCTAAAAGATTTGAAAAGAATATAGTCACACAATGTTGGATGATGACTTTTTGTGAGAGGTATGAAACACATCTCTCTCAAAGAGTTAATTATCTTTTAACATAAAAAACCAATAACGTTAAATTTGCTTTTATCAGTGATCATTGGATGTTAGGGGTTTTTTCCCCAAGGGAGAAAACACTTTATTGGATATGCTCTGTCCATGATGATGTGTGGGAAAGTTTTAAGAATATATTGGAAAAGTAAGTTTCAATTTCTCAATAGTTTTATATATTATAATGAATTTTAAATTCACCCCATTAGTATTATTTTCTAACAGGGCATGGGTCTACTTTCAAAAAACCACAAAGAAAAGGAATGCAAAGATCAAATATGTAAATGCGAAGGTAAATATCCATTTATAATTTGTACTTTTTGATTTATTACATTAAAATAATATATTGAATTTACAATCATTCAAACAGAATTTTCATGAACAATAAGGCGTCATCGAATGCGGATATTATATGTTAAGATTTATGTATGAAATAATAACAACTGAGACAGTTGTGAATTTTGACCTGGTAAGATTTCCTCTTAAACTTTGCCATAATATTTCAATTTGATTTACTCATTATACATGTTAACTACTATCCTTTTCATTTTTAGCTTTTTGATGACCCTCAACCCTATAATGTTGAAGACATCAAACAACTACAAGTGGAGTGGTCAAATTATTTTACAGGTCTGATTAAATTTTAGTTGTTTGTAATGTAAAATGTAATTTTGAATATTGTCGTTGTAATTGTGTATTTGGTAGTCGTTTAGGTTGGATTTAGTTTTTTTTGAAGTTGACAGTGTAAGTTTTGAATGTTATATATGTGAATGTTTAATTGTTCTCTACTTCTTATTTTGGTCTACTTATGATGGTTTTTCTGGTATGGATTCGGGTCTGGGGGGGAGGGGTTTCAAGGGTGTGGGGGGTGTTCAGTGGGGTTGGGGGTGTCCAGGGGTCTGGGAGGGTTGTCCGGTGGGGGGGGGGGGGGGGGTTGTCGAGGGGTGTTTGGGGCTGTCCAGGGGGTTGGGGGCAGTCCAGGGGTGTGGTGGGGGCTCCAATGGGGTGGGGAGGGCTGTCCAGGGTGTGGGGGGTATACATGAGAGTGGGGGGGTTGTCCCGAGGTGTTTGGAGCTGTCCAGGGGGTCGGGGGGCAGTCCAGGGGTGTGGTGGGGGCTGTCAAGTGGGGTGAGGGGGTGCTGTTCAGGAGGGTGGGGGTTGTAGAGGGGTGTTTGGGGCTGTCCAGGGGGTCGGGGCAGTCCAGGGGTGTGGTGGGGGATCCAATGGGGTGGGGGCTGTCAAGTGGGGTGAGGGGTGAGGGGGTGTTGTTCAGGAGGGTGGGGGCAGTCCAGGGGTGTGGTGGGGGGCTCCAATGGGGTGGGGGAGGGTTGTCCAGGGTATGGGGGGTATACATGAGGGTGGGGGGGTTCTCCCGGGGTGTTTGGAGCTGGACAGGGGGTCGGGGGGCAGTCCAGGGGTGTGGTGGGGGCTGTCAAGTGGGGTGAGGGGTGAGGGGGTGCTGTTCAAGAGGGTGGGGTGTTGTCGAGGGGTGTTTAGGGTTGTCCAGGGGGTCGGGGGGAAGTCCAGGGGTGTGGTGGGGGCTATCAAGTGGGGTGAGGGGGTGAGGGGGTGCTGTTCAGAAGGGTGGGGTATAGCATCCCGTCTTTTTATAACATAACTTTTCATTCCATTACACGGAACTGAGGATCTTTAAGGTTTAGTGTCTTGGAAACAAGGAACATAAAACATGAAACAAAAAAAAACATTCTTCTTAAACACTTGAAAGGCTTCTCCTCATGTTCACCCTAGGCTCATTACTGCATCTCATAACCTGGGGACATACATCAAAAGGAAGGGTGAGCAGAAGGCCCAGCAAGGGAAACAAGTGAAACATTTTACATATGAACTTGAGATACATCAATAAAGTCATGAAAAGAACTTTAATGAATGAAAATGAAATCATGAGGCATATCATAATAAAAATAAAACTTTTTCATAACTTGAAGATGTGGCTACATCATTTAACATAGACAATCATGAACATATCACCAAGGTCCATCCCCAAGGTGTCATTTTAAAATTACCAAGGTTATTCACCAAGGTATCGTGAAAATTGTAATCTCTAGTGGTTACATCATTACCCAATGCATTGGAGCGCTATCAGGGCGCACCCTTAAATTTGCCTTTATTATCATGTGAGCCACATATATCATAATCAAACATTTCATAAATAACCCATATAGCATAAAGGAAATGGGTTTCATTTCATAATCATAACTTTTTAAAAACTGCTTTAAAGACATGATCTTTATATCACTTTAAAACCCACAGAAAAGGAAGGTGGGTCTCATGTATGTAAATCCCAGAATTTAAAATAGAACATTTTGGTATATATGTGAATACCCCTTTATAAGAATGAGCTTTGAGTATTCACTCAATAATGTAAAAGAACTTTAGAAAAAGAGAGAGACATTTTGAGACGGAAATTCTGCAGCATAACGGCTATGTTACGAGGTTTTAGAAGACATTAAAAAGAGAGGGAAAATGGGTCAAACATTCATAAATGACCCATAAAACAGTATATGGACAGAATAAAAAGGATACATGATCATGGTAATGAAATTTCAAGGACATACCATTTGAAATGAAAAACATGGAAGGAAGACAAAAATTAGATTTCTCTTATGAAAGTTCGGCAGCCCAACGGCGTTACTTAAACTTCAACAAAAATGATTTGAAAAGATCAAAGAGGGTCTCTCATCATGTGAACATAAGAGTTCAGTATGATAAATATATAGACAATGCCCCAACATAATTAAAAAGGAGCTTGAAAGATTTGACATGAAAGTAGAACTTCAAAACGAGAAGGGCGAAGAACCACTTAAAAATTCGGCAGCCTAACGGCGCCACTTAAAACATCAAAATACTGAATTGAAGCGATCAAATGGGGTCTCTCATCATATGAACATAAGAGTCCAGTATGATATATATAGAGATCATACCCCAATATAACAAAAAGGAACTTGAAATAATTGACATGAAAGTAGAACTTCAAAATGAGAAGGGTGAAGAACCACTTAAAAATTCGGCAGCCTAACGGTGCCACTTAAAACTTCAAAATACTGAATTGAAGCGATAAAATGGGGTCTCTCATCATAAGATCATAAAATATCAGTATGATAATTTAGAGATCATACCCCAACAAAATAAAAAGGAACATGAAAGACTTGAATGAAAATAGAACTTGAAAACGAGGAAGGTGAAAGAATCCCTTAAAAATTCGGCAGCCTAACGGCGCCACTTAAACATTCTTAAAAAGAATTGATGAGAGAAAGGGGGGGTCTCTCATCATATGAACATGAAATAGGCAGTAGGATGAATATAAAAGAACATCCTCCAACATAAGAACATGGAGTATAAAAGAAAAGACATAAAAGAGATTACTTGAAAAGAAAGAGAGAGGTCGGATCCCTTACCTTAAAATGTAACTCTTAAACCTCAAAGGTTGGGACCATGAGGGCTTGGGGAACCTTGGGAGGAATCCTTGGGAGGTAATGAGACCATAAATTCGTTGGGAATGAGTGGGGAGTCGAATGTATGAGAGGAGGGCTTGGTATTTATAGGGAAAGTGAGGGGACAAGGCATTAATGGCCAAGGGACACCTCACATGTGCTTTTCTCAAACCCATGTGCTCTCCCTTGTCATTTATCATGGAGTTAGGCCACATGGGGCCCCCAAAACAATAATTCATCACCCTTGGCCGGCCAACCCTCAAAGGATCTCATGACATCATCATGACACCATTATGATGTCATTAAACATACCGAAACCCTAAAACTGTATTTTTACTATTCACTGAAAATTCAACTTTCTCAGAAAAATCCCAAAATATCACATTAACCAAATATCAATGCTCTGATTTCAAAAATGAAATCCATTTTATAAAAATAATTTTCTAAATATTTTTAATTTAATTTTTAAATAAAAACACTATTCATCGAAAATTCATTTTTTTCAGAAAAAACCCCAAAAATTACCATAACATAATATCGATGCTCTGAGTTCAAAAATAAAGTCATTTTTATAAAAATAATTTTCTAATTATTTTTAATTAAATTTTTAATTAAAAAAAACACTATTCACCCGAAAAAACTAATACTTGAATAATAATTAATGAAACCGTTATTTAACTATTTTATTGAATCACATTACTTAATCAAGGTGCCTAGATTATTTTAAAACTTTCTTTAAGTGAGATTACTAATCCATTTGGTCATATTACTAATCCTAATCATAAAATCACTATTCATAATTTACTATTCATCAAAAATCAAGTTGATCTTATTAGACTCTAAATTTAGTACTGAACATAATTGCAGAAGACCATTTTTTGAAAATCATTACACATTTTTAATTATTTAGGGTTTACATAAACATATTTAAAATATCCTTTTTCTAAAATTCATCAAAAATATGCATACTATATTTATCTGGTCATTTCAAAATTCATAAACTTCATCATAAGAAGAAATCCCAATTTTTATTTAAAACAAGGATTACACAAGGTAGTTACGGTCTCGTTACATAACCCCTTATAATACCAGCATAGGACCTAAGAGTAAGGTGTGCTAGGGTGATAAAAGCTTGGGGCGGCTCAGTCAACATTGCCCGAGTAGTAATTTCTATCAGTTTGAACTTCTCACGAAGGCGATTTCGTTCCAGCTTCACATGATGAAGTTCGGCTTGGATTTGATCCAGAGCAAAGCCCAGTGGTGCTACCTCCTTCCCAAGCTCTGTTAGATGGGCTTCGATCGGTCCAAGACTACTAGGTGAGGCCATCGAATCTTCTTTCTATAATAATTAACCAAGATTACTTATATTTAGAGACAATAATCAAAACATTTTGTTCACAGCGGTTATGTTGACCGATGGTTATATAATAGTCAAAACCCACTGATCTCATTTTAATTATAATCATGTTTATCAAATAAAACATTTTTGTTGAGTATAACAATAACACATAAAATTAGGAAACAAAAGTTATTTAAAAATTTCGGGTCGTTACAATCTTCCCCCCTTAAGAAATTGCGTCCTCGCAATTTTAAAATTGGGTTTTGAAATTTCATTGAATGTCCCACATCGAAAAAGGAGTCAGTAAAACTATTACTTTAAAATAAAGAAAGGGAAGTACAATGGTCACCCGAGTTAACCCACACTAGGGTTCCATGTAGGAAAACATGGACATGGAGGAAAAAACAAAGGGTCAAGTTCTGAGGGAGAGTGATAGAGAACATGATTAGGAGAAAGTTAACCATGAGAAAATCCCAAACTTATGATGTGTGTAAACGGTCTTTGATTACCTAGTAGGAAACGTAAACCAACAACATTTTTGTTTTACGTTTCTTTTCATAATTTTGAGGATTTCATTTACTACATAGAACAAAAACATAAGAAAATATACCTACCTTCAAGTAGAGTTTCATCCTTTAACAAGTCCCTACCAACACTAATCTTTTCTCCAAATGATGAGAATTCAAAAACACTTGGTCTCATAAAAGCACAAGAATCATCTTCTATAGAATCACATAATCTACAAAAGATTAACTATCTATTTCTTCTATCTTTAAACATTATCCCAAAAACAGAAAGGTTAAGCTAAAACAACTCTTCAAAAAGAAAGAATCTCATAGGAATGGAAACTACTTTTAAATCATCAAAGTTCCATGGTACTACCCAAATTTCATCATAGACCATTCCATAAATAATGGTCCTTAAAATTCCTCAAAACAAACCAAACTAAGATTGAAACCCAAATACAATAAGGATTTGATAACATAGTCTTCCAAAACAACTTCATTGTTCATCTCCAGACAACATCAACCACTCCTAACATCTTATAAAAAGTAGCTAACCTAAACATATTTTACCCAAGATAGGTTAGTCATTCCCATAAGTAACCTAAATTACTATAAGTTCACCTTAAATTCATCGATTCTTCAAAATATAAGTCAACCTTACTCCTCAATGAAAATACCGTAGTAATCTATTTACCTCAATCAAATATGGTTCCCAAAATAATGAACGTCTTCCAAAATAATAATCATATTTTAATCCCCTAATCATCCCTGTCATATTAATACGAAAATCGTCGCATTCCTATCACATTGGTTGTCGGAACATGTTCTTCCATTTCCCACCATTAACTAAGAAGAGAAAGCATAATTAGGGGCTTAAGTACTTAGCTAATAATCATGAAAAGGAACTGAAAGCATATAAGGATAACTTGTATATGAAAGGTATACCCTAACTTGTGATCTCCTAGGTTCCCATCTAGGTTATGAATGATCATATATTCTTATGTGAACCTTTATTTTATTTTATCTTTGTTCCTTTAACAATGGTTCATACCAAGCTTATGAATTTACCAAAGCATATCCCCCGGGAGTGTCGTAACCAAGAGTGCAGCAAGGCCCGTTGTCGTGTACCAGTTCCCGTTTGAGTCTAGCTCAAAGCGGTGTTTTCGGGTTTTACCCCTATGTACATCTGTGCCAGAGCCACCTCTACCTGCTCGTATCCAGACAGGGATGTATTTGCTTGGCAACCCCTTACTCAATACTCACCAAAATACCAGGAAGATTTCCTATATTAAACTTTTCTATAGGGTTCCTCCTAGAGTTTTTATATCCTAATTTCCACAAATAACTAAACCATCCTTTGATACCAACTATAGCATCCCGTCTTTTTATAACATAACTTTTCATTCCATTACACGGAACTGAGGATCTTTAAGGTTTAGTGTCTTGGAAACAAGGAACATAAAACATGAAACAAAAAAAAACATTCTTCTTAAACACTTGAAAGGCTTCTCCTCATGTTCACCCTAGGCTCATTACTGCATCTCATAACCTGGGGACATACATCAAAAGGAAGGGTGAGCAGAAGGCCCAGCAAGGGAAACAAGTGAAACATTTTACATATGAACTTGAGATACATCAATAAAGTCATGAAAAGAACTTTAATGAATGAAAATGAAATCATGAGGCATATCATAATAAAAATAAAACTTTTTCATAACTTGAAGATGTGGCTACATCATTTAACATAGACAATCATGAACATATCACCAAGGTCCATCCCCAAGGTGTCATTTTAAAATTACCAAGGTTATTCACCAAGGTATCGTGAAAATTGTAATCTCTAGTGGTTACATCATTACCCAATGCATTGGAGCGCTATCAGGGCGCACCCTTAAATTTGCCTTTATTATCATGTGAGCCACATATATCATAATCAAACATTTCATAAATAACCCATATAGCATAAAGGAAATGGGTTTCATTTCATAATCATAACTTTTTAAAAACTGCTTTAAAGACATGATCTTTATATCACTTTAAAACCCACAGAAAAGGAAGGTGGGTCTCATGTATGTAAATCCCAGAATTTAAAATAGAACATTTTGGTATATATGTGAATACCCCTTTATAATAATGAGCTTTGAGTATTCACTCAATAATGTAAAAGAACTTTAGAAAAAGAGAGAGACATTTTGAGACGGAAATTCTGCAGCATAACGGCTATGTTACGAGGTTTTAGAAGACATTAAAAAGAGAGGGAAAATGGGTCAAACATTCATAAATGACCCATAAAACAGTATATGGACAGAATAAAAAGGATACATGATCATGGTAATGAAATTTCAAGGACATACCATTTGAAATGAAAAACATGGAAGGAAGACAAAAATTAGATTTCTCTTATGAAAGTTCGGCAGCCCAACGGCGTTACTTAAACTTCAACAAAAATGATTTGAAAAGATCAAAGAGGGTCTCTCATCATGTGAACATAAGAGTTCAGTATGATAAATATATAGACAATGCCCCAACATAATTAAAAAGGAGCTTGAAAGATTTGACATGAAAGTAGAACTTCAAAACGAGAAGGGCGAAGAACCACTTAAAAATTCGGCAGCCTAACGACGCCACTTAAAACATCAAAATACTGAATTGAAGCGATCAAATGGGGTCTCTCATCATATGAACATAAGAGTCCAGTATGATATATATAGAGATCATACCCCAATATAACAAAAAGGAACTTGAAATAATTGACATGAAAGTAGAACTTCAAAATGAGAAGGGTGAAGAACCACTTAAAAATTCGGCAGCCTAACGGTGCCACTTAAAACTTCAAAATACTGAATTGAAGCGATAAAATGGGGTCTCTCATCATAAGATCATAAAATATCAGTATGATAATTTAGAGATCATACCCCAACAAAATAAAAAGGAACATGAAAGACTTGAATGAAAATAGAACTTGAAAACGAGGAAGGTGAAAGAATCCCTTAAAAATTCGGCAGCCTAACGGCGCCACTTAAACATTCTTAAAAAGAATTGATGAGAGCAAGGGGGGGTCTCTCATCATATTAACATGAAATAGGCAGTAGGATGAATATAAAAGAACATCCTCCAACATAAGAACATGGAGTATAAAAGAAAAGACATAAAAGAGATTACTTGAAAAGAAAGAGAGAGGTCGGATCCCTTACCTTAAAATGTAACTCTTAAACCTCAAAGGTTGGGACCATGAGGGCTTGGGGAACCTTGGGAGGAATCCTTGGGAGGTAATGAGACCATAAATTCGTTGGGAATGAGTGGGGAGTCGAATGGATGAGAGGAGGGCTTGGTATTTATAGGGAAAGTGAGGGGACAAGGCATTAATGGCCAAGGGACACCTCACATGTGCTTTTCTCAAACCCATGTGCTCTCCCTTGTCATTTATCATGGAGTTAGGCCACATGGGGCCCCCAAAACAATAATTCATCACCCTTGGCCGGACAACCCTCAAAAGATCTCATGACATCATCATGACACCATTATGATGTCATTAAACATACCGAAACCCTAAAACTGTATTTTTACTATTCACTGAAAATTCAACTTTCTCAGAAAAATCCCAAAATTTCACATTAACCAAATATCAATGCTCTGATTTCAAAAATGAAATCCATTTTATAAAAATAATTTTCTAAATATTTTTAATTTAATTTTTAAATAAAAACACTATTCATCGAAAATTCATTTTTTTCAGAAAAAACCCCAAAAATTACCATAACATAATATCGATGCTCTGAGTTCAAAAATAAAGTCATTTTTATAAAAATAATTTTCTAATTATTTTTAATTAAATTTTTAATTAAAAAAAACACTATTCACCCGAAAAAACTAATACTTGAATAATAATTAATGAAACCGTTATTTAACTATTTTATTGAATCACATTACTTAATCAAGGTGCCTAGATTATTTTAAAACTTTCTTTAAGTGAGATTACTAATCCATTTGGTCATATTACTAATCCTAATCATAAAATCACTATTCATAATTTACTATTCATCAAAAATCAAGTTGATCTTATTAGACTCTAAATTTAGTACTGAACATAATTGCAGAAGACCATTTTTTGAAAATCATTACACATTTTTAATTATTTAGGGTTTACATAAACATATTTAAAATATCCTTTTTCTAAAATTCATCAAAAATATGCATACTATATTTATCTGGTCATTTCAAAATTCATAAACTTCATCATAAGAAGAAATCCCAATTTTTATTTAAAACAAGGATTACACAAGGTAGTTACGGTCTCGTTACATAACCCCTTATAATACCAGCATAGGACCTAAGAGTAAGGTGTGCTAGGGTGATAGAAGCTTGGGGCGGCTCAGTCAACATTGCCCGAGTAGTAATTTCTATCAGTTTGAACTTCTCACGAAGGCGATTTCGTTCCAGCTTCACATGATGAAGTTCGGCTTGGATTTGATCCAGAGCAAAGCCCAGTGGTGCTACCTCCTTCCCAAGCTCTGTTAGATGGGCTTCGATCGGTCCAAGACTACTAGGTGAGGCCATCGAATCTTCTTTCTATAATAATTAACCAAGATTACTTATATTTAGAGACAATAATCAAAACATTTTGTTCACAGCGGTTATGTTGACCGATGGTTATATAATAGTCAAAACCCACTGATCTCATTTTAATTATAATCATGTTTATCAAATAAAACATTTTTGTTGAGTATAACAATAACACATAAAATTAGGAAACAAAATTTATTTAAAAATTTCGGGTCGTTACAATCTTCCCCCCTTAAGAAATTGTGTCCTCGCAATTTTAAAATTGGGTTTTGAAATTTCATTGAATGTCCCACATCGAAAAAGGAGTCAGTAAAACTATTACTTTAAAATAAAGAAAGGGAAGTACAATGGTCACCCGAGTTAACCCACACTAGGGTTCCATGTAGGAAAACATGGACATGGAGGAAAAAACAAAGGGTCAAGTTCTGAGGGAGAGTGATAGAGAACATGATTAGGAGAAAGTTAACCATGAGAAAATCCCAAACTTATGATGTGTGTAAACGGTCTTTGATTACCTAGTAGGAAACGTAAACCAACAACATTTTTGTTTTACGTTTCTTTTCATAATTTTGAGGATTTCATTTACTACATAGAACAAAAACATAAGAAAATATACCTACCTTCAAGTAGAGTTTCATCCTTTAACAAGTCCCTACCAACACTAATCTTTTCTCCAAATGATGAGAATTCAAAAACACTTGGTCTCATAAAAGCACAAGAATCATCTTCTATAGAATCACATAATCTACAAAAGATTAACTATCTATTTCTTCTATCTTTAAACATTATCCCAAAAACAGAAAGGTTAAGCTAAAACAACTCTTCAAAAAGAAAGAATCTCATAGGAATGGAAACTACTTTTAAATCATCAAAGTTCCATGGTACTACCCAAATTTCATCATAGACCATTCCATAAATAATGGTCCTTAAAATTCCTCAAAACAAACCAAACTAAGATTGAAACCCAAATACAATAAGGATTTGATAACATAGTCTTCCAAAACAACTTCATTGTTCATCTCCAGACAACATCAACCACTCCTAACATCTTATAAAAAGTAGCTAACCTAAACATATTTTACCCAAGATAGGTTAGTCATTCCCATAAGTAACCTAAATTACTATAAGTTCACCTTAAATTCATCGATTCTTCAAAATATAAGTCAACCTTACTCCTCAATGAAAATACCGTAGTAATCTATTTACCTCAATCAAATATGGTTCCCAAAATAATGAACGTCTTCCAAAATAATAATCATATTTTAATCCCCTAATCATCCCTGTCATATTAATACGAAAATCGTCGCATTCCTATCACATTGGTTGTCGGAACATGTTCTTCCATTTCCCACCATTAACTAAGAAGAGAAAGCATAATTAGGGGCTTAAGTACTTAGCTAATAATCATGAAAAGGAACTGAAAGCATATAAGGATAACTTGTATATGAAAGGTATACCCTAACTTGTGATCTCCTAGGTTCCCATCTAGGTTATGAATGATCATATATTCTTATGTGAACCTTTATTTTATTTTATCTTTGTTCCTTTAACAATGGTTCATACCAAGCTTATGAATTTACCAAAGCATATCCCCCGGGAGTGTCGTAACCAAGAGTGTAGCAAGGCCCGTTGTCGTGTACCAGTTCCCGTTTGAGTCTAGCTCAAAGCGGTGTTTTCGGGTTTTACCCCTATGTACATCTGTGCCAGAGCCACCTCTACCTGCTCGTATCCAGACAGGGATGTATTTGCTTGGCAACCCCTTACTCAATACTCACCAAAATACCAGGAAGATTTCCTATATTAAACTTTTCTATAGGGTTCCTCCTAGAGTTTTCATATCCTAATTTCCACAAATAACTAAACCATCCTTTGATACCAACTATAGCATCCCGTCTTTTTATAACATAACTTTTCATTCCATTACACGGAACTGAGGATCTTTAAGGTTTAGTGTCTTGGAAACAAGGAACATAAAACATGAAACAAAAAAAAAACATTCTTCTTAAACACTTGAAAGGCTTCTCCTCATGTTCACCCTAGGCTCATTACTGCATCTCATAACCTGGGGACATACATCAAAAGGAAGGGTGAGCAGAAGGCCCAGCAAGGGAAACAAGTGAAACATTTTACATATGAACTTGAGATACATCAATAAAGTCATGAAAAGAACTTTAATGAATGAAAATGAAATCATGAGGCATATCATAATAAAAATAAAACTTTTTCATAACTTGAAGATGTGGCTACATCATTTAACATAGACAATCATGAACATATCACCAAGGTCCATCCCCAAGGTGTCATTTTAAAATTACCAAGGTTATTCACCAAGGTATCGTGAAAATTGTAATCTCTAGTGGTTACATCATTACCCAATGCATTGGAGCGCTATCAGGGCGCACCCTTAAATTTGCCTTTATTATCATGTGAGCCACATATATCATAATCAAACATTTCATAAATAACCCATATAGCATAAAGGAAATGGGTTTCATTTCATAATCATAACTTTTTAAAAACTTCTTTAAAGACATGATCTTTATATCACTTTAAAACCCACAGAAAAGGAAGGTGGGTCTCATGTATGTAAATCCCAGAATTTAAAATAGAACATTTTGGTATATATGTGAATACCCCTTTATAATAATGAGCTTTGAGTATTCACTCAATAATGTAAAAGAACTTTAGAAAAAGGGAGAGACATTTTGAGACGGAAATTCTGCAGCATAACGGCTATGTTACGAGGTTTTAGAAGACATTAAAAAGAGAGGGAAAATGGGTCAAACATTCATAAATGACCCATAAAACAGTATATGGACAGAATAAAAAGGATACATGATCATGGTAATGAAATTTCAAGGACATACCATTTGAAATGAAAAACATGGAAGGAAGACAAAAATTAGATTTCTCTTATGAAAGTTCGGCAGCCCAACGACGTTACTTAAACTTCAACAAAAATGATTTGAAAAGATCAAAGAGGGTCTCTCATCATGTGAACATAAGAGTTCAGTATGATAAATATATAGACAATGCCCCAACATAATTAAAAAGGAGCTTGAAAGATTTGACATGAAAGTAGAACTTCAAAACGAGAAGGGCGAAGAACCACTTAAAAATTCGGCAGCCTAACGGCGCCACTTAAAACATCAAAATACTGAATTGAAGCGATCAAATGGGGTCTCTCATCATATGAACATAAGAGTCCAGTATGATATATATAGAGATCATACCCCAATATAACAAAAAGGAACTTGAAATAATTGACATGAAAGTAGAACTTCAAAATGAGAAGGGTGAAGAACCACTTAAAAATTCGGCAGCCTAACGGTGCCACTTAAAACTTCAAAATACTGAATTGAAGCGATAAAATGGGGTCTCTCATCATAAGATCATAAAATATCAGTATGATAATTTAGAGATCATACCCCAACAAAATAAAAAGGAACATGAAAGACTTGAATGAAAATAGAACTTGAAAACGAGGAAGGTGAAAGAATCCCTTAAAAATTCGGCAGCCTAACGGCGCCACTTAAACATTCTTAAAAAGAATTGATGAGAGCAAGGGGGGGTCTCTCATCATATTAACATGAAATAGGCAGTAGGATGAATATAAAAGAACATCCTCTAACATAAGAACATGGAGTATAAAAGAAAAGACATAAAAGAGATTACTTGAAAAGAAAGAGAGAGGTCGGATCCCTTACCTTAAAATGTAACTCTTAAACCTCAAAGGTTGGGACCATGAGGGCTTGGGGAACCTTGGGAGGAATCCTTGGGAGGTAATGAGACCATAAATTCGTTGGGAATGAGTGGGGAGTCGAATGGATGAGAGGAGGGCTTGGTATTTATAGGGAAAGTGAGGGGACAAGGCATTAATGGCCAAGGGACACCTCACATGTGCTTTTCTCAAACCCATGTGCTCTCCCTTGTCATTTATCATGGAGTTAGGCCACATGGGCCCCCCAAAACAATAATTCATCACCCTTGGCCGGACAACCCTCAAAAGATCTCATGACATCATCATGACACCATTATGATGTCATTAAACATACCGAAACCCTAAAACTGTATTTTTACTATTCACTGAAAATTCAACTTTCTCAGAAAAATCCCAAAATTTCACATTAACCAAATATCAATGCTCTGATTTCAAAAATGAAATCCATTTTATAAAAATAATTTTCTAAATATTTTTAATTTAATTTTTAAATAAAAACACTATTCATCGAAAATTCATTTTTTTCAGAAAAAACCCCAAAAATTACCATAACATAATATCGATGCTCTGAGTTCAAAAATAAAGTCATTTTTATAAAAATAATTTTCTAATTATTTTTAATTAAATTTTTAATTAAAAAAAACACTATTCACCCGAAAAAACTAATACTTGAATAATAATTAATGAAACCGTTATTTAACTATTTTATTGAATCACATTACTTAATCAAGGTGCCTAGATTATTTTAAAACTTTCTTTAAGTGAGATTACTAATCCATTTGGTCATATTACTAATCCTAATCATAAAATCACTATTCATAATTTACTATTCATCAAAAATCAAGTTGATCTTATTAGACTCTAAATTTAGTACTGAACATAATTGCAGAAGACCATTTTTTGAAAATCATTACACATTTTTAATTATTTAGGGTTTACATAAACATATTTAAAATATCCTTTTTCTAAAATTCATCAAAAATATGCATACTATATTTATCTGGTCATTTCAAAATTCATAAACTTCATCATAAGAAGAAATCCCAATTTTTATTTAAAACAAGGATTACACAAGGTAGTTACGGTCTCGTTACATAACCCCTTATAATACCAGCATAGGACCTAAGAGTAAGGTGTGCTAGGGTGATAGAAGCTTGGGGCGGCTCAGTCAACATTGCCCGAGTAGTAATTTCTATCAGTTTGAACTTCTCACGAAGGCGATTTCGTTCCAGCTTCACATGATGAAGTTCGGCTTGGATTTGATCCAGAGCAAAGCCCAGTGGTGCTACCTCCTTCCCAAGCTCTGTTAGATGGGCTTCGATCGGTCCAAGACTACTAGGTGAGGCCATCGAATCTTCTTTCTATAATAATTAACCAAGATTACTTATATTTAGAGACAATAATCAAAACATTTTGTTCACAGCGGTTATGTTGACCGATGGTTATATAATAGTCAAAACCCACTGATCTCATTTTAATTATAATCATGTTTATCAAATAAAACATTTTTGTTGAGTATAACAATAACACATAAAATTAGGAAACAAAATTTATTTAAAAATTTCGGGTCGTTACATGGGGGTTGTCGATGGGTGTTTGGGGCTGTCCAGGGGGTCGGGGGGCAGTCTAGGGGTGTGGTGGGAGCTCCAATGGGGTGGGGAAGGGCTGTACAGGGGGTATACATGAGGGTGGGGGCTATCAAGTGGGTAAGTTTTATCTATTATCAATGTAAATGCTTAAATTTTCTTTAGTTCATGTTTTGATCTTCTGTTTTTGTGGTACAAATTATTGATTTGGTTTCTGGTTGATTTTGGGGGAGAGCGGAGGACTGCAGTGGATTTTTTTTAAAAAAAATTGTCTTTCACATCGGTTATTTTATAACCGACGTGATAAAGAAATCGAGAAGTGTTTATCACGTCGATTTTTTTCATAACTGACGTGATAAACATCTGTGGCATGATTTATCACGTCGGTTATGTAATAACCGACCTGATAAAGGACCTGGGAAATGCTTTATCACGTCGGTTAATCAATAACCGACGTGATAAACGGCCTGGGAAATGGTTTATCAGGTCGGTTATTTAATAACCGACGTGATAAACCATTTCCCAGGCCTTTTATAAAGTCGGTTATTGATTAACCGAGGTGATAAACCCCTCCCGGGACTGGTTTATCACGTCGGTTATTTAATAACCGACGTGATAAACCATTTCCCAGGCTTTTTATCACGTCGGTTATTGATTAACCGACGTGATAAACCCCTCCCGGGACTGGTTTAGCACGCCGGTTATTTAATAACCGACGTGATAAACCATAGCCCAGGAGTTTATCACGTCGGTTATTCAATAACCGACGTGATAAAGTCACCCGCACGTGTTTATGACGTTGGTTATTGTATAACCGACGTGATAAAGCCCCCCCCCCGGGTTTATCACAGCGGTTATATAATAACCGACGTTATAACCCCCCCCCCCCCCCCGTGTTTTTTCACGTCGGTTATTAATTAACCGACGTGATAAACACCGCGATGTTATGTATGTTACGTCGGTTTTTAAATAACCGACGTAAAAAACTTTATTTATAACATATTTCGTATTAACGTCGGCTAAAACCCGACGTAAAAAATGAAAAATAACTGACGTAAATAACATTTTCTGCACTAGTGTCCAAAAAATCTAGGCTTCCAATGTACCAAAAATCACCAACAAATCGCTCCCAGGTCAAGGGGAAGGGTCTCTCCAGCCTTTGCGAGAAGTTGAAAATGTGTTAGGGTTGAATTAGGGGGGAAACGAGCCCTTAAGGGTCTAATTCGGATTAGATCCACGGTTTAAGGAGGGCCACCTATACGCCGCACGATTAAGCCGCACAGTTTGGAAAATTGTGCGTCAACCATGCGGGTGCTACTACCTTAAGCCACCCCTCGCACGGTTGGCTCACACAGTTAGACAAACCGTGTGTCAATCGTGTTTTTTCCTCTATCCACAACATGCATGGATTCACCTGGGTGGTCGCATGGTTTAGTCAAACCATGTGCCTACCCAGTGACCTTTGTTTTCCCTTACACGGTTTCCTAGAGGTGTTGCACGGTTTCTACTAACCGTGCTCAAACCGTGAACCTCTAGAAAAGCCCCAAAAACATTCCAAACCTCCTTCAAACCTTCTCAAAATTAACCCAATTACTTTATATACTTAAAACGCATAAATAAAGGGTTAATTACCAGAAACCAGGGGTGCTACATGTTTCGAGGTAAGTGAAATCGTCATTTGATGGCTCGTGATTCTCAGTAAAATTCACCTCTTTTTCTTTCCCTTTATAGGATGTCTCAACAAAGTGTGATTCATTCTTCTTTGCTTCAAGAGATGCTTTATAGAGGTTACAAAGATGCTCTGGGTTTTGGCAAACTCGGGACCAATGTCACTTAGAATAACACCTATAGTAGCAACCTTCAAGATTCTTCAGAGTGTTTGAGTTGATATTTCTTTGATTCTGGTATTCATTTCAAGCAGGCTCATGGTTACGACCACGTCCTCGACTGTGCCTGTAGCCAAAACCACGTCCACCGTGAGAATCACGTCCCCGACTTCTTTCGTGATTATTTTCATGAAATATAGCATTTGCTTTAGGAAATGCTACTGCTGAACCAATAGGATGCGAGTGATGATTTTTAATCAAAAGTTCATTATTCTTCTCTATTATAAGTAATGATGATATGAGATCGGAATATTTTATATACTCTCGCAAGCGATATTGATGTTGTAGGGTGATTTGAGATGCATGAAATGTCATAGAATGTCTTTTCAAGCATATCGGCATCTGTAATCTCAATACCACAATACTTTAGGTATGATACAATTCTATACATGGTAGAATTGTAATCACTGGCCCTTTTTATAGTCTTGGAAGCATAAAACGTTCCATTCAACACGGGTTACTGGAAGAACAACCTCCTTTTGATGATCATATCTCTCTTTCAAATTCTTCCAGAGCTTATATGGATCTCTTTCTGTGAGGTATTCACATTTCAAACCCTCATCGAAATGTCTTCAGAGGAAGATCATTGTCTTTACTTTATTTTGGAGGGTTTATGAAATATTTTCTTCAATTGTTTCAGTGAAATCTATTGATTTGAAATGCATTTCAACATCCATTGTTCATGGCATGTAATTACTTCCGATAATATCAAGAGTGGTGAATTCGAGTTTCACAAGATTTAACATGATGATAATTAGGAGAGGGGAAAAATTTTATTATTATTCAAAATGACAATACAACAACAATTTACATTTGGGTTAAAGAAAATAAAATGGTATGAAAAACATTAAAATTAGGTTAATATTATTATTTAATATTATATATATATCACCTTAATCGGTTAATAAATCTTTCACCCGGGGTTTGAAATAAATAAATCAATACATTGTATTAATCATTTAAAACTTTTTTGCGTGTACTGATTTATTAATTAGACTGTTCAATCAGGCGGTGCAAAATAAATAAATTTAAATCGTTTGAACATGCGGCAACCCGATCTTTATGACGGTAATTAAATAAACCACATCAACCGTTCAATCTAATGGTAAATAAATAACATTCTATAAATAATTAGAATCGTCCAACTAAGCGGTGAAAAATAAGGTTTAAGATGGAAATAATAAATAATTAGAACTGTCCAACCATACGGTAAAAATAAAAATAAAAAACACATTTTTCTCTCTTATTGAGCGTTCGTGCTGATAACATGTTGTGAAAATAAAAATTGGAACGAGTAAAATTAAAATAGCGGAGAAAGGTAAGTAAAAAAAGAAAAACAAGTATTTTATTAATGATTTCGGAGTTTCTCTTCTGTCAGCAGTAGCAGTCCAGGGAGGATTGTGCTGCCCTTTAAAAGGCTATGCACCATGGTGGGTGGGGGGGGATTAGTGGGGGTGGGCACCCCACCCCCATTGAAGATTGCAGCCGCCTTTCCGGCGACTGCCTAACAAAATTATAAATTTGCATTAATTAATTATTTAGATAAATTTAATTTAACATATCAATTAAATACATTAATGTTTCAATTGCATATGAAGAAGTCCATTTAAATAGTTTCTCCATGGAACATTTGATTGCGTGTTAGAAAAATTCTGTATGGCTAATCAAAAAGAGAGTAGTATGTCCTCATTTCTTTTCCAGCTTTTCTTATTTGCTTTTGAGTTTATCAACAAATATTTGAAGAAAGAAGTCTAATAGATTTGAGATGAGTGACAAGCATACAAAAATAATTTTATCATTGTTTGTACCATCATTTTCACACGTACCATAATCTTATATCTTAAATCCGATTTAATTAGGGTTTCAATTCCATTTTTTTTATTATCAGGTTGATCTATATTCCTATCTATAGCAATGAATGCTGCTTTATATCTTCAAATATTTTGTCAAACAGTCAAAAAAGGATGCTTGTGAGCTGAGCGGTTGTCAGCAAGGATGCCAACCATGATTCAGGGCTGATTCAATGCATTGGGAGAGAACCTAAAGATTCCAACCACCAAATCGTTAATGAGAGCAAAAGCAGTAAGATGGAGACATGCTTGGCATGCTGGTTTAAAGGTCAGTTTTTTTTTTTTTTTTTTTTGCCCCCAAATTCATTATGTATCCAGAAAGGAAAAAACATCTACTGTTATGATGCAAAATCAAATCACAAGAAAAAAGATAAGTTACAGTAAATTCCTATTAGGAAAACCCTTTCACCATGCCAGAGCCAACAAAAACTGCTTCAAGTAGTATAACTAAAAAAAACTCTTCTCAACACCTACATGCACCTTTCTGCATTTCCCAGGTGGTATTCACCTTCAAAGTTTACCTAGAATTGATGAGCAAGCGCAGCACCGTCTTCATTTGAGGCCTTGCAACAGCTGACAAAGTCACACAACTAAGAGCAATCTGCAAAACTGCCAGCATCTGGCTTCTAATGGCAAGTGATTCTCCGAGGATCTTCGGATCTAAAATGTGATCCCATTTATCTGGCTGCGCCGAATTGCTCAACACCCACTTCGCCAACTCCATTCCTTCACTTACCGCTGGCTTACCGGTCAGCAGTTCCAACAGCACGACCCCGAAGCTGTAGACATTCCCTGCAGTTGTCACCCTCATTGTATATGCGTATTCTGCCATGCAAAAGGAACAAAACATAAGTCATTCATTCAAAAACCCTGTACTGTTGAGGGTAGTAAAATTATCACCTGGTGGGATATAGCCAGCAGTACCAGCAACTGTGGAAAAGCTTGAAGAGCTTTTTGAGAGATCCATCACCCTGTAGAGCTCCACATCTCCTACCAACGGCTCCTTCATGGATTTCAGCAGAACAGTTTTACTTGACAGGTCGAGGAGTAGTAGCGGACCAGAAGCGAGGCCATGGAGGAAAGCAATGCCCTGGGCAACCCCAAGAGCTACACTGTAACGGCTTGCCCAATCCATGGCATTGGCATTTTCCGGGCTGCCATGAAGAACGTCAAAGAGTGTACCTTTTTGTGCATATTCATACAAGACATAGGCGCTGTCAACCGTCAAAACATAGGCCAGAGGGATCATGATGTTGGAGTTGGTCATCTTCCCCAAGGAATGCAGCTCTTCCCCGAATCTGTCATGGCAGCCCGGATGGAATATCTTGTCCGTCCAGTTAAGCTTCTTGACAAAATAAACCATTCCGGATGGCATGGTGGCTTTGTAGTAGGTGGAAAACCTTGTTTTGTGGTTAATGTTGGATGGCAGTGAAACAGCATCCATAGCTTTGGCAAGGTTGATGTTTGATTTGTGTATGATATTCGCAGTCAAGAGATTGCTTTGGACGACGACCTGCACGGGGGACAGGCATTCCCCTGAATGCCCATGCTCATTACTAACTCTGTAAATCCGTCTATAAATCATAAAGGTCACAAACGTGATTGCCCCAACAGCAAGAACACCAACCGGAGCAGCAATTCCAATAGCTTTCGCGATTGATTTCCCATTCTTTTTTGCACCTGCGGCCGTTGTATTAACTAGATGTGCATTCCCAGTCGTAACAACATCAACCATGTGTTGGAACGGTGGAATTTCTCCTGAGAGATTATTGTTTGAAAGTACCAATTTGATCAGGGAAGATAATCTTGAGGCTAGGACATCTGGAATTTTACCAGAGAAGCTGTTGTTTGAGAGATCCAAAACTTCCAACTGGGGGAGTTCCGAAAGAGTCCGCGGTATAGGCCCTCGAAAACCATTGGTACTGAGATTCAGAGCAATCTGCAAGCTATCAGGCATCCGAGGAATCTCTCCACTTAGTTGATTATTTCCTAGTTGAAGTTCTAGCAGGCGATTCACACTCCTTATAGAAGATGGTATTGAACCCTTGAGAGAGTTGTCCTGCAAGCACAAGTTAGTGAGATTCTGCAATTTTGAAATGGAAAGGGGGAGAGGACCGGTGAGTGAGTTGAAGCTGAAATTCATTATCAACAAACTTCCAAGCTCGGTGATCCTCTCTGGTATACTTCCTCCCAGTCTGTTTGATTGGAGCTTCATGATGCGGAGATGGCTCAGCTGTCCAAGCTGCGGCGGCAGTGTCCCAGTCAGTTGGTTGTTTGCTAAATTCAGCAAAGTAAGAGCTCCACAAGAACCCAATTGGGGCGGTATTGTGCCATTAAAGCCATTGTTATCCAGCTCCAAATAAGCCAGGTTCATACAAGTTAGTGCAGAAGGGATGGGTCCGCTGAGAGAGTTGCTTCCCAGTCTCAACCTCACCAGGCTCGAAGACAAATTCATGGGGATTTGGCCCACTAAACGATTGTTAGTCAGATCAACAGACTGGAGATTCTGCTGCGACAGAAGCTCCGGCCGGATCTCCCCGCCTATCCGGTTATAGCTTAGATCTAAGGCGTGGAGAAAACTGGTAATCCCAGGAGGGATCAAACCAGTAAAATTGTTCTCGTTCGCGGCAAAGCGTAACAGGGATCTGACTGTCGCAAGGCTTCTCGGGATCTCTCCCTTCAGATAATTCGACGAGAGAACCAGCACTTCAAGCTTGGAGAGCTCGCCGATCCTGTCAGGGATGGAACCAGAAAGATGGTTATCGCTGATGTCGAGAAGCGTCAGGTTCGTATATTCTGTAATCCGTTCGGGGATCTCACCATCTAGGGCATTCTTGGCGAGCAGGAGCGTTTCCAAAGCCATTGCCTGCCCTAATTGAGTTGGGAGGGAGCCACTGAAAAGGTTGCAGGAGAGGTTCAGCCCTCTGAGCGCCACCAATCCGTCGAACTGCAAATAAATCTTGCCGCTTAATTCATTATAGGACAAATCCAAGATCTGCAGGGCCGCGAAGCCATCAAAATCCGGCAGATTTCCAGAGAGCAGGTTTCGACTGAAATTCAAGAGGCGCAAACCCTTCAGCCCGCCGCATCCGCCCAGGAACCCGTTCGGGATTGACGTCAGGCTGTTGTTGGAGAGATCAAGAGTCTGCAGTGACTCAATTTTGCAGATCACAGACAAGATTTCAGTGCTGGAGATATTAAAACCAGGGAGGGCAAGGGCTGTAACTGAAGAGTCACTGCAGGTAACTCCTTTCCACGCACACGGGTCTTCGTTCAGGGTCCCGCGTTTCCATGGAGACGAAGTTGCGGCGTTGCTGATGAGCTCCGATAACCGTAACATTAACTCTGTCTGGTTTGAGGACAGCCGGGAATTGCCCACGGGAAGGGCCGCGAAGAAGAAGAAGAAGAAGAGTAAGAATATAGGCGAAAAAGTCGCAGCGTACCTGGAGATCATTCTCTCAGTCCTCGCGCTTTGAGCGATCGTTGGAGAAAATCCTTGTTGCAGGTTTTAACTGAAGCTACGTATAAGGAAGAGTAGAATTATATGCTCATGGTTGAAGATGACGAATAGCATAACAGAGTTCAGAGACTAACAAGAGGGAAGAGTCGGGGTATCTTCGGCGTGAGGAAGGGGACGAGGGGCCTAGCCGTGTCGGGAATGCCATGTCGTTGACTGCTTCCAAGGGACATTGGGTTGACTTGACTCTCCACCAGTGTGACACTTGTCAGTCTCTGGCTGGGCAACGGTGGGCCCATCCGTGACCACATATCCGCCATCTCATATATATATATATATATACGTAGGTATATGTTTTAATTTTTTTACTAGCTAAAGTTTAATTTATTGTCGAAAATGCATTTTTTGGCTGTCCGGGCGTTTTTTTTTAATATTTGAAATGATTGAAATGTTGACGAACGTGAAAAAGGTTGATCCTGTTTAAAGTAAAAATATGTCAACTTATTTTATAAATGCACAGCGTTAAAATTTTGTTTTGACGGGTCAAGTCTTCTACAACCATGGGTACCACTGTTGTGGTTGGTTATGTTAGAAAGATTAGTCATCAAATGCAATGATTTGCGGGTTTACTATTAATCATGATGTTTACAAAAACATCAAATAAGAAAATTGAATAAGTGAAACCAAACAACAAATTTGATATATAGATAGATCATAAACGATTCTCAATTAATTGAATGACAAACTTACATAAACAATTCAAGCATCAATATTAAGAAAGTTTGCATAAATCAATATTGAAAGATAAGAAACATAAATTAGGGGGGGAAATATAGTATTTACTAGTTATAGCCGTTTTTGATCTACCTATATGACATATATTGGGGGGGGGGGGGTTGCGGAACACAGATGATCCATCCAACAAAGTCGACTAAAGATTGAGTTTACTAAAGCTCTACACAAAAAAGGAAAACAAAACCATAAGCAAATTGATGAACTTAATGTCACACTTTAGTAAAATAAACTTGTAGAAATTGAATAACATTAGGATATAGCACGCTTCAGACCACGTTGATCCTACATGCATGATAAAAATACCACCTCGCATTCTTTTTTATACAAAGAAAACAGATAGTAGACTTACAAATATAGATAAGAAAGAAAACAAGCTGATGTAACCAAAAAAATTAGCTGCATACTAAACTCTTGTCACTCCAGGAACCTGAGGAAGGTAACATATATTCTTGTATTTCATGGACTCACTCATGTTTACAGGAGACACAAAACATAAACATGGTTACAACACAAAATTGGAAAAATAAACAAAATAGAGCTTACAAATCCAGACCCACACCAAGAGCCGGGAAAGAATATGCGGAATTGTTAGGGTTTAAATCCTCCGAACAATGTCGTCATACTCCTTAGAGTTTACAGCGTGCGAACTCCCCACAAGAACGAAGCTCCCGAAATCAGGCGTAAGTGCCATTGTCGTCAAAGCTATAGATCGACACTCCATTCTTCGGCTCTCTCTTTTCTCTCTCGGTTTATCTTGGTGGGAATTCAAAATCTCACTCTGTCACTATAAGAACCCGGATCTTCATTTCAGGTATGGATCTTGATTTCGGTTTGTTTTTTGAGGAAAAAAAATAAAAAAAAAGATTTTTTGAGTACACGCCGTGTACTTTCATGTACACGCCCTGTACCCAGTAGCCACGCACAGCCGCGTACGGACCATGTAACGGCCGAATACATGACCACGTGGTGACCTGACATACCCGCTTAAGTTGAGGGCCGGTTAAGGCTACTACACGACGTGTAGTTTTAAATAATATGCCATGTAGTTTTTCTTTTATTTGATGTATCGAAAGGGGGTCGCGTTTCATATCTGGAACCATCTCCTTCTGCCCGTGTTTTGTACAAGAGCGTTGTGTAACGACCGACAAACTCTAAACCCCTCCCGATTCTCCATCCGAGCTCTGATTGAGACATCGTCGGGTGCATTTGAATCCCATCAGTGAGTTATCAAAACCCCTAAAGTCTTTCTTCGCGATTCCTCCTCTCTTGCAAGTTATTCAAGGTTGGGCGTTTTTCACCATTTTGTAGATCTACGCTGTTCCAGGGCGATTCAAGGGCCGACGTTCAAGTATATCGATCGTACGACATCGAGGTACGTGGTTTGTGCCTTTTGTTGTTTGTATTTGGATTATATATGATCAAGTGCCGCATGCCCACATTTTGGGTATTGCTTGACTTGGAATTAAACCCTGTTATTTACCTGTTATGGTTTAACTAATTGAATAAGGGTTGTTGCTTATGTGTATGGTTAAATACCTTATCTAAGGGACACCTCATGGGTGCGTTTCCTTTGATTGATTGTTTATGATCATTTGGTCTTGGTTGCCTATGAGACGTACCTTGTTTTCCATGCCTTGTTTGATTAGGATGGAGTTTAAATAATTATGTGAAATGTATGTGATATGCATTGCGAATGTTTACCCATGTAGTAGTTATAGATTACACGAGCTGCTTTGATATGATATGCACGCTATTTATTGTTCCAATGGACCGTGAGAGGCTTGGATTAGGAAGACTGAGGGGACTTCTAGATAATTTGCACAGACTGTGAGTGTCTTGGTGTAGATAGTTGACCCGAGGGGATTAGATTATGAGAGATTTCCCAGGTGATTGTTTATATTTGATGTTATGTTGGACCAAAGGGGTTAGTCCGTGAGAGCTTCCCCAGAGGGTCATTTGTGAATAAATGAATAATTGTGACACGTCTGTCAAGCCAAAAAATAAGCTTGGATTCGGTCTTACTTGATTGCTTAGATGGTCTTTTGAGACGTTTGTTTTGTTACTTTACACGAGGGATACAGAGCTTAGGCTAGATTCCGAGGTTACTTGATTCAATGGAATGAATACATGATAAATGTAAATGAATGTAATTGAAAACAGTATGATTGTTTACTTTTGAGTACTTCCTAGTTTATTACTTCATTTTTGCATATTGTCTGCTATATATATATTCACTGACAGTTAGACACAAATCTTTTGGTTGTTGCCTACTGAGATTCATCTCACACCCTATTTGGGTAATGCTTTTGGACCCAAACAGACTATATGATTACAGATATAGATAGGGGCAATCACCCTTCTTCATCAGGTACTTGATTTCAGTTAGAGCTGGAGAGCATGAGACCAAGCTGATGCTTGCGATGCTACTGAAGTTTTACTTGTTTCTTTTGTACTTTGGTTTCTGTATTGCTTTCCAGCATTGTGTCTTGTTTGGATGCTTTCTTAGATACATATGTCATGCATCATATATATATATATATATATTGTGGCTTCTGTTGGATTTACTTTCAGTCTTCTGTTGTTTTACTTTTTGTGGTATACTGCTTCCGTTTTTGTTTTATATTTATGTTCCGTTGTGTACTATGCCAATGAGGGCATAATTTCCCCAATGCCTTACCTTATCCCTCCCTGCTAGTCGGAAGCCTCTGTCATTTGGGGAAATGCGCTTGAGGTTATGTGACTAACCGGGTTCGGGGCACTTTTGGGTGGCACCCGGATCCGGGACGTTACAAGTGGTATCAAAGGGAGCTTTCGATCCTCCGACCTGTGGGTTATGGGCCCACTTGGATAGAAATTTGGTGGATCATGTTTGAACTTTAATTGAATTTTGTTAAGATATGAGATGAATAAGAATGCCAAACTTTGATTCGTGGGGAGTATGGGCTCTCACGGATCAGAACTTAGCATGCCTTGGCCAAATTTTTAGATTTTGGGGTTCTGAAGAAGTTTTAGAGGCTTACTGTCTGGAAAATCCAGAAAACACAACGTGTAATGTTATGAACACATGCCATGTGTTCTTCTGTTCTGGAAGAAATGACTTTTCTTAAGTACACACCGTGTACCGTATATACACGTCGTGTAATTATTGACCGTGTGACTGACCGTGTGAGCAGAGACATGGGGTTGGTAAACTTTTGGTGGAACACACCATGTATTAGGAGTACACGTTGTTCTTTAGTCGACCGTATATCCGGCCGTGTGACTAACGACACAGGTGAATGAAATTTTTGTTGTACATGCTGTGTCTAGAGTGTGCATGCCATGTAGTGTTACACTAGTAAAACCATGTAGTTCTAGCTGTGTAGAAGTACCTGGGTAGGAGGGAATATTCAAATACACGCCGTGTCACAGGAGGAACACGCCGTGTGTATGGGGTGTTACACGACCAGATTTGTAGGGGTACACACCCATGTTAAGGCTTAAAGGAACATGTTGTGTAGTGCTTCTACATGCTGTGTAACCCTCTTTTGAAAAACTTGAATGCTTTCCTTCACCTGTTCTATTCCTGCACTTCTGAGTTGCAGTTTTCATTAATCTCGTACTGAGGTGTGCGCTTGACCTTTCAGAGTCATGCCACCAAGACGTCCTCTGGTTGTACGCTAGGTACATGGCAATGATCAGACACCGGAAATGGTAGATCAAGGACTACCAGTAGATCCTCCTATCGTGCCCATCTTGGCACCGACTGTTATACCAGACGAAGGGGCTGATGCAAAATTCTGTGAAGGATTTATAAGGATGATGTAGACTTTTTAGGGAGCACCATATCCTGCCCCAATTATGGTAGAGTTGACGCGGGTGTTCCAGTAGAAGCATCCTTCCACTTTTTCAGGGGATGGAGGACTACAGGCTGAAAAGTCATGGTTGGAGGCCATGCTTTCTATCTTCGAGTATTTGGAGACAACTCCTGAGAGGAGAGCGAATCTCGTGACTTACATGCTATGTGATCCTGCTAAGAGATGGTGGAATGTTATCTCACAGGCGAGACGTCCTCAGGGATGACTTGGGAAGAGTTTCATAAGACCTTCTATGATTACTTCTACCCTGAGATGTTGAGGGCCGACCGAGCTTGGGAGTTCATGAATTTAGAGCAGGGTTCTCTTTCAGTGATGGATTATTCTTCTCACTTTATAGAGCTTCAACGCTTCACACTTATCTTAGGAGGTGATGAGTTATCACTGGCTAAGCGATTTGAGGATGGTCTCAGGTACGACATCCAATCGCAGGTGAATGTTTTCAGGATGACTTCAGTGACTGCTACAGTAAACCAAGCACTGATTACTGAGCGCAATCTAAGGGAGTTTGGAGCTGTGTTCTAGGGCAGTTCAACATTCAAGGTTGGTACTCCTTCGACTGATAGGAAGAAGCGTCGTAGGGAGCTTCCACACGACGTATCTTCAGGTAGCCAGGTGAGGTGCTACTAGTATGGGAAGAGTGGGCACATGAGACCACAATGCCCGAGAGACCCAGTTGAGTGCCGATCTTGCAGCAAGATGGGTCATCTTCAACATTTTTTGCATGATTTTCTCACCAGCAACTAGTGAGAGGGGATCTGTTATGACTCCACATATAGGATCGGGGCCACCAGTTCCTCATCAGTAAGGGAACTGAAGTTTTTTAGGCCGTTTAGGATGAGGGGGTGGCCATGGTAGCCAGATGAAAAATTTCCAGTGACAGCAAGGTAGATCAGCTCAGGGTAGCTAGAGAAGGTCGCAGGGTCACGGTACAAGTTAGACTTTTGCAATGGAGAAGACCCAACAAGAGCAGGATCCCAGACCCTCTACAGTTAGAGGTACAATTCTAGTTGCCTCAGTTTTAGCTTCTGCACTTTTTGATATAGGGGATTCCCATAATTTTATATCTGTTTCCATTGTGGAGATCCCTGGGCTCTATATCTTTACTTTTGATGATGTCATGACACTAGACACTTCATTGGGAATTACGATGACTAGTGTACGTCAGTGCAAGGAGTGAACTCTTGATATTGGTGGGTGCTACTTCTTATGGGACCTCTATGTCTTAGAGATGATAGGCTTTGATGTCATTCTCATAATGGATTGGTTGGTCTCCTTTCAGGCTTTTGTTTACTACTATCGCCATAGGATGAGTTTCACGTCACCAGAGGGTAGATCCTTTCTACACAAGGGCAAATGGGATGTCCAGACGAGAAGAGAAGGACCCGAGCATTATGGGTTGGGAGGAATTATAGCCCAGATTGCTAGTTTATATCTGGATGACCATGAGACTTCACATATGGACTTTCTTCCAGTGGTGGATCGTTTCAGAGATGTCTTTCCAGATGACTTTTCAGGTTTACCTCCAGAGCGAGAGGTGGATTTATCTATTGAGATTATTCCAAGAGTGGAACCAGTGTCCATTCCTCCTTATAGGATAACTAAACTAGAATTATAGGATCTCAAGAAGTAGTTAGAGGAGTTATAGGCAAAGAGTTTCATCCAACCTAGTACTTCTCCTTGGGGTTCACCTGTCCTTTTTGCGAAGAAGGCGGATTGTACCCTCAGACTTTGTGTGGATTATCCGAAGCTGAACCAGTTTATGGCCAAGAATCGATATCCCTTGTCGAGGATTAATGATATATTTGATTAGCTTCGAGGAGCTCGGGTGTTCTCAAAGATTGAATTGAGATCCTTTTATCATCAGTTGCATGTTAGACCATCAGATATACTTCTTACAACCTTTGAGAGCAGGTATGGTCTATACAAGTATTTGGTTATGCCATTCAGTCTCACAAACACGTTGACAGTTTTCATGGAACTAATGAACTGAGTGTTTCATCCTTATTTGGATTCTTTTGTGGTAGTATTCATGGATGATATATTGGTTTACTCTCACACTCGACACGACCATGCCATCCATCTTGAGATCGTATTGAGTATACTGAGAGAGAATCAGTTATATGATAAGCTCTCAAAGTGACACTTTTGGATGGACCATATTCATTTCTTGGGCCATGTCATATCAAAGACAGGAGTATTAGTAAACCCAGAGAAGGTGAGAGCGGTAGTTTCCTGGGAGCATCCAAAGAACGTCTTTGAGGTACGGAGTTTTTTGGGGCTGTCTGGTTACTACAAATGCTTTATTCAAGACTTTTCATGGTTAGTAGTGCCACTGATGGGCCTGACTAAGAAGACACTACTACAAATATGGCATTTATCAGCGCTAGAAAAGTCGATTAATAGCGCTAAAAAAACACTGTTAATCGAGGCAAAGATACGGGGGGGGGGGGGGGGGGTCCCTTTTATCAGCACTCAGAAAAGTGCTGATAAAGGCCCCTTTTATAGTGCTAAAAAGCGCTGGTAAAATGGGTCTTTTATCAGTGCTAAAAAAAGTGATGATAAAAAGGTCTTTTATCAACATTTTTTTAGCGCTGATAAAAGACACCTTTTATCAGCACTTTTTTAAGCGCATATAAAAGTAAAAAAAAATTAAAAAAAAAGTTAAAAAGAATATATAATGCGGGGGGGGGGGATCTTTTCATAGCGCTTGACCCCCCCCTTATCAGCGCTAGGCGGACCCCCTCACACTCTCCCACATGCTGCCATTGCCCACGCATCCCCCACATGCCCGCACACCCCTCCTTGCTTCCACCCGAACTCGAACCCGCGACCTCCCCCCTCGCGCGTCTGCACCTTTACCACCAAGCCATTTCATTTTTTCTCTATTTAATGATATATCTATTTATTTTTATATATATAGTTATATTTATTCGTATATTAATATAGATTCATATTAATATAAATATATTTAGTTATATTAATACATATATATTTATTAATATATTAATATATATATATATTTATTAGTATATTAGTATATATTTATATATATTTATATATATATATAGTTATATTTATTCGTATATTAATATAGATTCTTATTAATATAATTATATTTAGTTATATTAATACATATATATTTATTAATATATTAATATATATATATTTATTCGTATATTAATATATATTTATATTTATTTATATATGTATATATAGTTATATTTATTCGTATATTAATATAGATTCATATTAATATAAATATATTTATTTATATTAATACATATATATTTATTCATATATTAGTATATATATATTTATTCGTATATTAATTTATATTAATTTATATTTATATTTTTATTTATAAATTTTCATCCATATATTTATTTGTATATTAATATATATTTATAAGATTAGTTTTAAATCAATTTATAAAATATGTTTTTTATGTGTGTTTATAAATAAATAAATAAATAAATACATACATATATACAACACACACACACACACACATTTATGAATATATATATATATATGTGTGTGTGTGTATTTAAAAAGCCATAGAATGTTAAAATGACCATAACTTCTAATCCAGAAGTCCGTTTCAACTTCACAACTAGTCAAATCGAAGAAAATGAAATAGTCTTCGATATGATATGTCATACAGGCCTAGCATACATCTGAATCAAAAGTTATATCTATTTGAATGTTAAAAAATCGGGGTATCTTGACTAAAACTCAATTTGGAGGCCTTATGGGCCTTTTTGGGCCTTTGAAAATGTGATATAAGGTTCCCTTTGGTCACTAGCACTTAGAGCTCGTCGCAAGCTTCGATTTGATATGCTATAGAGCTCAAACGGACACCCAAATCAAAAGTTATGACCGTTTGAAGTTTGAGTTACATTTTCAACTTATTTTAGATCTTTTTATTGATTTTTTGATTTTTTGTGTCTTCATATTGTTATTAAATGATTATTACTCGATGATAATTAGCAAATTATTAATTAATAATATTTTTATAATATTTTAAAGCCATTTTCACTAAATGATTATTAAATATATTAATAATAATATTTTTTTTTGTGTCTTCAAATTGTTATTAAATGATTATTACATTTTCAATATATTATTTTTCATGATTTTTTTTGAAATATAATCTTTATCAACGCTAGGAAAAAGTGCTGATAAATCCCCCCTTTATCAGCGCTTTTTTTAACGCTGTTAAAGGGCGGCGCTGCGGAAACCCAGTTTTGTGGTAGTGAGGGTGCAAAGTACTTATGGAAATATTCCTATGATTCATCCTTTTAGGAGTTTAAGGGGAGATTGACTTCAGTACCGATACTAATTTTTCCAGAACTAAGTTAGAGTTACACTGTTTACTATGATGCATCATGTATCGGGCTTAGAGCAGTGCTTATACAGGGGGAAGGAGTCGTTGCGTACGAGTCTTGGTATTTGAGGCCACATGAGAGAAACTACCCTATGCACGATCTTGAGTTAGCCACGGTTGTTCATGCTTTATGCTGTTGGAGACATTACTTACTGGGAGAGTGTTTTGTGGTGTACATAGACCACAAAAGTCTCAAATATATCTTTACTCAGTGTGATCTGAATTTGAGATAGCGAAGGTGGGTTGAGTACCTTCATTCTTTTGACTTTGAGCTTGCCTACACATTTGGGAAAGGCAACACAGTGGCTGATGCGTTGAGTAGGAGGACTCATATACAAGCAGTTCAGGAGGCCAATAGTGAGTGAAAACTTATGTCTCTATTCTCTGAGATGCATTTGGAGGTGCACAATAGACAGGGGCAAACATTTCTTTCTTATATAGCTGTTACCTCTACTCTACTGGATCAAGTGCGAATGAGGTGGATATCAAATTCCAAGGGCCTAGTCCTACGGGAGACTGTATCTGGTGAGGAACCTACTCTTGGGTGGAACGTAGGTGAGGATGAGGTTTTACATTTTCATGGGCGCGTATGGGTGTCGGTAGACATATGCAAGGAGCTGTTGTGAGATTTTCATGCCTCAGTATGGGTAGTTCATTCTGGTGTCACCAAGATGTATCGAGATCTACATCGTTAGTATTGGTTTCCAGGCATGAAAAGGGATGTAGCTAGTTTTGTTATGATATGTTCCACATATCAGTAGGTGAAGGCGGAGCATCAGCGACCGATAGTGCTTTTACAATAGTTACCCATTCCCAAGTGAAAGTGGAATGATGTCGCGATGGATTTCGTGATGGGTTTACCAAGGTCACCTTGAGGAAATGATGTTGTATGGGTTATTGTCGACAAAATTATGAAGGTTGCACATTTCCTACCAATCATCGAAACCTTTAGTGTTGATGATCTTGGAAAGTTGTACATCCGAGAGATAACACATTTTTTCAGGGTTCTACACTCTATCATTTTAGATAGGGATGCCCGATTTACTTCTCATGTCTGGCAGGGACTACAGAGGGATTTGGGTACATAGGTACTTCTAAGTACAACTTACCATCCACAAACAAATGGCCAATCCAAACACACAATTTAGGTTTTGGAATACATGCTTTGAGCATGCGTCCTAGATTTCGAGGGCTCTTGGTAGAGACACATACCCCTAGTGTAATTTTCCTACAATAATAGTTTTCAGGCAACAATTCAGATGAAACATTATGGGGATTTATATGGTAGTCCATGTTGATCACCCCTATGTTGGCTGGTGGCAGGAGAGGTAGCTATACTGGAACCTCATCTTGTCCAGGAGACCACTGAGCAGGCGAAGTTGTTTCAAAAGAGGATGGCTACTAAAAAGTCTCGCCATAAATCTTATGCTGATCGACAGAGACGACCTATTAAATTTGAGGTCAGATATAAGGTTTTCCTGCTTGTCACACCAAGGTTGGGACATAGGAGGATTAGGAAACAGGGGAAGATTTCACTGTGATACGTTGGGCTATTTGAGGTTTTAGAGAGAGTTAGTCCAGTTGCCTATCGGTTACAGTTACCTCAGAGGTACCGGGATATGCATGAATTTTTTCATGTTTCTCAGCTACGACGTTACTTTTCAGATCCGTCTCATGTTTTTCAACCCAAAGAGGTTGAGTTGGAGGTGGATGCATCCTTTGAGAAGCACCCTATTCAGATTGTGGATCGCAACACGAAGGTTCCCCATGGTGAGTTTGTTCCTATGGTATGGGTTCTATATCAGCACAAGCAAGTGCAGGATGATACTTGGGAGAGAGAGGCCGATGTGCGATTGCAGTGGCCGGAGTTGTTCGCAGATTCCTCTTCCCTACCCTTGGAAGGGAAATTCAGGGACAAATTGCTTTAAGGGGGGTGTTTGTAAGAACCTAGATCTTCATTTCAGGTATGGATCTTGATTTTGAGTTGTTTTTTAGGAAAAAGGAATAAAAGAAGATTTTCTGAGTACATGCTGTGTACTTCCATGTACATGCTGTGTACCCAGTAGCCACGCACAACCACGTACGGATCGTGTAACGACCGAATACATGGCCATGTGGTGACCTGTAAAACCTACTTAAGTTGGGGTCCAGTTAAGGCTACTACACAATGTATAGTTTTAAAGAACATGCCATATATTTTTTATTTTATTTGATATATCAGAAGGGGGTCACGACTCATATATGGAACCATCACTTTTTGGTCGTGTTTCGTACAGGAGCACTGCAGAATGAACGACAAACTCCGAACCCCTCCTGATTCTCTGTCCAAGATCCAATTGAGACACCATCAGGCGAATTGGAATCCCATTGGTGATTTCTCAAAACCCCTAGAGCCTTTCTTCATGATTCCTCCTCTCTTGTGAGTTATTCAAGGTTGGGAATTTTTCACAGTTTTGTAGATATACGCCATTCTAGGCCGATTCAAGGGCCAACATTCAAGTATATTGATTGTACAATGTCGAGGTAGGTGGTTTGTGCCTTTTTTTGTTTGTCTTTGAATTATATATGATCAAAGTGTCGCATTCCCATGTTTTGGGTATTGCTTGACTTGGAATTAAACCCTGTTATTTACCTGCTATGGTTTGACTAATTGAATAAGGGTTGTTGCTTATACGTAAAGTTAAATACTTTTATAAGGGACACCCCATGGGTATGTTTCTCTTGATTTATTATTTATGAAAATTTGGTCTAGGTTTCCTATGAGGCGTACCATGTTTTCCATGCCTTGTTTGATTAGGATGAAGTTTAAATGGTTACGTGAAATGACTGTGATATGCATTGAGAATGTTTACCCATGTGGTAGTTATAGATTACATGAGATGATATGATATGATATGTGCAATATTTATTTTTCCAATGGAACATGAGATCCTTGGACTAGGAATACTAAGGGGACTTCCAGATTATTTGCACAGGACCGTGAGATCCTTGGTGTAGATAGTTGACCCGAGGGGATTAGACTGTGAGAGATTTCCTAGGTGGTTGTTTATATTTGATGCTATGTTGGACCAAAGGGGTTAGACCATGAGAGCTTTCCGAGAGGGTCGTTTGTGAATAAATTAATGATTGTGATGCATCTTCCAATCCAAAGCACAATCTTGGATTTAGTCTTACTTGATCGCTTAAATGGTCTTCTGAGACATCTGTTTTGTTACTTTACATAGGGGATATAGATCTTAGGCTAGATCCTAGGGTTAATTGATTCAATTGAATTAATAATTGATAAATTTAAATGAATTTAATTGAAAATAGTAGGATTGTTTACTTTTTAGTACTTCATATTTTATTGCTTCATTTTTTCATATTATATGCTATATATATTCACTGACAGTTAGACACATATATTTTGGTGGTTACCTACTAGGATTCATCTCACACCCTATTTGGGTCATGATTTTAGAACCAAATAGAATATATGATTTTAGGTATAGATAGGGGAAATCACACTTCTTCATTCAGTACCTGATTGTGGTTGGAGCTGGAGAGCACGAGACCAAGCTGAGGCTTGCGATGCTGATGGAGTTTTACTTGTTTATTTTGTACTTTGGTTTCTATATTGATTTCCAGTATTGTGGATTGTTTGGATGATTTATTAGATACATATTCCATGAATCATATATATATATATATATATTGTGGCTTTTGTTGGGTTTACTTTCATCCTTCCACTGTTTTACTTTTTGTGGTATACTGCTTCCGCTTTTGTTTTATATTTATATTCCACTGTGTACTCTACCAATGAGGGAATAGTTTCCCCAATGTCTTACCTTAGCCCTCACTGCTAGTCAGAATCCTCTGGAATTTGGGAAAATTCACCTGAGGTTATATGACCAACTAGGTTCAAGGCACTTTTGGGTGGCACCTGGACTTGGGACGTTACAATCACTACTATAGATAGTGCTTTTAAAAATTCTAGAAAATGCTTTTAAGAGTGCTAGAAAAGCTCTGTTAATCTCAGTGAAGATGAGGGGAGGGGGTCCCCTTTAATAGCACTAATAATGCACTGATAAAGGGTGTCCTTTATTTGCACTAAAAAAACACTGATAAAGGCCCCCCTTTATCAGTGCTATTTTAGCGCGGATAAAGGACACGTTTTATCAGTACTATTTTTAGCGCTAATAAAGGACCACTTTATCAACATTTTAATTAGCACTGATAAAGGGGGCCTTTATCAGCATTCGAAATAACACTAATAAAGTGGGACTTTATCAGTACTCTAAATAGAACTGATAAAGGGGGCCTTTATCAGTGCTCGAAATAGCATTGATAAAGGTCTAGCTACATGTGATGTATTGTTTATATAACAGTACACCCACCAACACCTACACAACAAACACACACACCACCTGCACAATGCACACAGAAACAAAGCAACACACACAAGAACAAAGCATCACACACAAGGGGTTTTCAAACGATGATATATACATTTCAAATAATGTTTTATATAATTACATTTATAATTATCCAACAAACAGTTAAAAAAATTAATGTTTCATCCTTTGAAATCTAAAATCCTCTCTCAAAAATGTTTGCCCATGGTATTAGTTTCTGAAAAAATCATCCCAACTCAAGAAAAAGGTTCCACCTATATAAGAAAACAAATATTATGTTCGTAATACTATAAAGAAATAAATTAAACATTAATACGAAATAATACATTAATAAAATGTCAATTTTTAATAAATAAGAAACATTTGGAGTTATACCGATCACATCATGCATCAGATTGAGTTTTGGTTGATTCCTACATGTCACAAATGAATTATGGATCATTTTCCTAAAATATCAAAACAATCCGAATGGGTTTGCTTGGTTTTGAGTATGTCCCTTGTTTTTTAACTAAAATTATTACCAAATTTAAATGACATATTTAGATTTATACCAGTCACATCATTAGTCATATTGAGGTTTGGTTGATTCCTACACATCAAAAATGACTCATGGATCATTTTTATAAAGTATCAAAACAATCCGAATGAGTTTTCTTAGTTTTTAGTATGATAGTTGAGTTTTTTTACTAAAATATCATTTCAAACTGAAAACACCCAATTTGAGTCATATCGATCGCATCATGTTTCAGTTTGAGGTGAGATTATTTCATACACATCACAATGGACTTACGAATTTCTCTTATAAATTATGAAGACAATCAGAATGAATTTTCTTGGTTTTTAGTGAGTGAAATGTTTTGAGATAAAATGTCAATTTTAAACTGATAACCGACACTTTTAGTCATACTGGTCACACCGTGTGTCAGATTGAGTTGTGGTTGATTCCTACACATAAAAAATGACTCATGGATCATTTCTCTTAAAGTATCAAAAAAATATGAATGCTTTTTCTCAGTTTTCAGTACATCACTTGTTCTTTTTACTTAAATTAATGTCAATTTTAAATAAAAACACATTTGGATTTATACCGGTCACATCGTTCATCGGATTAAGGTGTGGTTGATTCCTAAACATAAAAAATGACTCATGAATCATTATTCTAAGGTATCAAAAAAATACAAATACATTTTCTTGGTTTTTAGTATGTCAGTTTTGTTTTTTACTAAAATATAATTTCAAACTGAAAACATGCTTTTTGAGTCATATTGGTTACATCGTGCTTCGATTTGATGTGAGAATACTTCATACACATCAGAAAGGACTTAAGAATCATTGTACTAAATTATAAAGGCAATCAAAAAGAATTTTCTTGGTTTTTAGTTAGTGATGCATTTTGATCTAAAATGTAAATTTTAAACTGATAAAAAACACTTTTAATCATACTGGTCACACCATTCATCGTATTGAGGTGCTGTTGATTCCTACACATCAAAAATGACTCATGGATAATTTTCCTAAAGTATCAAAACAATCTGAATGAATTTTCTCAGTTTTTAGTTTGTCATTTGTTCTTTTTTACTTAAATTAATATCAATTTTAAATAAAAAGACACATTTGGATTTATACCGGTCACATCATTCATTATGTTGAGGTGAGTATGATTATTACACATAAAAAATGACTCATGTATTGTTTTCCTAAATTATAAAAATAATCTGAATGCCTTTTCTCGGTTTTCAGTATGCTAGTTGTGTTTTTTTACTAAAATTAATGTCAATTTTAAATAAAAAGAGATACTTGGAGTCATAATGGTCACACCATGCATTGTATTGAGGTGTGGTTGATTCCTACATGTCAAAAATGACTTATATATAGTTTTCCTAAAGTATGAAAACAATTCCAATGCATTTTCTCAATTTTTAGTATGTGAGTTGTGTTTTTTACTAAAATACCATTTCAAACTAGAAACACGCATTTTGAGTCACACCGGTCGCATCATGCATCATTTTAACATGATATTTCTTCATACACGTCACCAAGAACTTATGAATCATTTTCCTAAATGATGAAGACAATCAGAGTGAGTTTTCTTGGTTTTTACTGAGTGAAACGTTTTGATCTAAAATGTCAATTTTAAGCTGACAATGGACACTTTTAGTCATATTGATCACAATGTTCGTCAGATTGAGGTGTGGTTGATTCATACATGTCACAAATTACTGATGGATCATTTTCTTAAAGTATAAAAATAATCCAAATGCATTTTCTCACTTTTCACTATGTCACTTGTTCTTTTTGCTAAATTTATTGTTAATTTAATATAAAAATACACACTTAAAAGTCCTAATGATTACACTATGCATCATATTTAGGTGTGGTTGATTCCTACATGTCAAAAATGACTTATGAATCATTTTCCTAAAGTATCAAATCAACCCTAATACGTTTTCTTAGTTTTTAGTATGTCAATTGTTCTTTTTACTAAAAATACTGATAATTTTAAATAAAAATAGACACTTCAAGTCATAATGATCACATATTCATGCTATTTTTGTACATTATTCCATGAGTTATGGTTCCCATTAATTATAAAGAAATCTATATCATCTTGTGAATAGTATTATTTTCAAAAATCATAGAAATACTGAAAAATATAAATACACAAAGTATTAATAAATATTTTAAATAAAATAGTAATTATATTAGAAAATACCTCTTCAGGGATTCTAGTTTGTTCATGGAATATGATATCTTTCACAAATTTATAAACATAATAATCACAGTCTTTTCCATTTTTTTATTTCGGACACTACAAAAATATTGAGAAAAATAAGTAAATTTTTTTGATATGTGTTTGGACAGTGAAATCTTATTATATATACTCTGATACTTATCCATTCGTAGTACTTATGATGTTCCTTGTCCATTTCCCCTGGCCTCATTCCATGATGTAGACGATATTCATGCATCACCCTATCATAATAGAATCCTCATTAAAAGATAATATAAATTATATAACTTGATGTTTAGTTCTAAAATGTTGGATGTAGTGTATTAAAAATTTATAAACTCCATCATGTGTGGTCGGTTTGTTGGATATACATACATTGAATCTAAGAAATAAATCTTTGGAGTATCCAAATTGACCGCAATGAGCATCCAATGCTGCTTAAAAACAAAAAAGGAACAAGTAATGAAATAAATTAAAAATATATTTGATATGATTAAATTGTAAAGTTTTACCTCTACATAATTAGTATTAAGAAGAGTTTTTCATCCATATTTTTGTTGTTAAATGATTTGAGCAGACCTACCACTATTTCACCCTTTTCCATAGATTCTATTTTTTTGTTCTGTAGAGGTGATGTGAGGACCAACGAGTCTAATTTTTTGTTCATAGGGAAATACCTTCAATTGTTTTTCATATATACACCTGTGAAAAATATGAAATGTATTTAGTCATAATTATCATAGTATATCAACTTTTGGAAAATCAAATCATGAAAACATACCTCATGTATAAATTTACAACTGAGCCGCCTAGCCAATCATACTCCAGAATTTCACTTACACTGTCAACACTAATGAATTATGGATCTTCCCCTCTGTACACATTTTCATAAAAAAAAATTATGTGAGTACCACCATCTTTTAACTTCGTATCCATACGATCCTACAATGATTATAAACACAGATATAGAACGGGTGGGTTTAAGGTTCTTTCGGTAGATCGTTTTGAGTTGGTTGATCTTTGAGATTATTTTGAGTCGTTGTTTCTTTTCAACCCCTTCCCTGTGTCCCTCTGTAATAAAATTCATTGGTTCAAACCTTTTTTCATTAAATGTTAATGGTTTATCTTGAAAAATAAATTGGAAATGAATACCTTCTTATCGACATGTTTTTTACAAGTTGTGACGACCATGTAATGAATGTTCCAAGAGCTTATTTGACCTTATGAATATCTTAATCATCAACTGGAATAGGTATCTTAGTGATCAGATCATGGGATATGATAATTAACACTTTGACATAACCTGTTAGAAGTGGTCTATTGTATAGCATTGCATTCCAAATATTGAACACCGTAGCCCTCACTACAAGGTGATAGGTGGGTGTTGATAGATATAAATCACCATTATTTTCACCATATATAATATTAGTATAGGAAAGATATCAATGTATATCCAATTCACAATTCATAGAAGAAATTATTAGAACATTGATTACCTCATCTAAGATAGGGTTTTTAGGGTAATGGCTCACCTCAAAGCTAGTGGGGGGTGGGGTTGAGAGGAACAGATTGGGATATACCTAACACTGAGAGGGGGGGGGGGGGTGAATCAGTGTTGGGGAATTTTTAAACCAATTCCAACTTTTATCCCTGTACCTCTTGAACTGTTAGGATCTTGATTCTCTTATTCTCTTTTCCCTGTCACATGCAATAATAGAAAGCAGTAAAAATATGCACAAGATATTTTTACAAGGTTCAACACTCAATAAGAGTAGCCACATCCTTGACATGTATGGGTATGACCAGTGCATGGATTCTCCATTATAGTGTGATATTCTTTTACAATGGAGTGGCTAGGAAAACAATCCTCTAGCCAGTGTGAGTCCCTATACTTTGGAGGGGGGTGGGAAACAATACTCTTCCCTGGAATGGTAATATCCTAGTCCAAATTGTAGCCTCTAACTGGTTATTTATACTGCCTAAGTAGACAGTCTTCTTCCTTCTTCAAAAGTTAGTTTCTAATCTTGATCTCCTTTAGTGCTCTTCACTTGATTACTTGCAAAGCAATAGGCAAGCAATTCTTCTTATCTTATTCTTTTCTTCTTCACTAGTACAAAACCAGCTGCACTAGGTCGTCTCTTTATGCAACAAACCTATAAGCTGCACACTCTTCTTCTTCTTATGCTTCTTCAATGCAAAACCAACTGCACTAAAACTTACTCTTCTTCACATGTTCTCTTTCAGTGAAAAACCATCTGCACCGAGCTCTTCTTCTTCTTCTTCTTACTAGAATCACAAGTTCTCTTTGTGATTGTAAAAACAATGAAGTCTAGATCAACTTAGCATCATAACAGTTGAACAGAAGCTGGTAAGAACTTATATAACAACTAATCTTGGGCTCCAATCCTTACTTGCGCGCCACCCTGCTTGCGCGCCTCCCTGCTTGCGTGCCACCCAGCTTGCACACCACCTTCTTGCGCACCACTCACTACTTGCGCGCCACTGTTGTGCACAACTCACAACTTGCACGCCACCATTGGCTTATACACACTCTTCGCTTGTGCACCTTTAACAACTTGCGTGGAAATACTTTCACGACAATACTTGCGCGACAATACTTGCGCGTCAATACTTGCGCGTCAATACTTGCACGCCTTATAAATAACCCTCAGCTTACGCGCTACTTCAGCTTGCACGCCGCTTTCTACACTTGCACGTTCAGAGCTCAAATTTTTCTCTTAAGTGTTGATCCTTAACAAATGAGGAGGTGAGTCATCTATTTATAGGCATTTTTGTGACTTGCGCGCCAAGACTTGCGTGCCACTTCATCACTTGCGCGCCGCTTCATCACTTGCGCGCCACTTCATCACTTGCGCGCTGCTTTCTTTCCTTTGTCATATTTTGAAATGATGATGTTGAAATATGACTTGCGTGCAATATACACTTGCGCGCCACTTATACTTGCACGCCACACTTGCGCGCCACTTTTTGACTTGCATGCCAATCTTTAACTTGCACGCCATTTTATTTCCTTTGTCAAATTTTGATGTGATGATCCTGATTTATGACTTGCGCACCGCATATACTTGCGCGACTCCCTAGAACTTGCGCGCCTCCTTGGTACTTGTGCGCCTTCTTGGTACTTACGCACCTTCTTGGTAATTACATGCCTTCTTGGAACTTGCGCTCCTTCTTTCCTTTGCCATATTTTTGAAATAATTCTATTTGAAATATGACTTGTGCGCCTCTACATACTTGTGCGCCTACTGCATACTTGCGCGCCTACTGTATACTTGCGCGCCTACTTCTTTCTCTATCCCTTTCCTTCATAAGGGTTGCATCACAAGTTCTCCAAACTTATGATATTTGTGAAATACAAATCAGCAAAGCATCGTCTGGTTTTCGTCCATTCTTTTTGGAATGTGAATTTCCAAAGTACTTCTTCATCCTCACTTCAAATCCTCAATTCCTTTTGGAGTGTTAATTCCAAATATCTCCAATCATCTCTCTTCATCCAAAATTGGAGGCTTGAGGCTTTCTGAAACACCTTCAATGTTGTAGACGACGTATCACCTTTGATACATGTATTTTGAACTTTTAAACACAGTGCAACAATCGTCTGATTTAAAGGAAATGTGTAATACATGAACATATTAGAATTCCAAGCCCTTCCACACTCTTTCTTCATCTTCAAAAATCATTCTCTACTTCATGCAGATCATATGATTCTTTTCTTCAAGTAATCTCTTGCATGGTTCTCATGAAATAGTGGAGTATTACATGGTCTTCTTTAAATCCTCATTCTTCATCAATCATCCTTAGATGGATGATACTTCACCATTCTTCATTATTGTAAACAATGTGTCACCTTTGATCGCATCCTTATTCATTTTGACCGATATTGACAATTGTTGACAACAAATACAATCTTCATACCCAAGGTGGTCCCAAAAATCTCCCCCTTTGTATTTTGTTGTCAATACCTTAAAGTATCCTCATATGAATGTGTCAATGTCAAAATGAGAATCTTATCTCTCACCTTTACTTGTTTCTCTCCCCCTTTCATTTCAAACTTTCATTTCACTTTCTATCACCCTTATTGACAAGAAATACAAAGTTCATGGTAGATAGGGTATCAGTCCTTACTTGAGCCATGTGCCATCAATCATTTCACTCTAAGTCTACTTGAGCAATGCTCGGTGTAGAAAACAAGAGGATTTGATTTAGAAAAAAAGTTTTCCATTATCCACTGATCTTGATACCTCATGAGATGAGATCTCCTACACTTGTATTCAAGGGTTTTCCACTTTCATTCCAGAACAATGATATTTAATGTGATAGGAAATAATCAATCTTGAAATTCCTGCACTCACTTAAACAAACATATCAAAAACATTCAAGTGAAATTGGTAGGATAAGTGGACTTGGGGCACTTTCACTTTTCATATGTCATTGATTATCTTTGTTACTCCCACTTTGTATAATGATCTATATTTTGTGTAACCAAGTATGATAGATTAATAAATAACATACCATTTCCAATGACACGATCTTCAGACAATCTTCAGAGTAATTGAATTTAGTACCAAATGAAGTTGATACTTATTGAGATAATGACTCTGGAAACTTATTAACGTGTCTCCCCCTCAAGGGAACACTTCTCATCACTAAATATCAGGTTCTACCCCTAAGATCTTGTTTCACCTTCAATTCCCTGTATTATCAGAACAAATACAACACACAAAGATTTAAGGGAATAAGGTGGATCCTCCATGCTTCTTCAATGTGAGCAGGATGACTGAGATGATTTTCTCAACCAAGATGCTCCATTTTCTCCACTCCTCACACTTTTACATTTGATATTTAATTTTGAATGTGGATGTGTGGATCTCAATACTTCTTCTATCTCTTTGTGTGTGAATCTTCTTTCTTCAAGATATTTCCAAGCACTAGAATCTCCCGGTGCAACTTTCATCCTCTTCATGAATTGTTGTTATGCTGGAATAAATTCAAAGCACTTTCTCATAGTATGACCAGCCTTGTTGAACCTCACACACAGGACCTCATTGTCTTCACTTAGAATCTTCTTTTTGCATTTAGCACTAGCCTTAGCTTGTATATCTTCCATTTTCCTCATTCTGTCCAAATATTCTGGCCAAACCACCAATATATCATTAGGGATTGAGGCATTAAGATTGGATCTTCTACATGGATTCTTCTGAGTGGCTTCTTTCTTAGTAGTTATTTTGGATGCACCACCCTTCACCTTTTTGGATCTAGAATCCAAGGACTTCTCATCTTTCCTTCTTGAAATCTTCTTGAGAGAATTTGATTTCACATTATTCGTCTCATTTCTTCCCAAGGATGCTTCTTCATCCTTTCCTAGCTTCTGTGGTCTTCTCTTCTTATATGAACATGCACTATTCATATGACCACTCCTATTGCATACATCACAAATGTTATCTAACATTCCAAATCTGTTTGCAGTATACAGATGTTTCTGGATCTTTGGATGTTGCTTCTTCTTCTCCGGATTTCTCCCCCTTGAGATGGTCTTTCTCTGTGCTTTTAAATTTAAGGGATTGTACCAACAATCCAGTGCACAATGTCCAAACCTATTGTAGCACCAACATTGACCAACAAACCTTGACTTCTTGTCATATTTTTGATAAGGTTGTTGAGTCTTCTTCTTGGTATGTTGTGATTTCTGTGGGGATCTATCTTCCACACTATTTCCCCTATCCATCCTAGCCATGGTGGTAGGTTCCTTTTCATTCTTCTTCATCCATACTTGTTTAGAATTCTTCTTACAACCTGTACTTTTGGTAGAGGCAATTTTAGATACATTAATATAAGTTGGTATGGATGATACCTTTACTTTCTCAGCTACTTGTGATAGATCAATGAGTGAAGCCATGATCTTCTTATCACATGTTGGAGGTCTTTTGACAGTAGAATCCTCCATTGAGCATTGAATACTGACAACAACTATTTCCTTCTTTTGTGGAGACTCAATATGTGTCTTCTCAAGATTGGTAAACTCAGCTTCCAATTCTAGACATCTCATATTGAGGATGACTACCTGGTATTCAATCATATTCATCTTCTCTTCACAAGCCTTCTTTAATATTTCAACTTCAGCTTCATGCATCTTCACTTTGTTTTGTAACGAAGAGTCATGTTCATTGATATTCTTGGAATATTTTTCCAAATATAACTCCTTGACATAATTAAATTTTTTAAGCTCATCTTCAAGTACATGTATCTTCTCTTCTAGAGTCTTATTGACTCCCTCTTTTTCTTCAACATCTTTTAGCCACTTTGAAGAGCTTACTTCAAATCCCCTCTTGGTTGCTTTAAAGGATCCAACCTGTCTGGAGAGATTTAAACATTCAACAATTTTTTCTTGTAAGCCATTCTCCAATACATCAGTTTCTTCTTCCAGCTGAGTGATATTTTCCTGCATACATTGAAATACTCCACAAACCAGGGATGAAATTTCTTCAGGAATACCATACAGAATCATTATTAATCTATCAACTGATATTTCTTGAGATGTTGCAGATTGATCATCACCACTTTTGCTAGCATTTTCATCATGAGGATAATTTCAAAATATACTAACACATACCTATTGATCAGTTGAGGTAGGAAGGTTGTCCATCTTCTTGGTGGGGACTTGAGCCACCTTCTCATTACTTTCCAAGTCTGGTGTGTCTTCAATGTCAGCCAAATATGGAGAACCAGATGCTTCCTCTTCTTTAGATAAGAGGGAATTATTCTTCAATTTTCTCTTCTCTTTATTTTTCCTATTCATCATGGTCTTGGTAGATATATATTTTTGCTCAGAGATAGATTGATCTTTACAAAGACTGCTTTTCATTGTTGACTAAGAAAAGGAGCTCAAGTTTTTCAAAAGAGAATAACTTCACTGTAGAGAATCCAATAGAGGTGAACTTCTCTTTGATACCAATTGAGAGGACTAGATTGGGATATACCTAACACTGAGAGGGGGGTGAATCAGTGTTGGGGAATTTTTAAACCAATTCCAACTTTTATCCATGTACCTCTTGACCTGTTAGGATCTTGATTCTCTTATTCTCTTTTCCCTGTCACATGAAATAATAGAAAGCAGTAAAAATATGCACAAGATATTTTTACAAGGTTCACCACTCAATAAGAGTAGCTACATCCTTTCCATGCATGGGTATGACCATTTCATGGATTCTCCATTATAGTGTGATATGCTTTTATAATGGAGTGGCTAGGAAAACAATCCTCTAGCCAGTGTGAGTCCCTATACTTTGGAGGGGGGTGAGAAACAATCCTCTTCCCTGGACTGGTAATAACCTAATCCAACTTGCAGCCTCTAGCTGGTTCTTTATACTGCCTAAGGAGATAGTCTTATTCCTTCTTCAAAAGGTAGGTTCTTCTCTTGATCTCCTTTAGTGATCTTCACTTGATTACTTGCAAAGCAGTAGGCAAACAATTCTTCTTGTCTTCTTCTTTTCTTCTTCACTAGTACAAAACCAGATGCACTATGACTTCTCTTTATGCAAAAAACCTATAAGCTACACACTCTTCTTCTTCTTCTTCTTCAATGCAAAACCAACTGCACTAAAACTTACTCTTCTTCACACGTTCTCTCTCAGTGAAAAACCATCTGCACCGATATCTTCTTCTTCTTCTTCTTTCTAGAATCACAAGTTCTCTTTGTGATTGTAAAAACAACGAAGTCTAGATCAACTTAGAATCATCACAGTTGAACAGAAGCTGGTAAGAAATTCTAGAACAACTAAGATTGGGCACCAATCCTTACTTGCGCGCCACCCAGCTTGCGCGCCTCCCTGCTTGCGCGCCACCCAGCTTGCGCGCCACCTTCTTGCACGCCACTCACTACTTTCGCACCACTGTTGTGCACAACTCACAACTTGCGCGCCACCATTGGCTTATACACACTCTTCGCTTGCGTACCTTTAACAACTTGCATGGAAATACTTGCGCGACAATACTTGCGCGGAAATACTTGCACGACAATACTTGCGTGCCAATACTTGAGCGGAAATACTTGCACGTCAATACTTGCGTGTCTTATAAATAACCCTCAGCTTACGCGCCACTTCAGCTTGTGCGCCTCTTTCTATACTTGCGCGTTCAGAGCTCAAATTTTTCTCTTAAGTGTTGAGCCTTAACAAATGAGGAGGTGATTCGTCTATTTATAGGCATTTTTGTGACTTGCATGACCTAGGCTTGCACGCCAAGACTTGCGCGCTGCTTCATCACTTGCGCGCCGCTTCATCACTTTCGCGCCACTTCATCACTTGCGCGCCGCTTTCTTTCATTTGTCATATTTTGAAATGATGATGTTGAAATATGACTTGCGCACAACATACACTTGCACTCCACTTATACTTGCGTGCCACACTTGCATGCCACTTTTTGACTTGTGTGCCAATCTTTAACTTGCTCGTCATTTTATTTCATTTGTCAAATTTTGATGTGATGATCGTGATTTATGACTTGCATGCCACATATACTTGTGCGACTCCCTAGAAATTGCACGACTTCTTGGTAATTGCACGCCTTCTTGGTACTTGCGCGCCTTCTTGGTACTTGCACGCCTTCTTGGCACTTGCGCGCCTTCTTTCCTTTGCCATATTTTTGAAATAATGCTATTTGAAATATGACTTGTGCGCCTACTGCATACTTGTGCGCCTACTTCTTTCTCTCTCCATTTCCTTCACAAGGCTTGCATCACAAGTTCTACAAACTTATTATATTTGTGAAATAAAAATAAGCAAAGCATCGTTTGGTTTTCGTCCATTCTTTTTGGAATGTGAATTTCCAAAGTACTTCTTCATTCCCACTTCAAATCCTCAATTACTTTTGGAGTGTTAATTCCAAATATCTCCAATCATCTCTCTTTATCCAAAAGTGGAGGCTTGAGGCTTTCTGAAACCCCTTCAATGTTGTAGATGACGTATCACCTTCGATACATGTATTTTGAACTTTTAAACACAGTGCAACAATCGTCTGATTTAAAGGAAATGTGTAATACATGACCATCTTAGAATTACAAGCCCTTCCACACTCTTTCTTCATCTTCAACAATCATTCTCTACTTCATGCAGATCATATGATTCTTTTCTTCAAGTAAGATCTTGCATGGTTCTCATGAAATAGTGAAGTATTACATGGTCTTCTTTAAATCCTCATTCTTCATCAATCATCCTTAGATGGATGATACTTCACCATTCTTCATTGTTGTAAACAATGTGTCACCTTTGATCATATCCTTATTCATTTTGACCGATATTGACACTTGTTGACAAAAAATACAATCTTCATACCCAAGGTGGTCCCAATAGGGGTGGGATCTTCACGTGCTGGTTGTTCTTGTGTTATTTCTTCTCTTTCCCCCCCACCATCAAATTTGTCATGAACTCTCTCTGAAATTTAATATGTTCTTAAAGGATAACTATTATTTCTCTCATCATTTTGATTTATTAACTTTGATCCTCCCCTTATTTTTTTCTCAAAAAATGTTTAGGATGTCACCCCAAAACCCGCACCTCTAACGTGACCATACTTTCCTACCTGCTTCAAGGCCACCAAAAGTATGTATGCATCCAGTTTGGATATTATTGATTCCTATGACTATGTCAGATAGAAAATATAGGAAAATAAGTAATCATTGTTATGTAATATCGATTTAAAACAAAACAAATATTTATTATGTCATATTTACACATGTTCCCCGCACTTTTTGTGTGTTTTCATTTGTTAGTATACCATATTTATTTACATGCACCTCCTTCCATAGCACATGGCATGGGATGGAAGTGAGTTTGGATTTGGATTCATTAATCTGCATATAAATAGAGGAACGTAGTTATGGTGTTGTTTTATGTCACATAAAAGTATTACGATAGATTTAAAACACGCACCATTTTTTTTTCAAGTGAAACGTACCCCATTCTTGCTTAAAGGTAGGTGTACGCTGGTTTTGCTGCTCATTCCTTATTTTTAGCACTCAATTTCTATTTCATAAATAAAAAAATTTCAATCAAAGTGATGAATACACATATCTTCAAACAACATATTACCAAACACAATGTACCTGAAAATACTACTCTGCACGACGTCTAATAAACACATCCCACACTCCTTGGGTTATCATATGTGCATAAATAAGAGATGGATGCAAGTTTATTTTCCCTTCAGTATCTTTAAGATAACATCTCATTAAAATTGTGCAAAATCCTTTGTGAATCTTTCCAATATCCCTTAATACACAGTCCTTGTGGGAGTCATGCACTATAAATTCACTCTATTAGGGATGATGAAAAGTAATTCAATATTTCAATATTTTATTTTTTAGTAAATTTAAGAAATTATATTATAATGTTATCATAATATCTCCCCACATCAGTGTTGTAAGCCTGATGACAACATGGTTCCACAATTGTACATCAATTGGCATGCGTTTCCGAGTGAATATTCCAATGTAACTACTAAACATGGTCTTGTTTAGGTTAACATGATGGCCCCACTTATTTCATCCAACCTTGTATTTGATTCCTTTTGCTTTTTTCCTTAAGGATTTTTTCTAACACTATCAAAATACGATGCTCCTATTTTTTTCTGAACTACCAGTGTTTCGTTGCCCACCATTTCTTCAGTTTCAACATCATCAATATGTTCCTATAGAGCACTATCATTAACATGTGTAGATGGTGGTTATACCTCTAAATTGGGAGCAGCAACAGCAATAGGTTCAGAAACCTGTTGGTCCTCTGCACTACGAGTAACAGCTGGTTGAGAGACCTATTGTTCCTCTGCACTACGAGCAGCAACAGGTTGAGAGACCTGTTGTGCCTCGGTATTTAGAGAATCATCATTTGAAGAAGTCATTATCTACATAAGTGGTTTAACATTTAATTTAGATTACATAAAAGCAGTAGGAAAAAAATAATAACATAAGGTAACATGATGTATATTACAAAAAAATATAACATGATTACTGAACTCTCTTTTTTTAAAGGATGAAGGGATTTGACCCCTCTATCAACTATCCAAATCCCTTAATTATGGTCTCCTCTGACATAAAAAATTCCATCTACATTGGGACCACTGTGAAATGATTGTGATGTCCCAATGAAAGGGTCATCCTCCGTTGAATTTTCATCTAACCCTTCAGTGGTTTTGGTCGATAACAAGATAATTGGCCACTTTTGGTTTGTGGGATCTATAATATAAAATACTTGTACTGCCTATGATGCCATTATAAATAGTTCGTCTTTATACCCTTCCTTACTGAAATCAACTTTCATGAATCCCAACTCATCTATTTTAATAGTACTCCTATTATCAAACCACTTGCATTGAAAAATCAGCACTTGTAAGTTTGTATAATATAACTCCCATATTTGTTTGATGATGCCAAAGTATGACATATTCGCATAAATTGGATTTTTTTATTTAGAACCAGAAACATGAATCACTTCAGCCACAAGTGTAACTCCACTATTCTGCATGGTACTGTCTTCATCATATTCATTAGTATAGACTATATAACCATTAATTACATCAACATTATAAGATAATACATACACACTTGGTCCTATGGCTAGCCATCCAAGTCGTTCTGAAATTGAGTCTAGATTTTCATCCAACTCCTTAAATATATGGTCCCAAAACCATCCTATAAACTGTCGATTATGTGTATTTGATATCCATTTTTTATCCCTTGATGGATTCAAATGCCTAATAATTTCTTTGTGGGTTTCGACATATGGGTCAACCTCCAAACTATTATACAAAATGTAAAGGTGGGTCTGCTCTCGATCTGTAATATTGATTGTGAAAACCTCTTTTTCATAAATCTCTTCACTCGCAAGCCATCCAGTGTGAGGAGATTTTGGTATACCAATGCTTTCCACACCAGACAGGTATTCGGTATAGAATTCAATGGATTCCTTAACAATATATTGCTCTGAAATACAACCCTATGGCCGACTTCAATTTTTTAAATACCCTTTAAAAATATTCATATACCGTTCAATGGGGGTACACCCATCTATAGTGTACATGACCACATAGTCGACTCTCTCTCACTAAGTGAACCATCAAATGAACCATCATATCAAATAATGTCAACGGGAAGAACATTTCCAGTTCACATAATATGACGGTAATTTCTCTTTCCATACTCAGCAATTTTGTCTGGTCTATAACTTTGTTTCATATATCTTTGAAGAATAAATAGAGCTTCATTAATGTATAATGGAAATTCTTGGAAAAAATTCTACATAAATCCATAGGAATTAGATCTTTCAAAAAAACATAACAGTCATGTGATTTCAGACCCTTTAACTTTAAATCGGTCATTGACATGATGTTCTTGATATTAGACGAATACCCCTCTAGAACCTTTACTCCATTCAATAAGTTGTAAAATTTATATCTCTCTTTCTTGGAAAGAGTGTAATCAATTTGAGGAAGAAAGGTTCATTTTTCACCCTTCACTAGCACCAAATCTTCTCATATTCTCATGTCAACCATGTCCAACCTGTCCTTAATTACATCATTTGTTTTGTCAGGTTAATTTAGTAATGTGTCGATGACACTATCATATACATTTTTTTCAACATGCATAACATTAAGAAAGTTTCTGACATACAGAGAATTCCAATATAGTAATTCAAAAAAACCGATATCTTCTTCCAACTAGTTTTTCGAAAATAGTTTACCAAAAGTAGTATCCGCATATTTTACTTTATCAAACACTTGATCACCTGTTAGTGGAGACAGTGTTGTATGCTCTTCTTAACTTCCATCGAATGATGTCATCCAAGATCGATACTTATGTCATTGGGGTAGAAATCTGCAATGTCTTAGAAATGCAGTTTTTGATGAATGTTTCAACCTAATTGACCATGTACCTTGTTCGTAGACGGGACACCCATGACTTCCTTCAATACGATATCCTAAAAAATATCCATAAGAATGAAAGTAATTTATTTTCCCATAAAATATGTTTCTCAACATGAAATCTTCATTTCTATAAGCATCATACAATGTAACACCTAAATCCTACAATAATTTCAAATCCCAAATCAATGGATCAAAATAAACATCAATATCATTACCCAGTTATTTCAGTCCTGATATAAGAATAGATAACATGATGTGTTTTAATTTCATTCATAACCATGGCGGAAGGTTATAATTTACCAACATAACCATCCATGTATTGTGAGTGATTCTTTGAAAACCAAAAGGGTTCACTCCATCTGTAGATAATGCGCGATGAAGGTTTCTCAGCCTGTCTCCAACATCAGGATACTCATGATCGATTCTATTCCATTGAGTAGGGTCTACCGAGTGACGCAGTTTCCCATCTTTATTTCTTCTGTCTGCATACCACATCAATTGCCCTGCAGTCTCCTCACTTCCATATAGGCACCTAAATCTTGTAATGATTGGAAAGTACCATACAACTTTCGTAGGACCAGATTCATCTTTATTGTATCAAGAAACACCAAACTTTGGGTATTCTATAAGTGATTTGTAGTCCTTAAGAAATAGTATACAATCATTCAAACATGCGTGTATTCATTCAAAAATCATACCCATTGAACGTAGCATTTGTTTGGCATCGTATGTTTGGATCAGGATCTCATTTTCATCTAGGATCACGTCATTCAAGAGAGAAATTAATTTTTGTAAAACTAGCTTTACTCCATCCATTGCCTGCTTTCAAATTATATAGATTCAGTATGAATAACAGTGCTGTATATTTAGTACAACCACCATTAAAAGGTTGCTTTGTACAACTCTTTAATTTCTCAAACAATTTTGGGGAATAACAAAGTTCATCTTCAACTGTCCTTGTCATTTCCTCAATACAATATTCATCATCATTTACATATATAATAATGTCCTCGATACGATCTTCTTTATTGTTCACACTTGTAATCATATCAGATGATCCATAAAACACACTGTTATCCCAGCCACTAGCTACATTCACCTTTTCCCCCATGTTTATTCCAACATTTATAACTTTGATCTATTCCATGACAGATCAAGTGTTCTTCTAACTCCTTCGGAATAACTTGTCTTGAATAACAACAGCGTAAACATGGACAAAGGATTTGAGAAGGGTCATATACATGATCTTTTTCAAACTTGATGAACTCTTTCACTCCATATTCATACTCTCTTGTTGTAAGAACCCAGATCTTCGTTTCATGTATGTTTTTCTTTTTTCTGTAGTTTTTGGGAAAAATAAGGTTTCTGGAAAATTTTGAAGTACACACAGTGTACTTTCTGAGTACACATCGTGTACTCTTCTCCCACTCTAAGCCATGTGCTCTCCATGTCCGGGCCACACACACGGTGTGTGGGGGTGACATGGAGGCCGATTTTGGTGGAGTACGGAAAAACCCACTACACGCCGTGTACTCTAAAATTACACCCCGTGTACTTTTATTTTTTTCATTAAATGGACCGGGGTCACTTCTAATCTCCATAATCATCTTCTTCTAGGACTGGTTTGATCGAGAGACGTCGTATGGCCGTGAAACTTCTTCGGATTCCTGATCCTCCATCCGTTATCTGATTCGAGCTCCGTCAATTGTGTTGGAAGCACAGCGGTGAGTTCTCCCTTCTTCCTGAGCCTTGTTTTCCAATTCTTCCTCCTTTTCAAGTTATATAAGGTTGAATTTTTTGTGCATTTTATCAGATCTACAATGTTCTAGGGAGAATCAGTCATCGTGGTTCAAGTATATCGATCTCCTAAGATCGAGGCAGGTGGTTTGTGCCTTACCGGTCAAAGTATCTGAGTTTATGTGCGAATTTCCACCGATACCCGTGAACAGGGTATTGCGTGTTTACCTTTTTGCCCTTGTTGTTTTCCTGACTTGCTTGTATGATTGTGTAGAGGAAAATTGACCATGTTAGAGGATAATTTGTTGGGCTTGGATGTATTTTCCCTTGCTTTGTTCTATTTACGATCTTTGGGTCTCGTTTGCCTTTGTATTTTACACCTGTTTCCATGCCTTGTGTTTATAAGTTGGAGTGAAATTCATAACATGTTTGTTGCCTTCAAGACTATTTATCCAAGTAGCTCTATAGGTGTACTTTGGTTATCCAAGTAGATCTATATGTGTACTTGGGACTTATAGCATTATTATGCACTGACTGGCACGGGGCTGAGAGAACCTGGTGCTATAGACTATAAGGGATAGACCGAGTGAGATTCCCAGAGAGTCTTAGACATTATAGACTACAGGGGATGGATCGAGTGAGATCCCATAGAGTCTTGGATATTATAGACTACAGGAGGGTAGACCGAGTGAGCTTCCTCAGAGAGTCTTACCTTGTTTGAATCTCTCTAAGAAACTTCCCAGGCTAGAGGAGGAATTGACCGAGTGAGCTTCCTCAGAGAGTCTGTGGTATACCTGAGGATATAGGAGGAATTGACCGAGAGATCTTCCTTAGAGAGTCTCTAGACCTTGGGGCTAAGAGGGTTAGACTGCGTGATCTTCCTTAGAGAGTCCCTGACTACCCTAGACTATAAGGGGAATTGACTGAGTGTGCTTCCCCAGAGAGTCTCATAAATTCGTATAACCAAACCAGAGGGGTTATGATGAGCTCACTACCCAGAGGGTTGTGGCACCTCTTAGATAGGACTAGAGGGTATGGTTGCGAGTACTTCCCATAGGGTTTTCCTTCTTGTTAGTTGTTTTACTTCACTATTGTTGTTGATCACTGTTGTGTATCATCCCTCTTTACTGCTTACTGTTTACTGCTTACTGTTTTGCTGTTGTTGCTTACTACTTATTGTAATTTTACCTGCCATATACTCACTGACTGTTAGGCACATATCTTCGGGTGAATGCCTACTGGGATTTGGTCTCACACCCTATTTGGGTCTTGCTTTTGGGCCCAAACAGACTATGTTTTTGTAGGTATAGATAAGGGAAATCGCCCTTCGACTTCCGGTACTTGATTGCTTGGAGCAGGAGAGCACGAGACCAAGCTTTGGCTTGCGATGATGAGGATATATTTTATTTTCTTTTGTACTTGTTTTGGTACTGTGTTGTTTTCAGCATTGAGACTTGTTTGGATACTTTCCTAGATATGTATCATGCATCATTTTATATATACATATGTGCTCCATTTTGTTGATTTAGTTTTCCGCTATTTATATTGTTGGTTATTACTACTTCCGCTATTGCATGTTTATTTTTTCTTCCGCTGTGTACTCTTCCAATGAGGGCATAGTTTCCCCACTGTCACACCCAAGGCCCTCGCTGCTAGTCGGCAACTTCTGGAGTTTGGAGAAATTCACTTGAGGCCATGTGACCAACCGGGTACGGGGCGCCTCTGGGTGGCTTCCGGAACCGGGACGTTACAAAGTGGTATCAGAGGAATTATTTTCTCTTGCTTTACTGTTTGGAGACTTTATCCAGGGATAGGATGAATTTGGTACTTGGTAATATGTTGTGCCCAGGAGTAGCTAACCCGTGTACAGGGAATAGCCATACTACCTCGTTTATTGCAGTTTTCTGGTTTTGAGATTTTACGGTTGATATGATTTCACCTAGATTGATTCACATGCTTTATGCTGTTATTGTTTGATATTATAGTTCTATTTCTGTCACAACCTGATGAGATGAGGGTATGCCATCTCATGCATCATATAGGCACTTGTATAAATCACATGCCATGCATTCTTTCCATGCCATCTAGGGTGTATTAGCGATTGCATGTCATTGTGATAGAATCTGTGTATATTATGCATGTTGTTGTGATATATTCTTGATAGAATCCCTGCTGTTTTGATAGAGTAATTAATTGTGTTGTACTTTGCTTAAATGAATGCCAAATTTTGATTCTTGAGGTGTTATGGTCCCTCTTGAATCGGAGATTGGTGGATCATGATCCTGTTTTCTCTTGTACATGACTGTAGGAGATGCCAAGCTTTGATTTGCGGGGAGTATGGGCCCTCACGGATAGAAATTTGGCACCTCTTTGCCTTGTTTTCAGTGTTTCTGGGCTTCTGTGCAGTTTCTAAGCTACTACCCAGAAAAACCTAGAATACACGGCATGTACTTTCTGGACACACACCGTGTAGTTTTCAGGCCGTGTCTTTGACCGTGTGAGTAGAAACACGGTGTTGTGAAAATAACTTCAGGAACACACCATGTACGGTAGGTACACGCCGTGTAGTGTAGAGCCGTGTACCCGACCATGCCACTAACAACACAGGTCGGGGAAGCTCGAGTAGAACACGATGTGTTGTAAAGGAACACGCCATGTAGGCCTGTCCAGGTACCCTGCTGTGTCACGAACAACATGGGTCGGCGTTACCTTCTCTTAGACACGCTGTGTTGTTTCAGAACACACCGTGTAGTCTTGTTCAGGTACCCGACCGTGTCATGAACAACACGGGACGATGTCACCTTCTCCTATACATGCCGTGTTTGTTCGAAACATGCCGTGTAAGGGCCAACCGTGTAGACGGCCGTGTAACTAACAACACGGGCCACCGAGACTGCGTCTAGTACACGCCGTGTCCCTGGGGAATACGCCGTGTAGTCTGGGGCTAGTTGGACCGTGTGGGTTAGTCGTGTAAGGAGACTCGGGAAGGGGTTTAGAGTTCAAGTACACGCCGCGTGTGGGAACAACACGCCGTGTAGTTTGGGGTGTTACATGACCAGTAGTGGCAGGAGTACACGCCCATGTTAATGGATTAAGAAGACATGCCGTGTAGTTTTTATACATGCTATTTAGTCGTGTTTTGTAAATCTTGATAGTTTATTTACCTTGTTCCCGTTTTGTACTCCTGTTTTTTCAGTCTTTGTTAATCCTGATCTAAGGTGTTCTTTTGATCTTTCAGAGCTATGCATCCTAGACGTCCTCCGGTCGCATGTCAGTTTCCAGACAGTGACCAGACACCGGATATGGCCGATCAGGGACCTCCTATAGGTCCTCCTGCTGTGCCAGTCTTGGCACCAGCAGTTATACCCGTTGCAGGCGCCGATGCGCAGTTCAGGGAGGACTTCCTGAGGATGATGCAGACCTTCCAGGGAGCGCTGCTGTAACGCCCCGACCCCAGCTACCCAGAGTCGGTGCATTACTTCGTAACATTGGCATGATCACAAGAAAGATCAAATCCCGAAAGACCGATTGGTTTAGTAGCCTTGGAAACACTAGATATAATCATAAAGTTTTACATTACATTTCAAAGTGAAAAAAACTACTACAACAACAAAGTCTTCATATCCACACTATTAACCCCTCATAATATCCCTGCAAGTCATTCATAATTTACTTCTTCACTACCTGGGAAAAATAAAACATAGAAAAGGGGTGAGCTCAAATGCCCAGTAAGGATAACAATATAGAGGAAACTTTCATAAATAAAAATAAACATTTAAGGCAATGTATAACTAAAACAAAAGCCTTTTAAACTTGAACATTTAACATAGTATGGCATAAATAAAATGAAATAATGCCATTTACTTATTCACATGGATATTCTACTAATCGAATAATCACATGCAAAAATCAATAACCACTTTCATAATGTTGGAATGCATAATGCCAGACTATCATAACCACATAGCCAAGGACTCGTGCCAAGACTACAAATAAGATTTTGTCAAGGCCTTGTGCCAAGACACTAGTTTGTCTCATGAGACCTACCGATGCATCGAGGAGCTATAGCGGGCTCCACCCTTCACTTATTAAGTCCAATGCATTCCCATATGAAAAGGTTTAAACATAACATAAACATTCGTATTAAAACTAGCATACGAAATGTCAATACTTTCACAATAAACTATGAATGGTATAAAAATAGCACATCCACAGTCAAACATATCACAAAACCTTCAATACAATATAGAAGTTTTGTATCATAATAAATCAACTTCAAATAATCTTAAAATCCATCAAAGGATGTTGACATAGATGAAATCAAAATTCTTTTTAAAGAAATATCTCCTTTTATTTTGAAATCATTTAAGATCCATATAAAATAAAACATTTTCTTTGAAAATATTCTTATAAGCTTGTAAGGAAAGCTTTGAAGATTTTATAACGGCGTAAAATAACCGCACCCGCCGTATAAGTTAAAAAAAAACATTCTTACCTCAATTCTGTCGAAAAGGTTAAAAAGGACCTTGTTTTGAAAACGACAGAAAGATTCCTTTATAAACCTCTTATAAAAAGTCAAAAAAAGGTATAAATTACTTTAACCCATATTCTTTTAAATAGTAAAAATGTTTTGAAATACATTTTTAAGAAACATGGATGTGGATGATAAAGAGATCCCAGTAGATTATTACGTATAAACAACCTCGGATAATGAAGAGATTGTGAAATAACCCTTACCTTGTACTTTTCCTTGGTTGGGGTAGGTTAACCTCCTGTATAATGGTGAAATAATTGTTATTAAATTATACAAGAATCATATATATTAATATGATATCATATATGATCTTTTAACATTGATTTATTAATAATATCTTAGAATTATCATCGTTTCGGGTGTTAACTTACTCATTTTCTTTTATATGTTTTGTTACATAAGCCATGTTTGTTGTATCTTATTCATATCCAGAATGATATCAAGTCCTTAAACATCATTTTTAAATCATAAAATGATAATTATACTTGAATGGATACGATGGAGAATGAATCTCATCGCGTTCGTGGAGATGGTAGTCCGTACGTACGCACGAGCGACAATATCATTCTGTTGATATTAAAATAATATATAAATGAATGGTATATCATATATACAGAATCATTAACATGTTATATTTATTATTTACATGAGTTACACATCATTATTATACCCATCCAAATAATATTATATTGAATAACAATTACACCACGACGTGGAGACGGTAAGCCGTACGTACGCACGTATGGTGACATGTTATTCAAAGGGTGGATAGAATACTGAATATGGTTGTACCATACTTATAATAACATCACAGTATATGTGAGATACTGGAGTTATTATTTTAGAATGGTAAGAACAAAGGAAGAAGAAGTGGAAGAAGAAATGAACTTAGAAAAGGGTGGTGAAATCATTACCTCTTCTTCGGGTTCTTCCTTTTGATTTGATCAAAAGGGCTCCTTAGGTTGGCTTTCTGATCAAACTAAGGCCTCTAGGTTGTAGTGAGGGATGTTGGGAGATTATTTGGGCAGAGTTTGGCCGAACCAAAAGGCTTTTAAGGTGTGAAGAAATGAGAAGGAGGAGTGCCCTTTTATAAGAGGGGTGAGGGGCACCTTTGGAAAAGCTAGAAATATTAATTTATAATAAATTCATATTCGGTTTCTAAAGGCTCCAAAGTTGACTATTCAAAGGATGAGGTGAGGATAGGTCGAAAACAACTCATCCAATAGAATTTAGACAGGTTTTGGTACTTATATTAACCTTATCTTTAAGTATTAACTCTAAGTTAATTAGTTTCACTTTTACAATGTCTCTTTGTATTTTTATATATTATGGTTAATAAACTTACTATATACATCCAAGCGACCCCCAAGTGGTCAATTAATGATTAACCTATCATAATATAAGTCTCTTGGCCGAACCTTAGATTTTTAGGAATTTAATATCAATTAATAATATAATATTTGTTTTAAGAACTCTTTTATGTCAATTTTGACACTATTCAATAGTTGATTTTTGTGAAACTCATAACAGATTGATTACTTCGAAAAAAGTCCATTAAATCACTTCTAATATATCATATTATCCTAGAAAATTAGTTTAATTCATTAAAAGTTTCATATTATATTTATTTGGGTATTTATAATATCAATTATTTTAATTTTTCACTATTATAGTAATTACTGCATCATCATTGTGTCATAAATAAAATAAATTATTTAATGTCTAAAAATTATAAATAAAATATCATTATGTAGGAAATCTTTTTAGCTTTCTAATGAATATTTATAATCTAAAATCCAACATATATAACCCTATGTAAAAATTGTTGTTCTAAAAGATATATGCTTGTGTCATTTTTGTATTCATTTTAACTTAATTAAAATAAAGTGTCATTATCACTTACAAGTGGATCCATGGGGTCCAAAAATTGACACAAAGATGCCCATGGTCGACCATGTATCAACCAATAGGGTTAAGACACGTTTTAGGGTAATTTAGTATTATTATAATATTATTTTTTAACCCTTATTTACCGGATTTACCCTTTAACCATGGTAAATAAAATATTTACCGCAGTAATTATTCAAAATGTGTAAAAATAAAAGTTACCTATTTACACAATTTGAACATCCTGATTCCAAATATGGAATCCATTTTCCTAAATTCAAAACACAGAAGTGGCAGAAATTAATTTAAAATTAATTCCCGCTGTCAAAACAAAAAGCGTGTTTTTAAGAGATAATAACTATCAAAAGATTGACACTTGTTTATGTTCGGTTTAATTGTAAAATTATGTCCAATGATAATCATTAAATTGAATGGTAAAAATATATTCTAAATATACTTTAAAACCTCTCAAATTCATAATTTATCACTATTAATTATTTTGATTAAAAAAGTTGTTTTTAATTAAAATTTAGAAATTTTCACTATTCATCAAAATATGAAAGTTATCCGAAATGTACCAAAATTTCACCCTAGGCTAATTTTGATATTCCGAATCCAAAAATGAAGTCCATTTTGAAATATAGAATATATATGATTTCAAAAAGTAGGTATTACTATTCACAACGGCTAGTTTAATTATTTGTGGTGTGTGTTAGAACTCGAGGTTGCGTACAACACACGCTATCGCATTATTCGAAGGGAAACGTACCGTAGAAGCTTGGGGTGTTACATTCTCCCCTCCTTAAAATAATTGCGTCCTCGCAATTTCTAGGGTATTACTGCATAAAAAGACTCGGGTGGTTCTTCATCATAAGTTCCTCGGGTTCCCATGTTGCCTCTTCCATCTTATGATTTCTCCACAAAACTTTTACCAGACGCGTCGTCCGGTTTCTCAGTACTTGGTCTCTTGTATCAAGAATCCTGACGGGCTCTTCGCAATAAGACAGATCGGGTTCCAGTTCTAATTCCTCATAGGTGAGTACATGCGTCGGATCAGGCATGTATTTCCTCAATAGAGATACGTGGAACACATCGTGAACTTTGGAGAGACTTGGCGGCATTGCCAATCGGTAAGCTACAATCCCAATTCGTTCTAGAATTTCGAAAGGTCCGATGTACCTGGGACTCAATTTACCTTTCTTACCAAAACGTATGACTCCCTTCCACGGAGATACCTTCAGAAAAACATGATCACCGACTTGAAATTCCAAATCCTTCCTTCGATTATCGGCATAGCTCTTCTGCCTACTTTGAGCTGCTTTGATGTGATTTTGGATTACTTTCACCTTTTCCACCGTTTCCTCCACCAGCTCTGGGCCTACAAGTTTTCTTTCACCAACGTCATCCCAACAGGTTGGTGTACGACATCTCTTTCCGTATAACGCTTCATATGGTGCCATCTGTATACTCGAATGGAAGCTATTGTTATAGGAAAATTCTACCAGTGGTAAATATTGATCCCACATACCCTGAAAGTCAAGTGAGCAAGATCTCAACATGTCTTCTAAGGTTTGAATAGTCCGTTCTGATTGTCCGTCTGTCTGAGGGTGGTAAGCAGTGCTCAAATGAAGTTCTGTATCCAGGGATTTCTGAAGACTTTTCCAGAATCTTGAAGTAAAACGGGGATCACGATCAGAAACAATCGATAGGGGTACTCCATGAAGTCTCACAACTTCATTAATGTATAGTCTTGCTAGACGTTCCAGGGGTAGATCTTCTCTTATAGCAAGAAAATGTGCTGACTTGGTAAGACGATCAACAATAACCCATATTGCATCGTTCCTTCTAGGAGTCTTTGGTAGCCCCATGACAAAGTCCATCGTAATATTGTCCCATTTCCACTCCGGTATGGGAAGAGGTTGCATGACTCCTCCAGGCTGTTGCCTTCCAGCTTTCACTTGTTGACAAACCATACATCTTGACACAAAATCAGAAATCTCCCTCTTCATGTTGTCCCACCAAAAATGTTCCTTCAAATCTCTATACATTTTGGTGCTCCCAGGGTGTATAGAGAAATTGGAACTATGAGCATCATCCAGCAATTCCCTTTTTAGATCAGGTATATTGGGAACACAAAGTCTCTTCCCGAACTTCAAAATTCCACCTTCATACGCAAAGTCTCTCAATCTCCCATCATTCACAGCTTTAATCTTCTTTTGGAATTCTTCATCATCAGTCTGAGAACTCTTAATCCTTTCTAGTAAAGATGGTTTGGCAACCATTTGAAAAAGCATTGATGTTTCACCTTCCCTGGTTATTCCCATGTCCATCTTCACTAGCTCCATGAAAATTGGATCCCTTTCAATTCTCATATTGTTCAAAACTCCATGGTCTTTTCTACTCAAAGCATCTGCCACCTTGTTTGCCTTCCCTGGGTGGTAGTGTATCGTACAATCATAATCCTTGAGTAATTCAAGCCATCTCCTTTGCCTCATGTTGAGTTCTTTTTGTGAGAAAATATACTTCAAACTCTTGTGATCAGTATAAATCTCACATTTTTCACCATAGAGGCAGTGCCTCCATATTTTCAAAGCAAAGATCACTGCTGCTAACTCGAGATCATGAGTAGGATAGTTTTGTTCATGAATTTTCAACTGTCGTGATGCATAGGCAATAACTCTATCATTCTGCATAAGGACACAACCAAGTCCTTTCTTTGATGCATCACTATAAATAACGAACCCATCATTCCCCGATGGTAGAGTCAATATAGGAGCATTGACTAATCTTCTCTTCAGTTCTTCGAAACATTCTTCACACTCTTTTGTCCAAACAAATTTAACCCCTTTATGTGTGAGCTTCGTTAATGGGTTAGCCAATCGGGCAAAATTCTGGACGAAACGTCGATAATAACCTGCCAAACCAATAAAACTACGTACCTCAATTATACTCGTAGGTGCTGGCCATTCTTGGATTGCCTTGGTCTTAGAAGGATCAACAGAGATTCCATCTTTAGAGACAATATGGCCAAGAAAAGAAATCTCCTGAAGCCAGAATTCACACTTGCTAAACTTTCCATATAATTCATGCCTCCTCAGAGTCTTCAAGATAATGCGCAAGTGATTTTCATGATCTTCATAGGTTTTGGAGTATACCAATATATCATCAATAAATACTACCACAAATTCATCGAGATACTCCTTGAAAACTCTATTCATCAGATCCATGAATACAGATGGTGCATTAGTCAATCCAAACGGCATTACAGTAAACTCGTAATGCCCATACCTGGTTCGAAATGCTGTTTTCGGAATGTCTTCCTTCTTCACACACAACTGATGGTATCCAGATCGAAGGTCAATCTTTGAAAAGTATTGAGCTCCATGCAGTTGGTCAAATAAATCATCAATACGAGGTAGGGGATACTTGTTCTTTATTGTTATAGCATTGATCTCCCTGTAGTCGATACATAACCTCATAGATCCATCTTTCTTTTTAACAAAAAGAACAGGGGCTCCCCATGGAGAAACACTAGGGCGAATAAATCCCTTATTACTCAATTCCTCTAGTTGTTTCTTTAGTTCGACTAACTCTACAGTGGCCATTCTATAAGGGGTCTTCGATATAGGCCTTGATCCAGGAATCAAATCAATAGAAAACTCAACTTCTCGTTCTGGAGGATGTCCAGGTAAATCTTCTGGAAATACATCTACAAATTCTTTCACAACAGGTACATCCTCTATTTGAACATTCCTTTCCTCACCCGCAGTTATTTCATTCTCTTCCTCCCCAATAATTGAATTTAGTTGAGCTATTGAGGGTGGATCTAAATAAGAATTAGGTGGTGACGATTCTGCTCTAAAAATAAGGTGTTCCTTATCATTATCATCAAGAATCGTAACCTCTTTCTTCTTACAATAAATCTTCGCATCATAGTCCGAAATCCAGTCCATACCGAGGATTATATCAAACTCGATCATAGGTATGACGATGAGATCAGCAGATAAAGAAAATTTATGTGCTCTAATGGGGACTGATTCACAAAACTTTGTTGCAACGATACTTCCCTTAGGAGTTTTAACTGACAACTCCCTTATTAAATCAAATTGGAAATATCTAATTTTCTTAGCAAACTGGGAAGATATGAAACAATGCGATGATCCAGAATCAAATAATGCATTTGCTAAACTTGAGGAAACCATTAAATTACCTGCCACCACGTCTTTCGGTGCTTCTACCTCAGCAGTAGTGATAGCATAAGCCTGGCCTTGATCCCTTGGCCTTTTCTGAGGTAAGTTCTCCTGACGCTTAGGACATGAATTTGCATAATGCCCCATCTCCCTGCAATTGTAGCACTGAACGTTGGTAGCTTCCTTCTTCCCCTTGCAATCATGAGCTTGGTGGCCTTTTTCACCACACTTGTAACAGACTCCCATTCCCTTCAAGCAAGTACCAGGATGTTTCTTCCCGCATTTACCACAAGATGGATATTCAACTTTTCCCTTCTTCCCCTTATTTCCATTCCCAGATTGATCAGCAGGTCTCTTCTTCTCTTGCTTTGCTTTAAAGTCATAAGACTTAGAGAATTCCTTTTCGGTCTTTATAGCACATGAGACAATGTCTTCGTACGATGAAAAGGATTGTGAGACTAATGCTCGACGGAGAAATGGTTTTAACCCATCAAAGAAACGATCAATCTTACTTCTTGGGTTGCGAATATAATCTCCAGCATACCTCGCTAACCTTGTAAAGTTAGCCTCATACTTTGTGACATTCTCATCCTCCTTTTGTCTCAGACTCAGAAATTGTCTTTCCATATCCGCTCGATGGTCGCGAGGGAAGTATTTTTCTAAAAACAGATCTTTGAATTCCCTCCATTCCATATTTGATACTTCATCATCTTCCTTCGTATTTTGAATCAATGACCACCATTGATCAGCATCTCCAGTGAGGCGGTAAACTGCCATGATAACTTTTTCCCTTTCACTGCTCCCCAAAGCCTGAAATATTTTCTCTAGGGAAAATATCCATTGCTCAGCTACTAAGGGATTTGTATTCCCATTGAACGTTGGTGGTTGTTGCCTCATGAATCGATCTAACATTGATCCTCCACGCTGCGGATCAGGGTGCTCCATACGGGTAAGGTTATTATTCATAACCTGAGTAAGTTGTCCCAGTATGGTGATTAGCTGATCAGCACCAGTTGCATCACCAGCCCCACTATAATTATCTTGAGCAGGAGGGCAATCCCTACATGGAGTGCGTGCATTGATACGGTTTCCATTTCTTCCACTAGGCGCCATTTCTAAACAATGGCATAAACTAGATCAGTTTATGAATCAAAATACATAATCCCATACTTATAAAACACTTAACATAAATTGAACTATTTATGGATATAATCCATAATCATAAAAATGTTTTCTTTGAGGAAGTATATACTCATAAACCCTTCATAATGATTTGTAAAGATAATGAGAGTTATCCTAAGCATATCCCCCGGGAGTGTCGTAACCAAGAGTGCAGCAAGGCCCGTTGTCGTGCACCAGTTCCCGTTCGAGTCTAGCTCAAAGCGGTGTTTTCGGGTTTTACCCCTAGGTACATCTGTGCCAGAGCCGCCTCTACCTGCTCGTATCCAGACAGGGATGTATTGCTCGGAAAACTCACAAAATATCTACAATACCAAAATTCTAGGAAGTTCTTCTATACTAATCCTCAAAGTTCATCTTAGGTCTATGTGCTCTAATCAGAGTTTATCTAAATCTAGTTTCCAAGGTTTGTACTAAACTTCCTCTGATACCAACTGTAACGCCCCGAACCCAGCTACCCAGAGTCGGTGCATTACTTCGTAACATTGGCATGATCACAAGAAAGATCAAATCCCGAAAGACCGATTGGTTTAGTAGCCTTGGAAACACTAGATATAATCATAAAGTTTTACATTACATTTCAAAGTGAAAAAAATACTACAACAACAAAGTCTTCATATCCACACTATTAACCCCTCATAATATCCCTGCAAGTCATTCATAATTTACTTCTTCACTACCTGGGAAAAATAAAACATAGAAAAGGGGTGAGCTCAAATGCCCAGTAAGGATAACAATATAGAGGAAACTTTCATAAATAAAAATAAACATTTAAGGCAATGTATAACTAAAACAAAAGCCTTTTAAACTTGAACATTTAACATAGTATGGCATAAATAAAATGAAATAATGCCATTTACTTATTCACATGAATATTCTACTAATCGAATAATCACATGCAAAAATCAATAACCACTTTCATAATGTTGGAATGCATAATGCCAGACTATCATAACCACATAGCCAAGGCCTCGTGCCAAGACTACAAATAAGATTTTTTCAAGGCCTTGTGCCAAGACACTAGTTTGTCTCATGAGACCTACCGATGCATCGAGGAGCTATAGCGGGCTCCACCCGTCACTTATTAAGTCCAATGCATTCCCATATGAAAAGGTTTAAACATAACATAAACATTCGTATTAAAACTAGCATACGAAATGTCAATACTTTCACAATAAACTATGAATGGTATAAAAATAGCACATCCACAGTCAAACATATCACAAAACCTTCAATACAATATAGAAGTTTTGTATCATAATAAATCAACTTCAAATAATCTTAAAATCCATCAAAGGATGTTGACATAGATGAAATCAAAATTCTTTTTAAAGAAATATCTCCTTTTATTTTGAAATCATTTAAGACCCATATAAAATAAAACATTTTCTTTGAAAATATTCTTATAAGCTTGTAAGGAAAGCTTTGAAGATTTTATAACGGCGTAAAATAACCGCACCTGCCGTATAAGTTAAAAAAAAACATTCTTACCTCAATTCTGTCGAAAAGGTTAAAAAGGACCTTGTTTTGAAAACGACGGAAAGATTCCTTTATAAACCTCTTATAAAAAGTCAAAAAAAGGTATAAATGACTTTAACCCATATTCTTGTAAATAGTAAAAATGTTTTGAAATACATTTTTAAGAAACATGGATGTGGATGATAAAGAGATCCCAGTAGATTATTACGTATAAACAACCTCGGATAATGAAGAGATTGTGAAATAACCCTTACCTTGTACTTTTCCTTGGTTGGGGTAGGTTAACCTCCTGTATAATGGTGAAATAATTGTTATTAAATTATACAAGAATCATATATATTAATATGATATCATATATGATCTTTTAACATTGATTTATTAATAATATCTTAGAATTATCATCGTTTCGGGTGTTAACTTACTCATTTTCTTTTATATGTTTTGTTACATAAGCCATGTTTGTTGTATCTTATTCATATCCAGAATGATATCAAGTCCTTAAACATCATTTTTAAATCATAAAATGATAATTATACTTGAATGGATACGATGGAGAATGAATCTCATCGCGTTCGTGGAGACGGTAGTCCGTACGTACGCACGAGCGACAATATCATTCTTTTGATATTAAAATAATATATAAATGAATGGTATATCATATATACAGAATCATTAACATGTTATATTTATTATTTACATGAGTTACACATCATTATTATACCCATCCAAATAATATTATATTGAATAACAATTACACCACGACGTGGAGACGGTAAGCCGTACGTACGCACGTATGGTGACATGTTATTCAAAGGGTGGATAGAATACTGAATATGGTTGTACCATACTTATAATAACATCACAGTATATGTGAGATAATGGAGTTATTATTTTAGAATGGTAAGAACAAAGGAAGAAGAAGTGGAAGAAGAAATGAACTTAGAAAAGGGTGGTGAAATCATTACCTCTTCTTCGGGTTCTTCCTTTTGATTTGATCAAAAGGGCTCCTTAGGTTGGCTTTCTGATCAAACTAAGGCCTCTAGGTTGTAGTGAGGGATGTTGGGAGATTATTTGGGCAGAGTTTGGCCGAACCAAAAGGCTTTGAAGGTGTGAAGAAATGAGAATGAGGAGTGCCCTTTTATAAGAGGGGTGAGGGGCACCTTTGGAAAAGCTAGAAATATTAATTTATAATAAATTCATATTCGGTTTCTAAAGGCTCCAAAGTTGACTATTCAAAGGATGAGGTGGGGATAGGTCGAAAACAACTCATCCAATAGAATTTAGACAGGTTTGGGTACTTATATTAACCTTATCTTTAAGTATTAACTCTAAGTTAATTAGTTTCACTTTTACAATGTCTCTTTGTATTTTTATATATTATGGTTAATAAACTTACTATATACATCCAAGCGACCCCCAAGTGGTCCATTAATGATTAACCTATCATAATATAAGTCTCTTGGACGAACCTTAGATTTTTAGGAATTTAATATCAATTAATAATATAATATTTTTTTTAAGAACTCTTTTATGTCAATTTTGACACTATTCAATAGTTGATTTTTGTGAAACTCATAACAGATTGATTACTTCTAACAAAGTCCATTAAATCAATCCTAATATATCATATTAGCCTAGAAAATTAGTTTAATTCATTAAAAGTTTCATATTATATTTATTTGGGTATTTATAATATCAATTATTTTAATTTTTCACTATTATAGTAATTACTGCATCATCATTGTGTCATAAATAAAATAAATTATTTAATGTCTAAAAATTATAAATAAAATATCATTATGTAGGAAATCTTTTTAGATTTCTAATGAATATTTATAATCTAAAATCCAACATATATAACCCTATGTAAAAATTGTTGTTCTAAAAGATATATGCTTGTGTCATTTTTGTATTCATTTTAACTTAATTAAAATAAAGTGTCATTATCACTTACAAGTGGATCCATGGGGTCCCAAAATTGACACAAAGATGCCCATGGTCGACCATGTATCAACCAATAGGGTTAAGACATGTTTTAGTGTAATTTAGTATTATTATAATATTATTTTTTAACCCTTATTTACCGGATTTACCCTTTAACCATGGTAAATAAAATATTTACCGCAGTAATTATTCAAAATGTGTAAAAATAAAAGTTACCTATTTAAACAATTTGAACATCCTGATTCCAAATATGGAATCCATTTTCCTAAATTCAAAACACAGAAGTGGCAGAAATTAATTTAAAATTAATTCCCGCTGTCAAAACAAAAAGCGTGTTTTTAAGAGATAATAACTATCAAAAGATTGACACTTGTTTATGTTCGGTTTAATTGTAAAATTATGTCCAATGATAATCATTAAATTGAATGGTAAAAATATATTCTAAATATACTTTAAAACCACTCAAATTCATAATTTATCACTATTAATTATTTTGATTAAAAAAGTTGTTTTTAATTAAAATTTAGAAATTTTCACTATTCATCAAAATATGAAAGTTATCCGAAATGTACCAAAATTTCACCCTAGGCTAATTTTGATATTCCGAATCCAAAAATGAAGTCCATTTTGAAATATAGAATATATATGATTTCAAAAAGTAGGTATTACTATTCACAACGGCTAGTTTAATTATTTGTGGTGTGTGTTAGAACTCGAGGTTGCGTACAACACACGCTATCGCATTATTCGAAGGGAAACGTACCGTAGAAGCTTGGGGTGTTACAGCTGCCTCCTGCCCCGTTGATGGCTGAGTTGACGTGGGTTTTCCAGCAGCAGCATCCTCCTAATTTTTCAGGGTATGGAGGACCCCAGGCTGTAGAGTCGTGGATAGAGGCCACACTGACCATATTTGATCACCTAGAGATCCCTCCGGAGAAAAGGGTAAATACGACTACTTATATGCTCTGGGACACCGCCAAGAGGTGGTAGAAAGTGATCTCACGGTCAGGGCGTCAGTAGGATATGTCTTGGGATGAGTTTCGACGCACCTTCTATGACTACTTCTATCCGGAGATCCTGAGGGCCGATCGAGCCCAGGAGTTTATGAGTCTGCAGTAGGGTACTCTTTCTGTTATGGAGTACTCATCTCGTTTCACTGAGCTGCAACGCTTCACACCGATCCCAACAGGTGATGAGTTGTTCCTTGCTAGGAAGTTCTAGGACGGTCTCAGGCAGGATATCCGTTCCCAGGTGAATATCTTTCAGTTGACTTCTATATCCTCCATCATCAACCAGGCACTGATCACTAAGCACAATCTGAGGGATTCTGGAGTAGTGAGCCAGGGCGGTTCGATATCCAGGGCTGGTGTTCCTCCTACGGATGGTAGGAATCATCGTAGAGAGTCTTCTTGAGGTGATCGGGGTTTGCGGTATATATCTTCTGGCATCCAGGTTGTATGCTACCAGTGCAGTAGGAGTGGGAATACTAGGCCTCAGTGCCATAGAGATCTGATGGAGTGCCGATCTTGCGGCAATATGGGCCATCTTCAGCGCTTCTGTCATATCTTCTCACCTTCAACTGGTGGTAGGGGTTCCTCTATGGACCCGTGTTCTGGAGATTCTTCACCAATTTCCCACCAGTGTGGGAACATGAGTTCTTCTGGCCGTTCAGGCCGAGGTGGAGGTCGCGGCCGTGGTGTTCAGTCACCAGGTCATCAGTGACAACAGAGTGGATCAGCTCAGAGTGGTCATCCAGGGGCGCAGGGCCGTGGTGCAGGAAAATCTTTCACTGTAGAGCAGACCTTTTCTGGAGCAGGATCCTGACCCTTCTACAGTTCGAGGTACGATCTTAGTAGCCTCAGTTTTATCTTCATCTCTTTTCGATACTGGTGCTTCCCATAGCTTTATCTCTATTGCTGTCGTGGAGAGCCTTGGGCTCTGTATCTTTTCGTCTGCCGACTTGTTGACTTTGGACATGCCATTGGGAACGAGGACATCTAGCATACGTTAGTGCAGAGAGTTCCCTCTTGAGGTTGTAGGGTGTCATTTATTATGGGACCTCTATGTCTTAGAAATGACGGGCTATGACGTTATCCTCAGTATGGACTGATTGGTTTCTTTCCAGGCAGTCGTTAATTGTTATCGCTGCAGGGTGAGTTTTGTATCACCAGAGGGCGAATATTTCCTTCATAGAGGTGAGTGGGATGTCCAGGAGGGTAGAGCTAGACCAGAGCATCATGGGCTATGGGAAGTTACAGCCCAGATTGCCAGTCTTTATCTGGATGACCAGGGGACTTCACAGTTAGACTTCCCTCCAGTGGTGGATTGTTTCAGGGATGTGTTTCCAGAGGACTTTTCAGGTTTTCCTATGGAGCGTGAGGTAGACTTCTCAATTGAGCTCATTCCAGGAGTGGCACCGGTGTCCATTCCTCCTTATAGGATGGCTACACCTAAGTTGCAGGAGCTTAAGAATCAGTTGGAGGAGTTGCAGGCAAAGGGTTTCATCCGACCCAATATTTCTCCTCAGGGTTCGCCTGTCCTATTTGCGAAGAAGGAAGACAGTACCCTTTAGATTTGTGTGGATTATCGGAAGCTGAACCAGTTGACGGTTAAGAACCGATATCCCTTGTCGAGGATCGATGACCTCTTTGATCAGCTTTGAGGAGCCCAGGTGTTCTCAAAGATCGACTTGAGGTCCGGTTATCATCAGTTGCACGTTAGACCATCAGATATACATCTGACAGCTTTCAGGAGCAGGTATGGTCTTTTCGAGTATAAAGTCATGCCGTTCGGTCTCACGAACGCGCCTATAGTATTCATGGCATTGATGAACCGAGTGTTCCATCCGTACTTAGACTCCTTTGTCGTGGTCTTCGTGGACGATATCTTGGTGTACTCTCACACTCGACACGACCATGCCACACAACTTGAGATCGTTCTTAGTACACTGAGAGAGAATCAGATGTATGCTAAACTCTCGAAGTTCCACTTTTGGATGGATCAGATTCACTTCTTGGGTCACGTCATCTCAGAGACAGAAGTTTTAGTGGACCCATAGAAAGTGAGAGCTGCAGTTTCTTGGGAGCAGCCGAAAAATGTTTTTGAGGTATAGAGTTTTCTAGGGATGGATGGGTACTTGATGTTATTAATATTTTAATGACTTATTATATTCCCCTTTACTTATTTTATATGAAATGTTCATAATTTGTGTGAAATATTAATGTTTTAATATTAAGTATAATTTTTGAGCATTTTTAGAAGTAGTCCAATTGAGTCAGTTTAATGTTTTAATAATAACTATCACTATACTGATCCAAATTGTGTGGTTCTTGTTTATTATGATTCTCCTTTCAATATAAAACATTTCATTAGAAGGAACCATGAGCCAATTATGTCATTTGAAGGGTCATATGGTCCTCCCAAACAAGACCAAAGAATCTGTGAACAAACTGGACCAGCCTTGAAGATTGATTTACTGGGCTCAATACAGAAGTCCAAAAACATTAACTCTCCACCATAATTCGGGGGACACTACATGTCATCTTGGATAAAAATTTCAAGGCCCAAATCCAAGTACAAGGGTCCCAAATAAAGCTTTGAAGTTCAGCCCACCATTCTGGCCGAGAATTAAAATAAGTATAGTATGCATGACATATCTCATTATGTAAGAATCAAATAGAGTTGATATTTTGCAGTGTGAAAGAGGAGATATAGTCGGCAGACTTTGTTGAAGAAACCATTCGTATTTGAAGGCATCTTCATATTCAAAAACTCTTTCAAATTATGGACTTCAAAAAGAATGGATTGAAATGGACAGTTTAATGTTGTTTAATCAACCGGCCATAACGTTTGATCCGTAAGTCCAAATCACTCCAAATTTTGAGAGTAGTCGGACAACATTATTTTATACAACTTTGAAGAATGAGATATTTGAATATTCGGCTGTATGAATATCCAAATTGGCTATGCAAGTGGAGGGACAGATTGGGAATGCAAACAGTCCACTCCTTGGGCTATAAATACTCTCCCCTTCTCTCCTTGAGAGGGGTTGCAATTTCAGAAGAGAGGAGATCATATTGGCACGACCAAAGCCTTGAAAAAGGCTTGGGAGGATCTGAAATACTCAAGTTTTCACTGGAGAGACCTTTCATCTTCTCTTTTTTTTCACTTACTTTCATGTTCTTCGTTTTTGTAATTTTGTGAGTCCTTTCTTTTGTAATTCTGTTTTAATGCAAGTTTCTTCTTAAATATCTCTTATTCTCATCCACCTTCTGTAGTTTAATATTTATGTTCTTAAAATAGTTTAAATTCAGTTGAATCCCCTTACCTTCTTTTGCTTCCTCATTCAATCAAAAATCCATTTTTAATTATCATCATCGTTCGTGTGTGTGTGTCGACGTACCACTCTTTTCTAATCCCTTTCTTTTTCTTCTATTCTTAATTTATCATCATAATTAGTATATCCAGAATATTAAACACCCAAATGGATGAGTAAATATCTCATTGGGTTGAGTTATAATTTAGGGATGTTAAGTTATTGAGAGTATTTGCTCGATGAGTATTCGTTAATTTAACATTGTGTATGTTGGACTTAATATGTCATGGATTAATGACATATTTTGTTTAGAAAGTGGTTTCCATGGATTATTGGAACCATAAATACACTACCATAAACAAGTACTGATTGACTTTAGAATCCTAGTTAAGTTAAGTCTTGGATTAAAGCTTTAACACTTAGGAATTCTAATCGACGTCAACTTGTGAAGTGGGTGTTAATTTAAATGCAATATAAAGAAAAACTCAAGGATATCACAAGCTTAACTCCCTAATAATGAAATCACCCCAATTATTATCAATTTGTTAAATCAATCACAATCAATTAGTCATTTCAATTAAGCTCTGCAAACAAACCCCCCTAATAAAAATACAATCAACTAAAAACAAACGACTATTACAAAGTATCATCGCCGAGGATTCGACCTGAGTGATGCTATACACATTAGCAGAGCACCAAAACTTTGACCGGTCGATAGGCGACAATCGGCCGTGCATTTCAAATGGCGTCATTGCCGGGGATGGTTCTTTAATTAGTCATTAGTTTCTGGTTATTGTCAAAAAAACAAAAAAAAAACAAAATTTAAAAAAAAATTGAAAATAAATCACAAAGAAAAACCCATCTTCTCATAAAAATCATAAAATGAACAAAATACAAAGAAAAACCCGTCTTTCTCTTTCTTTCAAAATCTCTCTGAATTCCCCGTAGCCTCCCAAACAATCCCTCAGATTTTTTTGACCCTGAAATTGAGCGAACACTTCGCCAAATTAGGAGAAACATAAGAGATACTCAAATAATTCAAGAACCAGTCCTCATCCAACCAATTGAATTAGATATGGAAAATCCTAGGGAACAAACCCTTAAAGAACTCGCTGCCCCTGATATGAATTACCAACATCTTGGTATTCAATATCCAAATATAGAGGCTGACTTTGAACTCAAATCGGGTTTGATTCATATTCTCCCTCATTTCCACGGGCTAGCCGGTGAGGATCCACATCTCCACCTTAAAGAGTTCCAAGTAGTGTGCTCTACCATGAAGCCTCAAGGGGTTTCTGAAGAGCAAATCAAACTTTGAGCATTCCCTTTCTCCCTAGATGACACTGCTAAGTCATGGCTCTACTACCTACCTCCTGGTTCCATAACTACATGGAATGACATGAAGCGACTCTTCTTAGAGAAATTCTTTCCTGCTTCTCGTACTGCTTCTATCCGAAAGGAAATAAGTGGTATTCGTCAGTTCCCAAGTGAATCACTCCATGAGTACTGGGAGAGGTTCAAAAAGCTTGTTGCAACCTGCCCACACCACCAAATCCCTGACCAACTCTTGATCCAATACTTCTATGAGGGGTTATTGGCTATGGAGAGAACTCTCATTGATGCCGCAAGTGGCGGTGCTCTGGTTGATAAAACTCCCGCAGCTGCAAGAGAACTCATAAGTAATATGGCTGCAAACACACAACAATTCCATACTCGAGCACATGCTCAAGTCAAACAAGCCCAAGATAATCAATCAATTGAGCCGAATAAAATGACCGAGTGGATGAGTGAACTTACAGGTCTTGTGCGACAACTAGCTGTGGCTACCAAAGCCCCAACCTCATCTTCTCCACAGTCACTATTCCCTGGACCTATTAAGAATTGTGGAATCTGTAGCTCCCCATCTCATCCAACAGACACATGTCCACGACTTCAAGAGGATCAATCCGATTCATCTGGACCAATGGAGATCAATGCAACATATGCTCATCGGAACACCAATCCTCAACTATCATATCAGTTTGTTAGAAACTTCAACCAACCTCACTCTGAGCCCTTCTCTTCTTCCTATAACCAAGGCCTTAGGTATGGTAATCCCATATCTCATCCCCCTCAATTCCCTCCTCAAAACCCAAACCAGTTTCAATATGGTCAAGGTGTTGGTAACTTCCATCAACCTTATCCTTTTGTTCCTCAACCTCAAAGGAACAATCCTCCTCCTGGATTCCATCATCCTAGTGAGCCTTCCCAATTCCAAAACCAATACAATCGATTTCCCAAGAACCAAAATCAAGGCAATCCCAACCAGGGACAAGCCTCTTCTTCCAAGCAACCATGGGAAAGTGCAGTAGAAGATCTTGCCTCCTTCACCCGTTCTATCCTTAAAAACATTGAAACTCAAATAGGTCAACTTGCATCCCACCTGAGCCAGCAACAATAATCAAATTCTTCCCAACTCCCAGCTCAACCATTACCCAACCCCAAGGGTAATGTAAGTGCAATTGCACTTAGATCAGGAAAGCAACTTGCTATGCCTCAAGATAAATCCTCAAACCCTCCTTTTAATGTTGACCTAGAAAATGAAAAGAAAAAGAAAATTGAAAAGGAATCTGAATCCATTCCATCACCTCCTTCCATTACACTTAGGAACCCAATTCCTTTTCCTCAAGCAGTTTCTAAACCAAGGAAGTCCTTTGAACCTGATCCTGAAATGCTCGACATGTTTAGACGTGTTGAAGTCAACATTCCCCTCTTAGATTCCATAAAAAAAATTCCTAAGTATGCCAAGTTTCTCAAGGAGTTGTGTACCCACAAGAGGCAACTTAGGACCTTTGAAAATGTTTCCACCCAGCAGTCCATACCCATTAAGTGCCAAGATCCAGGTACCTTTACAGTCCCATGCTAAATTGGAAGTTCCAACTTTGATGATGCACTCATAGACCTAGGAGCCTCAATTAATGTCATGCCCAAATCCATATTCACCAACCTTGGTCTAGATCCCTTGCACCCAACGGGTGTTGTCATTTAGTTAGCCAATCGAAGCACAACCAGTCCTGAGGGAATAATTGAGGATGTCCTTTTTCGAGTAAATGATCTTATCTTCCCAGCTGACTTCTATATCCTTGACATGGAAGGTGAGACAACTTCTTGAAAATCTCCTCTGATTCTAGGAAGACCATTCCTTATGACATCTAAAACCAAAATTGATTTCCACGCTGGCATCTTATCCATGGAATTTGGCGACAAAATGGTCAGGTTCAATATTTTTCAATCCATGCGATACCCATTAGAGAATCAATCTGTATTCTCTATCCATGTTTCTGAAACTCCCTCTGAGAGTGTGTTGAATCCTAATCCATCATGTTCTTTCTGTTCTACTAGTAGAGGAGTTTGTGAAATCTACACCATGATTAACAAAGTCATAAATGGTGAAATTGATGTTGACATTACAAATGCAAACTCCATTGATCTAAAGGATCTTGAAAACTCTTTGGAATCTCATCTCACCCCTGACCTACAATTCTCCAACATGAATGGTAATAAAGAAAATGAACTTGAATGCTCATTTGTTGATTCAAATATGATTATCCCATATTCATCCTTTCCTATCCATGATTCTGAAAATTCTGTTATATGTGAAGTGAACCCTGAACCAATGTGTTTATATTGTCCTGATGGTAGTGATGTTTGTGATATTTGTACCCTAATTAATAAAGTGATAACTGGTGAGGTTGAAATTGACCATTCTTTGGCAAAAAACATTGAAATACAGGATATTGAAAATTTTATTCAGTCATATGACTCCACTGATCCTCATTACTCTACATCAGTAAGTGATGAAATAAATGAGTCAAAAACAATTGGGATCTCATGCTCTGCTTTTGTGTTATCTGATCCTTACATAAATGAACCATCATAATTGATCCATATTCCTGAATTTCCAAGAATAGAAAACCATCACTTTGTGAATAAAATCATTCCTCAGGTTGAAGACCAAAGTGAGGATAGAAATATTCTCTTTCCACCCCCATTGAATTGCAAGCACACCAACAAGGATGGGAAGAAATTATCCAATGAATCATCAGGCCTCCCAAAGAAAAAGTTTTTCTGGAAGCACACTGGAGTTGAGAAAATACGATGGCCACTGTCAGACTATGGGTAGTACACTACAATTGTCTAGCTGTAGACAAATAAATGCAGCGCTTCTTGGGAGGCAACCCATGTTTTATTTTACTTTTATGAAATTTCAATTTATTTTTAGTTTTTCATTATATGAATAATGAATTTTATTTTTCAGGTAACTTCCCACTGTCCTGGAACCACCTCGACTTCCACCAAATCCCCAAATTCTTTAGCCGACCCACCACTAGATGGAGATGGCAACCCACCAAATCCAAACCAGGGGGCACCTCTTTCCCTTTAACTCTCTCTCTATCTCTTCCTATCTCAACCTCTTTCTTCTTCTTCCTCTCTCTTTCATTTTTTTACCACTATATTCATCAAACCCTTTATTTTTCTCTTTCTTGTGTGGGTGTGTATTTTATAAAAACATTAAAAAATAAAAAAACCAAAAAAACACAATCACTTAAAAAATTACAAAAAAAAAGTCATGCTTACTCACCATCAAGTTTTGAAATTTTGTCCAACCATTTTGGGGAGTTAACAGACATGTTTTCATCTCAAAAATTTTGTATTTTCATCATGACTTTGGATAAAGAATTTTGTGTCAAAATTAACAAATTTTGAATTCTCAATTTTTGATTTGGAAAATGCTTTTCCCGAACCGTGAGGAACAACATTTGATTTCATGCCAAGGCCACCTATGGCCATCTTTTCAAAATGTGTGTTTTCACCCCCATTTGCGAGTCTTGAGTTTGTGGACCTTCGAGCTGAATTTCCTACCTTAGTGTGTATTAATACGATAGAGGCATTTTCTGAACCACATGAAAATCACAATAGCCAAATAGCCTCCCATTTCCCTTACATTAATCCTCCTTTTGAAATATCCTTCGAGCCTATGAAAAACTTTTCTTTTATAGCCACATTACAAGCCCAATACCTTATCCCACCCAATATCAACATGGATTTTCATTGCATAAGTTTTTGAAATTTAAGTGTGGGGGGGAATGGATTTCATTTTTGGGTATCATTTCCTTACTTTCTGGTGTCTTATCATATTCTTGAGGGCAAGCATACATTGTAGTGTGGGGGGATGTTATCATTCAGTGGGATTTGGGAATTTATTGGAAAAATGATATTGAAAAGTGTTCAAAAAAAAAAAAATCAAAAAAAAAAATCAAAAATAAAAAAAAAATCAAAAAAAAAAAATGAAAAAACAGGTTGTGTCTTGGTTAGGTAAAAATCACTCTTCCTCAACCTTTTATCTTATTATAACTATTACAATTAGTGTTGTGAGGAGATCAAACATGGGTTGGGCGATTAGTGTGAGATCTATTTCAAGTTCAACTTTCGAAAAAATACAAAAAAAAGAGAAATGAAAAGAAAAAGGAACACTTATGTTATTGGGAGAAGCTTTGTGTTTTGTAAATATTCCATCTTCTCATCCCCTTCAAATTTTCTTCCACTTTTGTGTCATGCTTCATTTTTCCCTTTGTAAAAATGTGTTTCCATTTTCTTCCATGTTCCAGTTTCAAAAAAATTGTGCATTGTTTTATCCATGTTAGTGTTTTAGCCCCTCTTTCCACCCTTTTGGACATTACAATCCTACCGTCCCATAGCCACAGGAAAACCCCTTAAAAAGACCTCTTGATTCTTGTTCACTTTGGATAGGGATTGTAAGTTGAGATCTCTTTTCAAACTCTAAGATTTTCACTTTTGGTTGGTGAATGAGTGAAGCTCCATAAATTAATTTTATCATCTTGAGTGGAGTAAGTTTTGAGTGCCCACATTTTCTATTTCTAATTTTGAGCATGAAAAATGAATTGTTTTTGGAACATTCTTTCTGTAACAATTTGTGGTGGAATTCAATATGGATGAATGAAATGGTCTGAACCTCCCCTGATTGGTAAAAAAATAAAATTTTAATTTTTGTTGGTGAGTAAAAATGATTTTGTCATGTTTTTATATTTGTTGCACATGAGGACATGCACAAAACTAAGTGTGGGGGAGTTGATGTTATTAATATTTTCATGACTTATTATATTCCCCCTTTACTGATTTTATATGAAATGTTCATAATTTGTGTGAAATATTAATGTTTTAATATTAAGTATAATTTTTGAGCATTTTTAGAAGTAGTCCAATTGAGTCAGTTTAATGTTTTAATAATAACTGTCACTATACTGATCCAAATTGTGTAGTTATTGTTTTTTAGGATTCTCCTTTCAATATGAAACATTTCATTAGAAGGAACCATGAGCCAATTATGTCATTTGAAGGGTCATATGGTCCTCCCAAACAAGACCAAAGAATCTGTGAACAAACTGGACCAGCCTTGAAGATTGATTTACTGGGCTCAATACAGAAGTCCAAAAACATTAACTCTCCACCATAATTCGGGGGACACTACATGTCATCTTGGATAAAAATTTCAAGGCCCAAATCCAAGTACAAGGGGCCCAAATAAATCTTTGAAGTCCAGCCCACCATTCTGGCCGAGAATTAAAATCAGTATAGTATGCATGACATATCTCATTATGTAAGCATCAAATCGAGCTGATATTTTTCAGTGTTAAAGAAGAGATATAGGAGGCAGACTTTTTTGAAGACACCATTCATATTTGAAGGCATCTTCATATTCAAAAACCCTTTCACATTATGGACTTCAAAAAGACTGGATTGAAATGGACAGTTTAACGTTGTTTAATCAACCAGCCATAACGTTTGATCCGTAAGTCCAAATGACTCCAAATTTTGAGAGTAGTCGGACAAAATTATTGTCTACAACTTTGAAGAAGGAGATATTTGAATATTCGGCTGTATGAATAGCCAAATCGGCGATGCAAGTGGAGGGACAGATTGGGAATGCAAACAGTTCACTCCTTGGGCTATAAATACTCTCCCCTTCTCTCCTTGAGAGGGGTTGGCATTTCAGAAGAGAAGAGATCATATTGGAACGACCAAAGCCTTGAAAAATTCTTGGTAGGATCTTACATACTCAAGTTTTTACTTGAGATACCTTTCATCTTCTCTTTGTTTTCACTTACTTTCATGTTCTTCGTTTTTGTAATTTTGTGAGTCCTTTCTTTTGTAATTCTGTTTTAATGCAAGTTTCTTCTTCAATATCTCTTATTCTCATCCACCTTCTGTATTTTAATATTTATGTTATTAAAATAGTTTAAATTCAGTTGAATCCCCTTCCCTTCTTTTTCTTCCTCATTCAATCGAAAATCCGTTTTTAATTATCATCATCGTTCGTGTGTGTGTGTCGACGTACCACTCTTTTCTAATCCCTTTCTTTTTCGTCTATTCTTAATTTATCATCATAATTATTATATCCAGAATATTAAACACCCAAATGGATGAGTAAATATCTCATTGAGGTGATTTATAATTTAGGGATGTTAATTGATTGAGAGTATTTGCTCGATGAGTATTCGTTAATTTAACATTGTGTGTGTTGGACTTAATATGTCATGGATTAATGACATATTTTGTTTAGCAAGTGATTTCCATGGATTATTGGAACCATAAATACACTACCATAAACAAGTACTGATTGAGTTTAGAATCCTAGTTAAGTTAAGGCTTGGATTAAATCTTTAACACTTAGGAATTCTAATCGACGTCAACTTGTGAAGTGGGTGTTAATTTAAATGCAATATAAAGCAAAAATCAAGGATATCACAAGATTAACTCCCTAATAATGAACTCACCCCAATTATTATAAATCTGTTAATTCAATCATAATCAATTAGTCATTTCAATTAATCTCTGCAAACAAATCCCCCTAATCAAAATACAATCAACTAAAAACAAACGACTATTACAAAGTATCATCGCCGAGGATTCGACCCGAGTGCTGCTATACACATTAGCAGAGCACCGGAACTTTGACCGGTCGATAGGAGACAATCGGCCGCATGTTTCAGTACTACAGACACTTTATTCAAGACTTCTCATGCCTAGAAGCACCATTGAAAGTTCTGACCAAGAAGGGGGCGAATTTTTTTTGGGTCAGATTCTTGTGAGTCCGCCTTTCAGGAGCTGAAAAGGAGGTTGAAGTCAGCACCGATACTAGTATTGCCGGAGCCGGGCAAGGGCTATACTATTTACTGTGATGCTTTAGGTATCGGGCTGGGAGTTGTACTTATGCAGGGAGATGGAGTCGTTGCGTACGGGTCTCGGTAGTTGAGGCCACACAAGAGGAACTACCTGATGCACGATCTGGAGTTGCCAGTAGTTGTTCATGCCTTATGCTATTGGAGACACTATCTTCTGGGAGAGAACTTTGTGGTTTTCACTGACGAAAAGAGTCTCAAGTATATCTTCACTTAGTGTGATCTGAATCTGATACAACGCAGGTGGGTCGAGTATCTTCAGTCTTTCGACTTTGAGTTTGCTTATACACCGGGAAAGGGCAACGCAATGGCTAATGCTTTGAGCAGGAGAACTCAGATTCAGGCAGTTCAGGAGGCCAGAAGTGAGTGGAAGCTTATGGCTCTATTCTCTGAGATGCATCTGGAGGTGCATGATAGGTAGGGACAAACTTTCCTTTCATCTGTGGCTATTACCTCTACACTTCTTGATCGGGTACGAATGAGGCAGCTATCAGATTCAGAGGCCTTGGTCCTGCGGGAGAGTGTTCCAGGAGGGAACTGTAGAGACCCAAAGCTTGAAGTAAATGGACATTACATTACTTTTTCAGAATACTTGATACATAATGAAAACAGACACACAAGGACCATAATAGTTTATTGTATTTGGAAACTCGGAAAATAATCTTCTAATCATGGTGAAAGATCTTCAACATCTCCCATAAAGATCTTCCCCTTTTGTTTTCTTACCTAAAACCTTTCTTTATTTCATGGGGAAAATAAAACATAAAAAGGGTGATCTCAAATGCTCAGTAAGGGAAAAAATATAGAACATAAAACAATCCATAAACATTTGAAAGCAAAAACTTGAACATGAAATTTAAACATCAAAATCTTGAGCAAAGACATAAATCATGGAAGTACGTAAGGCATATATCATAATGGAACATCAACCATGATAAAATATAATGAGAATAAAACATGTAATTATGGAAACCATTCAGCACCTGTTATGATTTTCATAGTATCCAAGGCATTACTGCCAAGACCATCTTAGTGGACAAAGTCCCTTTCTGAATCGAGTTCACTCCTCGTTCCAGTCCTGTATTACTGAACTAGATTAACTTACCGTTCCAGCCATGTCTATCTCATGAGATATAAATCTTTACCCAATGCATTTGAGGGAGATATAGGTCCCACCCATATCATAATGAAACCATTCTTACATGTGCCACAACATAAACATAAATCATTCATCATAACCAAAAGAATAAAATGGGTTTCATAAACATCATCTCATCATAACATAATCCATATAAAACAAATGGATATCATTTCATCATAAGAAAAATGAAACCATGTAAATCATAGAGACATTATACTTGAAACATACACATATGAAATAATGTCATCTTAGATGGAAAATGGTTTTGATAAAACACTTGAAATGAATTCTTGAGGAAAATATCCTTTCTTTTTCAAAATCATTTTCTTTTCACAAAATGCCATGAAAATTTTAAAAGAAAAGGGTTTTGTTGAAAATAATCATGCAATCTTGTAGAGTAAGCTTCATGAAAATGAGGCGTTATGAAACCGTAAAAATCCGTTCACACCGTATAAGTTAAAAATAACATTCTCCTCGTACTTTTGTCGGAAAAGTCAAAAAGTTCCTTGTGTGGTAAACAAAAGTAAGATTCCTTTCATAACATGTGGTAAAATTAAAAAATGGGTAAAAAGGCCATTAAACATACATGAAAACATTTTTAAAAAATAGGTACATGGATGATAACAAAAACCCCAGTAAATACTTACGAAAAAACAATCTTGGATAAGAGCGAGATTGGAATAGTTATCCCTTACCTTAGGTATGATATGCTTCATACATATCTGAAACTACTGTATAATAATTTAAATAATGTCATTGACTTATTACAGAATCATATTCATTGTTATGATATCTTATATGTTTCACTTATGACTTTATATTACCCATTCTTTTGTAAGTTCCATGTTAAAGCAGTGTTTTGGGTAAAATTGTTTTTTTATCGTACATGTTTGGACTTGTTGTTCTTGATATTATTACTTATATCCTGATTTAATTAATTCCAGAATATAAAACATGATTTATATGTAATATATATTCAGCATATACATATATATATGATATATCGATAAATGGAATGAAATACACTGTTCATGGAGACGGTAGGCTGTACGTACGCATGAACGCTATTTTCGTTTCCTTATTGAATTGAATGGAATTAAGTAGATGAAATACACACATATATATATACATAAATCCAGTATCATTATTATGTCATATATTTCATTATTACTTATTATTTATACTTTATAATCATTCATGAATGATTAACATAGAGAATGAATCTCATCGCACCGTGGAGACGGTAGTCCGTACGTACGCACGAGCGATGATATCATTCCCATGATCGTGGAATTATATTGAAGTGTATGTATAATATTTAAGAATAAATATCACTTTGAAATAATCATATATATTTATTCTTTACACCATTATACCCATCCAAGTAAGGTGGTGGTGGAAAATAGATTACACCACGGCGTGGAGACGGTATTCCGTACGTACGCACGCGCGGTGATTTCATTTTCTGTAGGATGGGTAGATGGTGAAATAGGGTTGTTTCATACTTATAATAACATATCAGTATATGAGTGATACTGATGTTATTACTTCATAATTAAACAACTAAAGAAGAATAAGTGGAAGAATAAATAAAGTTGAAAGAATCGGTAACGGATATTACCTCTTCTTTGAAGCGCCTCTTCTTAACGTCCTCTTAGGGCACTAAAGATGGTTTTGAAGAATACCAAGACCTATAGGATGTTTCTAGGGAAGCTTAAAAGATAAATTTTCAGGTTTTGGCTGAGCTTGAAGGCTCAAAGTGGTGTGTGGAAGAGAGGGAGGAGGTTCCCTTTTATAAGGGAGGAGAGGGGCACCTTAGGAAAATCTAAAAATATTATTTTATTATAAAGTCATATTTGGTTTTTAATAGCACCAAATTGATTTATTTCGAAGCTAAGGTGGGTATGGGTCTAAATACTATCATCCAATAGAATTTAGACAAGTTTATGTTTCTATTTTAACCTTATCATTTAGATTTAACTTTAAGTTAAATAATTTTACTTTTACCATGTCTTCTTGTTTTCTTACACTATAAGGTTAATAAACTTAATATAACAAGCCAAAAGAACCCCAAGTTGTTTATTATTAATATATATAACCTTATTTAAGTCATTTGGCCTATACTTATATTTTTAGGAATAAAATAACAATTAATAATATAATATTTTTTTAAAAACTATTTTATGTCAATTTTGACACTATTTGGTAATTGATTTTTATGAAAATTATAACGGAATTATTAGTTTGAAAGACGTTAATTAAATCAATAATAACATGTCATATTAACATATAAAATTATTTTAATTCATAAAAAGTCTCAAATTACATTTATTTGGGTATTTATAACATCAATTATGTCAATATTTCATTAATAAGATAATTACTGCATCATCATTGTGTCATAAATAAATTAAATTATTTAATGTCTAAAAATTATAAATAAAATACCATTATGTAGAAAATATTTTTATATTTCTAATGAATATTTATAGTCGAATTTATCTTATGTATAACCCTATATTAAAAATGTTTTAGTTATTAAACTTTGATTTTAACTATTTTAACTATTCTTTAAATAAAATAATATTAGATGTCCTAATCTAATCCAAATGGGCCTAAATGGTCATATTTTATTCCTAAGGTTGTGTTTGGTCGAATTAAACTTATCCAATAGAATTATAACATGTGTTAGGGTAATAATAATATCATTTTTACCCTTAATTACCCTATTTACTTTTAACCGTGGTAAAAAAAAAGTAAAAAGTTACTATTCACCAAAAATTATTTTCATCTCATTGAACCACATTTTAGTCCTTGATATTAACCGTGTCTCTCAGATTTTCGAAATTCCACTCACAGAAGTGGTAAAATTAAGTTTTATGTAAATTTTCAAATTCTCCTAGGAGGTGGGTAAAAGACGGTGAAAAGTTCAATAAAAATTTTATATATCTAAAATTATTATAAAATGAATCCAATGAATTAAATTGAACTTATATAGGTGTTATGTATCAATTTTGACCTAAAATAAATCTAAATAAAATAAATAATTAATTAAATAAAAAGTCGGTTTTTAAATAGTAACCTGGTGTTTTCACTATTCATCAAAAATTGAAAGTTTTCAGAAAAATACCAAAATTTCACCCTAAGCTAATTTTGATATTCCGAATCCAAAAATGAAGTCTATTTCGAAAGATAAAATTTATTAAATTTTAAAAAAATGGGTATTACTATTCATAACGGTTAGTTTATATAACATATCGTTGTTTAGTGAAACTCGGTATTGCGTACAACACACGCTATTGTGGAAGGTCGCGATTGCGTGTAATAAAAGTCAAGTCAGGGATGCGTGTAGTCCAAGTTCCTTTTGGTGTAGCGTACAACACAAGACATCAATAAAATTAAAAAGAATATTTTTCATAAAATCTCGTGGTGTTACAGGAACCCTCTTCCTGAATGGAAAATGGGAGAGGATGATTGTAACGACCCGAATCCAGAGCCACTCAACTGGTGCCCCGTACCCGGTTCACCACATGACCTCAAGTGCATTCCCCCGAATGCCAGAGGCTTCCAACTAGCATCGAGGGCCTTGGGTAAGGTAGTTAGGGGAACTATGACCTCATAGGTTATGAAAATAAATAGAAGGAAACAATATATAAAAACGGAAGCAGTAAACATCATTTTCATCAAAATTTAATAGCGGAAGACTTTATAAAATAATAAATAACTGGAACTGAAGACATGATGCATGGCATGTTATATGTCTAATAAAATAACCAAACCAAACAACAAGATGGAAGCAATACAGTAACAATGAAAAGGGAAAACAAAGTAGCCAAAAGTCTTCTCAGCACCGCAAGCCTTAGCTTGGTCCCATGCTCTCCAGCTCCACATCAAGTGAGGTACCTGAAGTAAAAGGGCGCTTTCCCTTATCTATACCTGCAACAATATAATCTGTTTGGGCCCAAAATCATGACCCAAACAGGGTGTGAGACAAGGTCCCAGTAGGTAACCACCCAAAGATTTGTGCCTAGCAGTCAGTGAATACATGGCAGTAAAATACAGGAAGCAGTAAACAGGAAAGCACACAAAAGCTACAATCTAGTGTCTAGCATGCAAAGCACACAAGTAACAACCAAATCATCAAGTAGAACAAAAGATAACCTCTATGTAGTTCTCACAGTCTAACCCCTAAGGTTCAATCCACAAGTACTAGCAACCCTCTGGGAAGCGCACACAGTCTCACCCCTCTGGTTTAGCTAAAGAATAGACTATCTGAGGAAGCACTCACCATCAATTCCCCCTATAGTCTCGTATCGTACTAAAGGCTCTCTGGGGAAGCACTCAACGTCTCATTCCCCCTGTGGCCTGCGTCGAGGAACTACAGACTCTCTGAGGAAGCACTCATCGTCAATTCCCCCTATGGTCTCGCATCGTACTTAAGACACTCTAGAGAATCCCTTATGTCAATTCTCCCTATGGTCTACTACACTAGGTACTCACAGTCCTGTGTGGAAATAAACATGCTCAGCGCGCGTACATCGTCCAAGTAAACATCAAGAAATACCTGGCTATCATTCTAAGGCTCAACAGCATAATAAAGCAACAGTTCCACTATCCTACAACTAGGCATGGAAACTGGAAAAAATGCATAATAAGAAAAACATGCAAGGAGAATCACAAGAACACAGTATAAATTATCTAAATTTACAAGCAATGATCTCTACTCAAGAAATCAAGCAAGCAGACAAATAACAGGGAAAAACAGGAAACCCACAATTCCCTGCCCAATGGAATTGGTGGAATTTGTACAAAATATTCACAGACTTCCTATGGAAAGGCACAAACCACCTACCTCAAGGTGAGAAGGACGATATACTCAGATGTTGGCTTTCGGTTTTTCCTCGAAGTGGACCCAGGTTAACACACCTTGCTTTATCGGTCACGCAGTCACACGTGCGCGACTTTGATGTGTGTTTATATATATATATATATATTTGTATATATATATATATATATACACCTATACACATAAAAGTGATGCGTATATATAACATGAAACGTAAACAACAATATATTGCTAAAAATTACCAACTCAGGTAAACTGACTCTAGACCAGATAAAGGCCGCAAGGGTTCGCAGACTCAATTTCATAATAAAAAAAGGCATAAAATATACAATAATTATGTATATGCATTTTCTTACCCAACATCGGCGATAAAACGTAATCGCCCCTGATTGCGGTTGTCAGAGCATGGACCCATGTGTCCCACGACACCGTTGCACCGCCTTGAAATCAGATAACACCACAAAACCGAGTTATCACAAAACCGTCAATCAGTCAAAACTAAATGGGTATCGGACCAAACCCAAATCGCAGTTGCGATGATCAACACCATCAAGGGAAAACATACCTCGACTAATCGAGCCCAAAACCAAGGAGGAAGTGGAGAAAACTCTGCACGGAGTAGGAACCCGCAACAAGGGTTGTGCTACATGGGTTGTCCGACCAAGGTCATGCTGCACAACTACAGTAGGGCGCGCAATAGGTAGTTCACTCGGTCCATGCCGTAGGGGTCCGAAGCCATCGCTGTGCGGGTTGAACTTCACGCGGAGGGCTGAAGGAGAGCCGTCGTGTCACGTCGTTCCAGGAGAGGAAGGGGAGAAGCAGGTCTCGCAAGGGGAGAGGGAGAGCAGGCTTCTGGTCTGTGCTCCAAAGGGAGAGCCGCGCTATAGGGGGGGCCACGCTGGCTGTCCGGAGTTTCACCGCTTCGCAAGGAGGTCCGACGAGGGAGGCCTTGCGCTGCTACAAGGGAGAAGAGAAGCTGGTCGCGCTATGGGGAGGAGCCGAAGTAGGGCGTCGCGCTACAGGCGCTGTCTAGGCGGGAATCAGCTACTCAGGATTGCACCTGCAGAGAAGCCGTGATCCGAGGTCGCGCCACAGCAGGTCCGTCGCGCCAGGAGGAGATTTCTGTAGGGAGGTCTAGCGCTTAGGGAGGAAGGAAACCCTCATGTGCCAAAGTTTAGGAGGAGGCGCCATTTGGGAAAGAGGTGAAGGGGAGGTCCCGATTTTTTTTGGAGGAAAAAGAAAAAAAAGGGGCCACGCATGAGGCCCACGTGATTGAAGAGAAAAAAAGGCAGGGGGAAGTCACGCCCCCCTTGCCCAGCGCTCCTTTAAAAAAAATTCTTTTTTTTTCTTACTCACACACACACACACACACATATATATCTATCACAATATATATATATATATATATAGTCAATTATATTATGTGAATCCTTCATTGTGTTAAGTAAAATATTTAACCACATAAATTACCACTATTATTATTCTTTATAACAATAAATGACCACCATAATTAATAGTAATTATTTTACTCATAAAAACCCATAATAATAATAATTGCATCATTATTATTCACCCTTAATAAAATCCAATTTTTTCCAATTCAAAATGCGTCATTAATAAATTTCAATTCTTCATTTAAATCTAACCTAATTAATCCATCATTATTATTATCCAAATTAATAATAATCACCACCAATAATTATATTTACATCTCTCATTTAATCACACACTCTTTATTTAATTAAACTCTTCATTGCGAAGCCTCCACAATTAATATAACGCGTTATTAAAATAACGTGCCTTTAGTTAAAATCCAACGTCAATTAAAATCCGCTAACACTTGATTTTAAATTGACGTTCTTTGTCAAACTGCAATGCCACATTTAATAGCGTTTGAACGCCACTTAAATAAACACGTCTGCGTAATATTTAATAATAATAATCCTCCAAAATTATTATTATTAAAACATCCACATTTAATCTCGTTTGACCATCATTTTATTAAACGCGTTTTCACAAAATTTAATAATAATAATCTCTCACTATTATTATTATTAAAACATCCATTAATTCAAATTAATTAGATAACATGTTTGACAATTGGTCAACTGCGCGACTTGACCCGCATGGTCTAATCACCCATGCGCAGCCCGATGTCACCGCTTGAACCAGGTCGCGCACTCAGAACCTCGTTCCGAATCGCAGTTTTAAAACTGACCCACCGATAAACGAAAATTTTAAAAAATCTCATATTTTATCCGGTCTAAGAACGCGGGTTCTTACAATGATATCTTGCGTTTCCAGGGATGCGTATGGGTTCCGGCAGACATACATGAAGAGTTGATGTGAGATTTTCATTCCTTAGTTTGGGCAGTTCATCTTGGCATCACCAAGATGTATCAGGATCTTCATCGCTAGTACTGGTGGCCAGGTATGAACAGAGATGTTGCTGGTTTTTTCATGAGATGTTCTACTTGTCAGCAGGTGAAAGCAGAGCATCAGCGACCAGAAGGGCTTTTATAGCAGTTACCCATTATGGAGTGTAAGTGGAACGATGTCGCGATGGACTTCGTGACCAGTTTACCGAGGTCACCTTAGGGGAGTGATGCTGTTTGGGTTGTCGTCGACAAGCTTACAAAGGTTTCACACTTCTTGTCGATCAAGGATACCTTCAGTGTTGATGATCTGGGACGACTGTACATCCGAGAGATTGTACATCTGCATGGATTTCCACACTCCATTGTTTCAGACAGGGATGCATGCTTTACCTCTCGGTTCTAGCAGGGACTTTAGAAGGCTTTGGTACACAGGTACTTTTGAGTACATCATACCATCCCCAGACTGATGGCCAGTCCGAGCGTATGATCCAGGTGCTTGAGGATATGCTCCAAGCTTGCATTCTAGACTTCAGAGGTTCTTGGTAGAAGCATATACCTCTTTTGGAGTTCTCCTACGACAACAGTTTTCAGGAGACCATTCAGATGACACCTTATGAGGCTTTGTACGGTAGGCCATGCCGATCACCCTTATGCTAGCTGGAGGCAGGAGAGGTAGCTCTGCTGGGACCTCGTCTTGTTCAAGAGACCTCAGAGAAGATAGAGTTGATTCTGAAGAGGATGGCTACAATACAGTCTCGACATGAGTCTTATGCTGATCAGCGGAGACGACCTCTAGAGTTCGAGGTCGGAGATCAGGTTTTCCTGCCTGTCGCACCGAGGTTGGGGCATAAGAGGATTCAGAGACAGGGTAAGATTTAACTGCGGTACGTCGGGCCGTTTGAGGTGTTAGAGAGAGTGGGGCCGGTTTCCTATCGGTTGAAACTACCTCAGAGGTACCGGGCTATGCACGATGTCTTCCACGTCTCTCAGCTCCGACGTTACTTTTCAGACTCGTCTCATGTCTTCCAACCCGGGGAGGTTCAGCTTGAGGCAGATGCGTAGTTTGAGGAGCATCCTATCCAGATTGTCGATCGTAGTACGAAGGTTCTTCGAGGCCAGTCTGTTCCTATGGTACGAGTGCTATGACAGCACAGGTGAGTACAGGACAAGACTTGGGAGAGGGAGGCTGAGGTTTGATCGCAGTGGCCGGAGCTGTTTGAGGTTTCTTCTTCTACGTCCCTATAGAGAAATTTGGGGATGAATTTCTTTAAGGGGGGAAGTTTGTAAGAACCCGGATCTTTGTTTCAAGTATGTTTTTCCTTTTTCTGGAGTTTTTGGGAAAAATAAGGTTTTTGGAAATTTTTGAAGTACACACCATGTACTTTCTGAGTACACGCTGTGTACTCTTTTCCCGCTCGAAGTCGTGTGTTGGCCGTGTCCGGGCCACACACACGGTGTGTGGGAGTGACGTGGAGGCCGATTTTGGCGGAGTATGGAAAAACCCACTACAAACCGTGTACTCTAAAATTACACACCGTGTACTTTTCTTTTTTTCATTAAACGGACCGGGGTCGTGCCTAATAGCCATAATCATCTTCTTCTAGGACTGGTTCGACCGAGAGATTCCGTGCGACCATGAAACTTCTCCAAATTCCCGAGCCTCCATTCGTTCTCCGATTCGAGCTCCATTGATTGCGTTGGAAGCGTAGCAGTGAGTTCTCCCTTCTGCCTGAGCCTTGTTTTCCAATTCTTCCTCCTTTTCAAGTTATATAAGGTTGAATTTTTTGTGCATTTTATCAGATCTACGATGTTCTAGGGAGAATCAGTCATCTTGGTTCAAGTATATCGATCTCCTAAGATCGAGGCAGGTGGTTTGTGCCTTACCGTTCAAAGTATCTGAGTTTATGTGCGAATTTCCACCGATACCCGTGAACAGGGTATTGCGTGTTTACCTTTTTTCCCTTGTTGTTTTCCTGACTTGCTTGTATGCTTGTGTAGAGGAAAATTGACCATGTTAGAGGATAATTTGTTGGGCTTGGATGTATTTTCCCTTGCTTTGTTCTATTTACGATCTTTGGGTCTCGTTTGCCTTTGGATTTTACACCTGTTTCCATGCCTTGTGTTTATAAGTTGGAGTGAAATTCATAACATGTTTGTTGCCTTCAAGACTGTTTAGCCAAGTAGCTCTATAGGTTTACTTTGGTTAGCCAAGTAGATCTATAGGTGTACTTGGGACTTATAGCATTATTATGCACTGACTGGCACGGGGCTGAGAGAACCTGGTGCTATAGACTATAAGGGATAGACCGAGTGAGATTCCCAGAGAGTCTTAGACATTATAGACTACAGGGGATGGATCGAGTGAGATCCCATAGAGTCTTGGATATTATAGACTACAGGAGGGTAGACCGAGTGAGCTTCCTCAGAGAGTATTACCTTGTTTGAATCTCTCTAAGAAACTTCCCAGGCTAGAGGAGGAATTGACCGAGTGAGCTTCCTCAGAGAGTCTGTGGTATACCTGAGGATATAGAAGGAATTGACCGAGATAGCTTCCTCAAAGAGTCTCTAGACCTTGGGGCTAAGAGGGTTAGACTGCGTGATCTTCCTTAGAGAGTCCCTGACTACCCTAGACTATAAGGGGAATTGACCGAGTGTGCTTACCCAGAGAGTCTCATAAATTCGTATGACCAAACCAGAGGGGTTAGGCTGAGCACACTGCCCAGAGGGTTGTGGTACCTCTTGGATAGGACCAGAGGGGATGGCTGCGAGTACTTCCCAAAGGGTTTTCCTGCTTTTTAGTTGTTTTACTTCACTATTGTTGTTGATCACTGTTGTGTATCATCCTGCTTTACTGCTCACTGTTTACTGCTTACTATTTTGCTGTTGTTGCTTACTTCTTATTGTACTTTTACCTGCCATATACTCACTGACTGTTTGGCACAGATCTTCGGGTGAATGCCTACTAGGATTTAGTCTCACACCCTGTTTGGGTCATGATTTTGGGCCCAAACAGACTATGTTGTTGCAGGTATAGACAAGAGCAAGCACCCTTTGACTTCCGGTTCTTGATTGCTTGGAGCAGGAGAGCATGGGACCAATCTTTGGCTTGCGATGCTGAGGAGCTATTTTATTTTCTTTTTTACTTGTTTTGGTACTGTGTTGTTTTCAGCATTACGACTTGTTTGGCTGATTTCCTAGATATGTATCATGAATCATTTTATATATAAATATGTGCTCCATTTTGTTGATTTAGTTTTCCGTTGTTTATACAATTGGTTATTACTGTTTCCACTGTTGCTTGTTTGTTTTTTCTTCCGCTGTGTACTCTGCCAATGAGGGCATAGTTTCCCCACTGTCACACCCAAAGCCCTCGCTGCTAGTCGGCAACCTCTAGCATTTGGGGAAATGCGCTTGAGTCCATGTGACCAACCGGGTACGGGGCGCCTCTGGGCCCCGCCCACCAGTTGCCCCGCAGACACGTGGGATGAGCCCTAGGTCTCACCCACGTGCCCAAATGGGTCATATGACTAATGATAGTCCCCACAGGCCAACACATGTCCTTTCCATTGTGTTTTTTCCTCACTCACACACACCCTGAGAAACTTCCCAGGAGGTCACCCATCCTGATCACTACTCCAGGCCAAGCACCCTTAACTATAGAGTTTTAATCAGACAGGCTCCCGAAAAGGAAGGCGCACCTTGTTGACATGAGTCATATCATTTAGCCATTTAACCCTTTATCATTTGGGGATGTTACAATCACCCCCCTTTTAGATCACAACATCCTCATTGTGGGCCCTACATCTCAACCCAGGCAGTGCACCGCACTTAAGGCTGGGTACCACCTCTGATACCAAATGTAACAACTGGGCCCCGCCCACCAGTTGCCCCGCAGACATGTGGCCCCCACCCTAGGTCTCACCCACGTGCCCAAATGGGTTATTTGACTAATGAAAGTCCCCATAGGACAACAGATGTCCTTTCCAGTGTGTTTTTTCCTCACTTACACACACCCTGAGAAACTTCCTAGGAGGTCACCCATCCTGATCACTACTCCAGGCCAAACATGCTTAACTGTGGAGTTTTAATCAGACAGGCGCCCAAAAAGAAAGGTGCACCTTGTTGACATGAGTTATATCATTTATTCATTTAACCCTTTATCATTTGGGGATGTTACACTTGTCAAATGATTGGCATCCATACATTCTTTATTCATATGCATCCTATTTGATTCGGTGATATTAGTATTTAACAAAATAAATAAACAAAATATTAATATAATGTAATGGTTTTCCTAATTCTATAAAAATATAAAATTAAATGATTATGAAAAAACTACAGTTCAAATATCCTTTGAAAACTATTTAAAAAATCACACTTGAAATCCCATTAAAAAACAACCATTTACAAAAATTCATCTTTAAAATAACACACACTTTTTAGAATAAATCAATCAGTTCCCAACACTATTTCACAAAACTACAATTCCTTTTTTTAAAACATTAAGGTCAGCTTCATGACCCAACGATATTAATCATTTAAAATGAGCAACAAACCATTAATAAACATTTCAAAACACTTGAATCATTTTAAAATAGTTACTTAGGCATTTTCACAAAGACATAGATCCCAATAGATACACTTTATAAAAGATACATAGAAAACACCTTGATTCATCACAAATAAATTAGCGTTGTATGATTCCATTACATTATTCCAAATGTTGGTGTAATAATAATAATTTCCATATATTGTGCTCCCCACCATTGTATATCCCTTATCCATACTTCCATTTTCGAGTTATATCAATTATCCTTCACCACAACACTAGAGTCCCAATGGATATGTTCCATAGTCAATGACCACACTCGCAACCATGAAACACTCATGTTACAGTTTACTACAAACACTACATTATCCCAATTATCATTGGCTCACACCAAAGCAATTGGTTGTACACCCCAAGAACAATGTATATGTCTCTCACATAAAGTACTATTGGATCCTTCCTTTATAAATACACCTAAGAAAATCTATAATCATGAAACCATTACATAATCAAAAATTTCTGAAGTTTCATTCCTTTCACACAAATAATTTCCCTATGTCACTCATCACAAGAAGAAGCATCTTATTCTTGTTTTGCAATCAAATCCTACTATTGCAGACTGGTCAGTGCACCCTTCCCAGGGGTGTAATTAATACACCTTATGAGTTTTAATTGTATGTGTTTTTTTCACCTCCTACACCCAAATATGACCCCCACGTGCCTATTTAAAATTATATATCTCTCTCCTAGTCTCTAAATCTATCCCATCCATCTCCCCTTGATCCATAAACCTTTGACCAATCTAGTGGAATTTTAGCGGTAAGTTCTTCTTAGACACATGCCATTTCTCTCTTCTTATTTGTTAAATGAGTATAAATATATATTGGATCTATGTTTTCCTTGATGACCTGATGATGAATTACTCCTTTCTTTATAGATCGGTGGAGAATCTAGACCTTTTATCATTGGATGATTTATGAGATAACCTTAATCCATTGATGATATAACCTTAATCCATTAATGGGGAGGTGCACATAAGGTATTATGTCTTTTCGGATCAAACCCGATGGTTTGAGTTGATGAATTATGGGTAACTTAATCCTTAATATCTAACCAAATAAAAAAAATCACACAACTTCCACAATTTACACAAAATAAATAAAATTGTCTAAACCCCTAACCCAATAAAAGATTTTATCAACCATTGTGCAAGTACAACACAATAGATAATCACCAATCCAAGATCATGTAAGATAATCCTCAACAACCTAGAACCCAAAAAATTATATCAACCAATCATCCCAAAATTCCTTGAACCAACCAATGTCATTGCCTCTGCCTTCTCCAGATGATGAATATAGAGGAAACCAAGGAGAAAAGATGTTAAAATTGTCATGGATCATCATTGACTGATCTCTTGATGACAATAGATAAATCGAACAAATAGGGGGTGAAGGGTCTCCAAAGATGAAACAAATATCACCAAAGGATTGGGGGAAATAAAGGAATAATGAAGGATTCATATTGGATTTTGAGTTAATACTTGAACTGGAATTTAAAGGTGTCATAGTGTGATAAGTCAGGGTCATGTCACGAGGAAGCTATCTTCAACAGATTTATGATATCAACGTCATGATATCCTATATCTCTCCCCATTTAAATATTATTCAATATTATAATCTAATATGACCCAATAAGGTTTATATATCAATAGGTTTCTCTCACTAAGAGCATCTAATGTGGCATGCTAGATAGTAATATCATTCCATAATAAAATTGTTTTATGACCAGAATGGTTTCTGATTTCATGACCTCTAACAACATTTAATTCATTGTTCATGTTAAGAAAAGTTTAATCAATAGATTCAATATGAATATGGAATCCTGCAGCAACTAGAGCAGACAACAAATAAATCAAGGGAAAATAATTATTTACATGTAAAAAAATTACCAAGCAAGCATTCTATAACCATAAAATATATAATTGGAAGTCAATGGTGAAACCTGCCAATAGAGTATATCGGGAAACCCATTTTAAATAGAAAAGTAAGGATGGTTTTATTTAAATGAGTCATTATTCATATCAATGGGAATATTTCAAATTAGAATATCTTCTTTCTATCATTCAGGGGAAGGATAAAACTGTTGAATATTTTACTTACATCAATTGCAATGAAAATCCTCTAAGTAATCTAGGAACCTAAGGGAACCATGAATGATATTGAAAAAAAACCATAAAGTCATTCATATAGGATGCTAAATGGGGGGGGGATCCCACTATGATTCTTCGAAGAGAATGTTGAATGTGATAAAGGAAGGGGTATTAATTTAAGGAGTGTTTTTGAATACATGAAGAGAATGCATGTGAGTCTAGAATGGGACATTATAAAAGTGAATTCTTTATATGTGAGATTTATAAAGAATAGATATAGATATGAATGGAGTTTATAGGTTGGTCAAACCAAGATGATATATAGGCTTTCACATATCATGATCGAGAAGATGAATTTTCTGAACGTGAAGGTGCATTGTGTGCTAGGTCGAGACGATATCAGTTACTAGAATCATAAATAGGCAGGTGACGAACTCTCATTTTTATAGTTCCAAGTAAATAATATCTCCTTCTTAGAATCCATAATTCATCCCAAATTCATAAACACAACACTTAGGTAATAGGATAAAATCCTTCACTGGAACATCAACAAAGTGGATGCGCTTGACACCTATTTTTTTTGAGTAATTACCCAAAAGCTTTAGTGGGAAGGATTACTAGTTGATGATTCATTATAAACATGAATATGATGAGTGGATGTGAAAGATATTATGAAAATAGATACATAAGAATAATAACTTATTGGATTGGTGGTTGAGGAACATGGTGATACCAAACAGATGATAATGTTTAAAAGAAGGGTATTTTTTAGGCGCTACATTGTATGTGTTCTTACTTCCTTGGATATCAATCATCTTGGAATCTCAACATCAAAGGATAATGGGAGAGTACCATTATGGGAAGTTTTGGGCAGAGCATAGAGAATATATTGAATGAGGACCAACCTTAAGAGTTTATTACAACCTTGTTTTTGGGGGTTGGGCAGCATGGTACTAAGATAAAAATATGCGATAAGGTTTATGATATGGTGTGTTGGGTTCTTTAGGGTGGGGGGGGGGAGAACAATGTGAGAGAATGAAGGACTAGATCTCAAACACATATTCAGGTTTTCCTGAAATCAATTATGGTGAACCATGGTGCTATCACCCCAGGAAGGGTGTCATCAGCCTTATTTAAGAGGATGCTCTTGAGAATTGAACATGACCCTTAGGGAGGAGTTAAGACTAACCAAGGGTGATGGGTTAGATATAGGACACCTAGTATAGGTCTAAAACTGAATGTGGAAGGATATTTTATGCTTTGAATGATGGTGGTCTTTGTGTAGGATGACATGGGCAAGGTGATCTTTGTATTCAAATTTTACAATGGACAAGGAATCTCTATTAGGCCATAGAAAAAGGTGATGTTTAGTTCTATCATCTTTTTTAGGATTTACAATATCGAGAATTATATAGTGGAGTATGAATCCACTATTCTAGTTGGCTTCCATCAAAGTAATTCTATCACCCTATGGGATCTTGCATAATAAATCAAAAAGTGTAGGATACTCATTTATTAGTGCATCATGGTTTTTCACACTTGGAGGGAGGGGAATTTCACGATATATATCTTAACAAGAAAATGGAGGTTGAGTGAAATTATCATTCTTTACCATGGTACTATTTCATTTACATATGATTGTTACCTCATCATAAGTGGTGATTCCCTAGGCCACCACCACATCCACCCCCTAACATCTATTTTTTGAATAAAAATATAATATTTAATGATTGAATTAATATATGTAAATAGAAATTATGATTAGTTTTACCATTTTAATAATGGGAAATGTTAAATATTTGTTGAATTTAGTTTCATTGAAAAGTGAGGATTTAAAGAGAAATCTTTTATACGATATAAGAAAATTTATTTTATCACGAATAAATGTTTTATATTATTTATAATTGAATTTTAGTAATTGTATTATGGTTGTTCCTTTTTGAATGAGTTGAGATTTTGCGCTTTGGGACAAGCAATGTTCTAAGATTGGGGGGATTTAATAGCTACAATTCATGCATTAATTTTTTATATTTCATTCATTGATCATATTATTCAAGAATTCTTTCTTGCCTAATTTCTAATGTTTTTTTTTATTTGATGCAAAGGGAAACTTTGTAGGAATTCATAGAAAAATAGATGAAAATATAAAGGAGGAATCTGGATAAGTCAAAATTTTGTAAATGGGAAATATTCATTTACTAAAAAATGTTACAAACCTCATAATAGAATGGTATGAGATAAAAACTCTATGAGGTATCTAGTTGCTCAACTAAAACACCAACTAGGGATTGTTTTCACCTCCATTGTAGCCCACTTGACTACCCCAAGGACTTCCATGGACATTGGTGTATCTTGAGCTAACTCATCAACATGAATGAAACCAACTTCACTATAAATTAGAATATTTTTCCATAGAACCTACATCGTATCCCAACACGTGGAATTTGGTAACCAAAATAGAATTGATACCATTTGTTCATGAACCAAAATTGGTTAACCTGACCTATCACCCGATCTAGCATGAGAAAAAACCTCTTGAAACAAGGATAACCAACATGAAATTCATTTAGTGTGCAAACAAAGACCACCAACGACCATGATTTTTAGTGGGGTGTTTAGCTTGTACAATTCACAACATCACTATCAATATAAACTGTAATAATGTGTGAAACAGATGAGAAAGAGGAGAAAACTCACCGCAAAGGTGTGGTTTAGCATGTAGCGGAGGTGTTTTCGAGGTGGAGGAGAGGTGCATGGTAGAGGAGTCCTCTAAAAGAGCAGAGGTGAATTCCAGAGGAGTTAGTGGCAGAGGAGAGTCGCACAGCGGAGGAGAGTCACGCAGTGGAGGGAATCACAATGGCGGAGGAGAGGCGTGCGACAGAGGGAATCACAGAAGAGGAGAAGAGGTGCACAATGGAGGAGAGGAGCACATGGAAGGAGGGTTTGCAGTGGAGGAGTTGGCAGGAGAGGAGGAGGAGGAGGATAAGGAGGCAGTGGTGGCGATGATCGGCTTCCACGAGAGCTTGAGGGGTGCGAGGAAGGAGGAGAAAATTACGGTTTCTTTATAAAACCCGGTGAACCTTTTATCGGTGCTAGATAAAAAGTACTGATAAAGGTATGTTTTATCAATACTAAAATAGAAAGCGTTGATAAAACATGCCTTTATCAGCGTTAAAAATATTGTGATGATAAAGAAACATTTTATCAAGATTTTTTTAGCGCTGATAAAGATAGGCCTTTATCAGCGCTAAAAAGTGCTGATAAAGATATAATGTCAATAATTTATTTATATTAGTATATATATTTATAAAATTATATACATGATAAATATATATTTATATTTATAAAATTATAACATAAATAATTATAAAATTATAATAAATATAATTATTATATTTATAATTTTAGAAATATATATAATAAATATATTAATTATATATATTTATAAGATTATAGATGTATATAACTATATTTCTTATAATTTTATAATTATTTATATGAATATATATATATATATATAATTATAATTATAAATGAATATATATATATATATATATATATATATATAAATAATAATAAAATTATAACAAATTAATATTTCTAATATTTATAATTTTAATAATATTTATATTTAATATATTTATTATAATTTTATAATTATTTAAATATATCTATACTTATTTATAACTATAAATATAAACATTTTTATTTATTTCTTAATATTTTTATATATTTATTTAAATATATATAACATTATATATGAAAAAATAAATATATTTTTTATGAATTAATAATTATTTAAATAAATAATTATTTATTTATATTTATACCTAATAAATAAATATATATTTATTTTTAATTAAAAATTATAATAAATAAATTATTTATAGTTGTAATTATATATATATATAAATAATTATAAAATTATAAAAAATATATTTATAATTTTATAAATATATATAATTAATATATTTATTATAATTTTTTAATTATTTAAATATATCTACATTTATTTAGAATTATATTTATAAATATTTGTATTTATTTATAGATATTTGTATATAAATATATATAATTAATATATTTATTATAATTTTTTAATTATTTAAATATATCTATATTTATTTAGGAATTACAATTATAAATATTTTTATTTATTTATAAATATTTGTATATATTTATAAATATATATATTTAATTATATATTTATAACTTTATAAGTAGTATAATAAATATATTTATTATAATTTTATAATTTTTTTGCACACACACACACATAGATATATTTATAGTTATAATTATAACTATAAATAAATATATTTTTAAAAGTTTTTATATATTTATAAATATATATATATATATATATATTTATAAAATTATAATATATGTATTTATTGTAATTTTATAATTATTTAAATATATATAGTTATAATTATAATTAAAAATAAATACATTTAAAAATTATTTATATATACTTAAAATTTAATAATTATAAATATAATAAATATATTTAATGTAATTTTATAAGTATTGAGAACATAATATAGTATATATATGGGTAACGTGAATTAATCATATACACCTAGTAAAATATACATAATAAATAACGAGCCATCAATGGACAACATGAATAATAAGAAGAGTGTAATGTATAAATGAACATTCATAATAATACATAACATATATGCACACATGATAAATATATTAATTGACCAAATTCATTGGAAACACGTATATATTTAATTATACTCTTATAATTTTTTAACATATTATATATATACTTTTGAATTATTAAAAAATATATATTAATTATAAACATGAATTTTTATTTAATATATACAAATAAACATTATTTTTGAATATAAATATAATAATTGTATATAAATTATTATTAAAAACTTTTATCAGTGCTAAGACCAGCGCTGATAAATCTACCATTTATCAGCACTATAAAAGCACTGATAAAGGGTATACCTTTATTAGTGCTTTTAGCTAGCGCTGATTAAGGCACCCCCTTTATTAGTGCTTTTTTCTTAGCATTGATAAAACAACATGCTACCCTTGCCCCGTTTTGTGGTAGTATGTGAATGTTGGCCTTGGGAGTTGGTAAAGGAATAACAATGATCACACTTCAATAGAATCATCGGGAAAAGGACACGTGTTCGATCGACAATTTGTGGAAGGATCGATTTTTGCAACAAAACAAAGATAGATGGTGTAATGTGAGATTAAACTTCCACGCCATGTAAGGATAAGCTTCGCGTTACCCTAACCATGATAAGTGATCTCTCCTAGGTGCTATGTCAAGTGAAGACCCCTACTATGGAAGAATGAAACACCACATACAAACACTACAAAAGATGAACTCACTCATTACTCACCTATGTAGGATTAGATTACCCAAGTTCTAGACTTGTGTTATGGAAGAATACACTAATTGAAACACTTCAGGTGAGATTGAGCTCCCCACCGTGTCAGGAGAGCTTTCTAAACACACTTGCTATAAAAGGTGAACATGCTCAACATAGTAGATGTGTCAGATCAAACTCTCAAATACATGCTACATCAGAATAACCCAGTTAACCCACAAAATATTAAACATAACATCTATATGAGAATTAATTAATGAAAAAAAAACTCCTCATGTGAGATTCATATTCACCTCATGTATGATTGAAATAGAAAACCCCCCAAAAAAGCACAATCCAACCACCAATATGATATGTAAATAAAACTAAAGCTCAAAAAATATGAAGATAAACAACATAGAAAATAAAAAAAATCATATAACTACAATTTAATTTGTAAAAAATCCATCATGCCAAAAAAATTACAAATATCAACCTTATATATTAAAATGTAAAACAAAGTTGTTTTTATTACAAACTATAATATCATATTCTATCAGCTGGTTGAAACAATTGTTAACCTAACAGAAAACTCTAAGAACTATCATACTTTGTCCAATTTGACTATCTCCTTGGTATGTACCACAGTGGCACATGTGTGCCCGCATCAACCCATATACTACTATCAACTACTAAACATGATTAGAAAACATCATAATCTAAGAAAAAATATTAAAAAGATCTCACCAACCCATATACCTGGGCCTCCACTTGAAGCGATCTCACTGAAATCACTAAAGGAACCATGAACACCTGCAACTCAACAAAAAATAGAGAGAAGAACCTTCCTTGAAAGTTAAAATAGATATATTGAAACTCAAAAAGAAACCAAAGATCAAAAATGAAATAAAATGATATAGAAAACACACAATAATTAGTCATAGTAATCCAACAGAAGATAGGTCTCCACCAAGACCTAAATAGACCCAAACACACCAGACCTGCTCACACCCTTCCATCCAATTGGGGCCCTTGAAAATCACATGCAAAGCTGGTCCTAGGATCACAAAAGAAATAAAACCTAGAGCCACACCTAACTCTAATCTAAGGACTGCTAAACAAACTCACAGAACATCAACACTATCAAATCTAAGCTGAACCACATTGTTTCGAGCCACACCATCCTTAGGCTTATTTTCAGGGAAACATCTCTTAATTTGGATGGTTTTACCACACTAATTACACCTAAAAATCTTAATTTAAGTCTCATTATTATTCTCTTTATTACTATTCTTTGGTTGAACCTTTACACTGAGAAACTTAGGCTCAGAATTTACCCCACCACCCTCCATATTAATACTATATATCTGAATATTGCTCGAAAAAACCACAGATTTCACCTCCTATAATGTAATATAATCCCCACCATACATCATCAAATCATTAAAATGATTAAATGAATCATTTAAGTAATTCAATGACATGCAAGACCATTTTAAAATTTTAAAGATGCATTTTCATTTTCAACGTACCAAAAAGAGACTTACTCATATAAAGGCGTTCAAGTATCAACTGGATAACATAGGTTGATGTTTCATAAACAACATCACATAAGACTTTGTAACCTATGGTAAACAATAAAAGGGAGTAAGATTTCATCAAAACTTTAGGGTCAACATCAATATAATATGGTGGTATGAACTCTAAGTTCAGTACATGTGAAAGACCAGATATGTACTTCAACAAGAGAGATACATGGAACACATTTTGAACTTAAGAGAGATTCGGTGGAAGCACCAAGCGATAAGAAACTGTACCAGTATGATTAAGAATTTCTATGGGGATGATATTTCTAGGGATTAAATTTCCCTTCTTTCCATACATCACAACCTTATTCTAAGGAGATATTCATAGGAATACCTTGTCATCAACATTAAACTCTAGATCTCACCATTTCCTCTTCTAGCTTAGGTCCCAATAGCTTTATTTTTCCAACTTTATCCCAACACGTTGAAGTTATATACTTCTTTCCATAGAGGTATTCATAAGGATCCATATGAATTCTTGAGTGAAAGCTATTATTCTAAGAAAACTAGATCAAATAAATGTGTTAATCCCAACCACCTTTTAAATCCATATAATATGCTCTCAATATATCTTATAGAGTATAAATAGTCCTCTCAGACTGACTATATGTACAAGGATGATATATAATGCTAAATTTCAACTCTGTATTCCAATATTTCTGAATACTTATCTAGAACTTCAAAGTAAACCTCAGATCTCAAGAAGATACAATAGAATGTGGAACTCCATAAAACCTTACCACTTACTTAATGTATATCTTGGAAATATTATCAAGATATAAATCTTCTCTAATGTAAATTAAATGCACTAATTTCATAAAATTATCGACTACAACCCAAATAATTTTTTTCCCTTTAGATGTTTTGTGGACTCTAATAACGAAATCCATGATAATGTTCTCCCATTTACATTATGGATTGGTTAATGGTCATAATATTACTTTATAATTATGTCTATCAACCTTAACTTAAATATATATCAGGCATAGAGATACATACTCTGTAATATCCATTTTCATGTTATCCCACCAAAAATACTATTTCAGATCTCTATAAATCTTTATACTCAGGGGATGAATAGAGAATGATAAACTATGAGCTTCATACAAAGAATACTTCTTCAAGTATGGTATTTATGGGACACATAATTAGTTCCTATACCTTATCATCCCTTCACAATCATCATTGAACTCAAGATCATTTATCACCTTCTTATGTAGTTCCACATCCTCCTGTGCTTATTTAATCCTCATATAGATGGATGGTTGAACATTAATCTAAGAAGCATGTGATATTTCCGCCTTTCCTTATGATTTCAAGGTCCATCTTTTAAAAATCCATAAATATTGGATCTCTTTCAATAATCATCATGGAAAAACTAACATGGTATTTCCGACAAAGAGCATTAACCACCTTGTTAACCTTCCCAGAGTGGTAATGTATTATGTAGTCACAACATTTAATCAACTAGAACCATATCCTTTAGTGTATATTTAAATATTTATATGTGAATATATAATTTAAGTTTTTATGATCAGTAGGTTTATAAATCATCATTCACCATAAATACAATGCCTCTATATTGTCAATGAAAAACTTACTCCTTCCAAGTACAAATCATGTGTTAGGTAATTTTTCTCATGAATTTTCAATTAGTGCGAGGCATAAGCTATAACCATATAATTATGTGTGATGATTCATCCTAGTACATTCTTTGATGCACCATTATAGATCACAAACCCTTATCCAATATAGGGTAATGTAAACAAATATTTCCCAAACAACCTTCTTTCTAGATCCTTGAAATTTTACTCACATTCATTTATCCAAAGGAACTTGGCTCCCTTCTGAGTCAACTTGGTTATTGTATTATATAGTCATGAGAAGTCCCTCACAAAGTATCAGTAGTATATATCCAACCCAATAAAACTATAGATCTTGATTACCATGGTTGTCTGGTCCATTACTCAACAACTTCCACCTTTGAAGGATCCACCGATATACCCTTGCTTGAGATTATATGACCTAAGAATGAAACTTTTTATAATCAAAATTCACACTTAATGAATTTGGAATACAAATTCTATTTACTCAGGGTTCTAAAAACAATATTTAAATGATATTCATGATATTATTTTCTCTTATAATATATTATAATATCATTTATAAATACTACCAAAAACCGATCAAGGTAATATTTAAATACTCTTCATTAAATCCATGAAGATAGCAGGGGAATTGGTAAGTCCAAATGACATCACTATAAATTCATAATGACCATACCTTGTACAAAAGGATGTGTAGGGTATATACTTCTTCTTGACCTTCAATTGATGATATCCAAAATGAAGGTTGATCATGGAAAAGTGTAGAGCTCCACACCATTGATCAAACAAGTCATCAATATGGGGTAGATGTTACTTGTTCTTGATAATGATCTTGTGAAATTCTTCATAATCAGTGAAAAAAATCATTAAACCAAATTTATTATTAATAAAAAGAATAAGTTCACCACATGGTGACACATTAGAGAATATAAACACCTTATCAATATTCCCCTAAAGTTTCTTCTTCAATCCTACAACTTAATTGGGGCCATTCTAGATGGAGTCTTTGAAATAGTTGTAGCACCAGCTAAAAGTTCTATTGAAAACTCAACTTCACTATTCATGGGAAGACTAGGAACATATTCAGAAAATACATTATCATAATCCTAAATAATAGAGATATATTTGATGTTTAGTTTGTCCCCAACCATTTTAGATAAATATCCCTCATGAATAGGTAGTAATACCCATACAATAAAATTAAATTAGAAGTACATATTCATCCTCACACTAAAATATGATGTTTATTATAGAAATGGGATATGATGTTGTTTGGTTTGGTATGAATAATTGTGGGGGCTTAAATATTGAACAATAATTCATATCAGGTTCACCATTCCATTTTGAACCTTCTTGTGATGGTTCAGTTTTCAATGGGGTTTGTTCTTGGAATCATAAATACCCAACAACTCTCAAAGGTATGCGTTTGTTGGGGAACTTGGAAAATGACACTTAATAATTCACATTGGTTAATTGGATGAGAATTTGGGCTCATCACACCCTTCTGGGGGGAATTATTGCATGTTTCAGGACTCTATTATAGATTTAAGATATGATCACAAATCCTTTGTTCATTCCCAAGTATAATATGGGTCATCATAGGGTTAATAATTAATTATTATCATGCAAGAAAAGTATAATAATCTGTATATATCTGAGGTTATTCATCACTGATGATATCTGTATGTATCCAAGGTTCTCCATCAATGGTATCCTTTTATGGATGGATCAAATATTCTTTGGTTCCCTATGATCATGATTATGGTTTTAATCCACATAGTATGGTGCTCTAAAACTTATTGTCATCCAGGGATATGAAAGTTATTTTAATGTTGGGATAAAACCAATAAGATGAGATTCTTATGTATCCTTGTGAAAGGAATTAGAACCCACACAGTTCAATGCCGCTTAACAGGACACATCATACCTTTTAATGTCATGTGATAAAGACTAAACCATGTAGTTTAACATCATGAAATAAGGATGCCTATAAGGAAGGTTCCTAATCAAAGTCTAGTGTGGGACTTACATCAAAGTGACCCGAAGTTCTGGAAGAAGTGTGATCTCCCAGAAGAATACATGATCTTACCAGGAATAAGTCCCAATAATTATGGCGATGAAAGGGGATTGGGAGGAATATGAATCTCCAAGATGGATGCGACTCTACTGGTAATTTGTCCCAGAGAAGATTAGGGTATATGTGGGGTATTTGGTTTGGAACTTAATGAGGCTTCCTATGTATCCTAGATGGCTGGGAAACAGATCTCAAATAGTTTAGAAGCTTGGGGATTACACTTATGAAGAAGGCCCTTCTATTTTCTTCATTGGGAATATATCCATTTGAAGGTTGTGTAAAGACATGGGTGGGGATTATATTGAGTAGGATGACCATATTTTGGTTGGGTCTTACACTTGAAATGATGCCCATTTTCTTGGATATGGTTGGGGATTATAAATTATAGGAGGCCTATAGGAGGTTTGGGATCATGCAGATTTCATGATTTCCACTAACCTCGAATTCCACATGAGTCATGCTCATTATGAGAAACAAGATAAAGTAGTAGATCTGAAGATCACACAATCCACTTTATCCGCTAGTGGAAGAGGCCTAGGCCCAAAGGAAGAGAGAACAAGATAGAGATATGATACCCATTTCCTCCCATTGTTGTACCCTGGTTTGGTGAATATGAGAAAGTGTGATGCCTTCTATAAGAAAGATTAGGGGATTACTCTAATAGGGATTCCCTTGGTGAATTCTTGGTGGTCATCTCATAAACATTACATGAGGCATATTATTCTTGACACATAAGGAATATCATACTTTTCACAAGAGGCATCCAATATTTTTCATATAGGGCATATTACAGTTTAATATCATATAGCGAGGACTACGACAACATAGTTTAACATCATGTTGTAGGGATGACTAGGAGGAAGATGCCTAGTAATGGATAGTGTGGGACTTACGTAATATCATCCCTTTCTGGTTCAATATGGAATAGGAGTCAGGTGATGAGGTTTCAAGAGTTTATTGAGAAGTGTATCAACTCAAGGTACTTAAAGAATCTAAGAGGATAATCACAATTCGTTACATGGGAAAAGTACCAATAGGAATATGTTGACTTAAGGAATTTTAGGGAGTGTGTAGAAGTTTCTCAAATCATGGTATACTAGGAGTGGATGTTAGGGACATATAAGGTGAAACTTTAAATATCCTTGTCCTGGCTCGAAAATTTCATGGTGAGACTCTACATTTTTCATGGGGGTCAGTGAAAATAAAAGAGATTAGCTCGAATGGCTAAGACTAATGCCTGACAGTGATGTTGAGTGGGGGTGTGGGGGGACAACCCCTATGGTATGGAGTAGTGGGCATGAAAGGTTTTACGAATGGGATCATAAGGATGCCCACATAGTGAATCTGTGAAGGGGGATACAAAGTACCATATGTAAAGGGAATTATACAAATGGGGCCGGAAAGGGTCATTTGTGAAGGGGCCACATAGGGCCGTCTGTGAAGGGGTCCTCCAGAAAATTTATTCATTACATGGGGGTTAGAAAATAACACATCATGACACAAACGAAAATTCTTCTACATAAAATATTTTGTAGAGGGTCATCTATAATGGGACTCCATAAAGGGTCATCAATAAAGGGTCACCCACATATGGTTCGCAGAATGGCGTCTGCAAAGGGTTTGCAGGTTTTCAAATGGATTGGTAAATTACTTTTCTACATTAATGTTATGTGGTAGGTTTAACTTCTCATAATTGATGGATCTTGAACTTTCTTCCACTGTTCATCTTCCTTTTCCCTGGATCCCCATGTGATTTTATATAATAATGAAGTAATTGACTACTAGGATGACCGATCTTCTATGGTGGTCTGTGTGGAATTCGATCATGGGAGCCTGATAAGACCGTCCACACCTGAAATAGATTTCTTCATTCGCATTGGACTAAAAAGATAACCTCCACCCAAAAATAATTTTTTCATTCATAGGGGATGATTTTTCATGGGGGATGGGAATCATTGTATGACCTTGAAAATGAGCTGTTGTCATTCGTGGGTGTCGACAAACGCTGCCATGTCCTGCAAAAGCATTTCATTTTCAGGAAACCTTGCGGAGAAGCGGTCCACGTAGTGAGTTTTGATACGTGGAATATATAGCGATCCTTTGAGGCTTGGTGTCCTTTAACCTTTTTTTTTCAAAATCTTATTTGGGTTAATTTTTACCCTTAAAAAATTCATGGAATCCACTTCTTATTTCATGAAGAGTTTTCAGGACCTAACAGACGATCATAGGTTGATTTATAATATCAGATGAGACTTCATTTACTTGGAAAATGATATGGGTTTATGTTGAGAGTGTCAATACATTCCAAAAATCACATCAAATTTAACTATAGGTAGAATCAAAATATTTATAGGGAACACATTCCCACAAAATTTTATCAAAGAAGAGATATAGACTTGAGATGAAATCATCATGCCATTAGAGGTTTTTACTTCTTACTCAATATCTAATCATTGAGGTGGTGACATAATAACCTTAACAAAGTCTTTATATATAAAATATTTTTTAGATCCAAAATCAAATAAGTTTTTTCATTTCTAGAGTGGATGTTAAGTGTTCCTTTCACCACTTCATTCTTGTGACCCACTTAAATAGTTGTAATCACTCGAGCTTTACCTTTATCTCTTGGATGAAGAGGTTTCTAATGTTGATTATCATCATAAAATTTCATATTCATGCATGGATTGGTGTAATGTACATACTCTTTTAAATTATATAATTGGAGTGTTGGTGTTACATTTGGTTGAGCTTTTTCACCGTTCCTTTCATTGAATGAACTCTTCAAATCACTTTGAAATTATTTTTCTCAATGGACTTCTTTTCCAAATTTAAAAACATTTACCAGAACCCATAAGGAAATTTACTTCATGATTCCTTCCAAACTTCTTACATGAAAGAAGATTTATTTCCTTTCCTATGTGAGTTTATGATTAGAATTTGATGAAAATTATATATTTCTCTTTCCCCCCAAAACCATGAGAACAAAGAGAGTCTCCAATTTCCATTTCCACCTTAATATAACATCAAATGTTTTTTTTCATAGCTATAAAATTCTATTATAGTCAATGACTTTTGGATACTTGGTCTCAAGCCACTATAGAACTGGTCAAATTTTATTTCAGGATTGATGATAAAATTGGAAGAATGCCTTTAAAGTTTGGTGAAATTTTCCTCATAGGTACTAATGGATTCATTATATTTCTACTTTAGTTCAAGTAATTACCTTTACTTTCTCAGGTGAAGAGTTTGGGGAAGATAATTACTAAAAAATACCTTCTTAAAGCAGTCCCATGTCATGGAGTCAATTTCCTCCTCTTGCACACTCTTGATAAGAGCCTACCATTGATTAGCTTCACCTTCCAAATGATACAAATAAAAAATTACAGAGACCTTGTTTTTCCTTAAATGATTTTGAAATATATCAAGGAATATTTTCGGATCTAGAAAATGAGATGGTGCACGATTCTGAGGCCCAGTTAGATCGAAATTAATATTATAAAAATATTAAATATATTTTATATCACATGCATAATGTTTTTTATAAATAATGGAATATCTCATGAAAAAAGTCTCAAATCATAAATATGATACCATTATTGAATCCAGAGCATGAGTTTTACACTTAGTGTGACTTAAAGTTGTTCTCCATGATACGTTTGATAGTGGTTTTTGTTGGCGGGTATGTTTAATTAAAAAAAATAATTTATTTATTTATTTTAAATTAAATGACCCAAACCATTTATCCTATAAATGTGATGTTATGGTGAATCACTAGGGTTAGCTGTATAACCATAGTATTTTTTAGACAATGATTCCACCGACCTTCGTTGGCGAACCAAGATCAGATAATGACTGGAAACAGATCAAGATGAATCGAGGCACATCAAACACAAAAAGTACTCTTCATCGTTTTCAACTGCGTTCTTCACCAATGATTGATCTAAATCAAGTTAGGGCATGTATTTTGTCAGTTTCTTTCCTATTTTATGTTTATAAACCATGAATTATAAATCTTATTTGGGTTTTTAGAAATTTATAGCCTTCACATGAGCCCCTTTTGTCAAATTAAATTGTTTACAAAATTAATTTTTCTTCTTGTATTCCATGTTTCTCACCCTGGTTATGGTATCCCTTTTTTTTATTATATAACATTACATTACATTTTACAAACAAAGGATCTTTAAAGTTTAGTGTCTTGAAAAAAGGTACATAATACATGAAAAAATATAAAATTATTATAATACACTTGAAAGGATTATTCATTTGTTCATCCAAAGTAAAATTACTCCAACTCATAACCTGGGGAGATACATCAAAGGAAAGGGTGAGCAGAAGGCCTAGTAAGGGAAAAATAAGAGAAATGGTTTACATGTGAACTTGAGAGATATCTATAAGAACATGATGAATATCATAAAAAAATGATAAAGAGGTATATAATAATAATAATAACTTGAATAATAACTTTAAAATGTGTCTAAAAAATTTAATTTAGACTTTCATAACTATATAACCAAGTTCTATCCCCAAGGTGTCATAAAAATTACTAAGGTTATTCACAAAGGTATCATAAAACTTGTCATCTCTAGAGATTAATTTATTTACCCAATGCATTGGAGCACTATCAGGGAAAACCATTAATATATATTTATTTTCATTTGATCCACATATAACATAATTAAAAAGTTTATAAATAACCCAAATAGAATAAAAGAAATGAGTTTCATATCAAAATCACGACGTTTTAAAAAAGTGCTTAAAAACATGATCGTTATGTCATTTATACCCAAAGAAAGGGAATGGGGGTTTTATATATGTAAATTATAGAATAAAATATATCATTTTTATGTATTTATTAATAACACTATAAATGAAATAGTTTTGGGCATTCACATAAATAAAATAAGATAATTTCTTGAGAAAAAGTGAGATAATTTGAGATGAAAATTCTGCAACATAATGACTATGAAACATGGTTTTAGAAAATATTAAAAAGATAGGGGACAAGACTAAACCATTAATAAAAGAATAATAATATAGTATAGGGACATAATGAAATTTAAATAATAACATGGCATGGAAATTTGAAATACATACCATATAAAAGAGAACTTGAAAGGAAAAAGAAGTTTGAAATTTTCTTACCTTGAAGAGTAACTTCTAAAACTCTAGGATCAGGACCTTGAGGGCATGAGGAAACCTTGAGAGGACTATTTGGGAGGTAATTATATTATATCTTCTAGGGGGGTGATTTTTTAATGAAATAAAATGAATGAATGGCTTGGTATTTATAGTAAAAGAGAGAGAGTTATTTTATTAATTTTCAAGGACACCTCATCGGTGGTATTTGCAAAACCATGGGCTTGCCCATGGTATTTTCCCATGTTTTTGGCCACTTGGAACACATTATATAATATTTTAATCCAAATGAGTTGACCAGAATTTTAAATTAAATATTACATCATTATGATGTCATAAAACACACAGAAAACTCAAAAACTGTATTTTTACTATTCACCGAAAAACAAAAAATTCTATAAAAATATCATAAATTTAACCTAACCTAATATCAATGTTATGAATTCAAAAATAAACTAAATTTTATAAAAATAATTTTCTAAATATGATAAATTTAATTTTTAAGTAAAATCACTATTTACTTGAAAAAAATACCAATACTTAACTAATAATTTCTAAAACAGTTATTTACTTATACTATTGTATCACATTACCAATAAAGATTCCTAAGTTATATTTATACTTCCTTAGGTGAGGTTACTATTCCATTGGTCAAATTACTATTCATATAGGTAATATTACTATTCATAAGTTACTATTCACCAAAAAATAAGTTGATCTTATCAGACTCTAAATTTCATACTGATCATAACCGTATATGTATGTTTTTCGAAAATCATTTCACTGTATCAATTATTTAAAGTATACAAAATATTTTAAAATACTCTTTTTTTTCAATATTCATCAATAATATGAATCTTCTTAGAAAAATACTAAAAATTTATCCTAGATTAATTTTGACATTTAAAATTCAAACATGATGTTTATTTTACCATAAAAACAATTTTATTTATAAAAATAGATTACACAAAGTAACTAAGGCCTCATTACATAGCCTCTTATAAAACCTGCATATGACCTTAGAGTAAGGTGTGAAATGGTGATAAAATCTTGGGGAAGCTTAGACAACATTGCCTGAGTGGTTATTTCTATCAACTTGAACTTCTCCCATAGGCAATTTTGTTTAATATTAACATGTTGAAGCTCGACTTGGGCTTGGTCTAGAGAAAACCCCAACGACGCCACCTCCTTCCCAAGCTCCGATAAATGGGATTCATATAGACCGAGTCTACTAGATAAGGCCATCAAATCTTTTTTATTCAATAATAACCATTATCATTTCTATTTATAATCACTAATATTAATGTTAAGAGTATAGTTTCCAACCACCATATTGACCAATGGTTATATAACAGTCGAAACCCAATGGTCTCATTTCAATTATACTCACTTCATTAATAAAGGGATATAGTTTTTTTGGGTAAAAAATAATATAACATACATTTTTAAGAAAAATTATTATTCCAAAAGTTTAGGTCATTACATTATCCCCCCCTTAAGAAATTTTGTCCTTGAAATTTCAACTCTTACCCTTAGAAGAGAAATGGTGTGAGTACTTCTTCCTCATAGTCTCCTCTGGTTCCCATGCAACTTCTTCATATTTTTGGTTCCTCCACAAAATGTTAATAAGGTGGGCAGTCTTGTTGAGTAGAACCTTGTATCTATTATCCAAGATCTCCACCAGATGCTCCTCATAAGAGAGGTCATGTTCCAGTTGTACCACCTCTAGATTTAGTACATGTGAAGGGTCAGGTATGTACTTCCTCAAGAGGGATACATGGAAAACATCATGAAATTGAGATATATTTTGAGGAAGTGCAAGCTGATAAGACACTTCTCCTACACGATAAAGGACTTCATAGGGGCCAATGTACCTAGGGATAAGCTTCCCTTTCTTTCCAAACCACATGAATCTCTTCCATGTAGAAATTATAAGGAAGACCATATCACCAAAATCAAACTCTAAGTCCCTTTGACAATTGTTGGCATAACTTTTATGCCGACTCTGAGTATCCTTTATGTGTTGTTGGATAGCATGAAACTTTATTGTCATCTCTTGCACAAGATCAGGGCCAAGAAGCTTTCTCTCACCAGCTTCAGCCCAACAAGTAGGAGTTCTATATCACTTCCCATATAGATCTTCATAGGGTGCCATTTAAATGCTTGAGTGGAAACTATTGTTGTAAAAGAACTCAAATAATGGGATATGTTGATCCTATCCACCTTTAAATTCCATTGAGAATGTTCTTATCATTTCCTTGAGTGTTTGAATAGTCCTTTCAGATTGGACATCAGTTTGGGGGTGATAGGCCATACTAAAATTCTATTCAGTACACAGATCATGTTGAATATTTCTCCAGAATTTTGATGTGAACCTTGGATCATAATTAAATACGATAGAAAGTGGAACTCCATGAAGCCCTATCACTTCATTTATGTAAATCCTAGCAATTTTATCAAGAGATAAGTCTTCACAAATAGAGATAAAATGGGCAGTCTTGGTGAGATGATCCACTATAACCCATATCACATTATTTCCTTTGGAAGTTATTGGGAGACCAGTAACAAAGTACATAGTGATATTGTCCCACTTCCATGCTAGTATAGGCAGTGGTTGTAATACCCCTTTAGGAATTTGTTGCTCTACCTTCACTTTCTGATATACCATTAACCTTGTAGTGTAGTTGTCAATCTCCCTTTTCATGTTATCCCACCAATAATGATCATAAAGGTCCCTATACATTTTCATGCTTCTAGTATGTATAGAAAATGTAGAGCTATGAACTTCATCCATTATCTCATTCTTTAGTTTCGAAATAGATAGAACACATAGTCTTGTATGAAATTTAAGTTCACCTTCTTAATCAATATTGAACTTAGGAAACTTCCCATCCTTCATAGCCTCAAAATTCTTTTGTAATAAAGGATATTTTTTTTGATATTTCTTGATATTCTATAGTAATGACAGTTGATAAATCATTTGGGTTAGGGTTGATGATGTCCCTTATCTTAAAATTCCCACGTCTAGATTTACTAGGTCATTGATCAAAGGATTTCTTTGAATCATCATCATTTTCAGTACAACAGAGTCTTTCCTACTTAATGCATCGACGACATTGTTTTCTATTTCAGGATGATAATGAATTGAACAATGATATGATTCAAGAAGTTATAACCATATCCTTTTTCTCATGTTCAATTCATTTTTTGTGAAAATATACTTCAAAATCTGATGGTGTGTTTATATATCACACTTCTCCCCATAAAGATAGTGCCCCCATATCTTCAGAGAAAAAACAACTACAACCAGCTCCAGATCATGCGTAGGATAGTTCTGCTCACGAGTCTTCAACTATAGAGATTCATAATCAATCACCTTGTAATTTTGAATTATAACTCACCCAATCCCTTTTAGATATTAATTTCTAAAAATAATAAATCATTCTCCGCTTGAGGGTAGAGTTAACATAGGTGTATTAACCGATCTCTTCTTCAACTCTTGGAAAATTTCCTCACACTCCTTTGTCTAGATTAACTTGACCCCTTTTCAAGTTAACTTGGTTAATGGATTAGAAAGTCGTGAAAAGTTTTTCAAAAACCTCTTATAATATCCCACTAATCCAAGGAAAATACAAATATCAGTTATTGTTGTAGGCTAAGGCCACTCCTCTACAACCTTTGTCTTTGCAGGGTCAACTATGATTCCTTCATTGGTTACAATGTGCCCTAATAAAGCAACTTGTAACAAAAATTCACATTTTTTGAACTTTACAAAAAGCCTATCCTTTTATAGAGTTTTAAAAATAACCCTTAGACCATCCTCATAATCCTCTCAACTTTTGGAATACATCAGAATATCATCAATAAAAACTACCACAAAATTATCAAGGTAGTCCTTAAATACTATTAATAAAATCCATAAAAATAGCAGGTTCATTAGTCAGACTAAAGGGCATAACAAAAAACTCATAATTCCCATATCTTGATCAAAAGGAAATTTTTAGAATATCTTCTTTCTTCACCCTTAATTGATGATAAACAGATCGAAGATCAATCTTGGAGAATAATTGATTTCCAAAAAGCTGGTCAAATAAGTCATCAATTATTGGAAGAGGGTATTTGTTCTTCACTGTGATCCTATTCAGTTCTCTATAATCAATGAATAGTTGCATTTATCCATCCTTATTCTTCACAAAGATAATAGGTGATCCCCAAGGAAACACACTTGGTCAGATAAAACCATTATTCAAAAGATCTTGGAGTTATTTCTTTAATTCCTCCAGCTCCACATTTTCCATCCTATACAGGGTCTTTGATATCAGATGAGATCCAGGTATGTGTTCAGTGGAGAACTCTACCTCTCTTTTTAGGGGAGTTCTAGGTAACTCCTAAGGAAATACATCAATGTATTCCTAAATGATGGGAACATTTTATATCCCTATACTCTCATTTTCTTATTTTCCTTCCCTAATCAACTCTATAAAGAAGGATATATGAGGTTCTTATAGAAAAATATTAGGTTGATATTTCTTTCCTTGGAAGATAACTTTAGGTTTTCCATTCAAGACTACATATATTTCCTTTCTTCGATATTTGATCTTAGCATTATACTTTGAGAGCCAGCCCATCCCTAGTATAATGTCGAATTCCAACATGGGAATGAATACTAGATTTTCGATAAGATTGTGCTCACTAAACTAAATACTAGAGTTTCAAAATACTTTTGATTCTTGGATAATCCCTCCAGGAGTCTTGATTGATAACTCTACTTTTAGTAGTTCTAGAATTGATTATATATTCTTTTCAAACTTGGAGGATATAAAGTAATTATTAAAACCATAATCAAACAAAGTACATTCTATCTTTTAGATAACAAAAAGAGTACCTACCACCACATCATTTGGAGATTCAACTCTATCCATCGTGATATAAAATGCATGACCTTACTCCCTTGGCCTATGTTGAGGATGATAGTGATTCCCCTTCACTGCCCTCAGATAGGGAAAGTGATTGGAAAAATGCCCAAGATATCCACACTTGAAGCATTGGATGTCAGGTAGGGACTACACTATCTTCCCTTAGTCATTAGTGTTGGGAAGTTTAGGATTCACCTCACTATGAAAATTCCAAGAAATATGGCCTTCTATTCCACACTTGTAATATTTTTCTCTCCCAAGAAGGAAATTCCCCGAATGCTTCTTACCACATTTGTTTCATATGGAAAGTTGCGCTTGCTTTCCACCTCTTCCTTGATCAAAGATCCTCCCTAGGTTTAGATCCAAGGATCACTTATTTTCATTGTATTAATGGGACCATTTCATCTCACCTAACTCCATTTCGACTTTCATAGCACTCCACACAATCTCCTCATATCTATCATAGTCTTGGTTGGATAGATTCTTCCACAGATGAGGTCTTAGTCCACTAAAGAATCTATCAACCTTCCCATTAGGATCCATGAAAAATCTAGAGGTGTAATGTGAAATTATTATGAATTTAATCTTGTATCTTCCCACAAATTCATTCTCCTTCTGCTTCATCTCGATAAATTCCTTCTCCATTTTTTTCTCATCGAATAAGGGGAATAATTATTGAAGAAGATCCCCCCTAAAATCATCCCACTCGATAGATTAAATCTCCCCTCTTGGCCTCATGTTTTTAATCAGTGCCTACCACTGATCAACTTGGCCCTCTAAGTGGTAAACACCCAAGGTGACTTTCTCTTGTTTGGAACTATGAAGTACATAAAAGATCTTCTCTATAGAGTTTATCCACTATTCCTTAATCAATGGGTCGATATATCCACTGAATGTTGGTGGTCATTAACACATAAAGGACTCAATGGAATGTTGTTCCCTTCTTAGTGAAATTGGTCTCTCATCTTGATTCAATTTATTTCTCATAACTTGAGTCATTTGATTCATCATTCTCATGAAAGTTTCCATTCTGACATCCATCGGAGGGCCATTAGTACATGGTCTATTGCGGTCACCATTTTCACGGTTCCTCCTATTGCCCTCCATTTTCTAAAATAATAAAACCTTAGTGATAAATTTATCAAATTTATGAATATTTTAACTATAAATGATTTTTCTATCTTAAAACTTCATGCTTAAACATATTTCTTTAACAAAAATTACGTTTCTCTATAAATCCATCATAATGATTTGTAAAAATATTATGATTAACCAAAAATATCCCCCAAGAGTGTCAAACTAGGAGTGTAGAAAGGATTATTGTCCTGAACCAGCTCCTATTAGAGTTTATCTAAAATAGGTGTTTTTAGGTTTTACCCCTAGATACATATATGCCAGATCTACATCCACTTGTTCGTATCCAGATAGAGATTTATTTGTTCAGAAACCACTTACTTAATATTTCACCAAAATACCATGAAGTTTTCCTATATTTAAACTTTTATATATGTTTCTTCCTAAATTTTTCAAATCCTAATTTCTAAAAATAACTAAACTATACTTTTATACCAACTATGGCATCCCACCTTTTAATTACATAACATTGCATTACATTTTACAAACAGAGAATCTTTAAAGTTTAGTGTCTTGGAAAAAGGAATATAATACATGAAAACATATAATATTCATCTAATCCACTTGAAAGGATTATTCATTTGTTTATCCTAAGAACAATTACTCCAACTCATAACTTAGGGACATACATCAAAGGAAAGGGTTATCATATGGCCTAGTAAGGGAATACAAGAGAAATAGTTTACACGTGAACTTGAGAGATATCTATAAGAACATAAGGAATATCATAAAATAATGATAAAAATTAATACAATAATAATAATAAAATTAATAATAACTTGAAATTTTTTCAAAAAAATTTAATTTATACATTAATAAGCATATCACTAAGGTTCATCTCCAAGGTGCCATAAAAATTACCAAGGTTATTCACCAAGGTATCGTAAAACCTATCATCTCTAGAGATTAATTTATTTACCCAATGTATTGGAGTGATATAAGGGAACACAATTAATATGTATATATTTTATTGTGATCCAAATTGAATATAATAAAACATTTCATTAGTAACCCAAATAGAATAAAATAAATGGGTTTCATATCAAAATCGTGACGTTTTAAAAAAGTGCTTAAAAATATGATCGTTATGTCATTTATAACCTATAGAAAGGGAATGAGGGTTTTATATATTTCAATTATATAATAAAATATATCATTTTTATGTTTTTATGAATACACCTAGAAATGAAATAGGTTTGGGTATTCACATAAATAAAATAAGATAATTTCTTGAGAAAAAGAGAGATATTTTGAGACGAAAATTCTACAGCATAACGACTATGAAAAATGGTTTTAGAAAACATTAAAAAGAGAGGGGACATGGGTAAAAAATTCATAAAAGACTCATAATATATTATAGGGATATAATAAAATCTAAATAATAACATGTTATGGAAATTTGAAAGACATACCACATAAAAGAGAACATGAAAGGAAAAAGAAGTTGGGAATTCCCTTACCTTGAAGAGTAACTTATAAAACTCTAGGATAGAGACCTTGAGGGATTTAGTACACCTTGGGAGGAAACTTTGGGAGGTAATACTATTATATATTCTAGTGGGATGATTTTTTAATGAAATAAAACAAAGTAATGTCTTGGTATTTATAGTAGAATAGAGGGAGTTTTTTTATTAATTTTCAAGGACACCTCATTAGTGGTATTTGTAAAACCATGGGCTTTCCCATGGTATTTGACCATAGTTTTGGCCAAATAAGACACATAATATAATATTTTAATCCAAATGAGTCGACCAATATTTTAAATTAAATATTACATCATTATGATGTCATAAAACACACTGAAAACTCAAAAACTGTATTCTTACTATTCCCCGAAAAACAAAACATTTTATAAAAATATCATAAATTCACCCTAACCTAACATCAATGTTATTAATTCAAAAATGAAATCCATTTTATTAAAATAATTTTCTAAATATGAGAAATTTAATTTTTAAGTAAAATCACTGTTTACTCGAAAAAATACTAATACTTAACTAATAATTTCTAAAATAGTTATTTACTTATACTATTGTATCACATTACCATTCAAGATTCCTAAATTATATTTATACTTCCTTAAGTGAGTTTAGTATTCCATTGGTCAAATTACTATTCATAAGGGTAATATTACTATTCATAAGTTACTATTCACCAAAAATTAATTTGATCACATCAGACTATAAATTTCTTACTGATCACAACCGTATATATCAGTTTTTCAGAAATAATTTCATAGTATCAATTATTTAAAATATAAAAAATATTTTAAAATACTCTTTTTTTTCAATATTCATCAATAATATGAAACTTCTTAGAAAAATACTAAAAATTCATCCTATATTAATTTTGACATTTGAAATTCAAACATGATTTGTATTTTAATATAACAACAATTTTATTTATACAAATGGATCACACAAAGTAACTAAGGCCTCATTACATAACCCATTATAACACCTACATAGGACCTAAGAGTGAGGTGTGCAATGGTGAAAGAATCTTGGGGTGGCTCAGACAACATTTCCCAAGTAGTGATTTCTATCAACTTAAACTTCTCCTATAGGCGATTTCGTTCAAGCTTAACATGTTGAAGCTCAGCTTGGGCTTGGTCTAGAGAAAATCCCAACGACGCCACCTCCTTCCCAAGCTACGATAAATGGGATTCATATAGCCCTGAGTCTACTATATGAGGCCATATACTCTTCTTTCTGCAATAATAACAGTTATCATTTCTATTTATAATCAATAATCTTAACATTAAGGGTATAGTTTCCAACGATAATATTGACCAACAATCATATAATATTCAAAACACAACAATCTCATTTCAATTATACTCACTTTATTAATAAAGGGATATACTTTTTTTGAGTATAAAATAATATAACATACATTTTTAAGAAACCATTATTATTCAAAAATTTTGGGTCATTACACTAGTTTTCCACTATTATAATAGTTGTCCAATAAATCTTGTCCAATGATGTTTAACACCCTTGTTATGGTGCTTACCCCCCATAGTTCTTCATGTTCATCACCATTGGGTTATGGGGTCGTGATTCAAATTTTATGGGTGGGTTCAAGAACGATCGAACCCCCATAATCATGGTATATTAATGTAAAAAATATAGATTTTAAATTTAAGAATGAATAGGGATGGATCTAGGGATGTGGGTGATGGATTTGTGGATTTGAGATCCAAAGTGGAGATGGCATCGACTTGGGAAATGTGTCGGTGACATGAGGGCTTTATGAAGGAGTACTAGATTCTAATTTCCAGAAAACAGAGTGCCGTAATCAATGGATCTAGGTGTTTTCCACCAATTTTTGTGGTCAAATGGGATTGAACAGTGATGGAAATAGTGGATCTAGGATCCATGTGATATATATGGAATTTTAGGAAAAACCTGACTATACACCATGTAGTATGAAGAACACATGGTGTGTAGTCCCCTGGCTACATTGATTAGGTTTTCTAGGAGAGTTAAATATCACACACTATGTAGGACCCCCGCATGTCATATGAACTAGTTCTGGCAGCCCGACATATACTTCGAGAGTACACAAACACAAACAAAGACAAGAAAATGCTGTGTAATGGCACATGGCTAGTGTATACGGGCACAACTAGAATCACATGAGAAAGCCCCATGTGGTCGAGACACACTGTGTAGTACCCTTACATGATGTGTAGTACTACATGGCCAACGAGCTGTGTGTTATCAAGGACATGACCAGGCAGAGGCATGGAGACACACGCCATCTTATCCCCCCTTATATGCTATGTATTTCTTGATGAATCTTCTACCTATCATATCTTCTTCTTCTTTTTGAATCAGATATTTTCCCATGAGTAGCCTATACTGAGTATATTTCCACATAGAATGTGTTGGTGTCCTTAATAGCGTCTTTTGATATATGATGAGAGATGTTCCGAGCATGAAACTACTTTATGTGGCGCTCGCCGTTAACAGTTATCATGTAGGATTACTAGAGAGTGGAACCCTCCTGATGTGATAGGGCTTGGGTCATCTACATACCGAGTGGAACCCTCCTACTATGACAGGGCATGAGCCCTCCACCTACTAAGTGGAACCCTCCTATTGAATTAGGACATGGGCCCTCTACACACTGAGTGGAACCCTCCTGTTGGATCAGGGAATGGGTCCTCTACCTACTGAGTGAAATTCTCCTATTAGATTAGGGAATGAGTCCTCTACATATTGAGTGGAACCCTCCTATTGGATCAGGGAAAGAGTTATCTACCTACTGAGTGGAACCCTCCTATTGGATCAGGGCATGAGTCATTTACCTAATGAGTGGAACCCTCATATTGGATTAGAGTATGGGTCCTCTAATTATAGAGTGGAACCCTCCTATTGTACCAGGGCATGGGTCCTCTACCTATAGATTATGTCCCCTCGACTATGCATCATAGTGGCGAGGTAAGGCTCTACATGGTTACTTATTTGGATAGACACTCAAGATGATGAACATCAATGATAGACTCTTAGAATTGTTGGTAGACTCATTTTACTGGGCTGGTTTGTGAGATAGAGATCCCGTTTCTCTCTTGTTTGGTTTTCTTTTATGATAATATATATCTGTTGTTGATGGGTTTCATTTACCTCTTACTTTGGGGTTGAGGTGACTTCTACTATCACCTCTCTTATTGAACCCCTCTAGTTTTTGGGGAATCCTACTGTGTATGTACATACTGTCACATCCATGTCCTTCTTTTCAGGTATTTTATCTTATATTCTTGGCCTATCTTTTCTCCGAGGACCCCCTTTAATTTTATAGCAAAATGGAAAATTTTAGGTGGACAGAACTAGGCTCATGGTTTACTAAACTTTGCAGAAAAACCATGCACAGTATCCAGGTCATAAAAAATTTTTATTCCCATTTTCCCTTCAATAATTAAACCTAATGTGACCCTTTCTTCCCCCATTCGACCATTTCAGCTATATAAGGCTTCTAAGATCCCTCAATCTCCCTTGTAACCCATTCTTGAAGGGGTTTTGGTGGGGGAAACTTTATGATTCTTCAAGTAAGTGATTATTTATTTGTTTTCTTCCATATATCTAGGGTTCATTAACTCAATCTTGAAGTTCTAAAATTCCAAAATCTAGGGTTTCGTCCCTAGGGATTAATATTGAGTTTCTTGGTTCAATCTTCTTGATTAGGGTTTGTTTTCACTTTCTTGTTGTGTGGTTGTGGTGTAGGTGAAGTTTCACAAAAGTTTTTTTGGGGGGGGGGGGGGTTGAAATTCAAAGTAGGTGGTTACATGTGTAAACATTCTTTGATGAATTTATCTTACTTTATTAACCTATTTATAATGTTTCTCATCTACTGTGGGTGGTGTGAAAATTATTTTTTGGTAGCATTGATTAAGTGTTTAATTTTAAAGTTGCATTTTGACATGGAATTGGGTGTTTTTCTTGTGTATTCCATGTTATATCATTTGGGGTTATTTTATGATTCTTTAAATTGATTCATTAAATGATATTAGGTATTCTAATTATGTTTGGGTATTCTATTGTTGGGAATTTGTCCTCAAAAGAGTATTTTTGAATGAATTTTGTGTGAAAAACCTTGTAACACCTCTTGAAGTTGTTTTATAAAATGTTTATTGGGTTTAATGAACTACATTGAGGATGAGGAACATGTTTGGGGTACTATTTTGTGTGTGTATGATTTAGAAATGAAGTTTTTATGTGAAGATGGTATTTTATAACATGTTAAACTTGATTTAGCACAAATGGGAAGCCCAAGTATCTAGATGGGAGGACTCATACTAGTATGCTAATGATTCAGAAGTAGACTTATCCCAATTTCAAATAGTAATATCGATGATGAAAACACTAAATAAATAATGATGATTGATTAAAGACCACTAGGTTATGGGTGTGTTCCCTACTAGTGTATTTTGCATTAGAACGTAGTTTTTTGTGGTTACTATGCCACATTTCACTAAGATATGATGTATCTATTGTCTCATTGTTAGCTAGTGCCTAGTGGTATTTCCCGTGACTAGTGCTAATTGGTTATATTTTACTTACCATTGACATATGGTGTGTTTGGTTGGTAATTTCAGTATCATGTGTGTTTTCTTTAAAATTGATCATTCTTTAAATTTTCCCTCTTTAAAATTATTTTTATTTAAAGTTGAATCCCTTTAAAATTGTTACTAGAATTTCCTGTTTATGAAAACGTGCAAGATTTTTGTCTTATAATGTTTATAGCATGGAATATTTTCTTGAGTGGCATACTATTGGTCTTAGTCTCTCACCCTACTTACACCTTTGGGTGTAAGTATACTTGGTAATGTTTGACATAGTTAAGGGCAAGGTCCTTGGAGATGGCGATTTAGGTTTTTAGATTCCTCTCTCAGTGCAGTGTTGTAGAGATGGCTTGAGGGTGATTCCTCCTTACCGTGTGGTGATTTTTGAGTTGTAATTTGTGCTAATTTTTAGTTGTGACCCTCTTGGGATTTTCTTAAAACTATGTAATTCAATTCTGATTTTTTCTAAGTATTTTTTGGTTGGTAATTTTCAGATTTGGTTTATTTATTATCATTGGTTGTTTAATGTGTCTAAACTCAGGTAAATCATTCCCAAAACTTTGTTTATGATACCCAGAAACATGTTCCATCCCATGGGGATAAGGAATGCCCTTTGGGATTTTCCATGGACCAGGTTGGGTTCTGGTTTGGTTGGAGACTCGGCTTGGTTCATGAAAAAATGGTATCAAAGCAGGTCAAGATCTTTAGGTCATATTATTTGGGACGAGTCTAGTTAGATAGGAGATAGGAATGTCGAGGATCTAAGTTCTTGATGTGAGTAGGTTTCCTGTCCCGCACCTCTCATAACAGACCTCAAGTCATCATGGGATGTTGGGATTTTTGTTTGACTTCTCTTCTAGGTGGGACGCGCGGGATGCAGACTGCACATGGACATTGGGTGTGGGTGAAGTAGTTGTTTATTTCATTTTTGTGATGAGTTTGATTTATTTATATTTTATTTTATTGCTGAAAATTTTCACAACTATTGTACTAATGATTTCTCTTGCGACTGTTGCTTTTTGTAGCAACATGCCTCCCCAGAAAGCTCCCTTGAACCCATAGAAGGAAGCTGGAGAGAGTTCTCCTTCATTGCTTGATCATAGGTTGGTAGAAGCTATGGTGCGGGATTTCTAGGATCTGGGGTAGGGAGTAGGTCCTGATCCTAATCTAGTTAGAGAAGATGAACCTGGTCCAAGGAAGGATAAAGCTCAAGAGTTTCTCAAGAACAATCCTCCTACTTTCAGAGGTAGCATAGATCCTCAGGAAGTAGAGGAGTGGCTTGAGAAGATAGAGTGCATGTTTGAATCACTTGAAACACCTGAGGAGGTCAGGGAAAAATGTGCCTCAATTTTTCTAGAAGGTCCCATTCACAAGTGGTGGGAATCAGTGCTTCAGGTTGGGAAGAATGAGAAGATGAGCTAGAAGGATTTCAAGACCATCTTCAATGAGCAACATTGTCCTGAGGTCCTGGCCTATCCTAGATCCAGTGAGTTCATAGATATTTCCTAAAAGGATTGGTCATTGATGGAATATACTAACTGTTTTATAATCTAGTGTGGTACGTGCCTGATATTGTTTCTAATGAATCTTTGAAAGCTCAGAAGTTTGAAAAGGGCTATGAATAGAAATTTACTCTTAGGTATTCTTGTTCAAGATGGGAACCTATGCTGAGGTGGTTGATCATGCTTTCATGGTCAAGATTGATCAGAAAGGAATCTTTGGATTTTCTAAAGTGGTGTATACTATAGAAAGTGGCAACTCCTCAGATAAAAAGAGGAAGCGAGATAAGGAGGGGAAGAAAGGAGGTGGTAGTTTGGGCCATCCTTCCAGGCATTATTAATCTATATCTTCTAATGCAGGGTTTGTGGTGTTCCATCAGTGTAGGAAGGTAGGGCACATCCGGCCTGCATTTACCTCCCATCCTATTACTTGTTAGTTATGTGGAGTTATGGGGAATGTGTAAAGATTTTTTAGAGTGATGCACCAATACTAGAGTGGGGTAGGATCTATGGATTTCAGGGGAGTGTCAGTTCAGTTAGAGCTGACTAGGATAGTGGGATCTTGGTTTGGTGGCCATGGTGGCAAGGTCAGATCGTCTTCTAGGAAGAGCTAGTTCAGGGTAGAGCCATAAGCGAGCGGTCGTTCTCAGGCAGAGACGAGGCATATTCATGCTGTGGACTAGACACTAGTTGGATTAGATGTAGGGGCTTCGATAGTTCAAGTTACCATTTTGATTGCATCTTCTACTGAAACCATTATCTTTGATATTGGTGCTTCTGTTTATTTTATCTCTTCCTATATTGTGAATCTACTGAATTTTCCAACTGATTTATTGTCTTTTGTGATGGAGTTGGTGATGCCATTGGGTAAGAAGAAGGAGAAAGATCTTAAGTTCCTGTCATATGCGCTTTTTGTGTCAGGAGTTGAGATTTAATGGGATCTCCTAGTCTTGGATATGAACCTTTTCGATGTAATCCTTGGCATGTATTGGCTAGTTCACTTTCAAGTTCATATCAATTTCTATAGGCGGTGAGTGAATTTTATGGTACCTGATGGGAGTCCTCAGGTTTTTATTAGGGAATGAGATCCTCACGTACGAGACCTCCACTCCCAGAGTTGAGAAATATTGTCTTTCAGTTATCTTTGCTCATTCTAGAGTATGATGGTAGTTATCCTGAGGGTGGATTACCTCATGTGATGGATGAGTTCCCGAAGTTATTTCCAAATGCTTTTTTAGGCTTTCCACTGGAGTGGGACATGGAGTTCTCAATTGATTTGGTATCAGGAACACAACCGATATCTCTTCTATCGTATTGTATGTCCCCCACCGAGTTGAGGGAATTAACTATATAGATTGATGATTTGGAATCCAAATTATTCATTCGCCCGAGTTTCTCTCATTAGGCCGCTCCTGTCCTTTTTACAAAGAAGGCTGATAGATCCCTTCAGTTGTGCATTGATTACCAGAATCTGAATAAGGTAACCATCAAGAATAAGTATCCTATGCCTCAAATTGATGACTTTTTTGATCAAATGAAGGGGGAAAAGTGGTTTTACAAAAATATATTTTCATTCAAGTTACCACCAAGTCAGGGTGAGAGAGGAGAATATCCTGGAAATGAATTTCTAAAGTAGGTACGACCACTTTGAGTATTTAGTCATGCCTTTCAAATTGAACAACACTCCAATGGTTTTTATGGAACTCATGAATAGGGTGTTCCATAAATATCTATATTTCTTTGTTGTGGTATTCATGGAAAACATCCTAGTTTACTCGAGATCTGAGGAGGATCATGAGCATCATATTCAGACCATGTTGGGCACTCTACGAGATTATATTTTTTATAAAAAGTTGTCCAAATGCACTTTATAGATCAGGGAAGTGAAGTTTATGGGTTATTTCATCTCAAAGTAGGGGGTTTTGGTGGACCCTAAGAAGATCAATGTAGTTATGTCATGGGAGCAATCGAGGAATGTGTTTGAGATCAAAAGTTTCCTCATCCTGGTAGGTTACTATATGCAGTTTGTTTGGGATTTCTCTCATCTTGCTTTTCCCATGACCATGATCACCTAAAAATGCGTTCAGTTTGAATGGGCCCTAGAATGTTAGGAATCCTTTTAGGAATTGAAGATGTGGTTGACTAATTCCCCTATTTTGATCTTTCTAGAATCTAGAAAGGGATATATGGTTTATTTTGATGCTTCAGGTATGGGTCTCAGGTGTGTGCTTATGCAGGGTGATCACATGGTGGCGTATGGATCTTACCATCTCCGACCACATGAAAATAATTACCCGACCCATGACTTGGTGTTAGCAGTGGTGATGCATGATTTTAAGACTTGGTGTCACTACCTCTTCAGGGAGAAATTTTTGGTCTACTATGATCATAATAACTTAGTTTACATCTTCTCATAGAAAGATCTTAATATGAGGCAGTGCCATTGGATTGAGTATTTATAGGGGTTCAACTTTGATATCATCTATACCATGGGTAAGGGTAATGTGGTGGCTGATGTCTTGAGTAGAAAAGCACCAGTTAAGGCTTTGATGAAGTCCAGTGATGAGTGGAATCTGATGGGGCTCTTTTCTCAGTTTCACGTGGAGACCAAGGAGCAGAGTGGAGGTGTGTTCTTAGAGAGAGTTCAGTTGAATCCCTCTCTTTTAGAGTTTATTCAGAGGGAGAATCCTAGCGATGAGCTGTGTCAATGGTCTATGTAGTTTCTTCATGGTAGGGATATGTCTTCTGATTGGTCTTCATCTCCCTAGGGAACATTGTGCTTCAAGGTCTGTTTGGTGGTGCCATTGTCTTTGAGGAAGGTGGTGATAAAGGATACCCACCAATATCAATGGTCTGTTCATATTGGAGCTACTAAAATGTATTATGACATATGTAGGCTGATCTGATGGCTAGGTATGATACGAGACATAGGTGATTTTATATCGAGATTCTATATATGTCAATAGGTAAAAGCAGAGCATCAAAGGACCTCTGGTTTGATTCAGCCATTACCCATTCATACCTAGAATTTGGATGATGTCTCCATGGATTTAATTGTTGGATTTCCTCGTACACCTCAGGTTAAGAATTAAATTTGGGTAGTGATTGATATTTTGACCAAATCATCCCACTTCATTCTGATCAAAGATATAGCTAAAGTGGATGAGTTGGGTTGATTGTATATTCAGGAGGTGGTAAGGCTTCATGGTATGCCATCATCAGTTGTCTTAGATAGAGACCCCCATTTTACCTATCGGTTTTGGGAAGGCCTTCAGAAGGCCTTGGGGTTGAAGATTAAGATGAGCATGACATACCACCCTCAAACGGATGGTCAGATAGAGTGGGAAAATCCTATTCTGGAGGAGATTATTCATGCATGTATTTTGGATTTTTGAGGATATTGGGATAACCATTTTGTATTGGTAAAATTTTCTTATAATAACATTTATCAATCCTCTATTCTAATGGATCCTTTTGAGGCACTCTATGTTTTTCCTTGTCAACCCCCTGTGTTGGGATGAGGTATATGAGACCTCACTATTGGGGATGATCCTTGTGAAAGAGACGTTTGATAAGGTCAAGCTGATTAGACAATAGTTATTGATAGCCCAAAGTTTCCAAAAATCTTATACTGATTAGAGGAATTGAGATCTTGATTTCTATGTGGGTGATAGGGTATTCTTGAAGGTGGACCCTTGTTTGGGCCATCGTCATTTGGGAAAGTATGGAAAGCTAATGATGAGGTATGTCAGACCTTTTGAGATCACTGAGAGGGTTGGAAAGGTGGCATATAGGTTATCTTTGACTTATTATTTGACATCTATTCATGAAGTATTCCATGTCTCCCAATTAAATAAGTACAACCCGAATCCTTCCCACATGTTGAATTGGGAAGAGTTGGAAATAGAGCCATATTTATCTATGTTTGAACAGCCAGTGAGAATAGTGGATTCCTAAGAGAAGGTGCTTTGGGGAAAGTCCATTCCTCTAGTCCAGGTACTTTGGAAGCATGGGAATGATGTACAGGATACTTGGGAGTGGAAGTCGTGGGTTGAGCAAGAGTACCCATTCTTGTTTTCAGATCAAGTTTCAGGTTGACTTTTCGGGGTGGAAAGTTTTCATGGTGGGGATAATTTTAACATATGTGTTATTATTTTTAGGTATTGTATCTTATATTCTTGGACTATATTCCCCCTATCCCCCTTTAATTTTGGAGAGAAATGGAAATTTTTGGGTGTAAAAAACGGGGTGCACGGTTTGGATGCACAGTTTACTAAACCACGTGGACAAACCGTGCACAGTGTCCAGGTCATAAAAAAATGTTATTACTATTTTCCCTTCCATAATTAAACCTAATGCACCCCTTTCTTCCCACATTCAACAATTTCATCCATATAAGGATTCTAAGCTCCCTCAAGATCCCTTGGAACCCATTCTTGAAGGGTTTTTGGTGGGGGAAACTTCAAGATTCTTCAAGTAACTGAGTATTTGTTTGTTTTCTTCCTTCTCTCTAGGGTTTCTTCCCTACTTGAAGTTATAAAATTCTAATAGCTAGGGTTTCATCCCCAGGTATTAATATTTAGTTTCTTGGTTCAATCTTCTTAATTAGGGTTTGTTTTCACTTTCTTGTGGTGCAGTTGTGGTACTGTTGAAGTTTCACACAAATTTTTGGGGTTTTTGACATTCAAGGTAGGTGGTTCTATGTTTAAACATTATTTTATGAATTTATATTGCTTTATCAACCTATTTTATCATGTTTCTTATCTATTGTGTGTGGTTAAAAAACCATTTTTTAGCATTGATCAAGTGTTTAATTTGAAAGTTTTATTTTGAAATATAATTTGGTGAATTTCATGTGTATTCCATGTTATATCATTTGGGGTTATTTTATAATTCTTGAAATTTATTTATTAGATGGTTTTAGGGATTAAAATTCTGGATGGGTATGGTATTTTTAGGCGTTTGGCCTTAAAAGAGGATTTTTGAATGATTTTTTTGTGCAAAGCCTTGTAACACCTCTTGAAGTTGTTTATTGGGTTTAATGAACTATATTGAGGGTGAGGAACATGTTTGGGGTATTGTTTTGTGTGCGTATGATTTAGAAATGGAGTTTTTATGTGAAAATGATATTTTATAACATGTGGAACTTGATTGAGCATAAATAAGAAGCCCAGGTATCTAGGTGGGTAGACTAGGACTGGTATGCTAGTGATTCAGAAGTGGCCTTATCCCAGTTTCACTTAGAAAGATCAATGATGACAAAACTAACTAAATAATTATGATTGATTGGAGAACACTAGGTTATGGGTATTTTCCTACTAGTGGCTCATGCACAATAATATAGTTTGTTGTGGTTCCTATGCCACATTTCACTGATATATGATGTACCCAGTGTCCCATTGTTATCTAGTGCCTAGGGGTATTTCCCATGACTAGTGCTCATTAGTTATATTGCACCTACAATTAATATACAATGTGTTTGGTTGGTAATTTAAACATCATGTGTGTTTTCTTTAAAATTGTTCATCTTTTAAAGTTTCCCTCTTGAAAACTGTTTTTATTTAAAGTTGCATCCCTTTAAAATTGTTACTATCATCTCTTATTTATAAAAACTTGAAATATTTTTGTCTTATAATGTTTATAACATGGAATATTTTCTTGGGTGGAATCCTATTGGACTTAAGCTCACACCCTACTTACACCTTTGGGTGTAAGTATACTTGGTAATGTTTGAAACATGTAAGGGCATGGTCCTTGGAGAAAGTGGTTTGAGTTGTTAGCTTCCTCTCTCGGTAAGGTGTTGTGGAGATAGCTCAAGGGAGATTCCTCCTTGTTGTGTGGTGATTTTTGATTCATAATTTCTACTTATTTTTAGCTGTGTCCCTATTTGGATTTACTTAAACTATGTAATTAAATTATTAATTTTGTTTAAGGATTATTTAGTTGGGAATTTTAAGATTCAGTTTATTTATTATTGTTGGTTGTTTAATGTTTCTAAACTCTGGTAAATTGTTCCCAAACCTTTGTTTATGATACACGGGAACTTGTGCCAACCTGTGGGGATAGGGAACACCCTTTATACCTTGTCATGGACTGGGTTGGGTGCTAGTTTGGTTGGAGACTGGGCTTGGTTCGTGACATATACTCACCCTTCATGATTTTTGGCTGCATGTTTCATGTCATATATAGATGAAGGACATGACAATAGTGATTTTAGAGGAGCATTAAGATACCATTTTTCATTTGACCACGTATAGTGGTTGGGGCTTGGAGATCTAGAGTTTGGATATCTCATCATTTACTTTTTCTAGTTATTTTTAGGTTGGGACATCTTTTCTAATTAGGTGTGTATTTTTCCCCTTTACTTTTCAGATTATTCTATCGTAATCTTTTGTATTACCTAGAGGTTTTTTCATGCATGGTTTATACTCTTGATGTTACTATCTTTTATATGTATTACTCTTCACTTCTACATGGATATGGATGTGTACTTGTGTACAAGTACTTTAAGAAAATGATTCCCATTTTAGTTATGCCTTTTGGCGCTGGTCTCTAGCCTTTAGCCTATAGAGGCGGGATTGGGGTAGTTGTGACATGGCCTTCCGCTGGCTAGGAGGGCCCTAGTGGGTTGGGTAATGAAAAATTGGTATTAGAGGTGGTTCAACCTCTAGATGATTTTTGGGATTTTCCCCCTTATGAGGTTTTATTGGGATAGTTGAGGCACAACCTTCCACTAGCCAAGCGTTCCCTGGTGGGTTAGTTCATGACAAAAACAACCTTCTCATGGTAAAAGCATTGGATAATAGAGAATATATTTTCTATAGAATTGATACATTACATAGAAATAAGTGGATTATAGGAACCACTAAAGGATGGAGGATGCTACCACATAAAATACTGAACATTGAGTTCTTCCTTCCTTTGGCCATTTGGAAGTTTAGCATGATTATTGTTACCATTTATAGCTTAAGAGAGTTAGGTGAGAATAACTACAATATTTTTCATCCCAAATCCCATTTCATTTGCTTTCTCATAAGTATGGTCACTGAATTACCTATCACATTTAGCATTAACACGATTCCTCTTGGGTTTATCCATTCATAAATACCAAAAAGAAAAATGTGAGAAATAATAATCATAGTGAGTAATCATGTAATCATGAGAAATAATTCATAGGATTTATAAATCATGACATATTATTTTAAATATATAACACCTTAAGTTTATCCTAGGTAATTTTTGGTCATATGTTTTCATTTTTGGTCATCATATGGGAATTCAATCTTAGGTACACTCATTGTGCACCAGTGATGATTGATTTATTTCCAAATCCACCCCTTTCAGAGTTGTTACCTCTAGGTGTTTTTGTGAAACAACCACATCCACTATCTATTATCTATAAATGGATGTATTTTCTTGGAAAACCCCATAATATCAACTATACTAAAGGTTTTGGTTGTTATCCTAGACTTAAAATTATTTTTATGTTTTTCAAAAAAGTTCTCTAATCATAATCTAAAAAAACTACTAAACTTTATCTAATAAGAACTCAAAAAACCCGAGTATAACATACATAAATGTTACATCATTTTAGATGTATATTCAATAAATTTAACAATAATACATGCATGAGTACTATAAAGCTTTAGTGTCATTGGAGACTAGATACATAATCAACTTATTTCATAAAAGATATTCAACATCTCCCACAAGGTTCTTCTCTCACAGTACCCTTCTTAGATATTTATTACCTAATACCTTTATTTATAACTTGATAAATAACCAAACAAAAGAAAGGGTGAGATCAGATTATTAATAAGGTTAAACATAAGAGATATTAATCAATTACTATGAGTGATAATACACATAATGGTAAGTGAACGTGATCATTTTTTAAGAAAATCATAACTAAATAGTCAAATATCTTTAATCATGAATCATTGCATATGGTTTTTTCAACCAAAATACATAATACATAAGATTGAGAAATCATCCATAATCAATCATGATCCATGAGAATATATCATAAGTATAAGACATAAGTTTATGGCATACGTATAAGCATATAAAATCCTTTCCTTAGTTAATAATCACTTCTAATACTATCATAGTGTATTGAGTTCACTCCCCATTCCATCATTTTCTTAGTCAAGGTTCACTCCCAAGACTATATTATTAGATAGAGTCCCTTACTAAACTTGGTTCACTCCCTATTATAGTCCTTATTATCGCATGATATATCCATCTTTACCCAATGCCTTGGAGGGATATATAATTCTATACCCACATGTCACATAATGAAAACCATACATATGCATGACAAAAAACCATAGAATATTCATCATATCATTATATCATAACCTATGTAAAGGAAATGGGTTTTATAAACATTTCAACATTTCATCATAGCATAACCCATAAAAAATAAACAATTTTCATAAAGGTTTCATTATAACCTAATTAATCCATGGGTAAGAAATTGATTTCATAGAACCATACTTAAATAATCATCATCATAAGACATATAGAGAAAGAGGATGATATCATAAGATCATTTTTAAATTTAATAATAATAATCCTTTAAGGATGTTTACCTAGATAAAGATACCTTTAAAATATCATTTGAACCTTTCTTTGAAAATATGAGAAAATATCATATTATTTTGATAAAAGTTTACCAAAAAATTACGAAAATATTGAGAAAATTCATTTATTTGAAAATAACCATGGAAATTTTTAAAGGAATCTTCAAATCAAATAATTATCATAATGGTGGGAAAATCCATCTATACTGTATATGTTAAAAGAGACAATTCTTTTCACATTCTTGTAAAATATCAAAAATGACTTGTTCAGAAAATATTTCTTTAAAATTATTTATTTTGAACCATTTTAAATAAAGTAAACGGTAATTAAAATGATTTTTCTAAAAAATTTTCAAATATAGGTAAAAAATTTCCTAAAACAATTATGAAGAGCATGAATATAGAAGAAAAAGTTTGATGACCACATAGGAAATAAGGTCAGCTGTTCATTAAAAAGAATTTTCTTGATCATTTTAAGTATCAAAGAGAGGAAAATGGAAAAAATATATAAAAATTATTGGAAAAAATAGAGTATAATAAAATATATGGGGTTTAAATTATAATATCTATATAGTTCCCCTCAATGAAAATTTACCATAGATAATCTCAAAAAGAAACGAGTTTGTAACTTAAACCCTTACATAAAGTCCCATCTTACTTCATATGAAATAAAATATCCTATATACTAAATATATATTTATTATAAATATATTATAGAACCATATTTATACATAAATTACTATGCATTATTCCTTTATAAATTCTAATTATCCTTTTATTAATAATTTCTCCATTAAAATGAATATTCAGGTGAAAATGGTCTGTTTTCCATGCATGTTTCAGTTAGATGGATCTAGTAATTTCACTTTGGTCATAGTTTTATCATCTATATAATATTAATAATTAAATAATTGTCATATTTATTCATCATATATACTATTATAATTATCTATATAAAACAGTGATGAAAAACAGTTCACATCGCTTCGTGGAGGTGGTAGTCCACACATACACACATGCAATGTTATCATTTTGAAATGGATGAAAAGTTAAGAAGGTAGATAAAATATTATAATTAAAAAATTATAATTATTTCATAAATATCTTATATAAACATTAAATCTATCATAATAACCAACCATGAATTATAGTAATGGAATATGAATCATATTGTTGCGTGGAGGTGGTAGTCCACACGAACACATGAGTGATATTTTAATTTAAAATTTGATGAAAAGGTGGTTGAGAATGATTGTACCATAATAATAATAAAATATAAGTATATTTATGATATTATATTCAAAATATTAGGATATATACAAAAAATTTAAAGGAATTAGAATAAGAATGAAACTTGAAAAAGATAGGTAAGAACGTATACCTCTTATTTGAGAAACCACCTTTGGATATATTAATAAGGATCATTGGATTGTAATTTAAAATGAGAAGAACCTATAGGATATGGATAAATAATTTTATAATATATTTGGTTATGTTTCTTCATGATAAAGGGATTAAGTTGTGTGGAGAATATAAAAGAGGGGATTCCCTTTTATAAGTAAGGGGAGAGGCACACTTGTAATTATTAAGAATATAAAAATATAGTAAAGTCACTCTCATGGTAAAGTGGATCCAAATTAGATAAAGTTAAAATATAGGATGAGATAGATTATAAATATATTCAAAAAATTTATTCAGAAAAATTTTTAGGTCATTTTAACCCTTATCTCTTTTGTTTAACCCCTTGTTAACCCCCTTTAACCTTTATCATTGTAATGAAATTTTACCTCAGTTAATATTAATATTGACTAAAAATTAAGTTGAAATAATATTAATTATGATGATTACATTTATGTAATCCATTTTAAAATATTTAATTTTTATAATTGGTATAAATTTATTTTAAAATATGTGCACAAAACGCAACAAAAACATTTTTAGCAAAATGCATTTTTAACCATAAAACTGAGTTTACCTTCATTATATACCATGTAAGAAAAATTAGATAAATGTTGGAATATTTGATTGAGTATATTATCTAAAAATTTAATTAAAATAATTAATAAATAGTGATTAATTTATTTTATTAAGATAAAAATATATTGTGCGCATAAAAACATTTTTTAGAAAGACATATCTTTTTACCTTTAGATGATTTTATTTAAATTTAAAAACAAATTAAAATCAATTAACTCATCTTATAAATATGTAAAAAATAATTTTTCATAATTTATTTAGTCATATTCATACTCTCTAATCCAATGACTATGCAATATCTGTCACCTTAAATAATAATAATTCAATAGTATATCGTGGTTCATTTAAAAACAATGTTTTGTTTAAAGCAAGATATAAAATAAATAAAATTAATTTAAATAGAAATATGTTAAAAAATATTATAGTGTTACACTAGTGTTTCTAGAAATGATGAAATCCCTAAATTCCTTAGAGAATACATAACTTTTGGATGTCTATTTAGTTGAACCTCATCTTTCGATAATACTTTTATTGCATTATAAATTTTCATTATGTTATAATCTTTCCACATGATCACTTAATCAAAGATGATATTAAATCTTATGAAAAAATTATGAGAGGTTTCATCCTATAGTCGAAAACAAAACTCTTCATTTCTATACCCCATAAAGTAACATGCTTGGGACTTATCTTCTAGTGCACCCCTCTCCCTATAATCAACATGTATTTTGGTGAGTGAACCAATGGCATTTAAATGGGTAAGTTCAACATTTATTTTAGACTAGTAGAATTTTATATGTTCCTACAATAATGGATAATAAGGAATCTTATACACTAATTAGTCCACACAGTTCACTGCTTCCACCCAAAACACCTTAGGGAATCCCACACGAATCTTTATACTTATCTCTATTTCAACTAAGGTCTGATTTATTATCTTTATGACTCCATTATGTTCTTGAGTACCTAGTATAATATTCTTTAACTATATTCCCTTAAAGAAGTAGAATATCTGTAACTCCCTAATTTTTTACTCCTTACCACTATCAGGCCTCAACCACTTCAATTTGTATCCAGTCTGATTTTATACCATGGATCTCCATCAGATAATGGTTTCAAATACCATAGACTTATTCTTTAGAAATTACACCTACACCTTTTGTTTCATATCATCTATGAGGGTTACATTGAAAAGTGAATATATATGACAAAAAACTAGAGATGGACCCCATAAATTCTTATAGACCAGATCTAACATTTAGTGCTTTGTTGTCTTAAACTCCATTTGGAATGACACCTTCTAATGCTTCCAAATAATTCATTATTCACATGTACCATACTCCTTGATTATGATCTTATACATCATTTATAGGCTAATAATTCCATCCCCTTATCAATTAATTAGCCCAGATGATCATATTATAACTATGAAAAAGTTATCTGTCTGACATGCATTCCACAATCTGAAAAATGAGTTTTAAAACACTTCCAGATGGCATCACCAAAATTGACCTCAAGAATGTAAACAATTGATATCCAAAATTCAATCACCCTAAAAGAGTGTTTTATTAGAAAATTTAGTGGGTGATTCATGAAAAATAATTTCCAAGGATATAAACCTTTATAGATAATGATAAAATGGAATCAAAATAATAAAATATTTTCTAGAAAATGATTTTATCTTTGTTATAAAATAATAAGTTACAATCACTTTGAAAATTCATTTTTAAAAGTAAAAGTAAAAAAATTGAACACATTTAATTTTAAAAATAAATTTGAATAGTATATTCTTGAAAATGACATAAATATTTCAAAATTTTTAAGTGAAAACATCTTGAAAATTTTTACTTTTAAAAAACAATCTTTGATAATAGATACTTGAAAAAGAAGTAAAGGTTTTAAAAAGGTGAAGTAATTTTTTTGAAAACTTTTTCTTTTAAAAATAATATTCAATGATGGATATTTGAAAATATATAAATAATTTATAAAGATAATGTGGAGTGGAATATAAAATGTTTTATTTTGAAATGATAGGAATTTATTTTAATATTTTGAAATACCTTTTTTGAAAACCCACATCATAAAAAGAGGTAGTAAAACTTCCCATTGAAAAGTGGTAATGGAAAATAGAAAGGTCACCTGAGTGAAATCATATTTATATTTCAAAATAATAAAGTAAAACATTTTGGTATTAATGAACATGGAAACGGAGGAAAAAAACATTTAAAGGAGATGAGATTTTTCTTAAGAACCTTTCATTTTTATGAGAAATAAATTCATCAATAAAGATTTATTAAGTTAAAAACATCATTTTAAATAGAGATAAAATAGGAAATGACTTAATAAATAGGAAATAGAAAAATTTATCAAAATTAGAAGAATGAAACTCAATTAATAAAATTTTAACTCAAATAAAGGAAATTTAATTTTATTAAATCCCTTACAGATATAATAGTTTTTGAAGTAAGAGACATTTAAAAAGGTATTTATGTGTTATAAATGTAAATAAACCCAAAAAATATAAAAATAAAATATTATAAAATCAAAGATCATAATGTTCCCAAATCACGTGAAATAACTTCAAGAAGAATAATCATAACTTAATGAATGAGAGTTGAGTTTATAAAAAAAACCTTATAACATCATAATCTTTCAAATTGAAAATATATGGATGGTAGAAAATGGTATATATTTTTAAATCCCTTATATTTCAAGAAACATTATGATAAAATATATTCATGTCCAATATACACACAAAAAAATGGAAACAAGTTGTGAATATGCATCACATCTCAATGAAACAAAATTGAGACACAAAAAACCTCACCCTAAGTCCTTATTCATTTTTCCAGTGCACCTAAAATCCTCAATAACAGAATTATGTTTTCGAAAAACTTTATTTATATTATTTACATCTATATTTAAAATTCTATGTCTGATTTATTATCACATGTTATTTTTTTATTAAATAGTTTTTCTTATGGAAGTTACTTGAGGTGGTTTGGTTGGTTTCTCTGAAAAATTATCAGTATATTTACCATGGTAAAATGTGTTGTAAAATAAATTCATAATATATATAATTTTATAGGTCTATGTATTTTATTTTTAAATTATCAAAAAATTATTTTCTTTCATAGGTTTTTACAAAATGTACTTAAATTAAGATATCTACCTCGATATGTTCATTAAATGTGGTTAAGTTTACTATGACTGTTTAATGATGATATACCAGAAATGTCGGGTTTGGTTAAATCGTCCCCCAAAAATATTAAAGAAAAAGAAAATTTACATAGTCAGACAGAGCAAGGGGTTTTACAGAGCCTGGAGTGGGATAATCCCCTCATATCAGCCTCAAGCAAAGATGCACAAAAATCCAGAGCTCGGAAGGACCACATGGTAGTCATCTCCATGACTGCCCTCTTGGACAAATCATCAGCCACTCGATTGGCCTCCCGATATGCATGAGTGATTACCAGGTTGAGATGTTCTACCTGATTAAGACATATGATCCAGTGTGGTAGAAGTCTCCATGAAACATCCCGAGTACGCATTTTGAGAGCATTCACTACAAGTTCAGAGTCAGATTCAATCCATAATATGTTCTAGTTATGAAAGACAGCATGCTTCACGACATAAATAATGGCCCATAATTATGCTTCGTAAGAAACTCCCATCCCAATAATAACATTTAAATATATTAATAACATTTAAATATATTAATAACATTTAAATATATTAATAATACCAATTAAATACAAATTTCATGAATTATAATGGATTTGTGGTTGTATAAGAAGAAAATAAACAAGTAATCTCAGTTGATAACATTACTTCTCTCTCTGGATGCTCTCCCTCGGGTAACACCTTAAGGCTCCTTGGCTTGGTATTTTGAAAATAAAAAGGATTATAGGACTTGGGGAGAGTTTTGAATAGAGAATAAGTAATTATCCACTGAAATAAGCTATTAATAATTTTTATAATATATAATTTTCATGTGATTCATTATTCATAAACACCATTTTTAGTGAATTTTACAATTTGAACATTATTTCACATTATGATTGTAATTCTTGCTTAAAGTGAACTATTACTCGGTAAAATTTGAGACACATTTTAAATCTCTCATTTGTATTGGTTTGAATTTTATATTTCATTATCATGTTTCTAATTTCATTTGGAATAATTCATCCTTTTGGAGCACTTGGAGATTCACATTGGAAGACCACCATCTTAGACATTTAACCCAGGAAATTCTAGGTGAAGTGAACTCAATAGTAGCCCAGTAATATGACTTTATCAGCCATGATTCAAGACCAATGAAGCTAAAATTTTAAATGGATGTAGAGTAAAACTTGGGTAACATTTAATTGAAATATGTAAATAGATGATTCTGAGGTTTAAGTTGTGATTTAGGTGCCCCAAGTTGAATATGAAATTCTAGCCTAGAATCTATGGCCTAGAATGAAAAACAATCATTTTGATCATATATATATAAAAAAAATCAATCTTCTATGAAATTTTATAGGATATTATAGTACATTCAGGGATTAAAATTATTATTCTATGGAACACCCAAATTTATCCATCTAGAATCTTATTTAGGCACCTCTATTCAGTGAATAAAAGAAGGCTTAGATTTGTGTTAAGGGTGGAAAAGTCTAATATCCATTAACTTCCCACCCACCTATGACTACTCTAATTAATTATAATGACTTGGAATATTTTGGGATTGACCAAAGGCTTCCAAAATTCCTATTTAATTCAGTTTTTTGAATTATTTTGTAATAATTGGTGTTTATTTCAATTGTAATATTATGCTGTCATTTTGTATTCGTGTGTTTGTATTTCACATGTAAATTGTTTGAATCACCTATGTTTATTAATAAAAGTTCTTCATATTATTTTATTATATTATTATTCATAGCATTTTGATACCTTTTCCTCAACAAGTTAATCTATTAACATCACATTTGGTGAAATTTTCCACACAACAGTGGAGTGATTGTTATTTGTTTATTTTATATTCTTTAATCCTGATTCTTTAAGTGGACTTCTTCCTTATATTGAGAGATTTTCATTAATATAATAATAACCATTTTGTGCTTTGATTCTAGGGAGTTTTATGGAGATGGATTTGATGTTATTTGATGTGATTATATTCTTAAATTATTTCATTATTTTAAGAGTTTCATTCAATGACTTATTTTCTTCTTCATCTTCTCTAATTTTAAAGAAGACATATTTTGAGTGCTAATATGAACCCATTACCCAGAGTGATAATTAAAGTGATACTCCATGTTAATTAGTGATTAAAATTGGATTTTTTTAGAGATTAAATTATTGAATGATGTTGGGGACTTATCTCATTGATTATAAACTTCTTGAACTATTGAGACGATATTTCTAAATAAAAAAATTACATCCATTCTAGTCTAAATAAAAACCTCAGTTTAGAACATATTATTTAATTAATTTATTTAAAAATATTACGGTGTTTTATTTCTTAAATTAAAATCATTTTATAAGATACTTTTTTATTCTAGTATCCCAACTCTAATCAACCCCAAATTTTTCAATTCATATCCAAAATCCCTAACAAATATGAGTGTCTCAAGTTTACTTCTTCGATCCCTATGGATTCCAACCCTACTTGTACTATAACTACCGATTCTACCTATAGGGTAAATTTTGGTGAGACCAACTTTTGGTACCATTTCTGAGGACCCATGTAAGTCATCTTAGACACCCATCCTCTATTATCACCCCAAATTCTATATTCTAACATTCATTTATCTTATATTTTTCTCTATTTATTTATGTACATGCTAAGAATATCCAATACTAATTTTAGTCTACTCTAATGGAGTATCTTCAACATTACCCCATTATAAACCTAGGTTATAATCAAGTGATAAATCAATATTGGGAATCCCCTAAATTAGGGAATTTCTTTAATCAAACCTTGATTGATTACGACACACCCAACAAGATGTAAAATCATTGAGATGATTAATGTTTAAAGGATAAATTTCTATCCCTATCAAGGATGGTTAAAGAGATCAATCTTAGGGATGTTCATGATGTTCAAACTCCTATCCAATCTATTCCCCAAACATTTCTTTAATAATTTTGTAATCAAATAGAGATAATAAATTCAGAGGTTTCATCTTTAAGATTAGAACTACAAAGGATTAAAACTCATGAGGCACCGATCACTTCATTGAATGTCCATTAACCTTATGTGGAGTATCTAGTTTCCCAAAAACTTCTTATGAAAATACCAAAGAACCAACATTTGAATTTAGGATAACTGAAGAGGATCAAGGAATTGTTGATGGTTATTTAAGTAAAAAAGGAAATATATTTCCTTTATTTACATGAGATAAAATTTTCTTCTTGTATCAAATCCTTTAAATTTGTCTCCATTAATGATATTTTAGAACCAAATATCATTTAACCCTTATAAAAAATCATGAACTCTCAATTTTTACCCATTCCTTTCATTGAAACAACAAATTTTTGGCGGAAAACATGAGTTCTTAATGAATAAATCAAGATTGTTTCTAAGTCCCAATCAATATAAAGTGATTTTTATCAACCTGAACTTGAGAATAAGGCCTTTCCTTTCTCTATCAACTTTTCATTCATTGGGTATAGAAAAAACCTTCTAGTTTTCATTGTTTCATATCTTGAAACTAATAAATATGGAATGAACCTTGATGTCTAATGAAATAATATAAAATCATTTGGACTAACCATTTCTGATATTCCATGGATTTTAACACTCATTGGAGAACACATTTTTGTACTTGAAACATATCCTAAACAAAGTATCAATCTAAATCTAGTATAAGTAGTGAAAAATAAAATACTTAAAATTTTGAAAGTTGGTATTGGGTAAGTTGGGGGGGTCCATGTCAAGTTAAAAACACTAAATAAATTTGTTTCCAATAGGTAACCCTACTTTTACCTGTGCATTGAATCGGTTTTTGAGTTCAAGAAAAACATGCATGTTTTTTTGTCCTTTCCTTTTGTATTTTTTTTTTGTTTTTAGTTAAGGGAAACTCAAACAATTTACATTTTTATCTAATTGTGTTGGTGTTTAAGATTTAGGGGATGTTGATGATGATGTATTTTAAGGAAAATAACATTTATTACAAGAGTTAAAACACAATAATCTATCATTTATGAGGCATCTCCGAGTGACATGGAGATCAAAAGAGTAATGAGGAGCATCATGAACTTCAAAGTCAACCACTATGTGACTTTGTTCCCTATTTCTTATTTTAATTTATTTTTATAAATCCTATTCTATACCTCTAATACCTTCTAAATTTTCTTATCTTTAAACAATGAGGACAATGTTATCTTAAGTTGAGGGTGGGGGGGTGAAAATAAATAAAGAAAAAAAATTCCCATGTCAAAGAAAATTTTGTGTATATAAATGGAAAGAAAAATTTCTTTAACCTAGAACATGATAATAAACATTGAAAAATTTGAAACTGAATATAAAATAATTGTTTATGTCTTGATTATGATTTTAATCCAAGTTTAAGTTCATAAGAATAGATTTTGGAAAGTGTAGATGTCTAATGTGATTTTTCACTATTTATATTTTCATTCATTAAAAAAATCACAACTCACGTCCTTTAGATTGTCGGGTATTAGTATAAGTTATTGGAGTCACATTATAAATAACATAGGTTTGGTGATCATTATAATTTTTACATGAGTATTTAAAAAAACCAAAAACCAAAACAAAAAAAAGTAAATAAAAAAATAATAATTGTTGGGAAAAAATCCCTAAAGGTAACATTGCAGCATTTTTGGGTTGGTTTTGTTTGTTGAAAATGTAGGTTTCCATGGTGAATTGTCAAGTACCATAGATTTTGTTGACAATCCATGTTGACAAAGAATCTCAGATAAGGAATGGAAGATCTTGAGGTGGTACAAAAAGTGAAGATACAAGGTGGTGCCATTCTCCAGTGTTTTCCAAATTTTTGGGTTCAAAATTTGGAGGTTGGTGAGCATTGAAAAATATGGATTTTCTTGAATATCTCATCAAAATATAGAAAATGCATGAGTTTCGCGAATATGGGCTTCTTGATATGGATTTCGTGAAGACATGAAGAAAGTTGACAATGTTCTTCACAATTACGATGAGCTTCGCAAACAACTGCATTGAAGAGCATTGCGGCGGTGAAGGGAATTGTGAGTAGAGCTTCATGGATAAGGAATAAAGGAATTGACGGAATGATCTGCGATTACGAAGAGCTCCACGATCCAAAAATTTTCGTGGTACTTTGAGATATAGAGAGAATTTTGACAGAAATTTCAGAGATTCGTGATTTCAGCTGACGTGGCGCTGAATTCACGTAGAAGGTTCGATGGTCAGTGGAATAACCTATAAATATAACTCAACCCCCTCGAGAGAGTATATATTTTTCCAAGAAAAATATGTTTCTCTTAGATTTTGATGGAGGTACGTCGAGGTAGTGTGCTTCACGAAATACAGGAGCTTCGCGACGACTAATCTTGCTCCACGAAAGTGGTGTGTTCCACGTTGGCTTAGTGAGCTTCATGAAGGAAGTCACTTTGCAAAGGATTGAGCTCTGTGATGGCCTAAGCTTTGCGATGTCTTGAGATTTTCAATGTCTTGAGATTTGTGAAGGCTTGATCTCTGCGAAGTAGTGTGATCTGTGAAGCATAGAGCTTTGCGAAGGTGTGTGCTTCACAAAGAGGTAGGGACTTCATGAATTCTTGTTTGAGCTTCTCAAAATTGGGAGCTTCGTGAAGAAGGGTGGTTTTCAAAGGTATTTCACAAAGTTTTTAGCATAGTGGTTAGGGGAAAAGGGGTATTCATTAGTCGATGGAATTTTGACTTTTGTATAGCATCTACATACAGTGGAGGATGCATTAATTAGTGATAATGAAGAGGCCTACAGGTCTATAAATTATGAGTAGATATTATGAAGAAGCATTGAGTTCACTTCAGTTGAGAGAGAAGTGCATTCCCAAATTGTGAGTGGTTGTAAACCAAGAGGGACAATAAGTCTACTTTAAACTTGTAAACAGCAGTGCGCTTATAGTGGATTTGGTACATCAGTACATCGCCGATGTATTATCCTTGGACGTAGCCCGATGAGGGTAAACCAAGTAAAATTTCTGTGTTATGTGCATGCTTTAAGATTCTTTTATACTCTGCAATGGAAAGGAGAGAGAGAGAATAGGGTGTTTTCTAACAACAAAACAAGATCAAAAGGGACAATTGTTTTAATTTTTCATACCCTGATTCACCCCCCTCTCAGGTTATCTAGCCTATTGGACCTAACAATTGGTATTAAAGGGAAAGGTTAGTATCAGTGGTTCCCTCTCAAATGGAGGTCACTAATCATAAAGGGATTCTGAACTTCGACGGAAATAATTTACATCTTTGGAAGAATCAGATGCAACACTACTTCTGATCTCTAGGAATGGATGTGTTCACAATAGCAATTCATGGTATAACAACCGATATTAATAGTGGTGAATTATCAGAATCCGAGTGAAGATAATTGGATGCTGATGCCAAGGGAATCAATTCTTTAGGGGGAGCCCTATCCAATGATATCTATACAAAGGTGATGTCATGAAAAACCTCACATGCCATGTGGGAAAATATATTGATTATATATAAAGGAGATACAAAGGTTAGAGAAGTGAAGTTCCAAGTATTGTGGAACAAGTATGAAGATCTTAGAATGATCCCGAATGAGTCTGTTGATGTATTCTTTGACATGGTAAATGTGGTAATGGAAGACATGAAAGGTATTGGTTAAGTCATTGAAGACATAAATATTGTGAAGCGCATCTTGAGGAAACTTTCACCTCACTTCAATCCAAAGGTTTCAGTATTAGAAGAAAAGGATATGAAAGAGATGACATTGGATAACTTGAATAGTACCCTTGTAGCATATAAAATGCGAAATGATGACAATGATGCTATAGAAAAGGAGAAATATAAGGAGGTGGAATTTAAGGACATGAAGAAGATCACCATTGAGGATTCTTAGGAGGATGAAGAGACAGACAAGGTGATGTCATTTCTTGCTTCAAAATTGCAATGAGGAAAAGGAAAGTTCAAGGGGAAACTTCCACTAGCTTGTTTTTGATGTGGAAAGGTTGGTCATCTTGCAACAAGGTGTCCCAAAAAGTTCCAAGAAGATGATGATGTCGATGAAGTTGAAATTTCCAAGAAGAAGTATTCATTTTATGGGAAAGGTAAGAAACAGTTCAAGAGAAATTTCTTTAAGAAGAATAATCTCCTTTCACAAGAATGTGATAGTTTGGATGAGTTTTAGGTTGAGGAGGTTGAAGAGATAGAGAACTACAAAGATTGTGGAGAAAATTCTATGGTGGCAGTTGTAGGTAGTACTCAGAAAAAAATGAAGAAACCAACATTGATGAAGAATAATAAGTTTAAGGAAGTTTTGATATAAAAGCTGAGTTAGAGGATTCTCTTGAATAGATATATGTTTGTAGAGCTAAAAAAAAGAAATCCAACGAAGTTGTTCATGACGCCAAACTCTATATACAGGAGAAAGAAGAAGAGAAGTTTTAGTTGATTGAAGAAATTGAAAAACTCAAGTCATCAACACCAGTGGACTCAAAATCGGTTAGTGAGTATAAAATAAATATTGAAGAATAGAAATGGGAAATAGATGTCTTGAATAACACAATGAAAGATAAAATCAAGCATTTTGATGAACTTGAAGGGTAAGTTGTCAATCTGTGAAAAAGGATTAAGGAACAAGAAAAACTTTTGATTCCCAGCACATTATTGGGAAAGAAGATCAGTCAAAAGACCGAAATGATGAAAGATGAGCCTAGTAGTTCAGTAGGAAAGAAACAGCAATCGATCTCAGATGTTAAGGATGATTTGGGGATCGATCATAAAAATAAAGAAGTCAGGGTTGAAGTCAGACTGCAAGCACTCATTCCAAGAATGAAAATTGATGTGGGTACAAAGAAGATTTAGAAAATTCAATGAACTAAAGGAACTATTGTAAGTACAGAAGTGACATGCAGGAATGCACCTTTCATCAGGTGTTATTGCTGTGGAAATATGGGACACTCACAAAATGTGTGTTCTATAGCTAGAAGATATCAAAGGGCCCAAGAATTGAGGTGGAAGCCAAACAGAGAACAGTTCTCTAGAACATATTTCAAAGGTCACTGTCTTTGGTGCAGAGGATTTTGGAAAATGGCTAGATACTGTACATCGACCATACATAGGAATGTTCGAAAGAAGAATCAAAATGTCCACAAGTAGTAGATTAATGAACTAACAGGTGAGTTGAAGATGAAAAATAGATTTGTAGCTTTGTAAGATGAATTTGGTCCATCATACTCTGAGAAATATTAGAAGTCTTAATCTATACTGAGTGTGAAGACAAAAATATGGACCAAGAAGAAGAGATAAGAGAAGACAGTGGTTGCTAAAATTTCCCTTAAAACATTAGACCATTCTGGTGTGTGGATCCTTGAAAGTGGTTGTACATCTCACAAGTCATGCAATAAGGATCTGGTTACAAGCATAAAATATGAAAAAGAAGGAGTTTTAAAGTTTGGAAACGATGAAGGCCTTAAGATAATTGGATCGGGAAAGGATAGGTTTGGGGGTAAAGATATAAGACGTACTAATTTTTTGGTTGTAGAAGGTCTCCGTCACAATTTTCTCCGTGTTAGTCAACTGTGTGACTCAGGGAATTCTATAAATTTTACTAAGAAGACGCGTTTCATCAAGGGAAGATATGGTACAAGGATCCTAAAGGGAAAAAATGACAAAGTGGAATCTTTAATTGGTGAGTGGAGAAGAAGATATGTGCTTTTTATCCAAATAGGAAGGAAACAAGTTGTGGCATAAATGACTTGGTCATCTATGTTAGAAATCCCTATAATATTTAGTAAAGTGTGATGAAACTAAAGAACTCCCTATGCAATCACAGAATCGTACCCACACGGGAGATGCATGCTAACAAGGGAAGCTCATTAGAAAGACATATAAAGAAATGGAAAATAAGTCAATAAGAGTGCTCAAATTGGTTCATACTGATGTTTGTGGGCCTATCAAACCAAGATCAATTGACAGAAATAGGTACTACGTTCTTTTCACTGATGAATATAACAGAATGGCATGAGTATTTTTAATTTCCCATAAGTATGATGTGTTTAGCTTCTTAAAAAAGTACCATAGGGAGTGCAAAAGGATACTTGGACAAAAAATTATGATGTTTCGTATTGAAAACGGTATGGAATTCACAAACAATCAGGTGGAAGACTATCTTGAGAAACACTAGATAAGGAATCAAGTTTCTTCAGTAAGAACCCCCCAACAGAATGGAGTGGTTTAAAAGAGAAATCAGATCATCAACAACATTTCCAAAATGATGCTTATAGGAAAATAACTACCAGAGAAATTTTAGAAGGAAGCAATATTGACATCGGTCTACATTTCTAACAGGGCTCTATTGTGTCTGAAGGAAGGAAAGACTATTTATGAGATGTGGTATGGGAAGAATCCAACAGTTAAGTAATTTCAAATATATGGAATTAAGTTCTTTATACTCAACAAAGAAAAACACCAGAAATTTGAGTCACACGGAGATGAGGGAATATTCCTTGGCTACTCAGGAAAAATAAAATCATAAAAATGATTTAACAAAAGGGTGGGAAAAGTAGTTGAGATAAATGATGTCACTATAGTCGAGAATGAAGAGATCATTCAACATCATAGTGATCAATTTACTAATGAAAGTGATGAGGAGGAAAGAAACATAGGGGGAGAAGAAGTGGCTAATGCTAATTTAGAAGAAGATACTGATGATGAGCATGAAGAAGTAAAATATGTATCTACACAAAAGCCAATAAGTCAAGTTGAAATTGATAGGCAGAATATCATTGGTGATCAGTCAGCTCTAGTTCAGACAAGAAGAATGAAATCTCTACAACATATATCTTTCCTATCTCAGGTAGAGCCTAAATGTATTGTTGATTCAGCTAAAGATGAAAACTGGGTTCATGCTATGAATGAAGAGCTAGATCAGATTGAGAAGAATCAGACGTGGGAGATTGTTTCGAGGCCAGCAGATAAGAATGTCATTGGGACTAAATGGGTCTATGGAAACAATATGAATGAATATGGCATAATGATTCGAAAAAAAACATGACTAGTGTGAAAACACTATGCCAAAAACTGGCAAGGGAAGCGCTACCCCTTTATCAGCGCTCAAAAAAAGTGCTGATAAAGGGGCCTCCTTCATCAGAGATTCCTTAAGTAGCGCTGATAAAGGGGGGATTTATCAGCGCTTTTACCGAGCGCTGATAAATGTTGAGTTTCAAAAAAAAATATTTTTTCATGAAAAATAATATTTTTTTTATAAGTATATTTATATTGATATAAATACAATATATATTTTTTAAATATGTTATAGATACATATAAATAGACTATTACATTTAATATATAAGACATTTAGTGAAAATGGATTCAAAATATTTTAAAAAAACATTATTAATTAATAATTTTCTAATTATTATCGATTAAAAATCATTTAATAACAATTTGAGGACACAAAAAATAAAAACAATTAATAAAAGATCTAAAATATGTTGAAAATATAACTCAAACTTCAAACGGCCATAACTTTTGATCCGAGTGTCCGTTTGAGCTCTACAGCATATCAAATTGAATACTGCGACGAGCTCTACGTGCTAGTGACCCAGGAAAAGCATCTGTCACATTTTTCAAGATAAAAAGGCCCATAACGCCTCCAAAACTATGTTTTTAGTCGGGATACCCATATTTGTTAACATTAAAACAAGTATAACTTCTGATCCGGATGTCAGTTAGGCCTGTACCACATATCATATCGAAGATTGTTTCATTTTATTTGATTTGAATGGTTGTGGTGTTGAAACGGAATTATATACTATAAGTTATGGTCGTTTTAACATTCTATGGCTTTTCAAATACACATATATATATATTTATTCGTAAATATATATCTGTCTGTGTGTGTGTGGGTGTCTATGTGTGTGTCTGTGTGTTGTATATATGTATATATGTATGTATTTATTTATTTAATTACTTATAAACACACATCAAAAACATATTTTTTCTTAAATGTATTTAAAACTAATCTTATAAGTATATTCTATGGCTATTCAAATACACATATATATGTGTTTATTCGTAAATATATATGTGTTTGTGTGTGTGTGTGTCTCTGTGTGTGTCTGTGTGTTGTTTATATCTATCTATCTATGTATGTATGTATTTATTTATTTATAAAAACACATAAAAAACATATTTTTTCCTAAATGTATTTAAAACTAATCTTATAAGTATAGATTAATATACAAATAAATATACGTATAATAAATTATAACTAAAAAAATATATATATATATATAAAAATATATTAATATATGAATTAATATATATATATACTAATATATGAATAAATATATTTATATTAATATGAATCTATATCAAAATATGAATAAATATAACTATATATATATATAGATATATCATTAAATAGAGAAAAAAATGAAATGGCATAGTGGTAAAGGTGCGGCAACGAAAGGGGGAAGGTCCCGGGTTCAAGTTTGGGTGGAAGTGAAGGGGGTACGCGCGTATGGGGGATGCGCGGGAAGGGCAGCGCGCGGGAGACCTCCTAGCGCTGATAAAAGGGGTGTGAAGCTCTGATAAAAGCACTCCCCCCGTATTATTTTTAATTTTTTTGACCTTTATCAGCGCTTTTTGGAGCGCTGATAAAAGGGACCCCCCTATATTAGCGATGAGCTTTACAGCGCTTTTTTAGCACTGTTAAAGCCCTTTTTTAGAGCTGATATAATCCGTTTTTGTAGTAGTGAAAGGATACTCCGAGATAGAGGGAATTGATGTTGATGATACATTTGCACCAGTTGCAAGGCTGGAAACAATCAGATTATTCCTATCCATTGCAGTGCAACGAAAGTTCAAAGTTTTCCATATGGATGTAAAATCTGCATTCTTGAATGGGGTTCTGGAGAAAGAAGTGTATATTGAGAAGTTAGATGGTTTTCTCATCCATGAGGATGATAACAAGGTTTTTTCAGCTGAAGAAGGTGTTATTTGGATTGAAATAACCACCAAGAGCATGGTACTCAAGGATTGATCAATATTTGAAGAAACTTGGTTTCCAGCACGGTGGAGTTGATTACGATCTCTATTTCAACAACGATAGTAATCAAAGGATGATAGTGCTTGTTTTTGTTGATGACCTAATATTTGGTGGATTAGATGAAGATCAGTGTAGATAGTTTTATGAATTCATGAAAAGTGAGTTTGAAATATCAATGATTGGTGAGCTGACATTTTTCTTAGCTTACATGCATTACAAGGAAGGAATGAAACTTTCATTTCATAATATAGATACGCCAAGGAGGTTCTAAGAAGATTTGGAATGGAAATTTACAAGGATATTAACACTACAGTTGCTACCCGGATGAAATTATCAAAAGATGATAACGACAAGGTAGTTAATATCACAGAAAACATGCATATTATTGGGAGTTTAATATACCTGATAACGACGAGACCTGATATTGTTTTCCCCACATGCCAAGTAGCGCGATATCAAGGCAATCCCAAGGAAATCCACATGATTGAAGTGAAAATAATACTTCGGTATATCAAAGGAACTATAGATTTTGATTTGATGTATACTGAAAAATCTCAGCAAGAGTTGTTGGGATATAAAAATGCAGATTGGGCCGGTTCAGTGGATGATAGGAAATCAAAATTAGGAGGTTCTTTCTATCTTGGTGGTTTGTGTATTTCTTGTCCCAGCAAGAAGAAAGATTTCATTTCATTGAGCACCATAGAAGCTGAGTATATTTCCACCACTCAAGCATGCACATAGTTATTGTGGATAAAGTAGCAGCTTGATGATATGGGCGTTGAAGTGAAGTCTCTAATCAGAATCCAATACGATAACTCAAGTTATATAAATCATAGAAAAAATCTCGTACATCACTCAAGGAAAAATCACATTGAGATAAAGTATCATTTTATCAAGGAGAAGGTTGAGTATGGAATCGTGAAGTTAGAGTATGTGCCTATGGAACTACAAGTTGTAGAAATTATGACAAAGGCCTTACCCAAAGAAGATTTTGAGAGGCCTCTGCTAGTTCGAGAAGTTCAGTCGACTCCACACACTTAAACAAGTGTGAATGTGGGACCACCCCCTCTCCCCGAGGTATAGTGTGTTTTTCCCTAATGTGATGATATGTTTTCTCTACTTTTTGTAGACCACAAAGGAGTGACCTTTGGGTTCGTTGACAAAGGGGGAGAAATAGTTCCTTAAGGGGGAGAAAATGTAGCTAAATAAGGGAGAAAATGTCTTAGTCAAAGACACAGGGAGAAGCTGACAGGTGGAGCAGCAAGATAGGGGGAGAGCAACCAGATAGGGGGAGTATGAGTTTCAAATCCGATGATTCTAGAAGTGATCGCTCAAAGCATAAATATCATGACAGCTGAGGATCGTGATAAAATAAGAAGAGTGACATTGGAATGGTTTTATAAGATTTCCAGCGATTAGAAATTGGTATCAGTATGATATCAACAATTGGTGTCAACAATGAAGTGATTCATTGATGATCTCTTCATACTACTCTTGTTTCTCATGCTGAGCATTGCTCATGTGGGCTTAGAGTATGTGGTGAGTGAATCTTTGGTCACTGTATGAATTTCAAGAGGCGAAGGATGGTAGATGATGGAAGGAGACTCAGTGAGGTATCAAAGTGTAGAAAATCATTATGAGAAGAGTTATCAACAAACCCAAAGGGGGAGATTGTTGGGAAAAAATCCCTAAAGGTAACATTGCATCATTTTTGGGTTGGTTGTGTTTATTGACAATGCAGGTTTCCATGGTGAATTTTGGAGTACTAGAGATATTATTGACAATCCAAGTTGACAAATAATCTCAAAAAAGGAATTAAAGATCTGGAGGTGATACAAAAAGAGTAGATACAAGGTGGTGCCATTCTCTAGTATTTGCCAAATTTTTGGGGTCCAAAATTTGGAGGTTGGTGAGCCTCATGAATTATGGATTTCTTTGAATATCACATCAAAATATGGAAAATGAATGAGTTTCTCAAATATGGGCTTCTTGATATGGATTTCGCGAAGACATGAAGAAATTTGATGGTGTTCTTCACGATTATGATAAGATTTGTGAACAGTAGTGTTTAAGAGCACTACAGTGGTGAAGGGAATTGCGAGTGGAGCTTCACGGTGAAGGTGAAGAGGAATTGACAGAACGCTCCACTATTATGACGAGCTCCAGGATCTGAAAATTTCAGTGGTGCTTCGTGATATAGAGATAATTTCGGCTTAAATTTCAGAGCTTTGTGATTTCAACTGACATGGCACTGACTTTTCATGGAAGGTTCAAGGGTCGGTGGAATTTTCTATGAATAGACCTTGACCCCCTCAAGAGAAGTAGATAGTTTTCCAAGAAAAATTTGTTACTCTCAAATTGTGAAGGAGGTTCGTAGAGGCAGTGTGCTTCGCAAAAGATAGGAGCTTCATGATGGCTAATCTAGCTTCGTGAAAGTGGTGTGTTCTGCATTGGCTCAGTGATCGTCATGAAGGAAGTCTCTTTGCGACGACTTGATCTCTATAACAACCTAAACTTTTTGAAGGCTTGAGCTTTGTGATGTCTTGATCTCTATGAAGCAGTTTGATCTACGAAGCCTCGATCTCTGTGAAGGTGTGTACTCCATGAAGAGGTAGGGACTTCGTGAAGTCTTGTTCGAGCTTCAAAAAATTGGGAGCTTCGTGAAGAAGGGTTCTTTGCGAAGGTATTTCACAAAGTTTGTTGCTCAGTGGTCAGGGGACAAGGTGTATTCATCAGTGGATGAAATTTGGACTTCAATATAGCATCTACATACAATGGAGGATGAATTCATTAGTGATAATGAAGAGACCTATAGGTCTATAAACTATGATTGGATCTTCCGAATAAGTAGTGAGCTCTCTTAAGTTGAGAGATTAGTGAGTTCTACAATTGTGAGTGGTTATAAACCATGAGGGACAATGAGTCCACTTCAAACATGTAAATAGTAGTGCGATTATAGTAGATTTGGTACATCGACACATCGCCAATGTATGCTCCTTGGAAGTAGCCCAGTGAGGGTGAACCAAGTAAAATTTTTGTGTCCTGTGCATGCCTTAAGATTCTTTTATACTCTGGAATGGGAAGGAGAGAGAGAGATAAGAGGGTTTTGTCTAACAACAAAACAAGATCAAAAGGGGTAGTTGTTTTAATTTGTCATACCCTAATTCACCCCCCACTTAGGGTATCTAGCCTATTGAACCAAACAATAATAAATTTTCATGTAGAGCAATGGATTAACCTAATGTGTGGCTTTTGGAACTTAGGGACTGTGAATCCATCGTTTTTTGGACCATAGTTTGTCATTGTATATCTATTTATGGTAATTTGATATTTTTTGATTGATTTAACATGAGATGATTCTCGAGTATGTGATATTCACTTGGCGCCGTATGGTCTTTGAGCTAGAGAGTCACCAACAAAGTCTTTCTACATGGGTTAACTTGATCGAGTGAAATTTCAATTACCATAGAAAAATTGAAAAAAAACACACATAAAAAAACAAAAAAACATGAATACTCATATTAAGTTTAAAATTTGATTTCACCCAGAACTTCCATATTCCCCCCCATGAATAAAAATAAACCCCCATGACAATTGTGATGCCCAACACATCATCATGCATAATTAAAATTAGATGAAATGTGTAAATGAGTTTGAACAAAATAATGGCCTTAGGATTGGGATATTCTTGTGAAATTTTCTTGTGATAAATGATTTTATTGGTTTTATAATTTTTTAGCATGATGTGTTTTAGTGATCATTTTATATTAAAGTGTTTTTGGAAAGTGAATTAAATTTCATATTTTTGAGTTACCTTTTTTCTCAGGATTAGAAAAAATCAATTTGGGGGGGGGGTGTGATAAGACACTAAAATAGCCAAATATTAATTTTTATAATATATAATTTACATGTGATTTATTATTCATATTCACCATTTTTAGTGCATTTTACAATTTGAACATTATTTCACATTATGATTGTAATTATTTCTTAAAGTTCACTATTACTTGGTACATTTTGGGATATATTTTAAATCATAATTTGGTCTTGATTTGAATTTTATATTTCATTATCAATTTTCCCATTCAATTGGTAACAATTAATCCTTTTGGAGGACTTGGAGATTCACATTGGAAGACCACCATTTTGGACATTCAACCTAAATTTTTTTGGGCGAAGTGAACTCGATAGTAGTCCAATAATACGACTTTAGAGACTATGATTCAAGACAATGAAGATAATATTTTAAATTTATATTGAGGAAAACTTGGGTAACATTTAATTGAACTATTTATAGAGATAAATCTACGGTTTAAGTGGTGATCTAGGTGGACCAAATTTAAGATGAAATTCTGGCCCAGAATCTATGGCCAAGAATGAAAACCCACCATTTTGATCATATATCTAAAACCAAACATCAAATTGGGATGAAATTATATAGGATGTTATATTAAATCCCAGGATTAAATTTTTATTCTATTTCCCACCCAAGTTCATCCATATATACGCTCATTTCGGTGCTTTTGTTGGGTTGATGCAAGCTGGCTCAGATTTTTGTAAAGGGTGGAAAATTACACTTTCCATTAACCTTCCACACATATTCTTACCCTCATTAATTGGGGTGAGTTGTAATTTTTTGGGATAAAAAAAATTATTCAAAAAATCCTATTTAATGCAATGGTGTTGATTTATTTTGGATTAAGTGGTGTTTATTTCAATTGTAATGTTATGCTTCTATTTTGTCTTCTCATGTTTTTGTTTCACATGTAAGTAGTTTTAATCACCTATGTTTCTTAATAAAATATCTAAAAATTATCTTATTATGTTCTTCTTAATATCACATTGATACCATTTACTCAAGGTTTGAATCTATTCACATCCTGTTTTGTGAAATTATTCACACAATGGTGGAGTGAGCATTATTATTTTTTGTTTTATCTTCTTTAATCCTGTTTCTTTAAGTCAACTTGAGCCTTCAATTGAGACATTTTAATATATGGAAGAATAACCCTTTTGTGGTTCTATTCTAGGGAGTTTAATGGAGATATATTGGATGTCATTTTATATGATTATATTCTTAAATTAGTTCATTATTTTAAGAGTTACATTCAATGACTTATTTCCTCCTTCATCCTCACCAATTTTAATGATGACATATTTTGAATGAAAATATATTCCAATTACATAGAGTGATAATTAAAGAAATAATATAAGTTAATTAGGGATTAGTATTTTATTTTTTATGGATTAAATTGGTGAATGATTTTGGGGACGTATCTCATTGATTGGAAGCTTCTTGAACTAGTGAGCTGAAATTTATAAAGAAAACAATTACATCCATTATAGTCTTAACAATAACCTAGGATCTTATTTAATTATTTTATTTCAAAATATTAAGGTTTTTTAATTATTCAATTCAAATCATTATCTTAGGGACTTTATTATTCTAGTATCCTAATTCTAATCAACCCCAAAGTTTGTCACTTCATAGCCAAAATCCCTAACAAATATGAGTCTCTTAAGATTACTTCTTCAGTCCTATTGGATTAAAAACCTACTTGTACTACAATAACCGCTTCTACCTATTGGTTAAATTTGGATGAGACTAAATTTTAGTGCCATTTCTGGGGACCCAAGTAAGTCATCTTAGACACTCATCCTCTATTCTCACCCTAAATTCTCTATTCTCACTCCCATTTCTCTTATATTTTTCTCTTTCTATTTGTGTATGTACTAAGAATCTCGAATCCTAATTTATGTATAATCCAATGTATTATCTTCAAAATTACTCCATTATAATACTAGGATAGAATAAAATGGTAAATCAATATTGGGAATCCCCTAACTTAGGTAATTTCTTTGATCAAACCTTGAATGATTACATCACACCCGATGGGATGTGAAATCATTGGGATGATGAATGTTTAAAGGATAAATTTATAACCCTATCAATGATAGTTTAAGAGATCAATATTAGGGATATCCATGATGTTAAACCTCGAATCCAATTCATTCCCCATACATTTCTTGAACAATTGTGTAATCAAATGAAGATAATGAATCTTGAGGTTTCACATTTTATATTAGAACTAAAAAGCACTAAAAATCACGAGGTACCCATCCCTAAATTAATATACCTTACTTAACCATATATGGAGTTTTTAGTTTTCCACAAACCTCTTATGAAAATACTGCAGAACCAAAATTTTAATTTGGGATAACTAAAGAGGATCAAAGAATTGTTGATGGTTGTTTAAGTAAAAAATAAAGATATTTACTTTATTCACATAATATAAATTTGTCTTCTTGTATTTAATCCCCTAAATAAATCTTTATTAATAATATTTTAGAACCACATATCATTGAACCCTTAGAAGAAATCATGAACCCTCAATTTGTACCCATTCCTTTAATTGGGACAAAAAATTTGGGGGTAAAAACATCAGTTATAAATGAATCAATAAAGCTTGTTTCTAACTCCCAATCATTCTAAAGTACTTTTGATCAACCTAAAAATGAGAATAAGGACTTTCCATCCTCCATAAAAATTTTATTCATTTGGGATAGCGAAAACCTTTTGGTTTTCATTGTTTCTTCTCTTAAAACCAATAAATATGGAAAGATCATTGATGTATTAGGAAAGACAATAGAAGTAATTAGATCAACTATTTTTGATATTCCATGGATTATACCACTCATTAGAGAACATATGTTTTTACTTTAAATAGATACTAAATAAAGTATCAATCTCAATCTAGTAAATGTAGTGAAAAATTTTATCATTAAAATGTTGAAAGTTGGTATTGGGTAAGCTGGGGGGGGGGGTCCAAGTAAAGCTAATGACATTATAAAAACAACTTTCCAGGATGAAACTATGATTTTACCTGTATATTGAATCAATGTTTAGAGTTAAAAAATAAATAGATATATTTTTTATCATTTTTTTTTATTTTTTTTATTTTTAGTTATAGAAACCTCAGGGGTTCCCATTATGTTCTAATTTTTTTGGCGCATAAGATTCAAGGGATATTGAGGATGATTTATTTTTAGGAAAATAATATTTCTTATAAGAGTTCCACCACAATCCTATATCATTGATGAGGCATCTCAGAGTGAAATTAAGGTCAAAGGAGTAATCAGGAGCATCATGAACTTTAACTTCAACCACTAGGTGAATTTGTTCCATTTTACTTATTTTAATTTCCTTTTAGAAATCCTCTTCTCTGCCTCTACCTCTCCTAAAATTTCTTTTCTTTAAACACTAGGGACAATGTTATTCTAAGTTGGGGGTGAAAAGAAATAATGAAAGAAATTCATGTTTCCAAGAAAATTTTGTGTGCATAAATGGAAGGAAAAATTTCTTTAACCTTGAACACGATAATACATATTGAAATTTTTTAAATTGAATATAAAATAATTTTGCATGATGTCATTCTAATTTTAATCGAAGTTTATGTTCATAAGAATATATTTTGGAAAGTGTGTCTGTCTAATGTGATTTTTCACCAGTTACCTTTTCATCCATTAAAATTAATTTCAAAACACACATCCTTTTGATTTTGGGGTATTATTTTGAGTTATTAGGGTCCCATAATAAATGACATATGTTTAGTGATCATTATAATTTTAACATCAGTATTTAAAAAAATAAAAAAATAAAAACATGTAAATAAAAAAACAATAATAAATTTGCATTTAGAGAAATGTATTGACCTAATTTGTGACTTTAGACACTTTTGTATTGTGACTCCATAGTTTTCTGACCCATATTTGAGAATTTTATCTATATTTTTGGTAATTTTAATTTTTTTGACTAAGTTAACTTGAGATGATTCCTAAGTATGTGAGATTTACTTTTTTCCCTAAGGTATTTAAGCCTAGTAGTCATAGGAAAAGTATTTCTATAGGGGTTGAATTGATTGAGTAAAATTTTAATTACCATGGAAAATTAAAAAAAAAAAAAAACATGAATTCTCATCTTAATGTTAAAATGTGATTCTACCCAGCAATTTTATCTTTCCCCCCTTGAATAAAAATGAAACCCCATGTCTATTGTGATACACAACACATCATCATGCTTAATTTAAATTAGATGAAAAGTGTTAATGATTTTGAACAATTTAGTGGGATCAGGCTTGGGATATGCTTGTGGACTTATCTTTTGTTAAATTATTTTTATAGGTTTCATAATTGTTTGGAATGATGTATTTTAGTGAGCATTGTATATTGAAATGTTTTTGGAAAAGGTAATTCAATTTTATATTTTTTGGATACTTTTTTCTCAGGACTAGAAAAACTCAATTTGAGGGGGTGTGATTAGACACTGAAATAGCATAATATTCATTGTTATAATATATTATTTTTATGCTACTCATTATTCATAAACACTATTTTTAGTGAATTTTACAATTTGAACATTATTTCACATTAGGATTTCAATTCTTGCTTAAAGTGCACTATTAATTGGTACATATTGAGACATATTTTAAATCACCCATTAATTTTGATTTGAATTTTATATTTTATTACCAGGCTTCCCATTCTATTGGGAACAATTCATCCTTTTGGAGCACTTGGATATTTACATCAAAAGACCACCATTTTGGACATTCAACCCAGAAAATTCCATGCAAAGTGAATGTGATATTATCCAAGCAATATGACTTTATCAGCCATGACTCAAGCCCAATAAATCTAAAAGTTTAACTTCAGATAGAGAAAAACTTCAGAAATATTTCATTCATTTGTGGAGAAATCTTTTTCTAAGGTTTAATTGGTTTCCCAAGTGTCCCAAGTTGAAGATGAAATTATTTCCTAAAATATGTGGCCCCAAATGATATCCCACCATCTTGAACATATATATAAAACAAAAAATCCAATTGGGAAGAAATTTTATAGTCTATTAGAGTAAATTCAGGTCTTAAATGTATTCTTCTATGTGACTACCAAAATTTTCCATCAATAAGCTAATTTTGATGCCTCTGTTGGGTGGATGTGAGCTGGCTCATATTTTTTTTCAAGGGTGGAAAATTCCACTATCCATTAACGTTTCAACCACATATATCCACCCTAATTAATTTGGGTGACTTGGATTGTTGGAGGCTCGACCCAAGGATTTAAAATTCCTATTTAATGTAGTGTTTTTGAAGTATTTTCGAGGAAGTGGTGTTTATTTCAATTGTAATGTTATGCCACCATTTTTGTATTCATGTTTTTGTTTTTCACATGTAAGTTTTTCAAATCACCTTTGTTTATTAATAAAAATTCATTATATTTTCTTATCATTTTCTTCTTCATATAATTTTTATTCCATTTCTTCAAAGATTGAATCTCTTTAGATAATATTTTGTGAAATTTTTCTCACAATGATGGAGTGATCATTATTTGTTTGTTTTCTCTTCTTTAATCCTGTTTCTTTAACTTAAATTCTACCTTCCATTGAGAGATTTGAATCAATGGAAAGAATAAATCTTTTTTGGTTTGATTATATGGATTTTAATGGGTCTATATTGGATGTTATTTTATGTGATCATATTCTTAAAGTAGTTTATTATTTTAATAGTTCCATTCAATGAATTATTTTCTTCTTCATATTCACCAATTTTAACGATGACATATTTTGAGTGATAATATGATCAAATTCCTTAGAGTGCTCATTAAAGTGATAATATAAGTGAATTTTTGATTAGAATTGATGTTTTTAGGGATTAAATTGGTCAATGACATTGGTTACTTATCTCATTGATTAGAAACTTATTGAACTAGTGAGTTGAAATTTCTAAAGAAAACAATTACATCCATTCTAGTTTTACCAACAACCTAGTAGTGGTCCATCTTATTTAATTATTTTATTTCATAATATTAAGCTGTTATATTTCTTTAATTAAAATAATTCACTTAATTAGTTTATTATTCTAGTGTCCCAATTATAATCAACCCCAATGTTTACCACTTCATAGCAAAAATCCCTAACAAATATGAGTGTCTCAAGGTTACTTCATTGGTCTTTAGGGATTTTACCCCTACTTGTACTAAAATGAATTCTTATACATATAGGGTATATTTGGTTGACACCAATATGGTAGAGAGGTTTTAGAGCTAATGATTTTTAATGGGTAGAGAAATGCGGTGTAAGTGATCTTCTTTTTTTAAGTGGACAAAATGACACTTTTTAAAATACCCAATATGTTTTTAATGATGGAATGAAACTATTCAAGGTTCAATGGCTTCCAAATTTGGAAATAATGAAGTTTAGGACAATATAAATTCAATCAATCCTTTACCACTCATTTTCAAACATGTCTTAAACATGTTTGAAACCTTTTAACACTTAATTTATACATTTTAGCATTTTGGTTTTTACCACAGTAACTATTCATTACCTAAGTAATATATATTTTATTAAAAATATAATTGAACCCTTATTAGATTTTTTTGTTCTTAACCTAAATTTAGTCTCCATATAATCTAATTAAATTTATAAATAATAGAAAATTTAATTTTAAATTGAAACATATATTATATTGAAAAACCATTTTTGTAGAAAAACAACATTTGAACCATTAAGTGTTCTTAATACTATATAACATTAAATACCAATTAAATGAGTGTTAATATATATATATATATATGTAAAAATAATATCAAATTAATTATATAAAATATTTCAATTTAATATATTAGATAGAAATTACACAACCTTAATAAATAATTATTTGAAAATCACCCTTTCATAATTATCGTGGTCATTAAATTTAATCACAATTATCAAACTTTTATGACTAAAAATGAAATTGAAATTTTTCTATAATATGAAAACGAAGATATAAAATATTAAATCCATTTTTTAGATTTAATTTTTAAATGAGATGAAAGTTAATTTTTAATATAAGAAAATAAAAATAGTTTTTAGAGTAAAATATTAAATATTTTCCAAAAATGTTAAAAATGGGTTTTATAAATTCAATATTGTGTTTTTAAATGAATTATTTTAATTTTTTTTATTTATATATATATTTATATAATAAATGTTTTAAATTTTTTTAATTCATTCTTGTTTTAAGATATTTCATAAAAGTGACAATATTAGAAAAATCAGTATTTTTTTACTATTCACTTGAAAATCAGTTATTTTTGAAAAATATGAAAAAGTAACCATAATTTAATTTTTACATGATGAATTAAAAATTAAAATTAAAAAATTAAAAAATTTATCTTTGAAATGAAAATACAATATATAAAGAAAAATTAATTTTATTGAAAAATTTCATTTTAAAACTTTAAGTTATTTCCATCCTATTTTTTATGTATTTTTAATTTATTCAAATATTTTTTATTTACTAGTGGTTTTATTATTTTAATATTTTATTAATAATATTTATATAATATTTCTTGACTCTTTAGTTCAATTTTTCATTTGAAACAAGTTATAAAAAATATTAGATTTATTTAAAGGAAAGATATATAGTAAATTTTGGGGAATTTCATTCTCCCCCCTAAATAAATTAGTTCATTGAAATTATAATTATCATTTACTAATTGGAATTCCTAAGGGTAACTATGTGATATACATAACAAATTCCATGATCCCATATAATATATCTACCTTACTAACTTATGTAAGAAAAATAAACTTTTGTCCCAAACATACTTATTTAGAAGTTTCAAGAGACATACCTTTCACAACATCATTTTTATGATCCTATTACCAACTAAATAATTTATAAAAATTGGTTATAATACTAACCAATAAAATTACAATAAATTATCTTATGAAATCTCAATCCTAAGACGCATACTCTAATGACACCCTTACTTCAAATTATGACAATTTAGTTTCAACCATGACATAATTGGATCAACCTATCACTCATTCAGTTAAACCTTGGGTTTTCATGGTCATCTTACTATTATATTTTATAACCTTTCACATCATATAATTCAAATATATTTTAATACTTTATAATATCTTATAAAGAGAATGAAAATTAACTAAAGAATATCACCCAAGAGTGTCTAGATAGGTGTGCAGTCTTAGGCCTACTCATCATGAACTGAGAATATCAATTTGATACTGAACTATCCCTTTTCAGGGATATTACCCCAAGGTGAATATGTGACACAAAAACATCCACTTTCTAGTATCTAGATAGGGATGTAATTTCTAGGGAAATCACATACTCAAAACCTCACCAAAATTATGGGATTTTATCCTCTAATTAGACTTATCTTTATTGCTTTAACTAAAGTTATATAATACTAATCCCCAAAAAAGAACTAAAATAATCCTAAAAAACAACTAATCCTTTTTATAATACCAACTGAGGGACCCTAAACCCACATTCCCAGGTCTGGTACCAAAAACAATTTCTTTAAACACTAGATTTGATACAAAGTGATATGAACCTATTTTTTTTTCAATATTACCATAAGATAAACATTAGAACTCATAAATCATATCACAATACCAAGAATGGAAGGTTTATTATATTTGAAGACCAGTTACATACAAAAATTATTTTATAAAACTTGTGAACACTTATTCATAATTTAATCACACTAGACTCCATTATAGAATTATCATAGGTTACACTCATCATCATAACCTAGAGAATGGAAACATAAGAAAAGGGTGATCTCAAATGGACAGTAAGAGAAAAATTATCAATATTTTATCAAGGGATAGACAAAAAATAATGAGAGGAAACATGAGAGTGGGAGAAATGTATTATGAAAAAGAATATAAAACAATACGATTTATCTATAATTCATGATAGAAATACATGTAATATTAGAGATGGGAATATGACACCTTTATCTCTAGGTGGATCTCTCTCCCAATATCTAGGGTTTCTCCTCACATTCCCTTCCCTCTTCCTCACTTACTCTAGTTCTCATCACTAATGTTCCTTGCATCAGTAATCATGATGGGTGGATCTCCATTACGGTATTCTCATTCATTAGGTTTCATTTTGATTTTGGATTTCTTCCCCCTCCTTACTTTCAGTTCTCCTTCTGCTGCTTTTCTATGATGCTCTATTGTTCTCTATCGATTAATGTTCCCTGAAGGTCGCTACCATGCTCTAATTTTTGTAACCTTCATTCCAAAACTCTACTTTGGTTTGAACCAAAGGCGCTCTAGTAGTTTGGGATCCATTGGTATCGATGATCGATGGATTTCCTGTTGACTCGAACACCCATCTATAGATTAATATATAAATAAATATACGTATAATAAATTATACGTATAATAAATTATAACTAAAAAAATATATATATATATAAATATATTAATATATGAATTAATATATATATATACTAATATATGAATAAATATATTTATATTAATATGAATCTATATCAAAATATGAATAAATATAACTATATATATATATAGATATATAATTAAATAGAGAACAAAATGAAATGGCATAGTGGTAAAGGTGCGGTAACGAAAGGGGGAAGGTCCCGGGTTCGAGTTTGGGTGGAAGTGAAGGGGGTACGCGCGTATGGGGGATGCGCGGGAAGGGGGTGCGCGCGTATGGGGGATGGGTGGGAAGGGCAGCACGCGGGAGACCTCCTAGCGCTGATAAAAGGGGTGTGAAGCTCTGATAAAAGCACTCCCCCCGTATTATTTTTAATTTTTTTGACCTTTATCAGCGCTGAAAAAAGCGCTGATAAAAGGGATCCCCCTATATTAGCGATAAGCTTTACAACGCTTTTTTAGCACTGTTAAAGCCCTTTTTTAGCGCTGATATAATCTGTTTTTGTAGTAGTGAAAGGATACTCTGAGATAGAGGGAATTGATGTTGATGATACATTTGCACTAGTTGCAAGACTGGAAACAATCAGATTATTCCTAGCCATTGCAGTGCAACGAAAGTTCAAATTGTTCCATATGGATGTAAAATCTGCATTCTTGAATGGGGTTCTGGAGAAAGAAGTGTATATTGAGAAGTTAAATGGTTTTCTCATCCATGAGGATGATAACAAGGTTTTTTCAGTTGAAGAAGGTGTTATATGGATTGAAATAAGCACCAAGAGCATGGTACTCAAGGATTGATCAGTATTTGAAGAAACTTGGTTTCCAGCATGGTGGAGTTGATTACGATCTCTATTTCAACAATGATAGTAATCAAAGGATGATGGTGCTTGTTTTTGTTGATGACCTAATATTTGGTGGATTAGATGAAGATCAGTGTAGATAGTTTTCTGAATTCATGAAAAGTGAGTTTGAAATATCAATGATTGGTGAGCTGACATTTTCCTTAGATTACAATCATTACAAGGAAGGAATGAAACTTTCTTTTCATAATATAGATACGCCAAGGAGGTTCTAAGAAGATTTGGAATGGAAATTTACAAGGAGATTAACACTACAGTTGCTACCCAGATGAAATTATCAAAAGATGATAACGACAAGGTAGTTAATATCACAGAATACATGCATATTATTGGGAGTTTACTATACCTGATAGTGATGAGACCTGATATTGTTTTCTCCACATGCCAAGTAGCGCGATATCAAAGTAATCCCAAGGAAATCCACATGATTGAAGTGAAAATAATACTTCAGTATATCAAAGGAACTATAGATTTTGATTTGATGTATACTGAAAAATCTCAGCAAGAGTTGTTGGGATATACAAATGCAGATTGGGCCGGTTCAGTGGATGATAGGAAATCAAAATTAGGAGGTTCTTTCTATCTTGGTGGTTTGTGTATTTCTTGTCCCAGCAAGAAGAAAGATTTCATTTCATTGAGCACCATAGAAGCTGAGTATATTGCCGCTACTCAAGCATGCACATAGTTATTGTGGATAAAGTAGCAGCTTGATGATATGGGCGTTGAAGTGAAGTCTCTAATCAGAATCCAATACGATAACTCAAGTTATATAAATCAGAGAAAAAATCTCGTACATCACTCAAGGAAAAATCCCATTGAGATAAAGTATCATTTTATCAAGGAGAAGGTTGAGTATGGAATCGTGAAGTTAGAGTATGTGCCTATGGAACTACAAGTTGTAGAAATTATGACAAAGGCCTTACCCAAAGAAGATTTTGAGAGGCCTCTGCTAGTTCGAGAAGTTCATTCGACTCCACACACTTAAACAAGTGTGAATGTGGGACCACCCCCTCTCCCCGAGGTATAGTGTGTTTTTCCGTAATGTGATGATATGTTTTCTCTACTTGTTGTAGACCACAAAGGAGTGACCTTTGGGTTCGTTGACAAAGGGGGAGAAATAGTTCCTTAAGGGGGAGAAAATGTGGCTAAATAAAGGAGAAAATGTCTTAGTCAAAGACACAAGGAGAAGCTGACAGGTGGAGCAGCAAGATAGGGGGAGAGCAACCAGATAGGGGGAGTATGAGTTTCAAATCCGATGATTCTAGAAGTGATCGCTCAAAGCATAGATATCATGACAGCTGAGGATCATGATAAAAGAAGAAGAGTGACATTGGAATGGTTTTATAAGATTGCCAGCGATTAGAAATTGGTATCAGTATGATATCAACAATTGGTGTCAACAATGAAGTGATTCATTGATGATCTCTTGATACTACTCTTGTTTCTCATGCTGAGCATTACTCATGTGGGCTTAGAGTATGTGGTGAGTGAGTATTTGGTCACTGTATGAATTTCAAGAGGCGAAGGATGGTAGATGATGGAAGGAGACTCAGTGAGGTATCAAAGTGTAGAAAATCATTATGAGAAGATTTATCAACAAACCCAAAGGGGGAGATTGTTGGAAAAAAATCCCTAAAGGTAACATTGCATCATTTTTGGGTTGGTTGTGTTTATTGACAATGCAGGTTTCCATGGTGAATTTTGGAGTACTAGAGATATTATTGACAATCCATGTTGAAAAATAATCTCAAAAAAGGAATTAAAGATCTGGAGGCGATACAAAAAGAGTAGATACAAGGTGGTGCCATTCTCTAGTATTTGCCAAATTTTTGGGGTCCAAAATTTGGAGGTTGGTGAGCCTCATGAATTATGGATTTCTTTGAATATCACATCAAAATATGGAAAAGGAATGAGTTTCTCAAATATGGGCTTCTTGATATGGATTTCGTGAAGACATGAAGAAATTTGATGGTGTTCTTCACGATTATGATAAGCTTTGTGAACAGTAGTGTTTAAGAGCACTACAGTGGTGAAGGGAATTGCAAGTGGAGCTTCACGGTGAAGGTGAAAAGGAATTGACAGAACGCTCCACTATTATGACGAGCTCCAGGATCTGAAAATTTCAGTGGTGCTTCGTGATATAGAGATAATTTCGGCTTAAATTTCAGAGCTTTGTGATTTCAACTGACATGGCACTGACTTTTCATGGAAGGTTCAAGGGTCTGTGGAATTTTCTATGAATAGACCTTGACCCCCTCAAGAGAAGTAGATAGTTTTCCAAGAAAAATTTGTTGCTCTCAAATTGTGAAGGAGGTTCGCAGAGGCAGTGTGCTTCGCAAAAGATAGGAGCTTCACGACGGCTAATCTAGCTTCGTGAAAGTGGTGTGTTCTGCATTGGCTCAGTGATCTTCATGAAGGAAGTCTCTTTGCGACGACTTGATCTCTACAACAACCTAACCTTTTTGAAGGCTTGAGCTTTGTGATGGCTTGAGCTCTATAAAGCAGTTCGATCTACGAAGTATCGATCTCTGTGAAGGTGTGTACTTCATGAAGAGGTAGGGACTTCGTGAAGTCTTGTTCAAGCTTCAAAAAATTGGGAGCTTCGTGAAGAAGGGTTCTTTGCGAAGGTATTTCACAAAGTTTGTTTCTCAGTGGTCAGGGGACAAGGTGTATTCATCAGTGGATGAAATTTGGACTTCAATATAGCATCTACATACAGTGGAGGATGCATTCATTAGTGATAATGAAGAGACCTATAGGTCTATAAACTATGATTGGATCTTCCGAATAAGTAGTGAGCTGTCTTCAGTTGAGAGATTAGTGATTTCTAAAATTGTGAGTGGTTATAAACCATGAGGGACAGTGAGTCCACTTCAAACATGTAAATAGTAGTGGGATTATAGTAGATTTGGTACATCGACACATCGCCAATGTATGCTCCTTGGACGTAGCCCAGTGAGGGTGAACCAAGTAAAATTTTTGTGTCCTGTGCATGCCTTAAGATTCTTTTATACTCTGGTATGGGAAGGAGAGAGAGATAAGAGGGTTTTGTCTAACAACAAAACAAGATCAGAAGGGGTAGTTGTTTTAATTTGTCATACCCTAATTCACCCCCCACTTAGGGTATCTAGCCTATTGAACCAAACAATAATAAATTTTCATGTAGAGCAATGGATTGACCTAATGTGTGGCTTTTGGAACTTAGGGACTGTGAATCCATCATTTTTTGGACCATAGTTTGTCATTGTATATCTATTTATGGTAATTTGATATTTTTTTGATTGATTTAACATGAGATGATTCTCGAGTATGTGGTATTCACTTGGCACCGTATGGTCTTTGAGCCAGAGAGTCACCAACAAAGTCTTTCTACATGGGTTAACTTGATCGAGTGAAATTTCAATTACCATAGAAAAATTGAAAAAAAACACACATAAAAAAACAAAAAAACATGAATACTCATATTAAGTTTAAAATGTGATTTCACCCAGAACTTCCATATTCCCCCCTATGAATAAAAATAAACCCCCATGACAATTGTGATGCACAACACATCATCATGCATAATTAAAATTAGATGAAATGTGTAAATGAGTTTGAACAAAAGAATGGCCTTAGGATTGGGATATTCTTGTGAAATTATCTTGTGATAAATGATTTTATTGGTTTTATAATTTTTTAGCATGATGTGTTTTAGTGATCATTTTATATTAAAGTGTTTTTGGAAAGTGAATTAAATTTCATATTTTTGAGTTACCTTTTTTCTCAGGATTAGAAAAAATCAATTTGGGGGGGGGGGTGTGATTAGACACTAAAATAGCCAAATATTAATTTTTATAATATATAATTTACATGTGATTTATTATTCATATTCACCATTTTTAGTTCATTTTACAATTTGAACATTATTTCACATTATGATTGTAATTATTGCTTAAAGTTCACTATTACTTGGTACATTTTGGGATATATTTTAAATCATAATTTGGTCTTGATTTGAATTTTATATTTCATTATCAAGTTTCCCATTCAATTGGTAACAATTAATCCTTTTGGAGGACTTGGAGATTCACATTGGAAGACCACCGTTTTGGACATTCAACCTAAATTTTTTTGGGCGAAGTGAACTCGATAGTAGTCCAATAATACGACTTTAGAGACTATGATTCAAGACAATGAAGATAATATTTTAAATTTATATATAGGAAAACTTGGGTAACATTTAATTGAACTATTTATAGAGATAAATCTACGGTTTAAGTGGTGATCTAGGTGGACCAAATTTAAGATGAAATTCTAGCCCAGAATCTACGGCCAAGAATGAAAACCCACCATTTTGATCATATATCTAAAACCAAACATCAAATTGGGATGAAATTATATAGGATGTTATATTAAATCCCGAGATTAAATTTTTATTCTATTTCCCACCCAAGTTCATCCATATATACGCTCATTTCGGTGCTTTTGTTGGGTTGATGCAAGCTGGCTCAGATTTTTGTAAAGGGTGAAAAATTACACTTTCCATTAACTTTACACACTTATTCCTACCCTCATTAATTGGGGTGAGTTGGACTTTTTTGGGATAAAAAAAAGTATTCAAAAAATATTATTTAATGCAATGGTGTTGATTTATTTTGGATTAAGTGGTGTTTATTTCAATTGTAATGTTATGCTTCTATTTTGTCTTCTCATGTTTTTGTTTCACATGTAAGTAGTTTGAATCACCTATGTTTATTAATAAAATATCTAAAAATTATCTTATTATGTTCTTCTTAATATCACATTGATACCATTTACTCAAGGTTTGAATCTATTCACATCCTATTTTGTGAAATTATTCACACAATGGTGGAGTGAGCATTATTATTTTTTGTTTTATCTTCTTTAATCCTGCTTCTTTAAGTCAACTTGAGCCTTCAATTGAGACATTTTAATATATGGAAGAATAACCCTTTTGTGGTTCTATTCTAGGGAGTTTCATGGAGATATATTGGATGTCATTTTATATGATTATATTCTTAAATTAGTTCATTATTTTAAGAGTTACATTCAATGACTTATTTCCTCCTTCATCCTCACCAATTTTAATTATGACATATTTTGAATGAAAATACGATCCAATTACATAGAGTGCTAATTAAAGAAATACTATAAGTTAATTAGGGATTAGTATTTTATTTTTTATGGTTTAAATTGGTGAATGATTTTGGGGACGTATCTCATTGATTGGAAGCTTCTTGAACTAGTGAGCTGAAATTTATAAATAAAACAATTACATCCATTATAGTCTTAACAATAACCTAGGATCTTATTTAATTATTTTATTTCAAAATATTAAGGTTTTTTAATTATTCAATTCAAATCATTCTCTTAGGCACTTTATTATTCTAGTATCCTAATTCTAATCAACCCCAAAGTTTGTCACTTCATAGCCAAAATCCCTAACAAATATGAGTCTCTTAAGATTACTTCTTCAGTCCTATTGGATTCAAAACCCACTTGTACTACAATAAACGCTTCTACCTGTTGGTTAAATTTGGATGAGACTAAATTTTAGTGCCATTTCTGGGGACCCAAGTAAGTCATCTTAGACACTCATCCTCTATTCTCACCCTAAATTCTCTATTCTCACTCCCATTTATCTTATATTTTCCTGTTTCTATTTGTGTATGTACTAAGAATCTGGAATCCTAAGTTATGTCTAATCCAATGTAGTATCTTCAACATTACTCCATTATAATACTAGGATAGAATAAAATGGTAAATCAATATTGGGAATCCCCTAACTTAGGGAATTTCTTTGATCAAACCTTGAATGATTACATCACACCCGATGGGATGTGAAATCATTGGGATGATGAATGTTTAAAGGATAAATTTATAACCCTATCAATGATAGTTTAAGAGATCAATATTAGGGATATCCATGATGTTCAACCTCGAATCCAATTCGTTCCCCATACATTTCTTGAACAATTGTGTAATCAAATGAAGATAATGAATCTTGAGGTTTCTCATTTTATATTAGAACTAAAAAGCACTAAAAATCACGAGGTACCCATCCCTAAATTAATATACCTTACTTAACCATATATGGAGTTTTTAGTTTTCCACAAACCTCTTATGAAAATACTGAAGAACCAAAATTTTAATTTGGGATAACTAAAGAGGATCAAAGAATTGTTGATGGTTGTTTAAGTAAAAACTAAAGACATTTACTTTATTCACATAATATAAATTTGTCTTCTTGTATTGAATCCCCTAAATAAATCTCTATTAATAATATTTTAGAACCAAATATCATTGAACCCTTAGAAGAAATCATGAACCCTCAATTTGTACCCATTCCTTTAATTGAGACAAAAATTTTGGGGGTAAAAACATCAGTTATAAATGAATCAATAAAGCTTGTTTCTAACTCCCAATCATTCTAAAGTACTTTTGATCAACTTAAAATTGAGAATAAGGAATTTACATCCTCCATAAAAATTTTATTCATTTGGGATAGCCAAAACCTTTTGGTTTTCATTGTTTCTTCTCTTAAAACCAATAAATATGGAAAGATCATTGATGTCTTAGGAAAGACAATAGAAGTAATTAGATCAACTATTTTTGATATTCCATGGATTATACCACTAATTAGAGTACATATTTTTTTACTTTAAATAGATACTAAATAAAGTATCAATCTCAATCTAGTAAATGTAGTGAAAAATTTAATCATTAAAATGTTGAAAGTTGGTATTGGGTAAGCTGGGGGGGGGGTCCAAGTAAAGCTAATGACATTATAAAAACAACTTTCCAGGATGAAACTATGCTTTTACCTGTATATTGACTCAATTTTTAGAGTTACAAAATAAATAGATATATTTTTTTATCATTTTTTTCTTTGTTTATTTTTAGTTATAGAAACCTCAAGGGGTTCCCATTATGTTCTAATTTTTTTGGCGCATAAGATTCAAGGGATATTGAGGATGATTTATTTTTAGGAAAATAATATTTCTTATAAGAGTTCCAACACAATCCTATATCATTGATGAGGCATCTCAGAGTGAAATTAAGATCAAAGGAGTAATCAGGAGCATCATGAACTTTAACTTCAACCACTAGGTGAATTTGTTCCATTTTACTTATTTTAATTTCCTTTTAGAAATCCTCTTCTCTGCCTCTACCTCTCCTAAAATTTCTTTTCTTTAAACACTAGGGACAATGTTATTCTAAGTTGGGGGTGAAAAGAAATAATGAAAAAAATTCTTGTTTCCAAGAAAATTTTGTGTGCATAAATGGAAGGAAAATTTTCTTTAACCTTGAACACGATAATACATATTGAAATTTTTTAAATTGAATATAAAATAATTTTGCATGCTGTCATTCTAATTTTAATCGATGTTTATGTTCATAAGAATATATTTTGGAAAGTGTGTCTGTCTAATGTGATTTTTCACCAGTTACCTTTTTATCCATTAAAATTAATTTCAAAACACACATACTTTTGATTTTGGGGTATTATTTTGAGTTATTAGGGTCCCATAATAAATGACATATGTTCAGTGATCATTATAATTTTAACATCAGTATTTAAAAAAATAAAAAAATAAAAACATGAAAATAAAAAAACAATAATAAATTTGCGTTTAGAGAAATGGATTGACCTAATGTGTGACTTTAGAGACTTTTGGATTGTGACTCCATAGTTTTCTGAACCATATTTGAGAATTTTATCTATATTTTTGGTAATTTTAATTTTTTTGACTGAGTTAACTTGAGATGATTCCTAAGTATGTGAGATTTACTTTTTTCCCTAAGGTATTTAAGCCTAGTAGTCATAGGAAAAGTCTTTCTATAGGGGCTGAATTGATTGAGTAAAATTTTAATTACCATGGAAAATTAAAAAAAAAACAAAAAACAAAAAAAAAATGAATTCTCATCTTAATGTTAAAATGTGATTCTACCCAGCAATTTTATCTTTCCCCCCTTGAATAAAAATGAAACCCCATGTCTATTATGATACACAACACATCATCATGCTTAATTTAAATTAGATGAAATGTGTTAATGATTTTGAACAATGTAGTGGGATCAGGCTTGGGATATGCTTGTGGACTTATCTTGTGTTAAATTATTTTTATAGGTTTCATAATTGTTTGGAATGATGTATTTTAGTGAGCATTGTATATTGAAATGTTTTTGGAAAAGGTAATTCAATTTTATATTTTTTGGATACTTTTTTCTCAGGACTAGAAAAACTCAATTTTGGGGGTGTGATTAGACACTGAAATAGCATAATATTCATTGTTATAATATATTATTTTTATGCTACTCATTATTCATAAACACTATTTTAGTGAATTTTACAATTTGAACATTATTTCACATTATGATTTCAATTCTTGCTTAAAGTTCACTATTAATTGGTACATATTGAGACATATTTTAAATCACCCATTAGTTTTGATTTGAATTTTATATTTTATTACCAGGATTCCCATTCTATTGGGAACAATTCATCCTTTTGGAGCACTTGGATATTCACATCGAAAGACCGCCATTTTGGACATTCAACCCAGAAAATTCCATGCAAAGTGAATGTGATATTAGCCAAATAATATGACTTTATCAGCCATGAATCAAGCCCAATAAATCTAAAAGTTTAACTTCAGATAGAGAAAAACTTCAGAAATATTTCATTCATTTGTGGAGAAATCTTTTTCTAAGGTTTAATTGGTTTCCCAAGTGTCCCAAGTTGAAGATGAAATTATTTCCTAAAATATGTGGCCCTAAATGATATCCCACCATCTTGAACATATTTCTAAAACAAAAAATCCAATTGGGAAGAAATTTTATAATCTATTAGAGTAAATTCAGGTCTTAAATGTATTCTTCTATGTGACTACCAAAATTTTCCATCAAGAAGCTAATTTTGATGCCTCTGTTGGGTGGATGTGAGCTGGCTCATATTTTTTTCAAGGGTGGAAAATTCCACTATCCATTAACGTTTCAACCACATATATCCACCCTAATTAATTTGGGTGACTTGTAATGTTGGAGGCTCGACCCAAGGATTTAAAATTCCTATTTAATGTAGTGTTTTTGAAGTATTTTTGAGGAAGTGGTGTTTATTTCAATTGTAATGTTATGCCACCATTTTTGTATTCATGTGTTTGTTTTTCACATGTAAGTTGTTCAAATCACCTTTGTTTATTAATAAAAATTCATTAGATTTTCTTATTATTTTATTCTTCATATAATTTTTATTCCATTTCTTCAAAGATTGAATCTCTTCAGATAATCTTTTGTGAAATTTTTCTCACAATGATGGAGTGATCATTATTTGTTTGTTTTCTCTTCTTTAATCCTGTTTCTTTAACTTAAATTCTACCTTCCATTGAGAGATTTGAATCAATGGAAAGAATAAATCTTTTTTGGTTTGATTATATGGATTTTAATGGGTCTATATTGGATGTTATTTTATGTGATCATATTCTTAAAATAGTTTATTATTTTAATAGTTCCATTCAATGAATTATTTTCTTCTTCATATTCACCAATTTTAACGATGCCATATTTTGAGTGCTAATATGATCAAATTCCTTAGAGTGCTCATTAAAGTGATACTATAAGTAAATTTTTGATTAGAATTGATGTTTTTAGGGATTAAATTGGTCAATGACATTGGTTACTTATCTCATTGAATATAAACTTATTGAACTAGTGAGTTGAAATTTCTAAAGAAAACAATTACATCCATTCTAGTTTTACCAACAACCTAGTATTGGTCCATCTTATTTAATTTTTTTATTTCATAATATTAAGCTATTATATTTCTTCAATTAAAATAATTCACTTAAGTAGTTTATTATTCTAGTGTCCCAATTCTAATCAACCCCAATGTTTACCACTTCATAGCAAAAATCCCTAACAAATATGAGTGTCTCAAGGTTACTTCATTGGTCTTTAGGGATTTTACCCCTACTTGTACTAAAATGAATTCTTATACATATAGGGTATATTTGGTTGAGACCAATATGGTAGAGAGGTTTTAGAGCTAATGATTTTTAATGGGTAGAGAAATGCGGTGTAAGTGATCTTCTTTTTTTAAGTGGACAAAATGACACTTTTTAAAATACCCAATATGTTTTTAATGATGGAATGAAACTATTCAAGGTTCAATGGCTTCCAAATTTAAAAATAATGAAGTTTAGGACAATATAAATTCAATCAATCCTTTACCACTCATTTTCAAACATGTCTTAAACATGTTTGAAACCTTTTAACACTTAATTTATACATTTTAGCATTTTGGTTTTTACCACGGTAACTATTCATTACCTAAGTAATATATATTTTATTAAAAATATAGTTGAACCCTTATTAGATTTTTTTTGTTCTTAACCTAAATTTAGTCTCCATATAATCTAATTAAATTTATAAATAATAGAAAATTTAATTTTAAATTGAAACATATATTATATTGAAAAACCATTTTTGTAGAAAAACAACATTTGAACAATTAAGTGTTCTTAATACTATATAACATTAAATACCAATTAAATGAGTGTTAATATATATATATATATATATGTAAAAATAATATCAAATTCATTATATAAAATATTTCAATTTAATATATTAGATAGAAATTACACAACCTTAATAAATAATTATTTGAAAATCACCCTTTCATAATTATCGTGGTCATTAAATTTAATCACAATTATCAAACTTTTATGACTAAAAATGAAATTAAAATTATTCTATAATATGAAAACGAAGATATAAAATATTAAATCCATTTTTAGATTTAATTTTTAAATGCGATGAAAGTTAATTTTTAATATAAGAAAATAAAAATAGTTTTTAGAGTAAAATATTAAATATTTTCCAAAAATGTTAAAAATGGGTTTTATAAATTCAATATTGTGTTTTTAAATGAATTATTTTAATTTTTTTTATTTATATATATATTTATATAATAAATGTTTTAAATTTTTTTAATTCATTCTTGTTTTAAGATATGTCATAAAAGTGACAATATTAGAAAAATGAGTATTTTTTTACTATTCACTTGAAAATGAGTTATTTTTGAAAAATTTGAAAAAGTAACCATAATTTAATTTTTACATGATGAATTAAAAAATTAAAATTAAAAAATTTATAAATTTATCTTTGAAATGAAAATACAATATATACAGAAAAATTAATTTTATTGAAAAATTTCATTTTAAAACTTTAAGTTATTTCCATCCTATTTTTTATGTATTTTTAATTTAGTCAAATATTTTTTTATTTACTAGTGGTTTTATTATTTTAATATTTTATTAATAATATTTATATAATATTTTGTGACTCTTTAGTTCAATTTTTCATTTGAAACAAGTTATAAAACATATTAGATTTATTTAAAGGAAAGATATATAGTAAATTTTGGGGAATTTCATTCTCCCCCCTAAATAAATTAGTTCATTGAAATTATAATTATCATTTACTAATTGGAATTCCTAAGGGTAACTATGTGATATACATAACAAATTCCATGATCCCATATAATATATCTACCTTACTAACTTATGTAAGAAAAATAAACTTTTGTCCCAAACATACTTATTTAGAAGTTTCAAGAGACATACCTTTCACAACATCATTTTTATGATCCTATTACCAACTAAATAATTTATAAAAATTGGTTATAATAATAACCAATAAAATTAAAATAAATTATCTTATGAAATCGCAATCCTAATACGCATACTCTAATGACACCCTTACTTCAAATTATGACAATTTAGTTTCAACCATGACATAATTGGATCAACCTATCACTCATTCAGTTAAACCTTGGGTTTTCATGGTCATCTTACTATTATATTTTATAACCTTTCACATCATATAATTCAAATATATTTTAATACTTTATAATATCTTATAAAGAGAATGAAAATTAACTAAAGAATATCAACCAAGAGTGTCTAGATAGGTGTGCAGTCTTAGGCCTACTCATCATGAACTGAGAATATCAAGTTGATACTGAACTATCCCTTTTCAGGGATATTACCCCAAGGTGAATATGTGACTCAAAAACATCCACTTTATAGTATCTAGATAGGGATGTAATTTCTAGGGAAATCACATACTCAAAACCTCACCAAAATTATGGGATTTTATCCTCTAATTAGACTTATCTTTATTGCTTTAACTAAAGTTATATAATACTAATCCCCAAAAAAGAAATAAAATAATCCTAAAAAACAACTAATCCTTTTTATAATACCAACTGAGGGAACCTAAGCCCACATTCCCAGGTCTGGTACCAAAAACAATTTCTTTAAACACTAGATTTGATACAAAGTGATATAAACCTATATTTTTTTTCAATATTACCATAAGATAAACATTAGAACTCATAAATCATATCACAATACCAAGAATGGAAGGTTTATTATATTTGAAGACCAGTTACATAAAAAAATTATTTTATAAAACTTGTGAACACTTATTCATAATTTAATCACACAAGACTCCATTATAGAATTATCATAGGTTACACTCATCATCATAACCTAGAGAATGGAAACATAAGAAAATGGTGATCTCAAATGGACAGTAAGAGAAAAATCATCAATATTTTATCAAGGGATAGACAAAAAATAATGAGAGGAAACATGAGAGTGGGAGAAATGTATTATGAAAAATAATATAAAATAATACGAATTATCTATAATTCATGATAGAAAGACATGTAATATTAGAGATGGGAATATGACACCTTTATCTCTAGGTGGATCTCTCTCCCAATATCTAGGGTTTCTCCTCCCATTCCCTTCCCTCTTCCTCACTTGCTCTAGTTCTCATCACTAATGTTCCTTGCATCAGTAATCATGATGGGTGGATCTCCATTACGGTATTCTCATTCATTAGGTTTCATTTTGATTTTGGATTTCTTCCCCCTCCTTACTTTCAGTTCTCCTTCTGCTGCTTTTCTATGATGCTCTATTGTTCGCTATCGATTAATGTTCCCTGAAGGTCGCTACCATGCTCTAATTTTTGTAACCTTCATGCCAAAACTCTACTTTGGTTTGAACCAAAGGCGCTCTAGTGGTTTGGGATCCGTTGGTATCGATGATCGATGGATTTCCTGTTGACTCGAACACCCATCTATGATCTTTCATACTTTCCCAGTGTATTGGAATCTATTTTGGTCTGGTATGAAGGAGTTTCTGGTAGTTTTGGGATGGCGTTGGAGGTAGCGTTCATCGTCAATGTCACATATCAATGGTGTGGATCTTGTTCTTGGTCTTGGAAGTTGCATCTCGCGTTGGTTCTCTTCAGTTCTTGGGGTTCTTTTACCTTTGTTATTCTTAAATTTATGATGGACCTTCGATCTTGGTGGTGTGTTTTGGCCTTAGATGATGTTTGGTCTGGTGAAGGTTTGTATTGGATTATGTATCAGCCTTCGAATTCTTTCTTTTTTCATCATTTTTTCATGATATTTTAGTTTGGTTTTCATCCTCGTGACATCAGTAGTGATAAGAAAAGGTTTTTCTATTTGACTCTAATGTTGTTTTTGGTTTTTATGGTTTTGAATTTTCTGGTTGATCCCCCTCTAGTTCAATGGATTCTGGAAGTTTTTGGTTCATTTGGCTCTTTGGTGAAGTTTTTACGGGCACAAAAGTTATCATTTCGGCGACAAGGATAGTCAGGTCTTCGGCGGGTGGATCTCGACGGTGTTGTGGCTGACGATGGGAGACGAGAGTTTCATGGTCCGAGGATTGAGAAAAATCATTTCTCTATTGGGGGACCAAGGTGGTGGCATGAAATCTTTCATTTGAATTTTTAATGTGGTGAGTACTTTATAGCTGTAAAGTGAATTTTACTATTTTTTGAAGTTGGTTTGGGGACCGTGACGATGTCCTTGCATATTTTGTTTGAAATTTTAATTTTTTAGTAACCAAGAGTTTGAATGTGACTTTATTTTAATTTTTTGATGTTTTTTTTATGATTCTTGGCATTGGTTTTTGGAAATTTTATGGTCCCCACTAAGCCATAAAGTGGTTTTATATAAAATACAAAAGTAAAGATTTTCAGAAAAAGGACATGTAATATCAAATAAAAAAACTTATATCATTGCAAATTTGTGTGTAATAATGAGAAATTAAACGTAATATATATTTTATAATTATAAACATACAATATATAAATATGGATTGAGATAAAGTATAGGAAATATTAACCCGATTGAGTAGGAATTACCAAATGATTCTCATAACAAAGTGGGTTTGGGATGAAAACCTATTGATCCTGTTGGGCTTGGGATAAAACCTATATACCATAATGGGCTTAGGATACTACCAAAATTCCCTCTTAGGATAGGGATACTACCCATCTATCATCTTGGGATTAGTCTACTACCTGTGCACTATCTTGGTCTTGGGATACTATTTGCATACCCTCTTGAGATTGGTCTACTACCCATATAACCTCTTGAGCATGGGATACAATATGTATAACCTATTGGGTTTGGGATAATCCTCATATATACCCATGGGGTTGGGATAATACTATTTCATACCGTTTTTATTGGGATTATCCTCTCATACACCCTTTATCTTGGGATAATCTTATCCCATACCCTTTGGCTTGGGAAAATCCTGTTGTGTACCCATTTAAGATCATGTGTTATAAAATTTACCAATTAATTTAAGGTAATTATAATACCCCACTCATCAATTATCCATACATATGTGCACCACTTAAAAATAATTATTCTTCACATCATTAAGAACCCATGGAAAGAAAAATGTGTTTCATAACATTTCCAGTTGGTATCACCAAAATTGACCTCAAGAATGTAAATGGTTAATACCCAAAATTCAATCATCCCAAAATATAATCTTATAATAAAATTTAGAGGGTGATTCATGAATAATAATTTCCAAGTAAATAAATCCTTTATAGATAAGGATAAAATATAATCAAAATTGTAAGAGTTTTTAGAAAATTATTTTATCTTTGGTGTAAAAGGATAAGTTACAGTTACTTTGAAAAGTAATTTTTGAAATGGTTAAGTGAAAACATATAAATTAATTTACTTTTAAAAATAACTTTCAATATTTAATCCTTTAAAAATAAATAAATATTTGAAAAAGGTTTAATAAAAAACTTGAAATATTTTACTTTTTAGAAACAATCTTCAATAATGGATCCTTGACAAGGAAATTAAGGTTTAAAAAAGGTGAAGTGATTTTTTAGAATATTTTACTATTAGAAAGAATGTTAAATAATAGATTTTTAAAAATACATAAATTATTTCTAAATATAATGTATATTGGAAGATAAAACATTTCATTTTGAAATGATAGAAATCATTTTAAATATTATGAAATACCTTTATTGAAAATCAACATCAAAAAAATAGGTAGTAAAACTTCCTATTGAAAAGTGGTAATAGAAAATAAGATTGTCACATGATTAAACACATATTTGGATTCTAAAATAATAAATGATTTTTTTGGAATAATGAACATACAAATGAAATAAAAACTATCATTAAAGGAGTTAAAATTTATCTTTAAAATGTTATAATTTTATGAGAAATAAATTCACTGAAAAAGAATATTTGAGTTAAGAAAATCATTTTCAATAGAGAGAAAAGTTGAAATGTATTATGAAATAGAAAATAGAATAATTTATTGAACTCAGAATAATGATGCTCAAGGAACAACATTTTAAGTCAAAGATAGAAAATTTGAGTTAAAGAAATCCCTTACAGATATCATAATTCTTAAGTAAAGAGACATTTAGAAGGAGGTTTATGTGGTAGAAATGTAAATCCCTATAAAATAAAGAGGAAATGGAACATAATAAAATTCAAGTGAATAATATGCCTGTTAGGTCTATTTTAGGTACCCTAAGAGGGGGGTGAATTAGGGTGTTCCCAATTTAAAACCTTTTTACTGATTTTCCATTAAGGCACTTATTCAAACATGTGCATAAACTATGTTCAACCAATAACTTGACCCTTAACCCCATTGAATTCATGTGAGAATGATGATATGTGATGCATGATAGTAGATATATATTTTTACTAGGTTCACACACACTAGGATACTCTAAGGATCATGCTATCGATATTGTGTTTATGCACTAATTAACAAATTGGTTCGCAAATTATTGTGGTTATAAGGTTCTGAGTTGAATCATTACCACCAAAGAATCACTTGCCCCAAATGGCCTGAAGGCCTTCTTTTTTTATTTTATTATGGATAATATCCCTTTTAAGGGTTGAAGGGGAACCCGAACATGACCCATGGGCCCAAGGCCCAAGGCCCAACAAACCTGTAATACATGACCTGAAGGACCAGAGGCATACCATGCCCAATACATGACCCATAGGCCCAACCCACTTGAACTTCCCCTCCCCAGCTTTCTACATCATTGATCACCGAGCTCCCCACCTTGCATTACTGATCGGCTAGCATTTCCCTGTACAAAGCTGCACGGTGCCTGGTCCCAATGGTGGCAGCCACACCCTCTCATTCTTCCAATCCGGTTAGCTCTACATCTGGTGGCTGTTACTCCTGTTGCTCTGATCCTCTTATAGATTTGTAGTTCTCTTCATCTTCAGCATCATCTAGGATGAATACATCCTTAGTTCTGAATGAATGAGCTGGTGAACTCCTATACACTAATCCTTCACATGTTTTCTATGAACTTCCAGTTCATATTTTTTTTACTCTATCTAGAAAAAATAGGGAAATTTACTACTTCAATGCACTATAGTGATTCATATATTTTCACCCTACTGTGATGTAATAACACCTTCCCATCCAGGAAAACTAGATCTTTAGAATGATATAGGTTTCTATTTTCCTTAACATTCTTGTTTTGAAAGAAAATCTTTTCAAAATACCTTCTTATAACCTCATGGATGTGTTGATGAAAACTCATAGAGCCCTATTTTTCCCTTTTCAAGGATCTATCAATGAATATTGATATATTATTTTTTTTCTCTCTTCTTCCTCCTTTTTTCTTCTCTTTTGTTATTGTAAAAAAATATATCTCCTCTGAGATCTACGTTTTATTCTTAGATCGTATTGAAAAAATTTCAACATGAAGTGTTTTTTCATTTTCCAAAAAAGGAAACTTAAGAATACTTCCTATACAATTACATAATGAAACTGACGGATGGCCTCTTTTTCAGACGGAGCTCTTGGCGTCTAGGGTTTCCATCTCCTCACTTTCTTCTTCCTTTCCTCTCATGACCCTCTTTCTCTCCTCTATTCCGATCCATCCTAGTGGCAGACTTTCTCCCTTATCTTCTTCATCGTCATCTATGGTGCTCCTGAGTTCCCTTTCTTAGTAGTTTAGGTTTTATACCTTCTCTCTCCCCTGCCACTCGCGACAATACTTCTCTTCCTCTTTGTGTTGATGCTTCTTCTATCCTTTCTCTTCCTCTTATTGATCTTTATTTTTATTCTCGTATCTGACTCTCTCCTTTTGTGACCTGCGTTTTCTTATTTTATCCTCCTCCCTTCTATCTCGATGCTCTCGGTCCTCCTCTCCGATTCCGAATCTCACGACGTTCTCAGTTATTATTCTTTTCACTTTTTATCTCGCTGGTCTTTGTTTCGCCCATGAAGGCTTGAAGATGATGCTATCTTGATGGGAAGATGGCGCTCGGTCAGTCCCGACTTGCTGTGGATGTCTCATTCTCTCTTTCGCTGCTCTGGCTTCCGGGTCCTTTGCTTCCTCCTAGGTCGGCCGAGTGCTATGGATTCCAAGGAAGTTTTGGGATTTGTTTTTGGGAGTGATGGGGTGTTACAGAAGGCACATCATGTGGCTGCATTTTCCCGTTCCTGGGGTTCTTTCGCTGATGTTTCTTCATTTTTTTGATTCTGAAGCTATTTCTGTTTTTGGTTTGATATTTCCTTAAGTCGGCGACGAATGTTCTAGATCCTGTTCTAGAAATGGTGGGGCTTTGTTTTTGTTGGGAGATGTGTGACGATGATGGTGGTCATCAGTGGTGAAATGGTTATCTTCCTCTGACATCGATGGTCTATGGTGACCTTTTATAATGTTTGTATGGTGGAAAAGTTGGAGTTCTAAGATGGTGATATGAGGACAGCGGCGGCGTCGATATCCGACATTCTCCGGCGATCTATGGCAACTGGTGCGGTGGTTGAACGACGCTTTGATGGTGGTGATATGATGAATATGGTGACTCATGATGATAAGGCCGACGACTTGATTAAGGCTGACATGGGTGATGGATCAGGATCTCAATGGGAGTTGTGTCTTTTGAATTTTGAACTGTGAATGTGGTTTTTGGTTCCCGCCTGATGGTGTTTAGGTTACCGTGCAGCTTTTGAAAATCTATAAAAGAAAAAAACTTTCAGTCAACCATAATTAAACTCCATTTTTTAAAATATCTTTCTAGATTTCCACATGATGGAAAAAATGTATTGAAAATACATAAATGTCATTTGGACATTGAACCTCACACTTTTCATCACCCTTTATCCTTGGAATGTTATATGAAAAAACATTATCTTGCACTGTCCATGATCTCCTATTCTTTGTGGTCATGGAATCCCAGCTTGCAGTGTGAAACATCCACTAGAAATATTAAAATTTAATTTCACTTCACCTAAAAATTACTTCTTCTTTATGATCTCAGATCATAGATCCCATTTAGAGTTCCCTGATGTTTAAAATCATTCAAAAACTATCCAAGATTCATCTTATGTGATTTCATTATTGGACGATGACTCCAGAAAATATATAATAAATCCCTTACATCACTGAAAAATTCCTTACATCATCAGAATTTTCCTACATGAAAAAATGTAGGTAGGAATATTCTATTAAATATCCATATTTGGATATATAGGTCTCAATGTTCCCTTACAGAGAAAAAGTTTCATACAAGGATACTTACATAAAAGAATTTCCTTATGAATATTTGCATATGTGGTCTGCTCCTCACTGATTTCCCTTATGAGGGATTCATATACATGATCTATTCACACTGCCAAATTCACACAAATCACCAGATTTTTGTACATGAACCTACTTATATAGATATATTTATATATGAAAATATTTTCATATGTAGAATGTCACATAGCCAAATTTCCTTACACAATGGAAAATGGTATGCAGAATTTGCTTATGCCACCTAAATTCCCTTATATCGAACCTTTATATAACCAATTTTATGTATGAGGAGATTTGAAAAATTTCATGTGTAGGAAATTCCATATATGGGTGTCACAAACCCCTACCTATGAAGGTACTCCTTTTGGGATAGAAATGAAGGAATATAGATAATGACCCCCGAGTCTCACTTTCATTAGGCCTCAGGTTGGAGACTAACACTGAGGGTATATAAAATATCACACTTGGTAGGAATTACCCTCATAATAAAAGTAGGATCAGTAGATAGAATGAAAAACAACCATAAAATACATCACAAAAAGAGAAAGGAAAACCCAAAACCACTCCACATTGCATTTATAAAGTAAACAAATACAAAGAGTCTCCAAATAAGTACATAGAATAATGCCCTAAGGTAGAAAATTAGTAAGAGATCTACTGTTCAGGATAGTATTGTCCAGATCAGTCCCCAAAATCCCATGGAAACCTGAAAAATAGTTTGTATATATATAGGGTGAGTATAACATGAATACTTAGTAGGATCATACCCAAGGTCTCTCATGTACATGTGAAAAAAAATTCTATTGCACCAGTCGACAAACAACAAGACCAACACATGTCTAAATAGGTCAACTAACCAATCCCATCCTCACCATGACCCACTCACCAAATAAAAAAATCCAAGTATAATAACATAATATGAAATATATTGACAATAAGGGTACCACACACTACTTTCCCATTGATTTTCTGCTCTCACCCCAACATCATACATCCTGGTGCTCCCGTACCTTCTATATAATCCTTCCTAGAGATACTTGGGAAACTGTGTCAGGACAAGAACCCTATATCTAACTTTACATCACATCCAACCCAATGAAACCTTCACAAGAAAATCGTACCAAGAACCCCACATGAAACTTGTCATTGGATTGTCATCCTCCCATAACCAATGTCGTAACCAAGTTAGTAGGGTATGATAAATAATAATTACATCAACCTCATTCCCTCCTCCTACCATGCATGAACCCTCCTATGAACCACCTCATCAATCTCATCAACCAAACCATAAGTGAACTATATCCATAATCCATCAAATCCGGAGTGTATGAACCTTTCCTAGAATAGAGATTGGGGAAGAGGGGGTAACCAACCATCTATCCTAAACATCTAGGATATTTGGAAAACACCCCAAAACATTTTAGTGTCAACACATAGTTCTTAACGTGGGTGTGGTGCATAAAGAAATCACAATGAAAATGAAATATATAATATTCACACACAAACACAAGAACAACCTATGGGTTCATAACAAGGGTACCTACCCAACTCACAACATCACTACAAGGCCTCACAACCTTTTACACTACCGTTTACACCTCTAAATGTATTAAACCACACACGAAAGATGAAAACTACAAGCCACATTCTATATTTCTCTTCAGGTTAACCCATTTCCAGATTTTACCATTACCAACCAAGTTCATTTATTCAATCCTATTCATTTCATATTTAAAAACAATACTTCGAAAAAACTTCAATAACACTTCCCATTTTAATTAAAGAGTTTATTATATATTCAAATACACACTATTTCAGTTTCATAATTAACATTTCATTCCATCACTACTAGGAAACTAGAACAACACAACACAACATAAAAAATCCATCTTCCTCAAGTCAATAATCCCTATGTCTCCACCGCAACACATCACAACCACTACACATCACAACCACTGCACATAACAACCATCACACACCACAACCACTGCATGTCGCAACCACCACACATAAAATTTATTTTTTAACAAGGATTTTCATATTATTTATTTCAATATTTTCAAGGGAATTCTCACACAAATATGAGATTCCATGGGCAATAAACTTATTATCTAGATATACATTCTTAATAATTCTCAAGTGTGGTGAGTCAAAAAAATAAGTACAAAAATTTTCACCAATTTCTATAACCACAATAACATAACATAATCTCAACATAATCTAAAGTAGGAAAGAGTAGAAAACATGATCACTCATATAGTAAAATCATACGAATAATTAAAACTCATGTAATTTCTTCCCTTACCCTTAAATTTTAGTTAAACCAATTAATTATCTTCATTAAGCTGGTGAATAATATCAACCTAAAGGAAGGAAAAAGCATGATATTTACACATGTACATATAAATGAGGAAAGATGAAATATCCCCTACCTAAATTGAATCTTAAATGAGAAACTCAAAAAAAAAACAATGATCCACCACTACCAATATCGAATGAATCACTATCAAATCCTATGCATAGAAAGCCTCCATAAAAAATCACCTAAAATAGAGGAGAATTTAGACCACAAAGATATTTGGATAAAATAGAAAGAGAGGAATAAAAGGAATAGATAATTATACCTTGATTCAATGGAATATAATCTGAATGATACAAAATGAACCAAGGGGTTCAAAACACTAAGGGAGGAAATTGGAGTGGGGGGGGGGGGTGAATATGGTCCATCAAAAGGTTTAAGGAAGGTTTGAAACTCCAAAAAGGCGCAATATGACCTCATATTTATAATAAAATTCTGCTAGACTCCACCACATGTAGGGAATTACCAAAACTCCCATGGAGGGTCCGATTAGTGTGTAATCTAAAGCCCTCAAATGAGATCATATTTTTTACACTAGTTTTAAAATGATATTTCACTACCACCATGACCTGGTCCATGACGTGGTCTAAGTGATGGTGGTTCTTCCATCTTCTTCCATATTCAGATTCAACACCCTAGAACCCATCATTTTATCATTTTACCCTCACCATGCCCAAGGCTACACTGTGGTGAGCCTCTTCTATCCATTTTGGACAGGTTCCCCCACAAGGATCTATGCCCAATGCCATTCCCTCAATGGGAATTTTAGGGCAATCCATGGTGAATAAAAAAACTATCGATACAAAACACCCAACACCATTCTTTTCTTTGGGAGTGATCTCATAACCCATTTTTCAATGAAGCATACCCAAGAAAAAACACCATTTATAATGGATTCCCAACTGTTTCATGAGCCATGATGTTCCTTAAAAGGCCAAAACACCACCTCAAGCCTCCACATCACTAGAAAAATCTCCCACATCATCTCCAAGCCTTGAGAAAAATGGGAAGGAAATAACAGGAAGGTTAAGACCATTACATTAGATAAATCTCAAACAATTCTTATCCTCATGAATAAAAATGATCCTAGATCACATAAAATAAGGGAAGGGTATCAAAAACCACCCATCAAGATACATATCAAGGATCTCATTACAATTGAAACACTACCACTAATCACACCAACATTAAGACACCTCTTTTCAACATAACCATATAAACCACCATTCCAACCTCTATACATCCCAAGGCAATAAATATCACAACCTCACACAATATGACTCCAAGATCACAAATCAAGGAAAACCGCCCTCGATATCAAGATATTGTCCACTTTAGGCAGCACTAAATCACTAGTATAGTATAAAAATGTATCATAAACACAAAAAATCTTGATTTGGAAGGGGTTATCACCTATTTATATACTGGTAGTCATAACACATATCATTAACAACAAAAAGTCACATTTCATAAATTAAAAGATTCAAGCATCACATCATCCAAGAGAAATAGTAAAAGAAAAACTCAAAACAACTAAGGGTATTAGGAACACATATACATATAACACTCCAAGTACTCTTATATAAGACACCATGCCTCCACAAAAAATAAACCAAAGGAATGGTTCACCCACACATTTCCTTCTCCCAATGATTCTGGATCTCTACTAGTCACTTCATGAATGATGCTTCATCCTTGATATCCTAATTTGCCTCGTTAATGACATGAGAGTCTTCATGAAGATATTAATGAATCTATGATACATAGAATATGTCATGGATATTGTCTATATGTGAATGAATAACCAAATGACATTTCACCATTCCAACACACTCCAATACATTTAAGGGTCCCACGAACTGAAGAAAAATATTAATCCCCTACCAAATATCCACTACCCTTAATGTAGAAAAACCATTAAGTACACTTGGTCTTAGACCTTGAAATCCAAAAGTCTCCTCCTATTATTGTAATAATATTTTTCCTATCTGACACCATTTTCATCCTCTCATAAACCACTTGAACCTTATCTATTGTTCTTTACACCACATCAGGACTGAGAACTGATGTCTCTCCAACCCCAACCGAGCACAAAAAGGATGAAAATACCTCTCAAAAAATAATAATAAAATGGGGACATACCAATGGATAAGTGGTAGCTGTTGTTATAAGAAAACTTAAACATAGAAAAATGCTACACTCATGATCCGCCAAAGTCTATAATGCATGACCACAACATATCCTCATGATTTTGGATGGTTCACTCCATCTTCCCATCTTCATGAGGGTGGAAATTAGTGATAAATCATAACCAAGTACCAGAAGCATGTTGTATTCATCTCTAAACTCATAAGGTAAAAAACACTATGATCTAAGAAAATGGATATTGGAACTCTATAAAAATACAAAACTTCATCCACATTTCACCTCACTAAAACATCCATGGAACCCGACTCATTGATTATAAGGAAATGAATTTAATTCATCAGACAATCCCCAGATAAAATCATATCCTCCTTGAGATTATGGTAAAACTATGATGAAAACCTTTTAAATTTAAACCCACTTCCACTCTATAAAATCTAGGGGATGAAAAAAAACCACCTAGAACACAATTTTATTCTTTTACCTTCTAGAAAATAGACATCAATCCATAAATTATACCATTTAATATTTCTCCATGACCACCAAAGCTCCATCCTCAGACCATGGTTGATCTTAGACACTCCTGGGTGCACTGATAAAGGTGATTTTTGAAACTCAGGGAAGAATACCTACTATATCTCCACTGTAATGAATAACCTCACCAAAATGAATATCTACTCCCAACTATCCTCTGAATATCCCCATAGAGTATCAGTATGGAAAACTCATTTTCCACCACCTCTACCCATGAGTCTCCCCACTAAGAGTCCTCTAACTACTAAATCAAAGTATACTATACATTAATATGAAATAATAAACCTCCTATATCATCTATTTTTTCATCTAGATACATGGACACCAACTCTTCCATTGCCTTACAAGAACCCCTAAACTCTTAGAAAATTTTCCTCTATGACTTTGTTTTTAGTGAGTCAGCCAACAAATTCCATTTTACCAAGGTGTAGAAGATATTAAATTCATAGTCATTAAGAAACTCCATCCCCATCTATTCCCACAGATTAAATTCACCCTAAGAGTATATATACCTCAATTATATGTGATCAGTGAAGACCAAAAAATAATTATCTGATGAGTAATGTCACCAAAAATTTAGTAAAAACACAAACATTTCTTGTTCTTGATCATGGGTGGAATAGTTACACTCATGGGGATGTAACTTACAGGAAGCATAATAGATCATAAACTTTTTCTATATCAATACACATCCCAATACCGTATGAGAAGCATCACAGAAAACCTAAAACATCACCCCTTATTTCAGAAAATGAATCATTAGATCACTGATCAATCTCATCTTTAGATAGTTAAACATTTCTTGACATTATTTAGTCTAGATAAACGCATAATATTTCCTAGTTATAGATATTATCAGGGCCACAATCTATGATAAATCATACAAAAACATCTAGTAATAACCTAAAAGATTGAGGAAACCACAGACCTCTACCACATTATTAGTTTCTATCCGAGAAAAAACTACCTCAATCATTGATGGGTCTATGAATACACCCTATTAGGGCACCACATTCCCATAGAAATTCACATCCTGAGTCCAAAAATTAAACTTAGAAAACTTTCCATAGAATTAGTGGTGTCAAAGGACCTACAATAAATATATAAGACGATCAACATGATCCTCCTTTGTAATTGATGAGAAAGACAAAAAAATATTCCAAGAACTCACAAAACATAGATTTCATGAGCCCCGTGAACATAGATGGTGTGTTCTTGATACCAAAAGACTTGACCACAAACTTGAAGTTCCCACACTAGAATTAGAAGGTAGTATTCATAAAATAAACCTTGTTCACCTACAACTGATGATATCCAGACTAAATATCAATCTTAGTGAATCAACTAGATCCTCTAAAATTGATGAGAATATCTCTAGTCTACAAAATAGGGTAGAGATTCTTGTTTTCCACCTGATTCATCCTTTAGTAGTCTACAAACAACCTCAGACTACCATTCTTCTTATCGAATAACACTAAAGCACCCCATGAAAACCCATTAGACCAGATAAAACCCTTTTATATTAGATCATCTTCTTGGATCCTCAAATCCCACAACTCATAGAGTTTTATCCAATAATGATCCATCGAAATCAGATAGACACCTCACTAAAACTCTATCCCAAACTCGACGTCACGTCAAGGGGTAGTGTCATAACCTCCTTAGGGAAAACATCCATAAATTCCTCAACAACTCTAGGATTATCCACCATCACAATGTATAATGAATTATCTGACAACTATTCTATAAATTATAGAGGGATTTAAACATCTACTTCCCATTTAAAAACCTCTCTTACCAATAAAAACAACATGATGACCATTCACATTCGATAATGTAACCTTCCTCTAGAATCAGTTAATTACCACATGCATGAGATATAACCAATCAATGTTGAGGGTGACATTGTATGATTGTATCTATATAAGGAAAGGACCCCAACATGAGTTATTCTACCCCATCATCAGTCTACATACTTGGTTCACATTAAGAAATATAGTCTAGCCTTCGACTAGCATAGTCAAAACTAGAGGCAAGATAAGAGTCTCTAAATCTATTAAAAAACACAAACTAAGGTGGGTGAAACAAACAAGTGTGAGGATATTTAATCATATAAGAAAAAAGGGTATATAACAAGATGATAATACCTATAATGATCTCTATCCCCTCCAGTAATAGAACCTCCATAGAATGAAACTATCCATATCCATATCCCCTTTCTCACTACTGATGGTCAACCCTACCACCATGCTCAGTCTAGGGTCCATTAAAATGAGGGATATCCTATGGTCAAGAATTGCCCGCCCAATCTCCTCTAGGTAGAGAAAAGAACTTCTACCCATGCTTTTGAAATAATCTCATCGATGGTTGTTAGTGAGGTTGATACTGAACCTAACCACCTCCACTATATTGAGATTCTAAAACCACTGGGCCCTGATTCTAATGTTGGCCACGACCCCCAAAGAGTTAATACATTTTTATAAAGACCCTATGAAAAGAACGACTGATACTATACAAAGAAGGATAAAAAGAATTTCTGAGTTTGACTCCTCACTGGTCAAAACCACAAAGGCCCTAGTTCCAAAGATTTACCACTAATAACTCTTCTACTCAAGGAACCATGCTGGTTCTCCTCTCATTATAACCCTCCTCATGAGTGAATACACTTAGTAACATCCGTCTTCTTCTAAACCTATAAATATATCATCAATGTAAAAGGAGAGACTATATAATGGATTGAAGGGTAGAGTGCCTCCTCAAGAATCCTTTCACAAGAATACTCATTAGGGAAAAGGTTAGGGGAGAAACATAAAATATCCTTGAACTTGATTCCAATATCTCACTCTAACACACTCTCCTACTGAATAGAAAGAGGATCTTTCCTATTCACTACCTTCATGGTCAATGATAGGAACTCTAATTGAAACACCTTATGGAAGTCAACCCAAGAAACATTCAACTCCTTTCACTTCCTGAGATACAATTTCCATTACCGATGAACTGCAACTCTCATCTGGCTGGCTGCTAATGGGACCCAATAGTTTACCCGAGCCTAAATAAGACTGAATGAAATATCAATATCCTCCAACCATCACTCTGTATCTCAGTTAGAGACACTTCCCTCATACTTCACTAATGATTTCTGCTAAAAGAAACCCAATAAAGTTTTTAAATGATCAGTTTCCTCAACTAGGTTAACCCTATGATGGTCAATTGTGTCATAATTCTAAACTTCAATAGCCTAAACCAGATGCAGATGAAATCCATGTGCCATAAAAGGAAAATTAAAAAAAATATTATCTAATACTAATAATATATAATTTTACTAAGTTCTTTTAAATTAATTCATTTTAACTACCCAATACCACCAAATTTAGACAAGAAAAAAAACAATCATGATGCATATACCTCTCTTATGTCTATACACTACAATTGAAACCACATCACTTGGTCATTTTTATACTCAAGGTCTTTTCATTGGATCATGGTGGGCCATAAAATCCTATGTCCTAGCCACTCTCCCTATCCTAATTCATTCACCAATATGAACTAGAACCATCACCCTACTACCCCATGAGATCCTCAAAGTGACTAACTCTAATCTCCATCATATCTATCAATGAAAATCCTATGATACGACTCTATCAGGACCAACAACCTCTAAAGTTACCTCTCATGGGATGAAAATGAAGGGAGATAATTTTCCATGATTTCCACATTAAATAGGCCCCAAATTGGTGTTTAGCACTGAGGGTATATAAAATATCACACATGGAAGACATTATCCTCATAATAATAGTAGGATTTGGAGATATAATGAAAACCACTAAGTAAATCCATCACATAAAGATAAAGGAAAACCAGAAACCATCCCATAATGCATGTATAAAGTAAAAAAAAAGGAATCTCCAAATAAATACCTAAAAGAAATTCCTAAGAAAGTGACTCAGTAAAAAATACACTATACCATCTAGTAATTTCAATCCCAGTCCCTAAAATACTCTTTAAAATAAAAAAAATAATTTGTATATACATGGGGTGAGAATAACATGCATACTTAATAGGATCATACCCAAGGTCTCTCATAAACCTATGAAAAGAGTATACTATTTCACCAGTGGATTAAAAATAGGTCCAACACACACCTAAATAGGTTAAATAACCAACCCCATAATCACTATGGCCTGCCCATCAAATAACACATCCAAGTATAGTAACATAATTTGAAGAATATCGATAAAAGTGGTACCTCACACCACTTTTTCACTAATTTTACACTCTCAAACCCCATTATAATATGTCTTGGAACTCCCATACCTTTTGTATAATCCTTCCCAAAGACACCTAAGAAACTGTATCATTACAAACCCCCCACACACAACTGGACATCACATCCCACCCAAATACACATGGGAAACCATATTGTACCAAGAACCCCATATGCAATTGGTCATCACATCCTCATCCTCCCATAAAAACTCCCATTACCAAGTTAGTATGGCATCATGAACATGAAGGACATCAACCTCATTCTCTCATACTACAATGTATGACCCCTACTATGAACCACCCCATAAATCTCATTACCAAACCATAAGATCACTATATTCATGATCCATCATCACCCATTCATAAGAACCTTTCATAGAAGAGAGGGTAGATAAGAGGATATATTCATCCATCTATCCTCATCGTCTAGGATATTGGTAAAAAACCCCCCAAAACATTTGGGAGTCATCACATAGTGTTCGATGCAGGTGGGTTTCATAAAGAAATCAAAAATGAAAATACAATATATAATATCCACACACATAGAAAATCCTAACCTATGGGTTCATAATATATATAACACCCCAACTACAACATCACTACAAGTACTTACAACCTCCACCACTACTGCTACCACCTCTAAATTAATTACACCACACATGAAAGCTATAAAGAAAAATCCACATTTCATATTTATTTTCAGTTTATCCATTTCTATATTTTCTAATTACCAACCATATTACTTTAGTCAAGACCATTAATTTCATTCCTAAAAAAATTCAACCACACTTCCCGTTTTAATTCAAGAGTTAATTATCCATTTCAATCCATGTCATTTCAATTTCTTCATTAAAACTTCATTCTATCAATACCAATAAACTAGAATAATATAACAAACCAAAACACAAACAATGCATCTTCTTGAATTAAAAAAGACCCTTATCTTAATAACCACACATTACAACCACCACACATCACAACCACGACACAACACAACCACTACATATCACAACCACCACACACCACAACCACTATACTTCACAACCACCACAAATCAAATTTTAGTTTATCAAGGTATTTATTCATATTTATTTTAATATTTTCAAGGTAATTAACACACAAATAGGAGATTAATTGGGAAACTATTTTATTATCTATATATACATTCATATAATTTTTCATGTGTGGTTAGTCAAAAAAAACACAATAAGGTTCACCAATTTCAATAGCCACAATAATATAACATAATATCAATATAATACAAAGCTAGAAATAGTATAAAGCATGCTCAACCATATATAAAAATCGTAATAATAAGTAAAAGTCATGTGATTTCTTCCCTTTACCTTAAATTTTTGTTAAACCAATTAATTATCTTCATAATACATTGTATAGTGTCTACCTAAAGGAAGTAAAAAGAATGATATTTCCACATGTACATATAAAGTATGAAAGATGAAGGATCCCCTACCTCAATTGAATATTCAAAGAGAAACACACAAAAATCAAGTATCAACCACCACTGATATCGAAGGAATCAACACCAGATCCTATGCATAGAAATACTCTATAAAAAAACACACAAAATAGAGGGAAAATTACACTATAGAAATATTAGAATGGAAGATAAAGGTTGTAAGGAATAATAGGGAAAGAGAAGGTTACATTGGTTCAAAGAAATCCAATCCATATGATTGAAAATTAAACAACAGGTTCGAAACACCAAAACAGGTGACTGGAGTAGGGTAGGATGAATATGGTCCAACCAAGGGTATAAGGAAGGTTAGAAACTTGAAAAAAGGGGGCATACGCCCACTAATTTATGAGTAAAACCTGATAATCTCCATCACGGTGTAAAGAAGATCCAAAAAACCCATGTTGGGTCTGATAAATGCGTGATCTGAATCCATCATGTGAGATCCTATTTTTCTACTCATTTTAAAAACAAGATTTGACTGCCACCATGGCCTGGACCATGGAATGATCTAATACATGGCGGTTATTCTGTCTTCTTCCATGTCCCGACGCCACACCCTAACACCCATCTACTATGTATTTTACCCTCATCATGCCCAAGGATACTACATGCTGATCCACTTCTATCCATTTCAAATAGGTGCTCTTGTAAATAATGACTCCCAATTCCACACCCTCACAGGGAATTTCAAGGATTTTTATGGTGCATAAGTAGAACATTGGGCCAACATGCCTAACACCATTCCTTTCCTAGGGAATGGTCTCTGTGTTCATTTTTCACAGGAGCATACCAAAAAAAAATCCCTCCAAAACAACTTTCTAAACTATTTTAAAAGCTGTGGTGTGCCTTAAAAAATCAAAACACCACCTCAAGCCTTAAAATAACTACCAAACTCTCATACATCCTTGAAAGCCTTAGAAAAAATACACAGGAAAGGATTGAAAGGTTTGGAACATTACAATGGGTACTTATACAATTTCTATATTTCTATTACTATTTCAAATTTGAACTAAAATTTTTCCATTTATCTTTCCCATGACTTGAGGCTTTTATGAATCACCCCATGAACATTTACAAGGGATTTAACATGACATTATTCATTTATACAATCATTTTATCACCATAACAATCTTCATGCACCACTTTATCCACCTTATCCCTTTGTTAAAAAATCCAAAATGTATATAGATCAAGATACATCTATCAAAAAATCCAAACAAAACATTATCCACCATGTTAACAATTAAAATAAACTTAGGGGAATCCAAAAATATCTCCATTATTTCAAAAAAATACATTAGGCTACGTCCAAACCTCTTGTAAATAAATCCAACACTCACTAATGGGTGTCCAACAATCCCCCCTTTGGATTTTTTTTGACAATACTCTCCATGATACATAATCTCCCCCTTTTCAATGAAATAAAAATAATCCAACTATGAGTAGATTTTATCTTTTATTTTCTCACCATTAGGGTGTGATAAAACATGATCTCCATTCATTATAATCTTATCCTTTTTTCATCATTTTCTACCCTTTTGAAAGGGATATTTTTTTCCAACTTTAGATTAAGAGATATTGATCTACCCCTTTTTCATTTTTAGGATTACTCAATATTTTTCTCCCCTTTAATATCTGGGAAGAAATTCAACTCCCTCTTTTTTTCAAGAGGGGTTACTAATGCGATTCAATTATCCCTTTGATACAAATATCCACCTCAGTGTATGACCTAAGGATCAAAGGTACCCCACACCCCCTGATACCAAATACAGGGACTGACCAAACCCCTTCAAATCATGTTTTTTAGGAGAGGTGTTTTCTCATGGGATTATTTTTTCCATCATTAAGGATGGAGAAATATTCCCCTACTCTTACCATATCCACCATTATCAAACCACTTGATCCTGTAGTATCACACTTTTTCAATTATATTGATGAGACTAAATTTTTATTCACTTATAGAAAAAACCTTTTACTCTTTGTACCAATCTGAACTTCAAATTTCTAGTTGATATTCCCAATTGAAAAATTTCATACACAACTTAAATTGATCAAGAAATTCAATGAGTAGATTTACCACTTAGAATTTGGGCTATCAAAAAAATTCTATAAGACTACTGAGTTAGAGATTCATGAAGGAAAAATGATTTTATATGAAAAATACCAAAGTTTTCCATGTAACCCATGATTTTATAAACATTCTATAAGATTATTTTTTCCAATTTCCCAAAAAATTCCACGTCTTTTTCTCTTCATAGGTTTCATATTGTGAAATTGAGGCTTAATTGCCTTTACAGATCATATTTATCCCTCCATATCTTCATATTCTGATACCAATTATTGTTTCACAATATGTGGGTTCCACTTATTGGGAAAAAATATTTAGTTCAGCAGTAATGGGTATCTAGTAAATAGAGATAACTAATACCAAATGTTAAGTAAGTAAAAAACAGATAATCATGAAAAATGATAATGATGCTTCTTCAACTTAGGTCCATCCTATTCACTTTAGGGGTATTATACCACTCATTTTAAGACCTAATACCCCTAAAATTAACTTAGATTCTACATAATACATTTGAAAACTTATATAAGGTCATGACACATCTTTCAACTTCATTTTAGTATCTTTTTCTTGTCCAAACTGCTGAACACCTCAAGTACCTTTTAGATTCTAGATTTTCAATTCTCTTTTAGAAGGAAACTTTTAGGTGATCTTGATTAGTAAAAAAATTTCACTCGACACTTATGGATAGGTGAAGTTTATCCTTGACCTCTTATTTATGCCTTATATCAACTAAAGGCTCGAAATAATCCAAAAAATCCACTAGTTTCTTACATTTTTCAGTTCTTGATAGATTTTTCATTCAACATCAAACCATGTGATTTTCTAGCACAACTAACCCATGGATTGTATCTTCCCCATAAAACTTCATCAACTAAAAAATAGTTATAAAAAATTTAATTCATGGGGAGAGGGTTACCTCAAACATACTCAAGTAGAGGAGTGGGGATGGTCATATTAGACCAACCCATTTATTAGTAGAGAGCTTCATTCATGTAACTTTTTACTCTATATTTTCTCCCATTATCTTATTGATGAAATTATTGGATAGTTCTTCCATATTTAGCCTTTTATTTTCCAGGGAATATTCTTTAACCATTCCATAATACACTTCATTCATGACTTACCATTATTCTAATTTCACTTATATAATTGATATATCCTATTAGTCATTTCATGAACACATTCTTTCATATCAAATGTATGTTATTTACTTTTAACCACTAAAATCACTTCTTTTTAGAATTATTATTATCACTATTATTTCCTTTATACATAAGGAAATTTTCATCTATACTTTGTTCTTTTACAAATTAATCTTCCAACTAAATCTATATGCATTTATATAATCTTCAATGAGAAATCTACTTATAAACTTCATCCTCAAGAGAATCCTTTAATGACTTTTTGACTGAGGTATCAATCACAATATTAATTTATTTTTCTCAAAGATAACTCCATGTCAGATCAATGGAATAATAACTCCTACAAAAATTCTCAAGGGACTCCAAGTGAATCCTCTATATAGGCTAGAAACCCATTATTAAACCTCTTAAATTTTTGACCATTAAAAAATGGTTTTTTTTCATTGTCTCCATTTGTGTAAGAACTTGAAAAACTTACTCTATGGTTGAAAACATAGTCAGAACCCAACCCTCTAATACAAATTGTTAGAAACCCTGATGGGGGGAGGGGTGAATCATGTTTTTCCCAATTTAAAACATTTTTATTGATTTTAAATTAAATATCTCATTTCCACCTGTGCATGAGATATGTTAAACCAATAACTTAACCATAAACCTCACAAAATTATTGTACAAATGTAGAGATGTGATGTATCTGAGGGCATAAATATTTTCACTTGGTTTAGCCTCACTAAGATACTTCAAGTTCAATGATATCAAAATTGTTTTAATGGACCAATTAACCACTAGGATCACTAATTTTGGTGGTAACGAGGTTATGGGTTGGATCATTTCCACCCAAGACTCACTAAATTTACAAGTTATAGGTTGGTCCACTTTCACCCATGGTTAGATTCCTCTGAAGGTTCACAAACACCTTCCTCTTACCTCACACATTACTCCAGGGTAGGAATCCCGAAAAGTTTGTAGACGTATAGGTCTCTTCATCACTAGTATCGTAAGTGATTAATGAAACCTATATTATAAATGGATGTGATGATGAAATCCTCTACACCACTCCTTTATAGGCTTACTGTGAAATTCATCTTCACAACATTTCCATATTTCCAGAACAAACCTAAAACTTCTCTAATTTACTGCACTCCAGTATTTACTTCCTCTTTACTATGTCACGATGTGAAAACTCGTTATCTTATAAGAAAACTAAAGATTTAGGATTGATAAAGTTCCTCTTTTCCTTTACTATATAGGTTTCAAAAAAAAAAATCAGCTGATCTCCCTTCTCCTCTTATCATGGATTTATTAATGAATATTGATTTATTTTTATTTTGTCTTCTTCTTACTCCTTTTTTTCTTTTCTTGTTTGGAAGATATAATGTCACCTCCGATATCACATTTTTTGTTCCTTGGTTCCATTTCTAAATATGTCGATTTGAAGTGATTTTCTATTTTTCAAAAATGAGAACTCAAGAAGACTTCCTATCTAATACCATACTAAAAATACTCTATTTTACAATATCTTTCTATATTTCCACATGACTAAGAAAATTTGTATTGTAAATACATAAAATTCATTTGGATAATACACCTCCACACCACTATCACCCTTTATCCTTGGAATGTTTCATGTAAAAACTCAATCTTCCATAATCCATGATTTCCTATAATTCTTCGTTGTGGAATCACTACCTAAAATGTAAAAACCTCTACTTACCATATGAATATTTCATTACACTTCACCTAAAAATTCCTTCTTAATTTTGGTCTTATATCATGGATCTCATTTTATATTCCCTGATTTTTGAAAGTATTCAAAAATATTTTAAGAATCATATTACATGATTTCATTATTGGCCAAAATCTTAAAAAAAATGCATAATAAATCTCATGCTTCACTGAGAAATACCTTATTTCACCAAAATTTTTGTATGTGAAAACACATATATTTGAAAATTCTCTTACATTTCTAGATTTGGATACATGGGTGTCCAAATAACCTTATGTAGGAAAATTTTCATACATGAATCCTTACATATCCAAATTTCCTTATACATATTCGCATACATGGTCCAATCCTCACTAATTTCTCTTACACGACATTCACATACACAATCTATCCATATAACCAAATTCACTTATGTTTCCCGATACGTGTACATGAAATACCTTACATATCTTGTGTCCCTTAAATTAGAATTCGTATATATGGAACATCATGTAGTCAAATTTCCAAATGTGAGGAAAATGGGTATGGAGAATTTTCTTGCACCACAAAAAATTACCTTACATAGAACCTATTTGTAGATGATTTTGTGTACATGGACCTTTGACCGAATTGAATAAATGGAAAATCTCATATGTGGGCACTTATACATTTTTTATTTCATATTATCTTTCATATTTCAACAAATATGCTTCCAGATTACTTACCCATGGCTTACGGCCTTCATGGATCATCCCATGAAATTTTATAAGTCTTGTAACATGGACTTATACATTAATATGATCATTTTTTATCCATTATAAGATCCATGAATTTTTTTTACCACATCCCCTATTTTACAAAAAAATATAACACATATATCAATCAAGCTCCATCTGTTAAAAAATCTAAACATCACCTCGACCACCTTGTCAAAAATTCCAATGAATAGAGGGGTATCCAAAAATCTCCCCATGTTGTCATAAGAACACATTAGGATGATTCCAGACCTCTTATAAAAAATAAAATACTCCAAAAAGGGTGTTAAATAGTACCCAACCTATCTGAAAATAAGTTCAAGAAGAATAAACATAACTTAATGAACAAGGATTGAGTTTCAAAAAAACCCTCACAACATCGTAATATTTGAATTGAAAATATTTGGAAGGAAGGAAATTGGATGGATTTTAAAATAAATTAATTTTTTTGAAAAATTATGATAAAAGAAATCCATGTCCAATATATACACTATAAAAAGTAATCAAGTGGTGAATATACATTATATCTCAATAAAGAAAAATTGAGATAAAAAACTATTATCTTGGATCCCGATTACTTCTGCATGTGTACCTAACATATTGAATAATTAAACTAAGTTCATGAAAAAATTTCTAAAGAACCTTATCCATCTATAATTCATTTTATAATTTTTATTTATTATCATTATTTATTTATTTATTAAGTAGTTTTCATTTATAGCAGTCACTTGAGGTGGTTCAATCGATTTCTTAGAAACTTCATCAGAATATTGATTGTGATAAAATTTGTTGTAAAATATCTTCATAATAACTATAATTTTATATATTTTTATCTTTTACTATTACATTAGCATATAATCTATATATTTCCATAGGTTTTATCAAAATGTAGTCAAATTTAAAAAAGTTCCCCGGTGTGTACATTTAAGGTGGTTAGGTTTACTATCGATGTTAATTATTGATATCACTTATAGAAGGTACTATATTATATTTAAAAATTATTTATATTCTCTTAAATATAATTAATTTATACTAAATAAATTTTTTAAAGTCATCCATGTTAATAGTATAAAAAATAGAACACGCTGTTCATGGAGGTGGTAGTCCACACGTACGCATGACGACATATTTATTATTGAATGGTTTTGGAAGAATCTAGAAAAGTGATATTACATTAGTATAATAAAAATTTAGAATATAAATAATAATAAAATTATTATAAATTTATGTATTATACTGAATTTGGCTTGGTATAAGAAGAAAATAAATAAGAGAGCTCAGTCGAGAACATTACCTTTCTCTTTGGATGTTATCCCTTGGGTAACACCTTATGGTTCCTTTTCTTGGTATTTTTTATAGACCAAGGATTATAGGAAATGGGGATATGTTTGATGAGATACTATATAATATTTTTTTAGATATATATATTTTTAATGGGTGGATAAATTTGGTGTAAGCGATCTCATTTTATAAGTGGAGGAAATGGAACTTTTGTAAATACCGAGGACCTTTCCAATGATGGAATGGAACTATTGAATTTTAAATGGATCCAAAAGTAGAAAATAATGAAATCATACACTTTTTAAGCATGTATCAATCCTTTTACCACACAATTTTAAAATTTTACCAATCGGTTTTTAACTTGGTAACTAGTTTTTACCAAAGTATTATATATTTCATTAAAAATACAATGTAGCCCTTCTTGAAAAATATTGATTTTATTGACCTAAATTTAATCTCAATATAATCGAATTTAGTCTCTAAATAAGTGATAATTAACTTTTAAATTAAAACATATAATATATATAAAAATCTTTTTTTAGAAAAATGATGTTTTAAACATTAAGTGTTCTTAATATTATAAAACATTAATTAATTATTAAATTAGTGATAATATATTTTTATATATGTTTAAAAATAATATAAATGTAATTATATAAAATATATCAATTAAATGTATTAGATAAAAATCTCTAAACATTAATAAAACAATTCTTTGAAAATAACCATTTTACCATTATCAGAGTTTTTAATTATTGTATTAGGTATCATATTTTTATGTATAAAATTTAAATTTAAATTATTAAAAAATATTAACATAGTGATCTAAAATATGAAATTTATTTTGTTAAATTTAATTTCTATAAGTGATAAAATTTAATTTTAATATCAGAAAATAGAAACAATTTTTAGAATAAAATATTACTTAGGTTTCCAAAATGTTAAACACTGGTTTTATAAATTCAACATATTATTTTTAAATGATTTTTATTTTAATATATATTTTATAGAAAAAATTTATTAAATAATTTTAAGTCATTATTTTATTATGATAATGTCATAAAAGTGACGGTATTAGAAAAATTCAAATTGTTTGACTATTCATCTAAAAATAAATTACTTTAGAAAAATATCAAAAATTCAGCCTAATATAATTTTAACATGATGAATTCAAAAATGAAATTTATTTTACTAAATTAAAATTATAAAATTATAAAATTTATCTTTTAAATGAAAATAAAATATACAAAGAAAAACTACTTTTCTTGAAAAATTCCCTTTTAAAACTTTAAGTGTTCTTAGTCCTATCATGTATTTATATATAATTGATGAATTTTTTTATTTAATAATAGTCTTCATATTCATAAAATTTATTAATAATATTCATCTAATATTTCATGAATCATTTTAGTTTGGTGAAATGTGTGAAACGAGTTATCAAATACATTAAATTTTTTAAAGGAAATATATATAGTAAAATCTTGGGGCATTATAATTTATACACTACTTATTATATATACAATATAAAATTTATATATAATTCATTTTTTAATTTTCTATCCCAATGGGTAAAAGAGGTTTCTTCCATGTATATCATTTTTCCAATGGTGTTTTCCTCTGATTCCAACTTCATGAACACTGGTTCAACATGTTTAACTAGGGGGAAGTTAGTAAAAATTTCAAGTTGAATGAAATTAAAAAAGTATGAATTTAAATAAAAAACCCCCCTTCAATCAATGTAGGTTAGTGTTTTTTCTCCTCATGAAGGTCTACTGGCCATTATTCTCTTTAATATACTCCCTACATTAAATTTTCAATGTGTTCAGATAACCCCATATGTACCTCAACATTTTAATCTTATTCGTTGTTTTCACTCTCTAGGGAAATACATGGGGTATCCAAATATGAAAATTCAATAAAGGAGGAGTTATTGATCAATTAATTTTCATTAAAATATAAAAAAATGAGTTTTAAAGTATATTATATCCCTATATTTGTTTGATTTACAATTATCCATCTTTAATTAGCACCTCTTAGAGGTATATGGTTAGAGTTTTTGGTAGGTAGTTTGATATCCCACATGTATCTTCACTGGAAGGTTTACTTTAGGAATCACTTCTAGAAATGAAAGAGAAAGTCTAGATAATAGATTTTAAGAAGTTTTTTCTTGACCTCCTCAAGTTCTTAAAATTAAAAAATCAGCAAGGAAATATCTTTCATAACTAGTTCTTATTCTTACTACTCTAGTTACTATTCATATGATTCTCATTGGTATTATTCTATCTAAGTCATATTTTATATTATATCATGGATTTAATCTCTTTGTTATTTAGACTGGGATTCTGTTGAATTATATAATTCTCCTTCTTGAATGCATGTGAAATTAGTCCTTTCATAATAATAATATGAATTTGTAGACATAATATATATAATAACTATTTTTTTGATTTTTTAAGAAAATAAATAAAAAGTATTTAGAATAAGTGAATTAAAAAGAAAATAATATACTTGGATCCCCAAAAATGGATTTTTAATTTGACACACCTATCCTGAGGTAGTAAAATAATATTATTTATTTTCTAATAGTGAAACACATCGGATGACTAGGGTCATCTCTCTAGGATCTAGTTTTGGAAAACATAGTATTCCTACCACTATTAATTTTTTGTGTATTTAAAATATTTTTTATTAAAAAAAATGAAATATATGGGGGTTTTGGAACTGCATAAAATTTAAAGGAAACAAATAAAAATGTATGTAAGTGTTAAGGGGAGAAGTCTCAGTCCTAGTGTGTACCAATAATATTCCTTCATTATCTATTATATATTGCCTAAATTTCATTTGATATCTAATCCCATCATAGTTGAGCTACCCTCCCCTACTTTGAGTATGAAATTTATCATGCCTATGAGGTATCTTTAGTATTCCCAAACTGACCTCATCTAATATTCATGAATGATAAACACACCTCAATTGAGTATATGACACCATCCAAGGGAGGGAATGAATGTTTGGTATGAAATGTGAAAATATTGAGAATCATGCCATAGAGAGGTAAAAAATCACCACACTATACCAAACCCCTCGCCTCATTTAAAACATAAAATAAACATCGAGAAATTAAAAGTTAGGATTTAGGAACATGGAGGGAACCTCCCCTAAGGATAAGTCTCAAGTTAATTAGTCATTATCATGAGTATTATAGAAAATAGTAAATTAAAAAAAGAAAATATGAGAGATATATAGATATAAATAAAATACCATTATTTATTAAAATAAATAAAGAAAATCATTTGCAACAAAAATAAGTGAAAACCCTATTTAAAATTGAATTGATAAGGGATAGGTTAAACACTCTCTATATTAAAGGGGAAAAATTATTTAAATATGTAGTATAGGATTTAGTAGGCTTCAAAATATGCATGGGATGAATTCCATGGATCCATGGCTCAATCGGTAGGATATTTCCTCATAGTAGTGAGCTTTGTGAGATTCTATTCTATATGGTTTTTAATATTTTCTTTGAGATTTTAAATTCCCTAAAAATCCATTTCTTCGAATTCTTAACCCCTTTAAATCTTCTTCACCATCATATTTCATTTTCCTATAATATATTAATTCATGCAGTCAACAAAATTTATAGAAATATCTTTATGGATGAGGATATTTAAATACATTCTACAAAGATTTAGTTAGAGTCTTGGATTATTGGAAGAATGCAGTGGAAAATGGTCCAATTCTTATGCATCATGATTTCTTACTAATCTATTCTTATAATTTTTGAAAGGATAAAACCTTCACATACCCCCTTCTGGTCTGAAGTAGACCATATCTATTAATTCTATGTAACCGTTATATACCAGTCATAAAATCTTAAGTATCAGATATTAGGTATAAAATATCATGTATAAGGTATATCCCTCAGGTGATAATGTAAAATATACTCATGTGAGGCAACCTTTACATATATGTCCTAAGAATTGTTATGTATGAGAATTTAACTCTTAAGTATAATCTTCATCTCTTATATGATAAAGGCATTACCCTTATGCTTGAGTTGTGTAACATTTCAGATTAGTTGTGTAAAATTATGCATGAGTAAATCCATGTGAACTCTTATGTATCAATATGGAAACTCTTCTACATTAGCTAGACCATACATAAGGGTTTCCCATTTAAATTTAAATCCCATGTAGCTAAGAGAGGGTGATGATTTTTCCAGATCCCCCTCTTTCGTTTCTTCAACCAACTTCTTCTTCTCTTAAAAAATAAAAAATAATAGGATTTATCAATAGATGGATATTCATTTTATTCCATATATTAAATTAATAAAATAAACCAAAATTATCCATTTTGAGAAATATCAACAAAATCCATGAAATGTTCCTTTAATAAAAAAACATCCTAAAACATAAATAATTAGTAAATGTGATGGAATAAAATGAATTGAATATAAATAAAATATAATTCAATTATTACCACTATCCCCATTTTTAGAAAATTTATAATCTATTTATTAAACCCCCACATAGATCAATATCAATTATATATTAATGTTGGTTTAATTTTATTTAGTGACTATTTATGAAATTATTATTCTTTTCTATTTAGCAGTAGTTTTTAGTTTGTTTAGCAGTGGTTTATAAAGTAAAAATAATTTTATTAATTTTTTTAGAAAATAAATAATTTTTTTAAAGATGTAACATCAGTTTTATTTATTTTTATTTTTTTAATTAAACCTACCATCAAATATATTGTGATGTTTTTTTATTTTAATTTTTCTTGAATAAAACCACTATAAAACTATTTAGTGGTGATTTCATTTAGATATAGTTATCTTGAACTATTCTAAACTAGGAAAATAAATAAAAATAATAAAAATAATTAAAAATAAATAATTTAACTAATAATTAATCAGTTATAAAATACAAAAAACTTATTCCAAAATGATATATAACACTAATATATACAATAAAAATATATACACCATAATAATTTAAAATTAATTAATCACACATTTAATTATAAGAACAAAAACATAGGTCAAACAAATATCCCCCTTTAACACATCATACCCATCACTCAACCACTTCTACTACTATCTCACAACCTCCACCACTATCTTTAGCCTCAACATTTATTAAATTGACTGTATCAGCATAAAATAAATTAAAACAAGTTTTTTTGGAATCAGGTTTATAGCATTAGCATAAAAGAAAGTAAAAATTAATTTTCCTTGATTGGATCAATGTTATAGAACTAGATCCAATATGGTAGAAAACAATTCTATATAAATATTTTCTGTAATTAATTTTAGTATGAATTAAAAAAATAAAAATGAATTAGATGAACTTAGTATATTTTACTCCTCAATGGTCCATCTTAGCTTGGGGGATCCAATCAAGGTACCCTTTAGATTACCCACACATGCTCTGTAATGTTTGGGGTTTTTATTCTCCAACTTCTGGGTGCTATCATAGAGAATCAAAGAAACTTACTATAAAAGTGGGTGCCCTAAACCCAACATGAGAAGAAATTTTTGATTACCACATCATTTATACAGAGAGAAACACATGATTTATTCTTACCAGAATAGTGTTATTACTTATGAATACACTATTTACATGATAATGTCACTAGATTAATTATCATATAAAAAAGTTATAGAAGTTAAAAACTATAATAAAATTATTAATATATGAAATTCATGGCCGATTGTCACCTATCCACCGGTCAAAGTTCCGGTGCTCTGCTAATGTGTATAGTAGCACTCGGGTCGAATCCTCGGTGATGATACTTTGAAATAGTCGTTTGTTTTTAGTTGATTGTATTTTGATTAGGGGGGTTTGTTGCAGATCTTAATTGAAATGATTTATTGACTATAATTGATTTAAAAAATTGATAAATATTGGGGTGAGTTCATTATTAGGGAGTTAAGCGTGTGATATCTTTGAGCTTTGCTTTATATTGCATTTAAATTAACACCCACTTCACAAGTTGACGTCGATTAGAATTCCTAAGTGTTAAAGCTTTAATCCAAACCTTAACTTAACATGGATTATAAAATCAATCAGTAATTTTTTATGGTAGTGTATTTATGGTTCCAATAATCCATGGAAACTACATGCTAAACAAAAGATGTCATTAATCCATGACATATTAAGTCTAACATACACAATGTTAAATTAACGAATACTCATCGAGAAAATACTCTCAATCACTTAACATCCCTAAATTTTGACTCACCCCAATGAGATATTTACTCATCCATTTGGGTGTTTAATATTCTGGTTATAATAATTATGATGATAAATTAATAATAGAAGAAAAAGAAAGGGATTAGAAAAGAGTAGTACATTGAACACACACACACGGACAATGATGATAATTAAAAACAGATTTTTGATTGAATGAGGAAGAAAAATAAGGGAAGGAGATTCAACTTAATTTAAACTATTTTAAGAACATAAATATTAAATTACAGAAGGTGTATGAGAATAAGAGATATTGAAGAAGAAACTTGCATTAAAACAGAATTACAAAAGAAAGGACTTACAAAATTACAAAAACGAAGAACATGAAAGTAAGTGAAAACAAAGAGAGGAGGAAAGGTATCTCAAGTGAAAACTTTAGTATGGAAGGTACTAACAATCCTTTGGAAAGGCTTTGGTCGTGCCAATATGTTATCCTCTCTTCTGAAATTCCAACCTCTCTCAAGGAGAGAAGGGGAGAGTATTTATAGCCCAAGGAGTGAACTGTTTAAATTCCAGTAATACCCCTCCACTTGGATCGAAGATATGGACATTATGACAGACGAATCTAGAGAAATCTCCTTCTTCAAATCTGTATATAATAAAGTTGAACGACTACTCTCAAAATTTGGAGTCATTTGGACTTAAGGATCAAAAGTTATGGCCAGTTGATTAAACAAAGTAAAACTGTCCATTTCAATCCAGTCTTTTTGAAGTCCAGAATGTGAAAGGGTTTTTGAATATGAATATGCCTTAAAATCTGAATGGGTTCTTCAACAAAGTCGTCATCCTATATCTCCTATTTCACACTGAAAATTCTCAGATCAAATGGATTTCTAGATAAGGAGAAAAGTCCACATTTGTGTGCTGATTTTAATTCCCGTCCAGAATGGTGGGCTGGACTTCATAGAATCATTTGGGCCACTTGTTGAAGACTTTGAGCCTTGAAATTTTTATCCAAGATGACACATATTGTCCCCCGAATTATGGTGGAGAATCAACCGTTTTGAACTTCTGGATTGAGCCCAGTAAATCAATCTTCAAGGCTGGTCCAGTTTGTTCAGAGATTCATTGGGCCTTATTGTGTGGTACATATGAACCTTCAAATGGCCGAATTGGCACATGATCCCTTCTAATGAAATGTTCTAAATTGAAATAGGAATCCTAAAATACAAAAACCATGAAATTTGGATCATTATAGTAATAGTTATAGATAATACATTAAACTGACTCAAATCTAGATTTATTCAAATAGTGCTCAAAATTAAATTTAATATTAAAATATGAATATTACACACGAATTATGCACTTTTCATATAAAATCAGTAAAGGGAGTTAGTAAAATGTAATTAATAAATGAATAACATCAACTCCCCCACACTTAGTATTGTGCATGTCCTCATGTGCAACAAATATAAAAAACATGACAAAATCATTTTCACTCACCAACAAATATTAAAATTTTATTTTTTTACCAATCAGGGGAGGTTCAGACCATTCCACTCATCCATATTGAATTCCACCACAAATTTTTACAGAAAGAATGTTCCAAAAACAATTCATTTTTCATGCTCAAAATTAGAAATAGAAAATGTGGGCACTCAAAACTTACTCCACTCAAGATGATAAAATTAATTTATGGAGCTTCACTCATTCACCAACCAAAAGTGAACATCTTAGAGTTTGAAAGAGCTCTCAGCTTCCATTATCCATTCTAAAGTGCACAATAATCAAGAGGACTTTTTAGGGGTTTTTTTGTGGCTATGGGACGGTAGGATTATAATGTCCAAAAGGGTGGAAAGAGGGGCTAAAACATTAACATGGATAAAACAATGCACAATTTTTTTGAAACTGAAACATGGAAGAAAATGGAAACACATTTTTACAAAGGAAAAAATGAAGCATGACACAAAAGTGGAATAAAATTTCAAGGGGATGAGAAGATGGAATATTTACAAAACACAAAGCTTCTCCCAAGAACATAAGTTTCCTTTTTTTCTTTTCATTTTTTTTGTTTTTTTTCGAAAGTTGAACTTGAAATAGATCTCACACTAATCACCCAACCCATGTTTGATCTCCTCACGACACTAATTGTAATAGTTATAACAAGATCAAAGGTTGAGGAAGAGTGATTTTTGACCTAACCAAGACACAACCCATTCTTTGCATTTTTTTGTTTTTGATTTTTTTTGATTTTTTTTGAACACTTTTCAATAATATTTGTAGAAAAGGACGTCAAGATGAGTCCGTTACAACAAAACTCACTAAATTATTCCCTCTCCCCCACACTAAAATGGATGCTTTCCCTCAAGAATATGACAACACGTTGAAAATCAAGAAAAGGATACCCAAAATTAAATCCATCCTCCCCACACTTAAATTTCAAGAAATTATGCAATGTAAATCCATGTAGATGTTGGGTGGGACAAGGTATTGGGTTTGTAATGTGGCTATCAAAGAAAAGGTTTACATAGGCTTGAAGGGGCTTTCAAAAGGAGGATTAATGTAGGGTAATGGGAGGCTATTTGGCCATTGTGATTCTCATGAGGTTAAAAAAATGCCTCTATCATATTAATGCACACCAAAGTAGGAAATTCAGCTCGAAGGTCTACAAACTCAAGACTCACAAATGGGGGTGAAAAACACACATTTTGAAAAGATGGTCATAGGTGGCCTTGGCATGAAAGCTAATGATGTTCCTCACGGTACGGGTAAATCATTTTCCAAATCAAAAATTGGGAATTAAACATTTATTGTTCTTGACACAAAATTATTTATCCAAAGTCATGATGAAAATGCAAAATTTTTGATATGAAAACATGTCTTTCGATTCCCCAAAAAGGTTCGACAAAATTTGAAAATTTAATGGTGAGTAATTATGACTCTCTTTTTTTTACCTTTTGTATTTTACTATTTTTTAGTGTTTTTTTAAATACATAGTCACACAAAAGAGAACGATAAGAAAAGGGTTCGATGAAGAAAGTGGTAAAAAAATGAAAGAGAGAGGAAGAAGAAGAAATAGAGAGAGAGGAAGATAGAGAGAGAGTTAAAGGGAAAGAGGTTCCCCCTGGTTTGGATTTGCTGGGTCTCCATCCAGTGGTGGTTCTATTGAAGTGGATGGGGATTCGATGGAAGTCGACATGGTTCCCGGATTGTGAGACCTCTCATAGTGATGCTTTAACCGATGTCCATTAACCATGAATGTCCTTTTGGAAGAGGGGTCTTGGACTTGTACTGCACCAAATGGGTAAACATTAGTAATAATAAAAGGACCTTCCCAACGAGAATTAAGATTACCTGGGTGAATTCAGAATCGAGAATTGAAGAACATTACCTTTTCACCTTCATGAAATACCTTTCTCAGGATGTGTCTGTCATGGAGTACCTTAGCCTTCTCTTTGTACAGATTGGAATTCTCATAGGATTCAAGTCGAAGCTCCTCCAGTTCATCCAATTGCAACAATATTTCTTCACTAGATTTTTCACAATCAAAATTACAGGGTTTCACATCCCAAAAAGACTTATGTTGGATTTCAACTGGTAAATGACACGCTTTACCAAAAACTAGCCTAAAAGGAGACATCCCAATGGGTGTTTTATAGGCAGTTCGATAATCCCAAAGTGCTTCACCAAGTCTTTCAGGACAGTCTTTTCTGGTGGGTTTTACAATTCTCTCAAGCACTCTTTTCACTTCTATATTATAAAGTTCAGCCATTCCATTTGTTTGGGGGTGATATGCAGTTGAAGTTTTATGTACAACCCCATTCTTTTTCAGAAGATATTCCATGGTTCTATTACAAAAATGGGTTCCTAAGTCACTGATCAAGGCACGTGGTGTGCCAAATCTTTGGAAGATGTGGGTCTTTAGGAACTCACTAACAGTATGAGCATCATCCTTCCTAGTGGGTTTGGCCTCAACCCACCTTGAAACATAATCAACTGCCAGAAGGATGTATGAGAATCCATTGGAAGGACGAAATGGTCCCATGAAATCGATTCCCCAAACATCGAAGATTTCACAAAAGATTAAGGGCTTTTGGGGCATTTCATTTCTTTTGGAGATTATGCCAAACTTTTGGCATGTGGGACATGATTGAAAGAACTCATGTGAGTCCTTGAAGAGGGAAGTCCAAAAGAATCTAGAGTCTAGGACCTTTCGGGAGGTCCTTTGTGGTCCAAAGTGTCCACCACCAGGCATTGAGTGACAAAATTCTAAGATGGAAGAATATTCATCTCCATCAAAACATCTCCTAATTACCATGTTTGCCCCAGTTTTCCAAAGTTTATTTTCTTCCCAAAAATAGTATTTTTAATTACTTTTCAACTTCATTTTTTGTTCTTTTGAAAAATTTTCAGGAAAAACACCAGAAACCAAGTAATTTACAATTGGGGCATACCATGGTATTTTTGGAGTGAGAGATGAAAGGTTCTCAATTGGAAATTCAGGATCAATGATTTCAGAATGAGGAGAATTAGGAATTCTACTCAAGTGATCAGCCACAAGGTTTTCTTTTCCAGGTCTATCTTTGATTTCAAGGTCAAACTCTTCGAGCATTAGAATCCATCTTATTATCCTTGGTTTGGAATAACTTTTCTTGAGTAAGAACTTAATAGAAGAATGGTATGTGAAGATGATGATTTTGGCACCTAAGAGATAGGGCCAAAATTTATCTAAGGGATAAACCACAGCTAAAAGTTCCTTTTCAGTCACAATGTAGTGAGATTGAGTTTCATCTAATGTTTTTGATGCATAATAGATGACATGAGGAATTTTTTCTCTTCTTTGACCAAGAACAGCCCCAACAGCTCTATCAGAAGCATCACACATCAATTAAAAAGGTAAGGACCAATCTGGGGGTTGGATTATCAGGGTAGATGTAAGAGCAGTTTTAAGATCAATGAAGTCTCTCTTGCAAACCTCATAAAAATGGAAAGAGACATCATTTTGGAGCAAATGAGTGAGTGGGAGAGAAATTTTACTAAAGTTATGGATGAATCGCCGATAGAAACCAGCATGACCGAGGAATGATCGGATGTCTCAAATAGAAGTGGGTTGAGGAAGTGATTGGATCACTTCAATTTTGGCAGGACCAACTTCAATACCATCTTTTGAAACTATGTGCCCTAGAACAATCCCATTAGCAACCATGAAGTGACATTTTTCAAAATTTAACACCAGGTTACACTTGACACACTTTTGAAGGACTAGAGAGAGTGAATGAAAGCATGACTCAAATGACTCTCCATAAATGGTAAAGTCATCCATGAAGACTTCCATGCAGTGTTCTATGAATTCTGAAAAGATACTCATCATACACCTCTGTAATGTTTCAAGAGAATTACAAAGGCCAAAAGGCATTCTTCTATATGCATATGTTCCAAAGGGGCATGTGAAAGTAGTCTTTTCTTGGTCCTAAGGTGCGATTGGGATTTGGAAGTAGCCAGTGTATCCATCAAGAAAGAAATAGTGTAACTTTCCGGCCAATCTTTCTAGCATTTGATCAAGGAATGGAAGAGGGTAGTGATCTTTTCAGTTTTCAACATTCAATTTCCTATAGTCGATGCAGACACATCATTTGTTCTTCACTCGAGTTGTGACTACCTCTCCATGTTCATTTGTGACAATAGTTATCCCACCCTTCTTAGGTACAACTTGAATTGGACTAACCCATTCACTATCAGAAATTGGGTAGATAATACCAGCTTGAAGAAGCTTGGTGATCTCTTCCCTAACTACCTCAAGTATGAGTGGATTGAGTCTTCTTTGGGGTTGTCTAACTGGTTTGGATGTCTCCTCCAGATGGATGTGATGCATGCAAAGGGTAGGGTTGATTCTTGGTATGTCATCTAGGGTCCAACCTAAGGCTTTTTTTGTTTTCCTCTAACACTTGAACAAGTTTGGACTCCTCGGTTTCAGTAAGTGTGGCAGAGATAATGACAAGATATGAGTGATCATGAAAGAGGAATGCATATTTCAGGTGTGCAGGAAGAGGTTTCAGATCAGTCTCATCTTTCACTTTTGGGCTCGACAACTCAGGAATGGAAGAAGGGACTTCAGTTGCTTCAGGTTCATTTTCCTTAATACTATCCAAGGTGGAGCAGTAGAGATCAGAATTGATGTGGAATTCAAGAGAGTTTTCAAGTTCCTCTAGATTGATGAAGTCTATGAATGAGAGGTCCACATCAACATCACCATTTATGACTTGGTTAATCATAGTGCAGATTTCACAAGATCCTTTGTCATTAGAACACGAATAACACGGTGGATTGGGGTTTGATTGACTCTTAGAAGTGTCCTCAGAAGTATGAATTGAGAATGCAGAGTGGTCCTCAGATGGGAATCGCATGGCTTGGAAAATGTTGAACTTGACCAGTTGGTCACCGAATTCCATGGATAATATGCCTGAATGGACATCAATCTTGGTTCTCACAGTCATGAGGAATGGTCTTCCTAGAATTAGGGGAGATTGAGAAGAGTTCATCTCACCTTCCATGTCAAGAACATAGAAATCAGTAGGGAAGATAAGAACATTGACTCGGACAAGGACATCCTCAATTATTCCCTCAGGACTGGTTGTGCTTCGATTGGCTAACTGAATGAAAACACCCGTTGGATGTAAGGGACCTAGACCAAGGTTGGAGAATATGGATTTGGGCATGACATTAATTGAGGCTCCTAGGTCTATGAGTGCATCATCAAAGTTGGAACTTCCAATTTGGCATGGAACAGTAAAGGTCCCTGGATCTTTGCACTTTATGGGAATAGACTGTTGGGTGAAAAAATTTTCGAAGGTCCTAAGTTTCCTCTTATGGGTACAGAACTCCTTCAGAAACTTGGCATACTTAGGAATTTGTTTTATGGCATATAAGAGGGGAATGTTGACTTCAACACATCTAAATATGTCGAGCATTTCAGGATCAGGTTCAAAGGACTTCCTTGGTTTAGAGACAGCTTGAGGAAAATGAATTGGGTTTCTAAGTGGAATGGAAGGAGGTGAGGGAATGGATTCAGGTTCTTTTTCAAGTTTCTTTTTCTTTTAGTTTTCTAGGTCAACATTCAAAGGTGGGTTTGAGGATTTATCTTGAGGCACAACAATTTTCTTTCCCAATCTAAGTTCAATTGCACTTACATTACCCTTGGGGTTGGGTAATGGTTGAGCTGGGAGTTGGGAAGAATTTGATTGTTGTTGCTGGCTCAGGTGGGATGCAAGTTGACCTATTTGAGTTTCAATATTTTTAAGTCTAGAATGGGTGAAGGAGGCAAGATCTTCCACTGCACTTTCCCATGGTTTCTTAGAAGAAGAGGCTTGTCCCGGATTGGGATTACCTTGATTTTGGTTCTTGGGAAAGCAATTGTATTGGGTTGGGAATTGGGAAGGCTCATTCGGATAGTGGAATCCAGGAGGAGGATTTTTCCTTTGATGTTGAGGAACAAAAGGATAAGGTTGATGGAAGTTACCACCACCTTGAACATATTGGAATTGGTTTGGATTTTGAGGAGGAAATTTAGGGGGATGAGAGATGGTATTACCATACCTCAAGCCTGGGTTAAAGGTAGAAGAGAAAGGCTCAGAATGAGGTTGGTTGAAGTTTCTAACAAACTGACCTGATTGTTGAGGGTTGGGGTTCCGCTGAGCATATGCTGCATTGGGATCCATTGGTCCAGATGAATCGGATTGATCCTCTTGAAGTTGTGTACATGTGTCTGTTGGATGAGTTGGGGAGCTACAGATTCCACAATTCTTGATAGGTCCAGGGAATAGTGACTGTGGAGAAGATGAGGTTGGGGCTTTGGTAGCCACCGCTAATTGACGCACAAGACCTGTAAGTTCACTCATCCACTCAGTCATCTTGTTAGGCTCTATGGATTGATTATATTGGGCTTGTTTGACTTGAGCATGTGCTCGAGTATGGAATTGTTGTGTGTTTGCATCCATGTTACTTATGAGATCTCTTGCAGCTGCTGGAGTTTTGTCCACAATAGCACCGCCACTTGCGGCATCAATGAGGGTTTTCTCCATAGCCAATAACCCCTCATAGAAGTATTGGATCAAGAGTTGGTCAGGGATTTGGTGGTGTGGGCAGGTTTCCACAAGCTTTTTGAACCTCTCCCAGTACTCATGGAGTGATTCATTTGGGAATTGACGGATACCACTTATTTCCTTTCGGATGGAAGTGGTACGAGAAGTAGGAAATAATTTTTCTAGAAAGAGACGCTTCATGTCATTCCATGTAGTTATGGAACCAGGAGGGAGGTAGTAGAGCCAGGACTTGGCAGAGTCAACTAGGGAGAAAGGGATTGCTTGGAGTTTTATTTTTTCTTCAGAAACCCCTTGAGTCTTCATGGTAGAGCACACCACCTGGAACTCTTTGAGATGTAGATGCGGATCCTCATCGGCTAGCCCATGGAAATGAGGTAGAAGATGAATCAAACCCGATTTGAGTTCGAAGTCAGCCTCTATGTTTGGATATTGAATACCAAGGGGTTGGTAATTCATATCAGGGGCAGCAAGTTCTTTCAATGTTTGTTCCCTAGGGTTGTGCAAATCGAATTCAGTTGGTAGGGCAATGATTGGTTCTTGGGTGATTTGGTTATCCCTATTGGTCCTCCTAAGTCAATGAAGATTTCTATCAATTTCAGGGTCAAAAAAATCCAAGGGATTGTTTGGGAGGCTACGGGGCATTCAGAGAGATTTAGAAAGGATGAGAAAGGTGAGTTTTTCTCGATGTTTTTTTTCAGTTTTTTTTTAATTTTGATTTTTTTGTTGTTTTTTTACAAAAACTAAAAACTACCGACTACTTAAAGCACCATCCCCGGAAATGGTGCCATTTGAAATGCACGGCTGATTGTCGCCTATCAACCGGTCAAAGTTCCGGTGCTCTGCTAATGTGTATAGCAGCACTCGGGTCGAATCCTCAGCGATGATACTTTGAAATAGTCGTTTGCTTTTAGTTGATTGTATTTTGATTAGGGGGGTTTGTTGCAGAGATTAATTGAAATGATTGATTTACTATAATTGATTTAACAAATTGATAAATATTGGGGTGAGTTCATTATTATGGAGTTAAGCGTGTGATATCCTTGAGCTACGCTTTATATTGCATTTAAATTAACACCCACTTCACAAGTTGACGTCGATTAGAATTCCTAAGTGTTAAAGCTTTAATCCAAGCCTTAATTTAACTTGGATTCTAAAATCAATCAGTACTTGTTTAAGGTAGTGTATTTATGGTTCCAATAATCCATGGAAACCACATTCTAAACAAAAGATGTCATTAATCCATGACATATTAAGTCCAACATACACAATGTTAAATTAACGAATACTCATCGAGCAAATACTCTCAATCACTTAACATCCCTAAATTTTGAATCACCCCAATGAGATATTTATTCAGAAATTTGTGTGTTTAATATTCTATTTATAATAATTATGATGATAAATTAAGAATAGAAGAAAAAGAAAGGGATTAGAAAAGAGTGGTACGTTGAACACACACACACGGACAATGATGATAATTAAAAACAACTTTTTGATTGAATGAGGAAGAAAAATAAGGGAAGGAGATTCAACTGAATTTAAACTATTTTAAGAACATAAATATTAAATTAAAGAATGTGGATGAGAATAAGAGATATTGAATAAGAAACTTTCATTAAAACATAATTACAAAAGAAAGGACTTACAAAATTACAAAAATGAAGAACATGAAAGTAAGTGAAAACAAAGAGAGGAGGAAAGGTATCTCAAGTGAAAACTTGAGTATTTCAGGTCCTCCCATACCTTTGTCAAGGCTTTAGTCATGCCAATATGTTATCCTCTCTTCTGAAATGCCAACCTCTCTCAAGGAGAGAAGGGGAGAATATTTATAGCCCAAGGAGTGGACTGTTTACATTCCAGTAATACCCCTCAACTTGAATCACAGATATTGACATCATGACAGCCGAATATAGAGACATATATTTCTTAGAAGTTGTAGATAATAAAGGTGTCCGACTACTCTCAAAATTTGGAGTCATTTGGACTTAAGGATGAAAAGTTATGGCCGGTTTATTAAACAAAGTAAAACTGTCCATTTCAATCCAGTCTTTTTGAAGTCCAAAATGTGAAAGAGTTTTTAAATATGAATATGCCTTCAAATACGGATGGGTTCTTCAACAAAGTCTGCCGCCTATATCTCCTCTTTCACGCTGAAAATTCTCAGCTCAAATGGATTTCTATATAAGGAGAAAAGTCCACATTTGTGTGCTGATTTTAATTCTCGGCCAGAATAATGTTCTGGACTTCATAGAATCATTTGGGACACTCTTTGAAGACTTTGAGCCTTGAAATTTTTATACAAGATGACACATATTGTCCCCAAAATTATGGTGGAGAATCAACCATTTTGGAATTCTTGATTGAGCCCAGTAAATCAATCTTCAAGGCTGGTCCAGTTTGTTCACAGATTCATTGGGCCTTATTGTGTGGTACATATGAACCTTCAAATTGCCGAATTGGAACATGATACCTTCTAATGAAATGTTATAAATTGAAATAGGAATCCTAAAAAACAAAAACCATGAAATTTGGATCAGTATAGTAATATTAATAGATAATACATTAAACTGACTCAAATATGGATTTATTCAAATAGTGCTCAAAATTAAATTTAATATTAAAATATGAATATTACACACGAATTATGCACTTTTCATATAAAATCAGTAAAGGGAGTTAGTAAAATGTAATTAATAAATGAATAACATCAACTCCCCCACACTTAATATTGTGCATGTCCTCATGTGGAACAAATATAAAAACCATGACAAAATCATTTTCACTCACCAACAAATATTAAAATTTTATTTTTTTACCAATCAGGGGAGGTTCAGACCATTCCACTCATCCATATTGAATTCCACCACAAATTTTTACAGAAAGAATGTTCCAAAAACAATTCATTTTTCATGCTCAAAATTAGAAATAGAAAATGTGGGCACTCAAAACTTACTCCACTCAAGATGATAAAATTAATTTATGGAGCTTCACTCATTCACCAACCAAAAGTGAACATCTTAGAGTTTGAAAGAGCTCTCAGCTTCCATTATCCATTTTAAAGTGCACAATAATCAAGAGGACTTTTTAGGGGTTTTTTTGTGGCTATGGGACGGTAGGATTATAATGTCCAAAAGGGTGGAAAGAGGGGCTAAAACATTAACATGGATAAAACAATGCACAATTTTTTTGAAACTGAAACATGGAAGAAAATGGAAACACATTTTTACAAAGGAAAAAATGAAGCATGACACAAAAGTGGAGTAAAATTTGAAGGGGATGAGAAGATGGAATATTTACAAAACACAAAGCTTCTCCCAAGAACATAAGTGTCCTTTTTTTCTTTTCATTTTTTTTGTTTTTTTTCGAAAGTTGAACTTGAAATAGATCTCACACTAATCACCCAACCCATGTTTGATCTCCTCACGACACTAATTGTAATAGTTATAACAAGATCAAAGGTTGAGGAAGAGTGATTTTTGACCTAACCAAGACACAACCCATTCTTTGCATTTTTTTGTTTTTGATTTGTTTTTGATTTTTTTTGAACACTTTTCAATAATATTTGTAGAAAAGGACGTCAAGATGAGTCCGTTACAACAAAACTCACTAAATTATGCCCTCTCCCCCACACTAAAATGGATGCTTGCCCTCAAGAATATGACAACACGTTGAAAATCAAGAAAAGGATACCCAAAATGAAATCCATCCTCCCCACACTTAAATTTCAAGAAATTATGCAATTTAAATCCATGTAGATGTTGGGTGGAACAAGGTATTGGGTTTGTAATGTGGCTATCAAAGAAAAGGTTTACATAGGCTTGAATGGGCTTTCAAAAGGAGGATTAATGTAGGGTAATGGGAGGCTATTTGGCCATTGTGATTCTCATGAGGTTAAAAAAATGCCTCTATCATATTAATGCACACCAAAGTAGGAAATTCAGCTCGAAGGTCCACAAACTCAAGACTCACAAATGGGGGTAAAAAACATACATTTTGAAAAGATGGTCATAGGTGGCCTTGGCATGAAAGCTAATGATGTTCCTCACGGTAGGGGTAAATCATTTTCCAATTCAAAAATTGGGAATTCAACATTTATTGTTCTTGACACAAAATTATTTATCCAAAGTCATGATGAAAATGAAAAATTTTTGATATGAAAACATGTCTTTCGATTCCCCAAAAAGGTTCGACAAAATTTGAAAATTTAATGGTGAGTAATTATGACTCTCTTTTTTTTACCTTTTTTATTTTACTATTTTTTAGTGTTTTCTTAAATACATAGTCACACAAAAGAGAACGATAAGAAAAGGGTTCGATGAAGAAAGTGGTAAAAAAAATGAAAGAGATAGGAAGAAGAAGAAATAGAGAGAGAGGAAGATAGAGAGAGAGTAAAAGGGAAAGAGGTGCCCCCTGGTTTGGATTTGCTGGGTCTCCATCCAGTGGTGGTTCTATTGAAGTGGATGGGGATTCGATGGAAGTCGACATGGTTCCCGGATTGTGAGACCTCTCATGGTGATGCTTTAACTGATGTCTATTAACCGTGAATGTCCTTTTGGAAGAGGGGTCTTGGACTTGCACTACACCAAATGGGTAAACATTAGTAATAACAAAAGGACCTTCCCAACGAGAATTAAGCTTACCTGGGTGAAGTCAGAATCAAGAATTGAAGAACATTACCTTTTCACATTCATGAAATACCTTTCTCAGGATCTGTCTGTCATGGAGTACCTTAGCCTTCTCTTTGTACAGATTGGAATTCTCATAGGATTCAAGTCGAAGCTCCTCCAGTTCAGCGAATTGCAACAATCTTTCTTCACCAGATTTTTCACAATCAAAATTACAGGGTTTCACATCCCAAAAAGACTTATGTTGGATTTCAACTGGTAAGTGACACCCTTTAAAAAAAACTAGCCTAAAAGGAGACATCCCAATGGGTGTTTTATAGGCAGTTCGATAATCCCAAAGTGCTTCACCAAGTCTTTCAGGCCAGTCTTTTCTGGTGGGTTTTACAATTCTCTCAAGCACTCTTTTCACTTCTATATTATAAAGTTCAGCCATTCCATTTGTTTGGGGGTGATATGCAGTTGAAGTTTTATGTACAACCCCATTCTTTTTCAGAAGATATTCCATGGTTCTATTACAAAAATGGGTTCCTAAGTCACTGATCAAGGCACGTGGTGTGCCAAATATTTAGAAGATGTGGGTCTTTAGGAACTCACTAACAGTATGAGCATCATACTTCCTAGTGGGTTTGGCCTCAACCCACCTTGAAACATAATCAACTGCTAGAAGGATGTATGACAATCCATTGGAAGGACGAAATGGTCCCATGAAATCGATTCCCCAAACATCGAAGATTTCACAAAAGATTAAGGGATTTTGGGGCATTTCATTTCTTTTGGAGATTATGCCAAACTTTTGGCATGTGGGACATGATTGAAAGAACTCATGTGAGTCCTTGAAGAGGGAAGTCCAGAAGAATCTAGAGTCTAGGACCTTTCGGGAGGTCCTTTGTGGTCCAAAGTGTCCACCACCAGGCATTGAGTGACAAAATTCTAAGATGGAAGAATATTCATCTTCATCAAAACATCTCCTAATTACCATGTCTGCCCCAGTTTTCCAAAGTATATTTTCTTCCCAAAAATAGTATTTTGAATTACTTTTCAACTTCATGTTTTGTTCTTTTGAAACATTTTCAGGAAAAACACAAGAAACCATGTAATTTACAATTGGGGCATACCATGGTAGTTTTGGAGTGAGAGATGAAAGGTTCTCAATTGGAAATTCAGGATCAATGATTTCAGAATGAGGAGAATTAGGAATTCTACTCAAGTGATCAGCCATAGGGTTTTCTTTTCTAGGTCTATCTTTGATTTCAAGGTCAAACTCTTCGAGCATTAGAATCCATCTTATTATCCTTGGTTTCGAATAACGTTTATTGAGTAAGAACATAATAGAAGAATGGTATGTGAAGATGATGATTTTGGCACCTAAGAGATAGGGCCAAAATTTATCTAAGGCATAAACCACAGCTAAAAGTTCCTTTTCAGTCACAATGTAGTGAGATTGAGTTTCATCCAATGTTTTTGATGCATAATAGATGACATGAGGAATTTTTTCTCTTCTTTGACCAAGAATAGCCCCAACAGCTCTATCAGAAGCATCACACATCAATTCAAAAGGTAAGGACCAATCTGGGGGTTGGATTATCAGGGTAGATGTAAGAGCAGTTTTAAGATCAATGAAGTCTCTCTTGAAAACCTCATAAAAATGGAAAGAGACATCATTTTGGAGCAAATGAGTGAGTGGGATAGAAATTTTACTAAAGTTATGGATGAATCGCTGATAGAAACCAACATGACTGAGGAATGATCGGATGTCTCAAACAGAAGTGGGTTGAGGAAGTGATTGGATCACTTCAATTTTGGCAGGATCAACTTCAATACCATCTTTTGAAACTATGTGCCCTAGAACAATCCCATTAGCAACCATGAAGTGACATTTTTCAAAATTTAACACCAGGTTACACTTGACACACTTTTGAAGGACTAGAGAGAGTGAATGAAAGCATGACTCAAATGACTCGCCATAAATGGTAAAGTCATCCATGAAGACTTCCATGCAGTGTTCTATGAATTCTGAAAAGATACTCATCATACACCTCTGGAATGTTTCAGGAGCATTACAGAGGCCAAAAGGCATTCTTCTATATGCATATATTCCAAAGGGGCATGTGAAAGTAGTCTTTTCTTGGTCCTGAGGTGCGATTGGGATTTGTAAGTAGCCAGTGTATCCATCAAGAAAGCAATAGTGTGACTTTCCGGCCAATCTTTCTAGCATTTGATCAAGGAATGGAAGAGGGTAGTGATCTTTTCAGGTTTCAACATTCAATTTCCTATAGTCGATTGACACACGTCATTTGTTCTTCACTCGAGTTGTGACTACCTCTCCATGTTCATTTGTGACAACAGTTATCCCACCCTTCTTAGGTACAACTTGAATTGGACTAACCCATTAACTATCAGAAATTGGGTAGATAATACCAGCTTGAAGAAGCTTGGTGATCTCTTCCCTAACTACCTCAAGTATGAGTGGATTGAGTCTTCTTTGGGGTTGTCTAACTGGTTTGGATGTCTCCTCCAGATGGATGTGATGCATGCAAAGGGTAGGGTTGATTCTTGGTATGTCATCTAGGGTCCAACCTAAGGCTTTTTTTTGTTTTCCTCTAACACTTGAACAAGTTTGGACTCCTCGGTTTCAGTAAGTTTGGCAGAGATAATGACAGGATATGAGTGATCATGAAAGAGGAATGCATATTTCAGGTGTGCAGGAAGAGGTTTCAGATCAGTCTCATCTTTCACTTTTGGGCTCGACAACTCAGGAATGGAAGAAGGGACTTCAGTTGCTTCAGGTTCATTTTCCTTAATACTGTCCAAGGTGGAGCAGTAGAGATCAGAATTGATGTGGAATTCAAGAGAGTTTTCAAGTTCCTCTAGACTGATGAAGTCTATGAATGAGAGGTCCACATCAACATAACCATTTATGACTTGGTTTATCATAGTGCAGATTTCACAAGATCCTTTGTCATTAGAACACGAATAACACGGTGGATTGGGGTTTGATTGACTCTTAGAAGTGTCCTCAGAAGTATGAATTGATAATGCAGAGTGGTCCTCAGATGGGTATCACACGGCTTGGAAAATGTTGAACTTGACCAGTTGGTCACCGAATTCCATGGATAATATGCCTGAATGGACATCAATCTTGGTTCTCGCAGTCATGAGGAATGGTCTTCCTAGAATTAGGGGAGATTGAGAAGAGTTCATCTCACCTTCCATGTCAAGAACATAAAAATCAGCAGGGAAGATAAGATCATTGACTCAGACAAGGACATCCTCAATTATTCCCTCAGGACTGGTTGTGCTTCGATTGGCTAACTGAATAAAAACACCCGTTGGATGTAAGGTACCTAGACCAAGGTTGGAGAATATGGATTTGGGCATGAAATTAATTGAGGCTCCTAGGTCTATGAGTGCATCATCAAAGTTGGAACTTCCAATTTGGCATGGAACCATAAAGGTCCCTGGATCTTTGCACTTTATGGGAATAGACTACTGGGTGGAAAGATTTTCGAAGGTCCTAAGTTTCCTCTTATGGGTACATAACTCCTTCAGAAACTTGGCGTACTTAGGAATTTGTTTTATGGAATATAAGAGGGGAATGTTGACTACAACACATCTAAACATGTCGAGAATTTCAGGATCAGGTTCCAAGGACTTCCTTGGTTTAGAGACAGCTTGAGGAAAAGGAATTGGGTTCCTAAGTGGAATGGAAGGAGGTGAGTGAATTGATTCAGGTTCTTTTTCAAGTTTCTTTTTCTTTTCGTTTTCTAGGTCAACATTCAAAGGTGGGTTTGAGGATTTATCTTGAGGCACAACAATTTTCTTTCCCGATCTAAGTTCAATTGTACTTACATTACCCTTGGGGTTGGGTAATGTTTGAGCTGGGAGTTGGGAAGAATTTGATTGTTGTTGCTGGCTCAGGTGGGATGCAAGTTGACCTATTTGAGTTTCAATGTTTTTAAGGCTAGAATGGGTGAAGGAGGAAAGATCTTCCACTGCACTTTCCCATGGTTTCTTGGAAGAAGAGGCTTGTCCCGGATTGGGATTACCTTGATTTTTCTTCTTGGGAAAGCAATTGTATTGGGTTGGGAATTGGGAAGGCTCATTCGGATAGTGGAATCCAGGAGGAGGATTTTTCCTTTAATGTTGAGGAACAAAAGGATAAGGTTGATGGAAGTTACCACCACCTTGACCATATTGGAATTGGTTTGGATTTTGAGGAGGGAATTTAGGGGGATGAGAGATGGTATTACCATACCTCAAGCCTGGGTTAAAGGTAGAAGTGAAAGGCTCAAAGTGAGGTTGGTTGAAGTTTCTAACAAACTGACCTGATTGTTGAGGGTTGGGGTTCCGCTGAGCATATGCTGCATTGGGCTCCATTGGTCCAGATGAATCGGATTGATCCTCTTGAAGTTGTGGACATGTGTCTGTTGGATGAGCTGGGGAGCTACAGATTCCACAATTCTTGATAGGTCCAGGGAATAGTGACTGTGGAGAAGATGAGGTTGGGGCTTTGGTAGCCACCGCTAATTGACACAAAAGACCTATAAGTTCACTCATCCACTCAGTCATCTTATTAGGCTCTATGGATTGATTATCTTGGGCTTGTTTGACTTGAGCATGTGCTCGAGTATGGAATTATTGTGTGTTTGCATCCATGTTACTTATGAGATCTCTTGCAGCTACTGGAGTTTTTTCCACAAGAGCACCGCCACTTGCGGCATCAATGAGGGTTCGCTCCATAGCCAATAACCCCTCATAGAAGTATTGGATCAAGAGTTGGTCAGGGATTTGGTGGTGTGGGCAGGTTTCCACAATCTTTTTGAACCTCTCCCAGTACTCATGGAGTGATTCATTTGGGAATTGACGGATACCACTTATTTCCTTTCGGATGGAAGTGGTACGAGAAGTAGGAAATAATTTTTCTAGAAAGAGATGCTTCATGTCATTCCATGTAGTTATGGAACCAGGAGGGAGGTAGTAGAGCCAGGACTTGGCAGAGTCAACTAGGGACAAAGGGAATGCTTGGAGTTTTATTTTTTCTTCAGAAACCCCTTGAGGCTTCATGGTAGAGCACACCACCTGGAACTCTTTGAGATGTAGATGCGGATCCTCATCGGCTAGCCCATGGAAATGAGGTAGAAGATGAATCAAACCCGATTTGAGTTCGAAGTCAGCCTCTATGTTTGGATATTGAATACCAAGGGGTTGGTAATTCATATCAGGGGCAGCAAGTTCTTTCAATGTTTGTTCCCTAGGATTGTCCATATCGAATTCAGTTGGTAGGGCAATGATTGGTTCTTGGGTGATTTAGTTATCCCTATTGGTCCTCCTAAGTCAACGAAGATTTCTATCAATTTCAGGGTCAAAAAAATCCAAGGGATTTTTTGGGAGGCTACGGGGCATTCAGAGAGATTTAGAAAGGATGAGAAAGGTGAGTTTTTCTCGATGTTTTTTTTTCAGTTTTTTTTAATTTTGATTTTTTTGTTGTTTTTTTACAAAAACTAAAAACTACCGACTACTTAAAGCACCATCCCCGGAAATGGCGCCATTTGAAATGCACGGCTGATTGTCGCCTATCGACCGGTCAAAGTTCCGGTGCTCTGCTAATGTGTATAGCAGCACTCGGGTCGAATCCTCAGCGATGATACTTTGAAATAGTCGTTCGCTTTTAGTTGATTGTATTTTGATTAGGGGGGTTTGTTGCAGAGATTAATTGAAATGATTGATTTACTATAATTGATTTAACAAATTGATAAATATTGGGGTGAGTTCATTATTATGGAGTTAAGCGTGTGATATCCTTGAGCTACGCTTTATATTGCATTTAAATTAACACCCACTTCACAAGTTGACGTCGATTAGAATTCCTAAGTGTTAAAGCTTTAATCCAAGCCTTAACTTAACTTGGATTCTAAAATAAATCAGTACTTGTTTATGGTAGTGTATTTATGGTTCCAATAATCCATGGAAACCACATGCTAAACAAAAGATGTCATTAATCCATGACATATTAAGTCCAACATACACAATGTTAAATTAACGAATACTCATCGAGCAAATACTCTCAATCACTTAACATCCCAAAATTTTGAATCACCCCAATGAGATATTTACTCAGAAATTTGGGTGTTTAATATTCTATTTATAATAATTATGATGATAAATTAAGAATAGAAGAAAAAGAAAGGGATTAGAAAAGAGTGGTACGTTGAACACACACACACGGACAATGATGATAATTAAAAACAGCTTTTTGATTGAATGAGGAAGCAAAATAAGGGAAGGAGATTCAAATTAATTTAAACTATTTTAAGAAAATAAATATTAAATTAAAGAATGTGGATGAGAATAAGAGATATTGAATAAGAAACTTGCATTAAAACATAATTACAAAAGAAAGGACTTACAAAATTACAAAAATGAAGAACATGAAAGTAAGTGAAAACAAAGAGAGGAGGAAAGTTATCTCAAGTGAAAACTTGAGTATTTCAGGTCCTCCCATACCTTTGTCAAGGCTTTAGTCATGCCAATATGTTATCCTCTCTTCTGAAATGCCAACCTCTCTCAAGGAGAGAAGGGGAGAGTATTTATAGCCCAAGGAGTGGACTGTTTACATTCCAGTAATAACCCTCAACTTGGATCACAGATATTGACATCATGACAGCCGAATCTAGAGACATATATTTCTTAGAAGTTGTAGATAATAAAGATTTCCGACTACTCTCAAAATTTGGAGTTATTTGGACTTAAGGATCAAAAGTTATGGCCAGTTTATTAAACAAAGTAAAACTATCCATTTCAATCCAGTCTTTTTGAAGTCCAGAATGTGAAAGGGTTTTTAAATATGAATATGCCTTCAAATATGGATGGGTTATTCAACAAAGTCTTCCGCCTATATCTCCTCTTTCACGCTGAAAATTCTCAGCTCAAATGGATTTCTATATAAGGAGAAAAGTCCACATTTGTGTGCTGATTTTAATTCTCGGCCAGAATGGTGGTCTGGACTTCATAGAATCATTTGGGACACTCTTTGAAGACTTTGAGCCTTGAAATTTTTATCCAAGATGACACATATTGTCCCCCAAATTATGGTGGAGAATCAACCGTTTTGGACTTCTTTATTGAGCCCAGTAAATCAATCTTCAAGGCTGGTCCAGTTTGTTCACAGATTCATTGGGCCTTATTGTGTGGTACATATGAACCTTCAAATTTCCGAATTGGAACATGATACCTTCTAATGAAATGTTATAAATTGAAAAAGGAATCCTACAAAACAAAAACCATGAAATTTGGATCAGTATATTAATAGTTATAGATAATACATTAAACTGACTCAAATCTGGATTTATTCAAATAGTGCTCAAAATTATATTTAATATTAAAATTTGAATATTACACACGAATTATGCACTTTTCATATAAAATCAGTAAAGGGAGTTAGTAAAATGTAATTAATAAATTAATAACATCAATATACCATGATAATAATATTAAAAACATATCATATGGTCTAGATACATCATATTAATAGGAAAAATATAGTGTTGGGGGATCAAAATCATTGAGAATTATTCTCAATATATTTTCACTTGGTGATATCGAGTGGAAGAGATCACGAGGACTGACTCACTAATAGAAACACCACATGTTTTTGGTGTCATTTGTTATTACCATATATGTGAATGTGATTTGGTCTCTTTAATTGAGATCATTATTAGTGTGTATCATTTGATCATGAACTTCAATGACCGATTAAACCATGATAGTTTATGTATGTGTATTGGTAGCATGTTTAAAGTGCATCATTAATTGTATAAAATTAAGTAAATTATCAAAAAAAAAGACTTTTAACTTTTATAAAGGTAGATGATATATTTGACCACTTGATTGGGATGGAAGTGCTTTGACTAAATTCATGTCCATGGTATAATAAGGCAAGTCCATCTAATATAGTAAAAAAATCATCAACATATGATGATAAAAAGTATGTATCTTTCTTTATTAGATATTACGAGACACAAAGATTTTATTACATAGTCCCTATTATTAGGTGGTTGTCATAACTATGAATTATCCTTATCTATTTAGGGGTTATAAAGTTTTGATAAATACCACTCTTTTTCTATGAATATGATTAACTACTATCAAGATAAGGGCCAATAGGGTCACTAACAAAGTGTACCCACATGTTCCACCAATTTAGATAAATTGAATTTTAGGACGAGGTTGGTCCAATGTGTGGGAGATGATGGATGTATGAGTGTGAAAAATCACAACTAAATTAATTACTTTATTCTATTCAAGTTTATAATAACAATAATTTAATTTATTTCCCTATTTATTAATGAATTATTTATGTTAAAATAATAGAATATTAGAAAATTATTTTTCAGGAGAATATTTATTTATTCAAGGTTCAGTAAAAAAATAAAATAGGAATAAACCAAGTTAATGGCTCAAATATCATCATGATAAATTTTATATTGTTAAATGTGAGTGATAAAATATTCATTATATTTATGATAAGTTAAGTGCTTCATAAGACTATCTTTTGGAATTTTTGAAGGTTAAGTTTCCATAAGGAACAAAGTAAAATTTATGGAAAAATTAACCAAAGTATAAATATATAATTTTTCCGAAATATGGTCATTCTTGTCCTTTTAATGAATTTTAGTCCTATGATACCATCTCCAAATGTTTAAAGAGTGAGTGAGGTAAGAAGAAGAAGATATGATCTATCTCACCTTCTTAGACCGAGTTTGTGTTTTTCCCATGGCTGTACATTGATTTCAATGCTCTTGATTCATTCATGTTAGAATATGAAGATCATATATTGGAGAAAAAAGATATTTTTTACATGTGTGGATGATCAAGATGATGTGTCTCTTGGTGCATTCAAGCTTTTAAGATATGGATATGAGTTAAGCACACTAGGATCATTCTGTTCCACCATGGTACTGTTTATGTTTTGTTCTAATTTTGTTCCTCATGTTTACATATATTGTATGTAATCCGCATTGGGGATTTTCATACTAGTTGTCTAGATATAACATTACAGTGTAGATCATATCCAATATTTTTAAAATACTAACTGCGAAAGTATCCCACTATACCTGATTTCCAATACTCACAATGCCCCTTCGATTGATGGAAGAACAGTTGATTGAATCAATGAACATAATCAACTCAATATCCTTATTATTATCTCTTTCTTAGTCTAAACATGAATGATAATATATAATATGACATAAAATCATTAAAGTGGATAGACCATTAATTTTTTGGATCTTAAATGAGAATTTATACTTAGGTTAATATTCTCAAAAATGTGTTTATCCCCTAAGAATATTCACATCTTAAATTGATCTGATATGTCACAAATGACTTAAATAATTTTTTTATGTGACATGTAAAACCCATAAATTTATAATAAAATTATTAAATATAATTTCGTTCATTATGATCCATTAACTTAGGCTTCTCCACCTATATATTTTTATGAAACCTTGTATAATGAAATAAATGTTTAAAAAACACATTACTCGTATTCACTTAATTTAACTTAAATACCTTATGACTACCTTGAGTAATAAATTATATTCTTATTATTTTAAATTTTAATAAAAATTAATTAAATTTATTTATCTAATTAATTTTAAGAACCCATTTTTTACTGCGGAAGACTTTGGAATATTCTTGATGATATTCTAGAGCAGTTCCTTCGGACGGCGTGCGATTCCGAGCCCCGGAGTGGCTGGAATTAAATTTTCAGTGTGTTCACACTGGAAACGCCAAATAAATGGGATAACTCCTAAACAGTGATCCAGATCCAATATCCGCGTGTACGGATGGGTCCGGAATGGGGTGTTCACTCTAGGAACGACATAAAGTATGTCAGCGCGGGATGTTTGGACCCCTCGCTCGCTTCCGGAACGTTAAACGGATAAATTAATTAATTAATTAATTCGTTTAATGGTTAAATGCAAGTATCTCTTAAACGGTGGCTCATATTGGAAAAAAGAGGGCACCATTGAGTTCGAAGCGTGTCGTTTACCCTAGGAGGGGTATAAGTTTCGCGGGCGCGGGCCGTTTCTGAAAAATGGGCCCAGGGGCGTTTTCGTAATTTGGCGGCCTCAGGCGCTAAGTTTTATAACATTCAAACGAAAGCTCAGAATCAAATTCCAAGACCACCGTTGTGCTCAGGAGGTGGTTTTTACCCTAGGGGAGGTTTAATTTTGACCTCGCCAAAGGTTTCGGATGCGAGGAAAATTATGGGTTTAAATTAATTAAAATTCTTTTTTTTATTTAAATCCCTCTCCATCCCCTTCCTCCCTTGTTCTCCCCTGGCGAAGCCTCCCTCAAGGCAGCCCTCAAGCTCCCTCCCCTCCTCCACTTTGGAAAGGTGACGGCGCAGCGGCAGATCGTCCATGAAGCTTCGGGCGAAGCCCAGCGAGGTAGGAGGTTTTGAGCGTTTTAATTCCTGAAGCTTATTTCAACCTCAATTATATGTGTCGATTGTTGTTCGATTGTCGAATCAAAACCCATGAGCACATAGTAGTTTTTATGAGCTATCCTACTAATCTTTTGGATTCGTTTTTGGAGTTCGGAGGAACCAGAAATCATTCACCGAAGATTGCTGGTTTGCGGAGGAGTTCTGGGGTGTTCCGGCGTGTAGGCGCGACGACCGACCATACCAGGCGGCGGCGCGGTGAGCCGGACGACGACGGCCTCTATTCCAGGCGGCGGGCGCTGGCCGGGTGATCTGGGGATGTCGGGTGAGCGCGGCTAAGGCGGCTGCGGACGGTGGTGAGCTGGGGACGTCGGGCGGCGCCGGCGTGGTGCAAAGGGGCAGGGCATGGGGGTCGCGAGGCGCGCGACCCCGTGCGACGCGACCGCGACCCGCGTAACGCGGGTCGCTGCAGAAAGGGAGAGACCGGATGTCAAGGCCGGTCGGTGGCAATGGGCCGCGGCCAGCTGGCCGCGGTGGATTGATCCAGACCTACGGCCGGGCCGCGGGCCGGCTGTGGGCGGACCGTCCGGACCGGGCCGGTCCGACCCAAGGGAGTGCTCCCTTTGAATTTCTGACGCCCGTAGCTTTCGTTACGGGCCTCCGTTTTGCGCGCCGTCGACGGCGGCGCAGACCTGACGCAGAGGCAGACCTTTTGAGGTGGTTCTAGGTATTATAATTCTTGAGATGGGGGCCTCGGTGGCGCGACACGTACGTCGAGGGGATTGACCTCATCCTGGGAATTCTTGTTTTGAGCGGCGCGGACGCGTCCGACGTCCGTTTTGAGCGCCGTCAGTGGCGTTGGAACCCTGACGCAGAGGCAGAGTTTCCAGGTTGGATTTCGGGCGTTAAATATGGGGTTGAGGCATGGGTTCTAGGTGGGAGACCTTTCAGCCGTTTCTTTTGTTTACCTATTGTCGGGTTGTGGCACTTTTTGTTTCGGCGCATGTTTTTCCCCTTTTTTCCTTTTCAGCACTTTTCTTGTACTGTTTAGAGGACGATGCACTCTTGTGGTTGTTTATAGCAGTTTCCCTTTGCTTTTCTTTTTTACTCTGCACTTTTGCATTGAGTGTGCTGCGTGTGTGTGTATAGGTACTTAGGAAAAGGCCTCCTCGAGTTGTTGTGCCTTCGGCGCTGGTCGCCAGCCCCTGGCCTATGGAGGCGGCTTGAGGTAGTTGCGGCTCGAGCCCAGGTAGGTTCGGGTCGTGAAAAAGTGGTATCAGAGGTGGTTTGTTCCTTGGGACACTTTTCGGACGTCCCTAAAATAAAAAGAATTGGTTGGGATTTAGGGAAACAGTGTTAACGTGTCTCGTGAGCGACTCTCAGGCCAGGGAGTCCAGTGATGGTGCGTCGGCCGACATATCCATTCACCAGGACCTTGATAACTCGCTTGTCGACTCGGCATACTGAGACACTTGTTGCAGGGAAAATTTGTTTGTGCATCACATAGGATCGAGTCTTTGACGGTCCTTCTTGAGCCAGCTCCCCATTGTGGTTAGTGGTATATACATATATGCTCATCTGATTGCGGCACTCCTTGATAATATTCAGGATGTCTCCGCGAAGATAGCCAGCCAAGATACCAGCTTTGGTTCGTGATGACGACCCTGTGAGCTACAAGGCCACTGTCCAGGACCCATCATGCGAGCCCCTTTCTCTGGGTGGGCCGGTAGCAGCACCCCCACCTATTGATCAGTAGACAGCTTCAGCAGAGCAGGTTGAGTTTGAGCACAGGTTGAGCACGCTCCGTGAGTTCCGGCGGCAGATACCGCTGAGGTTCAGTGGCGATCCAGACCCTCAGGTAGCAGATGTTTGGCTCAAGACAGTGGTTTTCCTTTTCAGTCTTGTGAAGACGCCGACAGATCAGAGAGTGGCTTTGGTAGCCACCCCTTTTTGTGGAGGATCTTGGAGTTGGTGGATTCTGGTGACTCAGCTTCTTGACGATTCGTCGCTTTCGTGGGACAAATTTCTGTTGTCATTTCATGAGGAGATTTCCCCTCCTACTTGCGCTCCATTTGGATTCAGGAGTTCCTGCAGTTTCAACAGGAAGGGATGATGGTGGCCGAGTACGCGGCCAGTTTTGCAGACCGTGCACGCTTTTACCCGGACTTGGTCCATTACGACAACCTCCGAGTGCAGAAGTTTGAGCAGGGTCTCCGCTGAGAGATTCGTGCTATCATAGTACCCTTGGAAATTTCCACATATGACGGGGTGCTAGAGCAAACACTGGTGACAGAGGGCTTCCTGTCACGTTCTAGTGTTAGTGGTGGTAGCAGACACGTCAGAGCCGAGACATCTGCCGCAGCTAGCGGGCGTCGGTAAGCAGAACCTCGACGCATGTGGCCTTCTGAAAACCGGACTCAGGGGAGTGGTCGTACACCACAGTGGCACCGGAGGGCACCAGCGAAGCCCAGAGAGAGTCGGTGCTATGCTTGCGATGGGCGAGGTCACCTGGCACGAGACTGCCCGACCCGAGTTGCTGAGAGCTTCGGGCAGGCAGCAGGCGCGCCACCACGGCAGAGGCAGCGCCGTGATCTGAGTAGCGCCCAGAGAGGTGGTGCTAGTAGAGGAGCGGGAGGAGTTGGAGGTGGAGGATGACGTTACGAGGTCTTCCCATCACCACTAGGAGGTCCACGTCTGGCTCCGGGAGCTGATGGTGGGGACCACTGACATCTGTGAGATTTGGATGTCTACGATCCTGTAGAGCATGGGATGGTGAGAGGTACCCCTTGTGACTCTTATACTTCTTGCAGTAGAATTGTTAGGCTCTGCGTGTGAAAGGATTTTCTCCCTGCTCCTTGTTTGAGGTGTTACCAGGGTGACATAGGGTGTCGGGTGTAACCCTGTGTTGGTAAGGAAAAAGGCGTGAGACCTTTTTCTTTAGTCGATAGTGTTGACTCCTTCGCTTCCGAGCGTGTAAGAGAGTCTTGGTTGAGAGAAAACGACTGTGAAATCTTGTGTGACCAGATATCCTTGGGTGCTTCACCATATAGATATTCTGAAGGAGGGAATCACTGGGCCTTGTCCCATGCCCAAGCGGTGATTCCTGTCGTGGTGTGCGACATAGAGGTTTGACCGGGGAGGTGAGATACCCCCAAGAGCCTTCGGGCCGTTTGAGACCATGCAAAGGGATGGTGAGGTTCCCTACCGCCTTTCCCTAACCCCAAAGTCTTGAGTGGGTGCACGACGTCTCCCACGTGACTCACCCGAGAAGGAGTGTGCGTGATCCTATGCACGACATCAGCAAGGGCCGACCTTGCGTTAACAGATCAATCCTTTGGTCTGTGTGCGGTGATGCAGAGCTGTGCGTGAGTTCTTCTGGGTATGAGAAAGCCAGGTGTGGGCTTAGTACCCTGTGTTGCTCCCTAGTTTTTCTTTTCGGGGACGAAAATATTGAAGGATGGAATGATATAAGAACCTGGTTTTTATTGAGGAAGACTTTGGAATATTCTTGATGATATTCTAGAGCAGTGCCTTCAGACGGCGCACGATTCTGAGCCTCAGAGTGGCCGAAATTAAATTTTCAGTGCGTTCACACTGGAAACGCCAAATAAATGGGATAACTCATAAACGGTGATCTGGATCAGAGATCCGCGTGTACGGATGGGTCTGGAATGGGGTGTTAACCCTAGGAAAGACATAAAATATGTCAGCGCGGGATGTTTGGACCCCTCGCCCGCTTCCGAAATGTTAAACGGATAAATTAATTAATTAATTTATTCGTTTAATGGTTAAACACAAGTATCTCTTAAATGGTGGCTCAGATTGGAAAACTGAGGGCATCGTTAAGTTCGAAGCGTGCCGTTTACCCTAGGAGGGGTATAAGTTTCGCGGGCGCGGGCCGTTTCTGAAAAATGGCCCCAGGGGCGTTTTCGTAATTTGGAGGCCTCGGGTGCTAAGTTTTATAACATTCAAACGGAAGCTCGGAATCAAATTCCAAGACCACTTTTGTGCTCGGGAGGTGGTTTTTACCCTAAGAGAGGTTTAATTTTGACCTCACCAAAGGTTTCAGATCTGAGGAAAATTATGGGTTTAAATTAATTAAAATTCTTTTTTTTATTTAAACCCCTCTCCATCCCCTTCCTCCCTTGTTCTCCCCTGGAGAAGCCTCCCTCAAGGCAGCCCTCAACCTCCCTCCCCTCCTCCACTTTGGCAGGGCGACGACGCGAATACGGATCGTCCGTGAAGCTTCAGGCGAAGCCCAGCGAGGTAGGAGTTTTTGAGCGTTTTAATTCCCGAACCTTATTTCAACCTCAATTATATGCGTCGATTGTTGTTCGATTGTCGAATCAAAGACCATGAGAACGTATTAGTTTTTATGAGCTATCCGATGCATCTTTTGGATTTGGGTTTGGAGTTCGGAGGAACCCACAATCATTCGCCGAAGATTGCGGGTTTGCGGAGGAGTTCTGGGGTGTTCCGGCGGGTAGGCGCGGTGGCCGGCCATACCAGGCGGCGGCGCGGTGAGCCGGACGACGGTGACCTCTCTTTCAGGCGGTGGGCGCTGGCTGGGTGAGCTGGGGAGGTTGGGCGAGCGCGGCGGAGGCGGCTGCGGATGACGGCGAGCTGTGGACGTTGGGCGGCGCCAGCGTGGTGCAAAGGGGCAGGGAAAGGGGGCCGCGAGGCGCGCGGCCCCGTGCGGCGCGACCGTGACCCGCGTAACGCGGGTCGCTACAGAAAGGGAGAGACCGGCCGTCAAGGCCGGTCGGTGGTGATGGGCCGCGGCCAGCTGGCCGCGGCGGATTGAACCGGACCCGCGGCCGGGCCGCGGGCCGGCTGTGGGCGGACCGGCCGGACCGAGCCGGTCCGACCCAAGGGAGTGCCCCCTTTGAATTTCCGACGCCCGTAACTTTCGCTACGGGCTTCCGTTTTGCGCGCCGTCTGCGGCAGCGTGGACCTGACGTAGAGACAGACCTTTTGAGGTGGTTCCAGGGATTATAATTCCCGAGACGGGGGCCTCGGTGGCGTGACACGTACGTCGAGGGGATTAACGTCTTCCCGGGAATTCTTGTTTTGAGCGGCGCGGACGCGTCAAGCGTCCGTTTTGAGCGCCGTCAGTGGCGTTGGAACCCTGGCGCCGAGGCAGAGTTTCTAGGGTGGTTTCAGACATTAAATCCGAGGTTGAGGCATGGGCCCCATGACCCGTCTTTTGAGCTGCGTGCATCTTTTTCCTCGGACGTCCGTTCGGGGCATGCGAGCAGTCGATTCTGGATGTTTTTCCGAGGGGATTGCGATGATGCAATCCGCCCGCCCTAATTCAGTACGATGGTGCGGGGCCCATGAGGGCCGTTTGGGCGTCGACAGTGATTTTCCATCTTTATCACCGGGCGACCATTTTGGACAAGTGAGTAGTCCATCTTGTGTGATTTTTCGAGAGGATCGCAACGGTGCGATCTGTTCGTTGAGTTTCGGGACCAGGATGTGGGTCCCACGTGGCAACGCTCGTGTGCGGTGCACCAGAATGCATCTTTTTCTCTGGATATCCGTTTCACTCAAGTGAGTAGTGCTTTTGACGTGTTTTCCCGAGGGGATCGCGATGGTGCGATGAGACCGACTGTTTTCAGGGCCGAGGCTCAGGATCACGGGGCGCCGTTCGAGCGTGAGGCGGTGTTGGTGACCTTTCCGTCAGATATACGTTTGAGGCGAGATAGTAGTCTATCTCATGTGTTTTTCCGCGAGGATTACAACGGTGCGATCCGTTTGGTTGTGCAGAGCCTCATACACGATCTTATTAAATGTGGATGCATGAAAGGTGCTCCGGTGGTGGTTCGTCCTACCATGTTTGTAGAGGAACCTTGGCGTGTGATCGCGCACTCTTGGGAGAGTGATATAAATGGTTCACAAGATGTGGTTGGCCGTGCCTGGGACTTTGAGGTGGAGTTGTTACGTCACGCCTTCGCATTGACGCTGGGTTCCCTGTGCACGACAGCCTTTGGGCTGGAACAAGGTATACTCTGGGAGTATACGGGAGCGCTTGGAGGTACGTGTGGTTGTTTGTACCGAAGGATGTTTGTGTGCTCAGTTGGGGTTGAATTGGGGACACACGTCATGTGGTCCCCATGTGCGTGCCGTGATCTGCTTTGCGTACTTGACCTCTCGCAACGTAGAGGGTCCCTCTGTGCTCGTTTTCTCGACCGGCAGGGTGGAGTTTTTCCTCTGGCTCTATGCTTGTTTATTTGACCAGTAGGGTTGAGTGGTCTCCCTCTGGTTTTGTTCTCGATGGATTGGCCGGTAGAGGTGCTAGTGACACCCAGTGATGGAGCAGGCACTGAACCTCTTTTGGGTGAGTTGTTATGGAGTTGGGTGGTTGCGCGATACCCACTCTGTGTTCGGTTGGCCAGTGTTGTTCCCTCCAGTGGAGATGGCCAGAGAAGTTCTGAGTTTTACCCTCCAGCAGGGCTAGGCAGTGGGTTACTCATCGTCTTCTAGGGTCTACCCTCCAACAGAGACTGGGCAGTGGGTCACCCGACGCTCTTAGGGTCTACCCTCCAGCAGATACTGGGCAGTGGGTCACCCGACGCACTTAGGGTCTACCCTCCAGTAGAGACTGGGCAGTGAGTCACCCGACGACCTCTTAGGGTCTACCCTCCAGCAGGGCTGGGTAGTGGGTCGCCCGTCGTCTAGTTCCAGGTCTACCCTCCAGTACGACTGGGTAGTGGGTCGCCTGTCGACTTATTCCAGGTCTACCCTCCAGCACGGCTGGGCAGTGGGTCGCCTGTCGACCTATTCCAGGTCTACCCTCTAGCGGGGCTGGGCAGTGGGTCGCCTGTCGACCTATTCCAGGTCTACCCTCTAGCGGGGCTGGGCAGTGGGTCGCCTGATGATATATTAAGGTCTACCCTCCAGCGGGGCTGGGCAGTGGGTCGCCTGATGATGTATTAAGGTCTACCCTCCATCGGGGCTGGTCAGTGGGTCTCCAGATGATGTATTAAGGTCTACCCTCCAGCGGGGCTGGGCAGTGGGTCTCCGGATGATGTATTATGGTTTACCCTCTAGCAGGGCTGGGCAGTGGGTCACCTGATATCCTATTATCAATTACCCTTCAGCAGGGCTGGGTAGTGGGACACCTATTGGCATTCCAGGCTCAGTCCTTTATACTAGGCTAGCATGTGGCTTTCCTACGTGATTACCGGAGTGGGACCCTTGGTTGTACGGGTCGGTGATGGAACGACTTTGACTTTGAGGAGACCTCTCGACTATAGGGCAGTGACGAGGTGTGGTTTGACTTTCCCTAGAACTCTCAAGTACGAGGGGCACTTTCCCCACTGAGATGCGTTCTTGTGACACGATCTAAAACCGTGCGGGCAATTTAGTGCCGCCCAATCCAGATAGTGTCAAGGTGCGGTGATTGAGCTCCTTGGCTTGCGGTTCGGGGAAGACGTGCAGGATGTTGGGCATCATTGATGGAGTTTACTTCTGGGACTATTGGTGAATCATTTTCTTGGGCTGAGCTACGGGATGGAGATCCCCTTACGACGTTGTTCAGGCTTCTTGATTGAGCATAAGGATATGTATATACCTTGTTTCTGGTACCCACTTCTTGGGCTTGGTTACTCTCCCTCCAGGAGAGATGAAGACGCGTGGGGTATGCCACATGCTTTCCGTGTCTAGCTTCTTGTGGTTGGATGAGTATACTCTCCTACTATAGGTAGAGAAGACTCGACGAGAAGTTCATCTTCTCACCGTTTCCATCTCCTTGTGCCTGGACGAGTCTACTTCCTTTCTCTTGTTGGGTTGATATGGACTCTTTACTGCACTTTCAGTTGTACTCCTATACTTTTCCTATTCGCTCTACTGCTCACCCTTCGGTACCTCCTTTGTTTCTCCCTCGATCCTTCGGGGTATCCTACTGAGTATTTTTATACTCACCCCTGCTTGGTCTTTTCCCGCACTTGGTGTGACCTTGAAGACGACGGATAGGTGGAGCGTGACTTCAGTGGATCATAGGAGCTTGGGAGCTTGGACCGCGTGTGGTGGTCGTAGCCGGGTTCCAGGTGGGAGACCTGTCAGCCGTTTCTTTTGTTTACCTATTGTCGGGTTGTGTCACTTTTTGGTTGGGCAGGTGTTTTTCCCCTTTTTTCCTTTTCGGAACTTTTCTTGTACTATTTAGAGGTCGATGCACTCTTGTGGTTGTTTATAGCAGTTGCCCTTTGCTTTTATTTTTACTCTGCACTTTTTCATTGAGTGTGCTGTGTGTGTGTGTACATGTACTTAGGAAAAGGCCTCCCCGAGTTGTTGTTCCTTCGGCGCTGGTCTCCATCCCCTGGCCTATGGAGGTGGGCTTGGGGTAGTTGTGGCTCGATCCCGGGTAGGGTCGGGTCGTGACATTACTTGTGATTTTTGAAATGTGGAAGTTCATCGGAGCATTCACATGGGGCCCACTTCATCATAAAATCCAATTTAGATGAATTTGTAGAACTTATGGATATATTTAGTGTTTAACCCTCTAAGAACATATCTTGATACTAGTAAGTCATGATCATAGACTAATATTGGTATCTGGAAATAAAAAATTTGTCCTAAAGTGATAAGAATAAGTCACAAACTCTTATGAACACTTTCCATGTAATATAATCTCTTTTCTCATGAAATCTCATAAATTAGGATGTATTATTTTTTCCATCATCATTTAATGATTTTTTTTCTTTGTTTGAATATATTTTATATAATTTCCTTTATCTACCATGACCATGGATTTAACCAGAGAACCATTATTCTAGTGAATTGAAAAAATATATCTTCAACCTGAACTTGGAAGTGACAAATCCCATCTTTATCACTCAATTAATCTCATGTCACCATCGACACACCCAACATTGGATACCTCACCATAAAAATAAATTTTATAGTTTTTATTATGAATAAATTTACATTATTGAATGATATATATTTACAATTGTCTCATGTTGAGATACCAATACACATTCTTGTAGATAAGAAGATTAAAAGATACCCAAAACATGTAGTCTTCCAGTTTGTGGGTCAGTCCTCTTGATCTCATTCACTCAAGATCACAAAGTAAAAAATTAATAAGCAAAAGTATCAATTCATATATGCCCTCATGACCTGAAAGTAAAAAAACATATGTAACTCATAGAGATAATATTTTATACATTTTTTGTAACGCCCTGACCCTAGTTACCCAGAGTCGGTGCATTATTACATAACATTTTCATGATCACAAAAGATCAAGTCTCGAAATACCGATTAGTTTAGTAGTCTTGAAACACTAGATACATTCATAAGTTTTACATTACATCATGAGATAAAAACAACAACAACATCTTTTCCCCTTTGAACACACTTATCACTTAGACTATCCCTATAGGTTAATCATAATACACTTCTTCACATCCTGGAAAAAATAAAACATAAAAAGGGGTGAGCTCAGATGCTCAGTAAGGATAAAAAAATAGCGGAAACTTTCATAAACAAGCATAAACATTTAAGGGAATTGTATAACTAAAACAAAATCCTTTAAAACTTGAACTTCAAAATAACATGGAAAAAATAAAATGAAATAATTCCATTTACTTATTCACATGGATATTCTACTAGTTTAATATTCACATACAATATTAATAACCACTTTTATAATGATGGAATGCATAATGCCAGACTATCATAACCACATAGGCAAGGCCTCGTGCCAAGACTACCAATAAGATTTTGTCAAGGCCTTGTGCCAAGGCACTAGTTTGTCTCATGAGACCTACCGATGCATCGAGGAGCTATAGAGGGATCCACCCATCACTTACTAAGTCTAATTCATTCCTTATATGAAAAGGTTTAAACATATCATAAACAATTCCTAAGAACCATAACATAATCGTATCACATAAAACATGCATAAAGAAAACATAACATTTCTACATTTCAATCAAAATATATCAATAAAACACATTGATATAATCAAAACATTATCAAAACCATTTTTAATACCAAAATAAAATAAAAGTAAAACATGGTATTTATTTTTCATTTAAAAAAAGTTATGGCTTGTAGAGGAAGCTGAAATTCAAATAATGGTCACCGTGGCGGAGAAGTCGTTGCCGCCGTATACGTAAGACAAAAAATTCCTTTTGTCATTTAGTAAAATGATTCGTATAAAAATATTCCTTTTGAATAAAATTAAAATTCAAAGGGGTTTATACACCGTATAAAAGAAAGTTGTGTATAAAAAAAAATATTCCTCATGAAAGGAGATTGAGAGGAAGTCCCTTACCTCGTGTCTGACATGACTCGATCGTTCTTTAATCTCCTGAATAATAAACTATAGTTAATTTATATTTTCTTAAGAACATTTTTCAAGTTCATTATTCCTTTTAAATCACTTATTACCATGTTATGAACATTATGTAATCATTTAATTTAATAACGGTCATTTTTTTGATCCTTGGTACTTGAGTCAAAAATAAACTACTTATAATTACAAGTTGTTCATGTGGTAAAATATCAATTATCTCTAGAATTATATTAATGATCTAGATATCATATATATCATATATATCTATTATATACATGCATTTATAATATTACATAACATTTAGAGGTAAGAAATGAAATGCACCGTTCATGGAGACAGTAAGCCGTACATACGGATGAACGCTACTTTCATTTCTATTTCATATTTAATGGAATGAAATCATAATGATATAAAGGTATATTATAATTCCAATATAATATGATATATAATATCATTTAAATCATTCCTTTATACTTCCCACATATGGAATTAACAATTCAAATCACTTTGAGGGGGCGGTAGTCCGCACTTCTTAAAATGAAATTATCACATTTACCCATAATGGAAATCATAAAGGTATGCCATAAATGAAAAATACAGAAGAATAAGGAAAACATAAACATAATATATATCATATATAAATATAGTGACATCTTAATGGCCACCATGATATGTGTTAAAAGAATATTGAACAATCATCATTTCATGAGGCAGTAATTCGCCACCCATAGAAACAGTATGTTCTTTAACCATTAGATAGATGTGTGTGTAAGTGTAGTTAAAATCCTTCTCATAACAACATACAAGTATATTTAGAACACTGTATTTGTTACAAATGAAAATAATAAAAAGATTTTAGGGGTTTTAGAAGTAAAATAAAAGAAAATAAGTTAAGAGAAATCGTTACCTTTAGTTTGGGTAACTCCCTTTGGTTTGAACCAAAAAGACTCTTGAAGTGCCTTCTGCATAAGGTAAGGCTTCTAGGATGAAGGGATGAAAGTTGAGAGGGTATTTGGGAAGAGGTTGGCTGAGCCAAATGGATTTGAAGGTGTCAATAAGGTGGTAGAGGTGGGGGGATTTTATAAGAGAAGAGGAGGGGCTCTTTTGGAAAGATTGAAAATATTATTTTATTATAAAATGGTTTTCAGATTATAAAGGTCCCACAATGATATATTTCAAAGATAAGATAATAAGGGTTCAAAATCCACCCATACAATAGGTTTTTTACAAGTTTAAGTCTAAGATATTACCTTATCTTTTCATTTTATTTAAATCGTTCATTAATGAGGTAATCACTGCATCATCATGGTGTCATAAATAAATTTATTTATTTAATGTCTAAAAATTATAAAAAAATTACTATGATGTATTAAATTTTTTAATCTTTACAATGAATATTTATATTCGAAAAGATAACTTGTATAACCCCTTGTAAAAATTGATTTAGTAAAACAATACATGTTTGTGACATTTTTATTTTTACTTTAAATTAAAGGTATTAATGTCATTATTTTACCCCAGTGGCTCCATGGGGTCCCAAAAATCGTCCCATGGTTTGTCTTAGTCGGCCATGGATCATCCAATAAGAGTAGGACATGTGTTAAGATATCTTTTATATTTTTATAATATCATTTTTACCTTAAATTACCCCAATTACCTCTAATCGTGGCTAATAAAACTCAAAAGTTACTATTCACCAAAAATTATTTTCATCCCATTGAACCACATTTTACTTACTAATGAAAACCATGTATGTCAGTTTTTTGAAATTCAATTCATAGAAGCGGTAAAGTTTCATTTAAACGTAAAATCAGTTTTTTTAACTACCACTTAGTGGTTTCACTATTCATAAAAAATTGAAGTTTTTCAGAACAATACCAAAAATTCACCCTAAGCTATAATTGATATTACTAATTAAAAAATGATGTATATTTTAAAAAAAATTCAAAACATACAAGTTGCATTAATTAATTTTATAATTAAATCCTGTTGTCAAAACAAATAGCATATTTTTAAGAAACAATATCAATCAAAAGATTGACAATTGTTTATGTCCAATTTCAAAGTGAAATTAATTCTAATGACCACCATTGGATAAAATGGTAAAATTATATTCTAATTATAATTTAAAACCACTCAATAGTATAATTTATCACTATAAAATATTTTTATTAAAAATGTTGTTTTTAAGTATTTTTCACTATTCATCGAAAATTGGATGTTCTCAGAAAATACCCAAAATTCAACTTAGGCTAATTTCAATATTCCAAATCAAAAAATGAAGTCCATTTTGAAATATAAAATTTATATAATTCAAAAAGTGGGTATTACTATTCATAATGGCTACTTTGATAGGTCGCGGTGTGTTAGAACTCGAGGTTGCATACAACACACGCTACTATATTATTCAAAGAGAAGCGTACCATGGAAGCTTGGGGTGTTACATTCTCCCCTCCTTCAAATAATTTCGTCCTCAAAATTTCTAGAACATTTCTGCATAAAAATACTCAGGTGGTTCTTCATCTTAAGTTCCTCAGGTTCCCACGTTGCCTCTTCCATCTTATAGTTTCTCCATAGAACTTTTACCAGATGAGTCATCGGGTTTCTCAACACTTATTCTCTTGTGTCAAGAACCTTGGAAGGATCTTCACAATAAGACAGATCTGGTTCCGGCTCTAATTTCTCATAGGTGAGTACATGCGTTGGGTCAGGCATGTATTTTCTCAACAGTGATACGTGGAACACATCGTGAACTTTAGAGAGACTTGGAGGCATTTCCAAATGATAAGCTACAACCCCAATTCGTTCTAGAATTTCGAATGGTCCGATGTACCTAGGAATTAATTTTCCCTTCTGACTGAATCGTATAACTCCCTTCCACGGAGATACCATCAAGAAAACATGATCTCCTACCTGAAATTCCAAATCCTTCCTTTGGTTATTGACATAGATCTTCTGCCTACTTTGAGATTCTTTGATGTGGTTTTGGATTACCTTCACCTTTTCCATCGTTTCCTCAACAAGTTCTGGTCCTACATGTTTTCTTTCACCAACATCATCCCAACAGGCTGGTGTGTGACATCTCTTTCCATATAACGCTTCATATAGTGTCATCTGAATACTTGAATGGAAGCTATTGTTATAGGAAAATTCTACTAGAGGTAAATATTGATCCTAAATACCTTGAAAGTCATGTGAGAAAGACCTCAACATGTATTCTAAGGTTTGAATAGTCCGTTCTGATTGTCCATCAGTTTGAGGGTGGTAGGCAGTGCTCAAACAAAGTTCTGTATCCAGATATTTCTAAATACTTTTCTAGAATCTTGATATGAAACGAGGATCACGATCAGAAACAATCAATATGGGTACACCATGGAGTCTTACAACTTCATTAATATACAGTCTTGCTAAACGTTCAAGTGGTAAATCTTATCTTATAGCAAGAAAATGTGCTGAATTGGTAAGATGATCAACAATGACCCATATTGCATCATTCCTTCTAGGAGTATTTGGTAGTCCCATGACAAAGACCATCGTAATATTATCCAATTTCCACTCAGGTATGGGAAGAGGTTTCATAACTCCTCTAGGAAGTTGCCTCCCAGCTTTCACTTGTTGACAAACCATGCATCTTGACACAAAATCAGCAATCTCCCTCTTCATGTTGTCCCACCAAAAATTTTCCTTCAAATATCTATACATCTTAGTGTTACCAGGGTGTATAGAGAAATTGGAACTATGAGCATCATCCAATAATTCCCTTTTTAGACCAGGTATACCGGGAACACAAAGTCTCTTCCCAAATTTCAAAATTCCATCTTCATACACAAAGTCACTCAATCTCCCATCATTCAAAACTTTAATCTTCTTTTGAAACCCCTCATCATCACCTTGAGAACTTTTTATCCTTTCTAATAAAGATGGTTTGGAAACCATTTGAAAAACTATTGATGATCCACCTTCCATGGTTATTCCCATATCCATCTTTACTAGATCCATGAGAATAGGATCCCTTTTAACTCTCATCCTGTTCAAAAATCCATGATCCTTTCTTCTCAAAGCATCTGCCACCTTATTTTCTTTCCTCGGGTGGTAGTGTATAGTGAAATCATAATGCTTAAGTAGTTCAATCCATATCCTTTGCCTCATGTTGAGTTCTTTCTATGAGAAAATATACTTCAAACTCTTATGATCGGTATATATCTCACATTTTTCACCATAGAGATAATGTCTCCATATATTCAATGCAAAGATTACAGCTTCTAACTCAAGATCATGAGTAGGATAGTTTTTCTCATGAATTTTTAGCTATCGTGATGCATAGGCAATAACCCTATCATTCTGCATAAGGACACAACCAAGTCCTTTCTTTGAAGCATCACTATAAATAACAAACCCATCATTCCCCAATGGTAGAGTCAATATAAGAGCATTGACTAATCTTCTTTTCAGTTCTTCAAAACATTCTTCACATTATTTTTTCCAAACAAATTTAACCCCTTTATGTGTCAACTTCGTTAATGGGTTAGCCAATCGGGAAAAATTCTGGACAAAACGTCGATAATAACCTGCTAAACCAATAAAACTGCATACTTCAATTATAATCATTGGTGTTGGAAATTATTGGATCACTCTTGTATTAGAAGGATCAACAAAGATTCCATCCTTAGAGACAATGGCCAAGAAAAGAAATCTCATGAAGCCAGAATTCACACTTTCTAAACTTCACATATAATTCATGTTTTCTAAGAGTCTTTAGAATAATGCGCAAGTGATTTTCATGATCTTCATAGCTTTTGGAGTATAACAAGATATCATCAATAAATACCACTACTAATTCATCAATATATTCCTTTAAAACTCTATTCATTAGATCCATGAAGACAGAGGGTGCATTGGTCAATCCAAAAGGCATTACTGTAAACTCGTAATGCCCGTACCTGGTTCGAAATGCCATCTTCAGAATGTATTTCTTCTTCACACGTAATTGATGATATCCAGATCAAAGGTCAATATTTGAAAAGTATTAATCTCCATGTAGTTGGTTGAATAAATCATCAATGCGAGGTAGGGGATACTTGTTCATTATTGTTATAGCATTGATCTCCCTATAGTCAATGCACAACCTCATAGATCCATCTTTCTTCTTAACAAAAAGAATAGGAGCTCCCCATGGAGAAAAACTAGGGCAAATAAATCCCTTATAACTCAATTCCTCTAGTTGTTTCTTTAATTCCACTAATTCCATAGTGGCCATTCTATATGGGGTCTTTGATATGGGCCTTGAACCAGGCATTAGGTCAATAGAAAACTCAACTTCTTATTCTGGAGGATGCCCAGGTAAATCTTCTGGAAACACATCAATATATTCTCTCACAATAGATACATCCTCTATTTGAAAATTCCCTTCCTCATCCACAATTATTTTATTCTCTTCCTCTACAATAAGTGAATTTAGTTGAGCTACTAGGGGTGGATATAGATAAGAATTAGGTGGTGACGATTCTGCTCTAATGATAAGGTGTTCCTTATCATCATCATCAAAAATTTTAACCTCTTTCTTCTTACAATAAATATTTGCATCATGGTCTGAAAGCCAATCCATACCAATGATTATATCAAATTCAATCATGGGTATAACGATGAGATCACCAGATAAAGAACATTTATGTGATCTAATGGGGACTGATTCACAAAACTTTGTTGCAATGATACTTCCCTTAGGAGTTTTGACTGACAAATTCCTTGTTAAATCAAATTGGAAATATCTAATTTTCTTACCAAACTGGGAAGATATGAAACAATGCGATGATCCAGAATCAAATAAAGCATTTTCTAAACATGAGGAAACCATTAAATTACCTACCACCACGTCTTTCAGAGCTTCAACCTCAGCAGTAGTGATCACATAATCTTGGCCCTGATCCCATGGAATTTTCTGAGGTAAGTTTCCCTGACACTTAGGACATTCATTTGCATAATTTCCCATCTCCCTGTAATTGTATAATTGAACATAGGTAGCTTCTTTCTTCCCCTTGCAATCACGAGCTTGGTGGCCCTTTTCACCACACTTGTAACAGACTCCCATTCCCTTCAAGAAAGTACCAGGGTGTTTATTCCCACATTTACTATAGGATGAATATTAAACTTTTCCCTTCTTCCCCTTATTTACATTTCTAGATTGATCAGAAGATCTCTTATTCTCTTGCTTTGCTTTGAAGTCATAAGACTTCGAAAATTCTTTTTTTGTCTTGATAGCACATGAAAAAATATCTTCGTATGATGAGAAGGATTGTGAAACTAATGTTCAAAAGAGAGATGGTTTTAACCCATCAAAGAAACAATCAATATTTATCCTTGGGTTATGTATATAATCTGCTGCATGCCTCGCTAACCTTGTAAAGTTAGCCTCATACTTTGCGAAATTCTCATCCTCCTTTTGTCTCAGACTCAGAAATTGAATTTCCATATCTGCTTGATGGTCATGAGGAAAGTATTTTTCTAAGAAAATATCGTTAAAATCCCTCCATTCCATATTTGATAATTCATCATCTTCCTTCATGTTTTTAATCAACGACCACCATTGATCAGCATCTCTAGTGAGACGGTAAACTGCCAAGACAACTTTTTCCCTTTCGCTACTCCCCAAGGCATGTAATATTTTCTCTAAGGAATTTATCCATTTCTCTGCTACTAGTGGATTTGTACCCCCATTGAATGTTTGTGGTTGTTGTCTCATGAAGTGGTCTAACATTGATCCTCCATGTTGCGGATCAGGGTGCTCCATATGAGTAAGGTTATTATTCATAACCTGAGTGAGTTGCCCCAGTATGGTGATAAGATGATCAACACCAGTTGTATCACCAGCTCCACTATAATTATCTTGAGAAGGAGGTAAATACATACATGGAGTGCATGCATTGATACGGTTTCCATTCCTTCCACTAGAAGACATTTCTAAACAATTTTAGAAACTAGATTAGTTTATTAATCAAAATACATAATAACAAACTTGCAAAACACTTAACATAAATTGAACAGTTTATGGATATAATCCATAATCTTAAAAATGTTTTCTTTGAGGAAGTATATACTCATAAACCCTTCATAAGGGTTTGTAAAGAAATCATGAATTATCCTAAGCATATCCCCTGGAAGTGTCGTAACCAAGAGTGCAACAAGGCCCGTTGTCGTGTACCAGGATACCCCGGGTTAAGCCCGAAACTCCTTGTCGGAGTTTTCACTCCTAGGTACATCTATGCCAGAGCCGCCTCTACCTGATCATATCCATAAAGGGATGTATTGATCGAAAAATACATAAAATATCTACTTTACCAAAATTCTAGGATGTTCTTCTATACTAATCCTCAAAGACAATCTTAGGGCTATGTGCTCTAATCATAGTTCTCCTAAATCTAGTTTCCAAGGTTAGTACTAAACTGCCTCTGATACCAACTGTAACGCCCCGACCCTAGTTACCCAGAGTCAGTGCATTATTACATAACATTGGCATGATCACAAAATATCAAGTCTCGAAATACCGATTAGTTTAGTAGACTTGAAACACTAGATACATTCATAAGTTTTAAATTACATCATGAAATAAAAATATCAACAACATCTTGTCCCCTTTGAACACACTTATCCCTTAGACTATCCTCGTAGGTTAATAATAATACACTTCTTCACATCCTGGGAAAAATAAAACATATAAAGGGGTGAGCTTAGATGCTCAGTAAGGATAACAATATAGCGGAAACTTTCATAAACAAGCATAAACATTTAAGGCAATTGTATAACTAAAAAAATCCTTTAAAACATGAACTTCAGAATAACATGGAAAAAATAAAATTAAATAATTCCATTAACTTATTCAAATAGATATTATACTAGTCTAATATTCACATGCAATATCAATAACCACTTTGATAATGATGGAATGCATAATGCCAGACTATCATAACCACATAGTCAAGGCCTTGTGTCAAGACTACAAATAAGATTTTGTCAAGTCCTTGTACCAAGACACTAGTTTGTCTCATGAAAACTACCGATGAATCAAGGAGCTATATTGGGCTCCACCCATCACTTACTAAGTCTAATGCATTCCTTATATGAAAAGTTTTAAATATATCATAAACAATTCCCAAGAACCATAACATAATCGTATCACATAAAACATGTATAATGGAAACATAACATTTTCACATTTCAATCACAAGATATCAATACAACACATTGATATAATAAAAACATTATCAAAACCATTTTCAATACCAAAATAAAATAAAATTAAAACATGGTATTTATTTTTCATTTTAAAAAAGTTATGGCTTGTAGAGGAAGCCGAAATTCAAATAATGGTCACGGCGGCAGAGAAGTCGTTGCTGCCGTATACATAAGACAAAACATTCCTTTTGTCATTTATTAAAATGATTCATATAAAAAGATTAATTTTTAATAAAACTAAAAGTCAAAGGGGTTTATAAACAGTATAAAAGAAAGTTGTGTATAAAACAAAATATGCCTCAATGAAAGGAGATTGAGACGAAGTCCCTTACCTCGTGTCCGACATGACTCGATCGTTCTTTAATCTCCTGAATAATAAACTATAGTTAATTTATATTTGCTTAAGAACCTTTTTCAAGTTCATTATTCCTTTTACATCACTTATTACCATGTTATGAACATTATGTAATCATTTAACTTAATAACGGTCGTTTTGTCGATCCTTGGTACTTGAGTCAAAAATAAACTTCTTATAATTACAAGTTGTTCATGTGGTAAAATATATATTATATCCAGAATTATATTCATGATCTAGATGTCATATATATCATATATATCCAGTATATACATGCATTTATAATATTACATAACATTTAGAGGTTGGAAATGAAATGCACGGTTCATGGAGATGGTAAGCCGTACGTACGAATGAACGTTACTTTCATTTCTATTTCATATTTAATGGAATGAAATCATAATGATATAAAGGTATATTTTAATTCCAATATAATATGATATATAATATCATTTAACTCCTTTCTTTATATATCCCACATATGACATTAACGATTCAAATCACTTTGAGGGGGCGGTAGTCCATACTTCCTAAAATAAAATGATCGCATTTACCCATAATGGGAATCATAAAGGTATGCCATAAATGAAAAATAAATAAGAATAAGGAAACAATAAACATAATATATATCATATATAAATATAGTGACATATTAATGGCCACCAAGAGAGGTGTTAAAAGAAGATTGAACAATCATCGTTTCATGAGGTAGTAATTCACCACCCACAGAAACAATATGTTCTTTAACCATTATATGGAGGTGTGTGTAAGTGTAGTTATAATCCTTCTCATAACAACATCAAAGTATATTTATGATACTGGTTTTGTTACAAAAGAAAATAATAAAAAGAGTTTAGGGGGTTTAGAAGTAAAATAAAAGAAAAGAAGTTAAGAGAAATCTTTACCTTTAGTTTGGGTAACTCCCTTTGGTTTGAACCAAAAGGACTCTTGAAGTGCCTTATGCCTAAGTTAAGGCTTCTAGGATTAAGGGATGAAATTTGAGAGGGTATTTGGGCAAATGTTGGCTGATCCAAATGGATTTTAATGTGTGAATAAGGTGGTAGAGGTGGGGACCTTTTATAAGAGGAGAGGAGGGGCTCTTTTAGAAAGATTGAAAATATTATTTTATTATAAAATGGTTTTCGGATTATAAAGGTACCACAATGATATATTTCAAAGATAAGGTGATAATGTTTTGAAATCCACCCATCCAATAGGTTTTTTACAAGTGTAATTCTTATATTTTACCTTATCTTTTCATTTTATTTAAATCGTTCATTAATGAGTTAATCGCTGCATCATCATGGTATCATAAATAAATTTATTTATTTAATATATAAAAATTATAAAAAAATTACCATGATGTAGGAAATATTTTTAGATTTCCAATTAATATTTATAGTCCGAAAGATAACTTGTATAACCCCTTTTAAAAATTGTTTTATTAAAACAATACATGTTTGTGACATTTTTATTTTTACTTTAAATAAAATGTATTAATGTCATTATCTTACCCAAGTGGCTCTATGGGGTCCCAAAAATCGTCCCATGGTTTGTCTTGGTCGGACATGACTCATAAAATAATAGTAGTACATGTGTCAAGATATCTTTTATATTTTTATAATATCATTTTTACCTTAAATTACCCTAATTACCTCTAATCGCGGTTAATAAAACTCAAAAGTTACTATTTACCAAAAATTATTTTCATCCCATTGAACCACATTATACTTACTAATAAAAACCATGTATGTCGGATTTTTGAAATTGAATTCATAGAAGCGGTAAAGTTTCATTTAAACGAAAAATCAGTTTTTTTAACTACCACTTAGTGGTTTCACTATTCATCAAAAATTGAAGTTTTCCAGAAAAATACCAAAAATTCACCCTAAGATATAATTGATATTCCAAATTCTAAAATGATGTCTATTTTAAAAAATTAAAAATATATAAGTTGCATTAATTAATTTTATAATTAATTAATGTTGTCAAAACAAATAGTGTGTTTTTAGGAAACAATATCAATCAATAGATTGGCAATTGTTTATGTCCAATTTGAAAGTGAAATTAATTATAATGACCACCATTGCATAAAATGGTAAAAGTATATTATAATTATACTTTAAAACCACTCAATAGTATAATTTATCACTATAAATTATTTTGATTAAAAAAGTTGTTTTTAAGTATTTTTTACTATTCATCGAAAATTGGATGTTCTCAGAAAAATACAAAAAATTCATCTTAGGCTAATTTCAATATTAAGAATCCAAAAATGAAGAATATTTTGAAATATAAAATTTTTATAATTCAAAAAGTGGGTATTACTATTCATAACGACTACTTTGATTGGTCGCAGTGTGTTAGAACTCGTGGTTGCGTACAACACATGCTACTGTATTATTCAAAGAGAAGCGTACAATGGAAGCTTGGGGTGTTACATTTTTTGTATGCATTTAAATTTTTTTAATCATCCCAAATTATCAATTTGAGCTTATATGAATCAATTTTGGATTTATGATGTGTTTTTAGAAAAATGATGAAAAGTGCCTAATTCTGGATTTTGGACAGATTTTTACATCAATGGCATTTTTGTCCTTTAATGAAAAATAAAAATCTAAATTTAGTTATTTTTTTGTTAGAATCCTTTTTTATTTTCTTCAACTTTGTCTTCTAAACTAGGGGATGATTCTTCCATCTAGAGGCATTAAAAAATCAATGAAGGTGAAGATTGTTTCGGGCAGACAGCATGGACCCCACCACCGTAACAGAAGTCTATCTCGGCCTACACATCATATATTGAAATTCTTCCACTTGGAAGGGAACTAGAACACATAGTGGAAGCTCAAAAACTAATTTTATGGAGTTTTATGTCATTAAGGGTGACATTGGATGTTATACATTTGGAGGAAGCTTCTTGGAAATTTTGGACAGAAAAAAGTCATTGTAAATAAAAAATCCTTAACTCCCTACTTGTGCGTCCAATAAAGCTAAACTTTAGAGGGTTAACGAACAAGATATTTTGAACAATTTTTATGAAGTATGGAACACCTGAATCATCCATTAATGGGAAAAAACGCATCAACTTTCGGAGGATAGAATCTGTCTATAAAAGGAGAGGAGATCCCATGTCTCAAAGAATCTCATTCCATCCCATTCCATCGAGGAAACCAAGGAGGAGAACATTTAGGCTTTATCTATTTTATTTATTTCATTTTCTATAGATCTGTAATGCCTTATTCTTCCCCATTCATCTCTATTACCCTTACCCAAGTGGGGTAAACCTTTTTGAGTGATTGGGGAAGGGTTGGTTTTCTTTTTTTTAATGCTTGAGTTCTTGGGCATAATTGAATGAATTTTATTTATTATTCAAAGTTGTTTTAAATTTAATATAGAGAATTTTATTATCAAGTGTGACTGTTCTTGAATTTTAGTTCCATTATTTATTTTTTCCTTGGTAAATTAACCATTATCTCCATACACTAATTTCTAGTTTATATATGATGGAATAGACTAGGGATTAATGGTGAAGTACTGAATGATTGTCAGTACGTATAAAAGGGGTAATGAATGTTCTTGATTTTTCTGGATAAACAAGACCCAATTGGGTATTTCCCATGTCAATTGAGGATATTCAATACAACTATTTTGCACATGGAAGGAGAGTTGACCAAACTGATATCTTGGTAAGGTTCTCTATCACCATAATAATTTCACCAAGGAAGTGAGAGGAAAAGATTGTGGAAACTCACATTAATCAACTAAGAATAAGATTTTTGAATTAAATTGAACAAGGATTGCATTAAAATTGGGAAAATGACCCCGACCTAATCACCCTTTTAATATCATATCTTTTTAATCCTTTGAATTTCAAATTTCTTTTCAATCATTTTCTTATCGATTTATTCTAAAAACACACCATTTTTACCCTCATTTAAAAGTGAAAAACTATTTTGTGTGCACTACTCTTTGAGAGACTTCCTAGGGTTAATCACTAGACTACACTAGGGAATATATAAAAATTGTTTTTCCATGACCTACGATAGGCATGCGTTAAACTTGGCACCATTACCGGGGAGGTAGTGTAACATAAAAAAAAGATTTTCAAAATTGAATAACCCACAAATCAAAATAATAATTAATTTAATTTGATACAGAAATTGAAAGAACATTATCTTAACTAAGAAAAAGAAACCTACCAGAAATATTTGAAGAAATAGATCTCTCAAATTCAAGTGAAACTATTAGTGTTCACTCTGAACTTGAAATCATGGCTGGAAATCCCAACCCAACCCTGTGTGATCTATGTGCACCTCAATTTTCCATTCAAAATAACCAACTCATTACACCCACTGAATCAAATGATTTTAAATTATGTGTCAATATTATTCTTGTGCTTCCAAAGTTTCATGGTCTTGTAGAAGAAGATCCAAATAGGAACATGCAAGAATCCAGATACACTTTCTTAAGCTTCAAGCTAAGAGGATCACCCGAAGACCAATTTCAGTGGAGGTCATTCCCCTTCTCACTCAAAGGAGCGGCTAAATAATGTTTGTAAAATCTATAGCCAGGGAAGATCAGTGATTGGGAAGAACTAAAAATATGTTTCATGCCAAGATTCTTTCCCACATCGAGGAGCACTGCCATCAAGAAGGAGATTTACATCATATTACAATCAACTAGAGAAACCCTCTACGAGTTCTAGGAGAGTTTCAAGAAGCTATATTACAACTGACCACATCAATAAATGGAGGAACACAAATTCCTTATGTTCTTCTACCAAGGACTTCTGGATGATGATCAGAATCTTCTAGATGCCTTATCTGGGGGGATCCCTAATTGACAAGTTGCCTGTAGATATCAGAGTACTAATTGGTAAGATTACTAAAAACTCACAAAAATTTAGAATAAGAGGAATGTGAACCATGGGGATACATGAGGTAAAAACATCTTATTCATCCGCATTGATTGAAACCAAAGTTGATGACCTTGCAAGGTTTATCCCTCAAATGGATGTAACTCAAGTAAATGGGCAACAAGCTTTATCTCAGGTATGTGGTTTATGTTATTCTTCCACTCATTATATTGACCAGTTCCCTGAGATACAGGGGACAGAATACTGTGCTATGACCATTAAACCAAGAAAATTCCAACAAAATCAACCACATCAACCCCTAACCCAACAAGGATATGGGAACCAACAAAACCAGATGAGATCATTTAATCCTAACCAGCACCCTAGTCAACCTCCTTACTAAAAATTGAAATACCAAAACTCCCCTCCATTCTAATAATCCTATAAACATCCCTTCCAACAACAACACTCCTTTCATCCACCACCATTCCAAAGAAATACATATTGACAACCATCCACCAATACACAACCTTTTGTGGAATAGCTACAATCCAAGTATGAGGGCCTAATAGATAAGGTTGATAATCTAGCAGACATGGTGGGATGTCTTGTTGAAATCATGTTCAAGAATCTAGGGAAGTTTCAATACCAAATAGTGAAAATCCTAAAGATAATGTCAATGCAATCATAACAAGAAGTGGAAAAGAAATCCCACCTCCATCCAACCTTGAACTTGAAACAATACCACATGTTCTGAGGGAGAATGATGTTGAAAATTCAGAAAATCTTGTGAAAATACACCAAGAAGAAGAAAAAGGAAGAGGAGGAGGAGAAGGATAGGCCACAAAATAAGAGACAAGAAACTCCAATTCAAAGTAAAAAAAAGAGAGAATAAATACTTACCCCTACCATTTCCATCAAGGACAATTGAATCAAAGAAATTACACAAAGAAACACTTCAAAAAGAAATTATAGACACTTTTCAGAAATTGGAAATCAATATCCCCCTACTTGAAGCTGTCAAAAAAATTTCATGGTATGCAAATTTTTTGGAAGATCTTTTCACAAAAAAGAGAATACTTCATGGGAATGAAAGAATAAACTTGGGGAGAAGTGTCTTAGCCCTTATCACCCTGCTATTTCCAACCAAATGTCAAAATCCAGGGACATTTTCCATTCCTTGCACCATTGGTTCATTAAATTTATCTAATGCTTTATGTGATCTAGGTGCTTCAATTAATGTACTACTTCACTCTGTATACACTTCTTTGTAGATGTGAGACTTAAATCCCACAAGAGTGGTGGTCCATATTACAAACAGATCCACAGTTTTCCCACATGGAGTTATAGAGGATGTCATAGTGAAATTAAAAAATCTCTTATTCCTAGATGACTTCTATGTGATAAATATGGAAGAAGATAGGAACACATCACACTCACCCATCATTTTGGGGAGACCATTCTTAAAGATAGCTAAAACCAGCATCAATTTCCATGAAGTTACACTCACCATGGAATTTGGAGATATCACTGTCCACTTCAACATTTTTGAATCTATGAGGTACCCATCAGATGATCACTCTATCTTTCCACTCTCCCATGAAGTTAGTACTAAACCCATTGAAGAGTCTGGTATGTTCCATGAATTCTTAGACTTAGAAGATAATTTTTCCATCAATGAACATGTGAATGCAGAAAACACTAAAGATTCTGATTTTATTTGGGAAGAAGAGGTAAAATCTGATTTCTTAGTTGATTTTTTGATTGATGAGTAATATGATATTGTTTTTTGTGTGCAGGAGGTCCACCCTTTGGAAGTGGGGAATGTCAGTTTAATTTCATCCCATGATAATTCCCTTGAAATTTAATTAAAACCACTCCCCAATGATTTGAAATATGTTTACCTTATGGAATAAGAGAAATTATGGGTGATAATTAAAAATAATATAACTAAAACCCAAGAAAAATATTTGATATATATTTTGAGAGAGAATGTCCAGACAATAGGGTGGAGCTTAGTTGATATCCCAGGAATAAACCCAAAAATATGCTTACATAGAATTTTTCTTGAGGGAGATTCAAAACCCGTTAGACAAACCCAAAGGAAGATAAATCCCACTTTGATGAAGGTTGTAAATAAAGAGATAAAGAAGCTCTTGGAATCTAGGATCATCTATCCCATTTTAAATTCATAGTGGGTTAGCCCAATTGATGTCATTCCTAAAAAAACTGGCCTGACCACTGTGAGGAATGAAATGAATGAGTTAATCCCTATGAGAATTCAAAATAGCGGGAGAGTATGCATTAATTTTAGGAAATTAAACCAGGTCTCTTGGAAAGATCATTTCCCCATACCCTTCATTGACTATATGTTAGAGAGATTTTTAGGGATAACTCAATTTTGATTTTTGGATAGATTTTTAGGTTACTTCCAGGTACGCATTACTCCCAAGGATCAAGAGAAGATGAGATTTACATGTCTCTTTGGTACTTTTACATATAAAATAATTCCATTTGGATTATGTAATGCTCCAGGTACATTTTAGAGGTACATGATAAGTATATTTTCTGATCACATTGAAAATTTATTGGAAGTTTTCTTAGATGATTTCACAATTTTTGAAGATTCTTTTGATCATTGTTTGAAAAATCTGGAAAAAGTTTTGAAAACCTACATTGAAAAAAATCTTAGTTTAAATTTTTAAAAGTGTCATTTCATGGTTAAAAGAGGAATTTTACTTGGTCATATCATTTCCCAAAATGGAATTGAAGTGGATAAATTAAAAATTGAAGTGATAAATTCATTTCCTTACCCAACTTGTGTGAAACATGTTAGATCATTTTTAGGACATGTAGGATTATATAAGAGGTTTATCAAAGATTTCAGTAAGATTTCTATCCCTATCTCTAGATTACTTTTGAAAGATGATGATTTTTATTTCAATGGTGCATGTAGGGAATCCTTTGATGAGTTGAAGAGGATATTGGTTTCACCACCCGTGATGCAGCCACCAAATTGGGAAGAACCATTTGAGCTACTTTATAATGCCTCCAACTAAGAAGTTGGAGAAATACTTTCTCAGAAAATTGAGGGCAGACCACAAGTCATTTCATATTCCTCTAGAACCATAGATGCGACCCAATTCAATTACACAAAAACAGATAAAGAGTTCTTAGCGGTTGTTTTTTTCTTTAGAAAGATTTATATCATATTTTCTTGGAACTAAAATCACTATGTTTTCTAATTATGCAGCTCTAAGGTACTTGATGAAGAAAGATGATGCTAAATCGAGGTTAGTGAGATGAATGATACTACTGTAGGAGTTCAATATAGAAATCAAGGATAAGAAGGGATCTGAGAACCAAGTGGCTGATCACTTAAGTAGACTACCAAACACTGCTGAAATTGAAATTCTAGATAGAGACCCACTAAATGATCAAATTCTAGGAGAGCAGTTGTACTTGATTGAAGGAGAAGTGCCTTGGTATACTGAAATGGTAAATTATTTGGTGACATATCAGGTCCCATATCATTTCAATTATCACCAAATTCAAAAACTAAAAGCTGAATCTATGTATTACATTTAGGATGATCCATTTGTTTGGAAGATTTGAAATGATCAAGTAATAAGAATATGTTTACCTAAAAGTGAAGTTAAATCTGTCTTTGTGTTTTGTCACACTTTATCTTATGGAGGCTACTTTGGACCTCAAAGGAAAACAAGGAAGGTTTTAGAATCTGTAATTTATTGGCCCACCATTTTTAAAGATGCTCATGAATTTTTCAAAATATGTGAAAAATGTCAGTTTTTAGAAAATATTTCAAAGAGACAAGAAATGTCCCAAAATCCACTGATTTTTTGTGACATTTTTGAAGTTTGGGGGATAGATTTATGGGACCTTTACTGATGTTATTTGTAAATTTTTATATCTTTCTTGCAGTTGATTATGTTTCCAAATGGGTGGAAGAAAAAGCCACCAGGACTGGAGATGCTAAAGTTGTTTGTGATTTTGTCAGGGCTAACATATTTTGTTGGTTTGGAGTGCCCAGAGAAATCATCTGTGATCAGGGGACTCACTTATGAAATTGTATAATGGAGACTTTGCTGAAGAATTATGGGGTGCATCATAAAACATCAACTCCATATCATCCACAAATTAATGGGAAAGATGAAGTTTCCAATAGGTAAATCAAATAAAATTTGTAAAATACTGTTAATAAAAACTAGAAGGATTGGAGCCAAAGGTTGGAAGTTACCATATGGGATTACAGGACAACCAACAAAACCCCAATTGGAATGATTACGTATAGTCTGATTTATGGGAAAGCTGCTACCTACCTTTGGAATTGGAGCATAAGGAATATTGTGCTTTGAGGAAAATTAATTTGGACCTTGAAAGTGCTAGGAAGGAAAGAAGATTGAAGTTGCAAGAGATATATGAATTAAGAAGGGAAAAATTTGAAAATTCTAGGATTTACAAAGAAATAATGAGAGTGGCCCATGACAAGCTGATCCGGCCTAAAGAATTATATCCTAGAGACAAAGTGTTGTTATTCAACTCAAGACTCAAGCTGATGCTAGGTAAAATTTGTTCCAAATGGGAAGGTCCATTTATAGTTACTCATGTATATTCTTTTGGTGCTGTGCATATTACAAAGGATGGAGAGTAGGATCCATTCACACTGAATGGGCATAGGTTGAAGAAATTCCTTGGGACCCTGCCATCAGAGCCAGTGGAGGAGATCACACTCCTCCAACCTATTTATCAATAAAATACATCAGGTCGTACCTCTCCTTTATACTTACTCGTTTGTTGTGAATCAATCAAGAATCTACTTACATGTTAAATCCATTGGAATTAATTGAGGACACAACATCATTTAAGTGTGGGGGATAGAACCTTTGTAGTTTAGGATTTTCATTTGATGTTTGGTTTACTTTTTTTTTGAAATTTTCTATTTTTCAGATATTTGTGTGTTTAGTTTTTAAAATTTAGTGTATTGTCAAAAATCTTGAGTTGAAATGATTATCATTTCTGTTTTTGAGGCCCATTTCAATAAGTGAAGAAATCTATTCCATAAAACTAAGCTTAAATGAATGCTAGAATGACTTTATTTCTAGTTTAAATCTTTTAAAATTTCATGAAATGTACTCTGATTTTTAAATACCATGCTACATCTCACTGTCTTTATTTTTTGAAATCACATTCCTGTGAGGCGTCTTTAACATTTTTGTCGTATTCTTTAAATTTACCTCATTTCTCAAGAGAACCAGAACATGATTTATTTAACTTGAATTTTATTTATTCCTATCAAAACTTTAGGGTTTGAGGTACTTGTGTTTTAAATGATTGAGGAAATTATTTGGTTTTAATCCCCCTTTTCAATGGATTGACTAAAAGGATTTCTGAAACATGGGGATTTGATGATTGGAAAATGAATTCAATGGGAAGGGGTATTATCATGTCGTATTTCCATCAGATGAACACAAGAGAAGGGCAAGGAGTAATGGAACCATCTCTCCGAAACCTAGCTTCTTGAACATTCAGAAATGGGACTCGAATTTTGACCATATGAATGTACGAAACACACTAGCTCAGATATAGATTCTAATATGTAGGATGAATTGGATTTATTGGAACCTGAGGATCTTATGGTACATTGCCTCAACTGTTGGAAATCCCATTCAATTGAATTAGCAGAAAAATAATCCTAGGTTTGGAAATTTTTCCTAGATACTAGTGGAAGTGGATATGTCAATCACCCTTGTTGATGAATTTTTTCTTAGAAAATGGGATGTCAATATGAAGCTGGATATTGTTTATGAAAGGAAGAGGAAGTTATTCTTGAAGTGCGTGTTTTTTGGACACTTAGACTTTGAGTGCAGAAGGGACCAGGAATGTAGTGTGTGAAAAGTGAAAGGGCATGATGATGTTACATGTAGAAGGAAGAATGGAAAGGATCATGTTCCCCCTAATTCTTAGGGAAAGGATGGGGATGCTAATGATGTGCTGGAGGGGCTTGTATTTACTGATCATCATGAGGAAGATACCTCTGGATAACTTTCCAGTGACAGGAAGACACCGGAAAAAGAGGATTGCATTACGTTACAAGTACCTTCTACTTAGAAAGCAACTAGTTTAGGGGTGGTGGCTCCCAATGGTGAGGTAGCGACTTCTTTAGAGTTTGCTGCTACAGATTGTGCAGATATCCCTACGGTGGATGCTGCACATGCAGTTTCAATATTCCTTGACAAAACTCATATAGAGAAGGCCACAACTCAGTTTCTGGAGCAGGTTGAATCACCAGTGTTGTTCCCCCATGATTATGGAGGTGAAGATGTGCATGGATAGGCCCTGGCTGCAATTAACCCAGGGGGGAATTTGTGCAGACACTCCCTTCCAAGGTTGCTTGAAGAAAACTGCAAGTGACCAGTGACCCTTATCACTTAAAATCACAGAACAAGTTTAAACCCTTGAGTGGTGTTTTGTGGTCATCTGACATTGAAGATCCTTAACCAACTGACCTAGATAATATTACTCCTAGGACTAGGGAAGGTTCTCCCAATGATAGAACTCATGAACAGTCTAATTCCATTCCTATAGGGGATGTCTCCCTTGGGCAGACAATCCCATATGATGCTCAAAATACTGATATCAAGTGTGCTGTGGATTGTTCACAACAGGATTCTGAGGTAAATGATGTTGTGGCTTCATCCATTAGGGACTCTAGGGTAGACAAAAACCAAAAAGGGCAAGGAAAGAAAGGTAGAGGGAAGAAAGAAAAGGGCCAAATGACAATTGTTCCAAAGGGTGGTCCCCTAACATGGGGCATGGACCATATGTAATGAAGATATTTTATTGGAATTGTCAAGGGTTGGGAAACTCCTGAACAACCAAAGCCCTTAGACATTTTATCATGGACTATAAGCCTCTGCTTATTGGTATTGCTGAGCCAAAGCTTCTTTTTAGCTGCTGGAACAGATTCAAATGGGGCTCCATGGGGTACCAGTTTGTGTCCAGTAATTTGCATGATTCTAAAATGGATCATTTGTGGGTGTTACGACATGAATCCATTCAAATTAATTCTTTTTTGGATAGGTATCAGAGTGTTCTAATTTCTTGCAGCATAGCTGATTATGATTTATCAATTTCTTTTGTGTATGCATACAACTTCTATATTAGGAGAAGGGAGTTATGGGAGGAGTTCAAAGAGGACTTTAGGTGGATGGAGTATAAATGGGTATCTCTTGGATAATTTAATGCGGTGTTGAGACTTGAGGAAAAAACTAGAGGTAATTTTAATAGGATTGCGGCTTTTGATTTCTCTGTATTCCTTGACCATTGTAATTTTGTTGAGGTCCCTCTTGCTAGAGCTAAATTCACATGGTGCCATTACACCTAGAATGGGAAGAAGGCAAGAAAACTTGATATATGTTTTGTCCAAATGGCTAACCAAGGTGCTGCTCATGGACTTTTTGGGTTTACATTACCAAAATATAACTCTGATCACAATCCTATGGTTGTGGAGATCAATACCCAAGTGGTATGGTCTGGTCCAATCCCATTCCGGTTCAACAATGGGTGGGTTATGGAGTATGGATGTAGGGAACTTATGCTGGAGGCTTGGAAGCTTAAGCATATTGGCAGCCCCCTCAATAGGTTGTATAAGAAATTAAAAAATCTTAAGACACTTCTCAAGGACTGGAGCTGAAAATCTTTCTCTAAACTAGACAGTGATATTAAGGCTGCTGAGGTGGAGCTATCTTGTATTAATATTATAAATCACCAGAAACCTACTCCATATCGAGAGTAAATCATGGACCATAACAAGATGGATGACTTATTAATGATCCATGAAAGGTTGGATAGAAATCAGTTGAGTGTTAGATGGTTAAAAGATGGAGACATGAAATCTAAATTTTTCAACAGATTGCATAAAGAGAAGAGAGTCTGAGCTATGGATAAGGAAATCAACATCAATGGTCATCTCTATACTTCTGAAAGTGAGATTTCTGTGTTAGTTGTGGAAAATTTTAAAATGTTATACTCTGATGATGGTTAGTTAAACACCCACAAAATGGTTGGGAACATAACCCCATGCATTGAGGAGCATGATAATCACTTCCTTGTCACCCCTAATCTCAAAGAGGAAATTCGAGCAGCTCTTCTCTCTCTTAATGTGGATAGTTCTCCTGGTCCAGATAGATTTACTAAGTATTTTTTCATATCTTATTGGGATGTTTTACATGATGATATTACCCAATCCATAAACGATTTCTTTACTCACTCTTACCTGCTATATGGGATGAATTCAGGCTTTATTGCCCTATTGCCTAATAAAGGCAATTCTCTTGATATTAAGGACTTTAGGACAGTTGCACTTGGAAACACTATCCCTAAGATTATTAACGAGATACTCATGGATAGAATGGGCCAAATGGTTAGTGATATAATTACTGCTAATCAATTTGGATTTGTTCCTGGGAGAAATATCCAGGATTGTCTTTTCATTGCTTCAGAAAGTGTTAATCTTATGAGAAAAAAGATGAAGGTAGGAAATTTTGAAATGAAAATTGATATCTCAAAGGCCTTTGACACTCTAAAATAGAGTTTTCTCCTTAATTCACTTAAAAGGTATGGATTATCTACTTCCTTCATCAATATGATTAATACTATTCTTTGTTCATCAAGTCTGTCTATTATCATTAATGGCACACCCATAAGATTCTTTCCCTGCACCAGGGGTGTGTGTCAAGGTGACCCACTCTCTGGCCTTCTCTTTTCTATTGCTAAAAATTATCTCAGCCGATGCATTAATGACCTTGCTCAAATTGGTTTCTACAAGAAAATAAAGGATGGAAGGAATATATTTTCTCTATCTCACTTTTTATATACTGATGAAATTCTATTTCTTGGGATAGCTTCAAGGAGAACCATTTCTTCCATCAAGGCACTCTTTGAGCACTACGAAGTAGTGGCTGGTCAAACAATCAGTTGGGACAAGTCCTCTATTGTATTTGGAAATGGAGTGATGATTTTTAAGAAGAACAGGATAATAAGACGTATTGGTTTCAAAAAGGGATCTCTTACCTTTTATTATTTAGGGGTCCCCTTATTTTGGGGAAAGGTGAAGAGGGAGAATTTAGAAGGAATATCCTCTAGCATTGTGAATAAACTTGCTAGTTGGAAAGGGAAGGTGATGTACATGGATGGGAGGGAATGAATTGTCAACTCAATTATCACATATAATTTTTTTTACTCCTTCTCTATTTATCGATGGTCTAGGGGCCTCATCAAGGAGCTCCAAAGCATGATACAAAACTTCATTTGGAAGGGGTTAGTCCATGAGAGGAAAATTTTCACTATTTCCTAGAAGGAATGTATCAAGCTGGTTGAACTGAGAGGTCTCAGAGTTAAGGACCTCCGGACATTCAATGATGGTCTCATCAGAAAATTCACATGGGGTCTGATTTCTAAGGATGGGTCTAGTGATTTTTTAACAAACAGATTCAAAGGAAGGTTTCTTAATGGTTACAAATACTATCTTGCATAATCTGTTTGGACAACCCTCAAGTAATCATTTATGAGACTCATTCATGACATAAAATGGATGGTTTGCAGGGACTATCATCTTAACTTCTAGAGAACAACATATATTGAGAGGCCTCTGTAGGACAGCATGGCTGCGCCTCCTGGCACAGGCCAATTTTCCATTTCTGATTTTCTTTCTTACATGCATTATTTTGGAAACATTGTTCCATATCAAGTTTGGCTGGAAGTCTAGAATTATACTTTTATGGAATGTGACATGGTGATATGGAGGCATAAATGTAATGGGCAGTTCAATAGCAGGGATTATTATCAGATGGTTTTTGGAGTGCCATGTTGTGCACTTGCCTGGATTTTTCAATTCCTAACTTCATTTATTCAGCCTTCTAGATTTTTGCTGATTTGGAGAATCTGGAAAAACCGGGTGCCTACCCAGGATCAACTCAAGCGGGCTGGTATCTAGTTTTCTTCATATTTTCATTTATGCATGGATATTGAGGAGAATGATCAACATTTATTTATGAAGTGCACCTATGTTAGGCGGATGTGGGAGTATATTGGAAGCCTGTTTGGGATAGAGTTTGATAGCAACATGCAACTTCATAACCTGTTAATGGGGATTTCCAAGGAGTGCTGTAGTGAACAGGTTTGGAACCTCCTTCTCATGGCCTCTACAGCCATGATCATGGCCACTTGGGATACTCGTATTGCGCTGCTATTTGACAGAAAGCATGTCCCTATACAGAGTGGAATGACAAAAATTCATAGAGAGGTTCATGCTACTTCACGAATTCAAACTAGTATGACGCACAATAGTATTTCTAATTTACAGATTTGTAGGTTTCTTGGAGTCTCCAGGTAGCCTTAGAAGCCCTAGGTTCTTAAGTATATACGTTGGATACCTCTGATCAGCCCATGACTCAAGGTGAACATGTATGGATATGATTCTGGTTCGCTAGGGCTTTCGGGATGCGGTGCCATTTTCTGCACATATTGTGGCTTTGTCAAGGGCTGTTTTTATCAATTTATTGATATTGGTGTTGCATAAGAGGATAAATTATAGTTGATAATTCATTCAGTTAGGTATACTGTCTGTTATAATTGGAACATGTTATGGATTGAATCAGATTCTCAGATTGCTATCCATGCCTTGGAATCAAGAACGCGTAGCGTTCCCTAGAGAGTGTTACCCCACTAGGTTGAATGCCTCAACAAGGTAACCAATATACAGCTGGTAGTCTCACATGCTTGTAGGGAGGCCAATCAGGTGGTGGATTCCTTGGCCAAGAAGGTGATTTTGGCAATGGATATGATGTGGTCTTTTACAACACCCGACTACTATGCCTCAATGGTGGAGGCAGATATGTAGGGTGTCATGCACCCTCGGTTTTGTAATAATCCCATGTTTTTCTAACTCGTTTGTATTTTTATTTAATAAATCTCTTAGAATCGCTTTTTTATCGATTCTTGGGCTTTTGAAGTAGAAAATTAGAATCTTGCAATTTTACTTCAAAAAGAGCCAAGCCCTCCTTTTTCGGAATCAGAATTTTTAACGTCTAAATCATACCAACCAGATGCCACAAAACAACCTTGAAAGTCCTCATGAGAATCACATGTCCTTGACTCACATCGGGTGGAGAAGTAAGAATTTATCAAGCCTATGGTGACACCTGTGTGATTTTGGATGATAAAAGCCTTTTTGAACATTTATATTTGTAACACCCCAAGATTTCATAGTATGTACTTCTTCAAAACAATTCAATAACTTACACTACACGCAACACCGAGTTCAAGCGCACCATGACTTACCAAACAAGCCGTTCAAAAGTGGTTATGAATAGTATTAACTAAATTTTAAACTTTATATAATACTTATAATTTTATAATCCATATTATGATTTTATTAGACATAATTTAAGAACAAATTATTATTTTTTCAGATAAAATAAGTATTTTTCAAAAATGCACTTTTACCAACTTTTAATAGTGGACCCTTTTTAAATCCAATATTTTAAACTTTTATATATTCAATTTGACTAAATAAATTTATTATTTAGAATGGGGAAATCAATAATTTACAATGTAACACCCCAATATTCCACGGTATTCTTGTCTTTGAATAATACAATAAGCATGTGTTGTACGCAACTTCAAGTTCTAATACACACTACAACCAATCAAACTAGCCATTATGAATAGTAATAACTAATTTTTGAAATTTTATAAATTTTATCTCTCAAAATGGACATCATTTTTGGATTCGGAATATAGAATTTAGCCTAGGGTGAAATTTTTGTACTTTTCGGATAACTTTTATATTTTAATGAATAGTGAAAATTACTAAATTTTAATTAAAAACAACTTTTTTAATCAAAATAATTAATAGTGATAAATTATGAATTTGAGTGGTTTTAAAGTATATTTAGAATATATTTTTACCATTTAATACAATTTTGGTCATTAGACATAATTTAACAATTAAACCTGACATAAACAAGTATCAATCTTTTGATAGTTATTATATATTAAAAACACGCTTTTTTGTTTTGACAGTGGAAATTAATTTTAAATTAATTTCTGCCACTTCTGTGTTTTGAATTTGGAAAAATGGATTCCATATTTGGAATCAGGATGTCCAAATTTTGTAAATAGGTAACTTTTAGTTTGAGACATTTTGAATAATTACTTCGGTAAATATTTTATTTACCATGGTTAAAGGGTAAATCAGGTAAATAAGGGTTAACAAAATAATATTATAATAATAATAAATTACCCTAAAACGTGTCCTAACCTTATTGGTGGATACATTTCCGACCATGGGCATATTTGGGTTGATTTTGGGACCCCATGGAGCCACTTGTAGGTGATAGAGACACTTTACTTTAATTAAGTTAAAATAAATACAAAAATGACAAAAGCATATATCTTTTAGAAAAAAAATTGTTACATAGGGTTATATATGTTGGATTTTTTACTATAAATATTCATTAGAAATATAAAAATATTTCCTACATAATGATATTTTATTTATAATTTTTAGACATTATATAATTTAATTTATTTATGACACAATGGTGATGAAGTAATTACCTAATTAATGAAAAATTAGAATAATTGATATTATAAATACCCAAATAAATGTAATTTGAGACTTTTTATAAATAAAAATAATTTTATAGGATAATATGACATGTTAGTATTGAAGTAATTAACTTTTTTGCGAATTAATAATTATGTTATGATTTTTACAAAAATCAATTATTGAATAGTGTCAAAATTGGCATGAAAGAGTTTTTAAAACAAATATTATATTATTAATTGATATTAAATTCCTAAAAATCTAAGGTTTGGCGAAGAGACTTATATCATGATATATGTATCATTAATGGACCAGTTGGGGGTCTCTTGGATGTATATAGTATTTTTATTAACCATATAATATAAAAATACAAAGAGAAATTGTAAAAGTGAAACTAATTAACTAAGAGTTAATACTTAAAGATAAGGGTAATATAGTAACCCAAACCTATTTAAATACTATTGGATGAGTTGTTTTAGACCTATACCTACCTTAAACTTTAAATAATACACTTTGGATCCATTAGAAACCGAATATGAATTTATTATAAAATAATATTTTTAGCTTTTCCAAAGGTGCCCCTCACCCCTCTTATAAAAGGGCACTTCCCCTTCTCACTAATTCACACATTAAAAGCCTTTTGGTTCGGCCAAAACCTGCCCAAATACTCTCTCAACTTCCCTAAATTAATCCTAGAGGCATTTATTTAGTCATAAAGCCATCCTAATGAGCCCTTTTGATCAAATCAAAAGGAAGAACCCGAAGAAGAGGTAATGATTTCACCACCCTTTTTCAAGTTCTTTTCTTCTTCCGCTTCTTCTTTCTTTGTTATTACCATTATAAAATAATAAATCCAGTATCTTATATATACTGTGATGTTATTATAAATATGGTACAACCACATTCAGTATTCTATCCATCCTTTGAATAACATGTCACCATACGTGCGTACGTACGGCTTACCGTCTCCACGTCGTGGTGTAATTGTTATTCAATAAATTATTTTTTGGATGGGTATAATAATGATGTGTAATTCATGTAAATAATAAATATAACATTATAATAATTCTGTATATATGATATACCATCCAATTATATATTATTTTAATATCAAAAGAATGATATTATCGATCGTGCGTACGTACGGACTAACGTCTCCACGAACGCGATGAGATTCATTATCCATCGTATCCATTCAAGACTAATTCTCATTCAATGATTAAAAATAATGTTTAATGATTTGAAATCATTCTGGATATTAATAATATACATCCCATTAGTAACAAATATGGCTCAAATAACAAAGAATATAAAGGAAAATGAACCCGTTAACACCTGAAATGACGATAATTCTAAGATATTATTAACAAATCAATGTTAAAAGATCATATATGATATCATATTAATGAATATTATTATTTTATAATTAAATAACAATTATTTGACCATTATACAGGAGTTTAACCTACCCTCGACCAAGGAAAAAGTACAAAGTAAGGGGTTTCTTATCTCACTCTTAGTTTTGTGAGAATTCCATTCTTCACCACTTATTTATTGCATGTGGTGTATGTGTATTTACCATGATTGTATTAATTGTGTAATATAATTTAATTTATGGGTATTTACATCATCATTTTATGATCCTTATTTCATGGTTGTATGTTTCTTAAGCTACCTAATCGATAAGGGAATTTGAAATTTCAATTTCCACTCATTCGTCTTTACGTATACTTAATTGATTATATTACTCCAAGATTATGTGTGGAATCACTATTCATTTGATTATGTCATAATTTTGCACTCCTCTTTCTATGGATATACGTTTTATACACATAATCACTCCATTGATAAATTCTCAAGTCATCGGTATGAACTTGATAAGAGTAATTTTTACTAAATCTCGATTTGTTGGGATAAACATCCAATTCATTGGTATTGTTTTTACAAGAATATGTGTGAATGTCATTTGATTGTTTTACACTGAATATACAATCATATTTAGTGTATTTATATTTGTCACACATAATTATGTTGTTGATTTATCCTTAACCTAAGGATATGACCTTTATGAGAGATTTCATCTCAATTTACATTCCATTGAGACTTCTTTGTTGTTATACACCAAATCACTTTTATGTGGTGTATATAATGTACTTTAACATAGTACATCATGAATCCCTTTATTCTCATGATATTACAAAGTTTTGATTACCTCAATTATTTGTATTCAAGTGTCTCTCTTTTGGTTAGAAACTCTAACTAAAATACCATTTTTAAATGTTTTAAAGAATTATTCTTCTAAATCTTGATCATTAATGACCATGTTTTAAAAATGGTTTTAAGGATTTATTTATATGAAAATTAAAGTTTTAAAATTAAAACTTCTTTTAAAAGTTTCAAAGTGGTATGAGACACTTTGATTCAAAAATCTATTTTTAAATGGCTTCTTGACAAAAAGTGTGACTTTTAAATGATTTCAAGAAAAGGGAGACATTTCATTTTAATTGTTTTAATGATTATTTTCATCTATGTCAATATCCTTCATCATTATCGATTGAGGTTAATGTGATACAATACAATCTTCCATATTGTATCTAATGAGTTATGTTTGACTGTGGATGTGCTATTTTTATAACATTCATGGTTTGTGGATAAAGTATTGAAATTTCGTATGCCAGTTTTAATACGAATGTTTATGTTATGTTTAAAACTTTTCATATGAGGAATTCATTGGACTTAGTAAGTGACGGGTGGAGCCCGCTATAGCTCCTCGATGAATCAGTAGGTCTCATGAGACAAACTAGTGTCTTGGCACAAGGCCTTGACAAAATCTTATTTGTAGTCTTGGCACGAGGCCTTGACTATGTGGTTATGATAGTCTGAAATTATGCATTCCATCATTATGAAAGTGGTTATTGATATTTCATATGATTATTCATTTAGTAGAATATCCATGTGAATAAGTAAATTGCATTATTTCATTGTATTTTTTCCATACTATGTTGAAGCTCAAGTTTAAAAGGCTTTTGTTTTAGTTATACATTGCCTTAAATATTTATTCTTATTTATGAAAGTTTCCGCTATATTGTTATCATTACTGGGCATTTGAGATCACCCCTTTTCTATGTTTTATTTTTCCCATGATGTGAAGAAGTAAATTATGAATGACCTGCAGGGATAGTATGAGGGGATAAGAGTGTGGACTATGGAGATTATGTTGTTGTAGTTTTTCACTTAGTGATGTAATGTAAACTTTATGAATATATCTAGTGTTTCCAAGGCTACTAAACTAATCAGTCTTTCTAGAATTGATCATTCTTGTGATCATGCCAATTTTATGTAATAATGCACCGACTCTGGGTAACTGGGGTTGGGGCGTTACAATATTTGTGAGATGAGAGAACATTCGTGTGAGGTAGGTGTTTTGTGTGCATGAGAAAATAAATGAAGTGTAAATATATTAAATAATATAAAATAGAGAACTTGAAATAAATTTTTTCATGAGGCATGATATATTTTTGTTTCTTAGTGTGGATTTGGTAGAACTCATTGGTATGTGTTTTGGATTTGATTTGATCTAATTTTAATACTTACTTGTCCAGGAGTCCAAATGATAAGTGTGGGGAAATTGATAGAGTTAATATTTTATACATTTTTTGTATGCATTTCAGTTGTTTTAATCATCCCAAATTATCAATTTGAGCTTATATGAATCAATTTTGTATTTATGATGTATTTTGGGGAAAATAGTGAAAAGTGCCTAATTCTGGATTTTGGACAGATTTTCACATCAAGGGCATTTTTTTCATTTCATGCGAATATAAATCCAAATTGAGTGATTCTTTTTAGAATATTTATTTTATTTTCTTATACTTTTTTTTTGGACCATGGGATGATTCGTCCATCTAGAGGCATTAAACAATAAATGAAGGTGCTGATTTTTCCGGGCGGACAGCGTGAACCCTACCACTATAAAGGAAGTCTATCTTGGCCTACACATCATATATTGAGATGATTATACCTGGAAGGGAACTAAGACACATAGGGGCGCCTCCAAAATTAATTTTATAGAGTTTGGATGTCATTAAGTGTGAAATTGGATGTTATACATTTGGAGGAAGCTTCCTGGAAATTTCAGACAAAAAAGTGATTGTTAATAAAAAACCATAACTCCCTGTTTTTGCATCCAATAAAGATGAAATTTTGAGGGTTAATGAACAAGATATTGGTGAACAACTGTAATGAAGTATGGAACGTATTAATCATCCATTAATGGGTCCAAAAATTTGTAAACTTGTGGAGGACAGAATCTGCCTATAAAAGGAGAGGAGCTTCCACCTCTCAAAGAATCTCATTCCATCCCATTCCATCGTAAACACCAAGGAGATGAACTTTTCAGCTTTATCTGTATTATTTATTTTATTTTCCATATATTTTTAATTCATTATTTTCCCCATTCATCTCGATTACCCTTACCATGGTGGGGTAAAAATTTTGAGTGATTGAGGAAGGGTTGGTTTTTTATTTTTTAATGCTTGAGTTCTTGGATGAAATTGAATGAAATTTCTTTCTTCTTAAAAGTTGTTTTAAATTTTATATAGAGGATTTTATTATCAAGTGTGATAGTTCTTGAATTTTAATTCCATTATTGATTTTTTCCTTGGTAAATTAATCATTATCTCCCTCTACTAATTTCTGGTTTATATACGATGGAATAGACCAGAGATTAGTGGTCATGTACTCGACGATCATCAGTACTTGTAAAAGGGGTAGTGAATATTCATTATTGTTTAGGATGAACAAGACCTGATTGGGTATTTCCCATGTCAATTGAGGATATTCAATACAACTTTTTTGCACATGGGAAGAGAGTTGACCAAACTGAGATCTTGTTAAGGTTTTCTCTCACTATAATAATTTCACCAAGGAAGTGAGAGGAAACAATTGTGGAAACTCACTTTAATCAAATAAGAAGAAGAGGTTTGAATTAAATTGAACAAGGATGGATTTAAAATTTGGAAACCTACCCCAACCTAATAACCCTTTTAATATCATATCTTTTTAATCCTTTGAATTTATAATTTCCTTTCAATCATTTTCTTATCGATTTATTCTAAAAACACACCATTTTTCCCTCATTTAAAAGTGAAAAAATGTTTTGTGTGCACTCCTCTTCAAGAGACTTAATAGGGTTAATCACTAGACTACACTAGGGAATATATAAAGTTTTTTTCCACACCCTATGATAGGCGCGTGTCAGTACCCTACCAGAATGATGTATCTTGGCCTGATGAAACATGTTTAAGATTATTATCATAGTATCACAAGGTTATCATTATTGTTTGGAATTACTATACAACATTTAATATAATTAAATTACCATATATAGTATATATAGTATATATATATATATATATAAAATATTACTATCAATATAAGTGAAATAAATGTATATAAACATCTGTATACATGAAATATTAATCAAAAGTACTTGATCGAGTTGGGTCTTGGGAACCCACTCTCACAGTACTCCCACTTTCACTAGAGACAATTGATAACCACTTTAATCCTCCAGTTCTCATATGAGAATAATTATTTGTATGAGATATATATTTAGTTATTAGGCATACCACATTATCCTCTTCGACTACTCTACTAACCACCACCTATCCACTTTGAGTAAAACCTCTCTGGAGTTAAAAATTCTATAGTATAATCTTTTTCCTCTGGTCTGACCCAAGTTTACTAGGAAGTACCATTGTAGTAGTATTATCATTATATACTATAATATGATACAAACAACTAGGTATAATTCAAATATCTAAGAAAAATCTATGAAACAAAATTACTTCCTTAGTTGCATAAAAATATTTCATATGCATGGATTCTACTATATAATTAATGACCACCTATTTATTTGATCTTTTCCTAATCACTACACTTCCATTAAAGAAAAAATAATAACCTAAATGTGATTTAAGATCATTATGATTTGTTTAAAAACTATCTTTGGTGTATCCTATCACCACTATCTTCTAATCTCCTCCATATACTAGGAATATGTCCCTTATACATCTCAATTACATTATGATAGTTTTATTAGAATCCTAGTGTACCTCTCTTATAGTTTCTTGATATTTACTCACCAAGATTAAAACATATTAAACATAAAACCTTGTACATAACATGAAATACATCAAATATACCACTGGATAAGTATAAATAACACTACTCATTTCATTTATATCCTCTATTTTTATAGATACATTTTCTTGTATAGATCAATTCCATGTGATATTAAAGACAATCATCTCCTAAATTATTATATATTGTGTATTTTGAGTACCTTTTCAATGTATATCATTTAACATAGTTGGATAAGTCTTTGAGATCTATCTTGAAAGATCTTGATCCCTAAAAATAGGTTGCTTTACCTATGTCCTTCATGGAAAATCATTTATTTAACAAATTCTTAAATATCTATAGGAGTTTGGATTCATTTCCTATCAATAATATGTCATCAACATTTACTTCTAGGAAAATGACAACACTCCCACTTAAAAAATTTTAGACACTAGGATTTCTTCAGTTCTTAATAAAATGAAATTCTCTTATGAATTCATCAAAATGAACATTCAATGATTTTGATGCATGTTTTAATATATAAATGGATTTATAAATCTTGATACTCTTTTATAATTATTAGATATCAAATAACCTTTTGATTGAGTCATAAAAACATCCTCAACCAAATTCCTATTTAGGAAATATGATTTAGCATCAATTTTCAAAATATCATAATCATGAAAGATTATTATTTCAAGTCAAATTCAAATAAGTTTAGTCATTGTGACTGGTGAAAAATTTCAATCATTATCAATGCATTGAAATTGTATAAACAAAATTTCAACTAAAGATTCTATATAAGAATTTAATTTACCATCCATAAGAAACTTCTTCTTGAATACCTATTTATACCCAATAGTCCTTATAATTTATAGGGGTTTTACCATGTTCCAAACATGATCTTGGTATATGGAATTGATTTCATAATTCATGGATTATTTGTATTTAGTATCTTAATTATCATATACTTGTTCCTTGTGGGTAAGAGATTCATTATTATTAAGGAAAAATGTGTCAACTGACTTGGTGATAATAAAACTATATCTATTTGGTTCTCTAATATCACCTATCAATATACATAGTACTTTTTTCTTAGAAACTTGTTCTTATCCCATGATCTATTATAATTTTTTTTGAAAGAAACTTGTGTGCCTCATGATGCAATTTTCTCATTAGATATTGTATTGATAAATTAATCATATCCCCATACATTTATGTGTGATAGAACAAGTTTCTATCCATATAATAATTTTAATATAATATCATTTTTCTATTTAATTGACACCTGATTTAGTGTATATACTTATATTTGTGATGTATATCATTAAAAGGATAATGGAAGTATTTTATCACTCATTATCAATATAATTAGGTCAATAAAGGTTTAATTCATCCTTTCACCATCACCATTCTACTGAGGTGCATAAGGGGGTTTGAATTGGTGGATTATCCTACAATCCTTCAAATGATTAATGAGAGATTTGTTAAGATATTACCCATATCAGTCCGAGTTGATTTTCATAATATTCTTTCGTAGATGATTCTCTACATCATTGTTATTAAAACCTAGGTAATATTAATAGTAAATAAATTTTATTCCATAATAATATACAATAATTAGATTATATATAGTTATATTCTTTATAATAACATTAAGTAAAATTTCAATAAAAAAGAAAATAGTTTTATTCTAACTAAATCGATTTCTATGCATTATATAGTTATATTTGAAATATTTAATTCAAAATTTAAGAATTTTAGTTTTAAAAAAATTAAATTCATTTTTATATCAACAAGTAAAAATTATCTTAGAGTGTTTTTTGGGAATTTTATAAAAAGTTTATTTTTGGGTGAATAGTATAAAATATCAATTTTTTAGAAAAATGTATTTTATTTTCATGTATTTAAAAAGAAAAATTATATTTTTTTATTAATTTTAAAATTAAATTAATTTTTTTATTAAACATAATCTAATAAATGTATTTGTAATCCAAATTATACTTGATTTTAGTATAAAACATTTTTATAATTAAAAAGACATTTTTCTGAAAAATCATTTTCATCATGTTTTACAGGTTTATTTTAAAAGTAATTTATGTAACTTATAGAAATTGAATTTGATAAAATATAATCCATATTTTTAATCATAATTTATAAATATGGTAATGATTCCAATTTTTTTGTTTATTATGAATAGAAACTTTGGTAAAAAAAATTTCTTCGAACATTAGAGTTAAAAAGGGTTAAAAGGGTTAAAAAACTGATAAGGATTAAAATGACCTAAAAACATGTATAAATAATATTGGATGAACATATATAATCTATTTCTCAAATATGATTCATTTTTGTGCCATTTTTTTGTGATTAATACATTAATATATTTTAATCTTTTGAAAAATTCAATGTGTGACCTTTCCCTAACTTATAAAAGAAAAAACCCTATCCTCTATTATTCACACACCAAGATCCTATTAGTGTAGTAAATACCTACCCAAATACCTTCCTAAAATCCCTCCTCATTACCTATAGTTCTTATTTTGATTAGAATATCATCCTAGGAAGGATTTAGGTATAAACCTAAGGATGTTTTCTGAAGAAGATGTATTGTTCTTAACATTTAATTTTCATTTTATTCATTCTTATTCCTCCTTAAAATATTCTTCAACCATTATGTAATAATAACATAATTATATTCCATATTTTTTAATGTTATTATGTTTATGTTATAACCCCTTTTCATCTACTTAACCATCTAAAAAAATAAAATCATCACTCATGCATACATGTGGACTACCGGTTCGTGAGATGATGTATTTCATTTTTCATCACACACTCTTATATTTTGTAATAATTGTCACAACCCATCACAATGTGGCATGTTCCACGACTACTACAAGACCGCCCCAATAGGTTTGGGGCTAGTGACTAACATTGAGTAGGCATATCACACACATGGGAGGCATTAACATAATGTACCTAGACACACACACACACACACGCACACACACACACACACAAACAGATACACATATATAAGACCATAAAATGATAAAATGTAGAAAAAATATATCCATGAATGAATAAATCTATAATACGACCATCAGAGTATGAAAAAAATTACTAGAAAGAAAAAGGTCTAAATATAATCCCACTAAAAATAAACTGAAAACAAGTATAACCTGTAAAGTGGGAGAGGACTATTGTCAACACAATTGCAAGAAAACACCTCGTTCTATCTAGATCACTAATCTCTTCCTGATCCTAGCCCCCCTAGGAATCTGTCAAATGGGCAATCATCTATATAAGACATGACACGTGCAGGAAAATCCCATGTGGGGGTGAGTATAACAATACATAGTAGGACACCCAAAAATCACTAATAATATAGAATCAAGAACAATAATAGTCATCTCATCATAGGTATATTTCTAAAATAAATATAACAATAATATACATATATACTCAACATGGACTCACAATATCAAGGTAAGGTCATAACCATAATGTATGCCTAGGATTCACGCTTGAAGATTCCACATAGTACTCATATGGGAGTATACACTCCATGAGTCAGATAGCACTAACGACATCTATCTGAGATGTCATGATCATCGGGTCTCTCTATAAGAAGTACACTATGGAAGTATGAAGAGAAAAATAAAAAAAGGGTATCACTTCTAGATCCATGGGGTATACCAACAACCCAATATGGATTAACCTGTTAAGTAGGGGATCGACGCCCGTGTAGTGTTGGTCACAATAATACCAAGAACCCCACCTAGGGTAATAATGATAGATGATCTCATTCTAAGAAATATGAAAGGATTAAAATAACTCTATCCAAGATAGAATTATCATAGATGGGATCACTATATTATACAATGAATGTGATTTAAAACAATCCTCAAGGAAGAGATCAAGGGAACATACTCCAAATAAACTTGTCCAAGATGAAGTGGACAAGGCCTCCAAGACATTTCGAAGGAGTGAGTACATAGCGTGTACTATTAGTACATGAAATTTTACTTTGGAACCAGGTCAGGCCCATGTATCATGACACATACCTGTGTTTGTGTCCAAGTACATGACGTGTCTGAGACCGTGTACTCCTAACCATGTCCATGTCCGACTGGTCGTGTAATTCCTCGAGTACATAGTGTTTTTAATACCATGTACTCCTAGCCATATATTTATATCCTCCAAAATACACATCGTGTGACCAAGTAAGGGTCACACACTATGTGATATTTAGCTTCTCTGTGGAAACCCTAATGCCGCAAGGGGGGTCCCACACGACATGTGATCTCATATTATACTCCGTGTAACCCAGAATCTCCAATAACCCATAGATCTTCTTACCACATAGTTGTTCAATCTTATGGACTCTAATCCAGCCTATAATCACACCAGAGAGTATGGATCTATTCTAGTCAATCTTTTTCAATTCCATTTTCCAAAATTTGTCCACCAAATTGCATGAGAAATCCCTTTGTCACATCTCCCAGTAGCCACACCTCAAAACCCACATAAATAACTCTGATTCGGCCCCAATCCATCAGTGTATCTCAAACCCATTATTGATCCATGTCCAGATCTATGATATCAATCTGTTGTGCCAAGAAACAGGTGAAAAACAATTGATTATCCAGTATTTTTCAAACCACCAACCAAACCAAATGTTGATGATTATTGCATGAGGAATTTTGGGAAAAAACCAAGAAACACAAAAAATAGAAGCAAACCGCAAACTTTTTTGGGTTATACTAAGTCCATTTCCATTATAATGATGAACGAAGACCCAAAAAAATAAACAATTCTCCCAAATTCCCTACAAATAAACCTATACCCACAATATAATCGATTCGAAAATCAATTTGTTAGTTTATTGATTTGAATTCATTACAAGAATAAATAAAATGGAATAAATCCAAAAAAAACCTTCCATACTCAAGGTGGATCGATCAGTAATGATGAATGAATCTGTGTCTTTGACATTGGGGAGATCTTTGAATTCTGTCACACACCGATCAATGATCCATGATCTGGTTATCATTCTCCCATGGAAGCTCATATAATGCTCTTTCCAATGGATATAGGTTTATAAGGATATCCCTAAAATTACATAATATCCATATACCTATAGGAAAAACTAGTTTATGGATTTTTAATTAAATAAATCAATTTATTTAAATGTTATCCCATGACCGTGCCCAACCCGAATGTCCGACACGCTTCAACGTTAGGTCTCACCTAGGGTAAAATCCACACTATGAACTCAATGTCCCACTCATATTTCCAACCCAAGAATATTTTTAGAATTTATTCCACTTTTTTGGGAAACTTCACATGTGTGATATTTAATATATTTCATAAAATAAATTCTAGGCACACCGAGCCATAAAATCTCATGCCGTCATCTCACCACCATGATCTGTAAATAATCCAAAACAATACATGAAAAAATTAGAGTTTTTATAATAATAATGGATCCAAATGAAATAATACGATATATATTATATAAATTTCATTATTTAATATTAAATAAATATCCCTCTTCTTTATTTAGAATCCAAAAAAATTTAAACATTTCTCACGTGTACGTGTGGAATACCACTTCATAAACTGATGTATTTTATTTTTCATCACTACCTTAAATGTATTGTATATATAGATGATTTTAAATAAATAATATGGTATTTATGATATAATTATAATTATTTAAGTATTAAATAATACTTACCTTCGTTCCACCATGTTTATTGAAAAATAGTAATGCTACTCATGAATACTTATGACCTACCATCTCCATGATTTTAACATAATTCATTTTTTACAACCACATTAAATTGTTTCTTATAAAGTACGATTAATGTATTAAATGATAATTATAACATTATTAAGATTTATTAATGATATAATCATGATCCATTTAACCAAATTGAACCCACTAAAGTCATTTTGGACTTATGAACCAAACATTATCAAAAAGTCCAATGCAAACTCAATTAATTAAGCGACTAATTATGACTTGAATATATGTGAAATAAAAGGAATTATAAACCTGAAAATGTTTATTAAGAAAGTAAATAATTAACTTAATTTTATTATTTAGGAAGATAAATAATGTACGTGATAATTAAAACTTGAGGTAAGGAACACTTTACCTTAAAACCTTATTTTAAATGTTTTAAAGATTTATTTTATAAAATCTTTTCTTCAATGTACATATTCTTATAAATAATTTTTATGAATGTATTTATATTGAAAAAATAAATTATAAATCAAATTTTATTGCACTTTTGAGTATCTTTCTATGGTTTTAAAAAGAAATATTTTTATGTATTTAATATGGAATGTTTTGAATTTATTTAAGAAAAAGGATAAATAAATATTTAATTTTTATGTATATAGAATCAACAGATTCCCCCATCTTCAAAATGTTATTTTATGGTTGGATTACTATAAAATACTCCATGTATTATTGAATGACAAACCATTCTTTCCATTATTCTAGATATTTTATTTTTAAAAAATGGGGTTTTAAATGAAAAGGACATTTCAATATCTGAAAATGTTTTACTTATGGGTTTAAAAGTATATTTTTATGTGTTTGATGATGTAAATTCAATATTTTATGTTTTTTATCTATGTTATAGTACCTTGAAATTATTTATGATTATGGGTGATCCTGATATAGCTCTCCAATCATTAGTTAATGATTATGTTCTTTAGAGAATTATGTTGGAGTTAACTGAGTATGCCATTCCATTTGTAAGCATTTTTGTAAGGATTCTATGAAGATTATTTCCCAACTCACATACCTGACTATTATGTTCTTGATAATGTGTTTTCCGAGAAATAATTTTAATTCATAATTTAAGATAATGATCTTTTGTTTAGAAGAATGACTGTGCCCTTTAAGGGTAAAAAGGTATATTTTTAGGAAAATGTTTTCATGGATTCCCATGTTTTATAAGAAACCATATTAATTAGTATTTTACATGTATACTTTCTTATAAATTTTTTATGAAAAACTTTGGATAGTAAAGATAATTTCACATGTAAGTAAACAATTATTTGAGCTCAAGGTTTATTATGTTAAAGGAAAACTCTCTAATATGATCTCATGATTTTGAAATGGAATAAAAAGTTTATTTTTATATATCCATTACTAATATTTTTGTGATAATCCAATATTTTTAAATGTTTTTAATAGGGTTTAAGGATGATTAGGAACATTGATGAAGTTGATTTTAAAACTGTGAATACTTTTCATGAAAATAAAACGTGTTTCATTTTAATATTATTATAGTGTGAAAAATGGATATTAAGTGGAAGTGTCCACTTTTTAATATATATATTTGTTATATAATAATTATGACATATTTTTCTAAATCTCTAAACGTAAAAATATCTTCTAGAATTAAATGAAATGAACTCTTTCTTAAAAATTAAATAATGGGTTAAATAAGGATCAAGTCCTTATAGTTGGTATCAAATCAGGGTTTAGATAATTTTAGAGGTTAGAATAATATTTTTAAGTACCCTTAATATATTATAATTTATGGTTATTATGACATATAATTTAAATATTATCATTTTTCTTCATCTAAACTATGTTTGTTCTGAATATGTTTCCATAGAGGAAACTAAGAAGCTAAAGTAGGAAGGCACCAAGAGGAAAATATATTCCAAATCAGTAACCTGGAATGGTTGGAATTTGAATAAAGTAGTATGTTTCTATGATGGATTAATTTATATAGGCTATTAATCATGGGGGAATCCATGTTACAGAGCAAGCATATTCACCACAACAGAACATGTCTATTGTAGTGAATTTCATAAATCAACACCCTCAATTATTCATTGGATCATGTAACACTATGATAACTAATGGATGGGTTAATGGTTTGGAAAATATATTTGAATTCATTGGTTATTAATGTCATCAAAAGGTAATTTTATCTATTTACCATTTTAAAGGTGAAGTTTAGAAGTGGTGGTTAATGGTTAAGAATAATAGATAAAGAGAAGAGATTTATGCCTTTGAATGGGTTGAATTTAAGAATATTTTCCATTATAAATATTACCCTAAGGATATTCAATTTAGGAATGGAAAAAAAACTTGGAATTGAGGAAGAATTAGGAAGATTTAGTATCCTCATATGAATCAAACTTCACCTGATTGGAAATGTACACACAAAATTATATCCAAGATCTTAATAGTAAAATTAATAAATTTTACTCTTGATTGAATCAAATATATAAAAGTGAATTTTATTCTCATAAATTTAAAATTTATGAGATACGTTTTCAATGTTCCAAGAAGGAATAAATACAGTTTTTGATGACCATGTGTTTAAGAAAAAAGAAGAAAAAGGTATCCAGGTGATAGGAAATAGGGAAGGACCCATAAATGAAATCTAAATTTAAGAAAAAAAAGTTTCCAAATTATTATATTTGTGATCAAAATCACCTAGGAAAAATTATAGTAAAATCTAGGAGGTGTTTCCAATGAGGCAATTTTTTACATGTGGCTCATGACTGAAAAAGAAAAGAATCATAATAATGATTTGAAAAATAATGAAAAGATGATAGTAAAATATTTTAATTGTAATGACATGGGTAATTATTTTAGTACTTTTAGAAAGATAGGAATAAAGTTTAGAAGTTATCAATATCACAATCCAAAAGGTGTGGATAAATATTTAATGACTACTTCATCAGATGTTGGAACATCCAACAACATAGTGTCATATACATTACTTGTTTTTTTATATTATGGAAAAAATATTTTTAGATTTAGGTTCTATACATTCTTCTATTTCTGAGACATTTACAAGTAAATTGGAAATTTTACCTTAAGAAATAAGGATGTTACTTTTGGTAAAAACACATGGGGTAGTTTTAATGCAAAAAGAAGTTATAATAATCTTCTTATTATTTTACATAGAAAATATTTACCTGAATTTTTTTTTGTATTTCCCCTTATAGAGTTTGATGTTATTTTGGGTATGGATTTAATTTTTCTTTATCATGCCAAGAAAGATTATAAAGATAAAGATTTGTTTTTTGGAATGATTTTTAGTTTGTATACAAGAATTAATTTATACATTTTGATAACATATCAAGAATATTAGAACTTTTTTAAAAATAGAAATGAAAGTTATTTTACAAATATTGTTGAGAAGAAGGATACTTTTCAAATTATTGATGTTCCTATAGTAAATTATTATTTTTTGAATTATTTATTAACAAATTTTCTGATATTATTCCCAATTTGAAGATTAAATTTACTATCTAATTAGTTCATGATGTCAAGAAAATATCAAATCTTCCATATAAAATTGATCAATTAGAACTTTTATAATTTACAAAGTTGTTACAAGAGTTAATTGATAAAGGATTAATTCATCCAAGCATATTTTCATGGGGTGATCCTATTTTGTTTGTCAAAAATAAATATGGTTCCATGAATCTTTTCATTGATTTTAGAGCTTTGAAAAATATCAATATTATGAATAAGTATTTATTTCCTTATATAGATGAATTATTTGATCATATCTAGAGAGATCGGTATTTTTCAAATGTTGATTTTAGGTATGGATACTATCAGCTGAAAGTGAATGAGGTTGACATTATGAAGATCAAATTTAGGCTAGGTATGAGAATTATGAGTTCTTGGTTATTCCCTTTGGTTTTAAAAATGCTCCAGATATATTTATGGACATTATAAATAGAGTATTCATTAAGTTCTTAGATAATTTTTTGGTTGGGTTTATTAATGAAATACTGATATATTATAAAATTCATGATGATCATGGGAAACATCTATCAGTTGTTCTAAAAAAACATAAAATAAAAGAAGTTATATGTAAAGTCGAGTAAATTTGAATTCTAGTTGCGATTAATTTCATTACTTGGACATATTATAAATAAATATGGAATAAATATTAATCCATATAAAACTAAAGTTGTTGAGGAGTGACCAAAATTTAAAAAAGTTACAAAGATTTATAATTTTATTGGATTATTGGGTAACTAAAAACTATTTTATGAAACATTGTCTCTGTTAACTAGGCCATTAACTAAGTTAACTCAAAAAGGAATCAAATTTATCTAGATTATATAATGTGATGATTGCTTCTAGAATTTTAAAATAAGGTTATTGAATGATCTAGTTTTGGCCCTATCATCTAGAAATTGTGACTTTGTTATCTATAATGATTATTATTTTAAGGGACTTACTTGGGTTTTAATTTATAATAATTATATATTTTCTTTTGTTTTACATCAATTGTAAACTTATGAGAAAAATTATCCTACACATGAACTTGAACTGGCAGTGGTGGTGTTTTCTTTAAAAATATAGATACATCATTTATATGGAGTAAAGTGCGAAGTATACACTGATTATAAAATTTTGAAGCATATATTCACTCAAAAAGTGTTGAACATGATGTGAATAAGATGACTGAAATTTATTAAGGATCATGACTGTATAGTTCATTACCATATAGAAAAAGATAAACAGAGTAGATAATGCTTCAATTTATAAAGATAATGCATCATTAAATATTATACATTCAGAACATGATCATCTAGAAAATGATTTTATGAATGTTGTACTAGAAATTATACATGCATAAAATTCCTCTATTTTTTTTTGTTTTGGGAATCAATACAGTTGTCGTTTTTAGATATAATTATAAAAAATTAGAGGGGGGATATTTTTTTTGAAAGAAAGAGTAGAATCATCCTATAAGGGTAAGTTTCATGAGTTTAATACTGATAAAGAAGGTATTATAAAACTTGGAAAGAAGTAATGTGTTACTAGTGATTTGATATTGAAGAAATAATTATTGAGTGAAGCTCATTGATCTATATTTTCTATTCATAATGATTTCACTAGTATGTATAGAGACTATTAGGAACATTTCTGACAGGATGGAATGAAAATATACATTGCTGAATTTTCCCTAAAATGGTTGACTTGTAAAAAGGATAAAGTAGAATGATAATTACCAAAGGGAATGTTTTAGCCTTTTCTAGTGATGAAGTGGAAATGGGAAAATATATCTACATATTTCATGGTTGGATTTATAAATACTTATCAGGTTAATAATTCAATTTGAGTTATTATTTATTGATTTAGTAAATCTACACATTTCCATCCTATTTTAGATACCACGTACTTAAAACATCTTTCTCAACTAAATATCTAGGAGATATTCATGTTACATGTAGCTACCCTCTCCATTTTTTCTGATTGTAATATTGGGTTTACTTTCAATTTTTAAAAAGTCCTTCATAATTCAGAGGGTATTGAATTAAATTCCAATACTCCTTTTCTTCCTCAATCTAATGGACAATTAGAATGTACAATTTAGACTTTGGAATACACGATTCAGTGATTTTTTATTTATTATCATGGAGGTTATTATCAAGATATTTCATTAGTTGAATTTTCTTATAATAACTATTTTCATTCCAGTATACAGATGATAACTTTTGAGGTCTTATATAGAAAGTAGTGTCAGAGTGCAACTTGTTGGGATGAAATAGGTGAAAGAAAGTTTTTGGTACTATAATCAGTATATTAAATGGTTGATATGGTGAAGATGATTCAACAAAATATGAGGATGACTCATAGAATGTGGAAAATTTATTAAGATAACAAGAATAAAGGTCTTTTATTTAAAGTAGATGAACATTATTTTCTGAAATCATCTCCATAAAAAAGTGTTATGTGTTTTTAAAAAAAAGGAAAGATAAGTTTGTGGTTCATTAGCCCATATGAAATCCTAGAGAAGGTAATATTAGTCGCCTATTGAGTGGACTTGATCCCTAAATTAGTTAAGTTCAAAGAGATTCATTTATATAAGGAATATCCATTTCATATTATTGACTATAGAGAGTAGGTTATAAAAAATAAAGTGATTTATGAGATAAAGGTTTTGTGGAAAAAATAATATGATTGAAGAAGAAACATGAGAATCAGAAAATGTGATGAGGGAAATGTTGGTAATATGTTGATAATTTTTTTTATTAATTTCTTTTTGATGTTTATTCTCACAAAAACTCACATTTTTGTTACAAATGAAGTTACTTTAAGTGGATTTTAGGATAATAATTATTAAAATATTTTTTTTAATTCCAAAATCACTTTAGATATAAATCCAATGTAATATTTTATGATTTATCAAAGTTTAATTATTTTGGAAATGTTTTTAATAAGCCTGAAAACACTGTTTATACGCTATATTTTAAGTGAAACAAATAGTTTATGAACCCTACATTTGGTAAGGAACTGCACACTTGTACCATATATTTGGAGTGAATATATGGACCAAGAACCATATTTTGGAATCAAACTTATGTTTTAAGATATAATTTATGAATAATAATCCCTAATTTTGAAGTTTATTTCTACACAGACCAACCCTACGTTTGAATCAATCAACTATAGAGTTTTAAATTATGGATTATTTCTGATATTTTTGTAACTATCTCTCCAGATTTAATATTTTCTAAAGATATTGAATGACCAATTAAATGGATCTTTTTCAACAAATTAAATTGTTCATATTTATAAATGAAATTTCAATTTTATATGAGCATTCAAATTGAAATTAAAATCATGATTATTAGTTTTATTATGTCAATTTATAATATGATATTTCCAGATCCATTTGACCTAAAGAAAACCAAACATCTTGTTAAATACTGAGAGTTCCTTATTCTCAGATATGGATTTTAGTTAGAAAATAATATAATGATTTTGTATATAGTTATTTTAAGAGATAAAATTTGGATACATACATGTTTCTATTATTTTCTATTAGATCAATGCACTTCTATTATTGTATCTCTTTGTTAATATTTTTCTACAGCTCATTGAAACACATATCAGAGCTACAATTTGGCGATATACATGTTTGATCATCTGAAAAATGTTTTTTTGACTACTCTTTAAGGGGATACTGTTTGTCCTTGAAGATTATTTTTCCATTACTATATTTTATTTAAGGTCATTTCATTTTTCAATTGATACAGAAACTATGAGATGAACCATTATTAAACTTCTACATATAAATCTATTTTCTTTTGAAGTTTCAACTACTCATACTCATTCATGGTGGAGTTTTAACTTCTCATAGTAAGATGAAGATATTTTGGTTCCCTATAAAAGAACCATAAGGACCTATAAAATCCTTATTGTAAGGTGTCAACTACCTTAACTTAATTGTAGAGGTCTCTTGATAATGGAAAATGCTAGTGAAAATCACTAAGATTGTTGAGAAAGCATTGGTGGAGTTGACTAGGGGATTTCTTTTCCCCAAACCACTATACATCATTGTGATATATTCTTTACTTTATTTATTTACTAATCTCATTTAAGAGAGAAGGAAGGAAAAACTTTAATTCAATAGGGACATTTAAAAATTTTCATGTTTTTTAAAAGGAAATAATTCACTCCCTCTTGTGTCTTTATCCTCATCACTATGATACAAAAATTGGAATCAAAGGATTGTCTCTAATTAATATATTTATTTTTATAAAAATACTTGAATATTGATATGTTTATATCTAATAAAAAATTGTCATTAGAGGTGGTTCTATAAAAACCTGACCTTAAAAATTACTTAATCTTGAGTTAAATCAAGAATACACATGAAGATATTTTCTGGTTTAGAGTTTTAGAGAATTAGGCCATAAAAATTACATTACATCTCAAAAAATCAAAAAGTAGACACTTATACTCAGTTTCCATTTTTTTCATAAAATAAAAACTCTTAAAAAAGAAACATGTCTAGTTCCATGTTTTAGGCATCATGACTTTTCCTTGATCGCATCCTTGACCCAATTCATCTTTACGTCCTGTAAAAAACATTTCAAAACTTGGGATGAGAAAAAAAATACCAGTAAGGGTTATAAAATAAGGAAAGGAAACATTAACCCATCAATAAATACAAATCAATGAAACCATACTTTTCAATCATAACATACCTCATGAAATCATAAGTTGTATGAATAACACATATAAATCATAAATCATAAAGATAACTTATGGAATATATAACATACTGACATTGTAGCTTTCATAGATATGTTGGGAGTCACATTTGAAATACCCATCATAGTATATTCCCTAAATCTCTTAGGAGAAACATTAACGTTTATGTCTGTCACGTTACCCAATGCATTGGACAACTATATCGGGCTCACCCACCCTAAGTTTATCACGAAACCACCCGTATACGTAAAAAATTCCCAAGAACCATAAAATAATCATGACACATAACAAAAGCATTAAAGAAATATTAAATTTCCATATTCCAATAACAATATATCATTTCAATATATTGACATAATAAATGCTTTTTAAAAACCATTTTCAAAACCATTTAAAACATTTAATAAATAGATTTTTGAATCAAAGTGTCCCATACCACTTTGAAAATTTTAAAGGGATTAACATTTAAAAAAAATAATTTCCATATAATTAAATCCTTAAAACCATTTTAAAAAAATGGACATTAATTAGTAATATTTAGAAGACTAAATCTTTAAAACATTTAAAACAATGTTTTAGTTAAAGAGTCTGTTACCACTTAAAAAATACTTGAATAAAAATAATTAAATAATTAAATAATTAAATTAAAAAAAATTATAATATCATTATAATAAAGATATATTCATGATATAATATGTAAAAGGGTAGTATATAAAACTTATAGGATAATAAAGGTGCATAATATCAAGATATGCCTCAAATGAAAGGAGATTGAGACATAGTTCCTTACGAAAATTTGGCAGCCTAACGACATCACTTTAAAATTAAGAAAATGAGTTGATGAGAGAAAAAAGGGTATCTAATCACTTGGACATAAAATATACAGAAATAAGAATATAGAAGAACATATCCCAACATATGATAATGGAAATTACAAGGAATACCATAAAAGAAATATTTGACTAAAAGAGGAGGGTGAATGGTTCCCTTACAAAGATCGTATCATTAAATTAAGGATAAATAAATGACATAATTATGTGTGAAAAATATAAATACACACAATATATGTTTATATTAAGTGTAAAATAATCAGAGTTCATTCACACATACCTATCGTATAGCATAATCAAGAAGTAGAAGTTCAACCCAAAGAATGGAAAATGGGTGAAGAAGTTCCCTTACCTCGTGTCCGACTTGACTCGTTCGTTCCTTGTTATTCCTGAATAATAAACTTATGTTAATTTATAATTTATTAAGAGAATTTTTAAATTTTATTATTCCTTTTATATCACTTATTACCTAGAAATAACAATTATTTAATTATTTGAGTTCATATCAGATATTTTGTCGATGTTCGGAATTTGAGTTTAAAATGAACTTGTTATAATTACAATTTGTCCATGTGGTCAAAATTACATTTTATACAGAATGATATACATGATTTAGATATTATATATATCATATATATCCGGTATATATGTATTTATAATATTCCATAACATTTGGAAATAAGAAATGTAATGCACCGTTCATGGAGACGGTAAGCCGTACATACACATGAACACTACTTTCATTTCTTTTTTTCATTTTTGAATAAATGAAATATTAATGATACATAAGTATATTATAATTCCATTATAATATAATATTTTATATATGATTCATACTTTCATTAACACCATCATTTATATGTTCCATGTATGGTATAAACTAGTCATATCACTTTGAGGGGGCGGTAGTCCGCACTTCCTCAAATGAAATTATCATATTTATACAACATGAAAAGAATTAACGTATATTATAAATGAGAATTACAGAAACATATTGATAAAATAAAATAAAATATATATCATATATAATAAAAGTTCCATCATAATGGCCACCATGACAGGTGGTAGAAGAATATTGAACAATCATCGTTTCATGAGGAAGTAGTTCACCGTCCACAGAAACTGTATGTTCGTATCAATTAGATGAAGGTGTGTGTAAGTGTAGTAAAAATTATTCTCATAAAAAACTAGTATATTTAGGATACTTGTTTTTTATAAAATAAATAAATAAAGAGAGTTTAGGGTGTTGGAGAAGTAAAATAAAAGAAAAGAACTTAAGAGAAGACATTACCTTTAAATCAGGTATCTCCCTTTGGTTTGAACCAAAAGATTTAATTTAATTTCCTTTTGCCTAAGGTAAGGATTCTAGGAGGAATATATTGATGTAAGGATATTAATTGGGTAGATTTTGGATGAGAAAATGGGGTTGAGAGGTGTGAGTAATGGGTTATAGGTGATGACCTTTTATAAGGGGGAGGAAGGGCTCTTTAGGAAAGTTTGAAAGTATTATTTTATTATTAACTTATTTTCGGTTTAAAAAGGTACAAAACTCATTAAATACAAATATAATATGACTAATGCTATAAATAAAATCACCAAATAAGAATTATACAGGTTTTGGATATTTTTTAATTTTTATAATCTTATTTATTTAAATCATTCATTAATACGGTAATCACTACATCATCATTATGTCATAAATAAATTTATTTATCTAATGTCTAAAAATTGTAAGTTAAATACCATGATGTAGTAAATATTTTTATATTTCAAATTAATATTTATATTCAAAGATATAACTTATATACCACCATATAAAAATTGTTTTACTAAAAGATATATGTTTATGTTACATTTTCCTTAACTTTAAATTATTTTATATAAAGTGTAATTATCACTCCCAAGTGGTTACATGGGGTCCCAAAATCGACCAAAGGATTCCCTTGGTCGGTCATATCTCATAAAATAAGGTTATAAAAAGTGTACGGGTAATTTATTATTATTATAATATTATTTTTACCCTTATTTACCAGATTTTCCCTTTAGCCATGGTAAATAAAATATTTACTGAAGTAAATATTCATAATGTATAAAAATAAAAGTTACATATTTACAAAATTTTGATCTCCTGATTCCAAATATGGAATCCATTTTTCAAAATTCAAAACACAGTAGTGAAAGAAATTAATTTAAAATTAATTCCCGTTGTCAAAACCAAAAAGCGTGTTTTTAAGAAACAATAACTATCAAAAGATTGACACTTTTTATGTCCAATTTAAAAGTGAAATTACATAAAATTCCCAAAATTAGATTAAATGTTAATAATATAATCCAAAAAACTTTAAAACCAATTAAAATAACAATATAACAATATAAATAAATTAGATGAAAAGGCAGTTCAGAATTAAAATGAGGTATTTTTCATTATTCATTAAAAAATTAACTTTATCAGAAAAATACCAAAAATTTACCCAAAGTAAATTTTGATGTCTTGATTCTAAAGAATAGTTTTATTTTGTCAAATATAACTTATAAAAGTAACAAAAAACTAGATTTAAAAAAGGGTCTCCATAAAAAGAAGGTAAAACGGCCTTTTAAAGAGTATTAGAGTATTTCATGCTTAAAATTGGATTCGTTCTCATTTTAAGACTCTAAAATTTATGGGATAAATGTAAAGACATTTAACAAACATGTATAATCATATTTTAGTTAGTTCTATTCACTCCCTCCAACACAATTACTAAGCGTTAACTACCATTTAAATTAATAATAATATTATATTATTTTTTGTTATAACTCAACGTTGCGTGCAATGTAAGATTTCCGAGAAAAATGTTGTTGAGTGTTTAGTACGGTATCATAAAAAGTGTCATCTTTAACATAAAATTAATATCTTATTCATAAGTATTAATAAAAATAAAAAAGTATTATTCTATAAATACTTGGGTCATTACAAGTTCTCTAGTGTATATATTTATTTTAGATCTAATAAGCCTAATTTAAAGATTTAGATGAAGAAAAATTTAAATGGTTGATCTTAAAGAAGGTATGTCAATGATCCGTGAACCATATTTTAATAGTGATAATTATGGATGATGTAAAGGACATAAGATTATTTATTTGAAAAATCATGGGATAATGGTTTATTAGAAAGTATTAAAACCCTTTGAAATTTATAAATAATATATTGAGAAGTGGAATAATGCTCAAGAGAAAGATTATGATCTTATTTTGAGAGATATTAATACTTTTGTCAATGGATTAAGATCTGATGAATTTAATTGAGTTTCTCAGTGTACTACCATATATGAGATTTGGAAGACCATTTCTTTTTCCTATGAAAGAAATGATAATGTCAGAAAACTAAAGAAAAACACTAAAAAATTACAATTTGATACAATCAAGATGCATGAATATGAAAGCATCACTGAAATGAATGGAACATTGAAAAAAGTTTTCAGCGATGTTGTTTCCTTGGGGGAACCTATTCTATAACCAGATCAGACACTAAGGGTGCATTGAGTTCTAACTTCTCAATGGAATGGAATATCTTTACTATTCAATAATCCACAACCATTAAAGAGTTGAAGATGAAAGAAATAATTGGAACCTTAATGATGTATGAAGTTGAGATGCAAACAGAAGCTAAAAAAATTTTTCTATTAAAAAGAAAGAGGATGAACTCAAAATTATAATGGTATAATGTTTAAATTCAAGTTATTTAGATTCATGTAAAGATCTATTGAATCTTTATATTTTTTTGGAAAACTGTAAAACAAGATAAATTATTAATTTAAAATGAACAAAGAAGACATGTGCTATGAATTCAAGAAGTAGGGTCATATGAGATCTGATTGTTTCGCGATTAAATATCATAGGAAAGATAATTATTAAATAAAATTCAATAAATTCATGAAATATAAATAGATTTATTTTGATGATTAAAGTGATTAATCCACTACAAAATTTGAAGTTTGGCATGAAAATATAAAGATAAATCTATGTCTTATAATAATTTTCTTATATAAAAATGCATTTTCAATTGTAAAATATAAAATGACTTCACTACATTTTTGGATTGATAAACCAAAAAAATTACATTAAAAACACCAAAATAATTCCTATCATTCTCCCTCATTTGAACCCTAATCTTAAATCTTTCTCAACCCTTTCGATCTTTTTTTCCTTCCTTATTTTAAATGGAAAACTCAATGACCTCTAATGAAGCCAGTCCGAGGTGAAAAAAAATGACCTAGATCCACAAGCTCAGAAAAATACTATCCTAAAATGTTAAGTGTTCAAGGTTTGGATAATTTTTTTTAGTTATTTAGATTGTGAATAAGGAGGAGTGAAAAGATATATTTAAGAAATACAGTTCTTTACCTGATGCTTTGACTGATCTGTTTAGAGAACAATAAATATCTTTTGTAAAAGATTCTCTAGAAAAATATTCTAGTAATGGTATATAAATAATTTGATTTTATGAACCATAAGTTCAATATCTTCATATAGATAAATATGCAATCCCATTCATAGAATTGGTATATAAGTTAAATATTTTAAAAGGAGAAGTAGTGAGGTAATATGGAGATCTTAAAAGGTTAAGTATATTTTTTTAGAGCTGGAAAACGCTTCTGTTTCAAAAACAAAATTTGAATCACTTCAAAGGAAGTGTCAAATTATGTAATAAATCTCAATTTCAAAAGAAAAATCTTATGCATTTAATGTGGAAATAGTTATTGAAATTCAATATATCATATGTGAATCTATTTCTAAATCAGATCATAATGAGATTAAAGTGTTTTTAGTAAGTCTTTTTTCTTATTCTTCTTAAAAGAACGAATATCCATAGATATTCAAAGGAGAATAGAACTGCTATTGAGAGTTCTAGCTATTGTGAGTAAAAGTGTTCATAGTTTGGAGTGTGAATATGCACCATTTAATCTTCTGAAAAGACTCGATACCTTTACTCCATACTAGCCAATCCAAAACTGAATCCAAAATATCTTTGTAAAACTATATGTTTTAAAATTACAAAATGCCCTATTGTTTTATTTTTCTCTTTACTATTTTTCTTAGTTTAATATATTTCTTTATATATTTTAGTATTTAAAATATACATTAATATTTTTATTAATTTCATTTTGAAATCACAAAAGGATGATAAATATGGAATAAAATATGGGAGAGAAATATTTTTGTAAGAATAATTTTCTTTTATCATAGGAGAAATATGATGGAAATATGATAGATAATCATAATATTTATATAATTTTTTATAATATTTTAAAATTAATCCATGTTAAATAATATGGCATAAAGTTTCTGTAAATATATTCATTCTCATGTTTATAAAATTATATTTCTTATTTGGGAAATTTGGATAAAACTATCATTTATATCTCAGTGTTATTAATTATTTAAATCTATCTTATATTTTTGTGTTTATGATTATATTGGTTTTATAGGCTTTGTGATCATTAAAATGGGGGAGATTATTGGACATGTGTTGATCCAAAAATTTTATTAATTTCTTTTTTATTTAGTTACTCACAAACACCCACATCTATATTACCAATAATGTCAGTTTAAGTGGATTTCTAAAAAATATTTATTGGAATTATTTTCTTTATTCAGGAATCATTTTATATATTAATCAAATGGAAGATTAATTGATTTATAAAAGTATAATTAGTTTAGATTTTTTTAATAATTATGAAAACAAAGTTTATACCCTACATTTTAAGTGAAACATATGGTTTATGAACCCTACTTTTGGTAAGCAATAGTAAATTTTTACCCTATGTTTGGAATGAACATATGGATTAAGATCCATATTTTGGGTTTAACTCTATGTTTAAAGAGATAATTTATAATTCATCATACATACATTTCAAGTTTATCACTATGAAGATCAACCCTATTTTTGAATCAATCAACTATAGAGTTTGATATTATGAATTATTTCCATAATTTCAACAATGATCTCACTAGAGTTGATATCTACTTTAAATCTCTTTAAAGACTGATTCAAAGGCTCTTTTTTTAATTAATTAAATCATTACAACTTCTAAGAGAAGTTATGATTTTCTATGATTATTCAAATTTAAATGAAAATCATGATGAATGGTTTTATTATTTCGATTTATCATACAATAATTCTATATCTGTTTAACCTAAAGAAAATTGAGTTCCTTGTTAAATAAGAAGAGTTTCTTCTTCTTAGATATGGATGGGCATTCAAAAATAATATTATGAAATATTCTCTAGTTCTCTAAAGAGATACACATTGGATACATACATGTTTCAATCATTTTATATTTGACAGACGTGTTACTACTGCTACTTTTTATATCTTTATTATTCTTTTTCTATATCTTGTTGAAGCCCATATTAGAGCCACACTTTTTAGACATAATGTTTTTTATCATCTTTCATGTGTTTTATCTACAACTATTTAATAGAATACTATTTGTTTTTTTATGATTATTTTTCTACTGCTGTGTTTTATTGAATATCATTTAATTTATCATTTTATACTACAATTGTGAGATGATCTAGTATTCGACTTATATATATCAATATATTTTCTTTTTAAGTGTCTACAACTCATACTCAGTCATGGTGGAGTGTAAGATTCTCATACTAAACTATGTATATTTTGGTTCCTTATAAAAGAGATATAAGTTAATGTAAAATCCTTATTGTAAGGTGTCAACTATCAACAATCTATTGTATAGGTATTTGAATAAGAGTACATGTTTGTGAAAATCACCATGCTTTTTGAGAGAGCATTGGTGGAGTGGACTAGAAGATTTATATTCCCTAAAATACTATACATTGATGTGTGTTGTTCATTCCTTTATTTATTTGCTTTTTTGTACTTACCTTTAAGAGAGAATGAAATAATCACTTTAATTCAAGAGAGAAGTTTCAAAATTTTCATGTTTTTAGGACTCAATTCACCCTCTTGTATCTTCATCATCATCATTCTAACACAACGGGAAAAATATCCCCACCAATTTGAGTAATGAATAAAATTACGAGGACACAATTTCCAAATGGGGTAAGAATGTAACAAATCATGTAATATTAATATTAAATCAATTTTATTCCTTATTAATATTCATTAATTACATTATATAGAGTTATATTCATTATAATAATATTTTTCAATTTTCAATCAAAAAGAAAATAGTTTTATTCTAACTAAATTGATTTTCATCCATTACATGGTTCTATTTGAAATATTTATTTCCAAATTTTATAATTTTAATTATATAAAATGAAATTAATTTTTATAGCATAAATTCAAAATTATCTTAGAGTTATTTTTTAGGAATTTTATGAAAATGTTGATTTTTGGGTGAATAGTATAAAATATCGATTTTCAATAAAAATGCCATTTATTTTCATTTATTTAAAAACTCATTTTTTATTTTTTATTGGTTTTAAAATGAAATTATTTATTTTTTATTAAAAATAATAAAATAAATTTCATTTTAATCTATATAATATGTTAATTTGGTATAAAATATTTATATACTTCGAAATAAAAGTTTCTAAAAAACCATTTTTCATCACATTTTGTAGTTTTATTTTAAAATTAATTTATGGCACTTATATAATATTAATTTGATAAAATATAATCCATATTTTGAATTAACATGTTTTAATTTGGTAATGATACCACTTTCATTTTTGGTTATTATGAATAGTAACATTGGTAATAAATTAGTTACCGTGATAAGAGTTAAAATGATTAAAACTATAAATATAAGGGATAAAATGACCAAACAACTTATCTAAATAATATTTTATGGGTATATATAGACCTTAGGTTATCTATTATTCTAATTTGAGTTATTTTGGAGACATTTTTCTAGAGCAATACATTAATATATTTTAATCTTTTAAAACATTTTAGATGTGTACTCTCCCCCAATTATAAAAGGAAACCCACTCTCCTCTCTTCTCCATAATTCAAGAGAATTTTATCTTAGCTAATACCTAAAAAAATACCTTAATAAAATCAATCTAAATGACACATATTTAATTTTTTTATTATAATACCATCCAATTAAGTCTTTATGAATAAACCTATGGTGTTTTTCAGAAGATGTGGTATAGTTCTTAACTGAGCATTTTCATTTTATTTATTCTTCTACCTCGTTCAAATATTCTTCAACCATGCTAAAATAATAAAACAATTTACTTAAAATATTATTTAATGTTATAATTTTTATGATATAACCCTTTTTTATCCAAGTAACTATCCAACTAAGAATAAAAATATCACTCTTGTGTACGTACAGACTACCGCTTTGTGATATGATATATTTCATTTTTCATCACCCAATATATAGTTTCAAATAATAATGGATCTAAATTAATTAATATGTAATATATGATATAAATTTTATTTTTAATGGTAAATTAATATTCTAATTATTTCTTTACCATCTATTGAAAAATAAAAACATTACTCTGGTGTACGTGTGGACTACAACATCGAGAATCAATGTATTTTGTTTTTCAACATTGTAATACATGGATTGTATAAAAAGGTGTATTTAAACTAAAAATATGATATTTATGATATAATAATAATTATTTAAAGTTAAAATAATATTGAACTTATTTCCCTTATGTTCTTTGAAAAATGGAAACATTACTCATGTGTACATATGACCATCGCCAACGAGCCCGTACCTGAGTGGTAAGGGCTCCTGCTTGGCATCCAAGTGACCCAGGTTCAAAAACAGGTGGAGGAGAATTTATGGGGGGTACTGTAGCAGTTACTATAACAGTTACTGTTCGATACTGTAGCAGCCAAAACTATTCACCCGATTTGGGCCTTTGGGTCACCGGTTTGGGCCTACGAGTCTCCAGGGCCTTCGGGTCATCAAAGGCCTTCGGGCCACAGGTCCTTCAGGCCACAAAAGACCATAAAGTAGACCAGTTCACACAGAATAAGGCCCCGGATTAGGATCAGAGCAACAAGAGTAGCAGCCACCAGATGTAGAGCCAACTGAATTGGAAGAATGAGAGGGTATGGCAGCCGCCATCGGGACCAGGCACCGTACAGCTTTGTATGGGGAATGCTAGCCGGTCATCAATGGAAGGTGAGGAGCTAGGTGATCAATGACACAAAAGCTAGGGAGGGGCAGTTCAAGTGAGCTGGGACTACGGGTCATGTATTAGGCATGGTATGCCTCTAGGCCTTCGGGTCATGTATTGTAAGTCAGTCAGGTCTTGTGCCTTGGGAATACGGGTCATGTACGGGTTCCCCTTCAACCCTTAAAATGGGTAATATCCATAATAAAATAAAAAATAAGGCCTTTGGGCCATTTGGGCATACATATGACCAACCGTCTCCATGATTGTAAATTAATTCATTTTTCATAACCATATTAGATAGTTGGTTATAAAATTTTAATTAATGTAAAATAATAATAATTATAATATGATTAAGATTATATAAATGATATAATAATAAATCATTTGACCAATTTCAATGTACCAAAGTTATTTTGGACTTATGAACCAGACATTTAAAAAATGTTTGAAGTAAACTTAATCAATTAATTTATTAATTATGACATTGATATATTTGAAATAAAAGGAATAATAAAACTTAAAATGGTTATTAATAAAGTAAATAATTAACCCAATTTTATTATTTATGAATAAAAATAACATACTTGATAAGTGAGACTCGATTTATGTAACAATTTAACTTAAAACCACATTTTAAATGATTTGAAGAATTATTTTAAAAATATTTTCTTCTATTTATATGTTCTTAAAATAACTTTTTTATGAATGTATTTAATTTTACATTAATAAATTACAAATTAAATTTTATGACTCTTTTGAATATCTTTTAAAGGTTTTTAAAAGAAATTGTTTTACATATTTTATATAGAATGTTTTGACTTTCATTAAAAAAAGATAAAAATAATTTTCTATTTAAATGTATACAACATGAATAAAATATCACACCACCAAACTAATTATTTTTTTTATGTAATCCTTCATAAATTACATTTTTTTCTTGAAGGAAAAACCACTATTTCTTTTGTTATGGGTATTTTATTTTTGAAAATAGGGTTTTAAATTAAAGGGATATATCAATAACTAAAAATGTTTTACTTATGGGTTCAAAAGTAAATTTTTATGTGTTTGATGATGTAAATGAAAGATTTTATGTGATTAATTTATTTTATGTTCCTTGTATAATTTTTATTATGATGGGTGATCTTGATATATCTCTCGAATTAATTTTTTAATGATAATGTTCTCTAGATAATTATATTGGAGTTGATTGAGTAGGTTATTCCATTTGTAAGGTTTCTTATAAGGGTTTCTATAAGGGTTCTATGAAGACGATGACTCAAGGAACCTACATAAATTTTCTATGATTTCTAATTATTTTTAGTTTAAATATATTTATTTCATAAAGTTAGATAATGATATTTTGTTTAAAGGAATGATTATTCCCTAAAATGATAAAAAAATCATGTTTTTAAGTATATGTTTTCCTACGTTCTCATGTTTTCTAAGAAACCCTCTTTATTATGATTTTGACTTTATACATTCATATAAATTTTTTTAGGAAAAAATTTCATAACTAAAGAAGATTTAATGTGTATGTAAACATTTATTTGAGATCATAGTTTATTATGTTAAAATAAAACTCTCTTATATGAACTCACTGTTTTGAAACGGTCTAACAAGTTTTTTTTATGTCCCTTACTGAGAATTTTATACTCATACCTTATTTTCAAATGTTTTTCATAGGTTTAAGGATGAATTATAAGAATCATGAAGTCTAGTTGACAGGCTTGAATATTTTTCATGAAAATAAAACGTGTTTCATTTTAAAATTATTTTATTGTGAAAAGATGAATACTGAGTGGAAGTATTCACTTTGTAATATTTAGGTTCGTTAAATAATTATTATAACATAATTATCTGAAACTATATACCTAAGATAATTTGTAGGAATGAAATAAAAAATTAATTCTTGTTTTAAAATAAAATTATGGGCTGAATAAGGACCGAGTCCTTATAATTTTTTAAATTCCTTATGTTGTGTTTGATGAAATTTTGATTAAACCATAAAAAATTACACCTCCAAAACTTACAAGTTAAAATAACTACTGAAAATAACCCATTTAATCCATTAACCAAAAATTATTAGACAACCACACCTAAGTGAACACACTGAAACATACACCTTGAAACAAGAAATGAAAGAACTCTATGAGACAATGATTGATGTAAATGAAATAGAAAGAAAAACACAAGTTTTATGTGGTTCAGATGTGAGTCCTAATCTATGGGGGAACACTTTTATAATATTATTCAAGAATCATAAGATGATTACAATTTCTGATATAGAACACATGATAATATATTTCACCATACTAATATAGTAGAATTGATCCAATAAAACTGGTCACCACCACCTTCAGATCTCCATGGGGAGAAGCCAAACAGATCTAATATCCATGGGTATCCCTTTACTCAATCAATGAATCCCATTGCTTCAACTGCATATTTTGCTATGAAGTCCCATTTCTGGAAACTCCATGATTTATTATTACATATCATTATGAATACTCTAATGTAATTCATTTTTTTAAAGAACTCACAAAAGGAAAAATCTATTAGAATGAATCTCACGTATCCAAAAGTTACTTTTACACAAGTCTATTATGTCTCCACACTACCATCATCAGACTCATTAGAGATAAATTTTGATTTACCATTATATGAAAAACATCTTCCTATCTACAAAAATTATAGACCTCTATTTTTTTTCTACTACTTCCTCCATCTCCGTATAGAATTTATAATTTAGGCTTTTAGAATCACTCATTATAGAAGATATACATCCTTCGATAAAATATGGTTTTTATAAACTAGGCTAACAATCTTCCACTTGAGAATAATTTTCAAGATTCACACCAAGTCCTATATCATCATTAACAAATATATTCCCATTATTAAACTTACTTTTTATCTGTATTATTCCCCCACCATTATATAGGTTATCCCAACCCCACTGATGCTCAAATCTGCATCAACATATCTTGGACTATATCCTTCATCAGTATATATGTCAGATTTTAAGATCCATCTATATTTTGTATATCCAATACTTTTTTCCTCTAACAAATATCATTTTAAGTGATTCTTTAAATGAATATGTACTATCCTGGAATTTAAAATTATATTGTTATCCAAGTGGATTTCACTTTTGAATTATAGAATAGAGTTCCAACTTCCTTCCTTCTTCTGATATCTTACAATAACCTATTCATCCATATCAAATCATTTCTATGTTTCATTATAAAAACATACTCTGATTATATTATTAAAAGTAAAACTATCAGTTGAATCTTTGATGTGAAACTCTTATCCATCCCTCCAAAAGTGAACACATAGCCCACAATACTCTATAGAGTATCTATATATACTCTAAAGTCCGAGTCGGTAAACCATTTAAATAAATAATCCATTTTGAATAAAAGTGAAATGATTTCAAAAAAATTTAAGTACTAGAGAATCCAGTTAACCACCTCCCAACATTCTATTTCATTATTTTCCATGAATCTGCTAATTACTCCCACTAGTGAATTTTTTTGTAGATTACAAACATGGTATGATTCAAGGTTTTAAATGTTGATTCATAGGGAACATTTTTCATGTAATCTACCCTATCATCCATTAATGGTGTATTATACTTGATCAATATTATTTTTTTCCAGGTCTTTGGTAATTAGTTTCAACTCATTTAACCCCAATCATTCCAGCAACTTCTGAATATAGTCTGACTTAGTTAGCAATAAAGATTCCAAACCTATGTAACTTACAATATGAATCTAAAAAATATGCTTATATGGACTGAGATCCTTTATCTAAAAACTTCTATAAAATTTATCCTTTTTCTCCTAAATTATTTCTTTTATAAGACCAATAATAAAAATTCCATCAACATAGAAAATTAGGATGATGAATCTCCCATTAATGGACACCTTCTAGTAACAAAAATTTTCAATATTTGTTTTTATGAACATACATTTATCCATAAAAGAATTAAAATTATGATTCCACTTCCATGGGTGCCTACTTCAAACCATAAAGGCTCCATTTCATCTTTCACACAAGGTTTAATTTCTGTTGATCCATGCAACCCTCATGATGCTCCATGTAAATTTCTTTATCAAAGTCATGTTGAAGAAAACCAATATTCAAATTTAAATTCTCTAGAAAAAATACTTCCATTTCAACTATTATAAGTATCTTTCAAAATTTCACATTTTTATCTACAGGAGAAAAGTATTGGAAAAATACACTCCTTATATTTATTAAAAACCCCTCGCAACAAGTTGTTTCATGTAACACAATATACTTTCCACATACTCATTTAGTTAATAAAACATTTTATTCTAAAGTAATTTCTGCTTAGAATGAATATTCATTAACTCACTTATTATAAGGAAATGTAAGGAATAAATCTCATCCCTCATGGGTAACTAAATTTTATTCATGTTCTTTAGAATTACATCCTCTTTCAATCTCTTGGGATCTCCATCATTAACAAGTAGCAACTAGTGAATGCTACTTCTGTATCTTTTCAATCAACACCTAATCTACGTATATATCTTCTATTGACCATATGACTCCACTTTTTTAAAAAATAATACATTTAGAACTCTCTATTTTAGATATATCTCTTATGCTTACTCATTTATTGATCTCTCTAGTACTTCTGGCCTTAGAAACACCATTAGAACTTGATGTTCTCATTTTTTTGGGAACTAATATACTCCCTAAATTTCCCAGAACATCCATAACTTCAGATAATCTTTTCATTTGAACCTCAAATTCTAATAATAATTTTAAATAATCATAAATATTCACTTAGTTCTAATTTTTACACATGATATCTTCAGTAAAGATGAAATTTTTACTTCTGACAACCATACGAGAGTTTTCATCCCAAATTCAAAAAAAAAACTCTTCATCTTTATACACAACAAAGAAACATGCTCTGGACATAGCTTCTAATGTGTCCCACTCCTTATAATAAAAATGGGTATAAGTGAGTGAATGAAATATTTTTATATGTATATGTTCAACATTTCATTTAGACTAAGAGTCTTCCAAAATTTACTACCCCAATTGAGAAGGAATCCTATTCACCAATTAGGCCACACATTTTACCTCTTAAATCTAAAAACCTTAGAGAATAATGTGTGAATATTCATAGTTATTTTATTTTCAAACAAGGTTTGATTAACCCTCTTTGTGACTCCATTATGTTCTTGAGTACTGGGTATGGTCTTCTCAAACTGAATGCCCTTCCACCAGTACAATCTCAATAAATCACTACTTATATACTCCCAACCACTATTAGACCTAAAACACTTAAATTTTTATCCAATATCATTTTCAACCATAGATATACATTGAAAAAAGGTTTTGAATATGTAATATTTTTTCTTGAGAAATAGCACCCACACATTTTTCTCATATCATTAATGAAGGTTACATAGAATAGTAAATCTTTGTGTGAAAAAATAGAAGATATCCCCCATAAATTTATATGAACCATATGTTACTTTGGTTATTTTACATCTTGAGTTCCATTTGGAATGACACATCATGATGATTTCTAATGATTTATTCTTTTCATGTTTCATAATATATGATTATGATATTCTCTATCCTTTAGAATCTAAGAATTTCATCGCATTCTCACTAAAGTGACCAAGATGGTCATGCCATAACTTTGTAAAAGTTATCTTTATGACATACATTGAACCTTCTTATAATTAGTTATGTTTAATTTTCCATCCTTTAACTCTTTTTCCACCTCTATGGAACTAAGTGTAACTTTCCATGATCTATCCAAAAAGGTATTATAGAAGCCTACATCACCCAACTATCCTATTGAGATAATGTTTCTCCTTAACCTTGGTATATATTGTATAAATTAAAATTCTAGAAAAATTCCATTACATGTCTGGACAAAAAGAATGAAATTTAGATTTTTATTAATGAAAAAGTAAGGGGGATTACAAGTCAAGGTGGATAAAAATAGTGAAGACCCAGGGTGTATCCCTTAATAATGAGATTATAGTCTATTGGAATAGATCCAATTCTAAAAAATAATCTGAATACCTCTTCAGGCATGACTTTACTAGTCAAGAAATCGACTGAAAAGTTTCTCTCTCTCTATGTATGGCTGGCCTTTACTCCATTATCCAACAAACTCCTCCCTTTCCTAATGAAATATATCAACTCCCATGGAACCTGCACCCTTACTTGCATAATCCAAACTAAAAATTTGGAATTAGTTTCCATATATGTGAGAATGATATTATATAATTTACACAATTTAAGACCACAGATCATATCCCTTGTCTCTACTCCTAGAGAATTATCTATTCCATAGTAGGTTCTAAAACCCAAAATAACTGAACCTCTATCATCTCTGACCAACCATCCTCCTCTCATGGATCCAACTACACATGAAACATCCACATTTATCTTAAATCTAGTTTAGTAGGATTCCAACATACCCAAAACCCCCTGTTATTTATTGTAATACCTTCTAACAATATAACCAACCTTGTAATAAGATTTCTTAGAGAAAGAGATGCATATATGTGATAATGTTGACCCACCCATATGTGCAACCAAAGATCTTTTAATCACCTGAATAAGTGATTGAGAGTATAAAAAAACATCACTTGATTTATTACAAACCTCTTAGATGACCTAAAATACAAAAAACAACCATGCTATGACCCTTCTCCTCCTCATAGTACAAATCAATCCCCTGGATCTAGTTGTCTAGAAAATCCACCATGAATCCCCAACTTCTACAACTATCCATATAACTACATATTTATTATGACACATCACTCCTAAGGAAAAGATTCCAAATTGATTCTTGAATTGGCATGGTGAAACACCAGTAGTGGGAGGATAAAAAAATTCCATTCTTTTGGATATTGTCCTCTATAAGAAGGGCTCTGTTTCGCAAACAACAAAGCAGTAAATTCATCATCACCAGAATACATTTTCACCAGAGAGTTATATCCCATTCATAATTTCCATTCCTAATGTGTAATAATTACCACATGATACTTCCATTGAGGTCCCCCAACTTCGAAATTGATAGAGCACATCTATCAGGTTCATTGTTCATCATAATATTGTCAAATTCCAGTCACTACTGGTGATCAAGAATTGCTTGAATAAGAGTTGAAAAAATAGAGGCATCTTTGAAGGATATATCTAGAGTCAAAAAACCTAGGAGGTACAAAGGATTACCACATCAGTTATCCATACAATAGCTTATTTCACCGTGCCCCACCACCCAATGCACTTTATTATCCAGAACATCTAAAATCTCGATCATGATTGGTGCCATGTTTGACAATTTCTTCAATCCAGTATACCACTCATGACATCTCTCACTATACATAGGTATCATTAATTTCTCTCAAAGTGTATTCCCTTTATTAATTTTCCATGCAATTTTCTCTTGCATAGACTGTATGGTTTCTGAAATATCACACAAACTAACCCCCCTTCTTCCATTGGTCTATCCAATCTTCTCCAACTCGCCCAATAACACCAAAAAACTTCCTGAGCATCCCAAAAACACTGACACATTATTTTTTCAATTATATCTATGGTTCCTTTTTTATCTTTTATGATTGAGATCACATGCATTTCCATGGAGGAAAATTAAATATTTATCAGCATGATGCGACCACCAAAGGAGAGAAAGACATTTTTCTAGTTATATATGCGACCTATAACTTTACTCATCAACTCTTAAAATAATATCTTATTGATTATACCATTAGATATGTTCACACCCAAATAAATCATCGACATCTTCCTTTACTAGATACTCAGTTTATTACAGATGTCCCTAGCCCAACATGTTGCACACCTATTGGAGATATATACATTTCTCTTTTCTCAATTCACCCCTTTACCGCGTTGTTTTCTATAAACTTACATCATATTTTTCCATCTATTGATATTTTTCTTCTTTCCATTAATTAAAAGGTGAATGTCATCAGAGAACATCAAATAAAAAATAATATTATATCCTTAACTGTTTTTATAAGGAATAATAGACCCTTCTATATATATCGCTTCACATTCCTTGATATTTCATCTTAAAACATGATAAAAATATTAAGAGATAATGGGTCACCTTGTAACAAGCCTCAAATCATTTTTAGGAAATGGAAAATTTCCCCTGGAAGAAATGGAAAACCGTGGTGGTGAAAAACATCTGAAAATTGGGTCCCAAGCCCATGTTCTGAAACCAAACCTCCTCATTATTTTAAGAACGTATCTCCACTCAATACTATCACAAGAATTGTCCATGCCCACTTTGATAATGATATTTTAACCTATATAATTTTTATTGATATCATCTACCATTTCTTGAGCGATCCCCACCTCACCTTGAATTCTACCCCTTGTATAAACCCATGCTATTTATATGTGATTTATTCCCATAATTCTAACACATGGGAACACCTCCCACTAAGATAACACAATGCCAAATTCATCTTCTTTTTTCCTTTTCTATGACTTTTCTGGTATTTTAAACATCCTATACCTTCCAAACTGTATATTTTATGGTTGATTCTTATATATCATTACAATGATTTTCTTTTTTCAATATAAGATATCTATCTTTTTGGAACACCAAATATGTCTTACTAGTTGAGTTAGTCACCATGGTAGCCATCTCATCCCAAGATTCTAGTATTGATGAGAGTAACTACAGTACCATCTCCAGTTACCTAAATATAACCTTCACTAATTTAAATTAACTTCTTATGATATTTATGTCATTCATTTGATCAACCGTGGGATTACTATATGATATTATAATGTGAAAAAACCTCCTCAATAGAAACACCTTGTTCATTTTTATCATCTTCTCATAAAAATAAGTGAGAGTATTAATAACTTCTAAATCTATATAAACCTATTATAGGATATAAGCCACATTCTTCACAAGTGAAATTCAGATTAAATTGAGTAGTGTCTTATCCAGCTTCTCCCATTCATCTATTTTTATCACTTCTAGATTGGTAGCCATCAAAATAATATCAAGATTTTTTTGAAACATATAAACTCTATCTTCATCTTATAGAATATGAGATCCTTTCTATCAAACTTATCCACCTAGATTTTTACCTCATCTAAATTGCACACTCATAGAGATAATGAACTCTCACTAAAATAGAAAACCTTTAAGAGGGAACTAAAATTGATTATAAAATTTTTACTATAAGTAAATGGAAAGAATAATACATCTAAATCAAGATCTAAATCACTTTCTCTAGGGTTTGGTGATCTAAAGATTTGTGAATGAAGCTCTGATACCACTTATTGGGTTCAATGAAAAAATTAAATAAACCATTGGATGTTACAACTCTAGAATTTAAAAATTAGAAACAAAGTACCATAAATAAACTTTGTACTCAATGCATGAGAACATTGAAGAAAACTGAACCTAAGTCACTGCACTAAAACACACACCTCGAAATAATTCATATAAGAAAAATAGAATAAAAATATTTAAATAAATTAAATAAAAAGAACAAAAAAGTTATATATTGTTCGTAAGTGAGTATTTATCCATAGGGGAACAATTATAGGTTTAGGGAGATCATCTAATTATATTTAGTAGTAGAAGAAACCCATGTTATGCTTGATCTATGTTTAACAAATGAAATGTGAAATGAAAAATGAAGAAAAAAACCTGCATACCTTCACTGATGAGTAATTCATCTTTTACACTTCGACATACACTTTATTAAGATCACCTAATAAGTATCTAAATTATTCCTTCTTTTATAGGTGATACACTAACTGGGAGATCCAAAATCATATCATGAGGACCCTACATTCTTTAAAGGGGTACTTGTACCTTTGATGAAGATATATGAAGAATGGTTACAAAGCGATATTCAAAAAATGAAATGCAACAAGGCTCCACTAACACGAGGGATCACATACCCTTTTATAACCACTCTCTATATAATAAAAATTTCTTCAAGCATCGACTACCATCTCATAGAAATTAATTATTAAATCATGTTGGAGTTTCCTTTCATTGAAAATTTGAATTAACATGTTAAGTGTGAAAAGACATAAATGATTCAATATTATTGAATCATAATCGAATAAATTGTTCGATATAACATAAAATTATCATAAAAAGTATATTACATACCAACCGTATGATATGATAGAGGCTAACGGATTCATATAATGCCTCATTAGGATAAAGTATATCATAGGCTGCAACATCTATCACAAGAATGTCACTATTTATGATGTAGTGTATATTATTAAATATGATATAAACTTTTAGTTCATTTATAATAATATAAAACTTACACTAAATGTTCATAAAGTATTTATGAAAAAACTTCATAACTCTCTGTGAATACATTCAGAACTCTTTTGGACATACTTTATCAATCTCTCTTCATTTTGAAACAAAAACTCTATCCCAAACATAATATTTATCCAATGGTCTAACCGTGTGACCTCGTAGGCCTTATTAACATTGAAAAAAATAGGAAACCCATATTTCGTAGATGTAAGAAATGACCAGTCTCTAGAAAATAATTATTACTACTCAATCTACTAAGGGGTCTTGTGTGATCTCCATAAATAATACTTGTATCTCTATATGAACATTTCCACAACAAGATGCATCATATACATTGTATTTAAAGGTATATAATATCTTTTCTCAAGAAATCAATAAACACTATACATGGAACAATGTTAATCTAGTATAGTCTATCTCATACATTTTGAATTATCTAAAAAAGACCAACTTGGTTGATGAATACATCATGTGGCATTCATTTAGTAGATGAATACATAACATTTCCCTCATCCATTTCATGAAACGACATCCCTAAATCACGAATATAGTCATATTACCCTATAGGTATCCTATAATACATTTTCTTCCTTTATAGAATACTAAAAGATATTACCTACTGAGGTAACTTATCTAACTAATGACTTTCCCTAAATTCCAACACATATTACTTTAGTGCACTTTTTCCTCACTCACACAAACCCTGGGAAACTTCCAAGGAGGTAACCCATTATGACACTACTCTAAGCCAAGCACACTTAACTATGGAGTTCTAATTAGGTAGGCTCATGAAAAGAAAGGTGCACCTTGTTGACATGAGTAGTAACATTTAGTAATTCACGTATCACTTTTCTAGGGGTGTTACAATTTTCACCCCTTTAAATCAAAACACCTTTATTATGGACCCACACCTCAAACCTAGTTAATTACTATGCACTTCAGGCTGGGAATTGGCCTTAATACCATTTTTAGGACCTAACCTCCCTAGGACATGTACATGGTCATATAGCCCCATGGGTCTCCTATAATACCTTGGTTTCCTTTCTAACAAAACACATGGTATTACCTTATGGGGTCACCTATCAGACTAATTATTGTCCCCATCGGCCAATACATGTTCATTAAATGTGATTTTTCCTCACTCACACACACCCTGGGAAACATCCTAGGAGGCTACACAACCTCAAACTACTCTTGGAAAATAATTATTAACCATGGAGTTAAAATATAGTACACTAAAAAAATGAAATGTTCACCTTATTGAGTTGGGTATGAGTATTTAGTCTTGTAAGTCTCACTATTATAGGGGCGTTATACTAGTGTAACAAATGATATCCTCTAACAGCACATGCAACCTACCTTAAAATAGTCATTAGGTCCTGGACCTCTAGAAACTATCGGTTTCCTTAAAAACATGTGCTGTTCTATCACTATAACCCACCCACATTCCAAAATCAATCATTAAACTAATGACTATCCCCATAGGACAACACATGTTCTTTTAGTGTGCTTTGTCCTCACTCCCACACACACTGAGAAACTTCCTAAGAGGTCACCCATCCTAACACAACTCCAACAAAATCCTCACATATCCATGGAGTTATAATCATGTAGTCTCCCAAAAATATAGATTCCCCTTGTTGACATGGTTAGTAATATTTAGCCTTTTTAACCCTTTAACATTTTGAAATTTTATTATAACAACCTAATATTTTGTGAAGTATTATTTTAATTGAATTTAATCCTTTATATTTTTTTCACTACACAAAATATATATTTCATCTTTAATTATATGCAACACTGAGTTTTAATTTCATTACATATAACACCGAGTTTATCTTGTATTACACGCAACACAAAGTTTAAACAAAGTATGAAATATTATTATAATACTATTATTTAATATTATAGTTATCACCTACCCATTGGAATGGGGTTTATGAATAATATTAAATAAAATTTTCAATAATTTGATTTAAAAGTTCATATATAATGAATTATTTGGTGACTAATAAATTAAAATATGAAAACAAAAACTATTTGAAAATAAATGAAATCTTTTTCTGAAAAAATATTTTTATGAAAACAGATATGTTTTACCTCAATAAATCAAACAAAAAACTTTTGTTGAATGATTTTAATGAAATTTATATTGTATATATTCAATAAAATACTTAACATTAATGGTAAGTTTTTTCTATACAAGAGTAAATTATAAGTCAAATTTTACACTTAAAAAATTTGTTTTTCTAAAAAGTTGTTTTATCACCATTTTTTGAGAACCTATAATAAAATTAATTTTTAGAACTTTTAAAAAAATTTAATAAAATAAAATTAATTTTTAATAGATAATATGAAAATTATCTTAGTGATTTTTTGATCATTTTTCAAAAAGATTAATTTTTTATGAATAGTAATAAATACTAATTTTTAATTGAAAATGCCTTTTTGTTTTAATTATTTATAAAGTTAAATAATATTAAAAATTAGTTTTAATTAAAATTAGTTAAATTATATATATATATATATTAATACAATTTATATGAATAGATGAAATTTCACATTGAAATTGGATATAAAAACTTTGTAAACTTTTTAACATTTTCTCTTTAAAAACCAGCTTTCTTGCCGCGTCTGTCAGATTAATTTTAAATTAAAAAATTTCAATTATATGAATTGAATTTGGAAAAATAGATTCCATATTTTTAATCAAAATATTCTATATTATCTAATAATTTGAACTTAATTTTTGACCAAAATAAATAGTGAAAATAGTAAAAACTAATTACTATGGTTAAGGTAAAAATTCGTTTACCAGGGAGTTAAACTAAAAATATAAGTGTTAAAATGAACTATACACCTGAATAAAATATATTTTACAGAATTATTTATACTATATAATGTATAATGTTATAATTTTATCCATTTTGGACCCTTTTTTCATATGAAAAATGTAAGTACATATTTTGCGTTAAAAAACTTACAAGTGTGCCACCCACCTCACTTATAATAGGCCACCCCCTCTCCTATCCAATTCATGAATTAAAACATTTTTATTAATCCAATACTAAAAAAAATGACTTTATAAATTTTATCCTATCATAATATAATCCTTATTTTTGGATAAACCCAACCTAGGAAGGATTTTGGTGAAAATATAAGGAGATTACCTGAAGAAGAGGTAACATTCTTCAACAAGCGCTTTTATTTTATTTAATTGTCCACCTTCTTCAATTATTATTAAAAAATTGGTGATATAATAAAATTATTATATTACATATAATTATATGTTTTTATGTTAATGTAATTACCTAAAACCATATCCACTTCCATCAAATTCTTTATGAAATCATCGTTAGTGTGTACGGATGACTACCGCCACACGAACTGATGTCATTCATTTTTACATTACCACCTCTCACAGTTGTGTATGTTGATGGGTATAAAGTATATATATGATATTTTTAACATAATTATACATATATATTCATTATATAATATATATCATTTTTTACATTTAATTCAGCAGGGGATACGATAACGTCAATCATGTGTATGGTGAACTACCGCCTCATGAAGTGATGTGATTATTTTTCACTAATGATTTGCATGAAAGATAATAAAGAAAAGTATATGAGATATGCATGAAATAATTATGATATTAACTAAATATTCATAATTTCTAAATTATAATATATCATCTAATTTCTTACCATTTCACTCATTTAAAGATGAAAATTTTGTTCATGTGCGTGTGGCTACCGCCTTCACGAAGCGATGTGAATCTATTTCCATCACCACACCAAATGGATGATTTGTATAAGTATATTTCAATAACTAACATACTATTTATGATATTATTATAATTATTTAAATATTATATATTACTAACCTCCTTTCCATAGTTATTTTTTAAAAATGGAAATGTTACTCATGTGTACGTATGACCTACTCTCTCTATGATCGTAATATACTTCATTTATAAAAACCGCATTTAATGATTTACATTAAAAGTATAATTGATATATAAATATTATAATTATGTAATTATTATTATTTTTCATTTTATGGGACCATGATCAAAGTAATAAGACCAAAAATAAAAAATCAAAACATATACAAAAAGCGAAGTGGTTATTACCTGAAACACGACTTTTACAAGGAATTGTTAATAAAAGGGTAATAAAAGAACATAATTAAATAAAATATGGTATCATATATATAATTAAGGTTATTTAAAATATGTATAATAAACTTATATTTAATATAAATTAGGTTCAAATGATTATGAAGGAATTCAAGATTTACTGTAAGAGATTTCTAGCCCATATTTTATTTCTGGAAGACATATTAAAATTCACCACTAATTTATTTTTTGTGGTGTATATACATTCAATTTGATATGTTATATCATGAATATCCTTATTTTGATGATATTTTAAATTTTATTTGATGTTACTCTTTATTTTTTATTAGGATTCAAATGATTACTAAAGTGATAAGGGATTTCGGTCCAACTTTTATTTTTCTGTAAGACACATGCCATATTCACCACATGTTTATTTTATGCATTTTATATAATACCCATGAATGTATTTTATAAAAATTATACATAATATTATTGGAATTTACATATCTATTTTATGATCACACTTTAATGGGGGTTATATTACAAAAGTTAGCAAATTGTTAAGGGATTTTGGTCTCAATTTTCCTTCTTTGAGACACAAGATTATATTATACACCCATATTCGTATACGAGGTGTATATACAGCCCCATTGACATGTAATATCCTGAAATTATTTATCATCATTTTTTTATTATAAACTACCAATATTTTTTTTTCATGACCCACGATTATGATCTTTGATATACAGGGTATGGTATTCAAATGTTATGATCATGTTCTCATTCCCTTATATTCATGTTAGGATTATGTATCTCCCTTGTTTACTCTTATTGAAAATATAAGATCACCCTTTATTATATTTACATTACTAATGTTATGAATAAATTTATTACATATGATATGATTAAGACATGTTCTAGTAATTAAGATCATAGTGGGAGATGATTTAGTTTATATATGGACCAATTTTTTTAAGTTTCCATGTTTCCAAAGACACTAAAATAATATGGTCCTTAGGAATGTGTTTGTGTAATGTAATAAATATTCATAAAAAATGATGTAATATCTATGTGTTATAATATTGGGTCACTATATCTTGTTTCATAGGAAAGGTTTAGTTAATATTTGGTAACTAGTATGAGAAACTTTAGTGAGATCCCTTGGGATATTTCTAAGGATATATCTTGGGATATATCTAAGGATAAGTATAAGGATGAGTCAAAGTATGGTAAAATGTCCTATAATTTTGGTAATGGATAGATTAAGTGGTTTCTTATAAATTATATCCTTTTCTGGATACAACAAGTAGATGTGGATATGACATATAGGTACATAGGGGTAATAAATCTAAAAAGGGTACATTGAGAAGGACTTGATCATTACCCAGTGCATGACAACGTGCCTTAATGCACACCTAGTTTGAAACTACTATGGGATATACTTTGGAATCTTGAAAACAATTTATGAACCATTATTTAGGATTTAAATATATGTTTCCTGTGAATGACCTAGGATAAACCTAGTGTTTCATAGATTAAAAACAAGGCTTCATGATTCAGACATCCTATAAGTGATTTTCCATGATTACATGGTTCCCCAATATGATTAGTGTTTCTCACACTATGCTTTTGGTTTTAGTTAATATATATAACTAGAAGGAATCATGTTAACAATGAATATACTAGACAAAATAGTGACTATGAGAAACCAAATTGAATGATGATTGGAGAGAAAGATATTGAAATTATTTATAATAAACTGTCATGATATATGATTAATACCATGAACCTAAGTGATATTATTAACACATTGAATAATATAAAGACATACTTTTATGAAATTTCATGTGGTAATGAACATAACATAAAGAATATTTGTCTTCCTTCATGTTAGGAAGTTGGGAAGAATTACCTGGAGGAATATCTCAAATGGAGGGTAAGATGTTATAATGTGGAAAATAAGGCCATATAGTGGAAAATTGTTGAGGAGTTTAATATATTATGTGTGGGGAAAATGTGAATTATATAAATCAATTGCCTAACCAAATAATTAACTTCTAAGACCAAGGAAGGACCTATTGCATAACAATCATTGAAGTTGAAGGATTGAAGTATTTATGTACTTGGATTAATGAATTATTTTGTAGAAGTATTTTACCAATGATATTTTAGTTTTCAAAATCATGAAACATGATCACATCACAATTAATTACTTTATTTCACCCATACATCATTGTTTTAAACTAGTTTTGTATTTAAAATTAAAAATATTATCTCAAATTTCACATCCCATTTGATTGAATTATTAAATTTTTTTCACTATTGAAAATGGAAATTATTATTTTTTTGGTGATTTATTTATAGGTGGAGGTGACTTGTAGGGTCGGAGATGATCCGGAAGAGAAATGGGCCAAACTGCATGTAATCTCAAGTACATATGTACACTGTTTTTCTCATTGCTCAAAATATGTGCCTCCAAATAGTCTTAAATTTTTTGGGCCGCTCCAAAAATTCATGGGATAAAACTCATCTCAAGGATAAGAATAATCCATATTTTTTCATTAAGTGTTCCATTCGAGCCAATCTGTCAAAGGGACAGAATATACATGTAGTCAATGATTTAGTTTTGTATTTCGACCATATCTCGCACTGTAATCCTCCATTGGCTGCCAAATTTTACATGGATATATTCAAGATGCTGGTATATAACTTTTATATTTTTTCCAACTTGATATAATTCCATTTAACAACTCCAAACTGATACAAAAGTGGTATCTCGAAAATAGGGTGCCCAAAACCACTCCCCATTTTGGCTATAAATTGACACCTAGGGCACCCCATTTGGTAGTTGGGAAAATGAGTGAAGTGCTGCCATTTTAGAGTTATAGAGGAGTCCTATCACCAAATTAGAGGTTATGTAAATACCTATACTAATAGGGGGGTATCTTGAAGCAAGGATCCCTTCATCGAAGCCTTCTTCTCTTTTTTGCTTTGTAATATTTATGTTTTCATAATAAACTTCTTTGTTCCTCTTATATTTCTTATATTTTCTTTTTATTCCCCTATTTTCCTCTGTTTTATTCTTATTTAATCTTCCTAATTGGGTTGGAATCAATATTATAAATTAAATTGGGTTTTACCCTTTCTAAACCTTTTCACATGAAAAATGTTTTTACGATGACTACACCACCTATGGAAGCGTACTTCTTTTTAATAATCGGTCTACCTCTAATATTCTTCATTCATTGATTTTAAATAAATAATAAACAATAATTCACTTAATATTATCTATGAATTGAGTTTTTAAATTAGAATAAACCAAGTAATAAATTGAACAATTAACACAAAAACACATGAGGTCAATAATTTGTGTAAATTGTGAGAGCACAAACTTAATCGGTAAAACAAGACCACGTAGGATAAATTTGTAGAGTTTAATATTATACCTAAGCTCAATTAATCCTCATTTTACATAATATAAATGTTCCTTAATTTACCACTGACCATAAGATATCCTTAGAACATCAATCAAAGCAGGGTGCTGCGATTGCATGTTTCGAAGATAGCCTAGGGCTTAATTCTCTTCAGCTTTGCAGTAAAGTTAATTATCGTAGGGTTCGGGGGTTAAAAAATTAGGGGATCATAATTAAGTGAGTATTAATTTAAATTATAATGATTAATAAGTAAATTAAGAGGTAGAGTTATATCTATTACACCTTTTAAATATTGTCTAAAAAACATTTTCTTGTTGTGTCTTTTTAATTGAACATCATTTCAAAAATAAAATCAAAAATATTATACAATATTATTCCTGAAAACTTCTTCTAGTTTTATGAATGGTAAAAACCACCCATATCCTTTCAAGTAGTGTTATTTTTACCTTTTATGTTATTTTTACAATACCATTAAAAAATTTGTCAAATTTACTTCCCCCTTTGAGAGACGACCTTGGTCAACCAATCTGCTGCACCTAAGTACCCAACAAAGTAACAAATCATTTGAAGGTGCCCATGACAGTGCCTTTAAAATTAGAGCCATTTACAGGGAGACAATTAATTTATTCATCCAATTAGAGTTATTTATTTTATTTTACATTTTATTCTCTTTCTATCTTATTTCTTCCTTCTTTACCCAATCTGAATTTTTTTTCTTCTTTTATTTTCTTTAAATTAAAATTGGACCATTAACTCAAACTTCTAATTTTTATTTTACTATGTTACACTTTCCTTTAATTTTTATTTGAATTATGACACAAACTAATCCTGATGATCTTTTTGATCTCGACCTTGAGATTGAACGCAACCTTAGGGCTCGAATTAGACATTCTCAGTCTATGAGAAGTCTTAACATTCAAATAGTTGGAGAATTTCTCCACTCCAAGAACAAGGAAATTGGAAAGACTTCTAAATCAAACCTAAAATAATAACCAATGGCTGAAAATAATGGAAATGAACTTAATAGAACCAGTAAAGAGTTGGCTGCACCTGATATTAATTATCAACCAAATTGCATTGCATACCCAAATCTCGAATCAGACTTTGAACTGAAATCCGGGTTAATTCACCTTCTTCCAAAGTTTCATGGTTTATCTGGTGATGATCCAAACAAACATTTAAAACAATTTAATGTGGTTTTATCAACCTTAAAACCAAGAAATTTTTCTGAATATCAAATCAATCTAAGAGCATTCCCATTCTCACTTGATGGAGCTGCAAAAGATTGGATATATTATTTACAACCTGAAGATGTAACATGTCAGAATGATTTGAAAAGTTTTTCTTGAAAATATTTTTTCCACCATCAAGGACCACTTCCATTCAAAAGGGGATCTCAGGGATCAAGCAAGCACAAGGTGAGTCAATGTTTGAGTACTGTGAGCGATTAAAGAAGTTGTGTGCAGGCTTCCCACATCACTAAATCAATGAGCAACTCCTTATCTAGTAATTCTATGAGGGACTCACACCTATGGAGAGGAGTAGGGTGGATGCCACGGTTGGAGGATCATTGGTGAACATGACACTAGTTTCCACACGTGTGTTGATAGACAAGATGGCACAAAACACCCAAAAATTTGGCGATCGAGGTGCACCACATGTCAGGGGAGTACATCAGGTAAGTCTATATTCTCTTGAAATTAATTTGATTGATACCAAGTTGAAAGAATTGAAAACTATGGTGAGACATATTTTTTTGGATAAAAATACATCTGAATACCCTTCTTCAAGGCCTTTTGGAATTTTCATTGAGACAAGCCACCCAATGACTATTTCCCCCAACTATAAGAAGCAAAATATTGTGCAATAGTGTTTCTTGGGAGACCATATCAATAGTAACAACAACCACATCCTCCAATGAAGTTTGATTCATCTACGCCAACATACAACCAAGGGTGGAAGAATCAATCAGATATGAGGGGCGAATTTCCCAGGTACTGTAGCAGTACTGTAGCAGTGGCGGAACTGTAGCAGCGGCAGTACTGTAGCGGTGGAGGGACTATAGCAGATACTGTAGCGGTGGCGGTACTATAGCAGCGCGGATACTGTAGCAGTACTATTCACCGAGGGGTCCTTTGGGCCAAAAAATGGGCTTTCAAGCCTTGTATTCAGGCCACTTGGCCTTGGGCCTTCGGGCTATGTAATGGGTCTCCCTCTACCCAGTCTAAAGAGGTCTTTGCTTTCAAATAATAAATTGAGGCTTCGGCCCAAACCTTAAAAAAAATCCGATATGAGGTATGGCTCTAGACAATAACAAAGGCCCCCTTTTCAAAAAAACTTCAAACAGCCTCTGCCTAATCAGTAGGGTTTCCAACAACCCCAAAGGAGATTTGAAGCCCAAGCATCAACAAGCCAACAACAAGGGAATACCGCACAAAAGGTAGATTCTAATACTAATGATCTTTTGAAACAAATTGTTCTTAATAAACAAAATGAGTTTAATAGTCAAAGTTTAGAGATGAGGGAGTTGAAAACTCAAATGAGCCAGATTTACACTTCCCTCTATGAACTGGTAAGTAATAATTCTAGAAATATACCATACCAACCTACTCTAAATCCAATGGGGAATGTCAATGCCATCACATTGAGAAGTGGGAATCAAACAACTGATGCTTCTCCACCTACCATTCCACCAGGATTCACCTCAACTCCAGAGAGGCCCCATTCAAAACTAACTGATGAGAAACCCAAGGAGAAAGATAATGGTAAGAAAAAGATTAATGGTGTTCCTCTTAAACCCCTTCCTTTTCCAAACAGGGTTGTTCAAACCAAGAAAATGGATAAAGAGGCAATGCAAAAGAATATTTTGGATACATTCAAGTGTGTGGAGATAAACATCCCCCTTATTGAGGCCATTAATCAAATACCATGGTTTATGAAATTCTTAAAAGAACTTTGTACCAATCGAAGAGGGATCAAGGGAAATGAGAGGATCAAACTTGGAAGGAATGTGTCAGTACTAATTGAACCAACTCTAGAAATGCCCACAAAGTGCAAGGATCCAAGGAAATTCACCATCCCATGCACCATAGGGGAGTTACACTTTACTAATGCTTTATGTGATTTAGGATCTTCCATAAATGTAGTACCTCACTTTGTATTCTCTTTTTTGCAGGCTGGTGAGTTGAAGCCGAAGAGAGTAGTAGTGTAGTAGGCAAATAGAGCTACGACATATCCAGCGGGAGTCCTTAAGGATGTACTTGTCCGGGTAAGAGACATGATCTTCCCAACAGATTTATATGTGCTTAACATAGAGGACGATTATGTAAGTTCACATGTTCCCATTATCTTAGGTAGGAACTTCCTAAAAACTGAAAAAAAATCATAAATATCCATGAGGGTACACTTTCCATGGAGTTTAGAGATGAAGTTGTGATATTTAATATTATGGATTTCATGAATTACCCCTTAGAGGACCATTCTTATTTTTTTATCTCCTATTTTAACCACCAAGTAAAAACCCCATGGATTTTGATTTTCCTATGCTTAGGGAGATTATGATCATTGGTTCTAGTTTGATGTCTAAGAGTACTTCCACACCTATTTCTAATGCACAATACTCTCTTAGATTTGATTTTGAAATGGAATCATATTCTGATTTTGATCATGTGAACTTTGATTATGACATGGCTATTGAGTATGCTGATGGATTTGATTCTTTCTTCTCTAATTTTGATTATGTATATTCTAATACTGATGTTCATTGTGAATATATTTCAGTTCTTTCAATTTCTCCATCCATACATCACCCCTACATTAGAAATCAAACCATTACCACCAAATCTAAAATACTCATACTTATTAAGTGGTGAGAAATTACTAGTTATAGTTTCTAACAATATCCCTTTTGAACATGAAGAAAAACTTTTGAACCTTTTGAGGGAGAACATTAGGGCAATTGGGTGGACCTTGGGTGAAATATCAGGTATTATCCCCTCCTTTTTCATGCATAGAATTATTTTAGAGGATGAGGCTAAACCGATGAGGCAACCACAAATGAGACTCAATCCAAACCTTCTAGAGGTTATTGAAAAAGAGGTTGAAAAATTGCTTGAGGCAGGTATAATCTATCCCATTTTAGATTCCTAGTGGGTGAGTCCTATTCAGATTGTGCCTAAGAAAAGTGGTGTTACTATTGTTAAAAATGAGAAAGATGAGTTAGTTTCAATGAGGGTGGAAATAGTTGGCGTGCGTGTATTGATTATAGGAAACTAAATCAATCTACTCGCAAGGACCATTTCCCCTACCATTTACTGATCAGATGATTGAGACTAGTTGGGAAAACACATTATTGTTTCTTGGATGGATTTTCTAGATATTTTCAGGTTCCTACTACTCTAGAGGATCAAAATAAGAAAACATTCACATGTCCATTCAATACGTTTACCTACTGAAGGATTTCATTTAGACTTTTCAATTCCCCAGGTACTTTCCATAGATGCATGGTGAGTATTTTTTTATATTTTATTGAGACATGCATGGAGGTATTCCTGAATGATTTTACACTGTATGGGTCTTCATTTGATGATTGTATCTCTATTTTGGGAAAGGTTTTGAATCATTGTATTGAGAAGAATCTAGTTTTAAACTTTTAAAAGTGTCATTTCATGGTAGATCATGGGATTTTATTAGGGCATGTAGTGTCAAAACACGGGATAAAGGTCGATATATCTAAGGTATATATCATTTCATCCTCACCATATCCTTCATGTGTGTGTGATGTTAGATCTTTTCTAGGGAATGCATGATTTTATTAGCACTTCATCAAAGATTTTAGTAATATTTCTCTTCTTATGTCACGATTACTTCAAAAGGATTCTGATTTTTTGTTTTATGTTTCTTACATAAATTCCTTTGATGAGTTAAAACAACATCTAACCACTCCACCTATCATATAGTCTCCATGATTGGAGATTTCTTTTGAGCTTATGTGTGACTCCTCCAACTTCACGGTTGGTGCTGTCTTATCTCAGAGGGTGGAGGGATGTTCACATGTGATTACTTATGCATCGAAGACACTGGATTCAGCCCAATAAAACTACACAACCATAGAAAAGGAGTTTCTTGGTACCACTTCAGGACACTTTCCTCGATGAGCATATTTATTCCATCTCAGGTATGCATCCTTGGTATGCTGATTTAGTTAACTACCTTGTCACCTCTTAAATTCCTGTAAATTTAAAGAAACATAAAGTCCAAAAGTAAAATAGTGAGTCTAGATTTGATGTGTGGGATGATCCCTAATTATGGCACATGTGTAGTGACTAAGTTATTAGGAGGTGTGTTCTTAATCATGAGTTTGAGTCTGTTCAGCAATTCTGTCATAAACTTTCTTGTGGAGGACACTTGGACCCCAACGGACAGCTAGGAATGTTTTGGACTCTAGATTGTATTATCCTAGTTTATTCCATGATGCACATGTGTTTTGTAAGTCATTCTCACATTGCCAACACACTGGTAATATTTCTAAGAGACACGATATGCCCCAACAACCCATATTATTCTGTTAGATTTTTGATGCATGGGGCATCGATTTTATGGGTCCTTTTCCTAGTTCATTTGGGTTTTTGTATATTTTGGTTTCTATTGATTATGTAAGAAAATGGGTGGAGGCTAAGGCCACCAGGACTAATGATTCTCATGTTGTTGTGGAATTTGTCAAAACACATATTTTTTTGTAGGTTTAGAGTACTGAAGGACATCATCAGTGACCAAGAGACACACTTTTTCAATCAGAATTTGGATTCCTTGATTCAGAAGTATGGGGTGATACACAAAACATCAACACCATAACACCCCCAAACAAATGACCAGGTTGAGGTTTCAAATAGGGAGTTGAAACAAATTTTGAAGAAAATCGTGTAGCTGAATAGGAAAGATTGGAGGAAGCTCTTGGATGATGCACTTTGGGATTACAGGATAGAATACAAGACACCCATTGGTACTTCCCCTTTTCAAATTGTTTTTGGGAAAGTGTTTCATCTCCATGTGGAAGTTGATAATCATGCTTATTGGGATATAAAGAAATGCAACATGGATTTGGCACAAGATGTAATCCAAAGGAAGTTGAAAAATCAAGAGGTTGAGGAGATTCGATTGTCTTCAGATGAGAACTCAAGGCTTTACAAGGAATGATCAAAATCATCTCATGATATAATGATCCAACAAAGGGAGTTTCATGTTGGAGAGAAAACCCTTCTCTACAGTTCACGACTAAAGCTAATGCCTGGTAAGTTGCATTCCAGATGGTTAGGTCCTTATGCTGTGACTAATATTTTTCCTTATGGTGTAGTGGAGATCACGCTAGAGGAAACATGAAGGAGCTTTACAGTCAATGGGAAACTTTTAAAGAAATATATTGAGGGACTTCCTACTGATGTAGTGGATTTCATCACACTACATGCCCCCATCATCACTTGAGCATATTAGGCTATTCCTAAACCTTTCAATTATTTATTATTTTTCCTATTTAATATTATACATTTCATTTTTATATATCATATCATGGGTTAAAATTGAGTACATTGAAATATTTTAAGAGTGGGGGAGGGAACCTTTTAGTTTAGTAATTTTAATTGTTTTCTTGTTTTTCAACGTTTTTCAAAAAAAATTGTGTGTTTTTCAAAATTTTTGTGTTTATTTTTCAATTTTTTTGCATGTTTTTGAAACTTTTGAGCTGAAATGATTCTCATTACGATTTTTAAATCCATATCAATAAGTGAAACAATTTATCCCATGAAACTAAGCTTAAATGAATGCTGAAAATGACTTTGTTTCAAGTTCAAATCTTTAGTAATTTCATGAAAAGTACTCTAAATTTTGAATACCATGCCACATCCCACTATCTTTATATTTGAAATCAATTTCCAGTGAGGCTTATGAACCATTATTTTCATATTCTTTACATTTATATCACTTCTTGAGAGAACCAAACTATTCTTGATTTAACCAGAATTTGATTTATTCCTATCAAAACTTAAGGGTTTGAGGTAATTATGTTTAAATGATTAAGGTATTTGTTTGGTATTAAAGCCTCAATTTCAATGAATCCTTTTTATAATGTCCTACCTTGAACATTTAATCCATGTTTCCCTTAGAATCCATGAACATCCTGTTAGGTTAGCCACATTACAAGCCAATTTTCCCTATCCAACCAACTCTTGAAGTGAAATTGTATAATCTAGTTGAACCTAAGTTTGGGGGAAGTTTTCTTATGTTGTGATACCAAATTCTATGATACTTTGGGTGGGAAATTAAATTATGAATAGATTTTTTTGATACTGAAGAAAATCATTATGTTAAAAGTTGTGCCTTTTCTGGAGTTTTCATGATAATTGAAGTTGCGCCTTTCTCGAGCTTATAATAGAGGGAGAAAGTTGTACCTATCTAGAGCTTTGAAGAAAATCATGTTTGACAATATTGAATTTTTTACCGCATAATGTTGAATAGTGTGCACATTCCTTTATTTTTCATGACGATGAACATGAATTGATGCTATGGGGATTGAGGAGGAAACCATATTTAAGTGAAAATTAGATTAACACAATTTTTCTTAAAAAAATTTCAATCCCTCCTCATTCATCCTTATAAATTTTCACATCTAAATCATACCAACTGAAAGCCATAAAACAACCCAAAAAAGTCCTCATGATAAACATATTTCCTTGACTCACATCGAGTGGCGATGTAGGAATTTATCATACCTATGGTGACCCGTGCATGAGTTTGGATGAGAAAGAAATTGCTTAAATAATGAAATTTGTGTGATAAGAGAAAATTCAAGTGAGGTAAGTGTTTTGTGCATGGGAGGATAAATGAAGTGGAAATACATTGAATGATATAAATAGGGAATTTGAAATAATGATTTTTTATGAGGCATGATATCTTTTGTTTCTTGGTGTGGAATTGTTGGATATCAAGGATATGTGTTTTAAAAATTGTTTTGATTTGATATTGATGTTTAATTGTCACGATTTTTTGGAATACATGATATGATGTTTTTCCCAGGAGTGCAAAAGGGTAAGTGTGGGGGTGTGATCACATCACAATTCACTACTTTATTTCACCCATACATCACTGTTTTAAAATAGTTTTGTATTTAAAATTACAAATATTATCTCAAAATGAACATCCTATTTGATTCAATTATTAAATTTTATCACTTTTAAAAAGGGAAATTATTATTATTTTGGATATTTCCTTACAGGAGGTGACTTGGAGGGTCAGAGATGATCCAAAGAGAAATGGGCCAAACTGCATGGAAGCCCAAGGACATTTGTACACTGTTTTGATCATTGCTCAAAATATGTTCCTCCAAATGAGTTGAATTTTTTTGGGTATCTGAAAAACATCATGGGATACAAATCATATCAAGGAGAAGAATCCCAATTCGTTTATTAAGTGGTATTCTGAGCCCATCTATCAAGGGGACATAATCTGCATGAAGTCAATGATTTGGTTATGTATTTCGACCATATCTCATGCTGTAATCCTCAATTGGCCTCCAAATTTGACATGGAGATATTCATGATTCTGGTATACAACTTTTATATTTTTTCCAACTCTAGATAATTCCATTTACCAACCCCAAACCGATACACAAGTGGTATCTCAAAAACTAGGTTCCCAAAACCACTCTCCATTTTGGTTATAAATTGACACCTTGGGCACCCCATTTGGAAGTTAGGCCAAGGAGTGAAGTGCTGCCATTTTGGAGTTATAGAGTATTCCTCTCACCACATTATAGGTTATGTAAATCCCTATACTCATAGTGTGATCTCTTTAAGCAAGGATCCCTTCATCGAAGCCTTCCTCTCTTTCTTGCTTTGTAATATTTATGTTTGCATAATAAACTTATTTGTTACTCTTCTATTTATTATATTTTCTTCTTTATTCCCTTATTTTACTCTGTTTTATTATTCTTTAATCTTACTAATTGGGTTAAAATCATGAGTAGAAACGAAATTGGGTTTTACCCTTTCTAATCCTTTTCACATGCAAAACATTTCTACGATGACTACACCGCCCATGGAAGCGTAGTTATTTTTAGTAATTGATCTACCTATAAGCTTCTTAATTCATTGATTTTGAATCAATCAGCTACTATAATTCACTTAATATGATCTATGAATTTAGTTTTTAAATTAGAAGAAACAAATTAAGAAATTTAACAATTAACACAAAAACACGTGAGGTCGAGAATTTGTGTAAATTGTGAGAGCGCAATCTTAATCGGTAAAACAAGACCACACGAAATAAATTTTTAGAGTTCAAATATTATCTTTAAGCTCAATTAATCCTCATTTTCCAGAATGGACATGTTCGTTAATTTACCACTGACCAAAATCTATCCTTAGAACATCAGTCAAAGTTGGGTGCTGTGATTACATTTTCCGAAGATAGCCTAGGGCTTAATTATCTTCATCTTTGTGGTAAAGTTAATTCTCATAGGGTTCGGTGGTTAAAAAATCAAGTGATCATAATTATGTGGATATTAATTTAAATGATAATTATTAATAAGTAAATGAAGAGGTAGAGTTATATCGATTATTCCTTTTAAATATTGTCTAAAAAATATATTCTTGTTGTGTTTTTTAATTGAACCTCATTTCAAAAATAAAAGCAAAAATATTATACAATCATCTTGCAGCAAACTTCTTCTAGTTTTATTAATGGTAAAACCCCCCCACATCCTTTCAAGTAGTGTTATTTTCCCTTTTATGTTATTTTTAAAATACCTTTAATAATTTTTCAAATTTACTTCCTTCTTTTAGAGACGACCTTGGTCAGCCACTTTGCTACACCTAAGTACCCAAAAACATCACTAATCATTTGAAGGTGCCCATGATAGTGCCTTTCAAAATATCTAATGATTTCATTATTTTTGGAATAATAAATGTATATATATAAGATTAAAATAATAGTTATGGATTCGATCATGGTTTTATAAGTTTTAGGTTGATCATAAGTTCAAAGTCTTAGAAACCCCTTTTGAGATTTTATGTTTTGTGAGTTTCTCAAGATTAAGGATATTTTTAGAGACATTTATGGAAATAAAAACCTTTGGTTTTGAGGAGGAATTCCATTTTATGGACATATTATTGAAGATATCGGTAACCTTTAGGGTTTATCTTATCTTTGATGTTAAGGAAATTATGGGTTATTGTAATTTCAAAACGTTTGTATTAGTTTAGTTTTGGAAAAAGGTTAACCCGAAAGCCTGCTGATAACCCATCGTATCTGGCAGGGTCATGGTGTCTGAAAAAAACTAAAGGGTGACGAGGATATAACACATACTGGTAGACTACATGAAAGATTATTTATGGTGTGATAACAAAAATAGATATATTTTTGATTATGTATCTTGATTCTTAGTATGTCAGTAAGCCATGACTGAGAGGAAATGGTCTAAAAGGATGCTACCTCCATTATCCACACTAAAAAAGATATGGGAAGACATCACTATGGGGTTTTTCATTAGACTCCCCAAAAAATATATAAAGAGAATAATTATACTTGGGTTGTAGTCGATCTCTTTAAAAATTCAATACACTTTATCTCTATCAAAGATGATTTATCTTCAGATAATGGATATCCATTAATGATGTGTTAAGGATTGCATAGAGTATAAAATTCTATTGTATTTGATCTGGATCTGAAGTTTACTTTTTTTGGAGAATTATTTAGTAATATTTTTATGTATAGTTGAGTTTAATCACTATATATTGTCCTCAAATAGATAATTAGTCTTAGAGAATAATTAAAACCCTATAGGATATGCTAAGATCTTGTTTTGTGGATTACAATTGTTTTTTGACTCACACCTTCCTCAAGATGATTTTTCTTGAAAAAATATCATTTAATAAAGATATTATATGGATCCTTATGAATACATTTATGGAAAGAATTATTGAACTCCGACATACTGAAATGAACTCATAAAAATAAAGATATTGTGGCCTAAGAAAGGTGATGATATGGAAAAGAAGGATAGAGCCATTCAGAAACATTTAATGACAGAACAAAGTTGATAGAGATGTTATGTTTACAATAATTTACATGATCTAGAATTTGAAATTGGTGGGAAAGTCTTTCTATGAATATACCCATGGAATAAATAAGGAAAAAATAAGCGCTAGGTGTATCAGTCCCATTTGTAACAACCAGAGTCCAGAGCCCCTCCACTGGTGCTCCGTACTCGGTTCGCCACATGACCTCAAGTGCGTTTCCCCAAATGCCAGAGGCTGCCGACTTGCAGCGAGGTCCTTGGTGAGTCGTTGGGGAAACTATGCCCTCATTCGGTAAGGTATACAGCGGAAAAAGAAGCAGTCAATAGAGGAAGTAGTAACAACATGCATAACAACAGAAACCAAACAGGAGAAGCACTGTAGATATATAACAATGATGACAATAATGCAGCAGGTACAAGTATCTATGGAAAGCAGCAAACACAACACGTGCTGAAATAAAAATGAAAACAAAGTGAAAAGGAATACCAAATAAACTCCTCAGCATCGCGAGTCACGGCTCGGTCCCATGCTCTCTAGCTCCAGCACAATCAAGAACCTGACGTAGAAGGGTGCTTTCCCTTATCTATACCTACAGCAACATAGTCTACTTGGGCCCAAAAGCATGGCCCAAACATGGTGTGAGATACAATCCCAGTAGGCAATCACCCAAATATTTGTGCCTTATAGTCTATGAATACATGGAAGTAAATAAACAAGAAGCAATAAACAAGAAATCACAAGCAACTACAATCCACAGTTCTAACAAGTAAAGTACACAAGTAAGTAGCCAACAACAAGAAGAAAACAGGCAACCCTCTGGGTAGATCTCACAACCTAACCCCTATGGTTCAACCTATAGTACTAGAAAACCTCTGGGAGGCACACACAGTCTCAAACCTCTGGTTCAACTACGTAATTAAGAAGACTCTTTGGGGAAGCACTCATCGTCAATTCCCCCTATAGTCTCGTATCGTGCTAAAGGCTCTCTAGGGAAGCACTCAACGTCAATTCCCCCTGTGGCCCGCGTCGTGCAACTACAGACTCTCTGAGGAAGCACTCAACATTAATTCCCCCTATATTCTCGCATCGTAATTAAAAGACACTCTCGAGAAGCCCTTCCATCAATTCTCCCTTTGGTCTACAACTCTAGGTTCTCACAGTCCTAAGTGAAACTAAACATGATCAGCGCGCGTGTATCGTCCAAGTAAACATCATGAACTACTTGGCTATCATTCTATGGCTCAACATCAATAATAAAAAAACAATTCCACTATCCTACAACTAGGTATGGCAACTGAAAAAACGCCCAACAGGCAAAACAAGCATGGAAAAGCAACATGAGCCCAAAATAAAATACTCTACTCACAAGCAATAACCTCTACTAAAGAAAACAAGAAAAAGAAGGAAAAAAACAGGTGAAAAACAGGAAACATGCAATACCCCGTTCAAAGGGTATTGGTGGAATTGCACATAATATTCATTAACATTCTACGGAAAGGAACAAACCACCTACCTCGATCCTAGGAGATCGATATATGTGAACCATGATGACAGATTCCTATTAGAACAATGTAGATCTGAGAAAATGAAAAAAATGTTCATCCCACAATAACTTACAAACGAGGAGGAATCAAGAAACAAGGCTAAAGAAGAAGGAAGAAATCACCATTGCGATTCCAACACAATCGATCGTGCTCAAATCGGAGAACGGACGACGAGGCGAGAGCTCGGAGAAGATTCAGCCGTATGGTCGCTCCCAGGCGGACAAAATCTGGAGAAGAAGATGATTTTTGGGGTTAGGCGCGACCCCAGTCAGTTTAATGAAAAAAAGAAAGTACATGACGTGTACTTCTTGAGTACACGACGTGTACTTCAATTTTCCATACTCCAAATTAACCGGCCTCCACCTCAGCCTTACACACCGTGTGTGTGGCCTGGAACGGCCAGCACACGGCTTCGAGCCGGGAAAAAGTACATGACGTGTACTTCGAAAATTTCTAGAAAAATTTATTTTTCTCAAAAATTCTAGAAAAAAGGAAAAACATACCTGAAAAGAAGATCCGGGTTCTTACAAACTTCCCCCCTTAAAGAAATTCGTCCCCGAATTTCCCTAACATGGCGGAGAAGGAGAAACACCGAACAGCTTCGGCCACTGTGATCGTACATCAGTCTCCCTCTCCCAGGTCTCGTCCTGTACTCGCTCGTGCTGCCATAACACTCATACCAGAGGAACAGACTGCCCGTGGAGAACCTTCGTACTGCGATCGATAATCAGGACATGATGCTCCTTGAACAACACATCCACTTCAACCTCAACTTCCTCAGGCTGAAAGACATGAGATGGGTCTAAAAAGTAATGTCGGAGCTGAGAGACGTGGAAGACGTCGTGCATGGCCCAATACCTCTAAGGTAGTTGCAACCGATAGGCAACCGGCCCCACTCTCTCTAATACCTCAAACGGACCGACGTAACGCGGTGAAAACTTACCCTATCTCCGAATCCTTTTGTGTCCCAACCTCGGTGCGACATGTAGGAAAACCTGATCTCTGGCCTAGAACTCCAGAGGTCGTCTCTGCTGATCATCATAAGACTTCTGTCGAGACTGCTCTGTAGCCATCCTCTTCCAAATCAGCTCTATCTACTCTGAAGTCTCCTGAACAAGACGAGGTCCCAGCAAAGCTTCCTCTCCTACCTCCAGCCAGCATAAGGGTGATCGACATGGCCTACTGTACAAAGCCTCATATGGTTTCATTTTAATGGTATCCTGAAAAATGTTGTTGTAGGTGAACTACACCAGAGGAATATGCTTCTCCCAAGAACCGCCAAAGTCTAGAATGCAAGCTCGAAGCATATCCTCAAGCACCTGGATCGTGTTCTCGGACTGGCCATCAGTCTAGGGATGGTATGCTGTACTCAAAAGTACATGTGTACCCAAGGCCTTCTGAAGTCCCTGCCAGAACCAAGAGGTAAAGAGCGCATCTCTGTCTAAAACAATAGAGTGCAGAACTCCATGCAGACGAACGATCTCTCTAATGTAAAGTCATCCCAGATCATCGACACTGAAGGTCTCCTTGATCGTCAAGAAGTGAGAAACCTTCGTAAGCCTGTGGACAACAACCCAAACAACATTATTTCCCCGAGGCGATCTCGGCAACCCGGTCACGAAGTCCATCTCAATGTCGTTCCACTTCCACTCCGGAATGGGTAACTGCTGTAAAAGCCCCGCTGGTCGCTGATGCTCTGCTTTCACCTGATGACAAGTAGAACATCTCATGAAAAAACTAGCAACATCCTTTTTCATACTCGGCCACCAGTACTAGCGATGAAGGTCCCGATACACCTTGGTGATGCCAGGATGAACTGCCCAAACAGAGGAATGGAAATCCCACATCTGCTCCTCGCGTATGTCTGCTGGCACCCACACGCGTCCTTGGAAATGCAAGATCTCATCCTCGCCCACTGTCCATCCAGGAAGAGGGTCCTCTCCTAACACACTCTCCCATAGGACTAAGCCTTATGGGTCTAATAGTTTCCACATCCGTACTCGATTAAGTAGTGTTGAGGTAACAGCTACAGAAGATAGGAAGGTTTATCCCTATCTGTCGCGCACCTCCAGATGCATCTCAGAGAACAGTACCATCAGCTGCCACTCACTACTGGCCTCCTGAACTGTCTGAATCTGAGTTCTCCTACTCAACGCATCTTCCACGATGTTTTAATTTCCCGGCGTATAGGAAATCTCGAAGTCAAAAGACTATAGATAGTCAACCCACCTGCGCTGCCTCAGATTCAGATCACGCTGAGTGAAGATATACTTGAGACTCTTGTGGTCAGTGAAGACCACAAAGTGCTCTTCTAGAAGATTGTGTCTCCAAAAACGCAAGGCATGAACAACAGCTGCCAACTACAGATTGTGCGTAGGGTAGTTCCTCTCATGTAGCCTCAACTGCCGAGACCCGTACGCAACAACTCCATCTCCCTGCATAAGCACAGCTCCTAGCCCGACACTTGAAGCATCACAATAAACAGTGTAGCTCTTGCCTGGATCTGGAAAGACTAGTATTAGTGCTGACGTCAACCTCCCTTTCAGCTCCTAAAAGGTTGACTCACAAGAATCTGACCATAAGAACTTTTCCCCCTTCTGGGTCAGACTTGTCAAGGGTGATTCTAGATGAGAAAAGTCCCGAATGAATCGTCTGTAGTATCCATCCAGCCCTAGGAAACTCCATACCTCAAAGACGTTCTTCGGATGCTCCCAGGAAACTATAGCTCTCACTTTCTCTAGGTCCATAGATACTCCTGTGTCTGAGATGAAGTGACCCAATAAGTGAATCTGATCCATCCAGAAGTGGCACTTCGAGAGTTTAGCATAAAGTCGATTCTCTCTCAATGTACTCTGAAAGATCTCAAGATGGGTGGCATGGTCGTGTCGAGTGTGAGAGTACCCCAAGATATCGTCCACGAAGACCACGATGAAGGAATCCAAGTAAGGATGGAACACTCGGTTCATCAGTGCCATGAAAATTGTAGGTGCGTTCGTGAGTCCGAAAGGCATGAATGTATACTCCTAAAGACCATACCTGGTCCTGAAGGTTGTTAGAGTTATATCTGATGGTCTAATGTGCAACTGATGAGAACCGGACCTCATGTAGATCTTCGAGAACATCTGGGATCCTCGAAGCTGATCGAAAAGGTCATCAATCTGCGGAAAGGGATATCAGTTATTGACCATCAACTGGTTCAGCTTCCGATAATCCACACAAAGCTGAAGGGTACCATCTGCCTTCTTCACAAATAGAATAGGAGAACCCCAAGGAGAAGTACTGGGTCAGATGAAACCCTTATCCTGTAGCTCCTCCAACTACTTCTTGAGCTCCTGCAACTCAGGTGTGTCCATCCTATAGGGAGGAATGGACACTGGTGCCGCTCCTGGCACGATCTCAATAGAGAAGTCCACCTCACGCTCCAGAGGCAAACTCGAAAAGTCCTCTGGAAAGACATCCCTGAAGCGATCCACCACTGGAGGAAAGTCCAACTGTGAAGTCCCCTGATCATCCAGATAAAGACTAGTAATCTAGGCTATCACCCCTCCTAGCCCAAGATGCTCGAGTCCCACCAGACTCGCCTGAACATCCCATTCGCATCTATGAAGAAAAGATTCACCCTCTGGTGAGATGAAACTGACTCTGCGGCGATAACAGTCAATGACTGCCTGGAAGGGAATCAACCAGTCCATGCCGAGAATGAAATCATAGACTGCCATCTGTAGGACATAGAGATACCATAAGAAGTGATACCCTTCCACCTCGAGAGGGCACTCTCTACACTGGCGTACACTATATTTCCTCATTCCCAAAGGTGTGTGTAGTGTCAATGAGTCAGTAGAAGAAAAGATGCAGAGTTCAAGGCTCTCCACAACATCAAAAGAGATAAATCTATGCGTAGCACCAGTATTGAAAAGGGATGAAGATAAAACTGAGGCTACTAAAATTGTACCTTGATCAATAGAAAGGCTGGGATCCTGCTCATGATAAGTCTTCTCCACAGTGAAAGACTGGCCCATGCCGTGGCCCTGCGCCCCTGGCTGACCACTTTGAGCTGAACCTCCTTGCTGGTGCTGAGGAACTGGTGGCTGACTACCACGTCCTCGACCTCCACCTCGGCCCGAATGGCCGAAAGAACTCCAGTTTCCCGACTGGTGAGAAACTGGTGGGGCTGCTCCTGAACGAGGAGTCATGGAAGAACCCTGATCACCCGCTGTTGGTGAGAAAACCAGACATAAATGCTGAAGGTGACACATCTTGTAGCAAGACCGGCACTCCACGGGGTCTCTCTGGCACTGCGGCCTCATGTTCCATGTCCGGACACACTGTTAGCATGTCACCTGGCTGCCTGATGATGTGTCTCGCTTCCTAGAATCACCGCGTGTAGGCTCCCTACGACGCTTCTTGCTGTCATCTGGAGGAAAGCTAGCTCTGGAAGTAGAACCACCCTGACTCGCAGCTCCAGAGTCTCTCAGATTGTGCTCCTCAATCAGTGTCTGGTTGACGATGGAAGTAATGGAAGTCAGCTGGAAGATGTTCACGTGCGAGCGGATCTCCCGCCTGAGTCCATCCTCAAAATTCCTTGCCAAGAACACCCCACTCCCATCCCGAAGGGGTGTAAAACGATGCAGCTCAGTGAAACGAGAGGAATGATCCACGAAAGATAGAGTACCCTGCTCTAAGCTCATGAACTCCCGAGATCGATCGGCCCTCAGGGTCTCTAGGTAGAAGTAGTCATAGAACAGGCGCTGGAACTCCTCCCAAGTCATATCCTGCTGTTGACCTGCCTGTGAGACCACGTCCCACCACCTCTTAGCGGAGTCTCGGAGCATGTAGGTGGAGAGCTTGACCTGCCTCTCTGGAGGCGTCTCTAGATGCTCGAATATATTCATCATGGCTTCCATCCATGACTCTGCAGCCTGAGGTCCTCCCTCCCCCGAGAACGTGGGAGGATGCTGCTGCTGAAAGACCCACGCCAAGTATTCCATAGACAAGGCAGGAGGTGGTGCTCCCTGGAAGGCCTGTATCATCCTCATGAAACCTTCCCTGAACTACGCATCAGTGCCCGCAACTGGTACAACAACCGATGCCAAGGCTGGCTCGGCTGGGGGATCGACAAGAAATCCCTGATCATCCATATCTGGCGTCTGATCACTGCCCGACGATAGACGTACGACCGGAGGACGTCTTATAGGCATAGCTCTGAAAGATCAAAAGCACAACTTAGATAAGGAAAACAAGGATAAAGATCACAAGGGAAGAAAACGGGAACAGGGGAAGAAAAACATAAAATATTGCAAAACACGACTACACGGCGTGTATAAAAACTACACGGCGTGTCTTTTTAAGCCACTGACATGGGTGTGTACTTATTCCCTACAAGTCATGTACACTTCAAACTACACGTCGTGTTGACCCCAAAAACGGAGTGTACTTGTAACTATTCCCCTGCCCGAGTTCCTTACACGGCTAACCCACACGGTCCGACTTAACCCGAGACTACACGGCATGTTCGAAACAAACACGACGTGCACTAGACAAGGCTTCAGCGGCCCATGTTGTTGAGTACACGGCCATCTACATGGATGGACCTTACATGGAGTGCTCCGAGAAAACACGACATGTATAGGCGAAGGAGACACCGTCCCGTGTTGTTCGTGAAATGGCCGGGTACTTGGGCAAGACTACACGGTGTGTTCCAAACAAACATGGCGTGTGGAGAGGAAGGTAACGCCAACCCGTGTTGTTCGTGACACGGTCGGGTACCTGGAAAGGACTACACGGCATGTTCCCTATAGACACAGTGTGTTCTACCCATGCTTCCCTGACCAGTGTTGTTAGTCACACGACCGGGTACACGACTCTGAGCCTACACGGCGTGTAGCTACCATACACGGCGTGTTTCCGAAGTTACTTCCACGACACCGTGTTCTGCTCACACGGTCAGTGACACGGCCTGAAAACTACACAGCGTATTCCCAAAAAGTACACGCCATGTATTCTGGGTTTTTCTGGGCAGTAGCTCAGAAATTGCACAGAATTCCATAAACACTAAAAACAAGGCGAAAAAGTGCCAAATTCCGATCTGTGAGGGACCATAACACCTCAAGAACCAAAATTTGGTGTTCACTTTAAAAAAAGAACAAAACAACAGTTTTATAACATAACAGCAGAGAATCTATCAAGCAACTATCATAATAGCATGCATAATCTACACAAAGTCTATCACAATATCTTGCAATCACTAATGCACCCTATATGGCATGGCAAGAATGCATGTCATGTGATTCCTACAAGTGTCTATATGATGAATGAGATGAAATACCCTCATCTCATCGGGTTGTGACAGAAATAGAACCGCAATATCAAAACAGTAATAGCACAAGCCATGTGAATCACTCTCGGTGAAATCAGATCAACCATAAAATCTCAAAACTAGCAACTAAAATTAACGAGGTTGTATGGCTTTTCCCTATACACGGGTTAGCTACTCACGAGCACAATTTAATTCCAAGTACCAAATACATCCTATCCCTGGATAAGGTCTCCAAATAGTAAATCAGGAGAAAATAACTCCTCTAATACCACTTTGTAATGACCCGAGTCCGTAGCCCCTCCACTGGTTCCCCGTACCCGGTTCGCAACATGACCTCAAGCGCGTTTCCCCGAATGCAAGAGGCTGCCGACTATAAGCGAGGGCCTTGGTGAGTCGGTGGGGAAACTATGCCTTCATTTGGTAAGGCATACAACAGAAAAAGAAACAGTCAATAACAGAAGCAGTAATAGCATGCATAACAATAGAAACAAAACAACAGAAGCAATGTAGATATATAACAATGATGACAATAATGAATCAGGTACAAGTATATCTGGAAAGCAAAAAACACAACACATGCTGGAATAAAAATGAAAACAAAGTGAAAAGGAATACAAAATAAACTCCTCAGCTTCGCGAGTCACGACTCGGTCCCATGCTCTCAAGCTCTAGTGCAATCAAGAACCTGAAGTAGAAGGGCACTTGCCCTTATCTATACCTGCAGCAACATAGTCTGCTTGGGCCCAAAAGCATGGCCCTAACAGTGTGTGAGATACAATCCCAGTAGGCAATCACCCAAAGATTTGTGCCTTATAATCAATGAATACATGGTAGTAAATAAACAAGGAGCAGTAAACCAGAAAGCACAAGCAACTACAATCCACAGTTCTAACAAGTAAAGTACACAAGTAAGCAGCCAACAACAAGAAGAAAACAGGTAACCCTCTGGGTAGCTCTCACAGCCTAACCCCTATGGTTCAACCTATAGTACTAGCAACCCTCTGGGAGGCACACACAGTCTCACCCCTCTGGTTCAGCTACATAATTAAGCAGACTCTATGGGGAAGCACTCACCATCAATTCCCCCTATAGTCTCGTATCGTGATAAAGGCTCTTTAGGGAATCACTCAACATCAATTCACCCTGTGGACCACATCGTGGAACTACAGAATCTCTGAGGAAGCACTCAACATCAATTCCCCCTATAATCTAGCATCGTAATTAAAAGACACTCTGGAGAGGCCCTTCCGTCAATTCTTCCTTTGGTCTACTACTCTAGGTTCTCACAGTCCTGAGTGAAACTAAACATGCTCAGCACGCATGTATCGTCCAAGTAAACCTCAAGAAGTACTTGGCTATCATTCTACGGCTCAACAACAATAATAAAACAACAGTTCCACTATCCTACAACTAGGCATGGCAACTGAAAAAACACCCAACAGGAAAAACAAGCATGTAAAAGCAACATGAGCACAAAATAAATTACTCTACTCACAAGAAATAACCTTTACTAAAGCAAACAAGCAAAAGTAGGCAAACAGCAGGGGAAAAACAGGAAAAACGCAATACCCCGTTCAGGGGTATTAGTGGAATTGCACATAATATTCATCAAATTTCTACAGAAAGGCACAAGCCACCTACCTCGGTCCTAGGAGATCGATATATGTGAACCATGATGACAGATTCCTCTTAGAACAACGTAGATCTGAGAAAATGAACAAAATGTTCATCCCACGATAACATGGAAACGAGGAGGAATCAAGAAACAAGGCTAAAGCAGAAGGAAGAACTCACCACAGTGATTCCAATGCAATCGACCGTGCTCAAATCAGAGAACGGACGACGAGTCGGGAGCTCGGAAAAGATTCGTCCATATGGTCGCTCCCGGGCAGACGAAATCTGGAGAAAAAGATGATTTTGGGGGTTAGGCGCGACCCCAGTCAGTTTAATGAAAAAAAGAAAGTACACGACGTGTACTTATTAAGTACACGACGTGTACTTAAATTTTCCGTACTCCGAATTAACCGGCCTCCACCTCATCCTTACACACCGTGTGTGTGGCCTGGTACGACCAGCACACAACTTCGAGCCGGGAAAAAGTACACGACATGTACTCAGAAAGTATACGGCATATACGTCGAAAATTTCTAGAAAAATTAATTTTTCTCAAAAACTCTAGAAAAAGGAAATAAATACCTAATCCATCACATGTACTGAACTCAGTGTTCACAATAATGGAGAATTATATTTCTTATGAGGAACAACTAGTAGATATTCTAGATCAAATAGATAAATTTCTATGAAAAAACCACTCACCTGGTTAGTGTTTTGTAGAGAAAACACCAGCTTGAGGAAGCTATGTGGAAACCTATAGATGTAATGAAGCATAATTTTCCATAGTTTTTGGTACCAAAGTGATGAATTGTTTATGGAAAAATTCATTTTAATGGGGGTAGAATGTAATAACTAGAGAATAACTGAAATATTTTTTTTTCTATTAAATTTAATCTTTTCTATATTTTCTATTACACGCAATATAGAGTTAATATTTAATTATAAGAAACAATAAGTTTGACTTGAATTACATATAACACTGATTTTATCTTGCATTAAACGTAAATCAAGGTTTAAATGAAACCTGACATATTACTAAAATATTATTATTTAATATGATAATTATCACCTAACCATCAGAATGCCATGTATGAATTAGATTCAATAAATTTTGAAAATATATGGTTTACAAATTTATATGTAATGAATTATTTTATGACCAATAAATTAAAAAATTAAAATAAAAACTATTTGAAAACAATGTAAATTATTTATGAAAAACTATTTTTTTGAAAAAGAACATGTTTTACCTAAATAAATTGAAGAAAAAACTTTTGGTGAATGATTTCAAAGAAATTAATATATTATATATTCAATAAAAAATTTAACAATCATCTTAAGTGTTTTATATATAATAGATAAGAATAAATCCAATTTTACACTTAAAAACTATACTACTCTAAAAATCAGTTTTTATCTAATTTTCTGTGAATTTACAATAATTTTTTTTTGAAAATATTATAATTTTTTTTAAACAATAATATTAATTTTTTAAATTATAATATCAAAATTATCTTATGGTTATTTGTTTTTATAATTTTCTGAAAAGATTAATTTTTTATTAATAGTGAAAAAATACTAAATTTTAATCGAAATTTTCCTTTTCATTTAAATTATTTATAGATTTAAATTATATTTTAAAATGGTTTTAAAGTAAAATTATTTAAATTATAAATCTATTAATTAAATTTACATCATTTGAATTAATTTCATGTTGAAATTGGATATAAAAACATTATAAGCTTTCGAACATTTTCTATTTAAAAACCCACTTTCTCATCATATCTATGGGATTAATTTTAAATTAAAATTTCCAATTTTGTGAACTGAATTTTAAAAAATGGATTCAATATTTTTAATTATAATAATTTATACATTATAATTATTTTAACTTTTGTTTTACCAAAATTAATAGTGAAAACAATAAAAATTAATCACCGCGTTTAAGGTAAAAATAAGTTTACTAGGGGTTAAATTAAAAGATAAGTGTTTCAATGAACTATAAACTTGTATAAAATATATTTTAAAACCATATTTAGACCCTATTATATCTAAGTTTCTAATTTGAGACATTTTAGACCCTTTTTCCATGTGAATAATGTGGGTAAACATTTTTCTTTCAAGAAATTATAAGTGTGGCACTCACCTCACTTATAAAAGGCCACCCCCTCTCCTCTCCACTTCGCACATTCAAACATTTTTTTTCAGAAGGTAACTGCCTAACTAACTTCCCAAATTACATCCTATAATCCTATAAACATTAGTTTTGGTATAAATACAATCTATGAATGAATTTTCTCTAAACCTTAGGAGGTTACCTGAAGAAGAGGTAACATTCTTTAATGAGCGCTTTTATTTTATTTATTTATACACCTCTTTAAATTATTATTAAATAATGTTGATATAATAAATTTAGTATAATAAATATAATTATATATTTTTATGTTAATTTCATCACCTAAAACCATCTCCACTTTCATAAAATATGTTATGAAATCATTATTCTTTTGTGCGGCGAACTACCGCCTCGCGAACCGTTGTCATTCTTTTTTCTATCACCACCCTTCACAATTGAGTTTGATGATAGATATAAAGTATATATATGATATTTATAAATTAATTATTCCTATTGATTAATTATAAAATATATACATTTTTTAATTTATATTTATTAGGGGATAACATAACGTCACTCGTGTGTACGACGAACTACCGCCTCAAGAAACGATATGATTAGTTTTCACTAACGATTTACATGGAAGATAATAATGACAAATATATTTGATATACATGAGATAATTATGATATAAATTACACATTTATAATTCTTAAAATATAATATATCATATTATTTCTTACCTTTTCACTCACTAAAATATGATAATGTCTTTTGTGTACATGTGGACTACCGCTTTCATGAAGCGATGTGACTCTTTTTCCATCACCACACCACTTGGATGGTATGTATAAGTATATTTAAATAAATAATATGTTATTTATGATAATATAATAATTATGGAATGATAATATATTACTCACCATTTTTCGATAAGGATCTTTGAAAAATGGAAATGTTACTCATGCGTATGTACGACCTACCGTCTCCATGATCGTAACATAATTTATTTCTAAAAACCATGTTTTATGGTTGGTATAAAAAGTTTAATTTATTTATAAATATTATATTTATGAAATTATTATTATTATGTATGATATTGAACCAAGATTAAAGTAATATGGTCTAAAATAACAAAGAAAAACATATATGAAAAACAAAATGGTTATTACCCGAAATGTGAATTTAAACTGAAATTTTTAATAAATAGGTCATAAAAGGACATAAATAAATAGTATATGGTATTATATATATAATTATGGTTCTGTAATATATATATATATATATTTATTAATATAATATTTATTATACTGTAGGTTCAAATGAGTACGAAGGAATTCAAGACTTACGGTAATGGATATCTAGTCTCTCATTTATTTCTAGGGGACATATAAAAATTCACCACTCATTTATTTTTTGTGGTATATATTCTACCCATTTGACATTTTATATCATTAATATAATTATTTTAATTATATTTAAAGTTTAATTTGATTTTACTCTTGATTGTGGCTTATTATTCAAATGATTACTAAAGCGGTAATGGATTTCCATATCACTTTTATTATTCTGTGATACACATGCCATATTCACCACATGTTTCTTTTATATTGTGTATGTAATTAAAATTAATTTATTTTATGATGATTATAAACAAAATTATTGGTATTTTCAAATCAATTTTAGGATATTTATTTCCTGGGGTTTATAATTTAAAATTTTCCAAATCGCTTAGGGATTTCTATCTCACTTTGCCTTCTTTGAGACATATCATTATGTTATGAACCTATATTATTATATGAGGTGTATATACAGCCCCTTTGGAATGTAATTTCATTAATATATTTATCCTCATGATATTTTAATTTTCATTTTATGATATTTATTTAGGATGATTATGTTTCAAAGTTACTAAAATGGTAAAGATTTTGTGTTATAATCTCACCATTTATTAGGATTGTTTATGATTATGCTTATGATGATAGAATATTATGATTTATCTATGAATAAACTCATTAATTTCATTCTCCTTTGGATATTCCATGATAATAAATGTTTTCCATTCATTTTCCTCTCTTTAGGTACTCAAGAGTTAAAAGAGAATGTTTTAAGAAAAATAATCTTTTCGGTAGAATAAATTTTTTCTTCCAATAACATGTCTTCTAATTTTTTTTTCAAAAATGTTTTTTAATTATTTTAAAAATTATTTATTAATCAAATTTTTACCCATGTTTTAATTTTTAATTTTTTTTAAAATTAATCTTTATTTCATTTTAAAAAATAATGTCCTTTTGGATTTTACAAAAAATGTGAAATGAATATTTGCAATGACATGAATGGAGTTTCCTACCATCATGAACATTATTTTATTTGAACATTACTTTATAAATATTCAAGGTTATTTTCCAAGGAAAGTATTTTCAAAAAATTTTATTTTAAAAAAAACTGTTTTTAAATAGGAAAGTATATTTCCATTAAGAAACATTTTAAAATATTTTTAAATATTAATTCATAAGTTTTCAATTCAATTTAATAGAAAAGGATTTAAAAAATGTTTTTTGATTTAAAAAGTGATTTTATAGAAATTCTATCTTTATTAAGAAAAATTCAATGTGGTTTATCTTTCAAAAATCAATTTCCATATAAGATGTCATCCTTTTATGTAACTTATGATTTTATAGAGATATGAACAAAGGATACCATTATAATTCTTACTCAAAATGGTTTATGATGAAAATATTTGTATAAAAACCATTTATCTTCCACTGATTATACCATGAAAAAAATCTTATGAAACCCATTTATTTTTTCCATCAGTTATGCTTTGATGAAATTCTGAAATTATTAGAAAAAATATATCTTTTTCATGGGTTATGATATGATGAAACATTTTATGAAACCCCCTTAATGGGTTATGACATGATTAATGTTATATGATCTTGTGGCACACAAATTTATGGATTATGTGAAGGGTGGGAACTATATCTCCCTCCAATTAATTGGGTAATTATTAATTTTATATGATCTCAAGCGGTACATCGATGGTTAGCCTAAGCTTAAAAGAGGGTACATGGGTGGTTATCCCAAGACTGAAAGAGGTTACATAGGTGGTTAGCCCAAGCTTAAAAAGGGGATACATAGGAGGTTATCCGATGACTAAAGTAGGTACATGTGTGTTTTTCCTAGGACTAACTTGAAATGAATGTCTTGGTGGATAACATTGACATAATATTTTCTATACTTATGTGTATGCCATAAGTCCATGTCTTATTCCAATGTTATGCTCTATTGGATAATGTTCTTTGATTTCCTTTTGATTCATTTCTTTTCAATTTCCAATATTTATTCCATAACTTAAGATTATGATCATTATATGATCAGTATGGTTTTCAAATGTTATGCTCATGTTCTCATACCCTTATTTTCATTTTAGGCCTACATATATCCCTCATTTACCCTTACTGAGAATCTAAGCCAACCATTTATAATGTTTCCATTCCTTGAGTTATGAAGAAATGTATTGTGTATGATATGTCTGAGAAGGGTTCTAGTTATGAAGATCATAGTGGGTTATGTGTGTTTACCCATGGACCCGTTTTTTGTGTTTCCAAGTTCCCAAAGACACTAAAATATTATGATCCTTAGGTGCATGTTTGTATAATTTAATGAATATTCATAAAAAGTGATTTAATATATATATATATATATATATATATGATAAGAATGGGGTGATATAGTTACATTCTCCCCTATTTAGTGAAAAACATTCTCATTGTGGAATCTATATTTCAAATTAGGAAGTTCCACTGCACTTTTGGCTAGATACCACCTCTGATACTACTGAAGCTACCACCAAAGGTAGGAGGAACTCTAGATAAGGTTAATGTGGTTATTAGAAATATTATTTAGAAGTTTCCTTCCCAAGTTATAAATGATTTAAAGGAATAATAGAACTTTATGGGAATCTTTGTATGGATGCACTTTGGATTTAGGTAGGAAGAGACTGGTAATGTTTGGGAAAGTGTTTTAATTGATATCCTCTCTTCTTGAGATGAATTTCACAGTAAAAAAAAAATAGTATAACGAGTTATGGAATATCAAAGATTATTGATTTGGTGAGGCAACCATCCTCGAATGTCCTGTCTCTATGGAATAGGTTCTTTGAATAAAGAATAATTTTGTTGTTCCTTGATCCATGAGAATTGATGTGATGAGTGACTATAATTTTACTTATTGGGATTTCCACCGAAAAAATACAAAAATATTTTATGACTTGAAGTTTCTTTTATTATGGATTAGTATGAAATGATGCATAACTGACTCAAGATCTTGATGAAAAACTTTTCAAAATATTAAGTCTTAAGAATAAAATCCTTTTAGTTTACTTCAACATATCTCTATTAAAACATGTAAATGGAATAAGATATCGATAGATTTCATTTTTTTCATAACTCATACTCTTTGAGGTAAGAATTAAATTTGGTTTGTGATTGAGAAATTAACCTAGTTAGCTTATTTCATACTGATTCATGACACCACCAAGGTGGAGGACATGGGAAATTTTTATGAGTATGAGATTTTCTAGTTTCACGGGATGCCAACAACCATTATCTTGTATAGATATACTCATCTTACATCACAGTTTTGTAAGGTCCTCCCAGAGGTGATGGAATCTCAAGTTAAGTTGAGCATAATATATCATTCTCATATATATGGGAAAATAGAGTGAGAAATTAAAATTATGAAAGATATGGTTTGGGCCCATGTCTTGTATTTTGTATGTGCTTGGGATAACCATTTTTGGAAGGCTGATTTCTCCTATAATAATAGATATCAGTCATATATAATTATAGAACCTTGTAAATATTTATATGGTTGACCCTATAATGCACCACAATCTTGTTCTAAGGTGGGATAACCTTTCTTAGTTAGACCTTGTTTGGTTCAGAAGACAATGATAAAGATCTTGATAATTTTTATATGTTTAGTGATGGATCAAAGATGATAAAAATATTATGATAGTCACTATCATCATCATTTTTAGTGTTCGGTTAGTGAATGGGTGTTCCGGAAAGTCTCTCCTAATTTGGGTCACCGATGGATTGGAAAGTAAGGTATTATAGATCTTATATTTGTGGAAACTTTTTAGGCCATTGAATGAATCAGAAAAGTGGTTTATATCTTGGAATTACCACATAAAATGAATTCTATCCATAATGTTTTTGATATGTCTCAACACAAGAAGTATAATCTTGACCCATATAATTTTCTTAACAGAGAATAAAATGACTTATAAGATGTTATGTTAGTGACCAAACAACCATTTTGAATTGATTCATCTCAAGTAAAGTTTCTATATAAGAACTCTACACTGTTGATCTTAGTTTTGTGGAAGTAAGGATTATATACTCATGATACTTAGAAGAGGGAGTCTATGATGAGGTTGAAATGTTCTAATCTCTTTATGGATCAACCTTATTCAACTTATATTTCTTGGGTAAGAAAGAAATATGGTGGGGGGAATTTTCACACCACATTATTTTTTTAGTACGATAATTCTGTTGTTTCATATACTTTATTTTATTTTCAATCCCTATTTTTTATTATTTATTTCAGTCCTTAAGGTGTCATTGGATATGACTTGAGAGGTGTGGTTGAGTGTGGACTTGAAACTATTGCTATAAAAGTTATTAGTGGTGCACTAGTTGGCCAGTAAGAGCTTTTAGCTAGCCAGTATACTAGAATATACTAACCTAGGATATAGGAGGTCCACTAGGAAACTAATGACTAGCCACCAGCCAACCAATGGAATAAATATAATGTAGGAATTTTTTCTGTAACTATTGGTAAGATTTTTGGACAACATTGGCCAGCCGAAGGCCGACTGGCTGGACAATAGAGAGCCAAAAAATCACTAATGGCCCTAATCAGGCTGATTTTAATAAGGGGAATATTGTAATTTTTCATGAGAACCCCTATTTTATTTCTTATTCCTTCCCCTTGGTGCTTATCTTGACCTGTATGAATTTGGGGGCTCTATTTGGATTATTCTTTCTCTACCAAATGAAATACTAGGTGAATAAATGTATTGATTAAAGCTGTGATCAAATTTTGGTGAGTCTAACCTTGTTTTAGTCTATAAATAACACATCCTCTAATTTTTTTTTCTATTTGTCATCCATGAAATGTAGTTCAATTCATTGGATTCAGGTTTAAAATTGTGAATTTTTGTTCTAGGTATCTCAATATCGCTTCTTTGAGCCTTTTATCTCTCCACCTTGAAAATACATTTCCTATATTTTATATTATAAGTATTTCGAGGTAAGTGGTTTCATAAAAATGAATTTCTAATAAAAAAATTATTATTTTATAATTTTAATTGATTCCTAAAATAGTTGGATAGAATAATTTATGGATTTATCATGAAATTGGATTCGAAATCGTCTTAACGACAATATTTTTGAAATATAGTTGTTTTGCTAAATTATTAAGAAATGGATTTCCCTAAGAGTTGGGTTAATAAAGTGTTATTTGAATTCATGTTGTATTCTGATTAAAAGTGATTTTAAAACATGGTATATGAATTTTATTGGCCTAAAATAAGGTATAGAATATAGAATCCTAGGGTATCAAGGATAGGGATGGAATTTGGATGAATATTAACTAAATATTTTTTGTGTTAGAGAGATACTCTTGGGAGTGAACTCTTACCCCATAGGCCCATTGTTCAAGGGAAATGTGCACACCAAAGGGCCTAATTTTGTTAAGGTAGGGAAAAGATCTTGAGAGTGTACTCATACCCCATAGTCCTATTTTTATATGGTAATGTGTACACATAGTGGACTTTATTCACTGATATTATTTGAGAACCCTTACTAACCCGAGTCTAATACACAAAATGAAAAATTTCAATTTTTATACTCTTTATAATATTTACATGAAATTCATTGATAAACTGATTCTTATGGAAATTATTTTCAAACTAATTTATTTATAAATGTTTTATATGTTATTTAAAAGTGGTGGATTTAAATGGTAAATAAAAATTGTGAAAACCATTATCTCCTGAATTTTTTAATTTAATTGAGCATAATTTGTTTATTTTGAAAATAATAATTATAAAAAACTTGGTGGGATCCCACTGGCTTGTCTTTTTCACACCTTTCATACAACTTTGGGTGTATTTAGACCTTGTTTCATCTAAAATAGGTAAAGGAAAGGCATTATAGAATGGAAGTGAGTTTTTTCATTTGTTGGGTGTGGGAGTTTGGTGGTGACTACATGCCATGTGGGGTTGGGTTGCCTCTTTACTTACATACCTTGGTTTTGTTTTTTGTTTTTGAACTTTTAATTGTATAATTTAAGTTTATTTTCCTTTATTGGATTGTATTGACATAATGAATTTATATTTATATTTTTCATTTTTTTTGATATCTTGTGGTGAAATAATACTCAAAGATAGTTCTTGATGCCTATGTGATTGTCATAAGACTTAGGGATTGGGAATGAACTTTGATCCATGTAAGGGATGTCTCAGGTTACTAGTTAGTTGGGTGATGTAGGTTTGTTTATGACATCCAATTAGATGAATACATGATATGTGACTCAACTAATAATGGCCATAAATATCCTCAGTCTAGTCCAATTGAGGGAAATATTACTTCTCTCATCATATGAGTAGACAAATCCCATTTTGGTTGAGCACTAACAGGCTAAATTATTAACATACCCAATAACCCCTTGGGTATCTAATCCTCAAGTCTTACATAATAAATATATAAAATAATGGTGTTTATCATGTTACATAAATTTTTAAACTTAGTTAAAAATGATTAATAATAATTATACATACCTAAGTATATCTCTGTATGACATTATATGGAATATAATTTAGTGGTAAAGTCTAAATAATTAGTCACCAATTTTTATCTCACGAGTAATCATTATAATATTAACGTATCATCACAACCCATAATACTCTATAATGATGATAAATTAGGGACAACTCAATATCATACTTTGAGGGGATTTTATCATTCCACTATTCATGTAATATATATTTCAACATAAAATAATGAATGATAAACACGTATTTTATTTTATTATAAAACAATGATACACTATTCAACTATTAAATCAATCTATTATGTTTCATATACAAAGAAATTAAAAATGATCCTCACAGTTTTTCTATAATAATGATTTTATCAATGGATCCAAAACATTTTATTATATATCCACCTAATAGATCCTAAAATTTCCCCACTCAATGATCTCTTATTTGTGATAGTAACTATGAAATATGTGTTTGATACTTTGGTCATACTAGGGTTACTATGCCTATATAATAGATATATTGTTGTCATGGTAAATATCTATTACTCCTTTGATGTTATGAAGAACCTCATGTTTAGAAATGAAATTCTCAATCCAAAAATATTCCTTTATAGAATCTGATACAATGATGTACTCTACCTCTATTGTTGAGTCTTCCATGATAGATTGTTTAGAACTTTTCCAACTGATAGATCCACTATTCTGAAAAAACATGAATCTATATTGAGATCTCACATCATCTCTATAAAATTATAAGCCAAAATTAGTGTAACCCTTTACAAAAAACTCATTATCTCCTCAAAATACCAAGAATACATCCATATTCTCATATTCTTAAAAATTTTCTTCACAGATATCCATTGATTGTCACCTTGATAGGATTGGTATCTATTGGTTTTAATAAGTGCATAAGGAACATCAGTTCAAGTATAAAACATTTCATACATGATAGTGCCAATAATAAACACATAAATAATTCTATCCATCCTTTGAAACTTCTTATAAGAATCCTAAATTTTATTAATATTTATTCCATGAAACACTAACATGGATCCCTTTTTGGAGTTATATAATCCAAAATGCTTATAAATTTACCAATGTATGTGTCCTAACTCATAATGAGTATACTATTATATCTATCCCTATGTATATTCATACCCATTATGTTGAATGCTTCAACCATGTATTTCATAGAGAATCATTTTACCAACTATACCATTTTTGTGTGTAAATTTTAGATGTAATTTTTGATAAGAAGTATGTTATCAAAATAAAATATCAAAAACATTATAACATTCACACTAATATGCTTATATACATAAAAATTATCCATGTCTTTAATGAAACAAAACTCCTTGATTGAATCATCAAACCAGATATTCTATCTTTGAGAAGATTTATTTAATTAATAAACTAATTATTGTAGATTACATACCTTAAAAGAAAAATTTGGAACTTCAAAACCTTTAAGATGTATCATATATATATATATATATATATATGTTTAACCAAATTACCATTATGGAAATTAATTTGTACATCCATTTAATATATCTCATAATCAAAATGAGCTGATATGGAAAGAAATATCTAAATGGAATTTATCATTACTATAGGTGAAATGGTGTCCTTATAGTAAATACCATGATTTTTCTTCTAACCCTTTTCCACTAGGCAAGGTTTTTAGGTAGAAACTATACCATCCATGGAAATTTTATTATGTAGAATCCACTTTCACACTATGTGTCTCACTACTTTATGTGTATTTATAAAGTTCAAAACCCAATTAGCGTACATGGTGTTCATTTTTGATTCCATGGATTTTAACCATTTATTAGAATCAAAAATCTCAATAGACTTCCAATAGATAGTATTATCATCTTTTATGAACATTACATGATAATTATTCATAAAAATAAATCCATATCACTCGGACTATTAATGAATCCTACCAGACCTTTGAGGTTCTTTTATAGCTTGAGTCAACTCTTCCTCCACAACTCTTTGTAGAAACAGATCAACCTCTATCTCAGGAACACTTCTTGTTTATTAGTCTTGAACTTCTATAAGTTTAACTTTCCTCCCACAAACTCCCTAACTAATTTATTTGTTTTTAAGTAATGTATTAAATCAATCCAAAAAAACTTTATTCTCAGTTGGATTATAGAATTAATATTCACTAGTTTCCTTCAGATAACTAACAAATAAGTACGTATCAAATTTCAGACCATCCTTATAATAATCCAATCATTGTAAGAATTATTTTCAACCCCAAATATTCATAAAATACATAATGGTATTTTTCCTAGTGAATATCTCATATGTTTTATTTGTTACTACTTTAGATAGAACTCTTTTACGTGGGAATTTAGTAGTTTACCAATAATAACTCTATTATGAAATAAGGACTCAACAACTCATCATTGATCGAACTATGTTTCATATGGAATTATTCCTTATATTAGACACAAAATTCCATTGTGGTGTTCTAGTATGAGTGATTTTTGGAAAAATTCCACAATCTATCATATGATCACTGAATTCCGGGCTCAAATATTCACCACCCCAATCTGATCAGATAATTTTAATACTTTTTTATAATTGATTATAAACTTTGTTGTAAAACACTTTTAAAATTTAAATAGTATAATACATGTGTCTTATTAGAAAAACATAACCACTCTAACTAAAATAACCAGTAAAAATAACAAAGTACATAAACCCACCACTTGCTTGTGTAACTATTGGTCCATATAAATAACTATGTATACAATCCAACAGTCCACAAGCCTTTTTAACTTTCTACTAAAAGGTGATTTGGTCATTTTTAAAAATAATATAGATTCATAATTATCAAATGATTCGTAATATAATAGGTTGAAAAATCCATATCTATAGAGTTTTGGGATCATTTTTCATTTATATATCCACTATTACAATGTTGAAGGTAGTTGGGATTAGAATTAACTATGACCTTCATATTCTGAATGTTATAGATATGATTATCCATATATAGAATAATGTGATTTTTTTATTAAAGAGAAAGGAAAAGAACATACAGGACACTGTAGGACACTACAAGAAAAGGAGAACTAGGCCTAAGGAGGCCTAATGTAGTGGAGGCCGAGGGCATCCCCTATAACCAGATTGACCCCCTATGGCCTCAAACTAACTAGATCATGAAAAAATAAATTATCTGTTTAACTTAAGAAAAGAGAGGCTAGATGATCCATGATTTTGTTACCATCCCGCCATGTGTAGACCACTAGGATGTTTCTAATCAGGATCCCTTGACATTTTATGATGATGTAATAAATCGACCATGGGGTAGATCCAATTCCATGAAAAGCATTGTGAAAAATCATGGAGTTAGTTTCAGCTTCCACGATATGTAGCTCTGTCTGGATAAAGATAGAAATACTGGTGAACATCTCCATGGATTCCTCTAGTGGAGAGGTGCCCTGCCCTAGCCAGATATTAAATGCTAAAATACCCAAACCCCTTTAATCATGGATGAACCCTCCTCTGCTGATGTTTCCCAGATTATTGGACCCATCTGTGTTCATTTTTAGACCCCTTGAAGGCGGGTTCCAGCAGAACCAATTACCATTTCAACCATTTCTAACAGGGGGTGATGGAGGTACGTTCTTGAAGATGTTGAAGGGTAGTGGCCTCCATCCAATTTCTAGAAATCCTATCCAAATCAGGGAGCATATTCTTCATTCTGGTGATGATGGTTCTGCCCGATGGATGAACCCCCTCATGCCTCGCTTGGTTTATTGCCTACCAGATACACCAACACCCAACCAATAGGACCATAGAATGTTCCATCTTCTTCATGCACTTATCTCTTAATGTCATGAATAGAATAATAGTTCCTAAATTTTAAAACTAATCCATTTGAAAAAATTAGATCATTTGTACTAACTTCTAAGAAAAAACTTCTTCACCATTTCTGATATGAAGATCTACTTCACCCTATTCCAATTTATTCTAATATATATGTTTGTTTTTATCAAAAAAAATGTATAATTAACAAGTGGTATCTAATAACCATGATCTAGTGTGTGAAATTGAATTATATAAAATTCACATTCAAATTCTAAGAATGATTCTCTTTGAAGAAACTTATAAACTTTACATGAAAATTTAGAATTGTTTTATATGTCATACATATATAGTATAACAAAATTATTATCTTGATGTATGCCATAATATAAAAAAAGACATTTCTAAGGGTAATTATCACATTTTATATCTTAATTAAGTCCTTTTAATTAAAGTTATCCCAATAAAAATGATAAACCCATACATTATATCCATTTAGTGATCCTAAACCAATATTTCAATCAGCAATGATCCTGCTTTGGAATTCCTCTCACTAATTAGTTATTTACTTTGGGAATCATCCCTATCATAACAATTATGAGTCTTAGATATTTGAGTAGGAAACCCTTTTCCCAGATCCCTCATATAGAAAAATTAAGCTCTATTTCTATGGTTTTGAAACTCTTAGGGTTTCCTAAATAAGTGTCACCCAATGATCACAATTGGATTTCATTACCTAAATTTTAAGGTTATCCATTTCCACCATGCCTTACATAAGAAAATCTATGAACACCTAGATTTGGTATAATCTATATGAACAGATGATCAAGGTATTCACGTGTGTTTTATTTGTAAGTAACCTCACACTTAGTACTTGAGGGGTTTTATTTGAAAATTTTCATCAATTTAACATACATAATATACATATTAAATTTATAACTATTTTATCTCATGTTTAATTCCACTGTTTGTGCATTATTCTAACGATTTAGTATTGGAATACCCATTATATCCACCAAATTAACGTGTTCGCACCACATTAATGTGTATCTCTTTACACAACTCATAAGTTTTTGTCACTCACCCAAATGCTGAAGTCAAACATATTTTTACACATAAAAATGTATCTCAAGAATAAAGTACATAAACTCATCATTTAATGAATTAAAATTATATGTTATTGAAAATATATACATGAGTAAGCTTGTATCTGCAAACAACCAACCACCATATTTCAATAATAATGCATAAACCTCTAGGCTATTGGGAAATATTACCCAAAGTCCCTCTACTTTTGGAGACTTTAGTCAAGAGAGAATCTAAAATATAGAAACTCTAAAAACTAATATGAAAAAAATATATTTAAAAACCATATTCCTTCTAATATCTTTATTTATAATATGAGTTTAAGTTGAATGAAAAAAAATCATATGTTGTCATACCTATCATGTAATTTATTGAATAAAAATATTACATAATAAATTTATCTCATAAATAAAGCATAAAAAATAATCATATTTATCAAAATTTTATAAACATGAATATTCTATGGAATTTAGAAATAAATACACTTTATTTATTTTACAAAACATGTGATACAAATATGGACATTTTATATTTATTTTTTTGATTAAAAATATCATTTTACTTGTCCTAACACTTAATATTTATTGAAATTTTATAAACCATGATAAAAAACATAAAAATATTAATTTTTTGTTTTTTACATATATCATATTTTATGATTGATAATAATAATTATCAGTCATAAATTACAATTGATACATAAGATAAACATTGTGTATTAATGATATTTTATGAAATGAATTCTAATAATATGATATTATTTCTATCACTACTTATAGAAAGTGATATCATAAAGTTCCAATTTTATATTAATGATATAACTTATATCTTAAATAAAATACAATACATTGTTTTTCAAAAATTTATGAGTGAAATGAATTTTATGATATCTCATATGATATCTTAAACCACAGTTCATATTTGATAATTTCTTGTATACAATACATTATGATATGTGGTTATCATACGATATAAATAACTAAAATAGAAGAATTTATTCATATATAATTTTAATATACATTTTAAAATACTTTAGAAAAAACTTATTCTTCAAAAAAATGTATGATTAACACATTGATCCACTAAATAAAAAGACTCTAATTCCACTGATGGGTTTAGAGATATCATCTAATGATCATTAAAAGTATAATAAACCCATGTTATGCATGATATATCTTCAAGAAATGTAATGTTATAGGAAAAATAAAGAATATAAACCAACACACCTTAAAATATGAGTAATATATCTTTTACTCTTCGATTTACGCTTAATGAAGACCACCTAAGTTGTTTCCCAATGCCTATTTTCTATATATGTGGTACACTAGCCCTAAGATCCATGATTGCATCATGTGTATTGCATATTCATCAATGGTATGATAGAAAATTCTATGAAGGTAATTTAAAAACGAGGATAGAGAGACATTTGGATAATGTAATGAAAAGAGGGTCCACTAATATGTGGGATCATATCTTATTTTGTATCCACTCTTCATTTAATAAAGAGTACTTCACGTGTTCGATACCATCTCAAGATATCCAATAATTTATTACCACCAGAGATTTAATTCATTGAACATTTAAATGAATGTGTTATGTGTGAAATGCTATAAGTGATTCAATCTTAATGAATTATAATCGAAGAAGTAATGCATAAGAATGTGAAAATCCCATGAAAACTATATTTTATTCCCATCATATGATACAATATAGGCTAATAGATGCACGAAAATGCCTCATTAAAATAATTTTATATCATAGGCTACTAAATAAATCATATTTGTGTCACTGAAAATGATATAGGTTATATCATTAAATATGATATACCCTTTTAGTTTGTTTATTAAAATTACTACAACAATTTTACTCAATAATAAAAATATGATTACAATGTTCGATCTATTATACACTATAAGTGATTTTACACTACTAAAATCATAGAGTCCATCCAGTGAAACTATTCAAAAAATTATTACAGTCAACATAGAGAGAATTATACACATATATAATATTCATGGGTATCCCACTATTTGGTTAAATACTCTCACCACCTAAAATCCATATTCTAGTACACAGTTATCTTCTTTTGAAACTCCATGAGTTTACTCTTATATATCAATATAAATAAACTAAAATAATTTATTTAAAAAAAATCCTCTTAAGGAAAAAACCACTAAAATGAAAATCACATATCCCCAATACACTTTCACACAAGCCCATTGAATCTCCACACCACCTCTCTCAAACTTGTTAGGGGTAACTTTCAATTTCCCATCATTTGAATAATATCTTATATTCTGTATTACTTATATGATTCCAAACTTTTCAAATGTTCCTTTACCCATATCCATCCTAACATTAATAGTTATAATTCTAGATTAACTAATTCCAAAATATCATTTTCCTTGGATATTTTTTTTTCAAAGATGATCCTAACACCTAAAATATATAAAATAGATCTAACTTATACCTCATTAATTAGACATTTCCATATATACTAAATTCATAGGTAAAACTATTGAAATTATAATTCCATCCCCTTTCCTCTACTAGAAATAGACCACATACATCATTATAAATTAATTATAAGAGTTTTGGATCCCTTTATCATTTACCATTGAATGTTTATTTGGTCATTTTCCTTATAAACTAACATAAAATACATTTAAGGGTTTTAACTCAATATTGTCCAAATACACTGATGAATGTAGTTTATTAAAATTATTTTCATCTACAGGACCAAGCTTGAAGTTCCACATACGAGTGGGATATGCTTATTTCTCACTAAATTTATTATTTATTTTTAAAACCTGATTTTTAATTTATAGTATAAAAAATCTTTTTTTAGATGTGTTATGCAATAACATAATTTTTTATTTTAAAAGAAAAAACTTTTACTCCCAAAATTGAAATAAAATACAATAATATTTTAAATTTAATCTAAGACAATGATTCTAGTAATTTATGGTACATAATAATAATTATTCAATATAATAACCATATAACTTGATAATATAAAATTTTAATCCCTTACTGGTTATGTTTCTAATATTTCAACAATTATTGTTTAGAGATACACCTCACCCATTAAATTATTCTTAAAATTACTTGGTTCTTGTAATTTAATAAACATTTATAATCCATAATAAATATCTAATACCCAAATTATAATAATAGGTAGATTACATTCACTGAAAAATTTACCTAAAAAAAGCATCACCATGATTCTTCCTCATAGCCTTGAAATTTTTCTTCCAATGGACCTTATTTATATATTTAATGAAAAAAAATCTCCTACTAATTACTATACCTATGTATCACTTTCATCTTGGATGAATGGTTCATTGGTGGATTTATCATAGATTTAACCATTAAAATATTTCCCATTGCATTTTTTTTCACTATAAAGACTAAAGAGTTAGAGTTATTCATATTCTTATCTGCTTTACAAACAACTGGAAAAAGATCAGGGACTGACTTCTTCATGTAATTTATATTATAACTTCTAATGATTGCCAGGATGATTGGTGATAAATTTATAAGTATGAGATCTGTGGAAAGTTCTTGGTTGAACTTTAATCTCAAGGACTCTAATCACTCTATGTACCCAATCATCTTGAGCACATGATTCCAAATTTATTCCCTTCTCCTAGAATGCATATAAAAAGCAAATTATATGTATCGTACCTCTCCAGCCTTACTATCTCCTAATATGAATGTTTTAGTTGAGATAACATTTTGTGTGTGTCATTATACTCATAAATATTTTGCAATTCATTAGATATAGACAATAACATGATTCATTTGAAATTCAATGCATCATCAATGTGTCTTCAATATGCCTATATATAAACCTTTATTTCCCTTGAAGAGACTCAATAGGAATTTGGGATTCCAGAACACACAACTTTAAAAATTAGAACAATACTATGTGAAAACATCTACACTATCCTAGTAGTTGTTTTTGTTCAATGAATTTACTTTGTGTAGTATTTATTTAACTGAAAGTAAATTTTTGGTATTTATTTTCATTTGATCTATAATAAATAAATTTAGTATATTTGTGATTTATTTTTATTATTAATGTGGCTAGTGTCATGTAAAAGTGGTACTCAACTGCTGGAAACCACATCTAGGAGGTCCTAGGTTCAACCCCCAAAGAGCATATGTATTATTCCAATACTATATAGGTAGTGATGTAGGAAATGACATTGATGGTTCCACATGCATGCAGTGACATAGGAATAAAAAATTATGTAGGAATTTGATGACACATGCATGATGTAATCTAGGTGATGTAGGAAGTATGATGCATACCTGGTGATACATCGGGGATTGAGACTGAAAATGGGCCTTTGGGCATGAAAATTGGCCTTTGGGATATGTAATGGGTCTCATTACCATTTTACCATTGGTCCAATCAATGTAATAAATTTGTTTTCTGGTTGGGTTATCAATGGGGGGGGGGGTATGACCAATACTTATAGCATGTGTGTGTGTGTTTCCATATATTATACCCCCAATAACTTACCTATAATTATTGATTAATTAATATTAAATGTATCATACTATTAAGTTAAAATATGAATGGACCTCAGCCTATAGATATATAATATTCTATTTCATGATTATTTTAATGGAAAAGTTTCCTTAAAATCTCTCTTCATAGTCTAAGATACGGGTTCATCATTATTGATAGTGTTTATGTTTTATTTTGACTAGATAACCATATTCACTCACATCTTATTGAACCATTGAGTGTATTACTATATATTTAAAATCAAAAACTTGGATTTACTCAATAATTTAACTCTAAAATTTACACCAAGCTAGTTATGGATACTTATTTAATGAATAAATTAGTTAATTCAACCCATAATTTTTTTTATAACTCTCCCATATATAGAGGCACTCTAAACTATGGTGGATGGGCACTAAATAATTATAGTTTTTTTTAAATTTTACCAATGGAAATCATTTAATGAATTAATATTAATTTTTAGATTTTAAGTTCATTTATTTAATTGGAAAATAACATTCGATTCTATTTATCCTTCATGTCACTATATGATCACATTAATAACATTAAACAAGAATAAATAGAAATCATTCATCATGCACATATTTATGTTATCTATGAATGCTTGTTAAAAATTCTATGTGATTACATATCCTCTATACATTTATAAAATAATAAATCGTGCATGATGAAATATATAAACAAAGACATAATCATAAAATATTATGAAATGGTTGATCTATAAAGTAGACAATGGATTAATCAAGACCCTAGGTGACTTCTTAGTTTCATTTAATGACATGAATTTTAATGTCCCATCATAGTCCCATGTATTTACACATGTTTGGTTTCACCTTAGTTCTTGACTCAAACCGGTCATCATCATCAACTCCATCTTAATATATCTATACTAACTCACAAATGATGGGGAATCAAGATATATGATTACATTTAATTACATAAAATGTTGATTCTTAGGACCTATACATATTTATAAGAGAGAGGATATATTCATTGATTTCTTAAATTAAATATTTAAGGTTTAATTATAAAAAAATTTCACCTATACCATAATAGAATTAATTAAATAAATAAATAACATTTTCCTGGGTAGAGTTGAGTTCAGGATAAATCTACATATATAAATTTTATTTATTATAAAATCAAATGAGTTAAAATTTTACTTAATTGTATTTTGAATTTATTTAAATTAATTTTAAAATATTTTTATTTTATTAATGAAACATGTTGTATACCCAAAAATAAATTTTAATAAATTATATATATTTTTTAATAATTTATTGGTTCATTATTCAATATTTCTTTTGTTAAGTCTCTCTTGGGGAAATTATTTGATATTTCTATCTTAAAAATAATATACTTTCTTCTACTGTAGTTATTACTAAACTTTTTCAAGTAATAGTACCATTTTTTCACTCTTGTTACTTAAAGTGCGTAAGAAAATGTTTTTAATAAAATTTAGCTTAATTTCAACCTTCGATTGAAAATAATTTCTCATTAAAATCCGTGTTTTCTAAATTTGTTTTCAAAGATGTTTTCAAACTTTTCCAAATGATTTATCAAAGAAAATTTTACCCATTTTCATTTTTTACAATTTATTTTAAAATGAATATTCATGTCATTTTCCAAACAATGCCTATTTGTATGTTACCAAAAATTTAAAGGGAATCTTTGTTTCAATTTATAATGCCGTGAACCTAGTTACCCAGAGTCATTTCATTATTTAAATACATTGGCATGATTAAAAGAAATCAAGTCCCGAAGGATCAATCAGTTTAGCAATCTTGGAAAATAGATTGCATACATGAACAGTACATTACATTATAAAATGAAAAACAACAACAACTTTGTCTACATTCACCACATTCATATCCCTTAGACTATCCCTGTAGGTCAGTCAGAATATACTTATTCTCATCCTGGAAAAAATAAAACATAGAAAGGAGTGAGATCAGATGCTCAGTAACGATAACAATATAACGGAAAAATTAATAAATTAACATTAACATTTAATGAAATGTATAAGATTAAAAAAATCCTTTTAAACATAAACTTCAAAATAATATGACAAAGATAAATCAAATAATGGAATTTTCTTGTTCACATGGATATTCTACTAGTCGAATAATCACATTCAATATCAATATCCAATTTCATAATGATGGAATGCATAATTCCAGACTTCATAACCACATAGTCAAGGCCTCGTGCCAAGAATACAAACAAGATTTTGTCAAGGACTTGTTCCAAGACACTAGTTTGTCTCATGAGACCTACCGATGCATCGTGGAGCTATAGAGGGCTCCACCCGTCACTTACTAAGTCTAATGCATTCCTCATATAAAAAGGTTTAAAAATAACATAAACATTCGTATTAAAACTAGCCTATGAAATGTCAATACTTTATCCATAAACCATGAATGGTATAAAAATAACACATCCACAGTAAAACATGTCACAAAACCCTTAATACAATATGGAAGATTTTTATAATAATAAATCAACCTCGATCAAGAATAACATCCTATAAATAATGTTGACATAGTTGAAAATGATCAGTAAAAATCTTTGAGAGAAATATACCTTTTCATGAAATCATTTAAAAGACATATAAATTAAGTCATTTAAAAGATAGTTTTAAATAAAAGTGTCCCATATGACTTTGAAACTTTTTAAATGAATTAACATTTTAAAACATTCATTTTCATATAAATAAATCCTTAAAACCATTTTGAAAACATTGACATTAATGAGAAAGGTTTAGAAGAATAAATCTTTAAAACATTTAAAATGATGTTTTAATAAAAATTCCCTTAAAATAATCCCTTCGAAAACAATTTTATGAAACATGGACATGGATAACAAATATTTCCCAGTAGATACTTATGTAAAAACAACCTCGTATAATAAAGAGATTGTGAAATTAACCCTTACCTTGCACTTTCCTTTGGTCGAGGGTACGTTTAACCTTCTATATAATAATTATAGTATGTTATTAAATTATAAAATAACCATATTAATATTTATTATATCATACATGATTCATTTATGACTTTATACTACCCATTTAATAATTATTTCCATGTTAAATTAACATTTTGGGTAATAATCACTTTCTTTTTCGTACCTGGTTTAACTTGTTATTCTTGATCATATCATTTAGATCATGATTTAAATACTTCCAGAATATAAACCTCGATTTATATATCATATATATTTATAATATAAATAATTATAATAGATAGATATATGAAGTGGAAGGCACCGTTTTTGGAGATGGTAGGCCGTACGTACGCATAAACACTGTTTCCGTTTTCATATCGTATTGAACGGAAGTAAGTGAATAAGATATATGTAAGTATATAAATACATAAATAAATAAATACATATATATATATATATATCTTGTATAATTATTATGTCATATATTACATACTTATTAATAATATATATTTTTATATTCATCATTGAGTAGTGAACGTGGGAATGAATCTCACCGCGTCATGGAGACGATAATCCGTACGTACGCACAAGAGAAAATAACATTATATTGATGGTTAAATCGTATGTAATTGGATGGTATATCATATATATAGAATAATTAACATGTTATATTTATTATTTAAATCAGTTATACTCATTATTATACCCATCCATATAATGAAGTGTTTGAATAACAAATAACACCACAACGTGGAGACGACAAGCCGTACGTACGCTCGTATGATGACTTTGTCATTTATAGGATGGATAGAATAATGAATATGGTTGTACCATATTTATAATAACATAAAATTATTTAGGAGGTACTGGAGTTATTATTTTTGTATGGAAACAACAAAGAAAGAGGAAGTGGAAGAAGAAAAGAACTTGAAACAGGGTGGTGAAATTATTATCTCTTCTTCGAGTGTTTCCTTTTGAGTGGATCAAAAGGGCTCCTTAGGTTGGATTTATGATAAAATTAAGGCATATATATTGAAGGTAGGATAGTTTAGAGGATATTTGGGTATGGTTTGGCTGATACAAAGGGCTTTGGAGGTGCGAAATTAAGAGAAGGAGAAGTATCCTTTTATAAGACAGGTGAGGGTCACTTTAGGAAAAGCTTGAAATATTATTTTATAATAAAATAATTTTCTTTTTATAACGGCTAAAAAATGATTTATTTCTAGGATAAGGTGGGTATGGGTCGAAAAAAACTCAAACAATAGTTTTTAGATAGGTTTAGGTCACCATATTAACATTTTTTTAGATTTAACCCTTAGTTAAATTGTTTAACTTTTACCATGCATTCTGTTATTATTATAATAAATGGTTAATAAACTTACTATAAAAATACATGAGAACCTCAAGTGATTCATTAATGTTATAAATATAATTATATAATTTATTTGGTATAATGTTATATTTTTAGGACTATTATATAATTTAATAATATAATATTTGTTTTAAAAACTCATTTATGTCAATTTTGACACTATTTAGTATTTGGTTTTTTGTTAAAGTCATAAAAACTTTATTAATTCGAACAAAATACATTGATTCAACCATAAAATGTCATATTTACCTATAAAATTCTTGTATTTCATAAAAACTTTGAAATTATATTTATTTAATACTTATAATACAATTTCCTTGATTCTTTCATTAATAAGGTAATTACCGCATCATCATTATGTCATAAATAAATTTAATTATTTAATGTCTAAAGATTATAAATAAAATACCATTATTTAGGAAATATTATTAGCTTTATAATGAATATTTATAGTCAAATTTATCTTATGTATAACCATATATTAAAAATGTGATAGTTACAAAACTTTGAATTTAACACTTTTAACTCTTCTTTAAATAAAATAATAATAAATGTCCTAATCTAATCCAAGTGGACCAAAGAGGATCATATTTTTTTCCTTAGGTTTTTTTGGTCGAATTAGACTTATACAATAGAATCATTACATGGGTTAGGGTAATTATAATATCATTTTTACCCTTAATTACCCTATTTACTTTTAATTGTGGTAAATAAAAGTCAAAATTTACTATTCACCAAAAATTATTTTCATCTTATTGAATCACATTTTACTCACTGATTTCATCTTGTTTTTTGGAGTTTTTAAATTCAACTCACAGAAGCGCTAAAATTATGTTTTATGCAAATTTGCTAACGTGCATAAAAGGTGGGTAAAAGAGGTTAAAAAGTTCAATAAAATTTTATACATCAAATATTATAATAATATGACTTAAATAAATTAAATTGAACTTATATAGGTATTATATATATATTTTTACTTAAAATAAATTTAAATAAAGAAAATAATTATTTAAATAAAAAGTCGGTTTTAAATAATAACGTAGTGTTTTTCACTATTCATCAAAAATTGAAAGTTTTCAGAAAGATACCAAAAATTAACCCTAAGGTAATTTGGATATTTCAAATTCAAAAATGACGTCTATTTTAAAAAATTTAAAACTTAGAATTTCCATTTATTAATTTAAAATTAAATCCTGTTGTCAAAACCAAAAAATGGGTTTTTAAAAAGTAAAAACTATCAAAAGATTGACATGTTTTTATGTCAAATTTAAATGTGAAATTACTTATAATGACCTACAATATATTAAATGATAAACATATAATCTAATTATACTTCAAAAACATTCAAATTCATAATTTAACACTATAAATTATTTCGATTAAAAAAGTTGTTTTCAATTGAAACATAGTATTTTTCACTATTTGCCAAAATAAGAAAGTTATCAGAAAAGTACCAAAAATCTATCCAAACTAAATTTTTATGTCCCAATTCGAAATAATAATTTAATTTCAATAAAATTTAATATATAAAAGTGTGAAATATTGGTTTTAAAAAAATGTTCTCCATTAAAAAGCAGTAAAATTGCATTTTTTGAAAAATAGTTCTTTTATCTGAAAAAATGAATTTGTTCTTATATTATTTCTAAGAAAAACATAATATGGATGTTAAAATTATATAGAGTATATAAGATTTAAAATGAAGTAAATACTATTCATAATCACTTTTTGAACGGCTAGTTTGGTAAGTTGTGGTGCACTCAAACTCGGTTTTGCGTGTAGCGTAAGCTATTGAATTACTTTAATGAGATAACATACTACAAAATATTAGGGTGTTACATTATCCCCTACTTCAATAAATTTAATCCTCTAAATTTGAAATTTTTCTTCGAAATTAAAAGTTTAAAAATAGAAAAATACCTTTGTGGAAAACTCAAATTGGAAATTGGGTTAATAAAATTTAGTCTTAATATAAGGGAAAGAAACTAAAAAGTCACCACCAAATTATGATCCCGATTAGGAGAATATTGGTGGAAATTAGAGACACATAATTGGGGAAAAACATAAATATTTATTGGGAGTGATTTAGGTCATCGATGACAAACAAGTGTAAAATTTAGGGCCCCAAATCCATCAATCTATGATGATTTAAAATATCATTAGTTTAAAAAAACATAAGGTATTAGGATAACACATTTTTGGTCTTAAGATCCCTTCACTAAAATTTAAGAATTAATTTATTAATAGAAGAAGAGAGAAAAAATATACTTGACAAGTAGAGTTTCATACTTCAACTAATTCCTACTACAAACTCATCTTTCACTCCAAAAGATAAAAGAATTCAAGAATATTCTATTTATCCTAATCATATAGGGTCCAAAAATAATGAATTTATAATTCATTTTTCATACTATTTTAAAAAAATACATTATAAAAACTAGGACATCACATATGCCAGTGGTAGGTGTTCCACCCTTGTCTCCCTTCGGTTGTGGGTTCAAGTCTTGCGACCTTACCGGACACGACCGGTTGTCACCCGACCTCCGAGTTGTCCTTTTTATGACAATCCAAAAATAATCTCAAGAAATTATTTAACCTTAATTATAGTATCCAATTTCAAACTTAATCGATTCCAACCTTTAGAATTATCCAAAATAGTTCTATCCAAACTCACAGTCCAAAATTTATAAGGAAGGTAAACACAATGAAGATCCTTTTTTCCATGTAATAACATGTGAAAACCTTCATCATGTTTTTTTTAAAACACACTTACACCCTAAATTACCATAAAACCTTATTGATTAAATTCATGATCCCTTATTCCTTATATAATACTGGATATACTCCTTATATCTAAAAATGTTGTAAACTCCAATAATGATGGGATATATAAATCATTAATCAGTTTCAAGGTAGTCAAGAATATCCAATATAATTTATCCTAATCAATCATATATTATTCCAAAATCACTACCTCAGTATCAGAACCATATTGTGGTTTATCTTTCTCTCAACCATATATTTTATAAAAATATTAACCTGCTATTAAGTCAATTTTCTTGGTTCCACACAATCTCAAGTCCTTAATGAAATAGTACTGCAGTACAATCCTTTTATACTCTATAATTCTTATAACATGTACATAATTAATACAATACTCAAATGACACAATAATTTAATAAAAACATAAGAAATCTAATCATTCCACTTCATCTTCGGTAGTATCATAACTTTATTATTATCCAATAGTAGCATTTGGGGTATACTCCAATGATTTGGACATTACTTCGCGTAGTGTCCCAACTCCTTGTAGATGAAGCATTGTACATTTGAAACCTTTTTCTTACATTTGAAATCATGTAATTGGTGTCCTTTTTCCACACTTATAACAAAATCCCATTCCCTTCAAGCATTTACTAAGGTGATTCTTTCCACAGTTATCACATATGGGAAAATCCTTCTTTCCCCTCTTCCCTTTATCCATCTTTCTCTCTTCCATACTTTTCTTCTATTGCTTCCCTTCAAATCCATAGGACTTAAAAAGAAATCTTTACTTATCTTATTAACACATGTTGTTATTTATTCATATGATAATAATACATGGGAGACTATTTCCATTTTAAATGTTGTCTTAATACCCTGAAATATATGATCCTTATTAATCTTTCGATCATGCGTGTTTTTAGAATTCTTATTCCTTCTACTAGGAGCCATTTCTAAACAATGGCATACACTAGGTTAGTTTATGAATCACAATGCATAATTAAACACTTGTAAAATACCTAACGCAAATTGAAAAGATTATGAATATAATATATAATCATAAAATGTTTTCTTTGAGGAAGTATTTACTCCTAAATCCTTCACAATGGATTGTAATGAAAATGTGAATTATCCTAAGCATATCCCCTGGGAGTTTCATAACCATGAGTGTAACAAGGCCCATTGTCGTGTACCAGGATACCCTGGGTCAAGTACAAAACTCCTTGTTGGAGTTTTCACTCCTAGGTACATCTGTGCTAGAACCTCCTCTACCTGCTCATATCCAGACAGAGATATATTTCTTGGAAAATACACAAAATCCCTACATTACCAAAATTCTAAAAAGTTTTTCTATTCTAGTCCTCAAAGTCTATCTTAGGGTAATGTTCTCTAATCAGAGTTTATATTAATATATTTCCAAGGTTGTTTCTAAACTTCCTCTGATAATAACTGTAACTCCCCAACCCCAACTACCCAGAGTCGGTGAATTATTTTAATACATTGGCATGATTACAAGGACTCAAGTCCTGAAGGACCAATTAGTTTAGCAGTCTTGGAAAATAGATTACATACATGAATGTTACATTACATTATAAAATGAAAAACAACAACAACATTGTCTCCATTGACCACATTCATATCCCTTAGACTATCCCTGCAGGCTAGTCATAAAATACTTCTTATCATCCAGGAAAAAATAAAACATAGAAATGGGTGAGCTCAGATGCTCAGTATGGATAACAATATAGCATAAACTTTCATAAATAAGCATAAACATTTAGGGAAATGTATAAGACTAAAAAAAATACTTTTAAAATTAATCTTTAGCATAATATGGAAAAGATAAATCAAATAATTCCATTTACTTATTCACATGTATATTCTATTAGTCGAGTAATCACATGTAATATCAATATCCAATTTCATAATGATGGAATTCATAATGCCAGACTTCATAACCACATAGTCAAGGCCTCGTGCCAAGACTAAAAATAATATTTTATCAAGGCCTTGTGCCAAGACACTATTTTGTCTGATGATACCTACCGATGCATCGAGGAGCTATATCGGGATCCACCCGTCACTTACTTAGTCCGATGCATTCCTTATATGAAAAAGTTTAAATATAACACAAACATTCATATTAAAACTAGTATACAAAATGTCAATAATTTATCCATAAACCATGAATGGTATAAAAACAACACATCTAAATTCAAACATATCACAAAACCTTCAATACAATATGGAATATTTTTATCATAATATATCAAACTCAGTCAAGAATAATACCCTGTAAAGGATGTTGACATAGTTGAAAATGATCAGAAAAAATATTTGAGAGAAATATCCCTTTTCATGAAATCATTTAAAAGAAATATAAAGGAAGTAATTTAAAAGATAGTTTTGAATCAAAGTTTCCCATACCACTTTTAAACTTTCTAAATTAATTTACATTTTAAAACATTCATGTCCATATAAATACATCCTTAAAAATAATTTAAAAACATAGACATTAATGAGAAAGGTTTAGAAGAATAAATCTTTAAAACATTTAAAATGATGTTTTAGTAAAAAGTAATTTAAAATAATCCATTTGAAAAATATTTCATGAAACATGGACACGGATAATAAATATGTCCCTGTAGATACTTACGTGAAAACAACCTCAGATAATAAAGAGATTGTAAAATTAACCCTTACCTTGCACTTTCCTTTGGTCGAGGGTATGTTTAACCTCCTGTATAATGGACATAGTATATTATTAAATTATAACAGAACCATACTCATATTTATTATATCATACATGATTCATTTACGACTTTATAGTACCAATTTAATAATTATTTCCATGTTAAATTGACATTTTGGGTAATAACCGCTTTCTTTTTCATACGTGTTTTAACTTGTTATTCTTGATCATATCATTTAGATAATGATTTAAATACTTCAAGAATATAAAAATTGATTTATATATCATATATATTTAGAATATAAATATTTATAATATATGGATATATGAAATAGAAGGCACCATTTATGGAGACGACATGCCGTACGTATGTATAAACACTGTTTCCGTTTTCATATCGTATTGAACAGAAGTAAGTGAATAAGATATATGTAAGTATATATATATATATATATATCTAGTAGAATTATTATGTCATTTTTTACATACTTTTTAATAATATATATTTTTATAATCATCTTTGAGTGGTTAACATGGGAATGAATCTCATCGCATCGTGGAGACGGTAATCCGTACATACGTATGAGCGACAATATCATTATATTGATGGTGAAATTGTATGTAATTGGATGGTATATCATATATAAAGAATCATTAACATGTTATATTTATTATTTACATCCGTTATACTCATTATTATACACATCCAAATACTGAAGTGTTTGAATAACAGATGACACCACGACGTGGAGACTGTAAGCCGTACGTACACACGTATGATGACTTTGTCATTTATAGGATGGATAGAATAACGAATATGGTTGTAAAATATTTATAATAACATTACAGTATGTAATAGGTACATGAGTTATTATTTTGTTATGGAAATAACAAAGAAAGGGGAAGTGGAAGAAGAAAAGAACTTGAAAGAGGGTGGTGAAATTATTACCTGTTCATCTGGTGTTTCCTTTTGAGTTGATCAAAAGGGATCCTTAGGATGAATTTTTGATAAAAGTAAGGACTATATGTTCATGTGAGTAAAGTTGGGAGGATATTTGGGCAGGGTTTGGCCGAGCCAAATTTCTTTGGAGATGTTATTTTGATAGAAGGGGAAGTGCCCTATTATAAGAGAGGTGAGGGTCTCTTTAGGAAAAGCTTGAAATATTATTTTATAATAAAATCATTTTCTGTTTCTAATAGATCAAAAATGATTTATTTCTAGGTTAAGGTGGTTATGGGTCAAAAAACACTCAACCAATAGGTTTTAGATAGGTTTAGATCACCATATTAACCTTATCCTTTAGATTTAACCCTTAGTTAAATAGTTTAACTTTTACCATGTATTCTATTATTATTATTATAATAAATGGTTAATAAACTTACTATAAAATTACAAGAGAACCTCAGGTGGTTAATTAATTATATAACTACCATTAAATAAGTTCTTTGGTAGAAACCTAGATTTTTAGAACTATTATATAATTTAATAATATAATATTTGTTTTAAAAACTCATTTATGTCAATTTTGACACTATTTAGTATTTGGCTTTTTGTGAAAGTCATAAAAACATGATTAATTAGAACCAAATATATTTAATCAACCATAACATGTCATATTAACCTAGAAAATTCGATGAAGTCATACAAAATTTTAAATTATATTTATTTTAATATTTATAATACCATTTATTTGATTCCTTCATTAATAAGGGAATTAATTCATCATCATTGTGTCATAAATAAATTTAATTATTTAATGTCTAAAAATTATCAATAAAATAACATGATTTAGGAAATAGTTTTATATTTATAATTAATATTTATAGTCGTATTTATCTTTTGTATAACCCTATATTAAAAATGTTTTAGTTATAAAACATTAAATTTAACACTATTAACTATTCTTTAAATAAAATAATAATAAATGTCCTAATCTAATCCAAGTGGACCAAAGAGCATCATATTTTATTACTTAGGTTGTTTTTATTCTAATTAAACTAATCCAATATAATTATGACATGTGTTAGGGTAATTATAATGTCATATTTAACTTAATTACCCTATTTACTTTTAACCGTGGTAAATAAAAGTCAAATGTTACTATTCAAAAAAATTATTTTCATCTTATTGAATCAAATTTTGCATAATGATGTCAACTGTGTCTCTCGTAGTTTTAAAATTCAACTCACAGAAGCGGTAAAATTAAGTTTTATGAGAATTTGCTAACGTGCCTAGAAGGTGGGTAAAAGAGGTTAAAAAGTTAAAAAACATTATACATCTAATTTTATAATAAAATGACTCCAATGAATTACACTGAAATTACATAGGTATTATATATCTATTTTAATGTAAAATAAATTTAAATAAAATAAATAATTATTTAAATAAAATGTCGGTTTTAAATAACGACGTAGTGTTTTTCACTATTCATCAAAAATTGAAAGTTTTCAGAAAAATACAAAAAAATTACCCTAAGCTAATTTTGATACTAATAATTAAAAAATGAAGTCTATTTTAACAAATTCAAAACATATAATTTGTATTTATTAATTTAAAATTAATTCCCGTTGTCAAAACCAAAAACTAGGTTTTTAAAAAGTAAAAACTATCAAATGATTGACATGTGTTTATGTCAAATTTAAATGTTAAATTACTTATAATGACCTAAAATATATTAAATTATAAACATATAATCTAATTATACTTCAAAAACATTAAAATTCATAATTTAACACTATAAATTATTTCGATTAAAAAAGTTGTTTTCAACTAAAACATAACACTATTTTTCAAAATATGAAAGTTATCAGAAAAGTACCAAAAATTTATCCAAACTAAATTTTTATTTTCCACTTCTAAAGAAGAATTTAATTTCATTAAATTGAATATATAAAAGTGTCAAATATTGGTTTTTAAAAAAGGGTTCGCCATTAAAAGACGGTAAAATTGATTTTTTTTTTAAAAATAATTCTTTTATCTGAAAAAAAGAATTTTTTCTTATATTTTATCTAAGAAACATATAATATGGATGTTGAAATTATATAGAGTATATAAGATTCAAAATTCTGTTAATACTATTCATAACTTCTTTTTGAACGACTAGTTTGGTAAGTAGTGGTGCACTCGAACTCAGTGTAGCGTGTAGCGCAAGCTATTGAATTACTTTAATGAGATAACGTACTATGAAATCCTGGGTTATTACACAATTATTAGAAAATGAATTAAATTTTCCACCTTCATGACCTCTCAAATTTTTAAATATTATTTTAGATGTTTTCAAATGTTATTTTCAAAAATAATTATTTTCAAAATATTTTGTAAAAGTTTAGTTCTGAAAAATATATTTTCAAAGTTAAAAGGTTATTTCACTAAATTTTTTTTAATCAAATTATTATGGTATTTATATTCTTCAATGAAACCAAAACTTTATTGTACTCATGATCCACTAAGGGTATGTTTTATTGATATCATCCTTTTTATTTAGATGGTTTATGATCATTTTTGGTCGGGGATGTATAATTTTATTTATATTCACCATATTACTCTGGGTGGTTTATAACTATTTTTATTTTATTGGGGTAAGTATTAAAATTTTATATGTTAGTTTTTCAATACAAAGTTTATGTTGACTATATTTTACCCATTTCATATGATAAATGAATTGTACTTTTTAAGTTACCAATGGAGCCTGTAAATACATAGCCCCTCGATGCCTTAGTAGGTATTATGAGACACGTTAGCTTGGATATTTGGATAAGTAATTACCCATTTATGTAATATGTCTTTGAATGAGGCCTTGATTGTAATAAGTCTTGGATTTAGGCCTTGATGGTATATTTAAGATGCATGACATTATGGATTCTATCATTAGGGATTTAGTTATTGATATTACATGTGATTATTCCATTGGTTAAAATATCCTTGGTTATGTTTGAAGATCATGTGATTATTTATATGGAATTATTTGATCATAATTTACTCCTACCATATTATGATCATGTTATGATTAAATGGAATGTGATTCGGTTATTTACCTTTTCATATTAATTATTACTTATTTATTCATAGATTCCACTGTATTCTTACCTTTACCGAGTATCTAAGATCACCCTTTATCATGTTTTATTTTCCCCAGGATACTATAAAGTGTTTTTTATTTATATACATGGGTACGATAAGTGGAATAATGGAATTCTCAAAGAAAATTCTTTATTTATATTATATTTTTAAATTTAATGTAATTTCAAGTATGTATCTAGTTTACCAAGTCTAATAAACTATTTGGTCCTTTAGGATGAGATTTCTTGCATCTTATACCAATATAATAAAGAAGAAACTGGATCTAGGTTACTGGGGTTGGGGTCACTACAATAAACCCCTATTTTTGAGGATTGTCACATAACCCCAACTTGAGAGGGGTGATGGGGGGTGATAGAAGGAGATTTTTGGATAGATCGAGACCCAAAGGTATGATGAACGTGTTCCTCGAGGATAAAAAATAAACCTATAAAGTGATGTATTATTAATATTGAATGATTCAACCTAATTCTAGACTCATTATTTCATTTCAGATATGTTCTTTAAGCTAATCCCAAGTTGTTTTTATTATTTGTAACCTATTCTTGGATTATCAATCATAGTTCCATTAATTATAAGGTAGAATTTTATTTCCCACTAGAACATTATCTTTCTTAGGTGGGATAAATATGGGAGTAATGTTGATATATTTATGAAGAATAAGGGGTATTACATATCTCCCTTAAAACCTAGATCACACACACCCTTGGAGCATTCTAGAGTCATTAGTGATCAATTCTATGGTGGCCAGATGGCTGAATGTGCACTCTCCCTCACATCCCCTCTCCTCCACTCTCAATTTATCTCTCTTGATTGAGCATGGTTGGGAAAGTTAGTAGTGGTGGGTGTATATAATGCGGTAGCGGTGGAGGGATTCTATGATGGGTGTCCATAGTGTGGTGGCATGGAGGCGTGACTGTACAATATGGCTCATATGGAAACATAATGTGGCTTAGATGACAACATGATGTGTTGTAGACAATATAGAGATGATGGTAACATGGTTTATTGATGTTAATAGTAATTTTTATGTAGAGGTGGAGGCCAACCACATCAGCGGTTGGGCTGTGTCTTGGTTTGTGAGCGGTTGTGGCCTTGGGCAGAGGAAGAAAGACACATAAGTTTTGGAGTCTAGGTCACTTCCCCCAGCCATCCAATCCTTCAGAATCAAAAGAAATCCCACATTTTATATGAATGGTGGGTTTATTGAGATTGATTGTGCATGGTCATAGTTAGAAGGTATAGCCTAGGAAAAGGTAGACCATTTCATATTGGTCAAGGAAGCCTAACCACAATGTTAGGTGAGAGAGCGAACCAGGTCAGGTCTTCCTGACTAGACTTAAGGAAGGAGGGGATATGTGGAATTAATAGGTGCCAATAACCCATGAACATCCCTAGGCATGGGGTTATACTTTCCTTGTGGGGTGTACCCTCCCCTTCCCAACACCCTACTTATCACACCGTGGGCCACCATGTGGCCCTCTTTAACTTGTGTGGGGTGTTTTTCATTGATTTTACACAATTTTTTAGTTTCAAACAAATGAATAAGATATCATGAGGGTTTTTAAATATAGATCATGATGGAATAGTCCTTTTTTTCATTCAAGTATATTTCATAGGAGAAATAATAATTTTGAAGATTTGTCTCTATAGGGCCAAAAAAATGGATCATGTGTGGTGATCAGATCATTCTCAGGTGTCATTAGTTCTATATCAACTTTTATGTGATAATCCCACCTAAAATATGCCACACTTTTCTATTGTGTGCTACTTGATGATATGGAAGTCCTCTAGATTATGATTAGATTTCAGTACTACCCTATATTTAGTGTGCTTAATGAGTCCTAATTGGGCTATAATTCCTCTATCTATGAAGTTAGGGCCCCTTCATATTATTTGTGCCACTTAGGGCACGGGTTCTCTATTGGAATCAATTACCCCTTGATTAAAAATTCCCCTTCGATGTGGCATGGATCCATCACTATGTTTTGATAATGTGTGTGGGTTTTCTCATACCTGTGTGGTTATGATGATAGGGGTTAGTACTTCCTTTATCTACATATATCCTTGGTCAAGGTTGGGGTTAATTTGTGGGTTAATAGAATGGTGACACAATATCAATAGTTTTTGATGATAGGGTAAGGTACCCCCTTGAGTGACACACATACTTCAGTGAGAAGTGGGTCCTCCTTTATGGTTTTCAATGGTGATGCGAAAGTTAAAGTGACTGAGATGATAAAATTCTTTGAGACTTTTGAATCCTTAGGCACCCCTTGGGTTTCTTGAGATGAAATATACTAATGGGATATTGACTTCAAACATTGTGGCCTTTTTTGAGCTTCTAGCACCCTTTGATTCTAATGTGATACAGATTTTTAGGATTAGGGCTGATATGACTTGGAATTTTTTATTTCCCAAAGAATTATAATGGTAGTGCACATATAGATATTTTCTTTTCATACTATTGGATAAATTCTTTCTCCAAAATTAAATCTTACCATTTTTTTTGTATTTAATTTTTGATTTTTGGGTGTCCTACTAAGAATATTTATACTCACCCTTGCATGGGCCTTATTCCCACACATGTTGTGCCTGGGAAAATAATATAGATTTTAGGGATGGTCTCGGTGGACATGTAGATGATGTTTCATATTTAGAGCTGATAAATATAGGAACATAGTGGATAAGGGAAGTTCATGATGATGGAGGTAACCACAGTGGTTGGAGATTGATCTAAGAATACATATTGTGAGGAGGAGATTTCTATAGTTTGTTTCTATCAGATTCAGAGTCTTCTCATATGTTTAGTTACTTGTGTATTTACCTAAGTAGATTTGGGATTGTATTTTATGCATCCTGCATGTGTTTCATATAGTTCAATTGTTTATATATATATATATACACACCAATGATGATTTTGGTTATTTTATGCATCATAGATATATTTCTATTATAGATTGTTATAATATAAGGCCTCCCATACCATGTAATATACTTATTCAGTACTAGTCACTATACCCTTTACTATTAGAGGTAGTCTTAGTGTGGCAGAATCTGTTTACTGCTAGCCCAAATGGGTCTCTGGTGGGTCGTTTTTTGTCACTAGTGGCTCCAAATGACCTCAACTGGGCCACCTAATTTGAAAAATTCTATCGATTAGTAGCATATGCCTATGATGAATACTGGGAGAATATACCCTATAAATAAGATTACCATGAATCATAATGTAAAGAATAATAATAAACTATCATCAAAACAAAACCACAACATATGAAAATTATTGCTATGGGACAACCATGCAGTAATATATATAGAATTATATAACTGAATGGGCCACTATAATGTAACATGAGTCATATTTTAATAAAAAAATCAACCATGGGTCAATCATATATAAAATGTCCAAAAAATAATAAAAATAATAAAGGGAACAATACAAATTTATTTGAGTCCCTATATAGTCCTTCCCCCAACTTTGATGCTACTACTCCAAATAATCTATTTAATATTGGGACCCTTCCCATAATTATTTCAGGAACCATGAAATCTTCATGTTCACAATATAGGTTGTGAGTGTAATTTAGTTGGTTACCAATAATAGTGTCCCTGACCAAATCTAGAATATATTAGTGTATACTGATGTGGAATGAAAAATATATAATGACATATAAAATAACTAACCATCACATATTTTGGATCCAATGTGACACTGTAGATTGACCATATATACTTTTTTAGTGCTAGATTCAAGTCTATTTAAGTCACATGAAGATACCAAGGGTCAGTGTGATGTCTTCCCACAACAAATCATCATAAGGAACTATTGGAAATACACCCAAATTTAATAACCCACTAAACCTCGATTAGAAATAGGCCTAGCCTGCCTCACCACATAACCCTGGTTAGTAGTATAATAAATCCATGTCACAGTCACTCCCTAGGGTCAGTATTACACCTATCCATATTATAACCAATACCCAATCTTAGTATCACACCTAACCACATGAAAACCGATGCCCGATGTTGGAATTACACTAAACCACATACCATTCATATCTCCAGGTTGGAGTAACAACTACATAAATCCCAAAAAATACCTTGAGTAAGTATTACACCCAACCACATATCAAACATATCCCTATATTGATATTACACCAAACCACATACCATACATATTCCCATGTGGTAATTACACCAACTACATATCAAACATATCCCTAAGCTCACATTACACCCAACCACATATCAATCACATCCATGGGATATAAATCCACCCAACTATATATCAAACATATACCTAGGTTGGAATTACACCCAACTATATATAAAATATATCCATAGGTTTGAATTATATTAACCACACACTAAGTTTTATAATCATATAAAAAACCAATCTTCCACAACCATATCATTTAAATCACCTCTTACCATAAAAAGGATAATAATACATGTAGCATAAACAAATATATCTTATAATGATCAAAATATATTATTATTCCTTTAAACTTAATTTCAAACTTTATATTTGGTTGAGTAATCACACTAAACCCTTTTTCCTACATACTGGTTCTCATTCAAGGCTACCCAAAAACTTGACCCACCTATATATGATTACCATCAATAAGTTTTATGAAAAGACACCTATTATGATCCACTATTCTTTTACACCTACAAGGAAACCATTCATGGGTCTTAGGCCCTATTTTCATAGCTTATTAATCAATAATATGGTCATTGGATTCCATGATGTAAATTACAACACATGAAAGGCCTTTTCCATCACCGACCACAATCATTTAAATTATTAGATTCCTAGAATCCTCATTTGGTTTCATACCATAACATTAATTCATGTATGATAGTAAAAAATATAAAAAAACTCATACAAACCAATATAAACTAATGAGAAATCTTAGACACCACCCAACATAGCTTAATAGGACCCCACTCACTGAATATCACAAGATTAATCATCCTCTCATAAAAAATAAAATCAATATTAAACCCCTATATTTGGGAATAACTAGTAAATAATGATAAAACATTTAAAGTAACAAATAATAAATGAAATATGGTTATTATTCTTAACCATAAGTATCATTCGAGATAAAGGATACCTAAATCCATCCAATAATGAATGAGATATCATTAAAAGATGATGGAGAGAGGGATTTGAGTATTGGGGGTGGGTTTCATGAGACATTTTTGGATGAGAAATATAGGTAAATTCATTTTTAAAAAAAATATTAATTAATTAATTAAAATATAAAAAAACAGGACATGGGACACTAAGTATCTGATCCCCTACCACCATGTACCTTGTACCCACCTGTTACCTACCTAGGGGTTATCATCCATCTGGAATCCCTCTAGGGGTTTCCCCCTCTCTTCCTATAACCATAAGGTATCCAATATCATACCAATAAGTATCCTGTGACATATATCATTGAGACATATATTCCAGTACTACATCTGACTCCTTGAAAACTGATCCCCGACCTCAACCAACAACTGTAATTTCCTAAAACCATCAAATCATTCATGGTTTGGTGAAAAAATAAATGAACCTATACCTCAAAACACTTTAGGTGTTATAGAATCTATGATAATGTTTTAAAAAATAACTCATATACTATACACCACCACAAATTGCCTCTGAATAATGTCATGTCTTAGAAGCATCAACCACATACATACAATCAAAATATTTTACCCAAAATAAAAAATAAAAACATATTAAAAATGGAATGTGAAATAGAACAGATGCACTAAAAATAAAAAATAACAAAATAAACTACAAATCATAACATCCAATTCACATTTAACAATTTTTAAAATTATTTAATATTATTATATGTCAATAACAGACTAAAAATACATTAAAGTAATATAATATCATGTAAAATTCAAATAAATTATTTTTTAAAAACAAAATAAATAATTTTATCAAATCATGAAACAAATTTATGATATTATATCAATGTTCTTGAATTAAATTTTCATGAAATGAGAAATAAATATTATCCAGTAGAAAACAAAAACTATTAATATCATTAAAATAGTTTTAAATTAAATGAAATTTGAATTTATATCAAACATTAATTAAAAATAACACACTTATTCTGCATGGAACAATAAACCAATCACATTAAAAAAACTTCTAAAAAAGTAAACAAATAACATCAATTTTTTATATATTAATAAGTAGTCCAATTAAAAATAACAAATAGTATAAAATATTTCATAGTTAAATAAATTAAATAAAATAGACATACTAAAAAAAATTTATCATTCATAGTGTATAAAAATTAGTAAAATTATCAATTAACCTAAATGTAGATTCACTATTACAACCAAAAACTATTAAACAAATAATTATGAAGAAAATATATTCATATAAGACAAATTAAACTTTAATTTTAGTCACAATTTTAATTGACTAAGTTTATAATTTATCTTTATAGGATGATCTATTAGACTAGTAATTTCCTTACACACTATTCCCATCATCCTTTAGAGTTATTAAAATAAGGAATTTTTCTTTTCCAACTGCTATCGATCCTTTGTTTTCAAAGAGGATTCCTATTCTTTCACCTATTCTTTTAACATTGAAATTTCCCTATATGTTTATCAATAAATGTTATTTCTTGAACCTACACTAAATGATTTATAAGTAAAGGATAATTATGACCTACAAATTTTTTTATGGGGTTAGTAGAGAACCCATCCTCCATACATGATTGAGATGATACTTACTTAAACATTGAGAATTATTTTTTGAAGTGACTTAGAAAAATTTGAAGTTTTTGTTTGAAGGTATTGGGATTTGTGTTAGTATTTTTCATCAACACATGATTCATATTTAGTACCATGTAAATAAACGTGTTTATGATGGTTTTAAGTGTGTTTTAATGTTTTATCAAAAGATGATAAAATGATTAGAGTTGAATAATGAAGGTTGAAGTTATTGGGGGTGAATTTTGGAAATTAATTATATGATACTAATGAAACTAGTCCATGTTAACATATTATCAAGGTAAAATAAAACAGGTGGAGTATTGAACATGGAACCTAGAGATACCTACAAAGTTCTATAGACACCACAAGGAAACTAAACCACATCATGATTTAATAAATTCGATTGTGGTTAGTACCAAAATACATATGGCCCAAAGTTGAAAATCTATAATGGTTCAGTTCTATGATAAAAATGGGTAATTATCATGTTAATGAAATATGGTTAGTAAAACTTATCATGGTTTAGTAATTAGATACATAGTTTGATAGTGAATTGGTAATTATTTTTAAACCACGTTGAAGTTTCAATCATGGTTGAACTAAAGATTAAAAATAAGGAATAAAAACACCATGGTTTGTTTAATCTGGTCACAATTTTTGAATTAAAAGGAGTACTTTAAAATAGTTCAAAAATATTTTATACAAAAATGTGTGTTGGTCAACTTCCATACATTGTGGTTTTTGAAAAAATGAAGTTTTAATGTTTTTATGATATAGCTTGGAATACTACACATAGTATACTCAAAATAAATTATTATCATGTCCTAACTATATCCGAGGAAAACAAAATGTTGTACATGATCTAAGGGATATTATTAAAGTATGATTAGATAGAGGTTTGGATGGAAGTTGGATTTATGAAATTAAAAAATTCAAGGAGAGAGATGTGTGGGTTACTTCATGAATGTTCCATAGGACTGAGATAGAGAGATAAGAGTTATAAGGAAGGGTAAGAAGATAAAAATAGGGATATAAATTTGATATAAAATATTTAAAAAATATTTTTTTTGAGTTAGAACCATTATATTTGAATATTGATTATTGATTACGTGAAGGTTTCACAATAATTTTATTTTTCCAATAAGTTCTAGAGATCTAAATATTTTTAAGATATATTTTTTTATATCAGGATTACAAGGATAAACCTTGATCATTTTATACATCATATTTTTTAGGGGATCTTATCATTATAGGTCTTACTAATCATGCTATGAACATATCAATTAATTTTAAATGGTGAACCATGTACATGAGGCGTTCTTCTTCGTTAGTCTTTGATTTGTGTGTGAGTAATACAAAAAGGTGAATAAATACTATAATAATAAAAGGTTTATTTTTTAGAATCATAAAATAAAAGAGGAAATGTTGTTAATTGATTCCCCCCACCTTAGTAAACCTTCACCATTTGTAGTCCTCTTAACTAACATCAGAGTGTGTCTAGTTTTTTATCAATGATCACAAGGATCTTAGAAATTTTCATTTTAACCTGAGTTAATTTATTTATTTTTATATCTGAAATTGATAATATCAATTCAATGAATATCAAAGTGTTTTCTAATTTTTATAGAAATAAATATCGCATCTAAAAATATTAAATGTTTTCATACCTATTATCAATTAGCTTGGATATGCTCAAATTTACTACTAATTGGTTTGTTTATTATGGTTAAGGTGAAACAGTGACAATCATTGTTATAAAGAATATTTAAAATAATGTTTTTTATTATAATACGACATATTATTCTCATATAAAGAAGGAATCTCTTGAAATATATCCATTATACCCACAAATGGAATTTCAGATAGGTTGGAGAAAATCTATTAAAGGAATTCAAAAGATAAAGAAATAAAATTTCATATTTGCAATGAAAATTTTAATGATGTATGTACTCTTAAAAATGATTTTACCGATGACTTATTTATAAGATTTAATGAGGTAGTGAGCACTATTATATGATTTAGAGACACTCTTTTAGATCCTATGATGGTTAATATTCTACTTTATATCTTATTAAAAAAATTTATGCCAAGGTATCAATACTTGAGGATCATGATCTGAATACATTTCCTTTGGATGACCTATATAGAATTTTATTTACTTAGGAAAATAGAAAAAGAGGTTTTATAAATAAGAAGAGTAATCAAGAAATTTAAATTGACTTTTAATCCTAAATGAATAAGGAAGTTCAAAAAAATTCAAGAAAGAAGATAAACATCTAAAATATAATTAAGATCTTGAGAAAAAATTTGACAAGTTAATTTCATTTATGTCATAGAGTGTTTGAAAGGGAAAATGAATATACAAAGTTAGTCTTCCATTGATACGCATTTAGAGAGGTACTATTGCACAATTCAATAATATTTTTCCTTAATTTAAAGATGATGAATGTGAAGGTGAATATTCCACCCCAAAGATCTTTTCTAAAGAATAAATATTCTACATTCGATAGAAAAAAGTTCCCCTCAAAGGAAAAATATAATAATTTATAAAAATTCAAATAGATAAATTTTGTATCTAAATAGAAAGATGAATAAAGTGGTGAATATGAGATTTAAGTTAAAACTTCAGGTGATATGAAGAATACTTTATTAATTTAAAAATTGAATTATGACGTATTCATTAGAAATGAACATGATGGTGATTAAAAGTAATATGGGAGTTACTAATTTGAGAGTCGGATGAGTTTATTTTAAAGATATATAAAATATAGAAGGAGAATAATAAGTTGGAAAATGTACGTAATATATCAAATATATTTGAGAAATATTATGGTGAAGGTGAGTTCTATTGTTGAAATATGATGAAGATTTTATATTCTCACTTGTTAGGAGAATAAGATTAATGTTAGACTAAAGGTAAAAATAATGGAAAAATAAAACGAACTTGAATATTGGTAGAAAAAATGTGTTTCTTAATGAATATTATTTCATGAAGATCTTGTTACATTTTAAAAATATGTTCAAGAAGTTGGTGAAAGAAAAACGTGCAATGAGAAGTCTTTTAAAACATCTAAGAATGTTTTTGATAATTAAATCCTTAAACAAAATATTTATATAGATTGAAAAAGTCTTGAAGATAAGTCAAATTAGTTAAATGTTGAGGAAAAGTGTAAGAATAAAAATTAACTTACCTCAAAATAATAATTCCATATTTCTAAAAAATATGAAAATAGAGATTGGTAGGCGAATTATGTTACACTATTTTAGATCCTATGATGGTTAATAGGATACTTTACATATTATTAAACAAATTTTATGCCAAGGTATCAATACTTGAGGTTCCTGATCTTAATACATTTCCTTTAGATGAACTATATAGAATTTTAATTACTTAAGAAAATAGAAAATGAGGTTTTATAAATAAGAGTAGTAATCATGAAACTTAAATTTCCATTTAATCATTAAAGAATGAGGAAGTTCAACAAGAAGTCAATAAAGAAGATAAAAATCTAAAATATAATGAAGATCTTGAGAATAAATTTGAAAAGTTAATTTAATTTATGTAATGGAGTGTTTGAAAGGAAAAATGAATATGCCAAGTTAATATTAAACAAATGTGCAATTAAGTTGGAACTATTGCACATTTCTCTATTATTTGTCCTTAATTAAAAGAAGATTAAAGTGAAAGAGTAAAGGATGAATCACTTGTAGTTGAAATTTTATTGAAAAATCCCAAAAAGTGAATCTATGGATTCTGGAAAGTAGATGTTTATCACCTATGATGAGATATATGATACTTCTCAAAGTCACTTAAAGTTAAAAAAGTGATTAACCATATTTAGTAATGATATATCACTAAAAATCAACGGATTTGTGTCAAATAAGATTGGATAAAAGATGTTGATATTGAAGATTAATCAATTTTTTAATGCTTTAAAACATAATTTGTTGAGTTTTTCTTAACTTTATGATGAAGAAAGTTAGGTCAAATTTTGTGAGAACAAAATGTTTGGTGAAGATATTTTTTACAACCAAAACATCCCAAACACCCACTAATAGGTGGTGAATTAGGGTTTGATTTTCCTTTTCACTCTAGTCATTTTAGGTATCATGAAATAATGTTTGATAGAATAATATGAAACTTTAAATATCAACCATAGAAATAAAGAATCCAAATATTGAAAGTTTAATGAAATGACATATATGTTTCACTTGGTTTTCCACTAAAGGATACATTTAATGAGTATACATAAATTTTCTATTGATGCACAAAAATAACTATCTATTATTAAAATTATAAGGTTTAATAAAGGCTCAATACTGACCCTAGGGTCACTCCCACCTTTCATCTCTCCACTCACTATTTTGAGACAAGGTACATAAAAAAAGAAAAATAATGACCAATATCATGTAACCAACACATAGAAGATGCTAATAACATCTTCTTTTCTTTTGATACTGATTATGATCTTTGGAACTATATTTTTGACATCTTTGATTACATATGGTTGATACTTGACTATGTCAAAACTCAACTTAAGAAATGTGAAGAGATGGAGGGCTCTCAGAAAATTAGGAATCGATTCCTTTCTGTAGTTGCTGAACTCCACCATGTGATATGGTATGATTGAAATGCTATTATTTATAGCAACTACTCACTCAATCTTAATGAAATTCAGACCCAAATCCTTATTTCAATAAAGAAAGCTGCTTTGTTACAAAAAGTTCATTTCCAAAACTCTGTGCATGACTTTGTAATCCTAAAATGTCTACGGATCAATGAAAACTTTTTTCAGTTTCATTTCACTCTCGAGGTGTTTTGGAGATCCCCTCTCTCTGGATGGATCAAAATCAGCATTGATGGTGCCTCCAAGAGAAATCTGGGGCTTGCATGGTGTGGTGCTGTATTCAAGAACCAAATCAGCCATATTCTAGGCTACTTCATAGGTCATTGTGGCATTGCCACATCCCTTGAAGCTGAGATGTTGGGTTTGATTTATGCGATAAAATTTTCCATGGTCTTTGGTTGGAACAACCTTTGGATCAAAAGTGACTCGATGAAAATCATACAATCTATTTGGAATGGTGTAACTCATCTATTTTGGCCGATTACTACCCGTTGGATGGAATGCAACTATTTTATCACCATTCTCAACTACATAATCACATATGTATATCATGAAGCAAACATGGTTGCTGATGGCTTGGACAACTTGGGATTTAATCAAGACATGACCTGGTGCGAAGACCTCCCTACTTCTCTTATTCCTTTCCATGTGAAAGATTGTAATTTATCCCATTATTTTGACTCTTGTAAACTTTTTTTTAATAAATTTTGTTATTTGGCCATGTAGGTCAAGGAATCATCCTTAGAAAAACAAGGGTTTCTTCATTTCACTTCATTCTCTTTAAAGAATTCTCAATCTTTAATATAACTCCACACAACATCAAATATTCTATATCAAATTCTATATGTATTAATTATGATCTATATTTTATATGATATTACTCTATAACCTATCTAATTTAATATTATTTCTTCAAGAATCATTCATTCTCCATTTACTTTATATTTTTCACTTGTTACACAATGATTAGGCATCGAAAATTACCAATGGGGAAATTCTAAAACTGTTAATTATCCTGATAATAATTTTCCTTTTTAAGACATTTGATTCATCAAAGTATTTTGGAAATCACCACATCAGGATATAATTTCCTTAATTTTGGTATAATTTCCTTTAATTGAAAACTCTCTTAAAAAATTTCAAATGTGTTATATAATTACATAATCGATTGTGGTGTGATTCCTTCAATTATATCCAAAAAAAATGATCTATTTTCTCATGGGGATAGACTATTATGATTTGGTTTACTATTTTGAATCATGAAACATGAATTATAACATAGTCTTCATCAGTAATCACTATCCAGAGTTTCACTAAACTTTCATGGCCTATCACCATTGAATAAACCAAAATTTCCCATGTTCTTACCTATGATCTATCGAAACATGATTTACACCATTGTACTGTTAAACACCTTATTATTTTTCATATAATAAAATCTAATTAATCATACAAATCATTTCAACATGACATCTTTGATCAACCTAAATACCCCGGTACAAAATCTTTGAAAGGAGTTTCATTGTAGTTTGAGGTCCTCCACTATAGTGTGACACATGATATTGCAGTGTTACTTACTAACAAATACTATCGAATATTATCATGTAACCTTCTTTAAATCATGACCAACATGTTTATGTATTGATGTTTTATTTTTTGAAAAAATTACCTCTAATGCTTCTCCAACCTATAGAAGACTCTACCAAACCTTTATACAAAGTCAAATATCTCACCATCAAGTATTATATAAAAAAATAAAACAATTAAAATTACAATTAAAATCTTGATATTTAATATTATATTTCTTTTCAAATTGTATTTCCAATATTTCCTAACTTAGAAAACAATTGATTTCACATTTTTACCTTTTGCTTTATTAGTAATCCAATGTATCTCTAATTATGATTGGGAAATTATAGTATAGGAACGAAAGAAAATAGAATAACTCAAGAATCAGTATAAGACTACATGAAAAAAATAATCCAAGTATAATGTAAGAGATAAAGAAATATTTCCAAGACTTAATTAATTTCTTTAATCTTCAGTCCATAAAAACAACTTATTGAACTGTAAAAATTCATCAAACCCCCTTATTGTATAATTAATATTGATTTCCTAATAGCTCACCACCATGGATTACCTCTCTCTCCATCCCACATATAAAACTCCCCTTTAAAGGTATACTTCCAATTGAGATGAAAGTTATCCTTACACACCACTTTTATTGGTCTAATTTATTTTTCCCTTTTATAAATATAATGTTCTATGAATTTAATTTCATGTCATCAATACCATTTTATCTAATTTCACCCCTCTAAGAATTAAAAAAGGATGAATTTATTCTAAAAAATTTGGTGAGTGGATCATTTAGCCACTTTATATTTTTATAGTTACAAATACTTTCTAGTTTCATATTTTAAATGTCTTAATACTTTAAATTATGTATTTAATAAAGTATAATTAACCTTGATAATATCATAGTTTTTATTTTTTCAAAATATCATTAAATTTCTTGTTTAGACTGGTCATAACATGTAATAAAATATTGATGTTGTCTTACTAGCAACAATAGCCATTTAATACATTTAAATATAATTTATACATGATTTTTACTATTACCACATAGCCCTTTAACTATTCACAATGTAGCCAAATGTGAATCCACATAGCCGATTTTTTAGAATCGATAAAATAGTATATTTAAATCATAATTTGGGATACAAAACAGAAAATTATTTATTATTATTATTTTGGAAAGATAATTTTTTTCTACATTTCATTATAATACATAAATTTCTATATATATCTCTATCATATTATAAATTAGGTTAGAAATCACTGAATATTTTCAGTCTAAATTCTACAGTTTTTCAGAACTAATTTACTATTTTATTTTTATGATAAATTGAGATATATAAGTTTTATAAATTTTATTATTGATTATTTGGAAATATAATGAAATTTCCAAAATATAAGTTAAGTGGAGAAAAATATGATTCTTTTATTTAGAATGTTGGTTTTATGTATGAAATTTTATAATAAAAGTCGTTTACAAATATCCAAAATTGACAACATGAAATCAGATATGTGAAATATCTACATGAATTCTCTTATGTAAATCACTTATGTAGATTCGAATATGTAAATTAACTTATGTGAATTCTTTTATATGGATTTGACTACGTAGATTTACTTATATAGAGAAAAATAACTATGTGAAAATACCTTATATGGATTTGGATATGTAGTTAAATTAATTTCTATAGGATATCCTAAAACATATAAATATGCTATTATTTACATAATAATTGAAATTTTAATTTTATGAATTTTTATTATGGATATAACTACTGTTTTGTGTGTTCAAAAAATTACTTATTAATTATTTAGAATTCTTACAAAACTGTTTTAATTTATTTTATGTTGTATAAAATGGGATTCTCTTGAGATTAAGCATGTATTGATATTCATGTTGAATATTTTGGATCATGAAATTTTGAATTCAAACCAAATAAAATATGAAGGGTCAACTGCGATTATAATCAAGAAGCATTCCAAGGATATTAATGTTTATTATTTAATAATATACTATTTTTTTAATGAGTTCCACTATATTAGTTTTTGTTTTTTAAAAAAATATTGAGAACAAATCAAATAGATATTAATTTTTATTTATGAGAGATTTGAATGTGAAATATTATATATAAAACAATAATGAAAAACTATGCAGTAGTTTTCTAGAAAAATAAATATTAAATAGTATTCATATTTTAAATATGTTGTTCACAAAGACACATTATTATATATATATATATTTGACAGAACCAATGGAAGATATAGAGGTTGCTGATTCTATTGAATCGTACAAGAACTGAATTCTTTTGTGATTAACTAATTTTCTCAACTGAAATAAAATCATTTGATCATTTACTATTGGAGAGTTCACTACTTCCTCAACAATCATACTATGAAGTGTTCATTTTGATTCTATAGTTTAACTAATTTCTATTATTTTTTTGTGTGCGTAATTATAACGACTTACAATACCCTTTAAATGTTAGGATAGTGGGATGTTTCTACCAAAAAAAGTCATGCATTGTACTATGCCTCTAGGTGGGAAAAAGGTAGCCAGTCTGGGTTGTGCCTTCAGGGGTTAAAAATGCATGAATTAATAGGTTTAATAATCTAAGGGAGAATTGTTTTTATTTTTTTTGTGACAAAAGGTGGTAAAAATTCATTATAAGATTATATTATAATTGTTATAGTGGGTTCCATCTCTCTTAGTTCGTGAGATGGGTGAAGAGTGAACAAACATCATTTTGATATGAACTACTATAAAAATATCATCTTTTATTTCTTTTTATTTTACACCAAATTATCTTTAATAAATTTGACATAAAATATAAATATTTAAATTCATTAATTCAGTTTTTAAAAGTTCAATCCAACCCTAGCTTTATTTTTAATTTTTTTCTAACCATTTTCTGACTAAATATTCAAGGGGAAATATCATTTCAAAATAAAAAGAACTAGGTAAAATGATGAATGGATACCTCAAAAAAACTTCATTTATATGGAACAAATTATAGATATTATAATTACCATATGAAATATTTCTTGAATAACATTAGTATTGATCATTAGAAAATAATGGAAAATCAATACAAGCTTCCAAAAGGTGAACCTAAATCATTTGTTGGAACTGTTTTGGTAAACTATATTCTGAATTAAAAGTTTATGAATATTCTATATTTTAAAATAAATATAAATGTGTATAATAATGTTTAAACATGTAAAAATGATCATGAAATCTGGAAAATTATGCAATTTACACATCTTGGTTCAAATAATCATGTTAGAGTTAAGTTGGGTATGGTAAGAGATGAATATCAAGAGTTTAAAATGGGTTAAGATGAAACTGATAATAAAATGTTTCATAGATTTACTAGTATTGTAAATTATATGAGTTTATTGAGATAAACTCTTAAAAATCCCATTGTTTCTGAAATAGTACTTAGGGAACTTCATAAGAAGTGGAATGCTAAAAATGTATCAATAAATGGAAGTAATAATTTTAAGGAATAGACACTTGATGAGATTATTGGTCACTATTACAATATTTTTTATAACATAAAAATATTATTGTAGAATTTACTTCAAATAAGAATGAAATTTATTTTAAATAAAATGTTTCTACATAATATACTGATTTTAAGTTATAGAGCAATGAAAAGAATGATACAACATTTTTTAAAATGGTGGATATAGAAGGAAGAATGGCTGTTTGAGGAGATATAAAAAAGATTACCCTAAGGGTGATAAAAAGGTAAAGAATAAATTTAATTTAATTTCTAATTAGGGTCAATATGTAATTTTTTATTATTTTAGTAAATGGGGGCACATAAATCTCAATTTCTGAATACTAAATAAGGTGAAAAATAAGAGGAAGAAAAACAAGTAATAAAAGTAGGAAGTAGATTATAGAAGGAGTTGTATTGATACTGCTTAAGAATACAGTATTTGAAAAAGATAAATAGATATTTTTGTTATTAAATAGATCTATGCCATCACACATAACCCAAGACTCAACTAAAAATGAATCACTAGGGCGATAATAAGAACTGAAAGAAAAACAATTACAAACCCACCAAAGTCAGGCACCAGGCCCACTCTACGCATGTATCTAGCTGGGGATAAACCATAAACATTTAATTTGAAACCATATTCTAGGGGAAACTAAGAGATAAAATTTCCCTTGGAAGACACATTCTCCCTGCTATGATAATTAACAGTATCCTACCTAAAGAATTGGAGCGATGAAGCCAACTCCTAGCATTTAATCAAAGGAATCAGATCACCCACTAGAAAATGAGTTCTGTCTACTAGGCTCCTACTCATGGTGAAGACCCCCTCATGCCTAATTTTATTCCTTGAATCTCAAATACATCTAGATTCCAAAATAATCACCATTTCCCTTATTTTAGGACAATCCCCATTTATTCAATTAAACTCAAGGTGCAGGAACTCATCGATAGTTCAGTGGAGGAGATAAAGACAAAAAATTACAATTTGGATTTCATGATGTAAATCATACTTGAGACATCCCTAATATTAATACCACCTTCATCCCAGGACCTTGTAATCCCTCCCCAAGATTTCCAATGAAATATACCATCAGATTTGGAATCCGAAATGAATGCTAACATATTCTTCTCAATCTCCTTGATCACAATTTTGGGCACCTTTCATGTTGAGAGCACGTAAATGGGTGTAGAGGAAAAAATGGATTACCATAGTGTTCCACCCACCAAAAAAAAATTGGTTCTTAAAATTATTAATATGATTAGAGATATTATCAACTAACATATCATAGTGGTAAATACAGACCCCCTAGAGAGATAGGGGATCCAAGATACTCCATGGGAAAACTTATTTTGTGGATACCCAAGAATTATTCAATCAAATAGACATGCCTTGAGGAGATATGATAAGGAATATAAACACTTCTCTTATCAAAATTTATTTTTTGGCTACTCCACTTACAATAATCCTACATAATATTATTAAATACCCGGAGGAATCTCCTACTACCATTCATGAATAACACTATATCATCCTAAAAAAGAATATGATATAGACTAATATAGGCACCCTCGATCTGAAATTGATGGATATTTTTGATACGTATATTATGATTTAAGTACCTGCACAAGGATTCCTAATCCAAGATGAAAAGAATTGGAAAAAGAGGATCCCCTTCCCTCAGTCCACTAACCATCTTCAAGAATCCATATTTCTTACCCATGAAAGAGATGAATAACCACAGAGAGATAAAACACCTAAAGAAAATATTAGACACACAATATGAAGAACCCATGAAACTCATAACCTTTAGGATGAAATTCCATTTGAGTTTGTCATAAGATTTTTCCATATCAGTTTTTATGACAATGCTGGAACCTGAGGACTTAATTTTGATATCCTCAACCATCTCATGAGAAATACCTATGACACCCTGGATGGAATATACCATAATTAAACCATTCTATTCTCCAGATACCCCCTTATGAAAAAATATAAATGGTATTGGTTCTGATAATAATTTATCCAAAATTAATAATATATTCTTTTTTAAAATAACTAATGGAATCACATCAAATGATACATGTTTTAGATTTAATAAGAATTTAATTATGAAAATTATTTTTCTAATATTTCTATAATAACTTAGACATAATAATTCCTTAATTTCTAAAGCAATATCTACATGAATTTTTATAAAAAAGTGTTTTAAATCCATTTGGGTTTCTAAAAATTCATATTCTAATCCTATCAGACTAAAATTTATATGGGTAATAAAGCTTACTTAAGTTTTTTTTGTATGAGGTATGTATTGGGATCATAAAAATGGATGTTTAGTATATGTAAAATAGATGCTCAAGATAGATGACTGATGATATTTCTAACTTTCTATAATTCAATCAATGTGATAGAATTAATGTTTAAATTTGGTGATAATTATAAAAGAAAGGTAAAAGGTTTTAGTGAGGTTGTAATTTCAAATTTTGTTAGGATTTATAAAGTTTTATATGTTTATTGATTGAAAAATAATTTAATAATCATTTAAAAACTATGTGATCATGGAATTTTCGGTAAATTTTAAAATGATAAATGCATTTTTTGTAAGGATAAATATATTTTGTTTTATGCAAACAAAAAATGAAAATTTTATTCAATTATTTTTTCTGAATTAACTGACCAAAATGTCAAATATTTAAATGATGTAAAATCCAATAACATTTTGTTTTATAGGAGGTTGTTACATGCTAATTTAAAGTTAATAAACAAGCTATCCAAGAATAAAACTATCATATAGTTACCTAAACTTATAGTAGAGCCTATTTAAAATTGTGGCACTTTCTTGAAAGGTAGACAACACAAAATCAAATAAGTAAAAAATGTAAGTCCACTTGATCTTATTTATTTGGATTTACATAGTCCTATTAAACCTGCTAGTTTGGGTGGTAATAGATATTCTTATATTATTGATGTTTTTACAAGGTACACATGGATTTATTTTTCTTACTCTTAAATTTGAAACATTTAATAAGTTTATCACATATCTTAAATTTGTTCAAAATTAGAAACGGAACTTAATTAATCCCATTAGAAGTGATCATGGTTGTAAATTAAAAAATCTCAAATTTATCATGATTTTTAAAAAACATAGGTATTTTCACAATTTTACAACCCATAGGACACCACCACAAAATAGATCAATTGAAATAAAAAATAGTACACTTAAAAAAATGGCTAAGAATATGTCAAGTTATATTATTCTACCGAAATATTTATAGGCAAAATTTATGAATAGTTCTTATTATACCGCCAATAGAATTATTTTAACACCCCTATTGTAAAAGACACCTTATGATCCTTGGATGGGAAGAAAACTAAAAAATTTATATTTTAGAGTCTCTGGGTGAAAATTTAGTATTCTTAATACTAAGGATGCTTTGGATAAATTTAATGAAAAAATATTATTAAGGTATTTTTTTAGGATATTAAAATAATAGTAAGTATTATAAAGTGTATAATAAAATAAAAATAGTTACTAAAGAATAAATTCATTTAGATTTTGGTGAAAAATCATTAAAAAAAAGAGATGATGATATTGATCAACTTGAGGATGAATTTACAGATTTTAATTTTCAAGAAGTACCTCATGATAAAAATTCACATATTAAGGTGGATAATATTTCTTCCCAATACAAACCTATTCATAGAATATCTTATAAGACTCATATAGATCATCCTATATATAATGTTGTTGGTAATATTGAATCAAATGTTCAAACTAAAAAAATCTATTATGAATATTTTTGATTATCATTATATATTTTTTTATTTTGTTCCTACGAATAATGATGAGGCTTTAGATGTTATTAACAGGTTCTTAGATATTCAAGATGAACTGACTCAGTTTACTAGGAATAGTGTGTGGACTTCAATTATTCCACCAACAAGTTATCACATTATTATAATAAAATGAATATTTATAAATAAACTAGATGCATCTAGAAATACTATTAAAAATAAATATAGATTGGATACTTAAGGATATTATTAAAATGTGCATATTGATTTTGAATAATATTTTCCATAAGTTTCTAGGTTAGAAGAAATTATGATTTTATTATATTATGCTTATTTTCATGGTTTTAAATTGTTTCAAATGGATGTAAAAACTGCTTTTCTAAATGGTTAAATCAATAAAGATTTATATGTTAAACAACCCATGGTTTTAAAAATTAAAATAATCCTTATCATGTTTTAAAAATGTATAAGGAGTTATATGGTTTGAAAAGAGATCCTAGATCCTAGAATGAAAATTAAACTATTTTGATTTTGAAAACAAATTTTGAGGAAGTAATTATTGATCTTACCTTTTAAATAAGAAATGATGTATTTATATTTATATTTTTAAAATTTATATTGATGATATTATATTTTTATTTTCAAGTGAAAATCATTGAAACTAATTTTAAAAATTGTCGACTTCTGCATTTGATATTAGTATGATGGGGGAATTGAAATTATTCCTTGGTTTCAAAATATTTTAATGAAATTGTGGTATTTTTCAAAATCAATCTAAGTATGCTAAATATTAATCACGATATTTGGTTTATAATATTCTAAAAGTGAAAATACTTCCATGATTACTACTTGAAAATTATATTTAGTAAAATATATAAAATCTGTAGGTGTTAAAACCTATAAAAGAATTATTGGAATTTTATTATATTTGACTACTTCTAGGCCTGATTTAATGTATGAATTTTTCAAGTGTTCTAGATATCAAAGTTACCCTAAATAAAGTTTTATTAAATCTGTTAAAAGGATCATTAGACATATTAAAAGATCTTTGAATCTTGGTTTATTTTACTCCACTAAAATTAACTTTGACTTGAGAATTTATTCAGATTTATATTTTGGGGGAAGAAAGACAGGTAAAAAGAGTAATTCAAGTATGTTTTATTTTATAGGTAAATATTTGTTTTCATGGGAATAAAATAAACAAAATTAAATTTAACTTTGAACTATAGAATCTAAATATATATCTACTGCATCATGTTGTTCTAATTATTTATAGATTAATAAAACACTTTCTAATTTTCGTGTGATAATAACTTTGCTACATATATTTCAAAAAATCGCTTAAAATAATATTGGAAAAAAATTTATATTAAATTTAAATTTCATTGAAAAAATTTACAAAAAAGAAATATAAATCTAAAATTTATTTCTTTATAAATTCAACTACCTGATATATTTATTAAGCCCCTAGTTTAACACCCAAAATTTTTAAAATATAACTATTATATTCGATAGAATATATGATATGCAACACAAAGCGTATAAGGAAATATAAAATCTAGATACATTATAAAATATTTACTATTTTAAATAAATTAAATAGTTTCAATATATTTAACTACACACAACACTGAGTTTAGATTGTGTTACACGTAATAATGTGTTTCTTTGATAGCTTACATTATATAGAAGTTGGGGTCTTAATGAAAAAATATGATATTAACTAAATTTTGAAAATATATAGTTTACACATATTTATTTTTTATCTACTTATTATTAATAAATGAACAATAATTTAAAATAAAACTAATTGTTTCCTGAAAATATTTATATTTTATATAAAAATTGTTTAATCTCACTTTACACAAATAAATTATAATTAATTTTAAGAAATTTTAGAAAATATATATGAAACAAAATTCATTTTTGAAATTGTAATATCTAAATTATTTTAGGGTGATTTTTTTATTTTTTTATAAAATATATCAATTTTTGATGAATAATGACAAATACAATATTTTAATTGAAAATTTCCCTTTCATTCAAATTATTTTTATTGTAAAATTATATTTAATTTTTTTTTAAAGTAAAATAAGTAAAATTATAAAAAAATAAATCTAATATAGGCCATTGGAATCATTTTCATGTTTAATTTAGATATAAAAAACTTTGTAAACTATTGAACATTTTTACTTTAAAAAAACCTCCTTTCTTGTCACGTATGTAAGATTGATTTTAATGTAAAATTTTCAAATTAGGTTAATTGAATTTATAAAAATATATTCCATATTTTAAATCATAATAATTTATAATGTCTAGTAATTTCAACTTATTTTTTACCAAAATTTATATTGAATGTAGTAAAAATTAATTACCATAGTTAGGGTAAAAATGGATTTTTTGTATAGTTAAACTAGAACAATAAGAGTCAAAATAACCTAAAATGTGATCTTAATTTTATTCAATGAGTAAATTTCGATATTTACTGAAAATATTATATGAAATATGGTAATTAATTTCAAATTTCATTTGAATATGACACATATATTAAGTTAAGTAAAGAAAAATACAAAAAGATATTTTTTCATACTTCTAATTTCTATAATACTTTAAGATAGGGAAAAAACATCATATGTTCAGTTATATATATATATATATATATATATATATATATTATTTTTAAATATAATGAGTTTTTTCATCATAACAATTTATATTTAATTTTTAGAGATGAATTAGTTACTTTAAATGCATAAGAAACCTGAACACAATAATTATTTAGTTAATAATTAAATAGTACTAAAAATATTAAAAGTGAAGAAAATTGGATAATTTATCATGTTCTATTATTTTATAGATGAATATATCTTGTTAAAATGGTGTTAAAATAATATATTTTAATCCAATAATTGTATTTAATTTTTTTAAAATTCAATTTCAATGAATAATGTCAAAATTGACAATAATCTTATTTTGTGATAAATTATATTTTATTAAATGATTTAAAATTACTAAAAATACTATATTACGGGAATTTATTTTTAAAATAAAATAAATATATACTATTTTCCATTAAAGTACCAATTTTTTTTATAATTAATATATTTACCCATAAACCATAAAAATTTTGTTTGCACAGTTAAGTTGAAAGTAGTGTTTTTGCGTGTTATATATGCTTGTGTTAAAATTAATTTCCAAAACACAGAGGATTTTTATTTTATAAATTAAGTATAATATTTATAATAATTGGTTATAAATTTTCTAATAATTATCACTTTAATTTAGTATTAATGGATAAATTACCCATGTTATAAAATTAGTTACCTTAGTGAAAACCCAAAATGGTAAAAATAGGAAAACTTATAAGTTAAGGGAAAAAATGTTTGAAACATGTGTTTTATTTTTTAGTGGAGGTGTGGATCGACCATATAATACATACCCACCTTCAATTATAATTTTTTTATCCACTTTATGAAATATTGACATCCTAATAGTGAATACTTTCAAGTATTTACAAGAACACCCCTCCTCCTCAACTACACAAGGGAACTCACTCTACTCCCTTCTTCACACATTAACACAAATTATTTTCAGCATATAAATACAAAAATAACTTAAAAAAATACCTCCCCTAATCATATAACCCTTATATTTTGTATTAAATACAACTTAGTAATGGTTTAGTGCAAACCAAAGGAGTATTTCTGAAGAAGAGGTAATGTTCTTCAACAAGCATCTTTATTTTAATTCTTTGTCCACCTCATTCAGTTCATGTTAAACCACGTTGATATTATCATCACAGTATATTAAATATACCAAGATGTTTTTATAATAACTTGAGGATGTAAAACCATATCCACTTCAATCAAATGGGTTATAAAATCATCATTCATGTGTACGACATACAACTGCCTCGTGAACCGATGACATTCGGTTTCCATTACCACCTCTCAAGGATGAGTATTATGATGGATATATAGTATATATATAACATATATAATATAATTATTTCTTTTTATTCATTATATAATATATACATTATTACTTTATATTCATTATAAGACTTGATAACATTTCTCGTGTGTATGACATACTACCACCTCAAAAAGTGATGTGATTCGTCTTTCACTATAGCTTTACATAGAAAGTGATAAGAAATTTTGTTAATTATTATATGTGATATAAATGAAATAATTATTATTTTACTGAAACATGTATCATTATTAAAATATAATATATCATTTTATTTTCTTATTTTTCTCTCAATGAAAGATGATAACGTCATTCTAGAATGTGTGGACCACCACCTTCATGAAGCGATGTGCATCTATTTTCATCACCACTCTAAATTAATGATATATGTAAGTATATAATATGGTATTAATGATGTTATATTCATTTTTTAAAGGTAATATATTACATACCTCCTTTCTGTAATGATCATCAAAAAATAGAAAATGTTACTCATGCGTACGTACAGCCTACCATATCTGTGATCATAGCATACATCATTTTTCATAACAATTATTTGGTTTTCAAAATATAATTTATTTATAAATATGATAATTATTTCATGATTATTATTCTTTAAATTATGAAACTATGTAATATTTGCAAGAACTATATCTTTCCTAACAAAACACACATTAGAAGATAAGACATTTAACACCCAAAACAATGAAAACAATAAAATATTATTAATTAATGGGAAATAAGATTCTATAAAATAACATATATGATATTATAAATATTAATATGGTTCTATTATAAGTTAATAAAATGTTTAAAACCACTATAAAATAGGTTAATGTATGGTCAACTAAAAGGGATCATATGGTAAAGGATTTCATCTCAATTTTCATTCTATTGAGACTAATTATTTATTAATGAACCAATTTAATTTTGTTTTGTTTTTATAATACCCATTTGAAATGTAATACCGTGAATAATTCATTATTCATGGTATTTTAATTATAAATTTGAATTATCTCATCCAAGGGGATTTGACTTGAAAATTACCAAGTAGTAAAAGTTATTGTGTAATCTCACTTTCTTTTGTGATTGTTAAATTAATATTAAAACAATAAAATTATTGTAATAATTTTTATTTGGAAATTATATTTATCTTAAATATAAATATCAATGTGTAATGGATAATATTATTTCCAAAACATTATACCATTTTTACATATGGTGTTTACTTTGAAATTTATTTGTTCAAATCGGGAAGTTTTGATAAATCCATATCCTTTACTCAACACAAATATTTTATAAGGAAATTTTTTTATGAATTAAATAAATTATTGAACATATGAAGTATTATTTTGATTGGAATGACATGGTTTGGGGAATAGGTAATGTAAGCCTCTTGATGCATTGATAGTCTCACGAGACAAAATTAGTTAGATAAATCCTATGCATTTGTAACTAGTATGTTTTAAGTTGTCTTGTGAATGGTATTGACTATAGTATATTCTAAGACATCTTTTGAATGGTCTTGATTGTAAATATATCATGTTATTAGGAAAAAAGACATCTAATAATTAAGAATTTCCTTCATTAAGATTTCAGTTATTATTATCTATGAGATTTTCACTATGACATTATCTTTGAATACATTTCATTTTCATCTTATTGAATAAATGACATGTATTTTCAGTTATTTAACTTTCCATATTGATTATTCCTAATAAATTTATTTAAATGGAATGTGTTATCAATTAATAAACTTTCATTGATGATTATGATTATTGAATCATGATATATTTTTATATACTGACCCCTTACTAAGTATTTGAGCTCACCCTTACTTTGTTTCCTTTATCAGGAATCCATGAAGTGTACTATGTTTGATATGAAAGGATATGATAGTGGGAATAATTTTATTCTAAAAAACTTTTTCTATTGTAATTTTCTTATTCAAATGAAATATGGGACTCAAGTATGTTGGTAAGTGTATTTCATGGATATATTTTATGGTAATTTAATATATTGATTTTGTGTTTAAATGAATAATATTTCCAAGTTTGGAATGTATCGATTTCTTTTATGATTTATGATAGCAATCAATTAATCTTTGAAAAAGGGATGAAAAGAGAAGTAAAAATGATCTAAAAGACATTCAAGCCACTTTGCTTCACTCATGGTGCGACATCATATTTTTGAAAAGGAAGAGGAGCTGGAGGATGAAGAAACACTATTACATGACGTTTGACTTTATTACACGTTGTGACTTCATCCACTGAGGTCACTTCCACAAGAATACATCATGACATGCATACACACTATGAAATAAGGTTACACATCGTGAGTCCCCAATACATGTCGTGAATAGAGTCAAATATTCAAAGATATGTATGAGATTCATGCGAATTCAATAATAATAGAAGATATAACATATCATGATTACATGAGTTGTAATCCTATTACACATCCTGTAATGCATTGGGAAAGACAAATTGAAGCCTATAAATAGAGCCCTTGGAGACACCATTTGAGGTATTTTGGAGCTCAATGAGGAGACACTGTTTGGGATGCACACCACTGCGAAGTCCTACTTCACCACTTTCAATAGGATTTTTATTTAAATATTTTATACATTCACTCATGGTTAGCATGATTGGGTGATTTATTTGTGCCGTGGAAAGTGTGATGAAATGGGATTGATTGTATGAGGTATTTTATATTTTAAATGAAATTTATGTTGGTATTTTATATTTTCTCTTCAATTCTATCTCTTTCCTGATTTATTCTTGCATGAAAATTATAAGCGGGGTTAATAAAATGGTGTAATTTATTTTTTTCTTTGAGCTTGACCATTGCCTAAGTTGATTCAATTCCATTATTTAATGTGTGATATATGGTTTAGACGAAAACCATGACCATTGGGTTTGTCCTTTCCCTATGTTCAAATATGATTTTGGGTTACCCATCATTTGTAATCTAAAGTACCTAACCCTGAGAAAATGCTAACTTAATATGGAGAGCGTTTTTCATGACCATTGACCTCTCTATGACCCGATTCCAATAGCTATGTTATTATTAATTAATTATTTAATACCTTTTCATTTCATGAACCAAGAATCATTACTACCCAAAACCATTTTTATATTTTACTCTCCCACTTTATAAATCAGTCACATGCTCTCTAACTTAGATTCAATTTATTTATATTAGAAATTAGTTTAGGTTTATTTTATTTAATTAGTATTTTCTCCAACCCAGTCTCTATGGGTTCAACCTCAGACTTGCATATCCTATACTACTCTGTACAATAACAGTTTTTTTAATTTATGTTTTAAATTTCAAAATCTGGTAACCCAATGAGAATTAACGATGCATGAATGGATATCATATGTATCTGGTTCACCAAGACTACTAAACTATTCGATCCTTCGAGATGCGATTCCTTGTATAATATTCCAATTTAATGAAGTACAACACCGGTTCTGAGCTATTGGGGTTAGGGTCACTACACTTGGATATTCATAAGTTTTAGAAAATATAGTTTGAACTTGGTATGATGGATATTTGAATTTACAATTATATGGCATAAATTTGGGGGGAGTTTTCACGTGTTTATATGCAGAAATTTTCAGATTTACTTGAAATCAGTGAAACACAGAATCTATTTTTCAGATTACTATTATTTAATTTATATACATATTTTTTTTATTATATTAATTTTTTAATAATTATTAGACATAATATATGATGTTAAAATATTATATAAACATTTAGTTTTCATAAAAGACTATTTTGTTGAGGGTTTCTCATTATTCTTTACAAACAACTTTTAAAATTATAATCATTGTGTCATGGATCCTTGTCACATGTATTGAAATATACACATTTAAAAAGGGTTTTCATAATGTTTATACTCATTATTATGAAATATAATATGTTAAAAAATAGATCAAGAAACTTTATCATTTCGAAGAGAGGATATTATTTTCTATTAAAACATTATCTTTTTGATAATTTTAAAAAGTGGGATAATTTTATGAAATTATACTTGGTTTTGTAATTAGTAAAAATGGGAGAATTTTTAGTGGAACCTTAAACCACTTTGTGTTTTGATAATTAAAAATATTTTCTTGTTTTATTTCCTTTGAAAGTCTCAATTCTTTAAATTATGTATTTATTAAAGTATTCTTAATCATGATTATATCGTAATATTTCATTTTTTTAGAATATCTATAAAGTTCATTTCTTGATTGGTAATAACATGTACTACAAGTTTCATGTTGATTTTTTAGGATAAATAATTTATTTGGGACCTTTAAATATCATTTAGACATGATTTTTTACTATTCCCACATATCCATTTTACTGTTCACCATGTAGCCAAATGTGAATCCATGTAGCCAAATGTGAATTCACATAACTGATTTTCTAGAATCAGTTACCTTATGTATTGAGAACATAAATCGGTCTAAATAAATCAAATTGAGTGATTATTATGACATTGAATATCTATAAAAAATTTATACATTTCATTTGAATACATAAATATCTTGATCATTCTCTATCATGTTCTAAATATGGTTATAATTCATTGTATATTTTCTGTTTGAGTTCTACAGTTTTCAAAATTAATTTGCTACTATATTTTTATGATAACTTGAGATATATAATTCTGATAGCCTATTCTTATTTTTTTAAATATATTGTAATTATATAAATATAATTTAGTGGTATCTAAATATGATTATACCATTTAGAAGGTTTATTTTAAGTTTTAAATTTCATAAGATAGGTTTTTTAAAAATTTATAGAATCATCTACATGAAGTCGGATACATTAAACGACTATGTGAACTCCCTTAAATGTTTCTCTTATATAGATTCTGTAACGACCCGAATCTGGATCCCCTCTACTGGTGCCCCGTACCTGATTCGCCACATGACCTCAAGCACATTTCCCCAAATTCCAGAGGATGCTGACTAGAAACGAGGGCCTTGGTAAGTTATTGGTGAAACTATGCCCTCATTGGATAAGGTATACAATGTAAGGAAAACAACAGTCAATAGCAGAAGCAGTAACAACATACATAACTGTAACCAAATAGCAGAAGAATAAATATATAGCAATGATGATAATGATTTAGTAGGTAAAAGTATCTAAGGAAAGCAGAAAACACAACAACATGCTGAAATACAACTGAAAACAAGTAATAAAGTAACAACAAAAGAAAAATAGATGAGAAACTCCTCAGCATCGCAAGACTCGGCTCGGTCCCATGCTCTCCAGTTCCAGTGCAATCAAGAACCTGAAGAAGAAGGGTGCTTTCCCTTATCTATACCTTCAACAAAATAGTCTGCTTGGGCCCAAAAGCATGACCCAAACAGGGTGTGAGACAAAGTCCCAATAGGAAACCACCTAAAGATCTGTGCCTAACAGTCAATGAATACATGGCAAGTAAAGTACATGAACAGTAAACATGAAAATACATAGAAGCTCCAATTTACAGTCTAGCGTATAAACTACACAAGTATAAAACAATCAACAAGTAACACAAAGGTAACACCCTGGGTAGTTCTCCCAGCCTAACCCTTATGGTTCAACCTATAAGTACTAGCAACCCCCTGGGAGGCACACACAGTCTCACCCCTCTGGTTCAGCTAGAGAATAGACTCTCTAAGGAAGCACTCACCATCAATCCCCCCTATAGTCTCGTATCATACTAAAGGATCTATGGGGAAGCACTCAATGTCAATTCCCCCTGTGGTCCGCGTCGAGGATCTACAGACTCTCTGGGGAAGCACTCAACATCAATTCCCCTTGTGGTCTCACATCGTAATTAAAGACACTCTGGAGAAGCCCTTCCGTTCATTCTCCCTATGGTCCACTACACTAGGTTCTTGCAACCCTGGGTATAAATAAACATGCATAGCGCGCATGTATCACCCAAGTAAACCTCAAGAACTATTTGGCTACAATTTTAAGGCTCAGCAGAAAAATAGCACAACACTTCCACTATCCTACAACTAGGCATGGGAACTGGAATAATTCCTAACAAGCAAAGCAAGTATAACAACATCCATAGTAAAAAAAACTACTCTATTCAAAAAGGTAAACCTATACTATAAAAGTCAAGCAATCATGCAATTAATCAGGAGAAAAATAAGAAAACACACAATTCTCGTTCAAGGGAATTAGCGAAATTGCACAAAATAATCAAAGACTTTCTACAGAAAGGCACAAACCACCTACCTTGATTCTAGGGGATCGATATACTTGAACCACTGTAACACCCCGAGATTTTATGAGATATATTATTTTTAATTTCTTTGATCTTATATTATACACTACACCAAGATTAGCATATACTATACTCAACACCTCATTTTCTTGCAGTATATGCAACACTATTCTTGGCTTCCATTACATGCAATCATGACATACCTCGATAGCGTGTGTAGTACGCAATACCAGTTTTCACTAAACAACGATATATTGGTATAATATTATTATGGACTAGCTGTTATTAATATTATTAACTATATTTTGAATTTTATAACGTTATTATTCATCTTACACATTTTCTAGAATATGGTATGAGAACAAAATAAATTTTTCGTGTAAAATATGTATTTTTCAAAAATTGCAGTTTTCCCGCCTTTTGATGGCGCACCCACCTTAAATATTGTTTTTGACATGTATATAAGTACAATTTGACAAAATAAAATTCTTCTTTGGAATCAGGATATAAAAATTTACTTTGGATAAAATTTTCATATTATTCTGATAACTTTCATATTTTAATGAATAGTAAAAACACGCTATATTTTAATTAATTTTTTTTTCATCGCAATAATTTATATTGTTAGATTATCTTATTAATTGGTTTTAAATTGTAATTAAAATATATTTTTACCATTTAATCCAATGTTGTTCATTGGAATTAATTTCACTTTGAAATTGGATATAAAAAAGTATCAATCTTTTGATAGTTTTTGTTTCTTAAAAACACGCTATTTGTTTTGATAATGGGAATTAATTTTAAAATTAATTAATGCCACTTTTATGTTTTGAATTTTTCAAAATAGACATCAATTTTTAATTCAGAATATCAAATAATTCTTAGGCTGAATTTTTGGTATTTTTCTGAAAAACTTCAATCTTCGATGAATAGTGAAACCACTTAGTGGTTGTTAAAAAAAACTGACTTTTTCATTTAAATGAAATTTTACCACTTCTATGAATAGAATTTCAAAAATCCGAGAGACATGTTTAATATCAAGGACAAAAATGTGGTTCAATGAGATGAAAATAATTTTTGGTGAATAGTAACTTTTTACTTTTTTTACCACGGTTAAAAGTAAATAGGGTAATTAAGGGTAAAAATGATATTATTATTACTCTAACACATGTCCTAATTCTATTGGATAAGTTTAATTCGACTGAAAAAAACCTTAGGAATAAAATTTGACCATTCAGTCCCACTTGGATTAGATTATGACATTTAATATTATTTTATTTAAAGAACAGCTAAAATAGTTAAAATCAAAGTTTAATAACTAAAACATTTTTAATATAGGGTTATACAAAAGATAAATTCTAATATAAATATTAATTAGAAATATAAAAATATTTCCTACATAATGGTATTTTATTTGTAATTTTTAGACATGAAATAATTTAATTTATTTATAACACAATGATGATGGAGTAATTATCTCATTAATGAAATATTGACATAATTGATGTTATAATTACCCAAATAAATGTAATTTGAGACTTTTTATGAATTAAACTAATTTTTTAGGTTAATATGACATGTTAGTATTTATTTAATAAATTTTTTTCGAACTAATCGTTCTGTTATGATTTTCACAAAAATCAATTACCAAATAGTGTCAAAATTGACATAAAATAGTTTTTAAAACAAATATTATATTATTAATTGTTATTTTATTCCTAAAAATATAAGGTTCATCCAAATGACTCATATAAGGTTATATATATTAATAATAAACAACTTGGGGTTCGTTTGTCTTGTTATAGTAAGTTTATTAACCATATAGTGTAAGAAAACAAGAAGACACTTTAAACGTAAAATTATTTAACTTTAGTTAAATCTAAATGATAAGGTTAAAATAGAATCATAAACCTGTATAAATTCTATTTCATGAGAGTATTTCAACCCATCCCCACCTTATTATCGAAATAAATCAATTTAGAGATATTAAAAACCGAATATGACTTTATAATAAAATAATATTTTAAGTTTTCCTAAGGTTCCCCTCTCCTCCCTTATAAAAGGGCACCTCCTCCCTACCTTCCTCACACCACTTTGAGACTTCAATATCGGACAAACCCTGCCAATTTCTCTTCTTCACTTCCCTAGAAACATCCTATAGGTCTTGTTATTCTTAAAAGACCTTCGTTAGTGCCCTAAGAGGAGGTTAAGAAGAGGTACTTCAAAGAAGAGGTAATGTCCATTACCGATTCTTTCAACTTTATTTCTTATTCAACTTATTCTTCTTTAGTTTTTTCATTATAAAGTAATGAAATTAGTATAAATCATATACTAATATGCTATTATAAGTATGAAACAACCCTATTTCACCATCTATCCATCCTATGGAAAATGAAATCACCGCGCGTGTGTACGTACGGAATACCATCTCCATGCCGTGGTGTAATCTGTTTTCGACCAGCACCTTACTTGGATGGGTATAATGGTTTAAGTAAATAACTATATATGATTATTTTAAAGTTATATTGATTTTGAAATATTATACACACACTTCAATACAATTCCACGATCATGGGAATGATATCATCGCTCGTGCATACGTACGGACTACCATCTCCACGACGCGATGAGATTCATTCTCCATGATTACCATTCATGAATGATTATAAAGTATATATAATAAGTAGTCATTAAATATATTACATAATATTGATACTGGATTTATGCATATATATATATATATATATGTATTTCATCTACTTAATTCCATTCAATTCAATAAGGAAACGAAAACAGCGTTCATGCGTACGTACGACCTACTGTCTCCATGAACGGTGTATTTCATTCCATCTATCGATCTATAATATATATATGTATATGATGAATATATATTAAAAATAAATAATGTTTTACATTTTGGAATTAAGTAAATCAGGATAAGTAATAATATCAAGAACAACATGTCCAAACATGTACGATAAATAAGACGATTTTACCCAAAACGCTGCTTTAACATGGAACTTACAAAAGAACGGGTAATATAAAGTTATAAGTGAACCATATATGATATCATAACAATTAATATGATTCTATAATAATTCAATGACATTATTTAAATCATTATACAAGAGGTTCAGATACGTACGAAGCATATCAGACCTAAGGTAAGGGATAATGTTTCAATCTCAATTGTTTTCTATCCGAGATTGCTTATATGTAAGTATTTACTGGGGTTATATTTATCATCCATGTATCAATTTTTAAAAAATGGTTTCATGTATATTTAAAGTCCTTTTTACCAAATTTTGACTTTTACTATATGATATTTAATGAATCTTTCTTTTACAATGTACTTTTTGACTTTTCCGACAAAACTACGAGAAGAATGTTATTTTTAACTTATACGTCATGAAAAGATTTTTATGGTTTTATAAAGCCTTATTTTTATGAAGATTCCTCCAAAATATTTCATGACTATTTTCAACAAAATCCTTTTCTTTTAAAAATTACTGACATTTTGTGAAAAGAAAATGATTTTAAAGAAGAAAGGATATTTTCCTGAAGAATTCATTTCAAGTGTTTTATCAAAACCAATTTTCATCTAAGATGACATTATTTCATATGTGTATGTTTCAAGTATAATGTCTCCATTATTTACATGGTTTGATTCTTCTTATGATTAAATGATATCCATTTTTTTATATGTATTATGTTATGATGCCATGATGTTTAAGAATCCCATTCTATTACATGGGTTATGCTATGATGTATGATTTATGATTTTGTGGCACATGAAAGAATGATTTAATTATGAGATGGGTGGGACCTATATCTCCCTCAAATGCATTGGGTAAAGATTTATATCTCTTTATATAGACATGGATGGAATGGTAAGTTAATCCGGTTCAGTAATACAGGACTTGAACGAGGAGTGAACTCGATTCAGAAAGGGACTTTGTCCACTAAGATGGTCTTGGCAGCAATGCCTTGGATACTATGGAAATCATATGATGTGATTAATGTTGTTTCCATAATTAAAAGTTTTATTTATAAGCTATTTTATCATGATTGATGTTCTATTTTGAACTATGCCTTACGTACTGCCATGTTTTATGTCATTGCTCAAGATTTCGATGTTTAAACATTATGTTCATGTTTTTATGTTCAAATGTATATGGTTTGTTTTATTTTATCCATGATTATCCTTACTGAGCATTTGAGCTCACCCATTTTATGTTTTCTTTTCTCCAGGATATAAAGAAAGGTTTTAGTTAAGAAAAAAAAGGTGAATATCTTTATGGGAGATGTTGAAGATCTTTCACCACAATTAAAAGATTATGTTCCATGTTTCCAAAGACACTAAACTATTACGGTTCTTGTGTGTCTGTTTTTGTTATGTATTAAGTATTCCACAAAAGTAATGTAATGTCTATGTACGTCAAGCTTCGGGTCTCTACAGTTGGTATCAAAGGAAAGGTTTAGTTAACCTTTGGAAACTACGATGCGAAAACTTTAGTGAAATCCCTAGAGATATTTCTTAGGTATGTCTAGAGATGTCCCTAAGGTTAAGTATACCTATAGATTATAGTCCTAGAATTGAACTAACGATCTTAGAATTAAACCTAAGATGTTAGATATTGAAGGTACCCCCCCTTTATTATGTTGTTTTCCCTAGCATGGTATTTGCCTCTCACACTATTATTTTTGGGTTTTAGACGATGGCTGGAACCCGAAGGAAACGTGTTGATCAATGTAATGGACAATGCAATGATTATCCTCCTAAACAAACCAATGTCATGGGAGATGGAGTGAAAAATATTATTTCTATACTTACACAAGCTATAAATCATTCTGGACTTCAAAATGAGCCGAGAAAGGAGAAACATTCTGTGGAATCCTTCATGAGGCAGCGTCCACCTTCATTCAGTGGGTCTTCTGATCCCTTAGTGGATGAACAATGGATCAGTACCACTAAAAAGATATTTTCAGTTGTACAATGTTCCGAGCATGATAAAGTCATCTTAGCAGTATATCGTTTGGAAGGTGATGATGATAAATGGTGGAATCTTATCACAAATATGAGGCAAATAGATGAAATTGAGTCCATGGAATGGGACGAGTTCAAGAACTTGTTTTTCATTAAGTACTTCCCTCGTATTCTTCGAACAAAGATGGAAAAAAGTTTCTTGATCTTAAGCAGAAGGATGATGAATCTGTTGTTATATACAAAGCGAATTTTACAAGACTTTCAAGGTATGCATCTATCTTTATCATTCAACCTGAAAGTAAAGTTGATCGATTTTTTAGTGGCTTAAAACCAAGTCTTAGAAGGGAATTATCTATAAGAGACTTCAGTAGCTATGAAGAAATTGTGCGTTGTTCTATCAAGGTAGAATTGGAAGTTAGTGTAACATATCCATCTCATGGTTTTGACGAGAAACGAAAGATGGAGTTCAAGGAGAAATCTCAGAACAATGGTGAAAAGAAGATGAATGTTTCTTTATGCTCAAAGTGTGGAAAGAAGCATGGTGGAGATTGCCTAAAAGGTACTAAAAATGTTTTAAGTGTGGAAAAGAAGGTCATCGAGCAGTTTATTTTCGAAGTAATGGGAAATAGGTTGCTAATGATTTTAATAGAGAAAAGACTACAGAGAACTCTCCACCAACACTTCAATGCTTCAAGTGCAAGGAAATGGTGCATTATGCTAATAAATTCCATAATCCACGTGTTAATGATGATCAACGTGAGAAACCTCTTAAGGAAAATGATAAAGGGAAGTCTCATGCGATCACTATTTGTGATGTTGAGTATGAAAATGATGTTGTGTAATGATTAATTGTTTATGTAATGGGATTTCAAAATAGTATCATGGAATCTCATTTATGGTATTGTAGAATTTTGGAATATCTATGTATTGGTTTTCAATAATTATATGGTACTGGTAACCATGAAATAGTGATTTAAATATTTTTGAAAATTAGATTAAATGCGCATAATGAAGGGATAAAGAGAAAATAATATGATAGTAATCATGAGCTCATGACTAAAATAAGGACAAAGTGATATCATGGTTTGAGTATATAGAAATTTTGGGATATTGGTATGTGGAAAGAGTTAACTTTTGACAGCATTCATGTTTTCACAAAGGTTAAATGGGTATTCTTTTTTTAAGAGAATACATGATTAAGGTATTCATATGATTGGAATGTGATCAACAAGAAATATCGGGGATAAATGATGGTATTCACATGCTCAGTAGATGACATTTCTAGTAATTGTTTTCTTTATACTATAATCTTGGACAGAAGTATTTTGGATAAGCCTAAAGATTTGAAATGTATTATTTTGAACATAAGTTAGTTTAAGTCTAGAACTATTTTCGACGTTATTGATGGAATGTTATAATGATGTAATTTTAGAAAAAGGACAACCTACAGGATGGGTAAGAACCCATCGCGTCGGACAAGGCTGTGGGAATCGAACCCACAACCGAAGTGCGACTGGCCTTTATCTCATACCACTGGCCTACAAGAAGTCCCTGGTTAGTATAAACTAGTTTTATTTTATTAAGCGGTATGATATATGAAGTATAAGTTCATTTTTGGAATCGTATATGATTAACCTCACCATAAATAGACTTATGTATATTTGATAACTTTTGCTAACCTTTTGTTTGAAACAGATGGAATGACCCATCATTTTATCACATGATCTGATAACACTTCACGAATGACAAATTCAACTTCATTTCTTTAAGATATGAAGTGAAAATTGTCCGAGGAACGACCACCGGTGAGACTCTACCAAAATCAAGAACGTATTTCTCATAATTCCCATTTCTTTAACTTTAGGGAAATGATCTTGAAAACCAAATTTTTTTTCCTGGTGCCCTTATATCTGATGAATAATATGGTACCTTAGATCATCAAAAATATATGGCTTTGTGATTGTTTTCTTTTTCATAGCCATGTTCTCTACCACTCGCCATCAGAAATTAATGGTTAGATTTTTCTTCCGTATTCATATTTTCACCTATGTTCTTCTATATGGAAACCCAGTGATGAGTTACTTTGGGTAATTGTTAAATTTCCAACTTTAGTATTTAAAATTAAGTTTCAGTATTCCTTTTTACGATGTGGGTTTCTATGAATAGTAAACGATTTATAACCCCGACGAATTTCGAGGACGAAATTCATTTTAAGGGGGGTAGAATGTAACACCCCGAGATTTTATGAGATATATTATTTATAATTTCTTTGATATTCTATTATACACTACACCAAGATTAGCTTGTACTATACGCAACACCTCATTAGCTTGCAGTATATGCAACACTATTCTTGGCTTGCATTACACGCAATCGCGACCAACCTCGATAGCGTGTGTAGTACACAATACTGGGTTTCACTAAACAACAATATATTGTTATAATATTATTATGGACTAGAAGTTATGAATAGTATTAAATAAATTTTGAATTTTATAATGTTATTATTCATCTTACACATTTTCTAGAATATGGTATGAGAACAAAATAAATATTTTGTGTAAAATGTGTATTTTTAAAAAATTGCAGTTTTCCCGCCTTTTGATGGCGCACCCACCTTAAATCTTGTTTTTGACATGTCTATAAGTTCAATTTGATAAAATAAAATTCTTCTTTGGAATAAGGATATAAAAATTTACTTTGGATAAAATTTTCATATTATTCTGATAACTTTCATATTTAAATGAATAGTAAAAACACGCTATATTTTAATTAAAAACTATTTTTTTCATTGCAATAATTTATATGGTTAGATTATATTTTTAATTGGTTTTAAAGTTTAATTATAATATATTTTTACCATTTAATCCAATGTTGTTCATTGGAATTAATTTCACTTTGAAATTGGATATAAACAAGTATCAATCTTTTGATAGTTTTTGTTTCTTAAAAACACGCTATTTGTTTTGATAATGGGAATTAATTTTAATATTATTTAATGCCACTTCTATGTTTTGAATTTGTCAAAATAGAAATAAATTTTGAATTCGGAATATCAAATAACGCTTAGGCTGAATTTTTGGTATTTTTCTGAAAAACTTCAATTTTCGATGAATAGTGAAACCACTTAGTGGTTGTTAAAAAAACTGGCTTTTTCATTTAAATGGAATTTTACCACTTCTGTGAATTGAATTTCAAAAATCCGAGAGACACGATTAATATCAAGGACTAAAATGTGGTTCAATGATATGAAAATAATTTTTGGTGAATAGTAACTTTTTACTTTTTTTACCACGGTTAAAAGTAAATAGGGTAATTAAGGGTAAAAATGATATTATTATTACCCTAAAACATGTCCTAATTCTATTGGATAATTGTAATTAGACCAAAAAAAACCTTATGAATAAAATATGACCATTTAGGCCCACTTGGAGTAGATTAGGACGTTTAATATTATTTTATTTAAAAATAGTTAAAATAGTTAAAATCAAAGTTTAATAATTAAAAAAATTTTAATATAGGGTTATACATCAGATAAATTCGACTATAAATATTAATTAGAAAGCTAAAAATATTTACTATATAATGGTATTTTAATTATAATTTTTAGACATTAAATAATTTAATTTATTTATGACACAATGATGATGAAGTAATTATCTCATTAATGAAATATTGACATAATTGATGTTAGAAATACCCAAATAAATGTAATTTAAGACTTTTTGTAAATTCCACTAATTTTATAGGTTAATATGACATGTTAGTATTGATTTAATTAACTTTATTCGAACTAATAATTCTGTTATGATTTTCACAAAAATCAATTACCAAATAGTTTCAAAATTGACATAAAATAGTTTTTAAAAAAACTATTATATTATTAATTGTTATTTTGTTCCTAAAAATCTAAGGTTCATCCAAATGACTTAGATAAGGTTATATATATTAATAATAAACAACTTGGGGTTCGTTTGTCTTGTTATAGTAAGTTTATTAACCTTATAGTGTAAGAAAACAAGAAGACACGGTAAAAGTAAAATTATTTAACTTAAAGTTAAATCTAAATGATAAGGTTAAAATAGAAACCTAAACTTGTCTAAATTATATTGTATGAGATGATTTCGACCCATCACCACCTTATCTTTTAAATAAATAAATTTTTATCTATTAAAAACTGAATATGACTTTATAATAAAATAATATTTAGTTTTCATAAGGTGCCCCTCTCCTCCCTTATAAAAGGGCACCTCCTCCCTCTCTTCCTCACACAACTTTGAGATGTCATGCTCGGCCAAACCCTGCCAATTTCTCTTCTCCACTTCCCTAGAAACATCCTAGAGGTCCTGATCGTCTTAAAAGACAATATTTAGTGCCCTAAGAGGAGGTTAAGAAGAGGCGCTTCAAAGAAGAGGTAATGTCCGTTACCGATTCTTTCAACTTTATTTATTCTTCTACTTATTATTATTTAGTTGTTTCATTATGAATTAATAACATCAGTATCACTAATATATGGATATGTTATTATAAGTATGAAACAACCCTATTTCACCATCTATCCATCCTATGAAAAACGAAATCATCGTGCGTGCGTACGTACGGAATACCGTCTCCACGCCGTGGTGTAATCTGTTTTTGATCACCACCTTACTTGGATGGGTATAATGGTGTAAGTAAAAAACTATATATGATTATTTTAAAGTTTTATTGATTCTGAAATATTATACATACACTTCAATACAATTCCATGATCATGGGAATGATATCATCGCTCATGCGTACGTACGGACTACCGTCTCCACAACGCGATGAGATTCGTTCTCCATGTTAACCATTCATGAATGATTATAAAGTATATATAATAAGTAATAATGAAATATATTACATAATAATGATACTGGATTTATTCATATATATATATATATGTATGTCATCTACTTAATTCCATTCAATTCAATAAGTAAACGAAAACAACGTTCATGCGTACGTACGACCTACCGTCTCCATAAACGGTGTATTTCATTCCATTTATCGATATATCATATATATATGTATATGCGGAATATATATTACATATAAATGATGTTTTAAATTCTGGAATTAAGTAAATCAGGATATAAGTAATAATATCAATAACAACATGTCCAAACATGTATGATAAACAAAACGATTTTACCCAAAACACTGATTTAACATGGAACTTACAAAAAAACGGGTAATATAAAGTTATAAGTGAACCATATATGATATCATAACAATTAATGTGATTATTTAATAAGTCAATGACATTATTTAAATCATTATAGAGGAGGTTCGGATACGTACGAAGCATATCATACCTAAGGTAAGGGATAATGTTGCAATCTCAATTGTTTTCTATCTGAGATTGCTTATAGGTAAGTATTTACTAGGGTTATATTTATCATCCATGTACCAATTTTATAAAAATGGTTTCATGTATATTTAAAGTCGTTTTTACCAATTTTTGACCATTACTATATGGTATGTATGGAATATTTCTTTTACGAGTTACTTTTAGACTTTTCCGACAAAAGTACGAGAAGAATGTTATTTTTAACTTATACGTCATGAAAGGATTTTTATGGTTTTATAAAGCCTTATTTTCATGAAGCTTCCTCCAAAATATTTCATGACTATTTTCAACAAAATCTTTTTCTTTTAAAAATGCATGACATTTTTTGAAAAAAAAAATGATTTTAAAAAATAAAGGATATTTTCCTCAAGAATTAATTTCAAGTGTTTTATCAAAAGCATTTTTCATCTAAGATGAAATTATTTCATATGTGTATGTTTCAAGTATAATGTCTCCATTATTTACATGGTTTGATTCTTCTTATGATGAAATGATATCCATTTTTTTATATGGATTATGTTATGATGGCATCATGTTTATGAATCTCATTCTATTACATGGGTTATACTATGATGTATGATTTATGATTTTGTGGCACACACAAGAATGATTTCATTATGAGATGGGTGGGACCTATATCCCCCTAAAATGCATTTGGTAAAGATTTATATCTCATGAGATAGACATGGCTGGAACGGTAAGTTAATCTGGTTCAGTAATACAGGACTTGAATGAGGAGTGAACTCGATTCAGAAAGGGACTTTGTCCACTAAGATGGTCTTGGCAGCAATTCCTTGGCTACTATGGAAATCATAACATGTGCTTAATGTTTTGCCACAATTACAAGTTTCATTTACAAGCTATTTTATCATGATTGATGTTCTATTTTGATCTATTCCTTACGTACTTCCATGTTTTATGTCATTGCTCAAGATTTCTATGTTTAAACATTATGTTCATGTTTTTATGTTAAAATGTATATGGTTTGTTTTATTTTCTCCATCCTTTCCCTTACTGAGAATTTGAGCTCACCCTTTTATGTTTTCTTTTCCCCAGGATATAAATAAAGGTTTTAGTTAATAAAAAAAGGGGAAGATCTTTATGGGAGATGTTGAAGATCTTTCACCACGATTAGAAGATTATGTTCCAAGTTTCCAAAGACACTAAACTATTACTGTCCTTGTGTGTCTTTTTTTGTTATGTATTAATTATTCCACAAAAGTAATGTAATGTCTATGTATGTCAAGCTTTGGGTTTCTACAACCACGATGCCTGATTATCCTCAGAATGACATAGATCTATCAAAACACACAAAATGCTGAACCCACAATAACTTGAAAATGAAGAGGAACCATGGAACAAGGCTAAATCAGAAGAGAGAGCTTACCGATGCAATCCCAACGCAATCCAAGGTGGCTGGAACGGAAATCGGATGGAGGCACGGGGGCTCGGGAAAGATTTTCGGCCGTATGAGTCGCTCTCGGATAAAGATCCTAAAGAAGAAGCAAGTTATGTCCATCAGGTGCGACCCCGATGCGTTGAGTGAAAAAAAAGAAAATACACGGCGTGTACTTCGTGAGTACACGACGTGTACTCCAGTTTTCCATACTATTCTTTAACCGACCTCCACCTCACCCCTACACACCATGTGTGTGGCCCGGACACAGCCATCACACGTCTTCGAGTGGGAAAAGAGTACACGACATGTAATTCGAAAATTTACAGAAACTCCATTTTTCTTAAAAACTCCAGAAAAAGGAAAGACGTACCTGAAATAAAGATCCAGGTTCTTAAAAACTTCCCCCCCTTAAAGAAATTCATCTCTGAATTTCCCTAGCGAGTCATAGAAGAAGAAACCCCGAACAACTCCGGCCACTGCGATCGTACATCGACCTCCCTCTCCTAGGTCTCGTCCTATACTCGCCCATGCTGCCATAACACCTGTACAAGAGGGACAGACTGCCCACAGAGAACCTTCCTACTGCGATCGACAATCCGGATGGGATGCTCCTCAGACGATGTATCCGCTTCGAGCTCAACCTCCTCGGGCGGAAGGACATGGGATGGGTCTGGAAAAGTAACGTTGGAGTTGAGAGACGTGGAAGACGTCGTTCATGGCCCAATACCTCTGGGGTAGCTGCAACTGATAGGCAACTGGCCCAACTCTCTCTAAAACCTCAAACAACCCGACATACCACGGTGAAAGCTTACCCTGCCTCCGAATCCTCTTGTGTCCCATCCTCGGTGTGACATACTGGAAAACCTAATCCCCGACCTTGAACTGCAGAGGTCGTCTCTGCTGATCAGCATAAGACTTCTGCTGAGACTGTGTTGTAACCATCCTCTTCTGAATCAGCTCTATCTGCTCTGAAGTCTCCTGAATAAGACGAGGTCCCAGCAAGGCTGCCTATCCTACCTCCAGCCAATATAAGGGTAATCAGCATGGCCTACCGTACAAAGCCCCATATGTTTCCATCTGAATGGTTGCCTGGAAACTATTGTTGTAGGCAAACTCCACAAGAGGGATATTATTCTCCCAAGAACTGCCAAAGTCTAGGATGCAAGCCCGGAGCATATCCCCAAACACCTAGATCGTGCTCTCGGATTGGACATCAGTTTGGGGATGGTATGCTGTACTCAAAAATACTTGTATAACCAAGGCCTTCTGAAGTCCCTGCCAGAACTGAGAAGTAAAGCACACATCTCTATCTGAAATAATGGAGTGTGGAACTCCATGTAGACGAACGATCTCTCTGATGTAAATTCGTCCCAGATCATCGGCACTGAATGTCTCCTTGATCGGAAAGAAGTGAGCAACCTTTGTGAGCCTATCGATGACAACCAAAACAACATCGTTTCCTCGAGGCGACCTCGGAAATCCAGTCATGAAGTCCATTGCAACATCGTTCCACTTCCTCTCTGGAATGGGTAACTACTATAAAATTCCTGCTGGTCGCTGATGCTCCGCCTTCACCTGCTGACAAGTAGAACACCTCAAGACGAAACCAGAAACATCCTTCTTCATACCTGGCCACCAGTACTGGCAATGAAGATCCCGATACATCTTTGTGATGTCAGGATGAACTGCCCAAACAAAGGAATGAAAATCCAGCATCATCTCCTCGCGTATGTCTGCTGGCACCCATACACATCCCTAGAAATGTAATATCTCATCCTCTCCCACTGTCCATCCAGGAAAAGGGTCCTCTCCTGACACACTCTCCCGCAGGACTAAGCCTTCTGAGTCTGATAGATGCCTCATCCGTACCCGATCAAGTAGTGTAGAGGTAACAACTACAGAAGATAGGAATGTCTGTCCCTATCTATCTTGCACCTCCAGATGCATCTTAGAGAATAGAGCCAGAAGCTGACACTCACTACTGGCCTCCTAAACTTCATGAATCTGAGTTCTCCTGCTCAACACATCTTCCACTACGTTACCCTTTCCCGGCGTATAGGCAAACTCGAAATCAAAAGACTGAAGATACTTGACCCACCTGCGCTGCCTCAGATTTGGATCACACTGAGTGAAGATTTACTTGAGACTCTTATGGTCGGTGAAGACCACAAAGTTCTCTCACAGAAGATAGTGTCTCCAACAACATAAGGCATAAACAGCAGCTGCCAACTCCAGATCATGCGTCGGGTAGTTCCTCTCATGTGGCCTCAACTGCTGAGACCCATACGCAATGACTCCATCTCCTTGCATAAGCATAACCCCTAGCCCGATACCTGACGCATCACAATAAACGGTGTAGCTCTTGCTTGGATATAGTAAGACTAGTATCAGTGCCGACGTCAACCTTCCCTTCAGCTCTTGAAAGGCTGACTCACAAGAATCTGACCATAAGAATTTCTCCCCCTTCTTGGTCAGACCTATCAATGGTGCTGCTAGGCGTAAGAAGTCCTGAATGAAGCGTCTGTAGTATCCATCCAGCCCTAGGAAACTCCGTACCTCAAAAACGTTTTTTGGATGCACCCAAGAGACTAAAACTCTCACTTTCTCTAGGTCTACAGATACTCCTGCCTTTGAGATGACATGACCCAAGAAGTGAATCTGTTCCATCCAAAAGTGGAACTTCGAGAGTTTAGAATAAATCCAATGCTCTCTCAGTGTACTCAGAACGATCTCAAGATGTATGGCATGGTCATATCGAGTGTGAGAGTACACCAAGATATCGTCCATGAAGACCATGGCGAAGGAGTCCAAGTAAGGATGGAACACTCAGTTCATCAGTTCCATGAAAACTGCAGGCGCATTTGTGAGACCGAATGACATGAATGTATACTCGTATAGACCATACCTAATCCTGAAGGCTGTCAGAGGTATATCTGATGGTCTAACGAGCAACTAATGATAACCATACCACAAGTAGATCTTAGAGAACACCAGGGCTCCTTGAAGATGATCAAAGAGTTCATCGATCCTCGGTAAGGGATATTGGTTCTTGACCATCAACTAGTTTAGCTTCCGATAATCCACACAAAGCCGCAGGGTACCGTCTACCTTCTTCGCAAACAAGACAGGAGAACCCCAAAGATAAGTACTGGGTTAGATGAAACCCTTTTCCTGCAACTCCTCCAACTGCTTCTTGAGCTCCTGCAACTCAGGTGTATCCATCCTATAAGGAGGAATGGACCCCGGTGCTGCTCCTGGCACGAGCTCAATAGAAAAGTCTACCTCACGCTCTGGAGGAAAACCCGAAAAGTCCTCTGGAAAGACGTCCCTGAAACGATCTACCACTGGAGGAAAGTCTAACTGCAAAGTCCCCTGATCATCCAGATAATGACTAGCAATCTGGATTGTCACCCTTCCCAGCCCATGATTCTCGAGTCCTGCTCGACTCGCCTGAACATCACATTCACCTCTATGAAGAAAAGACTCACCCTCAGGTGAAACAAAACTCACTATGTGGCGATAAGAGCTGATGACTGCCAGGAAGGGAACCAACCAGTCCATCCCGAGGATGACATCATAGCCTGTCATCTCTAGGACATAGAGATCCCATAATAAACGATACCCTGCAACCTTGAGAGGGCACTCTCTACACTGGCGTACACTAGATGTCATCGTCCCCAAAGGTGTGTCTAGTGTCAACGAGTCGGAAGAAGAAAAGACACAGAGCCCAAGGATTTACACAACAACAACAGAGATAAATCTATGAATGGATCCAGTATCGAAAAGAGTTGAAGATAAATTTGAGGCTATTAAAATCGTACCTCGAACTGTAGAAGGTCTGGGATCCTTCTCCTGATAGGTCTGCTCTACTGAAAAATTCTAGCCTGCCCCACGGCCCTGTGACCCTGCGTGCCCACTCTGAGTTGAACCTCCCTATTGGTGCTGAATAACTGGTGACTAACTGCCACAAACCCGACCTCCTCCTCGGCCCAAACGGCCTAAAGAACTCCAGTTACTCGACTAGTGATAAACTGGTGGTGCCGCTCCTAAACGAGCAGTCATGGAAGAACCTCAGTCACCATCAACTGGTGAGAAAACCTGGCAGAAACGCTGAAGGTGACCCATCTTGCCGCAAGACCGGCACTCCACTGGGTCTCTCTGGTATAGCGGCGTCATGTGCCCTGCCCTTCCACATTGGTAGCATACGACCTGGCTACTTGAAGATGTATCTCGCCTCCTCAGGTCACCGCGCGTAGGCTCCCTATGGTGCTTCCTACTGTCAACTGGAGGAACACTAGCTCTGGAAGCATAACCACCCCGGCTCGCAGTTCCGAAGTCTCTCAGATTGCGCTCTGTAATCAGTGCCTAGTTGATGATAGAAGTGATGGAAGTCAACTGGAAGATATTCACCTCTGAGCGGATCTCCTGCCTGATACCATCCTCAAACTTCCTTTCCAATAACACCCCAATTCCATCTCAGAGGTGTGTGAGATGCTGCAACTCAGTGAAACGAGAGGAATACTCCATGATAGAAATAGCACCCTACTCTAGACTCATGAACTCCCGGGCTCAATCGGCCCTTAGGTTCTCCGGGTAGAAGTAGTCGTAGAAAACATGCTGGAACTCATCCCAAGCCATAAGCTGCTGATGACCCGCCTGTGAGATCACGTCCCACCACGTCTTGGCGGAGTCTCAGAGCATGTAGGTAGCGTACTTGAGCCGGCTCTCTGGAGACGTCTACAGATGCTCGAAGATAGTCACCATGGCTTCCAGCCATGACTCTGCAGCCTGTGGTCCTCCTTCCCCCGAGAAAGTAGGAGGCTGCTGCTACTGGAAAACCATCGTCAAGTCTGCCATAGTCATGGAAGGAGGCAGTGCTCTCTAAAAGGTCTGGATCATCCTCATAAATCCTTCCTGAAACTGCACATCAGCGCCTGTAATGGGTATAACTGCTGGTGCCAAGGCTGGCACAACAAGAGGATCTACAGGAGGTCCCTGATCGGCCATATCTGGTGTCTGATCACCATCTGGAAACTGACGAACAACCGGAGGACGTCTCGGAGGCATAGTTCTGAAAGATCAAAAACACACCTTAGATTAGAATTAACAAGGACTGAGAACACAAGAGTACAAAACGGGAACATGGGAAGGAAAACACCCAAGTTTACAAAACACGACTACAAGGCATGTATAAAAACTACACGAAATGTCTTCATAAGCCACTGACATGGGCATGTAACCCTACCCTACAGGTCGTGTAACACCTCAAACTACACGGCGTGTTGACCCCACACACGGCATGTACTTGAAAACTATTCCCCTATCCGAGTCTCTTTACACAGCTAAACCACACAGTCTGACTTAACCCGAGACTACACGACGTGTTCTGAACAAACACGTCATGTACTAGACAAGGCTTCAACAACCCGTGTTGTTAAATACACAGACGTATACACGGATGATCCTTACACGACGTGATCCGAACAAACACGACATGTATAGATGAAGGTGACACTGTCCCGTGTTGTTCGTGACACAGCCGGGTACCTGAACAAGATTACACGACATGTTTAGAAAACAACACGGCGTGTATAAAATAAGGTAACGCTGACCCGTATTGGTCGTGACACGGCCGGGTACCTGGAAAGGACTACATGACCTGTTCCTTTATAACACGACGTGTTCTACTCGAGCTTCCCCAACCGTGTTGTTAGTGACATGGCCGGGTAGACGGCTCTGAACTACATGGCGTGTACCTACCGTACACGGCGTGTTCCTAAAGGCATTTCTATAATAGCGTGTCCCTTCTCACATGGTCAGTGACATGGTCTAAAAACTACACGATGTGTAGTCAAAAAGTACACGCTGTGTATTCTGGGTTTTTCTGGGCAGTAGCTCAGAAACTGCACAGAAGCCCAGAAAACATGGAAAAAAAGGCAAAGAGGTGCCAATTTCCGATTCGTGAGGGCCCATACTCCCCGCGAATCAAAGCTTGGCATCTCCTACAGTCCTAGACAAGAGAAAACAGGATCATGATCCACCAATTTCCTATTTAAGAGGGCCCATAACACCTCCAAAATCAAAATTTGGCGTTCATTTAAGCAAAGTAGGAAACAAACAATCCTCTAACAAGGCAAAAAAGATTCCATCAAGCATCTATCACAATAGCATGCATAATCTACACAAAGTCTATTACAACATCATGCAATTTATAATGCACCCTATATGGCTTGGAAAGAATGCATGGAATGTTATTTCTACAAGTGCCTACATGATGCATGAGATGGCATACCCTCATCTCATCGGGTTGTGACAGAAATAGAACCGAAATCGTCAAGAAAATAACAACACAAAACATGTGAATCACTCTAGGTGAAATCATATCAACCGTGAAATCTCAAAACAAGTAAATTGCAATTAACGAGGTAGTATGGCTTTTCCCTGTACACGAGTTAGCTACTTTTGAGAATAGATTAATACCGAGTACCGAATCTATCCTATTCCTGGATAAAGTCTCCAAACAGTAAATCAAGAGAAAAGAACCCCTCTGATACCACTTTTAACGACCCGAATCCGGATCCCCTCCACTGGTGCCCCGTACCCGGTTCGCCACATGACCTCAAGCGCATTTCCCCAAACGCCAGAGGCTTCCAACTAGCAGCGAGGGCCTTGGTAAGTTATTGGGGAAACTATGCCCTCATTTGGTAAGGTATACAAGGTAAGGAAAACAAAAGTCAATAGCGGAAGTAGTAACGACATACATAACTGTAACCAAACAGCGAAAGAATAAATATATAGAAATGATGATAATGATGTAGTAGGTACAAGTATTTAAGGAAAGAAGTAAATACAACAATGTGCTGAAATAAAACTGAACACAATTACTAAAGTAACATAAAAAAAACAGATGAGAAACTCCTCATCATCGCAAGCCTCGGCTCGGTCCCATGCTCTCCAGCTCCAGTGAAATCAAGAACCTGAAGTAGAAGGGCAATTTACCTTATCTATAACTGCAACAATATAGTCTGCTTGGGACCAAAAGCATGGACCAAACAGGGTGTGAGACAAATTCCTAGTAGGCAACCACCCAAAGATCTGTACCTAACAGTCAATGAATACATGGCAAGTAAAGTATAGGAACAGTATACAGGAAAATACACGGCAGCTCTAATTTACAGTCTAGCATATAAACTACAAAAGTATAAAACAATCAACAAGTAACACAAAGGTAACCCCCTGGGTAGTTCTCACAGCCTAACCCTTATGGTTCAACCTATAAGTACTAGCAACCCCCTGGGAGGCACACACAGTCTCACCCCTATGGTTCAACTAAAGAATAGACTCTCTGGGGAAGCACTCACCGTCAATTCCCCCTATAGTCTCGTATCATACTAAAGGCTCTCTGGGGAAGTACTCAACATCCATTCCCCCTATGGCCCGCTTCGAGGATCTACAGACTCTCTGGGGAAGCACTCAACATCAATTCCCCTTGTAGTCTTGCATCGTAATTAAAGACACTCTGGAGAAGCCCTTCCATCCATTCTCCCTATGGTCCACTACACTAGGTTCTCACAGCTCTATGTATAAATAAACATGCATAGCGCACGTGTATTGCCCAAGTAAACCTCAAGAACTACTTGGATATCATTCTAAGGCTCAAAATCAAAACAACACAATGGTTCCACTATCCTACAACTAGGCATGGCTACTGGAATAATGCCTAACAGGAAAAGAAAGTACAACAACATCCAGAGTACAGAAAAAACTACTCTATTCACAAAGGTAAACCTCTACTATAGTAATCAAGCAAGCAGGAAATCAATCAGGGAAAAAACAGGAAAACACACAATTCTTGTTCAAGGGAATTGGTGAAATTGCACAAATTACTCAAAGAGTTTCTACAAAAAGGCAAAAACCACCTACCTTGATGCTAGGGGATCAATATACTTGAACCACAATGCCTGATTCTCCTCAGAACGACATAGATCTAAGAAAATGCACAAAACACTCAACCCATGATAAATTAAAAACGAGGAGGAACCATGGAACAAGGATTAAGTAGAAGAGAGAGATTACCGAGTCGATCCCAATGCAATCGACGGTGGCTGGAACGGAGATCGGACATAGGTACCGGGGATCGGGAAAGATTTTCGGCCGTATGGGTCACTCTCGGACGAAGATCCGGAAGAAGAAGCAAGTTCTGTTTGTCAGGCGCGACCCCGGTGCATCTAGTAAAAAAAAAAGAAAATACACGGCGTGTACTTCTTGAGTACACGACGTATACTCCAGTTTTCCGTACCCTGCTTTAACCGGCCTCCACCTCACCCTACACACCGTGTGTGTGGCCCAGACATGGCCAGCACACGGATTCGAGCAGGAAAAGAGTACACGGTGTGTACTCATAAAGTACACTGCGTGTACATCTAAAATTTCCAGAAACTCCATTTTTCTTAAAAACTATAGAAAAAGGAAAGACATACCTGAAACGAAGATCCTAGTTATTACAGATTCATATACTTGAATTCCCTTATGTGAGTTCCCTACTTAAATTCATTTATATGGATTCAACTATATAGATTAAATTACATAGAAAAAAAATGACTACATGAAAATCGCTTGTGTGGATTTGGATTTTTAGTAATGTGAATTTCTAAAGGATATTCTAAAACAAGGAAATATTCTCTATTTTACAAAATACTTGAAATTTAAATTTTCTGTAACTTTATTATGGATATAATTTGTGTTTTTTGTGTTCTAAAATTACTTATTAATATTTTATAATTCATGAGAACATGTTTTAATTTATTTAATGATGTTTTGAATGGGATTATCATGGGATTTATCATGTATTAATATTCACACTGAAAATTCTAGAATATGAAACATTCAAATTAAAACCTAAATAAATATTAAGGTTTAACCCTGATTATCATTAATAATTATTCCAAGGATATTAATTCTTAATATTTACTACAATATTAATTCTTCTAATGAGTTCAATTATACTTGATGAATTTTTTACAGAATATTGATAAAGACCCACATAAATATTAATTTTTTGTTTATGAAATATTTACATATGGAATATTCTCCATAAAATAAGAATTTAAAACTTAGAAGTAGTTTGTTGGAAAAATAAAGATGCAGGGGTCTTCAGATTTTGAAGATGCTCTTCACAAAGAAACTTTATTTTCATATATAGAGTTGGAATAACTAGTGAAAGATAAATATGTTTTGGATTCTCTTGAACCATACAAGTGTTTCCTTATTTTTTTATCAACTAATACTCCCAACCAAAATAAAATCATTTTATCCTTTACTGTTGAAGAGTTCACTACTTCCTCAATACTCATAATATGATGTTTTCCTTTTGGTTATGTGTCTTAACATAGTTCTATTAATTTTCTGTGTGAATAATTATAATGAGTTATACTATACATTAAAAATTAGGATGATCTGTTTTAAATCCCAAACAAAAGGTAGGCATTGGGTTTTGCCTCTAAGTGGGAAAAGGAAGACTCTTATGGTTGTGCCTCCAGGGGTTAAAAATTAAAGACGTATTTGGTTTAATCCTATAGGGGGAAAAATTATTTATAATTGGGTTCTAATTCTAGGTGGATAAAAGTCATTATAAGATTCAATTATAGTGATTATAATGGGTTCTATCTCTCTCAGTTCATTAGATGGGGTGAAGAGTGGAATGAAATCATTTAGATCTGAACAACTATAAAAAACTCCATCTTCATTTGTTTTTAATTTTCGCTTAATTAACATTAATAACTTTTATATAACCTTTAAATACTTAAATTTATTAATTCAATTTTTGAAATACCAATTCATCTCCCACTTGGCTATATTTCCATCTTATGTTCTGACCAACAACTCATGAAGGTTCTAGGTTGAAACAAAAGTGGTTGGGTATGTCGAAAACAATGTTATTAATCTATTTCAATAGATAATATCTGAATAACTTGGTCACGGAAACCCATAAATCTTCATAGAGAGGATATTCCACATTTAGTTTATAATTAATTAAAATTTTGAATTAACATGAATTTGAAAATTCTTCTTCGTTGATCAATTCAATTGTCTCTCTTATCATGTGATCATTTTGATGGGTATTACAAACTATAATTACTCTATAAATATTCACACAGTCTCCCAGAGTCTAAAAACCTTTCTCTTAGTATTCTAGATACTAGGGAGGATAAACCAAGTACCTTGAATCATTCATTGATGTTCACAACAAGAAATCTCTCTTGTACTATATTTTTCTTTCGAGGGATGGAAGAGAATGTTCTCTTAGTATTGAGGGAAAATTTAAGAGGTTTTTGGCCATAAAAAAACCTATAATACGAATTATAAAATTGATATTAAATACTTAAGGTTAAACAATTGATAATTGTGAAAGTTCCCTTTATCTAGTTTTTTATTCTAAGTAAACCCTATATCAAATAATAATAACAATAATATTATTTTTGTTATCATTACATGAATTAAACTCGTGAATTAATATATCATTTATGTTTTTCCCTAACATGTATTTCACCCTGAGGGGTGGGGGGTGAATCATCTTGTGATAATTAAATATTTTACATTGTTAATGATCTTGTTCCATTATTAATTGGAACTCTTCTCTATCTATTACTCATATATATAACTCAATAAAAATAGAGGACATAAGTATTTTTACTTGGTTTACACAAGTAGGATATTATGCGGACCATGAACTAAAATGTTCCTATGAACCATAGAAACTAAATCTAACTTTTTTTGAGGTTACAAAATGGAGTAGACACACTGACCCTTAGAGTTTATAAGCATACTCTTGAAGGCTCACTTCCATTGCACACCTTGAAGAAAACACTAATACAATTCACAAGTTGGGGCTTGTTTCTTGTACTATATTGATATTCTTCTCCAACAGGTGATAATAAAAACACACCAGTTTTGTGTAACACTTCAACAATGTCTATATGAGATTCCAGTAAGAACAACTCCTAGAAATATACTTATGCTCTTTTTCTTTATCCCTCATAATTCAAGACCCTGAACTCTCTTTTCTCCACACTTTTTTCTTTTCCCATCATAAATGAATGATATTCACACATACACTTACTCTCTTCCAATTATATATCTTGAATAAAAATGCATGGAGTCACATATCAATTCTTTTTCGACATAGTTTTCCAAAATGCAATTTTTAGCTCTAAACATGACAACCTCATTTTGTAATTGATTTTATCCTTCTAATTTTTGTTGTAGGACTAGAATAAATTCCATATTAGAAAAATACTCCTTCCATGAGGAAATATTAATCCCATATCTAGATTCATAATAATCTAACATGCTATGATATTAAAAACAAAATTATCAGAAAGCTCTCACACCTTAAACATTTATTTCTACAAATCCAAAAAACCAACCAAAAAATCCACTAAAAATTATATAAATAATATTTAATATAATTTTATTGGATTTTAGATTGATAAATCTTCTAAATATGTCCAAATAAAATGACGTCCACAAATTCCATGAAAAATTTGACACTGGCTGATCATCTAAAATTTCTAAGTCCTAGATAACACATGTGTATGTATGGAATGACAGATACACTACCTACATTAAAACATATGTGAAGATGAGGACACATAAATTACCCTAGGATAAAACAAAAATTACTCTAAACACACATATACTGAGCCCAAACACACATTTACTGATGAAAAACACACATGCAATGATCCAAAGAACATATATGCCAATGCTCTATGACACCTTTATAGATCCTAGGACTTTCCAAAAATCCCAACTTCTTAATATAATGATTGTTATGAGGATCCTCATGACACATATGCTTGAAGTAGATGACACTTACACCCAAAGGACTTAGGTAAATTTCCACAATCTACTTCTTAAATATATTTTCTAGAATACTTTCAAACCACTCCATAGATGATCCAAAAAATCTTTAAGACTTTAGGAAATGGAATACACAAGATTTTTTAGGCCACATTGAAGAATCCTTCCACTTCATTATAAAAAAAACAACCCAAATCATACCCAGATGTGATTTTATCCAAAAATATCCTTTAATCCCTTAACTCAGCCCATCAATCCTCTTTGGAAATTATTGAACCTTGAATGATAAATATGTAAACAAATGAATATTATTAATTTATTCAATAAATAATTATTATTTTAACTAGACTTGTGAATAACTATTTATTTTAATATTAACATTACTAAATAAATATTTATATTAATATATTCAATAAATTGTTTAATAAATAAATATTATTTATTACCTTATGAATAATAAAAAAGAGATAAATAAATATTATATTCACTATAATTTTGAATAAATATTTATTTTTAATATTAAAATCATATACTCTAAACTCTATAAATGTTGATTGAATTAATGTGATCAGATTAACTTGGATAATTATTATTACAAAAATCAAGAAGAAACTAATTACTAATATTAAATTAAAATATAATTTAATTGACATTCTGGATATATTTAGTGTGCATCCCTTTAGGACACTTTCTCAGGGTAGTTAAGTGAGCTTTCCTAAAGTCCATGATTAGTGTCTAACAACACATCAAGGAATCGATAGATAAATGAGTTAATCTCATAATGAAATAACACCATATGAATATTTTTACATAATATAATCCCTTTGTTTTGATATCACATTATTGGATCACTCGAGGGGTGATACACCATGTGGGGGGTGAATCAGTTGGACTAGTTATTTTATTCCCCTTTACTCTCATTCTTATTTAACAATTATAACTCCAATATCTCATCATTTACAAAAGAAGAAGACATAACATTTTTTCTAATGAGGTTCATATCCTTTAAGGATGACTAAAACCTTAGAGTGTCATGGTTATTAGCACAAAAATATAGTGTCCTTAATTTCAAAAGGAACTCGGGCAAGAATTTGAACTTTAACTCATATAACTTTTGGCACTAACAAGTTATAATATCATACTATCTGAACAAAAAAAATCCTTCTAAAAAATGATCGCTAATGCGTGTAAGAACCTATAAAGTAACTTTATATGATGATATTCTTCCTCTTAATTACACAAACAATATCCTTCATCTTTTCATGGTTTTATTATTATTATTTTTGGATATTATAGCATATCAGTTCTAATTCTTAGAATTATATACAATTATATTTCTTAATTTCTTGTTATATATATTCACCTAATGTTATGTGAATATTATTTCCATAATAGGTATGGACATTTCTTTGGAATTTAGAAGGATAAAGATCTTTCAAACTCATAATCTGAAAGCTATAGATTTATTCAATTTCTTCTTAAAAATTTATATGAAGACTTGACTTAATTATTTCACATGATATTTGAATTATCACAACCATTTTATTTATCCAAAAACTTTTCAAAAACTACAAATCTAAGTTATCTTGATATTTATAGGAAATAATGACCTCTTGTGATTGTGACATGGAACCTAATTCCATGATGTGGAACAATCTCAACACCAGCTTTTAATCCCTGAGATGAATCTAACTCCACCTCTGATTGTATCATGATCAATTTATGATCAAAATGTTTTATCCATGAAGAACACCCTACATGAATCATATTATTTACATCTATTTTTATTAGAATAATAAATCTAGAAACTCAGTTTTCTCTATATTGTCGAACTTCTAATTTCTCTAAATGTAAAATTATTATGGTGAGAAATTACAATGGTTTATAATCCGAAAGTATTATATTGAGTACTTAAAGTCACATAAATCTCAATGGATTACATTTTGGAAGAATACTTATGATAACCATAAAATACATACGATTTCAAATTCACATGATGGGTGAAATTATTATGATTGTTGCAAAGAATTATGATCCTTCTCAAAGTCATATGATCTTACTGTTCATCTATTTGTTTTAATAATACTCATTCCACAACCTTCAAAATTCTCCTAGATATTTTATCATAACATAGTCTTATATTATAACCTAGTAGACTCCAAAAAAATATTTTAAGATCATATGTATGAAGAGAACTCATGAAGCAAAGATTGACCATGAGTTAAGTGACTTTTTGTAAATGACTTACCATGTGGAGAGAACATTTCAATAGATTGAATGTATAAATTGACTATAGTTTAGAAATTCCATAATTTACTCATTTTGAACTGGGGAAGTATTAATCCATATCAGGAAGTTTTTAACAATAAAGACTCATCACAAAAATATTTCATAACATCTCAAAACATTATCCAATAGATCATCACTACTTTTGAAAGGTTCTGGGGCTCATAGTAGAAGTCGGTGGGATGATGATTTTAAGAATTTTCATCGGCAGGATGACAAAACTTGTCGTCTCCAATGATCCGAGCCCTGGTAAGGTCCATGGATCTCATGTAAATTGTAAAGAGCACAAAAATTAAATTGAAAACATAACCACAAATATGAAGGCGCACTCGAATGAAACTCGTCACTGGTGATCACTACTTAAGTAATCCATTGTCAGATTACTGTAGATCATCCACAAGTGCTGAAAAAATTTGCTGAAATGTTGATCGTTAAATTCTAGGTACTAGCACAGAGATCTGAAGATGCTTTCGACATCCCAAAGATCACTGCATCAAGATGCCTTCGATGCTTGGGGGAGATCTTGATCCGAACTCTTGGATCAAGAGATTATATCTCTAGAGAGAAGGATGAGAGAGATTCTCAAGATTTCATTCCATGAAATGAATGAATGAATAGTACCAAAGAGAGAGATCCTCCCTGGTATTTATAGTGGAGTTGGTAAGACACTCGGTTGGGTTCCCTGACCACTGTTTATTTCAACGTACACTAAATAAATAATAATGACGAACTAAAATGGTCCAAAACTCTTTATTATTTTATCTCATACTTGTAATATATAAAATATATTATGTGAAAAAAACCGAGCCATTTAACTCAAATCTCTATACTATTTAATATTAAACGAACCTTGAATATTAAATTAATATTCATACGAGTAGTATTTTCTCATATTTACTAAACTTGTAAATATATTATATAAATTCAATCCTAAATATTCATAACTTGAATATTAATGAATTAATTTAATTCTTTTGGTGATCAACAACTTGGACAACACTCGGACCCCATGGTGGGGCCCAACATACCCATATACCTATTCAATTGAATAAGGGGATTCTTGAATATGCTATTGTGTGTGAACCTTTAGGCCCTTATCTCGATAGTGGTGAATAAAATCCACAGACCAAGAGCGGAGTCCAGCAACACATCATGGACCTTAAAGAGATTAGTATTTTCATAGAAATTACAACCAACCTATAAACACTGACAATGTACTATAATCTATTTTTCATAAAATATCTCATAAAGCAGGATGCACACTTGTGCCATCATCCTTTTTCTTGATTTATTATTTGTTGATCTATCCGGATGGATTTACCTTTGTACTGCTTTGGAAAAATACTTATGAAGGTAGTACCATCCCGATCAACCATGCCTGAGATATAAAAATTTCTAAATCTGGAAGCGAAAAATTATTTCTTAACCATTCAACCAATGTCATACCACTAAAGACGCACCCAACCCAAGCTACCTCGCCACGATTTCAATACCATGTTTTTTTCCTTGCATCAAAGTACACAATAAAATTATACACATTGGTAATGGTCTCAAGTCAGGATACCAATACACATGTCTGTAGAAATGAATGACCAATGACATCCAAAACATGTGGTGTTCCTATTGGCGGCTCTTTCCTCATGATCTCACTACTAGAGATCACCATGTTTGAACTTCATGATAAGAAGTATCAATTATTATGATCCCCCAACACCTAATAGTCAAATATCTACTATGTCCAATAATTAGGATGTACCTAGACCATAAAACATATATTTAAGATTAATGTCATAGTATCTCAAGGTTCTCATTATAGCCTGGGATCTACTATAACCTCTTGAAACAACAATTAATCTTTGGAAATTACCATTATAATAGTGGACACAAAAAAGTATACACTATAATGGTAAGATAACATCATGTATAAAAAACTATATACATGATATGACAATCAAAAGTACTGTATAGTTGGGTCTAAGAAACCCACTATATCAACACTCCCACTACACTAGATCTAACTTTCTAAACAAACTTTTTAGCTACTCACATTATAAATATCATGCTTCTTCCGAGTAATATCTTTAACTGCTAATCCTACCATGTTTTCGCTGCATGGCATATCTGTTGTATGCAACCTCATCTTCTTGATTAAAACTTCTCAAGGTAAGGTATCCCTGAGTATATCACTCTTTTCCATCATCATGAATAGAAAACATGGATAGTAAGAATATCATAATTTACATTATGTTAATAATTTTCTCACTAGGTGGGATTCCAAGAACTAGAACAAATCATTGCATTTAACTACTTCTTAGCTGCCTTGGAAGCTGCAACGTACTCGGTATTTGTAGATATGGCTACCACTAGATTTTATGAGCTTGACTCTCTCATCTATTTATCCTAACTATGACACTAGATCAAATTTATCAAAGGATTACAAGTTTGTGTCCCACCATAACTAGTATACCTTCTTCTACATTTACCAAGTATATATCATTTATACTCGTCGAAGTACAAGATGATCATTCTGACTGCATCACTTGTAGTGCTCCTAGAAACCATAAAAATATACCTATAATAAAGTACATCCTAGCTGTATCAATTCTGGTACATATTGTGGAATACATGATTGATCCATTACTGTTGTGTATGGAAATAAATTCAGAACTTTAATATGTTCCCATGTTCTGAACATGTAAACCTGAAGAGATTAAGCCATGTGACATTGACATAAATTAAAAACTTGAATTGTTCAAAGTTATATTTTTCAACACAATGTCTCTATATGTACGATTGACTAGGTCCAAGTAACCGTTAGATCTATTTAGATAGATCCAGTTCCCTAGAACTTAGGTTTCTTCTTTAAGTCAATCATTGGAGAATTACTTTTATCATGATCTTATCTAATTGTAAGATCAAGATATGTTTTCCATATGTTTCCAAACATATTTTATTGGAAAACTTTGGCACTCCCCCTAACCTTTGATAGACACAAGGAAAATATTAATTCAAAATGAATGATCTAAGGTATTGTTGCTTACTTGAATCCTGAATAGGATTTCAGTAACTTTCAACCTTCATTGAAATTCTATGGTGTCATCAATCCTTTCTTATTTCATCGTATAGACAGCTTCCATTAAATTTGATCATGACATCAAATGAACAATTTAATGATCTTATAGGTCTGCTATGAAAAGTAAAATTCTAATGGATATAGGAATTCCAACTTGGTATAACCAATAAAGACTTATTGGTACTAGGATTGTGTCATCCATGTATCATCTCATTTTAATACCCACAATATTATTCAATTTATAAGCCCCTTTTCAATTTCATACATGGAATCCATTAATTGAATTTTAGTTGATCTTGTAAATATTAGCTCATTTCCATAAACTAATTACTTGTAGGATTTATTATTCATAATGATAATTTATCACCAGACGTAGTGAATATAAAACCATCACCATGGTTTCATCCTTCCTATGTAGTATGTGTCACTAGAACATTCCTATTCCACATGTACTTGTGGAACTTATTTCTATTCCAACCACTTGTGCATCTAAATCATTAACTAAACCCAAGTCAATATTTCTCCCACTATCTCTAATAGAGATGTACACCATTATATAGAAATTTAGTCCAATACTTTACTACATCTTTTATATATTAGGGATTTATGTAATATCCTAAGAAACTGTTAGGATAATTACCTTAGATGCACAATGTGTTTAACTTGATGCATGTTGGTTTTAATACATAACAAATTCTTTTCATCTTTAACACATGTTCTATAAAAAAATGGATTTTTATCATATTACTACTCATATGATATCCATTTTTCATTTTAGTTGGCATATTGGTTATGGGTTTATGCCTTTATTTGCAAAGAACATCTGGAAATATAATGGAAGTTTCTGCAAGTTGCAACATTTATACTCTATACATCATAACTTTGATGTATAAAATGTGCGTTTAGGAATTTATCCACACTACCCTTTGTTGATATATGATGATATGAAAGAATTTATAATCAATACTTCTTAAGAACATCAATACTGTGATGTAGATAAGGTAACAAGCATTTAAGAATTACTCTATTCTACATTATCATGATCAATGAATGCTTCGTCAAGATATTATTTGGCATGTTGATATGAAGAAACTAACATCTTCTGACCAAACATATACTTCACTATTAAATTCCTTAAAAACATAAAGTAATCTTATGAAGCATCTTTACCTATAGATTTCATTTGGAATAGTTCACACTCACTTTTTGAACTTACCTTGAAAGCTTTGTGACATACCTTTTTTTCTAAAGGTTTCTTTGTCTAAACTAAAGATGCCAACAATACCAAAGGTGTTTAGCTGTGCCGAGCCTAAATACCATATTGGGTATATTCTTGATGTGCACTTCTAGTTTTACTTGACAAAGAATCATCTCGACACAACTGGATAAGTCTTACATTTTATATTTATCATGTATTCCCTTTGATTCAAGTATGTTTGAACTATATTCTTAGTATGAGACACCATAAATAACATTCATTCAAAAACAAGGAATAATGTCTCATTATTTTCAAAGGGAATTTGAGATAAATCTTTTGGTTATAATCAACAACATGTTTATCTAGAATCATTCACTTGGAAATTAGAGATTATGTATTTCTCATTGCTGACTTAGGAATCACCCTTTCTCAACTACTTGGAGAGGACACCTTACTTCTAGTAATGTATCTCTTCTTACTTGGTTACGGTATTTAAATACACTTATGTTATTAGCATATTGTTTTCAATACCCAAGAAGTGTGTTAGAAAAATTAATTTATTTGATGAATATAAACTAAATGTGAAGAAGGTACTTGCTTATTGTATTTCAGTTTATTGCATTTTTAAAATTCCATAAATTTATTTCAATATGTGATGCAAATAACCTCCTGTTAAACAAAAAACCAATTTTCTTTGAAGGACATGATGAAGGTTCCTTTGGCGTAACCTTCCACAGGTATTTTTTCCTTTTCATTCAATATATTTTCTATAAGAACAAAATATGGTGTTATCTTTAGTATTCATATTACTTGGAGAATGTTACATTAATGGAAATAAAGCACTTACTCTATACCAAATGTTTGTATCCTTAAACGAAACTAGAGTAATTGGGTGTAAAAGGTATAATATTGCGATGGTATGAAAGATTATGAACTTTCTTTCACTTTACAAAAACCGAGTGCAATCATCGCATTCAAATCTTGCTTAGATTTCTCCTTGGAAACTTCTTGGAGATTAGACTTTATGTAACATCATCCATGTCATGATGTAGCGACCACAAGTAACATTATATGGTGATGATATAATTATGAGAGAACCATCACATGTTTGATTCATGAGTATTCTGTAAGCATTTTTACACTATGGCTTCCTGAGGTGGCTTGATAGGTTGGGACACTAACACCTTGAATTTCTGATATATTAATATTATGCGTGAGCGCCTATACTACATTTTTGAAATTCGTGCTAGTTAAGACATTAACATTGTCTAATGTTTGTTGCAGTTTTTACTTGTGGTATTACTTGAAATTCTCTAAAAATAAACTTTAGCAATTTAGTACTTTTACATTGATTACCATATTTGACATTACTGATTAATTTAATCATTAAATGTATCCCACTAATTTTTTGAATTCTAAGAACACTGTTTACTAGAATCGGAATACTATATCATTTGAGTATTCTAGTGGAAAATAACCCTAAACCTCCCTCATAGTCTACAACCTATGGCTACACCACTACTCGGAGAGTCCAATGTAGGATTTGGCTGGACAACCACATTAACTCACAGTTCCTTTATCTGTTGAGTGAAGTCCCAGCTTCAAAAATATCCACTTGATTTACTCAACGCTTGCCTCTAAAATTACAACAAGGTAGATATGGATATTTCTTTGTTTCAATTTTAGTTAATTCGACCTACCACTCTTATAAGAACTCTCTGGTAGTAAGAGACACCCTCAGCTATGGCATGACTGGCACCCCGAACTCCCGGTTGTGTTCAACCTTGAATGATGGAAGGCTATTGTGACTTAATATTTCATTGAGTTTTTTTTGTTTTTTCTCTCTCAATGAATGTAATCCATTTATATTAAACTTATTCATTTAGGTTGTCACACTCACAACTGAATTTTAATATAAAAACATACGCTTCTTATTTATGCATTTTATTATTTATTATTTTATGTATTTTCCTGCTATTTAAAATGCATAAAATAATAAATAAATTCATAAAGGTAAACTACTACCTGACTACTCTTGATCATCTAAACGACCTAAGAGCATTGTACTTGAGTCGAAGCTTGACTCATAATGGAACTTACCCCCCGTCTTGTATGTTCACTTCTCTTCTGAATTATCACCTTGTCTGGGTGGGGTTTACATCATGTCTTGTATTACCACCTCGTCTTGGCGGGATCCACGTGTCGTCTCGCACCATCTTGATCAACCTACACCACATCATCATTAGTGGGGTCCATTTTGTTCATTGTCCTCACCTGAAGTACAAAAATACCCGCGTGCAGGTGAGGGGGACTAGTGGGATAAATGTACATCAGGTAAATTTGAAAAGCTGGTCCTTATACATTTCAACCAAAAATAAAGACGATGCGCAGACCATCATTTAATTAATTAAAATCACCGCACACAGTTAAATAATAAATTAAATAAATAAATAAATGCAGACATACAGGGTTTGGTGCTCGAGACCAGTAGAAAGGTAAAATCAATGCATGACAAAATTAAAATGCATTAAATAAGTATGAGGGTTATAAATTAAATTAAATGAATTAAATAATTCAAATAATTAATTAATTAACAGTCATTTAATTAATTTAATTTTTATTCCAAAATTAAATTAATTTATATTCCAGGTGTTAAAATAATTAACCAAAATTAATTTTAATTAATTTAATTTAGATACTAAAATTAAATCAAATAAATTAATTATTTTGATTAATTTAAATTGGAAAGTCCCCAAAACATCATTCCACGACCTGTGTTGGTCGGGCCAAACCCGCGCAGGGCCATACCACACCGTGTAAGGGCCAAACTGGGCCTGAGCGATCCGTCCAGAACCGTTCTAGGTTGGGCAGATTCACCCAGACCGTTTTGGGGCCAATTTTTCTTTGCATAAAAAAACTTGTAGGAAAAATAAATGTACCTCTTGGGTGTAGACAGAATCTGTCTAGGCCAGTGTTGGAACTGGAGACAAGCTGCTGGGAGGCAGCTGAGGCAGGTCTGTGGCTGCCGCTATGTGGGTTGTCGAAGGGTACAGGGTCGGCTGCCTAGAGATCTGGGTGGCGTGCACTGGTTTGGGAAGATATAGTCAGTGCATGCGGTGACCAACAAGGCAGGGCGAAGAGAAGGCTGAGGGCAGTGGGTTCCTGCTGTTGGTTGGCTGGTGCAGCAACTGCATCTGGCCTGAACAGATGCATGACGGCGCACCAACTGCGCGAGGAATCTCGGGATGCGAGATGGCCAACATTGGTTGCCTGGTCTGTGAAGCGAGCAAAAGAAGGCGCCCGGGGTCTAGGTGGGGCAGCGGGGTGGTAAGGAGGGTAGACTAGGGCTCGCCGGCCAAAGGTCTATTCGCCGGGGAGTCCAGTAGTGATTGGAGAGGGCCTGGTGGCTGTCGCGAGTGGAGAGGGTGGCCGACACGAGCTGCTGGGTCGCAAGCTAGTCGACACCGTGCCGGGGAGGGTGGTCCGGTGCTTCTTCTAGGGGGAGGGCTTGCTGTGCGATGGCCGTTCCAAGAAAGGGGTGGAGAAGGCCAGAGCTGTGGCTGGCTCCGGTGCAGCGCCGCTGCTATCAAGGTGAGGAGGAGGCTGGGAAGTCCGGTGCTGTGGTGGGTCCAGCTGTGGCTGGTGCAGTGGAGGCTGGAGTCCCCTGGGATGGGCGGCATCCCTTTGTGGCATACTGGGGAAGCAGGTAGGGGGGTCCGCACGAACCCCCACTTTTGATTTTTTTTGAGTTCTTTTGAAGTCTTCTTCCACCCCCTTTTTTAAGATCAAGTCCACCTAAAATTTTTTTATTTAAAAGGAAAGTCTTCCCAAAAATATTTCTTAAGGCTAAATAACCTTTTAATTTAATAATAATAAATTATTATAATAAAATAATAATTTATTATTATTATATTATTATAATAATAATATAAATATTATTATAATAGTAAAATTATTATCCGAATTATTAAATTGTTAAATTTTTAATTTTTCATACGATTTTAATCATATCTGATAAACAATCTAAACTTGATTGGTCCTTCGGAATGAATTAAATTTAATACCCGCGATCAAAGCACAAAAGCCATCCAATCTGAAAAATTAAAATGGCCATAATATGGCCATTCGAGATCGGATCGACGCACGGTTTGAATCGTTGTGATCTTTTTTAAACCCTCTACTTAATTTTATTGAAAATTTAATTTTATAGGATTATAAAATTTATGTGATCCCTATGATACCATTGAAAGGTTCTAGGGCCTACAGAAGAATCCGGTGGGCTGTGGATTTTAAAAGTATTTGTCAGCAGGGTGATGGAACTTATCGTCGCCAACAATCTGAGCCCCGATAAGGTCTGAGGATCTCACGTAAATTGTAAAGAGAAGAAAAATTATATTGAAAACCTACCCATTTCAAATCCGAAGGTGCGCTCGATTGCAACTCAACATTGGCGATCACTTCTTGAATAATCCATAGAAGTATTCTTCTAGATCATCCACACATGCTTCAAAAATCTGCTGGAACATCGATCATCGAATTCCAGGTGCTAGCGGGAAGATCCAACGATGCTTTCGACATCCCGATGATCACCACATCGAGATACCTTCGATGCTTGAAGGAGATCTTGATCCAAACTCTTGGATCAAGAGATTATCTCTCTATAGAGTGGTATGAGAGAGATTATCTAGATTTCATACCATGAAATGAATGAATGAATAGTCCCAAGGTAAGAGAGCCTCCCCTGTATTTTTAGTGGAGTTGGTAAAATACCCGGTTGGGTTCCCCGATCCTTATTTATTTCAATGTCCACTAAATAAATAACAATGAAAAAATAAACTGCATCAATTTTTTTTATCACATACTTGTAATATATATAAAATATATTATGTGATAAAAACTGATCCATTTAACTCGACTCGCTATCCCTCTTAACATTAAACGAACCTTGAATATTAAAATAATATTCATTCGATTAATATTTATCATATTTACTAAACTTGTAAGTAAATTAAAGAAATTCAATCCCAAACATTCGTAACTTGAATATTAATGAATTTATTTAATTATTTTGGTGATAGACAACTTGCACAACACTTGGACCCCATGTTGGGGCCCACCATGTCCATATACCTATTCAAATAAATAGGGAAGATTCATGAATACACTATTGTGTGTGACCCTCTAGGACCTTATCTCTGTAGCAGTGAATAAAATCCACAGATCAAGAGTAGAGTCTAGAAACCCATCATGGCCCCTAAAGAGATAAATATTGTCATAGAAATGAAAATCAACCTACAAACACTGACTGTGTACTATAATCTATTTGTCATTAAATATCTCATAAACCAGGACACACACTTGTGTCATCGTTAGTTTACTTGATTTATTATTTGTTGATCTATCTGGATGGATTTTCCTCTGTACTAATTTAGCAAAATACTTATGAAGGTAGCACCATCCTGATCAACCAGGCCTGAGATATACAAAATCCTAAACTTGGAAGATACAAATCCTTTCTTGAACATTCAACCAATGTCACACCACCAACGACACACCCAACACAAGCTATCTCGCCACAATTTCAATACCATGGTTTTTTCCTTGCATCAAAGTACAAAATCAAATGATACACACTAGTAATAGTCTGAAGTCAGGAGACCAATACACATGTCTATAGATAAGAACAACCAATGACACCCAAAACATGTGGTGTTCTTATGGTGGGTCTGTCCTCATGATCTCACTACTAGAGATCACCAAGTGAAAACTTCATGGTAAGAAGTATCAATTCTTATAATCCCCCAACACCAGATATTCAAACATATAACATGTCTAGTCAGTAGGATGTATCTAGAACATAGAACATATATTTAAAATTAGTGTCATAGTATCTCGATGTTCTCATTATAGCTTAGGATCTTTTATAAACTCTCGATACAACAATTAATCTGTGGACATTTACATTATAATAGTGGACGCAGAAAAGTATACACTATAATGGTAAGATAACATAATGTATAAATAATTGTATACATGATACGGTAATAAAAAGTACTGCATTTTTGGGTCTTGGGAACACACTATTTCAATAAATGTTTCACATCAGATTCAGCTTAGTGATCAGATAGATGTAACTTTCATCCCTCAAACAACTACTTCACATAATTGGAATCATCCAACATCTATAATCTGTTGTAGTCAACACTTCCAATTTACTAGTACATGTATTTAACATGATGATCAGTTCATAAATCATAAGTTTTAATATGTATTTACAACAAATATAACACCATACTCAAGAGGGCTCAACTGTCTCCCACTTTGGAATTGTTGTCAATTTCCCAAACTTCTCTCAACCTCATTGGAAGTAGAACGAAAATGAGTAAATTTTAGGGGAGACCTCAAATGAACTCAAGACATATATTCATTAATTAATCATCTCTAATTACACTTAATCTTTATTTTTATAGAAAAAAGAGTGATTAAATCAATCCAAAAATGTTTCCCTTTAAAAAACTCTTCTCATAATTATAATTTTTTTCCTAAATTAATTATTAAATCGAATCTAAAAAAAATATTTTCCTACATCACTCAACACACACATAAAAAAACTCATAAATAACGGAAATGTTTTTGAGCTCTGTAAATAAAATATCCTTAATAAATGAGAAAGAAATAATATAGGAAGGGACTCAAATACATGAATACCTTAGTTAGTGGGAGTCTGATTCCCTTCTAATTATAGAAAAAAATTATCAAATTGTTTAGTTGTTAAATGGGTTTTAATAATACTAACTAACATTACCTTGAAAGACTAAAATTCCAGTTTAAAGATATATTATACCATAATTTATTTGAGGAAGTTATACCAGATATTAATGAATTTGGACCTAGAGTTTTCACTCTAGGAAAATGAGCTATTAGTAACAGTTTATTATTTTGTTTGTTGATGGTTTAAACTTCCACTAGATGATTTCATGTTATTTTTTAAACTACCAATAGATGTAGTGTTGGAAAATATATTTATGTGATATTTTTCAATTTATATGAAAGATTTATTCAAATTTAGTAAAATTTTATCTTCATGAAAGTCTTTTAAATTTTTAACAGTGATTTCATGTTTTAAATTGTGCATCTCATTTAATGGTTGTTTAAAATGAGGATATATTTAAACTAAATTTGGTGGTGGTTCAAAACAACGTAAAATTTGGTGGTAGTTTAAATAACTATGAAATATTATAGTAAAAAATGGTATTTAGAATATATTACCCACCACAATTGGATGCAAAAAAATGAACAACAAAAACCTATCTACCAATATGGTATTTACATACAAGTATACTTGTTTTATCAATAAAATCCTATAAATACAAAAATAATATGAATGTTTAATACATACAAGGTAAAAAAACATTTATACAATCCACTAGTTAGTGAAATGAATAAGAATAACATAAAAAGATCCAAATGAACTAAACATATTTTAATGAATTAAAAATGGTAACCCTATATTTGAGATATCACATAATGAGTAGTCATATAATTTTTATAGCACATCCCTTTAGCAAACTGTAAAGGGGTATAATATTTCAGGTCACTGTGATCCTGTATGATGTCTAATAAACTATCTATTCATACGTGTAAAACCTTCTCATTTAATTTATGATAGAAATATATCCCTCTAAACATGACTCATAATAATCAACATTGGTATAAGAATGAAACCAATAATATGTTTGAACCCTTACAACTATATAAACTTATATTATCATCCAAGAAACCTTTGAAAAGTTTTATTACATTGATAAAACATTAAAGAAAAAAAGAAAAAAAATTCACCAAACCTAAAATTTATTATATAATACATATAAATAAACTCTAAATAGAATTTTGAATAAATATGTACTAAGTAAATCATAATAATAAATATTTTTATTTTATTTTAAATAAAATACATATATAAACATAACATAGATAAAAATAACCATAACTAGCACATTAATCATGTATTTTTTATATCACCTAAAATCAATAGGACACATTAAGTTTTATAAATATATATAAAGAATATCATAACAAGAAAATAAATTATGTTAAAGTTTTAAATATTTTTTTTCCATTATAACATAGCTTATTATAGAATAAATAGTTAAAAGAAATTTTTTATTATAAAAAATAATCTATTTTTAATTAATAACACTAAGTTTTATACCATTTATAGCCCAATCACAATAAAAATATTGAATAGAGGAGGGTTCAACTACATAAACATATGTCGAACTTTCTTACCAAACATAAATAAATAGGATATTCCACCTCTACAATAAACAGACCCACATAAAATAAAAATTTCTTTGGATTTAATTTTTACTTTAAAAAATTTGAGAAATATAGATAGTAAAATGATAAATTGACCTTCATACGTATATGTCTAGTTAAACATAATAAGTTACAAGTATCGAGTTTTTTTATACAGCAACGTCACCAACATGGAGTTTGAAATCAATCCTCATAACTACATCCTAAAAAGCGACAATTATCTCCATCTCCATATTCATCTTCATCTCTACATTCAACACCACGAAATGGTGATGATACCTAGATGGTGGAAGAACCATCTGGTTTCAACTGAATCATGTTAATGAATCATATTTTCCTTGGTATTCCTATCATTATAAATAGTAATTTTTTTTAAAAATATATTTTAATATAATTATAAAATTTATTTTTTCAAAATTAAGAAATTTATGCATAAAAGTAAATTTAAATATGATAACATATGAATAATACTAAAACTAAATAATATAATACATATATTATTGATATGTTAATGGATGGATACACATACAATCATTTAATCATTTAATCATATCATTATCATGATATGTTGTTACATCTTTTACTTCATCAACACTTGCAAGATAAATAATCCCAACTTCATAATAGAAAAATATATCAATTTCTTATCTTTTATGGGATTCAATGGCACAATTTAATTTTTCCACATCATCAACCGTATTATACAAGTCTCTCTGTTTCACATGCACAACTAGACTCCACCCTTCATCCATGGAATATTACACATAATTTAACATTTTCTCTAATGATGAAAACATTTATGGATCATATTATTCCTAGTCAATAACATAACTAATGTGAGATAAGGTCAAAAATTTAAATTTTATGGAATATCCTTTAATACCCAGTGTAATATTTAACCACTTACAATTGAATAAAGAAACTAAAAAATGGTCATGGTAGTTTGGTTAGATAATATCAATAAAAAATCCATAGTATCCCATTTTTATAACTAAAAATATACCGCTATTAAATGTTTTTAAAAATTATTGTTTACTAATAGTATAAAATTTGAAGCCATTTACCCTATAAGAGTTGAATTTCCTAGCTTAAATTAGAGGATCCTGAGAAAAAAACATCAAATATTTTGAATGTTTTGATCAAATATCGATATTCATGATCTATAAAAATTAATAAAAATTACTAAATTTACAAAATATATATTTTCAAACTAATATATATATATATATATATATATATATATTTGAATTGAATTGTTTATAAATTTACACCACATGAAAACAATTCTACCAGCTCCTTATTAACTACTTTTGTTTTATCTAGCTCATTACAAGTTCAAATTATCATACATATCTTTATTTGTATACTCAACTATTAAATGAATGAATATAATTTTTTATTATTTAGCTATATATATCTATGTTACTATAATAATTCCAATCATGCTAGTGTAATATTTTAGTTTATACCAACTGGTGGGCCAACAGTAGGAAATATTATTGATTTTCTATTTGATTGAGATTTAGTTGAGATTATATAAGAATATAAATCTTGATATAATTATATATAAAATATCATCCATGTATCTAGAGAAAATTTAATACATTCCTCTTCTATGTAACCTTCATAAATAGAACCTTTTAGTTGGAATTGTATATTCACATTTGATTTCAAATGATCAAGGAATATATAAACAAAAATCAATGCAACATAATTTATTATGTGTGTAATTAATTTGAAACAATACTTTATATAAGAAGTAAATACAAAAAATTTACCTCTCAATTAGATATATCCATCGATACTATATGGGACCACCAAATTTAGTTTCCTAGACTAAATGCATAGTTAAATATATCATGATGGTAAAAAAAGATGGGGGAAAGATCACATCCATTTCATAAAGTGTTAATAAATTTCTTTTCTAAAGATTTTCATTCTGAATTGGTTGTATATATTTCTAACATACTTATCTAAATAATGTGTAGAAATATAGTAAAACTATATTTTACTTTTTATCTAATAATGTATGCAACACCAAAATTATAAACTTTTAAAGAAAAATATGTAATTATGACTTTTCAATCTATATAACCGATGATTATTTAATTCAACACATATTTAAATATTAATTTAATATCTATTATTTACTTTCACATGTTTTAATATTGGAAGGAATATATATTTATCCTTATTTTTCATTTAGAAAAATTGTATAACATATTTTCCTTTCTTACTTTTCCCTAGAACACACGTTATATTCATTTCTTTTATGTACTTCTATGTATTAAGGTGTTCTTTTAATTTTACATGATCCTTAAGTAATTTGAAGATATAATTTTCACAACCTTTATTATAAATATTCATAACATCAAGATTATAAAGAAAAAACTTAAATTCCCTAATAAAAGTATAAAAAGTATACTTTTTTTACATCCATTATTGGGTTCTAATTTCAACTGATGATGTACTTAAAAATAATTTTCCACTATCATTTAAATAATGGACTTTTCTCAAAATTATCCCTCAATATTTACTAGTTATTACAATATTTATATAACCAATAATACCATTGGAGGTAATTTGTTATAAATTATTACATTTAATTTTGACTTTTCCAATCAAAATCTATGATATGCACTAAGAAATCTATGATGAAACAAGAAGAAACATTTTTTTAACTTTAAGGTAGTTTTTTTTAGGAAAAATTCAATGTTACAAATTGTTTAATATAAACCACTATGAGTGTTCTAACTAGATAAGTTCCCCAGTCTTGGGATTTTACCAATGGTCCACATTGGAGTATTATGCATTTTAGGCACTGTTGTAGTAGATTCCTTATACTTATCAACATCATTATTCTATAACATTTTAAATTATTTAATAATTGGTTTAAGGTATACATAAATTTCATTTATTTATTTTTTTCAAGAAAATTAATTGAAATATGATGGGTGTTTTAGAATACACATATATAGAGGTAGATTATAAGGGATTAGAAAAACTAAAACAATTTTAGAACTTGTACTCAAATTCCCAAATGGGTTGAATCCATCAATAGAAAATCCAAAAAAAATTCCTTATATTAGATGATAAATTCAAATATAATGAATAAAATTTTCCATGCTATTTAATCTATTGGGTGTAACATTAATCCATTATTATTATTTTACATTTCATTAAACTTTATTGGATTGATTGTTTTAGATGACATGAATAATATTTAATATCAAGTTTTTATACATAAGTAAACCAAAAAATTATAGGAGTATTCAATTTTTACTTCCTTATATTGGTATGTTTATTCACACTTTCAACATTACTTATTGAATTCCATCTAGAATCCAATAATTTTTTTCACTCTTATATAACTGAATCTTCTCCAAAATATAGCATAAAATAATTAGTAAAAGGATTTAATTTTTTATAATTGAGCCTAAGATTGTCAAAAACTTTCTTCATTCCATAAAAGACTTATAGTTATTAGATTCAGAAAATTCATTGTGAAAAAATTCCAATAACATGGATAGTGATTTATTTAAACTTATGCATAAAAATTGATATGGTATAACTTTATTTTAATTTTTTTTGATTATATGAGATATATTCCTTAAACATATTGATTTCCATATTTAAATAAATCATGAAAAACACTTGTTTTATTAGTAATGTTTATCTTACATTAGTATTTTCACCATTAGGAAGAGGATCCAATAATATGTTACAATCTTGATCTGGTTGTCCCAAGGTTATAATTTTTTTCAAGATAATATTTAACACATCCTTAACTAGTTGCACTAATATGTTGTGATGTTTATTTTGTTACTCTGAAATTCCAAAAGAACCATTTATTTTTTTTAATTTCATTTTACACTATTGAGGAAGTATTGTACTCATTCTATTTATTGGAACAAATTCCCAACCATTATATAATGTTTTATTATCCATACCAATTACAATTCACATATTGATTTGGAAATTCCATCAATGTCAAGTGTTCATAAAATTCATGTCTATTAAAAAAATTTTTAATTATTTTTTGGACATTGAAATTTTATTCTTTCATCAACGGATCAATTGAAAATTGAAAAATATAAAAAACCCTAAAAAAATTTAGCATACAGAGGTGTTTTCCTTGGTAATGTGATCCTAATTTTATCCATATATAAACAACTTCCTACAATTTTGGAAAAAAATAATGTTGAATAATAATATAGGACTAAAATAAAACAATTAACTCCTTAAATTCAGGAACAAAAATTGTAGTGTAAAATTTAAATAAAACCAGACAATAAACCCTATTGTGTGTAAGAGTTCACCTGCCTCACACTATGTGAAATATCAAAACCGATAATGAAGGATATATTATTTATAGCTCATAATAAATTCATAATGTTTATAATAACCAATAAGAAATTTAAAATCAGGGTACTACATAATCATAGTACTAAACCTATTTAAGATAAATTATTTAATTAAATTGTGAAACATGTTGTATATATTAAATTTTATTATTTAAAATTATAAAGTGAAGGGAATATATTATTTCATTAATATATTCTTGTAGGTTACTGATTAGATTAAGAGGAATTTGGTTTCTTTAAGAGAGTCATAGTTACTCCCCAACGAAACATTTACAAAATATTGGATAAGCCTTAGGGTCACTAGAATTTTTTCCAATAACATTAAGCATGTATAAATTTTTTAAATATATAAAATATTATATCAACATAAATAGGTTTCAAACTATACTTAGTTCTAAATTTAAGATTAGTCAGTTACCCACAATCTAGAGAGACCAAAATTTAAAGTCTAAAGCATCTAAGTCATAATTTGTCCCAATTATGGAAAAATATTTAATAATTGTCACTAACATAATGAATTCATTAGAAGATTAAATTTATTAGAGATTTTATCAACATTAATAGTTTTTAGGCTCGAGTTATTTCAAAATTTAATATTACTCAATTATTTATAAACCACTCAAAACAGAATTTAAAGTCCAATGTAGCTAATTCATAATTTTTCTCAAGTATGTAAGAATATTTAATGTATATTAGACAATTAATAATTTTTTAAAAGCGTAGAATTTTGTTTTTTTATATAAATATTTCCTGAAAAAATGATCAAGCCATTAACTAAAACCCATTAGATCATATTTTTTGAAATATAATAGCATTTTATTTATTCTTTTAATGAAAATTGTGGTAATAAAATACAAGGAAGTTCTAAGTTATTATATATAGGTTAGAACCACCTATATTTGGGGTTTCCTTGTTAATAATTATCACATTAGCCTATAAATTCATATCCATGACCATCCATAATAAATTACCCATGAAAAAAATCACCATATTGAAAATATAAATTTAAACTAGAAAAAAATTAGACCAAAGATCCATATAGTTATTATAGATATCAATCGATTAAAATATATAATAAATTAGACCTAGGAAGCCCTAAATTGAATCCCTAAATTTAGAAAACCTATTATAATCACTATATATAGGAATACAAAAAAATATTGAGAAGAAAATTAAAAAACCTATACTTAGGTCTTCAGTAACCCAAAAAATATTGTTTCCAAGAATTTCATGTATGAATAATATTTAGCAATTAAGATCTAAGTACATAGCCTATACATTTGGAATTATCAAAGAAATAATGATAAAATATGGTATATATATCCCCAAAAATGGATTTTACCTTCAACCTACAAAAGGATTTTGTGTCACTAAGAAACCCTCTAACTGTCGAGAAAATTGAACATTGTTAGAGGGATTAAATGTCACCAAAAAACCTTCTCCTCACTTGAGAGATCACACTCCGTTGCATGGGGGATGTGCTTTAATGGGTGAGGGATGACTCATGAAGTTGGTGCTTAGGAGGAAAGTGAATTATTATGGTTTATTCATAAACATATCGTGACAGTTTTTAAAGACCCACCTTTAAGCATCATGTTTTTTTTAGTAACTATAAAAGTTTTTTTGGTTAGGTTAATGGAACTATGGCTATAATAGACCAAAACTATAGTTGCAGCGACTTAGGTTTTTGTCCCTGTCAGACTTTGGAATTTTTCTATGAATAATTCCAGAGCTAGGCGCGAAGACGGCGTGCGATTCCGAGGCCCAGTGTGCCCGAAATTAATTTTATAAAAATATTAAGTATTTTTATACTATGCACGTGGCGCAAGTGTTATATCTCCTAAACGGTAGCTCAGAATAGGAATCTGAGTGCACGGTTGCGTCCGGAACGTGCCGTTTACCCTAGGCGAGGTGTAAACTTTGCGGGCGCGGGCCTGCAGTGAGAAACGCCACCAGGTGTGTCTTCGTAAATAAATGGATAAGTTAGTTTATGAGCGTCGGATCGAATAACTTCTGAACGGAGCCTCGGATCGAAAATCCGAGTCCACCGTTGCGTTCAGAATGACGCGTTTACCCTAGGGGCGAACTTACCTTTGTTTGCATCGGGCATCAGGCGGAGGCGAGACGGGGGCTGGAGATATGAGATATTTTTGTTTAAAAAAATAATATCTCCTCCTTACCTCCCTCCTCCCTCACGCGTAGGCGGCGACACCCCCCTTTCAACCTCCGGTTCTTCACCGTTTCGAGTTCCGATCGTCCGTTTTCAGCGCCGTTCGTCGGCACACCCAGCTTCAGGGCGTCGCGAGCGCCGTTCTGCATCCAAAACGTCGGCGATCCGCCAACAGGTAGGTGTTTTATGTTTTGAAAATCCCGGATCCCAAATTTCTGCATTTTTCTCTATTTTGAACCTGCAGATGGGTAGATCGGGTCCCGGGGGGCGCGCAGATGCTTCCGGATCTGCGTTTGGACCCCCGACGTGCCTCCGGCGGACCTCGGATGGTTCGCCGGCACGCGGAGGTCCGCGGCGGTGCGCCGGCCCAGCCGCCAGAGCGCGGTGGCACTGGGCGCCTTGTGGCGGAGAGCCGCCGGCCAGGGCGGGCCGGTCCAGGCCGGCCGGACCTGCCGGTCGAGGTCGGTCCGACCTCTTTTTGTTATACGGGGGTCTTTAAACCCCCGTATCTTGCAATCCGGGAGTCAGATTCGCGTTCCATTTGCGGCGAGGTGACCCTGACGACGAGGCAAACCCTTCGGTGTGGGTTCGAGGGTTTGAAGGTTTGGGATCGTGGCCCGGGAGTTAGAAACGTCGTATAAAATAATAATATTTTATTATTTTACGACTTCGGGCCGTTGTAACTTCTATCCGGAACGTCCGAATGACGTACCGTCAATGGAATTGAGACCTTGATGGTACGAATGACTTTTTGAGATGGTTTTCGGGCGTTGGGACCGAGTTCGGGGTGCGGGCCCCACGAGGTCGGGTTTTGGCGTTTGCGGAGATACGCTACTTTCGCACCAGGAGTAAGATTTTGGTGGATGAATAGTCGATCCTGTGTGTTTTTCCAATAGGATCACAATGGTGTGATCCGTTCGATGAGTTTCGGGATTGAGGTGTGGGTGCCACCCGAGCTGGCCTTCGGTGAATAGTGCCTCTTTCACCGGGTGTCTGTTTTGGACGAACGAGTAGTCGATTCCGCTTGTTTTTTCGAGGGCATCGCCATGGTATGATCCGCTCGATGGGTTTCAGGATCGTTGTGTGGGCCCTGCACGAGTTAGCTCTGGTGAATAGTGATGTTTTCACCGGTAGTCCGTTTCGGGCGAGTAAGCAGCCTATCTTGCGTGTTTTTCTGTGTGGATCGCGATGGTGGCCTCGGTATTGGATTTGGAGGTGCGCAGTGTGGCATTGTTGCGGGTCGCTCGAGTTAGCTATGTTTTGGACCAGCAGTGGTTGAGGGTACTCCCTTGGTTCGTTCCCACGAGGGTTTGTGTGGCATCACAACCTTCGTATAGGTTTGTGATCCTCTCGATGGGATGTTTAAACTATTAGAGTTGTGGCATCCCTCCGGTGGGCCCGGAGCGGGATCCTCTAACATCTTCTCCCTAGATCAGGTTCTTGGTATCGCTGTGACCACTTATTCACAGGCGACGATCCCCAATCTAGCAGGTTAACCTCGTAGTGTTTGTGGCATCATCAGGAATATGATCCCCTACGCAGTGGGTCGTGCTCAGTAGGGTTGTGGAATCGTCGGGTATACGATCCCCTACTCAGCATGAGGTTTATAGTAGGGTTGCGGTATCGTTGGTTATGCGATCCCCTACTCAGCGGGTGGTTTTGGTAGGGTTGCAGCATCGTCGGTTCGATCCCCTACATCATGAGTTATACCAGATAGGGTTCCGGTATCATCATGACCACCTTTATATGGGCGATGATCCTCTATCTGAGTGATGTGTTTCTGTCGAGTACCAGATCGGGTTGTGGTATCCCCCAATGGATCCTAGGTGTGATCCCCTATCTATGAGAACTACGTGTGCCAGATCGGGTCGTGGTATCCCCCAGTGGACCCTGGGAGTGATCCCCTATCTTTGAGCTTCGTACACTGGAGAGGGTTCTGGTATCCCCTAGAAGACCCTAAGAGCGATCCCCTATCCGAGGAGTTTGGTGGTTATGTTGTTTCAGTGAGTTTTAAGTGATGCTAACTGACGAGCGTGATCTCTCGGGTGAGCGTCTGAGAGGTTCGTGAGAAACCCTATTGAGTGTATCTCTCGGATGAGTGTCATCTAGGATGATAATGATCATGGAGTGTGCTCTCCTGGTTGTGGACAGTTGCTGGCGATGAGGTCGGTACCTCTTGTGGCTTTGTGGCATGAGCTAAGTTTATCTGGATTGTTTAAGGTGTATGTATGGGCATACACATGAGTTGATCTGACTAGTTGTGTTTAGCCGAGGATGGTCACGAGATGGATTTTCTCTCTCGTATGGGTTCCCTCTGGCTGGGATGAGCGGACTGTTTCCTTTCAGTTGCTCTCTTTTGTTTTGGGTTTTTGGGGTTCCTACTGAGTATGTTTATACTCTCCCCTACACGGGCTTTGCCCGCACATGTTTGTGTCTTGTGCAGACCACAGGACTTTTGACAGAGTCCCAGGAGGACCTGGAGTAGGCGGAGCTGAGTGAGCGAGACTGACCGGGTGTTTGCCGGTGCGGTGCCGAGGGAGATTTCCGGTGGTGTTTGTGGAAGCATTTCCCTTCTTCAGAGCAGGTTGGACGCGCTTTTGTAGTTTACTTTTGGTGGGCCCTGTTTTTCCCTTTGTACTTATGCTCTACTCTGGTTGTGGGATAGTGTATGCATGCATTTTATCTTCAGTTTTATATATCTTTGCACAGTTTCATGGAGGTGTATGTGGGTGCGTGTGTACAGGTACCTTAGGCTAATGCCTCCCATGTGTGTGATAGCCTAATCGGCGCTGGTCTCCCGCCCATGGCCTATTGGAGGCGGGCTTGGGGAGTCGCGGCTCGAGCCCCATTGGGTCGGGTTGTGACAGAGTGGTATCAGAGGAGGTTCCACCTTTGGGATCTCAGAGCGTAGCTGGTCAAGCTGTGAGTTTGGTTTGGGTTGCATAACGACAGTGTTATGATGTTTCGAGTTCAGATTTCAGGCCAGGGACTCCAATGTTGGTGTGGTGGCCGACGTATCCATACACCAGGACTCTGATAACCTGCCTTTCGACTTGGTACATTCATAAACTGGTCGGAGGGACATAATGGTACATGTATCATATAGGACTTGGTTTTTGGGTTTTCCTTGTCCTTCTTGAGTCAGCTCTCCAGATATAGTCTTTGACTGTGGTGTGTCTTGAATGTATTCTAGGAAGCCTCCACGAAGACAGCCATCGAGGGTTCCGCAGCAGGATTGTGCTGACGACCCGCCCCGTGTAGAGGTTGTGGAGCATGGTGCGGGTTCTGAGGTTGCACCTCCAGGTGGTCTGCTGGTTGAGTTGCCACCTGTCGAGCAGTTGGTTGTGCCGGTGGTGTAGGACGAGGTTGCACGCAGGCTGAGTGCACTGCACGAGTTCCAGAGGCAGCAACCTCTGAGGTTTTGGGGTGATCCAGACCCCCAGGCAGCTGATGACTGGCTTGAGGTAGTCACCCGAGTTTTCTGCCTCGTGAGGACACCTCCTGATCAGATGGTGGTCCTAGCGGTGATCCTTCTTCGTGGTTCGGCTGGGCGATGGTGAAGTTTGGTGACGCAGTCCCATGACAAGGAGACGCTCACGTGGGCCGAGTTTGAGCGGCTCTCCAGGGAGGAGTTCTATCTGGTGACGCTGAGGTCAGTGCGGATCCAGGAGATTCTGCAGCTTCGACAGGAGAGCATGACCGTGTCGGAGTACTCAGCGAGGTTTACAGACCTGTTGCGCTACTCCATGGATATGGTTCGGGACCCTTTCTTTAGGGATCAGACCTTCGAATAGGGCTTACGCAGGGACATCCGAGCAGGTGTGGTTTCCTTGTTCCTGCCCACCTATGCTGGAGTGCGGGAGCGAGCATTGGTGGTGGAGACTTTTCTGGCTGAGCAGATTCCCCCTGTTAGTGATGGGCACTCGAGGGCTGAGACTTTGTCAGTCGGATCGACATCTGGTAGCCGACGACAAACTCTGGGGTCTGGACATGGCCGACATTTCAGGAGGCAACCCCAGGATGGAGGATCTGAGGCTCAGGTCTCATAGGACTCGCAGGCCAATTTTGGTCAGCCGTAGGAGAGGCGTTGTTATGCTTGAGATGGCCGGGGACATATTTCTAGAGATTGTCTAACCCGACGTGCTGCTGCAAAGGAGTCAGTCGAGGGACTGCCTTGACAGAGGCAGCGTCTCAATCAAGGAGGTCCGTAGGGCAGCGGGCGTGGCGGCGGAGCGGGGGAAGCAGGAGGAGGTGGTTGGAAGTATCAGTTTCCACTACCCCCACCCCCAGGTGGTCCGCACCAAGCTCAGGGAGCTGGTGGCCGAGGGCGAGGACAGCTGCATGCCCTAGAGGCTGTTGACCTAGAGGCTCCGCGGATGGATGGATGTACGCCTTGTGTCTTTTCTACTTTCTGCAGTAGTTTGTTAGACACTGTTTATAGGTACTCTTTCCTTTTGTTGCATGATTGAGTTTTTCTCAGGGCGTTGGTAAGACCCTGTGTGGGTGCTGTTCAACGTGCTTCAAATGCATGAGAGAGAAGGATCCTTCCCCCACCGAGACGCGTTTATGTGACACGATTAAAACCGTGCGAGCAAGTCAGTGCCGCCCAAAGCGTATAATATCTAGATGTGGTGGATGAGTCCCTCTGACTTATGCATTCGGGTATGGGTGTTAGTTGGTGAACTCGCTGGTGTGTGAGCCCCAGTTGAGAGTCTAGTCGCTCTCCTTGTTCTTAGGGATTTTCGGGGACAAAAAGTTCTAAGGGGGGATGATGTAGGGACTCGGGTTTTTGGCCCTGTCAGACTTTGGAATTTTTTTATGAATAATTCCAGAGCTAGGCGCGAAGACGGCATGCGATTCCGAGGCCCGGTGTGCCCAGAATTAATTTTATAAAAATATTAAGAATTTTTATACTATGCATGTGGATGGGGTGTTATATCTCCTAAATGGTAGCTCAGAATGGGAATCTGACTACACGGTTGCGTCTGGAACGTGCCGTTTACCCTAAGAGAGGTGTAAAATTTGCGGGCGCGGGCCTACGGTAAGAAACACCACCAGGGGCATTTAAGTAAATAAATGGAGAAGTTAGTTTATGAGCGTTGGCTCGAGTAACTTCTGAACGGAGTCTCATATCGCAAATCCGAGTCTTCCGTTGCTTTCAGAACGACGCGTTTACCCTAGGGGTGACCTTACCTTTGTTCGCATCGGGCATTGGGCGGAGGCGATACAGGGGCTGGAGATATGAGATTTTTTTTTAAAAAAAATAATATCTCCTCCTTACCTCCCTCCTCCCTCACGCGCAGGCGGCAACACCCCCCTCTCGACCTCCGGTTCTTAGCCGTTTAGAGATCCGATCATCCGTTTTCAGTGCCGTTCGTCGGCAGACCCAGCTTCAGGGCATCGCGAGCACCGTTCTGCATCCAAAGCGTCAGCGATCCGCCAACAGTTAGGCGTTTTACGTTTTGAAAATCCCGGATCCCAAATTTCTGCGTTTTTCTCTATTTTGAACCTATAAATGGGTAGATCAGGTCCCGGGGGGCACGCAGATGCTTCCGGATATGTGTTTGGACCCCCAAGGTGCCTCCGGTGGACCTCAGAAGGTGTGCCGGCGGAGGCCGGTGGTGGCGCCGGCAGAGGCGCCCTGCGGCGGCGCGCGGCGGAGAGCCGCCGACCAGGGCGGGCCGGCGTCGGTGGTCGGTCCGACCTCTTTTTGTTATACGGGGGTCTTTAAACCCCCGTATCTTGCAATCCGGGAGTCGGATTCACGTGCCATTTGCGGCGACGCGAACCTGACGACGAGGTGAACCCTCTGATGTCGGTTCGACGGTTTGAAGGTTCGGGATCGTGGCCTGGGAGTTAGAAACGTCGTATAAAATAATAATATTTTATTATTTTACGACTTCAGGCCGTTGTAACTTCTACCCGGAACGTCCGAATGATGTTCCATCAGTGGTGTTGAGACCCTGATGGTATGACATACTTTTTGAGATGATTTCTGGGTGTTGGGAAGGAGAGAGAGAAGAGGGTTTTGTATAACAACAAAAAAAGATCAAAAGGGGCAGTTGTTTTAATTTTTCATACCCTGATTCTCCCCCTTTGTCAACGAACACAAAGGTCACTCCCCTTTGGTCTGAGACATTGGAAATAAGACATATTAGCATAGTAGAGAAAAACACACCATACATCGAGGAGGGGGGGGGGGCATATCCATACTTTTTCAAGTGAGGGGAGTCGACTGGACCCCTAAAGCCAATTGATGTCTCCCAAAAGCTGCCTTGGGTAAGGCCTTTGTCAGAATGTCTACAACCTGTAGTTTTGTTGGCACATACTCCACCTTCATGATTCCCTGATCAAATTTCTCCTTGATAAAATGAAACGTTATCTCAATTTTCTTTATCCTAGAGAGATGGAAAAGATTTTTGCTGATATTTATAGCACTTGAGTTATCACAATGAATTCCAATCAGATACTTCACAATTTTTATTTCTTGAATAACTTCTCCAAGACCTCGCATGTCTTCCACTACAACATTTACCATGTCAAATAATGCATAAATAGACTCATTTAGGTTCATTCTCAGATCATCATAGTTGTTCCACAACACTTATAGCTTTGCATCTCTAACCTTTGTATCTCCTTCATATATATTCAACAGCTTTTCCCAGATGGCATGTGATATTTTTCATGACATCACCTTCGTATAAATAACATTGAATAGGGATCCCCTAAATCATTAATTCCCTTGTCATTAGCATCCAATTATCTACGCTCTGCTTCAGATAATACACCACTATTAATATCGGATGTTATGCCATGCATTGCTGCTATGAACACATCCATTACCAATGACCAAAAGTAGTGTTGCATATGATTCTTCCATTGATGAAAATTGTTCATGTCGAAGATCAGAATCCCTTCGTGATTGGTGACCTCCATTTGAGAGAGAAACATTGATATTAACCTTTCCCTTTGACACCTATTGTTAGGTACACAAGTCTAGATACCTTGAGAGGGGGGTGAAATAGAGTATGAAATATTAATGCAACTGAACCTTTTGATCTTGTTTTGTTGTTAGAAAAAACTCTCTTCTATCTCTCTTTCCTATTGCAGAGTATAAATGAATCTTAAAGCATGCACATGACACACCAATTTTACTTGGTTCACCCTCACTGGGATACATCAAAGGAGCATACACCGACGATGTTCTGATGTACCAAATCCACTATGAGCACACTTCTGTTTAAAAGTTTTAAGTAGACTCACTGCCCTCCTAGTTTATAACCTTTCACAATTTGAGAACACACTGCTCTCTCAACTAAAGTGAGCTCACTACTTCTTTAAAAGATCCACTCATACTTTATAGACTTGTAGGTCTCCTCATTACCACTAATGAATTAATCCTTCACTATATGTAGATTCTATGTTGAAGTCCAAATTTAATCCATTGATGAATACCCCTTCGTGTTTGATCACTGGGCAATAACCTTTAGAAATAATATCGCAAAGCACCCTACTTCACGAAGCTCCCAATTTCGTGAAGCTCAAACAAGCCTTTCGCAAAGTTCCTGCCTCTTCGTGAAGCACACACCTTTTCAGAGCTCACTACCTCATGGAGCACACTTCTTCGTGGAGCTTAAACCTATGCAAAGCTCAAGCCTTCGAAAATCTTATGCCATCGTAGAGATCAAATCTTCGTAGACTGACTTCCTTCACAAATCTCACTGAGCCAACACGGAACACACCATATTCACAGAGCTGAATTATCCACCACAAAGCTCCTTCTTTCATGAAGCATGTTGTCTTTGTGAATCACCTTCATGAGTTGAGAGAAACAAATTTTTCTTGGAAAACTCTCTTCTTCTCTAGAGGGGGTCGAGGTCTATTTATGGGCGATTCCACCGACCCTCAAACCTTCTGTGCGAAGTAAGCACCATGTCATCTCAAATTGTGAAGCTCTAAAATTTCCACTGAAATTGTCTCTAAATCACGAAGCACCAAATTTTTTTTCAGATCGTGGAGCTCATCGTAATCATAGAGAGTTCCTTCAATTCCTTTGTGCCTTTGCCTCAAATATCCACTCATAATTCTATTCACCGCCGCAATGCCCTTCAACTCCGCCGTTTGCAAAGCTCTTCGTAATCGTGAAGAACACCATTTAATTTCTTAATGACTTCATGAAATCCACATCCAAAAGCCCATATTCGTGAAACTCAATCCTTTTCCATATTTTTGATGATATTTTCAAGGAAATCCATATTTCGTGATGCTCACCAAACTCCAAATTTTGGACACCAAAAACATGGAAAACACTAGAAAACAGCACCACCTTATGTCTATTCTTTTTTTACCACTTCCAGATATTCCATTCATTTTTCATGGTTATTTGTCAACATAGATTCTCAACAATATATCTAGAACTAAACAATTCACCATGGAAATCTTCTTTGTCAAGAAACACAATCAACCCAAAAACGTTGCAATGTTACCTAGAGGGATTTTTTCCCAACACATATAATCAACTTTTTTTAGCTTAATGTAATTGGTGATTACTTCTTTGAGTGAAAATAAACCCATACATTTCCATTATAAAACACTCCATGATATGTGGAATTTCTATAATCTATAGATCCTTCCCAGTCAGTATTAACAAAACATCTGAGATTCATCTCATATTTCTTCCTATACATCCTCACAAAAATAAAATTATTTGAGATGTATCTCAATATAGTTTTTCTACAAAAATATTTATTCCTTAGGATTGGATTGAAACTAGTCATAAATACTAACAAAAAATATAAATTCAAATCCTATGAATATCAAATACACAATACTTACGATCAATATTCAAAGCTTCTTCTCATTTACTTATTTTCCCTCATCATCCTTACACAACTTTTTCCCCACTTGAATTAGTATTGACACACCTATGGAATAATTTATATTAAAATTATTTATGATTTATCTAGAATATGTTCATTGTGAAATAAATATGTATTAAAATTATTGGGAAACCTATAATCCCCTGAAAAACTTAATTTTCCCAAGTATAGATGCAAAATGGTATACCTTTTCGAGTTATGAAATTCTGGTGTAAAACCCTAAACCTTTTTAGTTTGGTGTATGGTTTGTTTTGAGAACTGATATTTGGATAAACAAACTGAGAGTTGAGGTATCATGGGTACATGCTATTGGTTATGTTTTGAGTCCTTAAATGAACCTTGGGTGCTCAGGAAAATCTGAGGAGCTTTGGGTTGAGTTTGAGAGGCCTTTAAAGGATTCTTTCCAAGGTATATAGTTTTTTTCTGCATTGTATAGAATAAAACATTCAACTCCGAGAGTGTGAGGAGGTTTCCATTTAAAATTGTAGATACTATGGTTGATGATCATGTTTAGTGCATGGTTTAGGGTAAACTTTGAGAATTTAAGAGGAAATTGTGTGGGGTGTCCTAGACCTGGGGATTATAATTCTTTTGTAGAATTTTTTAAAATACCTATAATTTATTTATAGAGGTGTTAAATATATTTAGAAACTGTTTTTCAAATCCTTGTGGAGAAGCCATAAAAAATGGTTGGCCACAGATAGTTAAGGCCATGTAGTTGGTGCATGTTATATCCCACTATGGGAAAAAACCACGAAGATCATTAAAATGATTCAAATGACCATTTTCTACTTGTGTTTTAATGGAGTATCCCCCTTTTTTTCTTCTCCCTCATGTGTACACCATGTTCGGTTGAACCCCACCTCTTCCTCCTTTGACCCACATTAATTTTGGGTGTTCTGGGTTCATTTGTTTAGCGATTCTTGGTAAGTATCTTCCTCATATAGTAATATTTATTGGTTTTCCTTAGTTTATTCTTGATTTTGTTTCTTTGGTTTAGGGTTTTGGTTCAGATTCCATCAGATCATGGTAGAATTTGTTTATAAATTTGTGGATTTTTCTCAACATGGGTAGAGGATGTATTGATATGGTATCTACATATCATTTCATAGAATTTAATGAAGGTTCATCATCATATAATGCTTTTAAGGGTATAAGATAAAAATTTAATTTAATTGACTAATGAATTGGTTTATATTTTCATGTATTTTTCCCAGGTTAGTATTGCGAGTGTGTTGTGGAACTCCAACATTTTATTTATTGGGATTTTAGAATTAAGGAATCACTTGATGATATTTTAGGTGTTATTCATAATTGAATTAATTTGTTAATTAATTATATATTGTTAAAATTTATTGAATAATTAATTATAAATGGGTTATAGTTATTTATGGGATGTTTTTTTATTAAAACAAGGCCTCATGATAATGGGATATGATCAGGTTATGACACCCTAACATTTTTATGAAATATATTTTTAAATAATTTTATTTCTTTGATACCTTGTATTAATGCTACACCATATTAAGCATGCACCACATGCTACACTGACTTAGCTTGCATTACAAGTGACACTGAGTTTTTATGAAAAAAAATTTATTATTGAAATTATTTAAATAAGAAAATAATAACCTAGAGCTTATAATGGTGGGTATGAACATGATTAACTGAATAATGAATTTATTATTCACACATATAAAACCCTTTTAAAATTAAATGGAAATCTATTTTGAAAAACTATTTAAATGTGCACAAGTGTATTTTACACTAATAAAATAAACAAACCAATCTTATTGGATTATATTAACAAAATATATAAAAAAAATATTAAATATAATTTTCAACATTAATCCTATTTGTTTAATAGATATAATATAATAATAAATACATTTTTATGCTTAAATACCATATTTTTTCTAAAAGTAATTTTTATCACCTTTCAATGGGTCATTTATTTTAAAACTAATATTTACAATTTTATAAATTACATATGAAAAATAAAATTTTTCTTTGAAATTGGGATATAAAAATTTACTTAAGTTTAACTTTTGGTATTTTTTGATAAATTTCATGTTTTGATAAATAGTTAAAAATAAATGATTTTTTTATTGAAAATTGATTTTATGTCTAACTTATATATAGTTTTAAATTATATTTTTAATTTTTTTAATAGCATAATTAGGTAATTTTTATATAATTTAATCCAATTTAGGTATTTGGAACCAATGTAACATTGAAATTGGATATAAAAATATTTCAAACTTTTGAACTTTTTTCACTTTAAAAACATGTTTTCTCATTCCTTGAATGAGATTAATTTTAAATTAATTTTATCCAATTATGTGTTTTAAATTTTGAAAAATGGGTTTCATAATTAGAATCAAAAGTTAAAAACTTATTAAATAGGTCCTTTTTATTTTTTGGACAGTATTAATAGTAACTTTAGTAATTTTTATAACCACTATTAAGGGTAAAATAAGTAATTAAGTGTATAAATAATATTATAAATGTTAAACGATTTCCCTAAAACTTGAAAAATGTTTTTATATGAATTAAATTATACCATTAGAACAGAATGTTTTAAATTTAATAATTTAATGGACACTTGTCTATGAAAATGACTTTGATATTATTAAAATCAAAGAGAGTGACAAAATGTCACACTCTTAATTTAATAAGTATAACATTTTAATATAGGGTTAAATAAATATATTCTCAACTATATATATTATTATTAAATTAAGAAGGTTTATCTAAATCATGGTATTTTATTTATAATATTTAGTAAGGAATTATTTATCATAAATAATCACATAATGATGATGCAATAATTATTCAATTAATGAAAAATTCAATTAAGTGATATTAAAAATATTAAAAGAGATATTAAATTATTTAATTAAGGTTATGAACGAAATTTTTTGGTGAATATGAAATATTTAGGGTGTTTTAAAGTAATTTTTATAAGTTATCTGGCATTATTTATTTTATTAATGTTAATATAATGAATAGTTTCAAAATTAACACTAATGATATTTTTTGAATATTATATTTTATTAAATTATTTAAAATTTATAAAAATAATAAATAAGGAAAAATGGGACAAATTATGGTATAAAATAGCATAAATTGACCATTTATGGTTCAATTTGTAACTTATATGTAAAAATATCCACCTTTTAATATTGAAAATATTATTACCATAATTAAAAGTAAAATATGTTAATTATGGTTTAATAAAAAATATAAGGTTTAAAATTACACCAAAACATGTATAAAATATATTTTTGATGTTATTACCATACTATACCACATTATGTTCAAATAACTTGATATTTGGAGGTATTTGGATTCATATTTAATTTATTATATATTAAACATTAGAGAAATCCCAAAAGTACCCCTAACATTCATTATAAAAGGATACCTCCTCCCTCATATCATTACTCCAAATCAGGTCCTGTATCTAGACCAAACTCTTACAAATTATGTTCTAAATTTACCTATCCATATTATAGAGTTTTTGGTATTCTAAAAGGACTAACTCTAGAGTGCTTTAGAGGAGATCTAAATGATTAGTTTCAAAGAAGTGGTAATCACATTAACCATTCACTCTCTCTTTTTTACTTTTCTATACCTACTCTAAATATAATATATATATATATATATATATCATACAATACTACATTAATAATCATAAATACGATTAAATTTTATTAATATTATCAACAGACCATTATATATACCCTTACCCATCTAACAAGAAGTGAAAGTATCACTTGTGTGTATGTACGATTTACCATCTCCATATAGTGATATAATTCATTTACCATCACCATCTATTAAGAGTGATAATTATAATGGGTTTAATGTTTATATATTATATTTATTAAATAAACATACTTTTATAATTATAATATCATATCTATATTTTTACCACCTAATATTTTTGTAAATGATAACGTTTCTTGTGCGTACGTATGGTTTTCCATATCCATGATGTGATGTGATTAATTTTTCATATATATTTCCCATGGGTGGTAATAAGGATAGATTTTATGATTATATATTATATATAAAACATAATAATTATTATTTGATGATAATATATCATATACATTTCTCTATTTTAATTCGATAAGAAAATGAAAATTTTGTTCATGCATACGAACAACCCACCATCACCATGAATAATGTATTTTATTTTCTATCTCTAACTTTTTTGAATAACCACATATATATATACTGAATATATAAATATATATATTATATTTATACACTTATTATCCTTTTTTATATGTTAAAATCATGATCTAAGAAAGAGGATGAATAATTCCAAGTCAAAACATGCACGAAAGACAACACTGTTATTACCCGAAACATAATTTTAACTTGGAATTGTTAATAAATGAGTAATATGATATCATAATTAAATGAAATTTGATATTATAAATATTATTTTGGTTCTTATTTAGTTTTATAATAAAATTATATTTATTATACATGAGTGTTTAACATGTACAGAGGAAGTTAAGAGTTAGGGTAAGAGGTTTTTGTCTAACTTTTATTTTTGTGGGACACATGTATTATACACTACTTGTTTCCTATCTATGGTGTATATATTTCCCATGAGTGTATTTTATGAGTATTATTATGAAAAGTATTGTATTTTTACAACAATATAATTTTATTTATTTCATGGTGAATAAAATTCTACTGATTATAATGTTATCAGTGTTCATTTCACAATCTCATTATTATCCGGGATTGTTTTTACCTAAGAATCTAATGGGGAATATTTATATTTTATGCCAATGTTTCTTAATTTTTTTTCCAACTTTTGTTAATATTATTATAAAATTTTAAAAATGAATATTTACACAAGTTTTAGTTTTTACCGAATGGTTTGAAAAAAATATTTTTATCCTTTTCCAAACGAGGTTCTTTTTGACTTTTTTCGGAAAAAGTATGAAAGAGATGTTTTTTCAATTATATGGAATGAATAAAATTTTCCAATTTAATTAAGCCTTATTTTTTGAAGATTCCATTATAATGTTACATAGTTATTTTCAAACAAAATATTTTCTTTTAAAATTGCGTGTCATTTTGAGAAAAGAAAACATTTTCAATGAAGAAAGTATATTATCCTCAAGAATTATTTTCAAGTGATCTCTCAAAATTATTTTCCATTTAAAGTAAAATTATTTGATGTTACTTATGCTTTATTATGGTTATTTATATCAAGAATAATATCCCTATTCTTTATATGGGGGGTTTATGATTATTATTGAAGGATATTTACGAAGCCCAATTGTTTTCTGTGGGCATTATTATAATGGAATGATATTTATGAAACCCATTTCTTTTTTATGGGTTAGGATATGATTAATGATTTATGTTATTCTGGCACACATATGTATGGTTTTCATTATTTTAAGTGTGAGAACTATATATCTCTCCAATTAATTGGTGAAGATTTATATATCATGATATACTGATGGGGAACAAGTCAATGGGCCTAATCTACTATGGGATGAAGGGGAAACCAGATCCATTATAAGGAAAGGACAATGACTGGGGATGGTGGTGTGTCCTGCCTAGTAGGTGTAGTCACTATGATGTTCTCTGATAAGTAAGGAAATGCGACTTGAATTATAGAGAATGATATTAAATTTTTATGTGTCTTCCATAATTCCATGTCTTATTTATATGTTATTATTTCATGGTTTATGCTCTTGACCCCCTTATGTTTCATGTCTTAAGAATTACCATTCCTTAATCCCATGATTCAAGATTATGATATTTAATATGCAAGTTATTATTGTCAAATGTTATGATCCTATTTTAGTACCATTATGATCATGTTATGCTTATGTATGTTTCATTTTTACCCTTACTGAGCATCAAAGATCACCATTTATTATGTTTCCTTTCCCCAGATTATAAATAACGGTTTTAAGTATAATTACTAAAGAGGAAGATCTTTATGGGAGATGTTTAAGATCTTTCACCAAATTAGAGTAATGTGTTCTAAGATTCCAAAGGCACTAAACTATTATGTACCTTGGTAATATTTTTGTTCAATATAATTAATATCTATAAAAAAAGATGTAATATCCATGTTGACAATCCTAGGTCGTTATAGTTGGAATCAGAGGAAAGGTTTAGTTAACCTTTGGAATCTAGGATGAGAAAAAGTTAGTGATATCCTTGGGGTTATTTCCTAGGATATTTCTAGGTATATATCTAAAGATATTCCTAAGGTGTCATAGATTAAAGAAGGTGTCATTATTTAGACATCATATAATTGATTTATCATGGTTATGTGGTTTCCCTCTATAATAAGTGTTTTGCATACTATACTTTATAGATTTTGTAAATGGATAGAACCTAAAGGAACAATGTTAATGATGAATGAAATTTTCGATGAAATGAATTTTCTTTTAAGAAACTGAATGTTATGGTATAAGGAATTAAAAATATTGGTCCTATGCTCACACAACTTTTTCATGCCAGGAATCATACTGGAATTGAAAATGAGAAATGGGGGGATCAACACTCTATTGATTCCTTCATGAGGTAGATCCCACATTCTTTTATTGGGTGTTATGATTAAATAGTGTTTGATAAATGGATTAGTACTACTCGAAATATATTTTTAGTCCTCAAATGGTCATAACATAACAAAGTAATTTTGGATCTCTATAATTTGGAAGGTGAAACAGATCAATGGTTGAATCTTATCAAGAATATGAGTAAATAGGATGAAATTGACTCCATGGAATAGGATAAGTTTAGGAACTTATTTTTAAATAATTAATTTACTCATATTCTTCGTATGAAAATAGAGAAATATTTTCTTGATATAAAGTAAAAGGATAAATAATCTATTGGTACTTAAGAGTAAAATTTTACAAGACTTGTGAGGTACTCTTCTAGAATTATCATCCAACCTGAAAGTAAGGTTGATCTATTTTCAGTTGCTTAAAACCAAGTTTCTAAAGGGAGTTATCTATAAGTGACTTCATAAGTTATGAATAAATCATCCAATGTTCCATAAAGGTGGAAATTGATGTTGGAGTTACGTATCAATCTTATAGTTATCACAAGAAAAAGAAAATGTAGTTTAAATAGAAATATAAAAACCATGAAGAATAGAATATGTGTTTTTGTTTAAGTTCAATGTGTTGAAATAAGCATGGTGGAGATTGTCTTAAGGGGAATGGTAAAAGTTTCAAGTGTGGAAATGTAGTTAATCAGGAAAATGAATACTGAAGTAATGGGAAGAAGTTGGATAATGATGTGAATAGAGCGAATACTACAAAAAATGAACCCCCCCCACTTCAATGATTTAAGTGTTAAGAAAATAGGCATTATTATAATTAGTTCCCAAATACAAGGGTTAAAAATGAAAATTGAGATCTGTAACCTCTTAAATATAAAGAAAAAGGGAAATCTCATGTGATCACTATTGGAGATGTAAAGTATGAAACTGAAGTGGTGGATTCTTTGAGTATTTATGTAATATAATTCAAGAATAATGTTTTATAAGTACTTTTATGGTTTTTTAGAATAATTAAACATCTATGTATTGGTCCACTATTGTTTTTACATAAGGATTTAAGAGCATATGTTGAATGGTACTCATAACCATAAAAAGAGATTGTGGTGGTAATGTGACATTTTTGGAAAACACATGATTAAGGGAAGGATAACCCTTAATATGTGCATTATGTTGGTATAATGAAATATTGATATGTTTTATTGTGATAAAATAAATAGAATAATATCGATGAACTTGGGAATGATAATATGAAAATGTTGTTTATTATATCATGGATTGCGTTTATAGAATTTTTGGATTTATGGTATAAGGAAAGAGTTAATTTTTGAAATAATTCATGTTTTCACTAATGTTTTATGGTAATTCATGTTATTACCATGTTTTATGAGAATAAATAATAATGGTATTCCCATGTTTGGTATGTAAAAATTAATAACTACATTATGTTTTGGAGGATAAATGATATGTTTAGTGACCTTCTTTAAAAAATCTAGGATTTTAATCTTTTAGAACGTTCATAAGGGTAAACATTTATGAAAATGTTTACAGTGAAAATTTGGATGAGGTTTTGGAGATTAATGTTTCATAATATGAATATTTAATAATGCCATTAAAAAATTTCAAAACATTTTGTTGTAATGATAACTAGAGATAGAAGGAATGAATTATTATTCTATTATAGATATTATGAACCACTAGTTCTTTAGGCATTATAATTTTAACTTCATATTTTCTGGGAATATTATATGAAGTGGGAATTGATCAAGTCAAAACCATATAGTGAGATATTACTTAGTAGATGATATCAAGTAAGTATATGTATTCAATGATTTTTTTTAAAATAAAGTGTTATCCTATTATCATCATTTTTTATAATATCAATAACCTTTTCCAAACATATTTGGTTTATGGTTTTGGGGTCATTAACTTATCTTGAACATGTTTACTATCACTATACATAAGAACATGATAGTTTATTTTATATTATATGTTCATCTTTTCACATGAAACATATGTTATACTATGTGTAAACATTGTTATGAGTTACTTTGGGTAACTTTTAAGTTCCCAACATTATTTTTAAAGGAAGTTTTAGTATTCATATTTACGATGTGGGTTTCAATTAAAGCGACTTTCATTTATTAAAACAATGATGATCCGAATGAATTTTGAGGGATAAATTTATTTGGGGGGGGGGGGTAGAATGTAACACCCTGAGATTTTTATGAAATATATTTTTAAATAATCTGATTTCTTTGATAGCTTTCATGTAAAGCTACATCATGTAAAACTTTCATTACATACAACACTATCTTAACTTGCATTACACACAATACTGTGTTTTTATATAAAATAATTTTATTATTATAATTATTTAAATAATAAAATTATAACTTTTTAATTAGAATGGAAGGTATCAATAAGATTAACTGAATTATGAAAGTATGGTTTTCACATGTAAAACCCTTTTGAAATTAAAAGGAAATCTTTTTTGGAAAAACTATTTAAATGTGAACAATTGTGTTTTATACCAATAAAATAAAAAAATTACAGTTGTGGGATAATATTAATGAAATATATATCTAAAATACTAAATATAATGTTTAATATTAATTATATGTGGCTTTTATACACAATATAAAAATAAATATAGTTTTCTGCTTGCAAATGGTATTTATTTAAATGTAGTTTTATCGCCTTTCAATGATGCACTTCTTTTGAAAATAATTTTTTAAACTTTTATAAATTATATTTTACAAATTGAACTTCCTATTTTAAATTGGGATATAGAAATTTAATTGGGTTTAATTTTTGGTAATTTGCTGATAAGTTTCATGTTTTGATGAATAGTTAAAAATACTAAATTTGAATTTAAAATTGTTTTTAGTCTAAAATATTTATATTGTTGAATTATATGTTTTATTTTTTTAAAAGTATAAATAGATAAATTTTATAACATTTAATCTAATTTATATCACTAGAACCAATTTTGCAGTGATTTTGGATATAAAAACATTTTAAACTTTTTGACATTTTAACTTTAAAAACACTCTTTCTCATTCTGTCAAGTAGATTCATTTTAAATTAATTTTAACCAATTATATATTTTTAATTTTTAATAATGGATTCCATAATTATAATAATAAACTAAAATTTTATAAAATAGGTCCTTTTGTTTTTTGACAATTTGAATAGTAAATTTGGTTATTTTTATTTCCACGATTAAGTGTAAAATGAGGAATAAGGGTACAAATAATATTATAAATATTATAAAATTACCTTAAAACTTTCCCAAATGTTATTTTATGAAGTTAATTCAACCATTAACACATATTTTTTGATATTAAATAATTTAATGGATACTTTTCTATGACAATTACTTGGATATTAATAAAATCAAAGAGAGTAACAAAATATCAGACTCTTACTTTTAAAAAGTATTATATTTTTTATATGAAGATAAAAAAAGATATTTTTGACTATATATATTATAATGAATGGAAGTTTTTTTATCTATATTATTTTATTTTTTTATTTTTAGTGAAAAAATAATTAACATAAATTATTACCCAATGATAATGGAGTAATTATTAAATTAATTAAAATCTCAATTAAGTGATATTAAAAATTTTAAAATATATATAATTTGAATTACATAATGTGATAAATGAATATTTTAGGTGAATATAAAATATTTGGGGTTTTATTAAATGATTGTTTTCAATGTTATCTTGCTTTTTTGATTTTATTAAAGTCAATGTAATGAATAGTTTTAAAATTGATAGTAATGATATTTTATGAAAATAATATTTTATTAAATTAGTTAAGAATCATAAAAATCCTAAATAAGAAAAAAAGGTAATATATTATGGTCTAAAATATCTTAAATTTACCATTTACCATCCCGTTGATACCTTATAAGTAAAACTCTATTCATTTTAATATTGAAATTTTTTTTACCATAGTTAAAATTAAAATAGATTAATTAAAGGTTAATAAAAAAGACATGGTTTAAAATTACAAATATTTTTTTCTAAAATATATTAGTTTTTGGGATTACCCCCATGTCCCACATATAATTACACCACTTCATGTTTTATAGATAAAAAAACTCTAAAAAATTATGTTATCCATTTACCTATCCACATTATATATTTTATTGTCCTCCAAAAGAACCAAATCCATAGTCCTTTAGAGGAGATCTAAAGATGCCGTTTTGAAGAAGAGGTAATCTCTCTTACCGATCACTCTCTTTTTATAATTTTCTCTACCCACTCTAAATATATGATATATATCATAAAATAATAAATTAATAATCCCTACTATGATTGAATTTTATTTTGACTATGAAGACAACATGATACATCCCCTTTTCCCATCGGACACGAAGTGAAAGTATCGCTCGTGTGTATGTACAACTTACCATATTTATGTAGCAATATAATTCATTTTCCATCACCATATTTTTTGAGTAGGAATTATGATGGGTTTAATATTTATATATTATATTTATTTAATACATATAATTATGTTATTATAATATCATATCTACCTTTTTACCACCTAATATTTTACGAAATGATAACGTCGCTCGTGTGTACGTATGACTTACCATCTTGATGATGCGATGTGATTCATTTTTCAAATATATTTTACATGGGTGGTAATAAAGATAGTTTTTATGAATATATATGGTATATATTACATAATTATGATTATATAATGATAATAGATCATATAATATTATTTCTTTAAATTTGACAAGAAGAAGAAAATTGCGTTCATGCGTACGAACGACCTACCGTCTCCATGAACAATGTATTTTATTTTATATCTATAATTTTTTTGAATCACCACATATATATATATATATAATTAATATATATATATATATATATGATATTTTTATCATTATTATCCATCTGGGGATGATGAAATCATGATCTAAGTAAGAGGGACAAGAATACCAAGTCAAAACATGTATGAAAGACAAAGCGATTATTGCCCAAAACACAACTTTAACTTGGGATTGTTAATAAATGAGTAATATAAATTCATAAGTAAATCATATCTGATATTATTTATATGAATATGGTTCTGTGGTATATGAATAAAAAACTTATATTTATTATACACGAGGTTTTAATGTGTACGAAGGAATTCAAGACTTAAGGAATGAATTTTTCTCTCACTTTTATTTATGTGGAGCACATGCCTTATACAATACTTGTTTCTTTTTTATGGTGTATATAATAACCATGAGTGTCTTTTATGAGTCTTATTTTTAATATTATGGTATTTTCATGTCCATATAATTTTCTTTCTTTCATGGGGCATATGATTCATCTGATTATAAAGTGAATAGTGTTAATTTCACAATCTCATTATTATTCAAGATTATTTTTACATAAGTATCTACTAGGGAATATTTATATTCAATGTATATGTTTCATAAAAAAAATTACAAAATATTTTTAATATTATTCAACAATTTTTTAAATTCATTTTTATACATTGGTGTATTTTTACCAAATAGTTTGGAAGGAATATTTCTGTCATTTACCAAAAGAGGTTCTTTGTGACTTTTCCCACAAAAGTACGAAAGGAATGGTTTTTAACTTATACGGAAAGAACAAATTTTTCCTATTTTAGGATGCCTAATTATTTTGAATATCTCCTTATAAGATTACAAGGTTATTTTCAATGAAAAAGTTTTATTTTAAAATTGAATGACATTTTAAGAAAAGAAAAAAAAATTAAAGAAGAAAGGATAGTTTCCTCAAGAATTGTTTTCAAGTGATCTCTCAATATTATTTTCTATTTACGATAACATTTTTTGATGTTAATTTTGATTTATTGTGGGAATTTTTTTCAAGGATACTATCCCTACTCCTTTTATGGTTGGTTTATTTTTTTGATGAAATGATATTTATGAAACCCATTTCATTTACATGGGATATGTTATGGTGGAATGATGTTTATGAAACCCATTTAATTTTATGGGTTTAGATATGATGAATTATTTATGTTCTTGTGGAACAAATATGTATAGTTTTTATTATTTTATGGGTGGGACCTATATCTTCCTCTAATTCATTGGGAAACAAGTAAATGGGATTGATCCACTATGGGAATAAGGGGAAACCCGATCTATTATATGGAAAGGACTATGAATAGGGATGGTGGTGTGTCCCGACCAGTAGGTGTAGTCCTCATGAAGTGCCTTGATAAGTTTTTGAAATGTTCCTTGACTTATAGGTAATGATATTACATGTTCACGTGTCTTATATAATTCCAAGTCTTATTTCTATGTTATGATTTCATTTTTATGCTCTTAACCCCATTATGATTCATGTATTATGAACTTTCAGTATTTAATCCCATGATTCAAGATTATGATATTCTATATTCAGGGTATTCTAGTCAAATGTTATGCTCCTATTATGATACCCTCAAGATCATGTTATGCTTATGTATCTTCCATGTTTACCCTTATTGAGCATCTGAGTTCAAACATTCTTACATTTCCTTTCCCTAAGTTATAAAGAAATGTTTTAAGTGGGAGTACTAAAGGGGAATATATTTACGGGAGATGTTGAAGATCTTTTACCAAATTAGAAGAATGTGTTATATGTTTCCAAATCCACTAATCTATTAAGATATTCAAGAACATTTTTGTGTAATATAATTAATATTCATCTAAAAAATGTAATATCTATATTAAAAATCCTCGTTTGTTATATGGGTGGAATTGTATGTGACTGGGAAGAGATATCAGATGTGGAATTAAAAAGGAAATGTACTTTTTTGAGTTAATTAGACAGTCATATGTACACCTATAGTGTTTGCATTCATTATATATATATTCATGTGATATACGGGCTTGAACCAAATTTCAATTGACACATTGAATTTAATTTAAATATTTATTTATAATGGTATACTTGTAAAAATTGGATAACGTTACAATGGAAATATGTGACCCTTTTTCATTGGCTTGATGCCTCAGCCTCTGATGGTTAAGGCGTGAATTTAATTATATGCCTTGAGATGAACGAATCATTAGGGGTATGATGAAAATGAATTTAATTAACATATAGTCCCTTTGTGTAGGTTCCTTAGATGCCTCCTTGAAGAAGAGATCATTACATTGATGATGAGTGGCATGGGTAGTTCATTTCAATGTACTGATATAGGTTCCACTAAACTGGTGCCTCAAGCCAGTTTGATATAAGGCCTAAAGCACATCTCCTTATACGCCATAGGATTCCAACTATAAGCAAGGGTGTAAAGATGGTACGGTGGGGAGACATTACCCTCTTATCTGAGAAAACAAAATAGAAATAACTATATATAATCCAAGGAAGTAAATAAATAAAGTTTTAAAGCATTAAGAAAGCCAAATAGAATATGCTATAATAATAAATGAAATTTTATAAAATCCTGAACAAACATTTCATACATACAACACTCGTCACCCACTAGGATGACCATGCATATAGAAGTACATGAAAGAAATTTAAATAAAAGTAAAATGATATAATACTAACTATGATCCGAACCACATACCTAGTATCCAAAAAACTTCCAAGCTACTCTAGCATGATCACAAGAATCCACAAGAGTATCTCCACTCAATCATGAAACCCCAGGCCTCATCCATATCCTTCTTGTGTCTATTATAAACGTAAAAATAAGGCATAATGTCATCATCAAAACTGAGGTTCACATACAGTGGTGATAAATAATCTTAGTAGGTCTCCCCAAAGATGAACCTATAATATTCTTCCATAAGTACATGATCATTAAATATGCTAAGCATAGCCAAGACAAAACTAAAAAAATACTAATAAAATAAATTTCATGAAACCATAGTCAATCCCTGGTTCTATAATACAGGATAACTAGGAAATGTTACCCCATGTATATATATATTTGTATGTTTAAATATATATTTCCCATATATACACACACATAAATATGTATATACCCAAGTAAGGTGAATATAATACCATGGACTAACTACAGTCTATCCTTGGATCCCTAATCCCAACCTTCTTGACATCCCATGAAAAGGGTATTGAGTTGGATGTTGTACTACTCAATATATGCACCATTAAGTTGATCTATGGGTCCGTTATCCCAATCGACATTACCTACTTTGGAAAAAACTGAAAATGACTCTAAGAAATTTATGTCACCACAATAAGATACACGTCATAGCCTTTGGATCACTTGTACTCACATCCAATAAATATAATGAAGGATTATGTATACTGAAAGACAATCCTATAAATATTTTACTGAGTTAGAAGTCATTCATGAGAACCTTGTAAATACAGTCCAATTTCTGTGCCGTAGGTCCCAGTCCATAAGAAGTCATGAAATTTTTATTCAGATATTCCCCAAGGGTTTGAAACTTAGGTGATGTAAAAGGAGAAATCATTGGTGAGACATCATGCCCACCCCTAGAGGTCCCTAATTAGGGAGAGCATAATCATCCCCATCACCTAGGAGAGAATAACAATCCATGAGTATATATATATCAATGATGTGGAATTCCATGCCCAACACCATGATCTAATAATCAGTCTTGGAGAACATGATCATCCCTATGCTCAGGAGAGAAAAATCATCCATGAGTATTATCATTAGAGATTTCATGACCATATATCATAATAATAGGGACTCCATGATCGTATATCATAATCACAAGTAGGACATTCCCATATCGAGGAGAGAGGAATCATCCTCATTAATCCACAAGTTGAGGAGGGTAGAATCATCCTCATTATACAATAAATAGTGGAGAGTATAATAATCCTTAGTAGAATTAATAGGGACATGAAGAACATCCAAACATATATGGATTAAAAGTTTAATCCTAGGAAGTGCCTCTGGGATTCCCAAATATAAAGGCCAAAAGGATGACAAGATGGACCCTAGGAAATACACCTGTGAATCCAAAAAATATGAATAATACAGATCTAAGGAAATATATATGGGTATCTCAATGATAGATATAACATCATGCCATGCTCATTAGCCACAAAATAGGAATAACCTCTGATAATTATTGCTTCATCAGCATTAAATAGGTAAATGAATAAATAAAGAGTGAGGGTGGATGAACAATAATACCACCACTACCACCTCAACCTCATAGGTTTATAAGTTCGGTATGGGTTCTATGGTGACACCAGATACAATCTCTTCCCAATCTTGATGTATATCTTTAGCTTAGTCAAATATTGGGGCACCCACTGGGTCCCTCATGTCATAACACTAGAGAGGAATCCTACTTGGGATCCTCATGGTCTACACATCGGAAAATGAATCCTTCACAAGTTCCTCAGCTATGAAGGAAAAAGAAGGAATCCTACATGGATTCCTTTATGGTAAGAAAGTAGTGAAATCCTAGATGGTATCTTCAGAATAGTATATAAAAATAGTCATCCTATATATGATCCTCAAAATCAGTGTAAAAAGTAGAGACATCCTACATGGGATAATCAGAAATGGTATAAAATTAAAGGGATCCTACAGGGGATTCCCTGATTCATAATATAAGTGAAAAAATATCATAGGGGGACCTCAGTACATACATAATGGAGAGTCATCCGACAGAGGATCCTCTAGGTTGGAATCCAAGTAGAGGCATCTTATATAGGATCCTTAGAAACAACTAAACTCACAGTCTCCTGGGCCATAAGGGAACATCTTTCAAGGGATAGGTACTTAAGGGAAATAAAAAAAGGAATCAGTCAAGAAAAATAGCTGGTGGAACATATCATATAAATGTATAAATCTCAGGAGGCAAAGAAAAATAATAGAACACCACCTAGGAGTAATTAAATCACCTCAAGTGTTTTAACATCCTGATCTATGTGGGAAGATACTTGAAATAGTCTACTATTGGGGTCCAATTTTGACTCTTGGTTATAATGATTTTAAAAACCCCAAAAGGGGTAGTACATGATGTGTATATCTAATACACGACATGTACCCCCGTATTCCCACCTAGGCATGTACTCCAACTAGACATGGATTGTAAAAACCCAGGTACACGATGTGATGATCTTGTAAATGGTGTTTATAATACATGGGGTATCTTTATTTGTACCTCAAATTTCCTTTCCATGTACTTCATCTGGATGTGTACCTCTATATGGCGTGCAACCCACATGGGGTCAGGTTGTGTACTGTACACACCCATGTTCTCCTACATGGGCTATCTGGCTAGGTACTTAGATACATGACCGAGTAATAGTAAATTTAATGTCTACCACAAATGTGGAATGTAATTATAAAAATATCAACTTCCTTGAATGTTAAGAACACATGTAATGTGTTCCTGTACTACATGTCATGTGATCAAGATTTTAGAATAGGAAACCTCTCCAATCACCCCGAAAGCCCCGTTTTCTCTTTAAAACCAATATATCAACCCTAAAGTGGTCTTAAGAAGTAAATATAGGTCTACAAAATTTGAAAATGATAAATATAAATGTATTTATTGAAAATCATAAAAATGGTCTAACTTTGGGAGTAGTACGCCGAAGCTTCGCCTGTTTCCGTGATCCGTGGCTTCCACACAATGATCCAGCTCATCTAAAGATCTATAGTGGAACTACCCTTCATCTCTACCTATTTATATTAATCTATATACCTCTCATATATCATTAACATTATTAAGGAATCATATAGGGGGTGGGGGATTCGTGCAAGATTCTAGTGGAGAAAAGAAGAAAAGAAAAAAGAAAAATAAAAGAAAGAAAAGAAAAGAAAAATAGATCTGACCTATCCCAAATACCCAACATGATTTTATTCCCCAGGTAGGAAACAATAGCCATTCTAGAATTAAATATGGAGATTTAATCTCAATCCAATGCTTCATTCAAAATATATAAAAAATGCATGTGAAGAAATTGATATTTAATCAATTATATTTTTAATATTAATTATTCCACAAAATTACAATGGTTCATGATTTCACCAAACTCATGTCCTAAGATAAAAACACTATTTTGGGTTCAATGGAGTTGTTAGAAAAATTATTCGAGATCATATTCACGGATAAATGATCATTTCACTCTTTACTAGCATCAAAACAAAAAAATTCCAATTTCTGCTAAAATTCCTAGTTCAAAAAAACATGGATCCTCAAAGTCTAACCACTATAAAACTTATAATATACAAGAATAATTAGTGTTAAAAACATCATATATTCTCTAAACATTTGCATCGATCAAATAAAACATCATCTGAAACTAAAACATCATAGATCAGAACAAAAATACCATATCCATGGAAACGAAGACTCCTCACCAGAACATGTGTTCTCGGTGAACTAGTATGATGTCCATTAAAGATTACAATAAATTCCTAATATTAATATCTACCATATCCCAAATAGTAGTATAATAAGAAAAAATAGGCTTTGATACCACTTTGTAGTGTTATGACTTGGGTTCTACAAAACTGGTTCCCTTAGCTGATTCACCAAATGGCCTCAAGAATGACTCCCCATACACGAGTGGAAACTGACTAGAATAAAGGGTCTAAAGGTGGAATTGTGGGGATACTATACCCTCATATCAGATTAAACGTATAAATAATAACTAGATATCATCCAGGGAAATAAATAAACAGAGTGTGAAATCGGTAAGTAAAATGAAACAAAACATACTGTAATAATAAATGAGATGCTATAAAATCCCAAACATCTACATCATATATACAATACTAGTCACCCACTAGTACAACCATACATAAAAGTTTACATAAAGAAAATTTAAATAAAAGAACATGGATATACTACTAACTCTAATCTATACCACATACCCAGTCTCCAATAAATTATCGATCTACTCCAGCCTAATCATAAGAATCCACATGAGTGAATCCACTTGATAAAGAAACCATGTCCCATAGCTGTATCCCTCATGTATCTGTGATCAACCTAAATAATAGACATAAGGTCTACACACACACACACACAATGAGGTATATGTATAGGGTTTATAAATAATCTCAGTAGGCCACCCCAATAATGAACCTATAATATGATTCTATAAGTTTATGATCATGAAATATACTCAGCCTAACTGAGATAGAACTGAAAAGATAAACAAAATAAATAACATGAAACCACATTCGATCCTTGGGTCAATAATCATGGTTTACTAGGAAATGTTCCATCATGTATATATATAATTATATGTGTATATACACATATATCCCCATAGACACACACACACACACACATGTATATAGATGAGTAAGGTGAATGAAATAGAATGAATCAACAATAGTCAATCCTTGGGCCCGTAATATTGATCATCTGGACATCCCAAGAAAAGTTTGTTGTGCTATATATCGTACCATTCAAGCTGTGAACCATCAAGTTGATCTCTGTGTCTACAATCCCAATAAAAAATACCTACTTCAGTCAGCACCAGAAATGTATCTAAGAAAGCTACGTCACCATAGGGGGATACTTGTCCGAGCCCTAGGTTCACCCACATTCACCTATAATCACAATAAAAAATGATGCCATATACCTTTAGAAAATCCTATAATTATGGTACTAATATAGAATTCATTCCACAATATCCATGTAAATCCAGTAAAATGTATTAGGACTAGGTCCTAGAACATAGGCGGTCAAGACATAGCGACTTAGATATTCCATAAGGGTACGATCGTTAGGATATGTAAAAGGAGAAATCACTGGTGAGATGTCATACCCACATCGCGAGTTCCCTAACTAGGGGGATCATAATAATTACCATTAATTAGAAGATTGTAGTCATCCATGAGTATATATATATATATCAACGACGTGGAATTCCATGCACGACACCATGATCCAGTACTTAACCAGAGAGATAATAATCATCCCTCTCACTTGGGAGAGCATAATCATCTATGAGTATCATTAGTAGGGACTCCATGACTATATATCATAATCATAGGGATTCCATGACAATATATCATAATCACTAGGATTCCATGCCCAAATTGAGGAGAGCATAATCATCCTCATTAAACCACTAGTTGAGGAGAGAGAAATAATCCTCATTATATAATAAGTTGAGGAGAGTAGATTCATTCTCAATATCATCAATAGGTATGTGGAGAAAATCTAAACATATATGAATTGAAATATGGATCCCAAGAAGTACCTATGGGTATAACAAAAATAAAGGTCAAAAACTCAGAAGTCAAATCCCAGAAAAAACATATGAGCTTCCCAACATATAAAAAATATGGTTCTTAGGAAATACGTCTGAGAATCATAAAGATATACGTCACATCATGTCGTGATCAATACCCACAAACTAGGAATAATATATGATAATCATCACTGCATCCGTAGTAAATAGGTAATTGCATAAATAAAGTGTGAGGGAGGAAAAACACATAACCCACCTATAATACCACAACCTAATTGGATTATAAGTCTAGTATAGGCTCTAAGGTTACACCTGCTACCATCTCTACCCAAACCCCATATACTAGATATGTGTCAGTCAAACATTGGGGAATGCACTAGGTCCATCATTTCTTAACACTATAGAGGCATCCTACTTGGGATCCTCATGATCTATGAATAAGAGAAGGTATCCTACTTGGGATCCTAATATATTAAGTAAAAAGGAGGAATCCAACATGGTATCCTTAATGGTAAGAAAAGAAAAGTCATGGTGCATGGGATCCTCAGAAAGGTACATAAGAAGATTCATCCTACATGGGACCCTCAAAAGAAATGTACAAAGTAATGAAATCCTACAAGGGATCCTCATAATGGTATACAAGTAAATGGATATTACAAGGGATTCCACGAGTCAACATATAAGTGAATACAACCCAGAGAGGTCTTTCAGTACAATCATAAGGTAGAGGAATCTTACATGAGATCCTCTAGGTTTGAATGTAAGAAGTGGAATCCTTCATGGGATCCTCAGAAACAACTAACCTCATGACCTCCTAGTCTAGAAGGATACATATTGTAAGGGAGATATCCTTAAGAGAAATATACAAAGTCTTTATTAAAGAGATAAAACTCATATCATATTTTAGATAAAAGTCTCACTATCACAAGAAAAATGGATTCAATTACTAAATAAATAACCTCTCTATTTAGGAAAAGCACAAAACACCTCGTAGGAGTCTTTAAATCACCTCAAGGGTTTTACTATCATGATATAAATGGATTTATACTTAAAATGGAATAATAATGGGACCAATTAGGACTCCTAGGTGTAAAGATATGAAAAATACAGAAAGGGTTAGTGAGGGGAGGGGAAGAACACGGCTTATATACCCAGTATATGGAGTGTACCCCCAAATTCCCACCTGATCATGTACTATAACCAGATTTAGCATATTAAAACTCAAGTACAATGCTTGAAGTTATTGTAAATGGAATGTACCAAACATGGGGTACCTGCCCGTGAACCTCACAATGTCTGGACATGTACCTCTTTTAGCCATGTACCTTTATACAACATGCAACCCACATAGGGTCTGGATGTGTACTCTACACGGCCATGTTCCCCTACACGGGTTATCTGGCAGGGTACTCATCTACATGGTTGATAAATAGTAAATGGAATGTAAATCCCATAAACGATGTTTACTTATAAAATTATCATCTTCTCTAAATGGGAAGATCACACGGTGTGTGTTATACATGCCTTGTGATCAAGAATCTGAATGGGACACATCTCAAATCACCCTGAAACATGTGTTTTCTCATAAAAACATATAGATCGACCCTAAAGGTGACCTAAGTAGTCAATATAGGTATATAAATATATAAAATTATAAATATATTATTATTTATGACATAACATAAAAATGGACTGCGTTTGGGTGGAATTTGTTGAAGCTTCACATGTTTTTATGATCCGTGACAGCCACATCACGACCCGACTCATCCTGAGCTCCGCAACAGTACAAACTGTCATCTATACATCTTTCTCTTTATATATATCCCTATCATATCTTAGTAACATGAATAAGAAATCCCATAATGGTGGTGGAGGGGGGGGGGTCTATGCAAGATGTTAGGGGTGAAAGAAGAAAAGAAAAAGGAAAAATAAAAGGAAGAAGACAAGAAAATGAAAAGGTGACCCAACCTAGCCTCGACACCGAACATGAGTTTATTCCTTACCTAGGAAAAAATCCCCATTACAAACTCAATAGCGAAGAAAAAATCTCAATCCTAAAGTCCTCTAAAAAATATATATCCAAAAGAACGTGTTCGAATAAATTAATATTTAATTAATTATATTTTAAATATTCAATTTTCATAAAAATTCAAATGGTTTTGAATTCCACCAAACTTCTATCCTAGGGTGAACATCCTATTCTGGGACCAATGGAGTGGTTAGAAAAATTATCTGAGATAATTCTAGGGGAAAATTACCATTTTACACCTTACAAGCATTTGAAAGTAAAAATTCACATTTCTGTTAAAATTCCTTGTCCAAAAAAACATGGGTCCTAACAATATCCCCACTATAAACAATCTTGTACCTAAGAATACTTGGTGGTAAAAATATCAGCCATGTTCTCAACTTGAGAATCTGTACAATATAACTATCTTGACTATCCAATATCCACTATCAGAATGAAAACAACTCTTCTATAAGGGAGACATTCAAACACAACTGATATGGTACTCCCCACCTTATGGATTACCTTGTACCACTACTTAAGAATAAAATTAATAGGTTTCTTCATCAACCATGAAGGATATCTAGAAGAAAAGAATCTTGATGTAGATCCAATTACCTCTTAATGTACTCAAGATGATATCAAGATAGAGAATGATTTTCTCTAAATAGGAGTAAACTAAGAATCCATCAAGGTGTGTGTATATCTCTCTCTTTGAGACAAAATCACATCAAAAAAGGATATAATTTCCTTTAATCAAATCCTAACATCAAATATCCTTACAATTATTGTCCAGGGAAAGCCTTGGGAAAACCGTCTTACACCACCCAATTTATTCTGGATGTTTCCTCTACCATGAAGGAAGATTCATCATTTTAACAACAAATTCTGGGAAACCATTCCCATGAAAAGTTTTGAAAACATTGGTCCCTAACATGAATAAGTCCACTCTCTGATCTATACTTCAAACAGTACCACACATAACAGATGTTTAACTTATCATCCAACTCATGCTCCCATGAGTCATCTACTTAGGATAAACTGACGCTACTATATGGAATGTCAGTATAAACAAGCTAGAATCTCCCTCATAACTCCTCTCCTAAATTAACCACCTCACATGTGCCATGATTTATTCCACTACAGTCCATCACACATCATCATTTTATGAAAATTAAGTGTCAAACATGCAACTAATGTCTAGAAGGGATAGAAACCTAAACAATACAACCCATAAAAACCTATCTAAAAACACAAGTAACCTAGATTTTTCATCCCAAGACAAAGGAATCAACATTATTGTAACATAAAACCTGAGATCCTCCAGTGCATTGGTCTAAAACAGGAGAGTTAACAAGATCAAAGCCTAAAAAGGAATCCAAAACCAAGGGCTAACCGTACTCATAGGTTTCCCTTGATCAAAATGAACATAAACCTATAAGGGACTAATTTAAAACTAAGGGCCTCTGCGTCTCCCACCTATCCCCACTGATAAACTTCTCACAACTGTTTCACAAGGTATAACCACCTATCCAAAAATATCAAACATGTTTATGGAAGGTAAATATAAAAATGACCTATGAATGTCAAAACCATAAACATCAGCCTAATAAGTTCCTAATAATCTATGATAATCATCATAAAGAAACTTATCTCTGGAGGTCATGATGTAATGAAAAACGACACTGAACTGACACTCACTTGGAATCCGCATATTTTAATTCCCCCTTGAGGTCTAGTTCCCAAGAACACCATGGTACTTACCATCATCATACTCATCGATTCATGTAAGGGTTACTTGATTAAAATTAGGATAGGTTGGGTGTGATGACTAGCCTATGAAAAACTGGTAATGATATTGGTTTTGGTCCATTTACCTTAGTTGAATACACTTACTGAAGGTCACATTAGGTGCATAAGTTTTATTTATTGTCAATGGTATTAAATGGTTGTCAAAAAAATAGAAACACATCATTGATGTCAATATATTGGTTAATTTATAAAGAATAAGTTGATGGAATTTTTGGTTGAATTATCCAATATTGATTATGAAGTAGAAGTTGATTGGTTGATTGATTCAAGAAATGAAGTTCCCAAGTATTTTTTTATTGGAAGAAGATAAGTATGTTGTTCCCTTGATAAGACTTGGAGTATATTCACTAGTTAAAGGAAAATATTTTTATTGTTGATTTTATGAACTTATAATGATTTATGAGTGAATATTAATTTCCACAAAATGTTTTATACTAATTGGAGACACAAATTTGTTATCAATATTATGAAATTTCCTTAATTTTATAGTTAGAATTTTATCATATGGAGTGGGTGGTGATGAATGGATGGAAATATAAGATTCTAGAGGATAGAGGAACAAAGAATAGATAAAATATGGACCAATATTTTATTCGATAATATTCACATTTCCATTGGAAAAAGATAACAAGACACATATAAAATGATTGTTAGTGTGTATTTTTCATTGATAAAAAACACAATTCCTTATGATTATCATTCAAATATGATATTTGAAAGAAAATAAAAGGCTCTGTGAATGAGAAAAAAATTATTTGATGATTTACTGATCTTAAATATTCAAAACATTATGATTTTTGAAATTTATCATTATCCAATCTTGATTACAAAGGGGGATATTGAGTTTAGGCTATGAAAATTTCATGTCATGAAGTAATTAGGTTATAGGATTTAAAGTTCAGGGTTTATGAATATATGGAGTTTTTTAAATATAAGGTGTTATCGGTTATAAATTTATGAAGTCTTTCGGCTAGGGGAAGTTTAATTAAGTATTAAATAGAGAATTCTGGGTAGTTTCAACAAATAGAGTACATAAAATGATATTTTTCAAAGTCATATTACTTAATACACTGGATGGAAAAATTTTATCACAACATCAATTAGAGAGAAGGTTGAAAGTCCATCGAATGAACTATTATGTGTTCATCAGACATAATAATTCTTGATTATGTATGAATTATATTATTTAAATGCAAAGAAATATCATGATGTGAAGTGATTTTTATTAATGATCCAACAAAGGTTTCCTAATAAAGTTTACAATTAGAGGAAACATGTAAATTTCATCTGATATAACTTTTTGAGTAGTTAAATCAAACAAATGTTTTTTTAATGATGTTTCATTAGATACAAGTTTCCCTATTAAGTCATTGGATTGAGGTATGTGAGTGACATTCATTAGATATTTCTTTTGAAAGAAATAATTTGATAGTAGGATGCAATATATTATATAAGTCAAAATTTCATGAAGACATAATAAAGAGTGTTAATAATTCATTATACCAAGTTCTAAGAAGTAATCAGATAGAAATAATAGATAATATCATTGAGGGTTCATCGAATGGAGGAAAACTGAAAAAAAAATCTATGAAACCGTGATATTAAGTAAGATCTATATGAAATTATTCTAGATATACTTTTGAAGGTAGATAAAATTAAATAGTCATACAATGAAGTTATGAACAAATAAGATCATTTTATAGTGTTTTACTAAACATAAGAGTTCTCATGAGGAATGATGGGACAAAGATGTACTTTTGAAGTTTTATCAGTCGAAGCTCGAAGTTATTTTAAAAGTTTGTTTATAAAGTATTTTAATATTATGATGTTGAGTTGGATGTTCAATGATCCAATAATCATAAAGGTTGGATCTGGATTGTTTCTAAGATTTTAGGAGTTTTAAAAAGAATATTTATTCCAATATTTAATGAAATTTCCTATGAATAATGTTAATGGATATTCTTTAGAAAACATTGAATGTGGTAAAAAAACAATTTGAGTGGGATATTCACATTTGGAAGTTGGAAATTAAAAATTGACTTTCATATTATTCATGACATTCTGAATAAACTTTTACTATATAAAAGGTATCAAAGGAATTGGGAAGTTTTTATTGTTACATTGAAGAGGTAGATGTATTGTTTGTGATTATTAAAGTAGAAGATAAGTTCATTAACGAAGCGCTATACATGAAGCTTGAGAGAAATTATATATGGGTTATAGTTGCAAATGAATATGAATCATAAAGAGAAATAAATCACCAGATGAATAAGTGAAGTACCAGATGACAAGATACTAGATGAATTGCTTGTATTAGATGAATAGGTTGTATTTGAAAAATAGAAAGTATCAGAAGAACAGGCTCTAGGTGAAGAAGAAGAGAGGATCATATGAATTGGTTCTAAAATAATTGTTTGGGATGAATAATATTGGATAAAGAAGAATCAGATAGAAATTTTATTTCATAATTAATAAGTTTTATGAGAATATGTAAAGAATACATCCTCTAAATAGTGAAAGAAAAGAAGTATTCCCGTTTCTAATATAAAGAGAAAGAATATTTTCTACATCATTTTTTATAAAAGATAAGAATAAGAATAATTAATTTCATGATGATGTGTAATTAAAAATATAGGAATGATTATAAATAAGTACTACAACATCCTAAAAAAGTCACATCGGTGAATGACATTCTTGGTGTTACAAAGAACATGAAGAAGTTTAATAATATCTATATAGGAAGTATAAGTATTTATAAAGGAGTTGAAAGTGGGTGAGGTTATCACAAGTCCAAAGATTTAGGATTTTTTTCTTATCCACCTAAAATAGTGTAGGGAACCACACTTTGGTTCATGATTATTTACAAGGAATACCACTATACTTGGTATCACATTATCGAGGATAATACATGTACTAGTCATCACTATTCATGATAAGAACTAGCTACTATTATTGAGTAGTGAATCATGTAAAAACAACATATTTCATTATTTAATCTCTTTCATATAATTATATAAAATTAAGAATAATATAAAATTATAATGAATATCCAAAAATGTCTAAGATGTTATAAATTTTTTTGATTGTTTTTAAAAGTCCTAAACACCAATTCGCCCCAATTAGTATTAATCATATACCATAGTGGTCCTAAAAAGTGGTATTAGAGATAAATGTCACCTCTATTATATTTTATAATTTATAGATATTATATTTTTGAATATATGAATTTATTTTCTATATTAACAATAAAGGTAAATTTTAATGAAGATTTAGTTATATCAGAGAAAAATTCTATTCCTACCAAGACCATGAAGGACATGATAAACAAAGAGAAAATAAATCTAAAGAGTCTGTCCCTTGTAAAACAAGAGAATGAAGTAAGTTCACTATATCAATTCCATGATAACAAAGAATACCAAACTATTTTAGAAAGTGAAGAAAAGGTGGTTTAAATAAACACCAAGGATATGTACAACATTCCCATAAAAAGTGGATCAAATTTAGGTAATAAAAAGGTATGTGAATTTTCTTGCACAAAATATCCTAAAAAATAATAACATGGAACAAGTTGTGATGATGGAATATATATAGTTTCTTAGGATACATTAGTTAGTAGATAAAATTATATACTATATTGTATTAGAAAATAAACCACCCCTCTTATTTGTGGAGTCTTTAAAATTATATAGGAGGAAATCACCCAGTAGAAAGAATAAATATATATCATGGAGAAGGATTTTTAGGTGAATAAAAAGAATGTATAAATCTATCCAAGAAGTTTTGAGTTATCAAGACTCAAAAGGAAGAGTTTGAAATATGTTCTTCCAAAATTTAATAAAATAATCTTATATAAGTTTATGAGAAATATGGAGGTAATAAATCTCTTAAAGATAAGATCCATGTACTTGAAGAAAAGTAAAAAAATATTGACATAAAATATTTACAATTGGATGTGAAATATAAGAAGAAAAATAAACTTGAATCTTTGATAAAAACAGTTAATACACATGATAAAATTATTAAAATAATTAATAAGGATTCTAAAGAGAATATATTTTTGATTGAAAATCAGAAGAACACACTCAATACGAGATGTCTGGAATTAGAATTCAAGTTTTTTACCCTTTAGAAGACATAGATCGAGTCTTTATAGATGAAGGATAAAATTTATACTAATACTAAATTCTTAATGGAGGACTCTAATGTTAAAATACCACTAACATGTGATAAGAAGATCATGAATTCTTTAAATGATCCTTCTCAAGAAGTTAGGAAGAAACATGTACCATGCATATCTTATTATAATGTTTTATCTAAATCTTATTGCATTAATATTGAAATATTGACAATAAAATATGAATAGGCATGGATGAAGAGAATTGATAATAAAACTATGAATATTTCTATAATATAGAGAGGAAAAGGTGAGGAATTTGGTTCCCCATGAAGAGCCTAACAAGTAATAAAGAAAAAACAAAAATATTATGCATCTGAATTGCATCCAGTAGATATTAGAAGATCCTGGTTTTTGTGTTAATGTTGGTGCTATAGAATATTTGGTCATTCTGAATTATATTATTGTTATAATCCTATAAATGAAAAATCACAATGGAATCCCATGTCAAGGGAGATAAAGTCAAAGATAAAGAAGAAATATCCATAGATTAATGAAAAATATATATAACTAAATTATATTTAGAAATAGTAGGAATATATAAGATATATAAAATAATGGTGTATATAATATTGGTTCATTACCATACCGACATATATCAAAACCTGATAAGAAATGAATACCATAAAAGTTGGTGAAGAAAGAAGAATCAACCTTGGGAAATGAGTAGAAAAATATTACAAACAAGAACTCTCCTAAGAAGATATCAAGAAAGAAAGGTTATGAGTCCTTGGATTATGAATATATGAAGTTAAAGAAGAGTGAATCATCAAGGAGAACTAATTTGAAGAAATTCACTAAAAATAATCCATGTAGACTACCCAAACATGCTTCAAATGTACCTAATGATATTTTAGTAATCTGAATAGAATATTTGATGATAGAAAGGAAAATAAGATAAACCCAAGAAAAATTTAGTAAAAAATAAAATAAAAGAATCCACATATAGAAGATTAATTTCATAAGAGGCTATTAACACTTAATAACTATTAAGTTAAATAAGTTTTGTGAGATAAGTGAAAGAAACCGGTACACAATACAAAAGGTTAATTAATTATTATTCTAGAATAAGAAGTAATATTTTAAATAATTAAGAATGAATCATCCATTAAGGAAATTAAGAATAAAACACCTTCACACAAAGTATAATAATAATTCATAAAATATCCATCCTACCCCAAGATAAATCAGAACTAAATTTCAAATGTGAAAGTAAGAATAGTGAAGGAGATGGAGCAACTTAGTTGAGAAAACCATCTCAACCATGCTATTCACATAAAATAAGCATGAAAGAACCACCTTATTCCCTTATTATTTATATTTTTTTTATTTTTACATATAATACATGGAATTAATGGTGAGATATAATCTCAAGGGGAGAACTTGAGATATTGGATGGACATTCAATGTTGGACAATATTACTTAAAGAAATTTTCATCCTAGAATGTTTCCTAAGATGGAACACTAGGAAAATATTATGAGAGGATCATCCTTGATGAAGAAGAAGTGATTGATATCAACACATGGTAGAAAAGTGGAAATTATCGCATCTTTTTTTGATCATAAATTTTTAATTATAATGTAATATAATAATTAATTTCATACTTGGTGAAGATGTGAAAATTTTCAAATCAAGGAACCCACATAAAAAATATTCCTTTTGGGGTATTCATAATATGTAGTTCCTAAAGAATATATATTGAAGATATTCATCATTTTTAAGATCATGATAAAAGTATCCATGAGGGGGATACAAGTGTATTATTATGAAGTTTCTTCTAAAATCATTACATTATATAAATCTAATTACTATAGAATATGCATAAAGAAAATTAATTGATAAGGATTTCTAAGTTCATTTATTCCACAATAGTTTTATATGATAATTGGTATCTTCAAATAGAAACACAAGTGAAAAAACCTTGAATATAATATTATAAGTTATAATTTTATGGGGTATAAAAATAAAATGGTATCATAATTTTTTTATAAATGATGGATTTATTATCTAAATAAAATCCTCTTTTTTTTCTAGACTGATGATGGATTATGTAAATTAGAGTCAAATGGTGGATTAAAAACTACTTAAGAAATATTTGATACCCTTTTCCCTAGTAATTTATATTTCTTATAAACAAGCGAGAGATAAATTGAAATAAATGTTTGAGAATAAAGGGGAGAGAAAAAAGATAAATATTAACATATTCATATAATTATTTTGAAGATACTTTAAAGGTATTATCAAAAGATACAATGAGGGAGACTTAAGATCCCACTATGTGTGTAAGTTATAATAATTATTGATTATTTTCATATGTTCTCAATGGTTTTCAATGAAATAGAAATACTTCATTGATGTCAATATATTGAGAAGTTATAAAGAAGAATTTATTGAAAATTTTAGATGAAGTATACAAGATTAGTTATAATGTAGATGTAGCATGGATGATTTAATGAATAAAATAAATTTCAAAGTATTTTTATATTATAATTATCTAATATTAGATATCTCATTTAGAATACTTAGAGTATATTCACTACTTAAAGGTGAATTCTTGTTAGAAGATTTGATAAACTTATGACGATTGATGAGCTGATATTAATGTATAAAACGTGTTCCATTCTTGTTAGATAAGAAAATTTGTTATCAATATTAAGAAGTTTCCTCAAGTTGTTTCCTTAATAAGTTTCTAGACTTAATGTTACCGAATAGAGAAGGTGAAGCCAAATGGATGAAGATAAATGAGCCATATGGAGAGAGGAACCATGATCATACGGAAGGTGGAATAAAATGTTTGTATTATAGTATTCATAGTTTCAAAAGACAAATAAATATAGATGTATATAATAATATTCTTTGTAACGCCCCGACCCCAGTTACCCAGAGTCGGGGCATTATTACATAACATTGGCATGATCACAAGAATGATCAAGTCTCAAAATTCCGATTAGTTTAGTAGCCTTGGAAACAGTATATATATTCATAAAGTTTACATTACATCAATAAATTAAAAACTACAACAACATAAAATCCATAGTCCACACTCTTATCCCCTCATACTATCCCTGTATTTCATTCATAATTTACTTCTTCACATCCTGGGAAAAATAAAACATAGAAAAGGGGTGAGCTAAAATGCCCAGTAAGGATAACAATATAGCAGAAACTTTCATAAATAAGAATAAACATTTAAGGCAATGTATAACTAAAACAAAAGCCTTTTAAACTTGAACTTCAACATAGTATGGAAAAAATAAAATGAAATAATGTAATTTACTTATTCACATGGACATTCTACTAAACGAATAATCACATGAAATATCAATAACCACTTACATAATGATGGAATGCATAATTCCAGACTATCATAACCACATAGCCAAGGCCTCATGCGAAGACTACAAATAAGATTTTGTCAAGGCCTTAGGCCAAAACACTAGTTTGTCTAATGAGACCTATTGATGCATCGAGGAGCTATAGCAGGCTCCACCCGTCACTTACTAAGTCCAATTCATTCCTCATATGAAAAGTTTTAAACATAACAGAAACATTCGTATTAAAACTAGCATACGAAATGTCAATACTTTATCCACAAACCATGAATGTTATAAAAATAGCACATCCACAGTCAAACATAACTCATTCGATACAATATGGAAGATTGTATTGTATCATATTAACCTCTATCGATAATGATGAAGGATATTGACATATATGAAAATAATCATCAAAAAAATTAGAATGAAATGTCTCCCTTTTTCTTGAAATCATTTAAAAGTCACACTTTTTGTCAAGAAGCCATTTAAAAATAGATTTTTGAATCAAATTGTCCCATACCACTTTGAAACTTTTAAAAGGTGTTTTAATTTTAAAACTTTAATGTCCATATAAATAAATCCTTAAAATCATTTTTAAAACATGGACATTAATGATTAATATTTAGAAGAATAAGTCTTTAAAGCATTTAAAAATGGAATTTTAGTTAGAGTTTCTAAAAAAAGGAGAGACACTTGAAAAAAAATAATTGAGGTAATCAAAACTTTTTAATATCATGAGAATAAATGGATTCATGATAAACTATGTCAAAGTACATTATATACACCACATAAAAGTGATTTGGTGTATAACAACAAAGAAGACTCAATGGAATGTAAATTGAGATGAAATCTCTCATAAAGGTCGTATCCTTAGGTTAAGGATAAATCAACTACATAATTATGTGTGAAAAATATAAATACACTAAATATTATTGTATATTCAGTGTAAAATAATCAAAGGACATTCACACATATTCTTGTAAAAACAACACCAATGAATTGGATGTTTATCCCAACAAATCTAGATTGAGTAAAAATTACTCTTATCAAGTTCATACCGATGACTTGAGAATTTATCAATGGAGTGATTATGTGTATAAAAATTATATCCATAGAAATGGGAGTGGAAATTATGACATAATAAAATGAATAGTGATTCCACACATAATCTTGGAGTAATATAATCAATGAAGTATGCGTAAAGCCGAATGAGTGGAAATTGAAATTTCAAATTCCCTTATTGATTAGGTAACTTAAGAAACATAAAAACATGAAATAAGGATCATAAAATGATCATGTAAGTACCCATAAATTAAATTATATTACACAATGAATACAATCATGGGAAATATAAATACACCACATGCAATAAATAAGTGGTGAACAATGGAATTCTCACGAAATTAAGAGTGATATAAGAAACCCCTGACTTTGTACTTTTTCCTTGGTCGAGGGTAGGTTAACCTCCTGTATAATGGTGAAATAATTGTTATTTAATTATACAAGAATCATAAGCATTAATATGATATCATATATGATCTTTTAACATTGATTTGTTAATAATATCTTAGAATTATCGTCGTTTCGGGTGTTAACGGGTTCATATTCCCTTATATTCATTGTTATTTGAGCCATATTTGTTACTAATTGGATGTATATTATTCATATACCTAATGATGTCAAATCATTAAACATTATTTTTAATCATTAAATGATAATTAGTCTTGAATGGATACGATGGAGAATGAATCTCATCGCGTTCGTGGAGATGGTAGTCCGTACGTACGCACGATCGACAATATCATTTTTTTGATATTAAAATAATATATAATTGGATGGTATATCATATATAAAGAATAATTATCATGTTATATTTATTATTTACATTTATTAAACATCATTAATATACCCATCTAAATAATAATTTATTGAATAACAATTACACCACGACGTGGAGACGGTAAGCCGTACGTACACACGTATGGTGACATGTTATTCAAATGATGGATAGAATAATGAATATGGTTGTACCATATTTATAAAAACATCATATTTTATATAAGATACTGGAGTTATTATTTTAGAATGGTAATAACAAAGAAAGAGGAAGTGGAAGAAGAAAGGAACCTGAAAAAGGGTGGTGAAATCATTACCTCTTCTTCAGGTTCTTCCTTTTGATTTGATCAAAAAGGATTCTTAGGATGGATTTCTAACTAAAGTAAGGCCTCTAGGATTAATTTAGGAAAGTTTAGAGAGTATTTGGTAAGGGGTTGGACGAACCAAAAGGCTTTGAATGTGTGAATTAGTGATAAGGGGGAGTGCCCTTTTATAAGAGGGTTGAGGGGCACCTTTGGAAAAGCTAACAATATTATTTTATAATAAATTCATATTCAGTTTCTAATGGCTCCAAAGTGTATTATTTAAAGGTTAAGGTAGATATAGGTCCAAAAAAAAACTCATACAATTGTATTTAGACAGGTTTGGGTTACTATATTAACCTTATCTTTAAGTATTAACTCTTAGTTAATTAGTTTCACTTTTACATTGTCTCTTTGTATTTTTATATTATATGGTTAATAAACATACTATATACATCCATGCGACCCACAAGTGGTCCATTAATGATACACATATCATGATATAAGTCTCTTGACCGAACCTTAGATTTTTAAGAATTTAATATCAATTAATAATATAATATTTGTTTTGAAAACTCTTTTATGTCAATTTTGATACTATTCAATAATTGATTTTTGTAAAAATAATAACAGAATTATTACTTCGAAAAAAAGTTAATTAATTCAATCCTAACATGTCATATTATCCTAGAAAATTATTTTTATTTATAAAAAGTCTCAAATTACATTTATTTGGGTATTTATAATATCAATTATTCTAATTTTTCATTAATTAGGTAATTACTATATCACCATTGTATCATAAATAAATTAAATTATATAATGTCTAAAAATTATAAATAAAATACCATTATTTAGAAAATCTTTTTATATTTCTAATTAATACTTATAGTCTAAAATCCAACATATATAACCCTATGTAAAAATTGTTTTTCTAAAAGATATATGCTTATGTCATTTTTGTATTTATTTTAACTTAATTAAAATAAAGTGTCCCTATCACCTACAAGTGTCTCCATGGGGTCCCAAAATCGACCCAAATATGCCCATGGTCGTAAATGTATCCACCAATAAGGTTAGGATACGTTTTAGGGTAATTTAATATTATTATAATACTATTTTGTAACCCTTATTTACCAGATTTACCCTTTAACCATGGTAAATAAAATATTTACCGAAGTAATAATTCAAAATGTCTGGAAATAAATTTTACCTATTTACAAAATTTGTAAATCCTGATTCCAAATATGGAATCCATTTTTCAAAATTCAAAACACAGAATTGGCAGAAATTAATTGAAAATTAATTCCCACTGTCAAAACAAAAAGCATGTTTTTAAGATATAATAACTATTAAAAGATTGATACTTGTTTATGTCCGGTTTAATTGTGAAATTATGTCTAATGACCAAAATTGTATTAAATGGTAAAACTATATTCTAAATATACTTTAAAACCACTCAAATTCATAATTTATTACTATTAATTATTTTGATTAAAAAAGTTGTTTTTAATTAAAATTTAGTAATTTTCACTATTCATCAAAATATAAAAGTTATCCAAGAAGTACCAGAATTTCACCCTAGGATAAATTAAATATTCCTAATCCAAAAATTATGTCCATTTTGAGAGATAAAATTTATAAAATTTCAAAAAGTAGGTATTACTATTCATAACAGCTAGTTTGATTGGTTGTAGTGTGTATTAGAACTTGAAGTTGCGTACAACACACACTTATTGTATTATTAAAAGAGAAGCATACTGTGGAAGCTTGGGGTGTTAAATTGTAAATTATTGATTTCCCCATTCTAAATAATAAATTTATTTAGTCAAATTGAATATATAAAAGTTTAAAATATTGGATTTAAAAAGGGTCCACTATTAAAAGTTGGTAAAAGTGTATTTTTGAAAATTACTTCTTTTATCTGAAAAAAAATAATTTGTTCTTAAATTATTTCTAAGAAACTCATAATATGGATTATAAAATTATAAGTATTATATAAAGTTTATAATTTAGTTAATACTATTCATAACCTCTTTTGAACGGCTTGTTTGGTAATTCATGGTGCGCTTGAACTTGATGTTGCGTGTAGTGTAAGTTATTAAATTGTTTTGAATAAGTACATACTATGAAAACTTTGGGTGTAACATTCTACCCTCTTTCAATAAATTGCACCCTCGCAATTTTTTAAAATTGGGCTTGGGAATATAATGGAAATTCCCACATCGGAAAAAGAGTCAATAAAACTATCACTTTAAAAGAAAGAAAGAAAAGTACAAAGGTCACCTGAGATAACCTATACTAGGATTACATGTAGAAAAACAGGGATATGGAAAATAAACTAAGTGTTAAGTTCTGATGGAGAGGGATAGAAAACATGATCAGGAGAAAGTTAACAATAAGAAAATCACAAACTTGTGTTGGGACAAACGGTCCTTAGTCTCCAAGTAGGAAAAGTAAATGGACAACATTTTTTTGTTTTAAGTTACATTACATAAGGACGAGGAATTCATTTATGATATTGACTAAGAACATAAAGAGATATACTTACTTTTTATGTAGAGTTTCATTCTTTAATAAAGTTTCACCACTAACTCATTTTTTCGAACAATGAGTATTCAAGAAGACTTGGTCCCAATGGAAGAGCTAGAATAAACTTCTATAGAAATGCATGATCCATGTAGGATAAAATCTATATTTACCTTGTCTTTAGAGATTAATCAAAACCAAAATGGTTATTATAATATCTGATGATCCCCCAAATGTATATTACATTAGAGAAAAAAAACACTAATATTAATTTATAAAATTAAACCATCAATACCCCAAAGTTAAATAAATACCATTCAATAATAAATTGTCCTTAAAATCCTTCAATATAATCCAAACTAATATTGAAACCAAAAACTTATAATAATGTAGTCTTCCACGTTAAATTATATCTCTAAATGACAATAATTACTCTTAAAGTCACATACTTAAAAGTAATTAACCTAATCATTTCTATAAACAACCCAAATCACTATAAATCCACAATAAAAACATTGATAAAAATCCACCATTACTCCTAAAATGAAATCCCATACTATTCTATTTTCCTTTGGCATATAGTGTTCACAAAAAAGTGAAAAACCACAAAAATAACATTTATCACTTAATTACCAAATCATTTTCTTATACTAAGGGTATTCATTTGATAAGACATAAGATCCCAAATCAAATTATTATTGATAAATAAAATCATTTTACTAAAAATAATAGTCACACTAACCAGGGACTTCACATAGTCCAGTGGTAGGTGATAAATCCCAATCGCATTTTTGTTGTGTGTTTGATTCCCACAACTTTGTCCGATGCGACAGGTTGTCACACAGTCTGCGTGTTGTCCTTTTTCAAAAACAATATTTTATAACATTACCAAAATGAGATAAATTCCTCAAAATAACAATAACATAATTTAACCACAAATTTTATCTCATAACTTTCATTTTCATCCTAAATTATAATAAATTATAATTTCCTCAAACCCAACGATCATATAAAACCAAATGGTTATTTATAACTATATCCACAAGAGAAAAGATAATTCTTCCTCAAATATCATTCTCACTTGGAAAACTGCAGGGTTAAAAATACAAGAGAAAATTATTCCAAAGTAAACCCATCAACAAGGAGCACCAATACTATTTAAACATTTCTCTAACCATTTATTTCCACATAGCTTCTTCTTTTCCCAAGAAAATATCCTATAGAATAGAGCATTCACCTGGGTAATGGACAGGTCCCCTACATTTATGGAAAATGCCTGTAAATGGATTCTTGGGACCATTTTTATCTTCTTCCATAGTACTCTTTATTTTTCTTCGGCAATTATTCAGTTTATGTCCTTCCTTCCCTCACGTAAAGCATTTCTTTTTCCCATTTAGAAACTTTCCTAGGTGTCTCCTTCCACATTTCCTACATGATGGAAATTGAGGATTCCTTTCTCCATGGTCTCCACTACTGGATCCCTTATCATTCATCACCTTTCTCTTCTTTGTTGAGTCCGGGAATTGGTAAATATATATATTGTTGATCATATTTTTGGAAAATTGATTTGGCATGAAGACGATATCTTTTAGACCTATCAACATTTCATTTTGTTGCTCACTGACACCACCGTTCCCACAACGTACATCATTCTCAAAGTCACTATGACTTCCTTAGAATCCATCCATTGACTAAAACCAGAAAGCATTGTGTGAGTAAAAGTAGTCATAAAATCATTTAGAGAATATCATGTCGCCATATTCTCAATTTGAAACACATTAGGATTAACCAAAGTCATTTACTCTCATCTTATATATAATACATTAAATCAGTTTGTAAAGAAAATGTAAATTATCCTAAGCATATCCCCCGGAAGTGTCGTAACCAAGAGTGAAGCAAGGCCTGTTGTCGTGCACCAGTTCCCGTTCGAGTCTAGCTCAAAGTGGTGTTTTTTGGTTTTACCCCTAGGTACATCTGTGCCAGAGCCGCCTCTACCTGCGTGTATCCAGACAGGGATGTATTGCTCGAAAACTCCCAAAATCTCTACAATACCAAAATTCTAGGAAGTTCTTCTATACTAATCCTCAAAGTTCATCTTAGGTCTACATGCTCTAATCAGATTTTATATAAATATAGCTTCTAAGGTTTGTACTAAACTTCCTCTGATACCAACTGTAATGCCCTGACCCCAGTTACCCAGAGTCGGTGCATTATTACATAACATTGGCACGATCACAAGAATGATCAAGTCTCGAAAAACCGATTAGTTTAGTAGCCTTGGAAACACTAGATATATTCATAAAGTTTACATTACATCAATAAGTGAAAAACTACAACAACATAATCTCCATAGTCCACACACTTATCCCATCATACTATCCCTGCAGGTCATTCATAATTTACTTCTTCACATCCTGGGAAAAATAAAACATAGAAAAGGGGTGAGCTCAAATGCCCAGTAAGGATAACAATATAGAGGAAACTTTTATAAATAATAATAAAAATTTAAGGCAATGTATAACTAAAACAAAATCCTTTTAAACTTGAAGTTCAACATAGTATGGAAAAAATAAAATGAAATAATGCAATTTACTTATTCACATGGATATTCTACTAAACTAATAATCACATGCAATATCAATAACCACTTTCATAATGATGGAATGCTTAATGCCAGACTATCATAACCACATAGCCAAGGCCTCGTGCCAAGACTACAAATAAGATTTTTTCAAGGACTTGTGCCAAGACACTAGTTTGTCTCATGAGACCTACCGATGCATCGAGGAGCTATAGCAGGCTCCACCCGTCACTTACTAAGTCCAATGCATTCCTCATATGAAAAATTTTAAAAATAACATAAACATTCATATTAAAACTAGCATACGAAATGTCAATACTTTATCCAAAACCCATTAATGTTATAAAAATAGAACATCCACAGTCAAACATAACTCATTCAATACAATATGGAAGATTTTATTGTATCATATTAACCTCAATCGAGAATGATGAAGGATATTGACATAGATGAAAATAATCATCAAAATAATTAGAATGAAATGTCTCCCTTTTTCTTGAAATCATTTTAAATTCACACTTTTTGTCAAGAAGCCATTTAAAAACAGATTTTTAAATCAAAGCGTCCCATACCACTTTGAAACTTTTAAAAGGAGTTTTAATTTTAAAACATTAATGTCTATATAAATAAATCCTTAAAACCATTTTTAAAACATGTCCATTAATGAGAAATATTTAGAAGAATAAGTCTTTAAAACATTTAAAAATGGTATTTTAGTTAGAGTTTCTAACCAAAAGAGAGACACCTGAATAAAAATAATTGAGGTAATAAAAAAATTGTAATATCATGAGAATAAAGGTATTCATGATGTACTATGTGAAATTACATTATATACACCACAAAAAATTGATTTGGTGTATAACAACAAAGAAGTATCAATGGAATGTAAATTGAGATGAAATCTCTCATAAAGGTCGTATCCTTAGATTAATGATAAATCAACGACATAATTATATGTGAAAAATATAAATACACTAAATATGATTGGATATTCAGTGTAAAACAATCCAAGGAAATTCACACATATTCCTGTAAAAACAACACCAATGAATTGGATGTTTATCCCAACAAATCGAGAATGAGTAAAAATTACTCTTATCAAGTTCATACCGATGACTTGAGAATTTATCAATGGAGTGATTATGTGTATAAAAAGTATATCCATAGAAAGGGGAGTGGAAATTATGACATAATCAAATGAATAGTGATTCCACACATAATCTTGGAGTAATATAATCAATGAAATATGCGTAAAGCCGAATAAGTGGAAATTGAAATTTCAAATTCCCTTATCGATTAGGTAACTTAAGAAAAATACAACCATGAAAGAAGGATCATACAATGATGATGTAAATACCCATAAATTAAATTATATTACACAATGAATATAATCATGGGCAATACACATACCCCACATGCAATAAATAAGTGGTGAACAATGGAATTATCACGAAATTAAGAGTGAGATAAGAAACCCCTTACTTTGTACTTTTTCCTTGACCGAGGGTAGGTTAACCTCCTTTATAATGGTGAAATAATTGTTATTGAATTATAAAAGAATCATATTCATTAATATGATATCATATATGATCTTTTAATATTGATTTGTTAATAATATCTTAGAATTATCGTCGTTTCGGGTGTTAATGGGTTCATTTTCCTTTATATTCGTTGTTATTTGAGCCATATTTATTACTAATGGGATATATAGTATTCATATCCATAATGATTTCAAATCATTAAACATTATTTTTAATCATTAAATGAGAATTAGTCTTGAATTGATACGATGGAGAATGAATCTCATCGCGTTCGTGGAGACGGTAGTCTGTACGTACGCACGATCGACAATATCATTCTTTTGATATTAAAATAATATATAATTGGATGGTATATCATATATAAATAATAATTATCATGTTATATTTATTATTTAAATGAATTAAAAATCATTATTATACCCATCCAAATAAAAATTTATTGAATAACAATTACACCACGACGTGGAGACGGTAAGTCGTACGTACGCACGTATGGTGACATGTTATTCAAAGGATGGATAGAATAATGAATATGGTTGTATCATATTTTTAATAACATCACAGTATATATAAGATACTGTATTTATTATTTTATAATGGTAATAACAAATAAAGAAGAAGTGGAAGAAGAAAGGAACTTGAAAAAGGGTGGTGAAATCATTACCTCTTCTTCGGGTTCTTCCTTTTGATTTGATCAAAAGGGCTCCTTAGGATGACTTTATGACTAATTTAAGACCTCTAGGATTAATTTAAGGAAGTTGAGAGAGTATTTGGGAAGGGGTTGGCCGAAACAAAAGGCTTTTAATGTGTGAATTAGTGAGAAGGGGGAGTGCCCTTTTATAAGAGGGGTGAGGGGCACCTTTGGAAAAGCTAAAAATATTATTTTATAATAAATTCATATTCAGTTTCTAATGGCTCCAAAGTGTATTATTTATAGATTAATGTGGGGATAGGTCGAAAACCACTCATCAAATAGGATTTATACAGGTTTGGGTTACTATATTAACCTTATCTTTAAGTATTAACTCTTAGTTAATTAGTTTCACTTTTACAATATCTCTTTATATTTTTATATTATATGGTTAATAAACATAATATATACATCAAAGAGACCCAAAAGTGGTCCATTAATGATACACCTATCATGATATAAGTCTCTTTACCGAAACTTAGATATTTAGGAATTTAATATCAATTAATAATATAATATTTGTTTTAAAAACTCTTTTATATCAATTTTGAAACTATTCAATAATTGATTTTTGTAAAAATCATAACAGAATTATTACTTCGAAAAAAGTTAATTAATTCAATCCTAACATGTCATATTATCCTATAAAATTATTTATATTTATAAAAAGTCTCAAATTACATTTATTTGGGTATTTATAATATCAATTATTCTAATTTTTCATTAATTAGGTAATTACTGTATCACCATTGTGTCATTAATAATTTAAATTATATAATTTATAAAAATTATAAATAAAATACCATTATGTATAAATGAATTTTATGTTTCTTATGAATATTTATAGTTGAAAATCCAACATATATAACCCTATGTAAAAATTGTTTTTCTAAAAGATATATGCTTTTGTCATTTTTGTATTTATTTTAACTTAATTAAAATAAAGTGTCCCTATCACCTACAAGTGGCTCCATGGGGTCCCAAAATCGACCCAAAGATGAATATGGTCGGAAATGTATCCACCAATAAGGTTAGGACACGTTTTAGGGTAATTTAGTATTATTATAATATTATTTTTTAACCCTTATTTACCAGATTTACCCTTTAACCATGGTAAATAAAATATTTACCGAAGTAATTATTCAAAATGTCTAAAAATAAAATATACCTATTTAAAAAATTTGGACATCCTGATTCCAAATATGGAATTCATTTTTCCAATTTCAAAATACAGAAGTGGAAGAAATTAATTTAAAATTAATTCCTGCTGTTAAAACGAAAAGCATGTTTTTAAGATATAATAACTATTAAAAGATTGATACTTGTTTATGTCCGGTTTAATTGTGAAATTATGTCTAATGACCAAAATTGTATTAAATGGAAAAAATATATTCTAAATATACTTTAAAACCACTCAAATTCATAATTTATCACTATTAATTATTTTGATTAAAAAGTTGTTTTTAATTAAAATTTAGTAATTTTCACTATTCATCAAAATATAAAAGTTATCCGAAAAGTACCAAAATTTCACCCTAGGATAAATTTTATATTACGAATCCAAAAATGATGTCCATTTTGAGAGATAAAATTTATTAAATTTCTAAAATTAGGTATTACTATTCATAATGGCTAGTTTGATTAGTTGTAGTGTGTATTATAACTTGAAGTTGCGTACAACACATGCTTATTGTATTATTCAAAGAGAAGAGTACCGTGGAATCTTGGGGTGTTACATTGTAAATTATTGATTTCCCCATTCTAAATAATAAATTTATTTAGTCAAATTGAATATATAAAAGTTTAAAATATTGGATTTAAAAAGGGTCCACTATTAAAAGTTGGTAAAAATGCATTTTTGAAAAATACTTCTTTTATCTGAAAAAACAAATTTTTTCTTAAATTATGTTTAATAAACTCATAACATGGATTATAAAATTGTAAGTATTATATAAAGTTTAAAATTTAGTTAATATTATTCATAACCTCTTTTGAATGGCTTGTTTGGTAAGTCATGGTGCGCTTGTACTCGGTGTTGCGTGTAGTGTAAGTTACTGAATTGTTTTGAAGAAGTACATACTATGAAATATCGGGGTGTTACATTCTTAGTTATATATTCCCCATTGATCAAACACAATAATACCTTTTGGGTGTGACTGAAATATTTAGTTTGAATGAAAATAAAATCCTATGTGAAAGAGAGACAAATCTAGAAATGATTTTTTGATCTTCAAAGTTCCAAACACCATGAATATTTAAAGTTCTCATGATCCAATATTGATTCCAAATATGGATATTTAAGTGAAGTCATGAAAAGTTCAAGTCACAAAATAATAATGTTACGTGATTCAACATTTTAGTTTTTGAGTGGTATAGATTTACAACAGTATAAAGTGTTATCAATTAGATATTTATGAAGACTTTCAACAAGGGTATGTTTGAAGAAGGACCAATTTTAGGACTCTTGGTAGTGTTAGTAGAAGAAATAAATCAGATAAAATTTTGAAAATTCATCTTACACAGTCCACCAAATAGACCAAATATTTTTTTGTGAAATTATTTGGGGAAAAGGTTGTCAGTACACCAAACAAAATTTCATCTGTTCATTAGATAGTAAAATGTTTGATCGTGTATAAATTCTATTAGAAAACCTTTTTCAAAGATCAAAATATGAAGTGAACTAGTCAAATGATCAAAAAGAGGTTTCTTAAGAAATTCAATAGTTAGAGGAAAAATATGAAGATCATAGGATATAAGTTTTTGATTAGTGTAATCAGAAATATGTTTTCCAATGAAGTTTTATCTCATAGAAGTTTCTCTATAAATTTTAGAGGCCACTAGTGACTTTTATCATAAATATGTTTTTTGGAAAATACATGACACAAGTTTATGAGAGATCTTATAATATATAATGTTTTGAATACATCATATAGGGTATTAAAAAGTGTAACGCCCCGATCCCAGTTACCCAGAGTCGGTGCATTATTAAATAACATTGACATTATCACAAGAATGATCAAGTATCGAAAGACCGATTAGTTTAGTAGCCTTGGAAACACTAGATATATTCATAAAGTTTACATTACATCAATAAGTGAAAAACTACAACAACATAATCTCCATAGTACACACTCTTAACCCCTTATACAATCCCTGGTCATTCATAATTTACTTCTTCACATCCTGGGAAAAATAAAACATAGAAAAGGGGTGAGCTCAAATGCCCAGTAAGGATAACAATATAGCAGAAACATTCATAAATAAGAATAAACATTTAAGGAAATGTATAACTAAAAAAAAATCCTTTTAAACTTGAACTTCAACATAGTATGGCAAAAATAAAATGAAATAATTCCATTTACTTATTCACATGGACATTCTACTAAACGAATAATCACATGCAATATCAATAACCACTTTCATAATGATGGAATGCATAATGCCAGACTATCATAACCACATAGCCAAGGCCTCGTGCCAAGACTACAAATAAGATTTTTTCAAGGCCTTGTGCCAAGACACTAGTTTGTCTCATGAGAACTACCGATGCATCGATGAGCTATAGCGGGCTCCACAGGTCACTTACTATGTCCAATTCATTCCTCATATGAAAAGTTTTAAACATAACATAAACATTCGTATTAAAACTAGCATATGAAATGTCAATACTTTATCCACAAACCATGAATGTTATAAAAATAGCACATCCACAGTCAAACATAACTCATTCAATACAATATTAAAGATTGTATTGTATCATATTAACCTCAATCGAGAATGATGAAGGATATTGACATAGAAGAAAACAATCATCAAAACAATTAGAATGAAATGTCTCCCTTTTTGTTGAAATCATTTAAAAGTCACACTTTTTTTCAAGAAGCCATTTAAAAATAGATTTTTGAATCAAAGTGTCCCATACCACGTTGAAACTTTTAAAAAGAGTTTTAATTTTAAAACTTTAATGTCCATATAAATAAATCCTTAAAACCATTTTTAAAACATGGACATTAATGAGCAAGATTTAGATGAATAAGTCTTTAAAACATTTAAAAATGGTATTTTAATTAGAGTGTCTAAGAAAAAGAGAGACACTTGAATACAAATAATTGAGGTAATCAATACTTTGTAATATCATGAGAATAAAGGGATTCATGATATACTATGTCAAAGTATATTATATAAACCACATAAAAGTGATTTGGTGTATAACAACAAAGAAGTCTCAATGGAAAGTAAATTGAGATGAAATCTCTCATAAAGGTCGTATCCTTAGGTTAAGGATAAATCAACGACATAATTATGTGTGAAAAATAAAAATACACTAAATATGATTGGATATTCAGTGTAAAACCATCAAAGGACATTCACACATATTCTTGTAAAAACAACACCAATGAATTGGATGTTTATCCTAAGAAATCGAGATTGATTAAAAATTACTCTTATCAAGTTCATACCGATGACTTGAGAATTTATCAATGGAGTGATTATGTGTATAAAAAGTATATCCACATAAAGTGGAGTGAAAATTATAACATAATCAAATGAATAGTGATTCCACACATAATCTTGGAGTAATATAATCAATGAAGTATGCGTAAAGCCGAATGAGTAGAAATTGAAATTTCAAATTCCCTTATCGATTAGGTAACTTAAGAAACATACAACCATGAAAGAAGGATCATACAATGATTTTTTAAATACCAATAAATTAAATTATATTACACAATGAATACAATCATGGGCAATACACATACACCACATGCAATAAATAAGTGGTGAACAATGGAATTCTCACGAAATTAAGAGTGAGATAAGAAACCCCTTACTTTGTACTTTTTCCTTGGTCGAGGGTAGGTTAACCTCCTGTATAATGGTGAAATAATTGTTATTTAATTATAAAATAATAATATTCATTAATATGATATCATATATGATCTTTTAACATTGATTTGTTAATAATATCTTAGAATTATCGTCGTTTCGGGTGTTAACGGGTTCATTTTCATTTATATTCTTTGTTATTTGAGACATATTTGTTACTAATGGGATGTATATTATTCATATCCATAATTATTTCAAATCATTAAACATTATTTTTAATCATTAAATGAGAATTAGTCTTGAATGGATACGATGGAGAATGAATCTCATCGAATTCGTGGAGACGGTAGTCCGTACGTACGCACGATCGACAATATCATTCTTTTGATATTAAAATAATATATAATTGGATGGTATATCATATATACAGAATCATTATCATGTTATATTTATTATTTACATGAATTTCACATCATTATTATACCCATCCAAATAATAATTTATTGAATAACAATTACACCACGACGTGGAGACGGTAAGACGTACGTACGCACGTATGGTGACATGTTATTCAAAGGATGGATAGAATACTGAATATGGTTGTACCATATTTATAATAACATAAAAATATATATAAGATACTGGAGTTATTATTTTAGAATGGAAATAACAAATAAAGAAGAAGTGGAAGAAGAAAGGAACTTGAAAATGGGTGGTGAAATCATTACCTCTTCTTCGGGTTCTTCCTTTTGATTTGATCAAAAGGGCTTCCTAGGATGGCTTTCTGACTAAAGTAATGACTCTAGGATTAAGTGAGGGAAGCTGAGAGAGTATTTTGGCAGGGTTTTCTGAACAAAAGGCTTTGAATGTGTGAATTAGTGAGAAGGGGGAGTTCCCTTTTATAAGAGGGGTGAGGGGCACCTTCGGAAAAGCTAAAAATATTATTTTATAATAAATTAATATTCGGTTTATAATGGCTCCAAAGTGTATTATTTAAAGTTTAAGGTGGTAATAGGTTGAAAACCACTCATCCAATAGGATTTAGATAGGTTTGGGTTACTATATTAACCTTATCTTTAAGTATTAACTCTTGGTTAATTAGTTTCACTTTTACAATGTCTCTTTGTATTTTTATATTATATGGTTAATAAACATACTATATAAATCCAAGCGACCCCCAAGTGTTCCATTAATGATAAAACTATCATGATATAATTATATTTGCCTAACCTTATACTTTTAGGAATTTAATATCAATTAATAATATAATATTTGTTTTAAAAACTCTTTTATGTCAATTTTGTCACTCTTCAATAATTGATTTTTGTAAAAATCTTAAAAGAATGATTAATTCGAAAAAAAGTTAATTACTTAAATCATAAAATGTCATATTATACTATAAAATTATTTTCAATTTATAAAAAGTCTCAAATTACATTTATTTAGGTATTTATAATATCAATTATTGTAATTTTTCATTAATTAAGTAAATACTGCATCACCATTGTGTCATAAATAAATTAAATTATATAATGTCTAAAAATTATAAATAAAATACCATTATGTAGGAAATCTTTTAATATTTTTAATGAATATTTATAGTCGAAAATCCAACATATATAACTCTATGTAAATTTTTTTTACTAAAAGATATATGCTTATGTCATTTTTGTATTTATTTTAACTTAATTAAAATAAAGTGTCCCTATCACCTACAAGTGGCTCCATGGGGTCCCAAAATCGACCCAAAGATGACCATGGTAGGAAATGTATCCACCAATAAGGTTAGGACATGTTTTAGGGTAATTTAGTATTATTATAATATTATTTTTTAACCCTTATTTACCAGATTTACCCTTTAACCATGGTATATAAAATATTTACCGAAGTAATTATTCAAAATGTCTAAAAATAAAAGTTACCTATTTAAAAAATTTAGACATCCAGATTCCAAATATGGAATCCATTTTTTCAAATTCAAAACACAAAAGTGGAAGAAATTAATTTAAAATTAATTCCCGCTGTCAAAACAAAAAACGTGTTTTTAAGATATAATAACTATCAAAAGATTGATACTTGTTTATGTCCGGTTTAATTCTGAAATTATGTCTAATGACCAAAATTGTATTAAATGGTAAAAATTTATTCTAAATATACTTTAAAACCACTAAAATTCATAACTTATCACTATTAATTATTTTCATTAAAAAAGTTGTTTTAATTTAAATTTAGTAATTTTCACTATTAATCGAAATATAAAAGTTATCCAAAAAGTACCAAAATTTTACCCTAGGATAAATTAGATATTCCGAATCAAAAAATGATGTCCATTTTTAGAGATAAAATTTATAAAATTTTAAAAATTAGGTATTACTATTCATAACGGCTAGTTTGATTGGTTGTAGTGTGTATTAGAACTTGAAGTTGCGTACAACACACACTTATTGTATTATTCAAAGAGAAGTGTACCGTGGAATCTTGGGGTGTTACATTGTAAATTATTTATTTACCCATTTTAAATAATAAATTTATTTAGTCAAATTGAATATATAAAAGTTTAAAATATTGGATTTAAAAAGGGTCCACTATTAAAAGTTGGCAAAAGTGCATTTTTGAAAAATACTTCTTTTATCTGAAAAAAAATAATTTGTTCTTAAATTATGTCTAAGAAACTCATAATATGGATTATAAAATTATAAGTATTATATAAAGTTTAAAATTTAGTTAATACTATTCATAATTTCTTTTGAACGGCTTGTTTGGTAAGTCATGGTGCGCTTGAACTCAGTGTTGCGTGTAGTGTAAGTTATTGAATTGTTTTGAAGAAGTACATACTATGAAATCTTGGTGTGTTACATTATCCCCTCCTTCAATAAATTGCATCCTCTCAATTTTTTAAAATTGGGATTGGGAATATAATGGAAAGTCCCACATCGGAAAAAGAGTCAATAAAACTATCACTTTAAAACAAAGAAAGAGAAGTACAAAGGTCACCCGAGATAACCTATACTAGGATTACATGTAGAAAAACATGGATATGGAAGATAAACTAAGTGTTAAGTTCTGATGGAGAGGGATAGAAAACATGATCAGGAGAACACTAACAATAAGAAAATCACAAACTTGTGTTGGGGCAAACGGTCATTAGTCTCCCAGTAGGAAAAGTAAACGGACAACATTTTTTTGTTTTAAGTTACATTACATAAGGACGAGGAATTCATTTATGATATTGATTAAGAACATAAAGAGATATACTTACTTTTTATGTAGAGTTTTATTCTTTAATAAAGTTTTACCACTAACTCCTTTTTTTGAACAATGAGTATTCAAGAATACTTGGTCTCAATTGAAGAGCTAGAATAAACTTCTATAGAAATGCATGATCCACATAGGATAACATATATATTTACCTTTTCTTTAGAGATTAATCAAAACCAAAATTGTTAGTATAATATCTGATGATCCCCCAAATGGATATTCCATTAGAGAAAAAAACAGTAATCTTAATTTCTAAAATTAAACCATCAATCCCCCAAAGTTAAATAAATACCATTCAATAATCAATTTTCCTTAAAATCCTTCAATATAATCCAAACTAATATTGAAACCCAAAACTTATAAGAATGTAGTCTTCCGCGTTAAATTTTATCTCTAAATGACATTAATTACTCTTAAAGTCATATACTTAAAAGTAATTAACCTAATCATTTCCATAAACAACCCAAATCACTATAAATCCACAATAAAAGCATAGATAAAATCCACCATTACTCCTCAAATGAAATCCCATACTATTCTATTTTCCTTGGGCATATAGTGTTCACAAAAAAGCGAACAACTTCAAAAATAACATTTATCACTTAATTACCAAATCATTTTCCTATACTAAGGGTATTCATTTGATAAGACATAAGATCCCAAATCAAATTATTATTGATCAATAAAATCACTTAACTAAAAATAATAGTCACACTAACCAGGGACTTCACATTGTCCAGTGGTAGGCGATAAATCCCAATCGCACTTTGGTTGTGGGTTCGATTCCCACAGCTTTGTCTGACGCGACGGGTTGTCACACGGTATGCTTGTTTTACTTTTTCAAAAACTATATTTTATAACATTACCAAAATGTTATAAATTCCTCAAAATAACCATAAAATAATTTAACCACAAATTATATCTCATACCTTGCATTTTCATCCCAAATTATAATAACTTATATTTTCCTCAAACCCAATGATCATATAAAACCAAATGGTTATTTATAACTATATCCACAAGAGAAAAGATAATTCTTCCTCAAATATCATTCTCACTTGGAAAACTGCAGGGATAAAAATAAAATAGAAAATTATTCCAAAGTAAACCCATCAACAAGGAGCACTAATACATTTTAAACATTTCTGTAACCATTTATTTACACATAGCTTCTTCTTTGACCAAGAAAATATCCTATAGAATAGGGAATCCACTCGGGTAATGGCCAGGTCCCCTACATTTACGGCAAATGGCTGTAAATGGATTCTTGGGACCATTTTTATCTTCTTCCATAGTACTCTTCATTTTTCTTCGGCAATTATTCACTTTAGGTCCTTCCTTCCCACACGTAGAACATTTCTTTTTCCCATTGAGACAATTCCTGGGTGTCTCCTTCCACATTTCCTGCATGATGGAAATTGAGGATTTCTTTCTCCATGGTCTCCACTACTGGATCCCTTATCATTCACCACCTTCCTCTTCTTTGTTGAGTCCTAGAATTGGTTAATATATATATTGTTGATCATATTTTTGGAAAATTGGTTTGGCATGAAGACGATATCTTTTATTCCTATCAACATTCCATTTTTTTGCTCACTGCCACCACCGTTCCCACCTTGCACATCATTCTAAAAGTCACTATGACTTTCTTGGAATTCAGCCATTGACTAAAACCAGAAAGCATTGTGTGAGTAACATTAGTCATAAAATCATTTAGAGAATATCATGTTACCATATTCTCAATTTTAAACACATTAGGATTAACCAAAGTCATTTACTCTCATCTTATATATAATACTTCAAATCGGTTTGTAATGAAAATGTAAATTATCCTAAGCATATCACCTGGAAGTGTCGTAACCAAGAGTGCATCAAGGCTCATTGTCGTGTACCAGTTCCCATTCGAGTCTAGCTCAAAGTGGTGTTTTCGGGTTTTACCCCTAGGTATATCTGTGCCAGAGCCGCCTCTACCTACTCGTATCCAGACTTGGATGTATTGCTCGGAAAACTCACAAAATCTCTAAAATACCAAAATTCTAGGAAGTTCTTCTATATTAATCCTCAAAGTTCATCTTAGGTCTACGTGCTCTAATCAGAGTTTATCTAAATCTAGATTCCAAGGTTTGTACTAAACTTCCTCTGATACCAACTGTAACGCCCCGACCCCAGTTACCCAGAGTCGGTGCATTATTACATAACATTGGCATGATCACAAGAATGATCAAGTCTCGAAAGACCGATTAGTTTAGTAACCTTGGAAACACTAGATATATTCATAAAGTTTACATTACATCAATAAGTGAAAAAATACAACAACATAATCTCCATATTTCACACTCTTATCCCCTCATACTAACCCTGTAGGTCATTCATAATTTACTTCTTCACATCCTGGGAAAAATAAAACATAGAAAAGGGGTGAGCTCAAATGCCTAGTAAGGATAACAATATAGCGGAAACTTTAATAAATAAGAATAAACATTTAAGGCAATGTATAACTAAAACAAAAGCCTTTTAAACTTGAACTTCAACATAGTATGGCACAAAGAAAATGAAATAATGCCATTTACTTATTCACATGGATATTCTACTAAATGAATAATCACATGAAATATCAATAACCAATTTCATAATGATGGAATGCATAATGCCAGACTATCATAACCACATAGCCAAGGCCTCGTGCCAAGACTACAAATAAGATTTTTTCAAGGCCTTGTGCCAAGACACTAGTTTGTCTCATGAGACCTACCGATGCATCGAGGAGCTATAGCGGGCTCCACCTGTCACTTACTAAGTTCAATGCATTCCTCATATGAAAATTTTTAAGCATAAAAAAACATTCGTATTAAAACTAAAATATGAAATGTCAATACTTTATCCACAAACCATGAATGTTATAAAAATAGAACATCCACAGTCAAACCTAACTCATTCGATACAATATGGAAGATTGTATTGTATCATATTAACATCAATAGAGAATGATGAAGGATATTTACTTAGATGAAAATAATCATCCAAACAATTAGAAAGAAATGTCTCCCTTTTTCTTGAAATCATTTAAAAGTCACACTTTTTGTCAAGAAGCCATTTAAAAATAGATTTTTGAATCAAAGTGTCCCATACCACTTTGAAACTTTTAAAAGGAGTTTTAATTTTAAAACTTTAATGTCCATATAAATAAATCCTTAAAACCATTTTTAAAACATGGACATTAATGAGAAACATTTAGAAGAATAAGTATTTAAAACATTTAAAAATGGTATTTTAGTTAGAGTTTCTAACCAAAAGAGAGACACTTGAATACAAATAATTGAGGTAATCAAAACATTGTAATATCATGAGAATAAAGGGACTCATTATATACTATGTCAAAGTACATTATATACACCACATAAAAGGGATTTGGTGTATAACAACAAAGAAGTCTCAATGGAATGTAAAGTGAGATGAAATATCTCATAAAGGTCGTATCCTTAAGTTAAGGATAAATCAATGACATAATTATGTGTGAAAAATATAAATACACTAAATATAATTGGATATTTAGTGTAAAACAATCAAAGGAATTTCACACATATTCTTGTAAAAACAACACCAATGAATTGGATGTTTATCCCAACAAATCGAGATTGAGAAAAAATTACTCTTATCAAGTTCATACCGATGACTTGAGAATTTATCAATGGAGTGATTATGTGTATTAAAAGTATATCCACAGAAAGGGGAGTGGAAATTATGACATAATCAAATGAATAGTTATTCCACACATAATCTTGGAGTAATATAATCAATGAAGTATGCGTAAAGCCGAATGAGTGGAAATTGAAATTTCAAATTCCCTTATCGATTAGGTTACTTAAGAAACATACAACCATGAAAGAAGGATCATACAATGATGATTTAAATACCCATAAATTAAATTATATTACACAATGAATACAATCATGGGCAATACACATACACCACATGCAATAAATAAGTGGTGAACAATGGAATTCTCATGAAATTAAGTGTGAGATAAGAAACCCCTTACTTTGTACTTTTTCCTTGGTTGAGGGTAGGTTAACCTCCTGTATAATGGTGAAATAATTGTTATTGAATTATACAATAATCATATGCATTAATATGATATCATATATGATCTTTTAATATTGATTTGTTAATAACATCTTATAATTATCGTCGCTTCGGGTGTTAACGGGTTCATTTTTCTTTATATTCTTTGTTATTTGAGCCATATTTGTTACTAATGGGATGTATATTATTCATATACAGAATTATGTCAAATAATTAAACATTATTTTTAATCATTAAATTAGAATTATTCTTTAATGGATACGATGGAGAATGAATCTCATCGCGTTCGTGGAGACGGTAGTCCGTAAGTATGCACGATCGAAAATATCATTCTTTTGATATTAAAATAATATATAATTGGATGGTATATAATATATACAGAATCATTATCATGTTATATTTATTATTTAAATGAATTATACATCATTATTATACCCATCCAAATAATAATTTATTGAATAACAATTACACCACGACTTGGAGACGGTAAGCCGTACGTACGCACGTATGGTGACATGTTATTCAAAGGATGGATAGAATACTGAATATGGTTGTACCATATTTATAATAACATCATAGTATATATAAGATACTAGAGTTATTATTTCAGAATGGTAATAACAAAGAAAGAAGAAGTGGAAGAAGAAAGGAACTAGAAAAAGGGTGGTGAAATCATTACCTCTTCTTCGGGTTCTTCCTTTTGATTTGATCAAAAGGGCTTCTTAGGATGGCTTTCTGACTAAAGGAAGGCCTACAGGATTAAGTGAGGGAAGTGGAGAGAGTATTTTGAAAGGAATTGTCCGAACCTAAATTATTTGAATGTGTGAATTAGTGAGAAGGGGGAGTGACCTTTTACAAGAGGGGTGAGGGGCACCTTTGGAAAATGTAAGAATATTATTTTATAATAAATTCATATTCAGTTTCTAATGGCTACAAAGTGTATTATTTAAAGGTTAATGTGGGTATATGTCGCAAACCACTCATCCAATAGTATTTAGACAGGTTTGGGTTACTATATTAACCATATCTTTAAGTATTAACTCTTTGTTAATTAGTTTCACTTTTACAATGTATCTTTGTATTTTTATATTATATAGTTAATAAACATACTATATTCATCAAAGAAACCCCCAAGTGGTCCATTAATGATACACGTATCATTATATAAGTCTCTTGGCCGAAACGTATATTTTTAGGAATTTAATATCAATTAATAATATAATATTTGTTTTAAAAACTCTTTTATGTCAATTTTGACACTATTCAATAATTGATTTGTGTAAAAATCATAACAGAATTATTACTTCGAAAAAAGTTATTTAATTCAATACTAACATGTCATATTATCCTAGAAAATTATTTTTATTTATAAAAAGTCTCAAATTACATTTATATGGGTATTTATAATATCAATTATTCTTATTGTTCATTAATTAGGTAATTACTGCATCACCATTGTGTCATAAATAAATTAAATTATATAATGTATAAGAATTATAAATAAAATTCCATTATGTAGGAAATATTTTTATATTTCTAATGAATATTTATAGTTGAAAATCCAACATATATAACCTTATGTAAAATTTTTTTTTCTAAAATATATATGCTTATGTCATTTTTGTATTTATTTTAACTTAATTAAAATAAAGTGTCCCTATCACCTACAAGTGGCTCCATGGGGTCCCAAAATCGACCCAAAGATGCCCATGGTCGGAAATGTATCCACAAATAAGGTTAGGACACGTTTTAGGGTAATTTAGTATTATTATAATATTATTTTTTAACCCTCATTTACCCGATTTACCCTTTAACCATGGTAAATAAAATATTTACCGAAGTAATTATTCACAATGTCTAAAAATAAAAGTTACCTATTTAAAAAATTTGGACATACTAATTCCAAATATGGAATCCAATTTTCCAAATTCAAAACATAGAAGTGGCAGAAATTAATTTAAAATTAATTTCCACTGTCAAAACAAAAAGCGTGTTTTTAAGATATAATAACTATCAAAAGATTGATACTTGTTTATGTCCGGTTTAATTGTGAAATTGTGTATAATGACCAAAATTGTATTAAATGGTAAAACTATATTCTAAATATACTTTAAAACCACTCAAATTCATAATTTATCACTATTAATTATTTTGATTAAAAAAGTTGTTTTTAATTAAAATTTTGTAATTTTTACTATTTATCAAAATATAAAAGTTATCCGAAAAGTACCAAAATTTCACCCTAGGATAAATTCGGTATTCCAAATCCAAAAATGATGTCCATTTTGAGATATACAATTTATAAAATTTCAAAAATTAGGTATTACTATTCATAACAGCTAGTTTGATTGGTTGTAGTGTGTATTAGAACTTGAAGTTGCGTACAACACACACTTATTGTATTATTCAAAGAGAAGCATACCATGGAATCTTGGGGTGTTACATTGTAAATTATTGATTTCCCCATTCTAAATAATAAATTTATTTAGTCAAATTGAATATATAAAAGGTTAAAATATTGGATTTAAAAAGGGTCCACTATTAAAAGTTGGTAAAAGTGTATTTTTGAAAAATACTTCTTTTATCTGGAAAAAAAATTTGTTCTTAAATTATGTATAAGAAACTCGTAATAAGGATTATAAAATTATAAGTATTATATAAAATTTAAAATTTAGTTAATACTATTCATAACCTCTTTTGAACGGCTTGTTTGGTAAGTCATAGTGCGGTTGAACTCGGTGTTGCGTGTAGTGTAAGTTATTGAATTGTTTTGAAGAAGTACATACTATGAAATCTTGGGGTGTTACAAAAAGTCAATGGATATAGTTCTATAAAGTTATTATACTGAAGGAGTAGAACATATATTCAAGGGTTCATTGGATAGAGGGAAATTGATAAACAACTGGTTATCCCTCAGATGATAAAAGAGACTTGTAGAAGTATGTAAAAAATAATTTAAATGGTAGATCAAGCTAATTCATCAGAAAAATAACTTCAAGACAAATAAGATCATTGTAATAAGTTTTACCAAACATATAAGTTATCATGAAGAATGACCAAATAGAGATATTCCTACAAAGTTTTATCAGTCAAATGTTGAAGATCACTATGATATTATTTATAAAATATTTTAATGTGAAAATGTTGAGAAGGAAATTCAATGGCCCAATAATTTTGAATGATAGATTGAGATTATCTCTAATATTTTAAAAATATTTGAAGAATATTTTTGACTCAAAGTTTTAAGGAAAGTCCATATGAATAATGTTAATTGTTATATTTTTGGAAACATTAAAGGTAGTCAAATAAAGAAATATTTGAGTAGGATATTCAAATTTGAAAGTTGGAAATTAAAATCTGAATTCATTCTTCTCTATATTTTTTTGGAGAAACTATGCCTATAAAAATGGGAGAAGAGAAACTGAGATGTTTTTGTTTCTATATTTAGGTGGTAGGTATTGTGGGTGTGGTTATTGTTGAAGAAGATAATTTTTGTAAGGAAGTGTGGACCATGGAGCTCGAGAAAATTATCTATGGGTAGTTATTTTAAATAAAGGGGTACAATATGGAGAAATCAAGAACCATATAAACAAGATAATCACCATATGAACATGTTCCAGATGAACTATAGGTTTCAAGAGAGTAGGTTATATAAAAAATATAGGAAGTATTATAAGAAAACATTACATGTGAAGAATAAGAAGGGATATGATGGACTATTTATAGAAATATTGTACCATATGGACAATATTAAAAGAAGAATTAAAAATATAGTTTCTAGAAAAAGGAAGAATAGGAAGTAGAATAGGTGTGGAATAATTCTTGAAAATAGTGTAAGAAAAGAAGCATTTAAGTTATTTTTTTAAAGAGAAATAAGTTTGTGTGAATCATCTAAAATATAGGAGAAGAAGAATAATAGTTTATTCCACACTATTTTATAAGTAATAATGAATGAATAAGAAAAAATAAATACTATGACATCCTAAAAAATTCACATTAGTGAAATAATTTCTTGGTGTCGTAAATAACTTGAAGAAGTTAAAGATTGTCTACATAGGTAATATAATGTTTTAGCAATGAGCTGTACGTGGGTGAGGTTTTCAGAAGTCTAGTTATCTATGATTTTTTTATCACCCTCCAAATGTTTAGGGAACCATACTTGGGAGTTAGATTATTTCTACTCCAAACCATAGTAATTGGTATTAAATTATAGTATAGAATTCATGTAATAGTCATCATCATACACATAAAGTACTAATAATCTTATAAATTAGTAAACCTTGAAAACATATCATATGCAATTATTTACTTTATTTCATATACATCCATATGATAATGAAGAATATAATAGGAGAAAAAATATCCTAACAAATCTAAGAGGTAAATAGATAAAAAGTATTTATTATTTTAAAAATTCCCCAACACTGATTAACCCTTCTAAGTGTTGAGAATATCCTAAAGTGGTCGTAACCCTTATGAGGATAGTAAGGCTGATATATGATTATGAGGTAGTTGGGGGAATCTATACCCTATAAGTGATGGGTGATGACCAAAGATATAATAATGAATTTGGTGAATCCATAATGGGTGTTCGTGTTTAATGATATTTATGGGGACCCTAGTGGGCCCCTAGTGACATATTGACCCTTGAAAGAGGGTTTGTTTAGGGAATGGGTAGTGATGATTATGGGTTCCCCCTTATAACCATAAAAATTTATGATATTGTTATAGTTATGAAGTTTATATTTCGAGAATTGAGATGTTGAACTCAGTTATATGGAATGGGTTTGGGTAGATGGATGAACTTTCTGAGGTATGTTATATGAGATGATAAGGGTGGGATAAACCAAACCTCAAGATGTTTTGAAATACAATTTAAGTTCCCTTGGATACCCTCAATGGATCCATATAGTGGGATTAAAATTCTATTGAGATGAAGATGATTCATTTTGGGATGCCTTTGACACACTCCTTGGATCCTAGTGATGTTATTTATGGTAGGGGAACTATACCCATGAGCTTAGATTATGTGATGTATGGTTGGGAAACCACACCCTAGGACTAGGATGAGGCGATGTATGGAAGGGGAGTGTTATACCCCAATAATCGAATGAGTGGATTCATGGTTGGGTATTCCCAAGATCCAGTTGGTGATTTCCTAATCGGACAATCCCTTGAGTTTCAAGAAGTAATTACCCTTAAGTGTACACCCCTGGCTATAGGTGTTGGATTCTCAACAGAGTATTTCCATGAGTTTTCAGAGCATGTTTTCTTATATTGGGAGAGTCCCACACCTTGATATTGAAGATGGTTTTCTAATAGGGTATTCCTTTTCTCTAAATGATGGGATTCTTGGTAAAGAATAATCACCCCAATATCTAAGTGATGGATTACAGACATGGAAATCTCTTGAGTTTTGATTTAGTTTTCCTGGTAGGGTGCACGATGTCTCCATGTGATGAGTGGTATATGGGAATGATTGAGATTACTTAGGACATGATCCAAGGAATTATCCATGGTGATATTGGTAGGAATTTTCTAGTTACTATAGCAGTGGCAGAACTGTAGCAGCAGCGACACTGTAGCGGCAGAGGCACTATTGCAGGGTACTGTAGCGGTGGTGGTACTGTAGCAGCGTGGGTACTATAGAAGTACTGTTCACCGAGGGGTCCATTTGGCCAAAAAATGGATTTCAAGCCTTGTATTCAGGCCACTTGGCCTTGGGCCTTAGAGCTATGTAATGGGTCTCCCTCAACCCACACTAAAGAGGTCTTTGCTTTAAATAATAAATTGAGGAAAATGGTACTTGATTTGGGCTTCCATGTTGTACTGTTTATTATGAGTATATAATATGTATTATTTAGGGGACTTCATCAGATATTCTCTACTTATTTTTACTCATACCAAACTTAGGTGACCATGGAACTTGGGTACCTAAGTTTCCTTTACTAATCATAGGTTCATGTTGGCTACAAGATCAAAGAAGCTTGATTAAGCGAGATGGCTTAGAAGGGATTTTCAATCGAGATGAAGTGAGGATCATGGATAATGGTTGATCCCTTTATTTTTAATTCTTTACTTAATTTTTTATATATGATCATCTAGGTGGTTGATCAGTGTTGATGTATGATAATGAGTATTTATAACTATTTTCTTACTGTATTTTATTTATTATTGATGGATATGTTGATTTCATTCACATATTATGATTATTTACTCCTATAGAAGATGTTTTTTTATTTTATCTATTATTTCACAGTATGATATGGGGGTATAGTCTATCTATGGTACTACACTATACCCCTGCTGTTAGTCGTCAGCCTATAGTGTATGGGGAGTCATACGTGAGGTCAAAATAGTGACTCCTATGGTCTAAGAACCACTCACTGGACACAACCTGAGGTAGGACATTGAGAAGTGGTATCTGAGATATTATGTGATTGTCATCATATATTTTATCTCATTTTTTTGTCTTTCTATTTAGTAATAATGTAGACATGTGATAGGGTAATGTGTTAGAGCTTCTGATGTATATCAAACCAGTGTATCTAGAAACCCTTTTATTGAAGCATGTATAAGTTACTAAGGGTATGATATTTCTGTTATAGGAATTTTGTTGTTTTTTGATATTTTTATTTCACCTTGTGTGATGCATATAGGTTTTTAGATTTACGATTTATTATGGGTCTGTTTCTTAGGACATTGGCTATAATCTTGTGTTTATGTATCATATTTAACTTGTAGGATTCACCTAATTTTTTTTATTGTGGGTGATTGATATAACTAGTTATAGGGTTTATCTATTTAAATTTAATATTACAATATATATAGTTTTTAACCACATAATGTGGTGGTTACATTATAATCCATTAAACTACATTATATTTCCATTTGATGATAGGTCTTGTGGATCTTGTGATGGGATACTTCTAGATGATGGCTATATAATCCTTGAGTGCAAGGAATATAGGGTGATTCTAATAGGTTGTATAGGAATATGATTCCTTAGTGATGAAACCATTGTGGGTTATTATTATAGTATTTCTGAAAATGAAAATGGATTTGGTTATTTGAAGTTTCAATAACAACCTCTATACTATTTTCTTATAAAGCTTCTTGGTGTACTTAACCAATCTGACTATGAGATAATCGACAAAAATCATGGTGGGGTGATGTTGTTAAATATAAATGTATACATGGATGAGAAATTTATCCTTGAGGGGGTGGATCCCATATATGGAGGCTTGGTGAGGATCAACGTCTGATTTTGGATTCTCATGTGGGTGGTCCCATGTAACGATTCCTTGTGAGTTTCAGTTCCCATTAGTATGTTAATGGTTTTTCCTGTAATCCTTGATATTTATGAATTGATAATATAAATTCTATGTCTTGGCTATGAGTTTCCTTGTAATTATTGAGATGGTAATAATGATGTGTTGATCATGAGTTGTGACATATGCGAGATATGACCAAATGCATTGGTGGGAGTGTCTAGTGCTTGATACATGTCTGGGGATATTGGTGAGTTGGGTATTATTGTGGATATGAGATCTAATGTTCTAGGGTTACCTTAGAGTGGGGTTATCCCAATATTTTGAGTTTACTTAGATACTTGAAGTATGGTTAGCTTATTTGGGTTGAGACCAATGAACATGAGGTGCAATAGGGTATACTCTATAGGTAAGAAGTTGAATTCAGATACATGATAAAAAGAAGTAAAGGTGATTTTGGTATCAAATTTTAGTTTAGAGGGAAGAATTATTAGGATACCTAGACCTATGTGTTTTTGATGTGTTTCTGAGTAGCAATGTGGTACACAATTGATGGATGATTTCAGTTTAGGAACCATGGTCGAATGGTATGTGGTCAAGTGATAGATCATGGCATAGGTGAAATGACCGGTTTAGAAAAGGATCATTGAGGGTTCTTATAAAAAATGTGATTGTCATGCGATGGGGAGTGCTTAATTGTGTTGGAATATGTCCCTATGTTTTATGATATATTTCTCATGGAATCCTGATTCATGTTACACATTGGGTGGTATGGAAGCATATACCCATTATGTTTGTATGCATTCATGATAGCATGTGATGGTTACACATAGTTAAGTGGAATTATAAATCTAAGAGTGGGCCTATAAAAGTTGAGGAATGACGGTTTTAAAGAAATTTTGTGGGATTGGTTGCTTTAGGGGTTATAAGAAAAATAAAAATTCCTGTTTTTGTTTGAGGGGACATCAAAAATGTATCAGGTGTGGTGGCGCAACCATCATGAGGTTGGGTCTTGATATATAATGTCAGGAAGGTGTAATGTTAGGGTTGATAGTAGATGATAATTGCTCGGTATGAGAGAAAAATTTATTATAATGAAACCTACTAATGTTAAAATCTAGGATAAATATATGCTAAACCATATGGTTGGTGGGGGGGTTTAACCATTGAATGAAAGAGGGTTTGACACTTGTTATAGATAAATTTCAATGAGTTATAAGGATGATGTTCCTGTGAGACTGGAACATGTTGTGTTTAATAATTTACGCTAGAACTACGATATGACTGGGATGTCTATGTCCATTTATTACTTGTGGTGATAGATATATCATGGGATATAAATACATGAACCCTTGTTAGTATGGTCTTGGGTGTGATAGGACAGATCTATGATGGTCGACATGGCATTTTCATATTGGGGTCTGATGAATAAAATCATATATTTTTCCATGGTGAATATAAGATTTTTTATTTAGATATAGTGTTGAATAGAGTATAAGTGTTGGTATTACTCTTGGGATAGTTTTTATGTTATTTAAAGATGTTTTCGATTAGTGGTGTCTTGACACTCCTGGTGAATAAATTATATTGATTTTGGTTGGTTGGGTATCCAACTGTTGAATTACACCTAAATTCATGTCCATACTTTGGTGTGTGTGTTTTGAATTATTTCATGGTTCATCTAAGGATTTGGGCATCATTTTCAGGTGATAATATACTGCATCAGTGGGTATGATCAGTTATTCTTGAGAACAATCACGTATGGGTTGTCCAATCGATGTTTTTGCGTGATATTTGATGTGGTTGGTTAGAAACCACATCATGTGTTTCATATTTTATATTATTGATGCATTTTGGGAATCAAAAAGGGATTTTAAATTAAATAGAGTGTTTATAGACTTTCTATTTGGATAGAGTGTGATCATAAAATTCAATTTAGAACTTAGTATATGGATCCTATGGGTTGATTTTAATGATAAAACCATGGTGTATTAGGTTATATGTGTGTGGATTAACATTGTCTAGGTTTTTTAGTATTGGTTATGATCAATGTCTCTAATTATAATGAATTGTGTGGATAATGTTTGGAGTGGTAGAGAGGAAGATTATTTGGTATTTTTTGACACTTTGAAATGTGTTCAATGCACTTAGATGTATAATTCAAGATTTGAACCCCTCTTAGACACTGAATGTTGAGTTTGAGTAGAAATTCATCTTTATACCCGAAGAACGAGTAGATTGGATTTCCATGTCTTGCGACCTAAAACTTATTCGATCAGACTTGAAACATTTACAGTGCGACTCTAAATTTTTCTTGGTGAGCAATGATAGTAGAGAATGGACCACCTCAAAGGACTGGGACCACAGGCTGATAGTGATCTTGAGTAGGGTTGCAGGGGTGCAACCCCTGTAGTAAAAAGTAGCGGGTTCACCTAGGTGGTTCACAGAGGTGGTCGTACGCACACAAAACCTATGCACCAAGAGTTTCACATAATCCCTACCTATAGAGCCCTTAAGGCACATCACTACTAGAAAACAGCTCTGTAGCCATGGTTTTTCAAAAAACTAAGGTTATAGACCCCACCTATAGCCACAGTATTTGTAAAACCATGGATATAGGTCATTAGTTATTGGATATAGCCACGATTCTCTAAAACCGTGGCTATAGGTGTGGTCCATAGACACGATACTCTAAAACCGTGTCTATAGATTTGTCGGGAAGATAAAATTTCCCATAGGAAGAAGGTGGGGAAAGATAAATCTATGGTTCGAAAAAACTGTGGCTATAGCCTATACCTATAGTCACAGTTTTAAAAAACTGTGGCTATAGGGTCCCCAAGGATTGGATATAGACATAGTTTTATAAAACCATGGCTATAGCCCATACCTATAGCCATAGTTTTAAAGAACCATGGCTATAGGGTCACCATGGATTGACTATAGCCACAGTTTTATAAAACTGTGGTTATTGGTTCCCTATAGAGTGGATATAGCCACAGTTTTACTTCTATAGCCACATTTTTTTTAAAATATATAAATATAATATAATATATAAATATATAAATATATATATACTAATAAAAGTCAATGACATAGTGGTTAAGTGATAGAGTACAAGTAGAGAAGGTGAAGGGTTTGATTCCCCTCATTGTCCTTTTATTTTGAATTTATATAGCCATGGTTCTAGAAACCATGGCTATAGACTCTATTGCCACAGTGGAAAACAATGGAAATAACCCTTCCAATTGTGGCTATAGCCCATTCCACAATGGAAGGCTATTTCTACAGTTTTAAGAACCATGGTTATAGCTTCTATTTCCATGGTGGAAAACTATGGGAATAGCCATTGAAACCGTGGCTATATCTTTGACCTATATCCACACTAATAGGTTCCAAAACCTAGTGGAACCTTGGATATAATCTATATAAATGGGTTTTATTCCTATAGAAATGGTTTTTGATCAGGGATATAGGGGAAATTTCTAGTTGTGTATCCACCCCATGTGAGTCACCTATGTGAAGCGACCCTGTGCGACACAAAAATTTCGGTCACCTCTATGCAGAGTACCTACGCCGGGAGCCTAAAACATGAACCTACATGGGGAAACTTCTTCAACCAGGGTACATTTTTTTCCTATAAATAGGATGACATGGCTACTCATTTGAAATAATTTATAACCAGAAAATACCCCAAACTCTGGTCACGTAATCCCTTCACTCAGGTCTCAAAAAACCCTTAGGTATCCCTCTTAAACTAATGAAAAAAAAGGAATTATGGGGGTTAGGGTGATCAAAGTACCTCCAGGGTTAGAAAATCAAAATACACCTATGTGGGGATCTCTTCCAATCGAGTTGAAAAAACACTAGCATGAAGGCCCCTTCCATAACTAGGGACCTACACAAGACCCTTACAAGGACACTTGAGGAGACCTGTGGTGCCCAAGCTAAGGCATTGACCAATTGTTATTGTACAGGTGATCCATTGCCCAAGTATTATCTATCTCACGCAAGACTACCCCATTACACGAAGCACTTCTAGCTCCTCCCAGGTCTTGTACAAAGAATCTCATACTCATCAATCCAAGACCAGCATGAAAACCTCATGATCCCTATTCTAAGACTCCAATGATAGGGTTCCCATTCCTTTAGATCCCTCATCTGAGGGGGACCAAATTGAAACCTCCACTAAAGCCTTAAGAAATGCATGACCATGGTAAGAGACACACTGACATATATACAATTTGGATATGAATTCCTTCATTCATAGGTGTCTTTTACTTATCCTACATTATTAGTAAGGTCCTTAGGGTGCATGTGGATATATATTCCTTCATTCATGAGGACCATGACCATAGGGTAAGTGTCAAAGTTTTTCTGTTTTTTGATATGTGTGATATGACCATGTCTTTCCCTCATCTTCTCTAAGACCATTTAACTATAGTTCCAAGTGGGGAGGGAGAGGACCACACTTTCATTTTCCTTTGAGGATCAATGCCATATCATACTCTATTCTCTAGAATCAAGACTAGGGAATCCCTACTGGTGTAAGCCCATAGATTTTCTTACATGACCACTCCTGCTCAATTCCATCCTCTTTATCTATGCATGTGAGATATACCCATATGGGTGGTCTTATGTGACTATATAGGGTACAAAAACAGAAGGAGGCAGACACGTCAAAGCCATTACTTATTCTCCCATCACCCCGAACTCTTCCTCCAATAGAAAGAGGATCATGTGGTTTTACAGACCTTCTGATTCCTATTTTTTCTCACATTCTAACATGACTCATACGGTCTTAGAGGTTAGATTAAATCTTCCCGTCCATATGATCAGTGGAATGTTTCGGGAGAGAATATTTCTTTGGATCTTTCTCTTACCTTCCTTTAGAGGACCTCTTTAGGCATGATCCATCAAAGCCATGTATCTAATAATAGGGTATCATCCTATATGGTTTCAGCTCCATCTCAACTCTCTAAATGTGCCTCATTCACTATGACACAATCTTTCAGGGTGCCTCTATAGGCATGGTTCCTCACAATCGAACTTTGGGGTCTCTGATTCCCATCCAAATGGGATACGTAAGAAACAACCGTGAGGTCCAAACCCAACACACCAAAATCAACCCTAATTCTCTCTAGGGAACATTAAAAATAGGTTATTATCCATCCTATGAGCCCATATAACATCTAGGACCCTTGGTATTCCTTGGTGTAAGTCCCATTCCAAACTTTGTTCAGTAACAGTCTATCTAGATGACCTTGTTGCATGATGTTAAACTGTATGGTTTAGTCATTGTCATATAATATTAAAAGGAGATGTTTCCTATTAAGTGAAACTGAACTATGTGGTTTCCGATTCTTTTCATGGGTATACATAGGAATACCATCTCATGGGACCAATCCTGACTTAAAAACAACTCCAATCTCTCTGGACGATGATAAACCCCAGAGCGCCCCACTACGTGGCTTGAAACCAACATCAAAAAAATAATGACAAACAATACCTAGTCAGTACATAAGAGGGTTCCATTAATGGAGAACCTCATATAAATACATATTTCTCCATTAATAAGAACCTCAAATACATACATATGATTCTATGTTCCATGAATTCCAATAAATGTTTTTTAATCCATGGGTGACCTAAGACATACTTGGGAGTTAATGAAGGATTCATGAACATGTATTAAATCTATAAGAGAGTCCTACAGTAGGAATTAATCCCCCCTAAAATGGTGTGATGAGCATGAAATCCCATAATATTTACCAATGTGAGTTCCTATGTGTTTTTAGACCATTTATCAATAAACAATTACCTTTGGAAAGTAGGTTTGTGATCTCAAATAAGAGAACTGTTGGGTGTTTTTAACTCCATGAACAACCCATTGGAAGCTGTTAAAAAATAATGGTAAAACTAACTTGAATGATTATGTAAAGTTAAAACCTTACACAATCAATCATTGAGAACCTTATTTTTATTAGAAACAAAAATGGTGAACCCGACGTGAAACCATAAACAACATATTGGTGTCACCCACCTAACAGGCCCCCTTTTCACTCAAAATGGAAAAGGGGAAGACAAGAAAATAAATCAGGCATGTGATATTTTATTGAGATGTTTCATTTATGAGGTTTTCTTATTTGTTTCTATCACTTATATTTCCAGAACTTTCAACAAGATATCTCTTAAATTAAAATGGTGTCACACCAGCTCACACATGCATATGCCATGGATATTATTCATGCTGGATCCTCATCCAAGCACTGGAAACCATCAATAACCCAGAATCTTCAACATTGTGTCTGACCAAAATTTGTCCAAGATTACCTCTAGATTGGTACTATCCTGATCCTCAAGGTTTCACAATAGGCCCTCTAACTCATGAAGCCCATCTAAACATACACTCTGCAACGATCAATGGTTTAGAAGAAGATGGTACTAATCATTGTCTCTGACCATTTTGAGATTTTATACCTGGAAAACAACAGTCATATCCTCCCTTAACATAAGGCGTTATATCAATAAGCCATATAAAACCTCATCTAGATGACATAGGGGTCCTTCCAAAGGGCTCATACTAGTAATTTTCACCTCCAAAATTGTGTGGTAGTAAACCCTCGGCATGATTAGGGTTCCTTCCTTGGTAGTCCAGCCTAGGTCATCCAGACACGAACACACAATATGGCACTCTGGGGGATGAAACTAGTCAATAGGGAATAAGGTCTCACCTCTGTAACCATTAGAGAATCCTTCCAATCGCATTTGGCAACAAACTACAAGCAGGCACAAAAACCCACCCACATTGATCAATCCTTCCAGCAGACTCATAAGGAAGTATCTAGAGAATCCCTCCAACCAAATACACTAGTGTACAGTGAGTAGGAGCATACACTTGACCATATATTGGAATCTTGTTTGTCAAACTTGATAAAATTTAATGAGTAGGTAGATACACCTTCCAATATCAATCAATCCTACTATAAGAATCATGTGGCAACATCTGAAGAAGCCTGTTGGCTAAATCTAATGGAAATCTATGAGCAGGTGCATGCACCTACCCACATATATCAATCCATCTAGTAGTCTTGTCTAGCTGGACCTAGAGAAGTTGAATGGAAAGTATCAGTGATGAACAATGGGTAGAATAAAATCTCTATCCACACACATGAGTACATATAGTATCCCCTAGTAGGAAATGAAGGAAAGGACCAGTCACACACCCCTAATCTAACTATGGAGTGGGAATATATCCCCATTATAGCAACTGAGGTCACAAAAAACATAATGAAAATAGTAAAATGGTAGACACAAATTCCTACCCATATCCTACAGGCCTTATAGGATATCATAATGATGAAAATAGTGGCAGAGTTTTGGATACAAAATTACATCCCCACAAATGGGGTGACTCATCAACAAGTCACTCTAGAGAAAACACACACCTCGAATTCCATCCAAAACAGTCATGTTGAAAATTCGCTCATGATATATAGAAAAATGGTTTGGGTTCTTATCCATGTTCCAACTGGAGATGATTGACCTATTCCAATGGCCACTCCTATAAAGACACAAACCCCTTCCAAATTTTTAGAATCCTATCAAAAAATTTAGATAGAAACATTAGAGCTAGTCAAACAATATTCCTTACTTGGAAGCCATTTTCCCTAGCAAGTGGCCCTAGTTTCAAACAAGAATTCATCCAAAAAGAATCCTCACCAGAGATGGTTTGAAAATAAAGAGATGATCTATGATCCCACTCAGATTAATAACATAGTTCTTGAATCCATCAGAAGATTATCTATGGTAGCTTAAAATCATACTCTTTCATTAACCATCATAGGGATAATAGCAGTAATTTTAAATTTCCTCTCAGACAATTCTATAGGAATTCTTACTTCATATTCATAATCTGATCAATCTTGAGATCCCATCTAATTATGATATTCACATCATCCCTCTACAAGGAAATAATATTAAATGGTGATAGTGACTCCTCTTTACTGTTGTCCACCATAAAGCTATTCCCTAGGATATATGTTATAGGGATTCTCCTTGAAGTTGGAAATTAATCCTCAATGGGTTTCCTCCCCATTGTGGCATTCACTATGAGAGTTCTCTCCACAATTGTGTTTCACTTTATCAAGAAGGTCCCCCCCTAGGGGATTTAATGATTAGAAATCCCTCTTATCATGAGTCACTTGGGAAAATGAGGGTTTTTATATATGATGAATTGTTATTGACAAGTGAAATAATTTATTAGATGGAAAACAACCCAAGGAAATGGTCATTCTTTGAACCACACTTGGATAATCTATCTTCCAATGTAATAGAAGAAGTCCCCAGAAATCACACTACTTATGATAAAGTTGTGGGGAAGAATACAGTTTGGTCAGACCTGGTTGAGGAGACTCTAGAGAAATAGAAATAGGAAACATTGAACATGAGAATAAAATTTCAGAAATATAGTGTATCAGTTATGTTATGGCCATTTCCCACTCCTCAGTTTGGAAATCCAGAGGCGTGGTTGGAATATTGTGTGCACAATATCTAACTCAATATATTTAATACTCTTCATCACTTGAGAGTGAAATAATTAACCTTGGAAAAGTATGAGAATAAAATCAAGGTAATATAATGGATGAAACAAAAAATTTAATTCGTAGCTCTCATAGTTTCATGATAGAAATAATTGGTGAAATAAAAATGACCCCTTCAACGCGCATGCTTCAATACGTTAAAGGAATTGTGTTATCTGATCGCAAGTATGCTATCCAATGTTTATATCAGGGGATGGAGTGAACACATGGTGTTTCATTTCACTGTGATCTCTAATAATAAAATCATTCCAAATATGGAAGCATGAAATGTGATATATTCAGTCCAGAATAAATAAAATAGACTATGTTCACAACATACGATATGATCAGCATAAATAAGCCCCGACCAACTCTCACTGAGATCAGGACAGAAGAGATAAATCCATTGAAAGAATGATTTATTAGGAATATAAAAGTATCAAACACGATTCTCATTTAAAGTAAGTAAATCATGAGATATTGATAATGTCACAGATAGAACAATGATATTTAGAAACAAATGGTTTATGTGAAAACCATATGATAAACCCAGCCCATGTTTGAACGCAACTTCATAAAATCAGGAAGGCAACTATGGTAGTATCATCCATGACAATCTAGAAGCAACTTAGCCTATTGGAATGGCAGATTTTTTTAAACAACATTGGATATCAACAAATCAATCATGAAGAGTTATGGAAATGAAGTAGGAACAACTGAAGCCCTTAATGATGGGGGATTTTTTACATAAAAGACCTCCTCTTGAATGGAAGTCAGTCTACTCTTTATTAATGGAAATTCCATTAAGTGAATACCCAAGGTTTGTACCATCCCACAATTCAGTATCTTTACTTGGCACACACACTACTGAGTTTTTAGGATATTCTCTTTAGATCACCATCCATCAAACGGTTCTAATAGAACCAAAAAAGGGTAGAGAAAGGCCTCATTGTGGGCACAGATTAAGGTAGTCTCGTAAAGAGACTGATGAGTCCCCTACTATGCATTATGCATCCGTGAATGCCATCAAAGGCACCCCTATAGATTATATAGAACACAATTTCAATATGGATGATCTAGAGGAGGAAGTTTTGTTTCATAATGCAATACACATTGAAATGTTCAAAGGAGGTGTGTATAACCTAAACCAGATTCTTCCCTTGAATATGGAAATTCCCTCAACCACTCCACCATTACCTCCTCAAAGAGAATCCAACAATGATAAGGTAAACGATAATTTCACTCATCACTTAATCCCTAATAAGAATGGGCCCCTTAAACATAATAAAAGTTTTTATCAGAAAAAGTAAGAGACGAGGGAATAGAGAAGGCTCACTGTGAAACTACTTCATGGAAACATTTCTCAAAGATATATTCTCCAAATAGATGCTTAACTTTCACTCCAAACTAGTATACCTCAACAAATAGTGTATTTTATGGTAACCAAAAAAGATCCATGACATCTTCTCAATTTGGTGTACTAATAAAAAATATACTTGGATTCCATAGTAGAAAATTGGGAGTTCCCGCCATTAGGTGCACAACTAAAACATGGTCAGACATATCCTTATAGACCTTCCCCTATAGGTTACCATGACATATTCCAGCATGTATGCCATAGTTTGCCCTACCTGCTTCTATTCCTATTCTAGATCATACTCATCAAAAAATTTCTCAAGGTCTCATCAATAATATTGAGTCACTAATGGCTCGATTGGAAGCTATGCAACAATGATGTGTGCTACTGTAGTTGAAAAATAACCTTACCCTAAATGAGTTTTTCTGAATCTTACACTATCAAACTTTTGGAACCCTGTATTTCCAATTTTCAATTTCACAGGATACCTAGAGTTGAATTTGATGCATTTGGTCTCTTGATGTGGACACATGATGGGGAACCCTGAATAGAAGGAGGCAGTGAAACTTAGGCACTTCATGCAATCACTTCAAGGACAAGCCATCGCATGGTACACTAGTTTTTCAGCTTGGTAACTTATGGGATTGGAAAAAATCTATCATAAGATTATCATTAAATTTATCTCAATGATGTAGAAGACGATAGTCCTTAACCTCTCAAACTTCAAATAGAGGGATAATGAGAGGTTCTCTAATTTCGTCCCTAGAAAGGTTTTATATATTCCAAAAAACTACTACTTCTACAAGAATATTTTCAATATATGTTTATAGAGAATCTTCTTGATGAGTTAGGTACACCAATAATCTCCTTGAAATAAAAAGGAGGTTTTAAGGACCTTTCTATGATTTCTCAAATGGTGTAAGACTCCATCTCAGAAACCAAGGCTAAGTTCTAAGTAATTCCTTCAACTTAAGGAAAGAGAATGGGGAATGTAGAGGCTTCCACTGTTACACTTAAGCTAGTCCCTACACCCAATCCAGTTCCAAATATGACACCATATCATATGGTTCCCCATACCGATCATCATCAATAACTCCCACCCCATTTAAATGGGAAGAGGATGCTTAGGAGGGAAATGTTTGAGGAGTTGAAGAACAAGGTTTATTATTTCAAAAATGACCAAGTCCCTAGCTAGTTCATCTCTGTATTGGAAAACAATTTGATCAAATTATTGAATCCCAAGAAACCCATCTAGTATGGTGTTGATGATATCCTAAACTATTTCCCATTCCATAGATCATTGAGGAACAATATCCAAGAATATATTATTTTTAAAGACATCCTACAAAAAATGGTTGACTTTTGGCAGGGGAAGATGGGAAATCCACCTGCACAAGTAGCATGTATTTATTCTATCTATCCATGGAAAGGGAATGAATGTAAAGAAGTTAACTATAAGGGTAAAAATAGTTCTGTCATTGGATGGTTAGAAATATGATCAATTGGACTCATGGTATTTTTCAAGCACAGTTGAAATAACTGACGATGCCCCTGTCCACTTCTGTTACGGCACAACCGACTCCATCAGCGCTATACTCTTCCGAGATCCAATCTTCCAAGAAATGAAATGTTCAGAAGATCAAGAAGAAAAAATTGGAAGATGAAATTATACAATGGTTAAATTTTTATTTGAATCTATAAAAATTCATGCCTTCAGTCCAAAATACACAGGAACCTCCCCACCAAAAAAGAACTACAAGAGTCGACATTGCAGAGAGAGTCATCATCAAATGAGGAGTTTATCTTTAGTTATATTAATTTCAATCACTTAATGGATAACTTATTATATTATGAGTGTAAATATGACCCCAAATTCATTACATTATATTTGGTAATTAGGAGATGTTTCTACCAAAGACGAGGATTTTGGGAAATACATAGTCGTGGAAGAAGTCAATACTCTAGTCACATCCCCACTTAGACCCTTTATAAAGCCAAAAATTTTGGGAGAGCCTCTAGTGAGATTAGTGGGAGTAATAAAGTTCCCCCACAAAAGACAGTGTTTTCCATGACTTGTCTATTTTGGAAGATCAACCGGAGGATCCACTATATCCTAATCAACCCTGACACACAAGAAGACCTAGTCAACCTAATCCACCAAGGTTGGAATGACCCTCATATCTAGTTCTAAGAGATGGAATACCTACATAAATTACTTAAATTCCTAAAGAATATAGAAAAGAGAGTCCTCATACAGGGTAGTGCAGGATATTGAACGAGAAGTATGAAATTTTAAAGAAGTTAGTCGTGGTTTTGGACATGATGTTAGTAATGGATGCTTGAATTCTATCAAGAGACATCTAAGAAGCACTCATAAAGGATTATTTAATACGTCTAAGAATTTTAGGCTGAAGTTTCTACCAGAAAAGTATATAGTTTATAGAAAGATCCTATATAATGACACATGATAATATCTTTCACTGAATAGGACAAAGACACTATTATACTATGACACATCAGACATTTTTATATATCTGGAATGATTAATGATATTGGTATTAGATGAGTCTTCTTTGAAAATGGATCAGGTGTCAACCTTATTGCTTTTTAACACTTTTTAAACTGTTTAACAATGAGTTATACTTTCCCCCTCCTCTCTAACATTATAGGGTTACGACAAGAGTGATAAAAAACCCCTTAGTGAAATAAATCTTAGGACTCAGTTTAACGATTTCATATCTTACTTAGAATTACTGATTGTTCAAAAATATATAACCTTCAATGCTCTACTGGGTAGTCCTTAGTAAGATAAACATGCTAATATTCCCTCATCATACCACTAATGACTCAAATATTTCATTAATTGGAAAATTGGGACATTTTATGGTGATAAATACCAATTTTAAATCTTGAGAGACATAATAAATTGATGTATAATTCTATCTGAGGAAAGGGAAACAACCCATGATCGACAATTTTTCTCAAATAAATTCCCTGAATGGTTTGGAGATGATTCTGACTAATCCCTTCAGGTATCCCAGTGATGATTATGTGCTTCCCATAAATCATATTGAAGGGATGTGTCCATGTTCTAGTGCATGATCAATTAATTTTTTGGTATCAGTCATGGAGACTAAACCTGACACTACTGAAGGGGTCTTAGAATCTCCAGAATGTAATAAAATCATGGGTGATAATGTCCCCATTCCATTCCATGAGCTATAACATGTCCCTATCTCATCAACCAGTTTAGAAGTAACTTTATCCTCTGAGGTTAAAAATATTAACTCCTCCATGAACTCTGAAAATGTTTCTTCATCACCAACTTCCCATAAGATCAAGGGATAGATGGATTAAGAAAAGTATGAGGAAGAGGTAGAGGAGGGAGAACTCAAGGACGCCCTTACAACATTTTAGGAAGGTGTCTCTACCACTTTTGAAGAACTTAGAGAAATAAATATAGGAACAATAGAAGATCCCTCACCCTATTTGATCAGCTAGACCATGACTTATGAAGAACAAGAGGTATACACCTCCAACCTAATTCAACATCAGAATGTGTTCACTTGGAATTATATATAAATTCCAAAACATGATTCTGATGTGTCCACTCACCACTTGGGCTTACTTGAAGACCACTGAGGATAGAAACATCCATCCATAAGGACACCCAAATCATGCCTCCAAAACTAAGGCTAAAGTAGTCAAGATTTTCAAGTAAGACATCGTCAAGGTTGTTTTGCATCCAAAATGGTTGGGAAGCATCATACCATTAATGAATAAGAATGGGAATATCAAGGTTTTCATCAACTTTGTAGATCTCAATCGGTACTATCCTAAAGATGATTTCCTAGTCCCAATCACAAAATAACTAATTGATGAATGATTGGTTATCAATATCTCTCCTTCATGGTTGTATTTTTAGGGTCATTTTTTTGAATGGATGTAGAATATGAGAAATATATTTTCTTCAGCCCCCTAAAGAGTATTTTGATATCAAGTAATTACCTTTGGATTGACGAATTTCGGTGATACATACAAACATTCCATGCATTTCATCTTTAAACCCTTCCTGGGAATGTTTTTTTGAATTCTACATTTATGATCTTTTTATTAATTCCTATGAGTTTTCTAACCACTTGGCGGATCATGATACAATATTTAACAAACAATGACAACATAGATTGATGATGAAACCCCAAAAATGTAACATTGGGGTAACCTTAGTAAAGTTTCTATGATTTTTTACATCATTGCGACATCATATTTTAAACTTATAAGATAAATGTTATCATTGGAATGTCATCTAATTGAAACATCAAAGAGTTGAAATGACTCCAAGGACACTTAACATCAATCTAACGCCTTATATCCAACCTCACAAGAAAGTTTTTTTCATTCACTAAGATATTGAAGAAGGGGGTATCATATCAATGGACTAGTGACTGTCAATAATAATTTTAAAACCTCAAGAAATATCTCATGATCCCACCTGTGATAGTGACACTTGTTGAGGGACAACCACTCACTATATATGTGATGGAATTGGAGTGATCACTAGGTACTTTACATACACAAAATAATTACACTAAGAGTGAAAAAAGACATTATTATCTCATTCTAACCACTATTGACACTAATACTTGTTATTAGGATGTCAAAAAGATATTTCTAATGTAAATATTTATAGTTCAAAAGCTGAGAGGAATTACTTATAGCACCATGAGATCCATTTGGTATCTCTTAATAATCCACTCAAATATATCCTCTATTGTACTATGCTAAAAGGATGTCTATAATAGTGGGAATTTATATTGCAATAGTTTGATATACATGTTGTGCCTCAAAATGCAGTGAAAGGACCAGATTTGGTCGATTTTCTTACAGAACACCCATATGAAAAAATAATGTTGTTAAATTTTGAGTTTACAAAAGGAGAGATACTTTCTATTCAAGATGGACCTAAGACCTGGAAGATATTTTTTATGGTGCATCTAGAATCCCAATAGGTAAGATGATAGAAGGCCCCAAGATGAATAAAGTCATATTAGGGGTCATTATCATCTCTCTAGTGAAATCATCTTTTCCTTATTCCTTACTATTGTCAGAAGGTTGAACCAACAATGAGGCATAAAATTAGGCGCTCATTACAATACTAGAACTGGAGATATAAATTCCAGTGGGACACCTAGATGTGAAAGGAAATTCAGAGTTGGTAATCAAATAGATCAATGAATATATGACATAAAAAAAGAAGAGATAATCCCCCTACTTGACTATGTCTGGGGGTTAATGGAAGAGTTCCCCTAAAAACCGACATTGAATCACATTCCACGACCATAGAATTCAAAGGAATATGAATTAAAAAATGTAGCTACACCTTTAGAATATCCAAACTAAGATGAAATAGTCATCAGTATTGTGCATCACAGAATGGTCTCGCCTTTGGTTCGTGTCTGCACAAAAGTAATTGATGAAATTAGTCTTGTCCCCAAACCATATGATCCTACCACCAGGTGGATGAAACCCATCATAGAATACCCCTAGAATAGGTCACTCCCATAATATAGATCCATATAAGAGAAAATCTAATGGAAAGAAACCAAATTCACTCATTATGATGGCCCAAATCACCAGAAATTCCTCTATAAATAAGGATTTTATGGAATCTTTCTTAGATGTATCAATAGAGAAGAGACTTCTTATTTCACTTAATAAGTACACACAAGAGAATATGGTGCCCAATATCTAGGGTGTCATATTTCTAATCAAATATGGTGGATGGGGTATTATTGGACCACTATGACCCATGATTTCTCAAATTTTACAAAACATTTCCATTCCTTCCAGTGTCATGGTAACTTCAACCATCAACCTCCAGAGTTTCTACATACATCCAAAGACTCTTGTCCTATTTTTATATGGATAATGGATGTTTTAGGACTATATCCTGCTTTCACAACCAATTAGTTCCAGTACATTATTATTGCGACCAATTTATTATCCAAATGAGCTATGGTAGTACCCCTCATATAAGTCAGGGCCAAAAGCATCATCAAATTTGTGAAATCCAAATTCATTATAACACTTGGTGTCCCTCATATAATACTAACAGAAAATGACACCCATTTATATTTCGATAAGATGGAGTGTCATAAACCAACCCAGGTCAACCTTGAACTGGTCACCCGAGCCGGCCCGCAACATGGCCCGGGGGGCGTTCCCGATCCCCACCTGCTGGAAACTAGTGTTGGGCATCAAAACTAAACAAGAGGGAATGATTTGGCCCATAAATGAAAGACAAGTAAAGCAACTTAAATGTAGAATAACGCAAGGAAAATAAATGACAAGAAAAAATAAGAACAACTAATAACAGAAAACTAACCTGACCATGACCAAAACTCCTTGCGACTCCGAGAGTCGCTCACCATTCCACAACCAACTCTCACCCACGGCGAGCAAGCTCACGTAAAACCTGCAACAAAACTAAAAACAAGAAAACACTATAGGCGTGAGTATTAAAACTCAGTAGGCATTCCCAATAAACTATTCCCAATGCACTACCTTTAAATAAATAAATTTACTAATTCCAGGTTTGAACTAAGTTATAAAAAATATGGGTTTCCACACACACACTTCCATTTCTAAGAAAAGTAACAATCCATTTCCCTTTTTACCTTAAAACCAGTTTAATGTTTGAAAGGAACAAGTGCATTGCATTTTAAAACATTTCTAAGAGCAATTTAGAATTTAAAATTTCAGTTGTTAGTCAAAGGGAAAACCAAACATAACACACAACACACACTAAGGGTAATGGAAAAGAGTTGGCACATAGGGGCCAACAACCGAACTAGACCTCTCAATCATCCTCCAAATAAAAATAAACACAAAAGAAAACATGGGTGGAACCTATGAGGTCGTGAACAATCCAGAACGCACTATACAAGTGACTCATCCTGAAGGAACGCCTACTCTCGATGACTTCGTAACTCCCTAATGCCCAGTGTTTCCCTACATGGCCTAACCGAGGGGCCCAATCCCCTAGAAGAGTGTCATCCGTACTAGGGGCCACTAGCCAGTGAAAAATCTAAACTAGTGCTACAATCATTCTCAGAAGATTCAATTTCTATTCCAAGTTCCCATGTCAACACATATAATAAACAAGAAAGGGGTGAGTCAAAAAATTCAATCAAGAAGTAAAAACATCACTCACAAATCATGCAGTCAACGTACACCAAATATCACATCTGAGTCACCCCAAATAGATTTTTCGAAAATAATTTATTTTATTAAAGTGCCAAACGGGCCTTCACCAATTTTAAGGAAAATCCTCATTTCTCAAGTGAACCAAAACACTTGTTCGCGCTTCAGAATAAATAATTTATCAAAAAACAAGAACTAAATTTAAAATTTTGTGAATTATGTTTAAAGGAAAAATGGGCATTCTTTCACTACCGGGTGTCCGCTCCTCAAGAACATGTTTCAAGTGTTGTGTATAAAATAAATAGTTCTTTTTACACCAAATAATCATTTAAAAATTAATAATATTATATTATTTCCAATTTATTAAAATTAGTAAAATATCAAGAAATTAATAAATTCTAAATTTAATAGAGAGTGCAGTGGGGGACCTACCTCAGTTTGCATCTCAAACATGATGATGCGACACGCCTCGCAATGGCGTGAAAGCACGCACACGCGGATGATCGTAGTATCGCGGATTTCCTCACCGAAACGCTAAAATAACCGCACAAACAACTAAAAACACATAAACATGGACTTAAAACGATCCAAATGAACAAATAATGCAAAATTACTAGCTCGAAATGTTCTAAAAATATCACATCTAAACATTTATCAAAACACAACCAAACTCTATATTATAATCCAATAACGACATTTAGACACACCAACCACTTTACAAACATCACACTCACCACATGATTAAAGCAATAAACCATTTGAATAATTTAAAAAACATCCGCAAATGGTGAAACCATGGTTCACATCAAGACATACTCAGTTTTACATAAGAAAACACTTTAAAATAAAACACACAACATCATCACACCAAAACATGACTCATACCTAACAACCAACCCATAAATTTTTTTATAAAATAACGTACCCCTTTGCACACACGAAACATCACCGCTTTCCATTAAAAATTATGTTCCCAACACTTAAACATGTTCACCACCTTAAAAATATAATTCACACCCAATAAAAAATTGAGTAAACACTTCTATAAAATAAGAAAATCAAAAAAAAATGAAAAACACACCATTTCTAATAGAAAATACAATTTAATCACACATGCATGCCAAAAAATTTGTAAAGCACATTTCACACCTTCCAAACACTCTTAAAACCCACTTCTTTGAAATATTACATCACAACACACATAAAAACATAACAATTTCTTTCACTAGGAGTCCATTATCAAACAATGAGCACCAAAACAACTTCAAAACATCTAACGCACCACAAAATAAAAACAAAGAAGACATTTATAGATTTAAAAAAACATGAAATCATCAAAGAATATTGACCAATTAATTTGTAGTGGAAAATATCAAGTAAATGAATTAATTAAAAACATGCAAGCATTATATGGACTAATTTGGAAAGAAAAAAAATGAATTCGCCTACCTCAAGTGCGTGCGAAAGTGATTAAACTTCAATAAAGGTAGAACCACACCCAGCATACTAACCACACACTCTACTCAATGACAAAAAATGCGCGAATTACAAAACAATGTCTTAAAGGATGGTTAATTTGAGAAAAACACCACAATGAAAGAAATATACCAGAAAAAGGCTTGCAGGAGAGAGGTGTGTATGGTGTGAAGTTGGGATAGGGTGAGGATGAAGCCATGCGAGGCCAAGGTCCTCTGAGGTGCTACTGGACGCGTCGAGAAGGAGGCCGGAGGAGGGAGTCGTGCGGCCGGGTGGTGTGCGCCGGTGAGGGGTCGTGCTGGCAGAGGTTGCCGGAGGGAGGAAGGGTGGCCATAAATCTGGATGGAGAGTAGGGGGGCACATCAGCTTGGGGAAGGAGGGAGCGGGCTGGACAAGAGGTGGCAGTCCGGGCGAAGTCTGTTCACCCTGAGGGAAGAGAGGGGGAGTGTGCCAGCTGGTCCACTTGAATTAGGGGAGGTACAACTATAGGAGGAGGCCGGGAAGGGAGCCGGTGCTGGGGTTGGGGCGCTGGGTAGCGAAGTAGGAGGGGTGGCTGGGTCGTGACGAGGAATGGAGGAGAATGGTGCCACGACTTGAGGGAGAGGGAGAAAAGGCGGATGGCAAGCAGGGCAGGTCGGCCGCTGCGTGAAGTTCAGTGGGGAGGGAGAATGCGAGGGGGAAAGGGGGAGCCAAGTGACGAATAGAAGGGGGAAAGGGTTTGGCCAATTTTTTCATTTAAATAATAATACAATAATAATAATAACAATATTATTATAAAAAACATATTATTATTATTATTATTATTAAACACTTTATAAAAATTAGTTTAATTTAATTTCACATACTCTTTTTTTATTTATTTATATATATTTTTTCCCATTTACCGTTTAAATAAAATCATTTATTTATTTCAAAAACCGGGGCAGTTGCACTGCTCACCTACAGTTTGACGCACTGCTGAGGAAACTGGGCTCGAACGATGCCACTCGGAACTACCCACTTGCAGGGTCAAGTCACGTGCTCTTCGCGCGGCTCTATAAATTGCGCGTGATTCGCACGCCATAACTCTGACACACCCGAGTGTCCATGCGGGCACCGTGTTGTTACTCCTAACCGCGCGAGATGATCATGCAGTAGTGTAAAATTGCCTAAAACCCAAAGTAATAATTAAAATAATTAAAAATAACAAATCTGTGAGGTTGGGGTGTGACAATTCTCCCAACCACATACACTTTCTACCCCCAGAAAGTCATGAAGACGTATGTTTATCAAGAATTTAGTCCATGCCCGAATAGAACCAGAAGAACCAAAGATAAATGAGAAACTCGGGATAACCATACTCCACACAGGTCACACCCAACCAATTCAAGAGAAAACTGATGACCGAGGTTGAGGGGAGAACATGAAGGGGTTCTCCCCACCACAAGATCTTGACTAGGGTAGAAATTTAACACCCAAAAAAACCACCCTAGGAGGGGGGGGCATGGGAACTCCCAACCAATCCAAACTAACTTTTATAGCACATGCGAAATAACACCTCTGTTGAAAATTGGAACTCTCGACCCAGATCAAAAACCCCGAACACTATTGAAAAACCTCTAAGAAGAACATAATCCCAATAGAGAACCTGAGTAAAACTACAAGCCTTAACTGCTACACATACAATTACATCTCTAAAATAACACCACCAAACCAAGATCGACTCAAACAAGGGCCAGACAAATTTTATGAAAAACGCACGATTCAGAAAACTATAATCAGACAAACAAAACTGTTCGATTACAATGTAACATGTCTACTATAACTCCACAATGAAACAATGAACTTAAAATGATGACAAAACTTTAACATCAGAAAAATAAAGGATAAAAAGACTTTAAATGTTCCAGTGCCAACACGAAACACAAAACCTGGACCACGACTTCACACCCCTAGAAATTCTTGACTGAGCGTGAGCTTCACCCCAAGGCCTGTGGATGGGGCTCTGATGGATGAAGCATCTCCTGCCTCACAGTCACGCACTGAAATTCCTCCAGTCACAATGTCTTCTTCAGGAGACTCTTCCTGCAGAACTTCTCTAGATGACCCAGACAACTACAACGATGACATGTCTTCACAAGGATGAAACATGACGACTTCACATGCCCAAACGAGCCACACTGGTGGCAAACCAGTGAAGGGTCCCATGAACTGGAAGCCAGAACCACTGTAGAGGACTTTTTAGCAACCAGTTCCTCTGTCACACCCTGATCGCCAAATGGGAACCTTTGCAAGCGACCAGATACGCTGGATTTATAACAATCTACACTTCGAAGACCCACTCAGCTAAGAACGCCTCATCCACTAGTTTCTTAAAACAATGTCCCTTCAAAGGGAGGACCTACTCCTTGATCCCTAGACAAAGACCCCCGATGAAGAGAGAAGTCTTCATCAAATCCTGTGATGCTACCTCTGGAGAAAAGGACCCAAGATCCTCGAAATGGTCAACATATGCCTTCACCTTTCATTGTCCTTGTTTAATACAGATGAGCTCTTCCCTTTTCTTCATCTTCATTTCTTCAGGTATAAACCATTGGATGAAGACAGATTTAAAGACATCCCACGTTGTACCAACTTGCAGTGATGGTGAGGCGAACAACTCTCATTCGTCTAGGGATGGACCTTCGAACATGCCCAAAATGGCATGCACTCTGATAGCTCCAGGAGTTCCCAACATCTTAAAAGCACACTCAACCTCTTCAAACCACATAACTATCTTTAACATACCTCAATCACCATAAAGTACAAACAATGTCCAAGAAGGACCAAAAACCGGGCATGACTCATCAGAAATCCTGATAACCTTTTTGGGTGACATTTTCTGAACAACATATCAAACATAGATCCAAAAATAATATCAAACTGAAGATACATCAAATAAAATACCTTCATCCAAAACAACCCACTCAAAATAAACAAGAAAATACAAACACAACTCCAAAATTCCTCTTCCAAAATCCCCTTTTCATTTTTGATTTCAAAACCACTTTCCTTAAAGGCCACTTTCCAAATACCCAAACCCACTTTTCAAACCAAAATCAATTTTTTAAAAATAATTTTCCCTTTATTAAAAAACTCTTTTATAATAACAAGGTCAAGCCTTTAATTCCAAGTGCACACCTTAGTAATCCCATGAACAGTTGCACATTTCTTCATTCGCTTTCATTCATACGCACCAACACACACTTATCATGTATTCCCTCACATGTGAAAACATTTATAAAGAGTACCTGAGGTTGCACCCAAACCATATCTCTACCAGTTCCAAGCTACCACCATATTTTTAGTCCAAGAGCTTTCAGTTTTGAAAATACCTTTCACAAATTTAAAGCCATTTAAAAGAAAACGTTCTCATTTCAAAACCCATTTTTCATTTAAAAAAATGCACTTACACCCACATAAACCAATACAATACACAACTTTCATCAAATCACTGAAGATAGGGACTAGTAGTCATGCTTAACATAGCGACATAGTAGTGGTCCATGCCCCAAGTAAGCGTCAATGAATAAGAAGAACTTAAACCGTGTACGCGGACTCCACATGGGTCACTACTCCATGTAAAATTACAATGTAACATCGGTTTGCCTCCATTGTCATTCCTCAATCAAAAACAAATCAGACCGAGACAAGAACTCAATTCCAAGACTACCCTCGGTGACTCGAGGTTCGGAACGGGTGAGGGCTCATGAAGTCCTTCCCATACCTACCTCTTGAGTCCTGAAAGTTCTAATCTTCATCTACCAGACATCCCAAATAACAAGGGCCTGCTTTGATACCATTTTGTCATGAACCAACCAGGTCGACCCTGAACCGGTCACCTGAGCCGGCCCGCGACATGGCCCAAAGGGTGTTCCCGATCCCAATGGGATGGCAACTAGTGCCGAGCATCAAAACTAAACAAGAGGGAATGATTTGGCCCATAAATGAAAGACAAGTAAAGCAGCCGAAAAGTAGAATAATGCAAGGAAAATAAATGACACGAAAAAGGAAGAACAACCAATAACAACAAACTAACCTGACCACGACCAAAACTCCTCCTAACTCCAAGAGTCGCTCACCAGTCCACAACCAACTCTCATCCACGGCGAGCAAGCTCAAGTCAAACCTGCAACAAAACTAAAAATATGAAAACACTATAGGCGTGAGTATTAAAACTTAGTAGGTGTGTCCAACAAACTATTACCAATTTACTACCTTTAAATATATAAATTTACTAATTCCAGGTTTGAACTAAGTTATACAAAATATGGGTTTCCACACACACACTTCTATTTCTAAAACAAGTAATAGTCCATTTCCCTTTTTAATTTAAAACAACTTTAATGTTTGAAAGGAACAGGTGCATTGCATTTTAAAACATTTATGCGAGCAATTCATAAATGCACATTTTAGTTGTTAGTGAAAGGGAAAACCACACACAACACACGACACACACTAAGGGAAATGGAAAAGAGGTGGAACATAGGGGCCAGCAACCGAACTAGACCTCTCAATCGTCCACCACATAAAAATAAACACTAAAGAAAACATGGGTAAAACCTAGGATCTCATGAACAATCTAGAACGTACTATACATGTGACTCATCCTGAAGGCATGCCTACTCTCCATGATTTCATAACGTCTTAATGCCAGGTGTTTCCCTACATGGCCTAACTGAGGGGCCCTATCCCCTAGTAGAGTGTCATCCGTACTAGGGGCCACTAGCTAGTGTGTAATCTAAACTAGTGCAACAATCGTTATCAGAAGATTCACTTACTCTACCAAGTTCCCATGTCAACACATATAATAAGCAGGAAATGGGTGAGTCAACAAAGTCAATAAAGCTATACAAACATGACTCACAAATCATGCAATCAACGTACACCAAATATCACATCTGAGTCACCCCAAATAGAGTTTTCCAAAATAATTTATTTTATTAAAGTGCAAAATGGGCCTTCACCAATTTTAAGGAAAATACTCATTTCTCAAGTGAACCAAAACACTTGTTTGTGCTTCAGAATAAATAATTTATCAAAAAACAAGAACTAAATTTAAAATTTTTGTGAATTATGTTTAAAGGAAAAATGGGAATTCTTTCACTACTGGGTGTCCTCTCTTCAAGAACATGTTTCGAGTGTTGTGTATAAAATAAATAGATCTTTTTACACAAAATAATCATTTAAAAATTAATTATCTTATATTATTTCCAATTTATTAAAATTAATAAAATATCAAGCAATTAATAAATTCTAAATTTAAAGGCAAGAGTAGTGGGGGACCTACCCCAATTTGCATCTCGAACATGACGATGCGACATGCCTCGCAAAGGCATGCAAGCATGCACACACCAATGATAGTAATATCATGGGTTTCCTCACCGACACGCTGCAACAACCGCACAAACAACTAAAAACACATAAACATGGACTTAAAATGATCCAAACAAAAAAACAACGCAAAATAACTAGCTCGACATGTTTTAAAAATATCACATCAAAACACGTATCAAAACACAACCAAACTCTATATTATAATCCAATCATGACCTTTAGATACACCAACCACTTTACAAACATCATACACACCACATGATTAAAGAAATAAACCATTTGAAAAATTTATAAAACATCCGCAAATGGTTAGACCAAGGTTCACATCAAAACATAATCAGTTTCACATAAAAAAACACTTTAAAATAAAACAGACAACATCGTCACACCAAAAATGACTCGCACATAACAAACAACCCATAAAAAATTTTATAAAATATCACAACCCTTTGCACACACAAAAAACCACTGATTTCCATTAAAAATTATGTTCCAACACACTTAAACATGTTCACCACCTTAAAAATATAATCCACACCCAATAAACAATTAATTAAACACTTCTATAAAAAAACCAAATCAAAACCAAAATAAAAAACACACCATTTCTAATAGAAGATACAATTTCATCACACACTCAAGCCAAGACACTTGTAAAGCACATTTCACAACATCCAAACACTCTTAACACCCACTTATTTGAAATATTACATCATGACACTCATAAAAACATAACAACTTCCTTCACTAAGAGTCCATTATCAAACAATGAGCACCCAAACAACTTCAAAACATCTAAAGAACCAAAAAATAAAAACAAAGAACACATTTATAGATTTAAACAAACTTGAAATCATCAAATCATATTGACCAATTAATTTTTAGAGGAACAAATTAATTAAATGAATTAATTAAAAACATGCAAGCATTATATGGACTAATTTGGAAAGAAAAAAACGGATTTTCCTACCTCAAGCACGTGTGAAAGTGATTAAACTTCAAGAAAGGTAGAACCACACCCCGTAGACTAACCCCAAACTCTACTAAACGACAAAAAATTGTGAAAATTAAAAAAAAGGTCTTAAAGTTTGGTTAATTTTAGAAAAACACCACAATTAAAGAAATATATCGGAAAAAAGGATTGCAGGTGAGAGGTGTGGATGGTGTGAAGTTGGGAGAGGGTGAGGATGAAGCCATTCGAGGCCAAGGTCCTACGAGGTGCTGCTATCCGCATTGGGAAGGAGGCCGAAGGAGGGAGTCACACGACTGGGTGGTGTGCGCCGGTGAGGGGTCACGCTGGCGGAGGTCGCCAGAGGGAGGAAGGGCGGCCAGAAATCTGGACGGAGAGAAGGGGGCATCATCTCGGGGAAGGTGGGAGCTGGATGGATAGGAGGTTGTAGTCCATACAGAGTCTGTTCACGCTGTGGGAAGAGAGGGGGAGTACGCCGGTTGGTCCACTTGAAGAAGGGGAGGTGCAGATATAGGAGGAGGCCGGGAAGCGAGCCAGTGTTGCGAGAGCCCGGGTTGGGGTGCTGGGAAGCAAAGTAAGAGGGGTGTCTGGGTCGAGATGAAGAAGGGAGGAGAATGGCGTGGCGTCTTGGGAGAGATGGAGAAAAGGAGGATGGCGAGCGGGGAAGGTCAGCCGCCGTATGAAGTTCAGTGGGCAGGGAGAATGAGAGGGGGAAAGGGGGAGCCGCGTGATGAATAGAAGGGGGGGGGGCAAGGGTTTGGCCCGTTTTTTTCATTTAAATAGTAATACAATAATAATAAAAATATTATTATAAAAAACATATTATTATTGTTATAATTATTAAACACGTTATAAAAATCGGTTTAATTTAATTTTACATACTTTATTTTATTTATTTATATATATCGTTTCCCATTTACCATTAAAATCAAATCATTTATTTATTTCAAAAATCGGGGAAGTTGCACTGATTGCTTGCAGTCGGACGCACTGCTGAGCAAGCTGCGCCTGAACCATGCCACGTGGTACTACCCCCTTACAGGGTCAAGTCACGTACTCACCGTGCAGTTCTATAAATTTCCCTTGAGTCCGCGCCATAACTCTGACACACACGGGAGTTCGTGCGAGCACCACACTTTTACTCCTAACAACGTGGGATGATTGTGAAATAATGGAAAATTTTATAAAACACAAAGTAATAATTAAAGTAATTAATAATAACAAATCTGTGAGGTCAGGGTGTGACAATTCTCCCCAACACGGACACTTTCTGCCCCCAGAAAGTCACAAAGCCATAAGTTGATCAAGAATTTTGTCCATACCCGAATAGAACTAGAAGAACCAAAGAATACTGATAATCTTGGGATAACCATACTCCACACAGGTCACACCTGACCGATTCAAGAGAAAACTGAAGCCCGAGGTTGATGGTAGAAAACGAAGGGGTTCTCCCCACCACAAGAACTCAACTATGGTGGAAAAATTACACCCAAACATACCACCCTAGGAGGGGGGGGGGGTAAACATGGGAAATCTCAACCAATACAAACTAAATTTTATAGCACAAGAAAAATAACACCTCTGCTAAAAATTGGAACTCTCGACCCAGATCAAAACCCCGAACAATATTGAAAAACCTCTGAGAATAACATGATCCCAACAGTGAACCCAAGTAAAACTACAAGCCTTAACTCCTTCATAGGCACATACATCTTCAAAAAAATGCCGCTAAACCAAGATCCACCCAAAAAAGGGCCAGAAAAATTTTAAGAAAAACACATTATTCAGAAAACTATAATCAGACAAACAAAACTGTTCGATTACAACGTATCATGTATACTATAACTCCACGATGAAACAATGAACTTACAACGACGAAAAAAATTTAACAGTAGAAAAATAAAGGACAAAACGACTTTAAATATTCCACTACCAACACAAAACAAAAAACCCGGACCATGGCTTCACACCCCTGGAAATTCCTCACTGAGCGCAAGATTCACCCCAAGGCCTGTGGCTGGGGCTCTGATGGCTGAAGCATCTCCTGCCTCACATTCAGGCACTAAAATTCCTCCGGTCACAATGGCTTCTTCAGGTGATGCTTCTTGCAGAACTTCTCTAGATGACCCAGACTGCTGCAATGATGACACGTCTTCAGAAGGATGCAACATGACGACTTCATGTGCCCGAACTAGCCACACTGGTGGCACTCCGGTGAATGGTCCCAAGAACTGGAATCCAGAACCAATGTAGTGGTCTCTTTAACAACCGGTTCATCTGGCACACCCTACTATCCAAATGGGAAGCTTTGCAAGCGACCAGATACACTGGATTTCTAACAATCTACACTCCGAAGACCCACTCAGCTAAGAACGCCTCATCCACTAGTCTCTCGAAACAATGGACCTTCAAAGGGAGGACCTACTCCTTGATCTCTAGACGAAGACCCCCGATGAAGAGAGAAGTCTTCATCAAATCCTATGATGCTACCTCTAGAGAAAAGGACACATGCTCCTTGAAATGGTCAACATATTCCTTCACCATCCATTGGCCTTGTTGAATACCGATGAGCTATTCCCTTTTCTTCATCTTCACTTCTTCAGGCATAAACCATCGGATGAAGATAGATTTAAAGACATCCCACATCATCCCAACTTTCAGTGATGGCAGGGCGAAAAACTCCCATTCATCCATGGCTGGACCTTCGAACATGCCGAAAACAACGTGCACTCTAATAGCTCTAGGAGTTCCCAACATCCTAAAAGCACACTCAACCTCTTCAAACCACATAACTATCTTTAACAGACCTCAATCACCATTAAGTACAGACAATGTCTGAGAAGGACCAAAAACTGGGCATGACTCATTAGAAACCCTGATGACCTTTATGGGAAACATTTTCTAAAAAACATGTAAAACATAGAGCCAAAAATGATATCAAGCCAAAGCAACATCAAATAAAACGCCTTCATCCAAAACCACCCTCTCAAAATAAACAATCAAATACAAAAACAACTCAAGAATTCTTCTTCCAAAATCCCCTTTTCATTTTTGATTTCAAAACTGCCTTCCTTCAAGGGAAATTTTCAAATACCCAAACACACTTTTCAAACCAAATTCAAATTTTCAAAAATCATTTCCCCTTTATTAAAAATTGCTTTAGAATAACAAGGTCAAGCCTTTAATTCCATGTGCACACCCCAGTAATGCCATGAACTGTTGCACATGTCTTTATCCGCTTTTATCTATATGCACCAACACAGACTTCTCATGTATTCCCTAGAATGTGCAAACGTTTATAAAGAGTACCCGAGGTTTCACCCAAACCATATCTCTACCAGTTCCAAGAAACCATCAGATTTTTAGTCCAAGAGCTTTCAGTTTTGAAAATCCCTTTCAAAAATTTTAATCTATTTAAAAGAAAACATTCTCATTTAAAAAACCATTTTTCATTTCCAAAAGTGCACTTACACCCACAAGAACTAAGACAATACACAACTTGCATCAAATCACTGTAGAGAGGGACTAGTAGTCATGCTTAACCTAGCGGCATGGTAGTGGGCCATGCCCCAAGTAAGTGTCAATGACTAAAAAGAACTTAAACCATGTACACAGACTCCACATGGGTCACTACTCCATGTAAAATCACAATGTAACATCAGTTTTCCTCTGTTGTCATCCCTCAGTCCAAAAAAAATCAGAGCGAGACAGGAACACAATTCCCGGACTACCCCCAGCGACTCGAGGTTCGGAACGGGAGAGGGTTCATGAATTCCTTCCCATACCTACATCTTGAGTCCTGATAGTCCTAATCTTCATCTAACAGACATCCCAAATAATAAGGGTCTGCTCTGATACCATTTTTTTACGAACCAACCCAGGTCGACCCTGAACCGGTCACCCGAGCCGACCCGCGACCTGGCCCGAGGGGTGTTCCCAATCCACATGGGCTGGAAACTAGTGCCAGACATCAAAACTAAACAAGAGGGAATGATTTGGCCCATAAATGAAATACAAGTAAAGTAGTGGAAAATTAGAATAACACAAGCCAAATAAATGACATGAAAAAGGAAGAACAACCAATAACAACAAACTAACCTGACCATGACCAAAACTCCTCGAGACTCCGAGAGTCGCTCACCAGTCCACAACCAACTCTCACCCACGACGAGCAAGCTCAAGTCAAACCTAAAACAAAACTTAAAATAGGAAAACACTATAGGCAAGAGTATTAAAACACAGTAGGTGTGCCTAACAAACTATTCTCAATGCACTACCTTTAAAGAATTTTTTTACTAATAACAGGTTTGAACTACGTTATAAAAAATATAGGTTTCCACACACACACTTCCATTTCTAAGACAAGTAACAGTCCATTTCCATTTTTAATTTAAAACTTTTTTAATGTTTTAAAATAACGGGTGCATTTCATTTTAAAACATTTCTGCGAGCAATTTAGAAATTCAAATTTCAGTTGTTAGTCAAATGTAAAACTACACACAACACACAACACACACTAAGGGAAATGGAAAAGAGGTAGCACACAGGGGCCAACAACCTAACTATACCTCTCAATCGTTCGCCACATAAAAATAAACACTAAAGAAAACATGGGTCGAACCTAGGAGCTCGTGAACAGTCCAGAACGTTCTATACATGTGACTCATCTTGAAGGCATGCCTACTCTCGATGACGTCATAACGCCCCAACGCCAAGTGTTTCCCTATATGGCCTAATAGAGGGGCCCAATCCCCTAGAAGAGTGTCATCCGTACTAGGGGCCACTAGCCAGTGTATAATCTAAACTAGTGCAACAATCATTCTCAAAAGATTCACTTACTATGCCAAGTTCCCATGTGAACACATATAATAAACAGGAAAGGGGTCAGTCAACAAAGTCAATCAAGTAGTACAAACATCACTCACAAATCATGCAGTCAACATACACAAAATATCAAATCTGATTCACCCCAAATAGAGTTTTCCAAAATAATTTATTTTTTTTAAAGTGCCAAACGAGCCTTCACCAATTTTAAGGAATATCCTAATTTCTCAAGTGAACCAAAACACTTGTTCACGCTTCAAAATAAATCATTTATCAATAAACCAGAACTACATTTAAAATTATTTGAATTATGTTTAAAGGCCAAATGGACATTCTTTCACTACTGGGTGTCTGCTCCTCAATAAAATGTTTCAAGTGTCGTGTATAAAATAAACAGCTCTTTTTACACCAAATAATCATTTAAAAATTAATTATATTATATTATTTCCAATTTATTAAAATTAATAAAATATCAAGCAATTAATAAATTCTGAATTTAAAGGCGAGTGCAGTGGGAGATCGACCTCAATTTGCATCTCGAACACGACGACGTGACATGCCTCGCAAAGGCATGCAATCACGTACACGCTGATGATTATAGTATCATAGGTTTCCTCACCGACACACTGAAACAACTGCACAAACACCTAAAAAACATAAAGATGGACTTAAAATGATCCAAACGAACAAAAAACGCAAAATAACTAGCTCGACATGTTTTAAAAATATCACATCAAAACACGTATCAAAACACAACCAAACTCTATATTAGAATCCAATCATTACCTTTAGACACACCAACCACTTTAGAAACATCATACACACCACATGATTAAAGAAATAAACCATTTGAATAATTTATAAAACATCCACAAATGGTAAAACCCATGTTCACATCAAAACATAATCAATTTCGCATAAGAAAACACTTTAAAATAAAACACACAACATCATCACACCAAAACATGACTCGCACCTAAAAACCAACCCATAAAACATTTTATAAAATAACGCACCCATTTTCACACACGAAACATCACTACTTTCCATTAAAAATTATGTTCCCAACACTTAAACATGTTCACCACCATAAAAATATTATTCACACCCAATAAAAAATTGATTAAACACTTCTATAAAATAACCAAAATAAAAAACACACCATTTCTAATATAAAATACAATTTCATCACACACGCATGCCAAAACATTTTTAAAGCGCATTTCACACCTTCCAAACACTCTTAAAACCCACTTCTTTGAAATATTACATCACAAAACACATAAAAACATAACAATTTCCTTCACTAGGAGTCCATTCTCAAAAAAAGAGTACCCAAACAACTTTAAAACATATAACGCACCACAAAATAAAAACAAAGAAAACATTTATAGATTTAAACAAACTTGAAATCATGAAATCATATTGACGAATTAATTTGCAGAGGCACGAATCAAGTAAATGAATTAATTAAAAACATGCAAGCAATATATGGACTAATTCGGAAATAAAAAAAATAGATTCACCTACCTCAAGCATGTGAGAAATCTATTAAACTTCAATAAAGGTAGAACCACACCCCGTAGCCTAACCGCACACTCTACTCAATGACAAAAAAATGCGCGAATTACAAAACAAGGTCTTAAAGATCAGTTAATTTGAGAAAAACACCACAATGAAAGAAATATACCGGAAAAAGGCTTGAAGGTGAGAGGTGTGGATAGTGTGAAGTTGGGAGAGGGTGAGGCTGAATCCATGCGAGGCCGAGGTCCTACGAGGTGCTGCTGGTCGCGTCGAGAAGGAGACCGGAGGAGGGAGTCGTGCAGCCGGGTGGTGTGCGCCTGTGTGGGGTTGCATTGGCGGAGGTCACCAGAGGGAGGAAGTGCAACAAGAAATCTGGCTGGAGAGTAGGGGGGCACGTCAGCTCAGGGAAGGAGGGAGTGGGCTGGATAGGAGGCGTCAATCCGGGTAGAGTCTATTCATGCTGAGGGAAGAGAGGGGGAGTGCGCCGGCTGGTCCGCTTGAAGAAGGGGAGGTGCGGCTATAGGAGGAGGTCGGGAAGGGAGCCAGTGCTGCGGGAGCTGGGATTGGGGTGCTGGGCAGCAAACCAGGAGGGGTGGATGGGTTGCGACGAGGAAGGGAGGAGAATGACGCTACAACTTGAGGGAGAGGGAGCAAAGGCGGATGGCAAGTGAGGCAGGTCGGCCGCCGGGTTTTTTTTTGTTTACGTTTTTTAAAAAAAAAAATTCCAGAAAACGGTTCCGGCAAAACAAATTTTAAAACTGCACCTCAAAGGCGGCATCCGGGATGCCGCCTTTGCATTTCGGGGCAAGGCGGCATCTGCGATGCCGCCTTTGCGCTGCGGGTGAAAGGCGGCATCGCGGATGCCGCCTTTCTCTTAAAAATATATTTTTTTATTTTTTAATTACATTTATTCATTATAATTTTTAATTACATTTATTCATTATAATTTTTAATTATTAATTAGTAATTATTAATAATTAAATATGTCATAATTAATTAGTTAATTAGTAATATTATCATTAATTATATAATAATTAATTATTAATATAATTATTACATATATAATAAATATTTAGTTAATTAGAAATACAATTAATAATTATAACTAATTAATTAGTAATTATTAATTATTAATTAGCTAATTAGTAATATAAATATTTATTATAATTATTCATTATAATTAGTAATTAATAATTATTAATAAGTAATTAGTAATTATTAATTAGTAAATTAGTAATATAAATATTAATTATAGCTATTCATTAAATTATTAATTATTAATTATTACTCATTAATTATTACTTATATAATAAATAATTAGTTAATTATTAATATAACTATTAATTATATAATAATTAATTAGTTAATTAGTAATATAATTATAATCTTTCAAAGTCACGTACTTGAAACAATTTTAAGTTTCAAGTAGGCGGTTTTGAAAGCTTATAAATTATTTTTCAATAACATTTTTTTGTAAATTGCTTTTGTTTTAAACTATTTTTTATATGTTTAATCCATGTTTTAAGTTTCATTTATGTTGGTCTTCTATTTTATGTTTTATGGTCTTTCAAAGTCACGTACTTGAAAAATTTTAAGTTTCAAGTATGCGGTTTTGAAAGCTTATAAATTACTTTTCATCAACTTTTTTTTGGAAATTTCTTTTGTTTTCAACTATTTATTATATGTTTAATCAATGTTTAAAGTTTCAATTATATTCGTTTTATAGTTTATATTTTACAGTCTTTCAAAGTCACGTACTTGAAACAATTTTAAGTTTCAAGTAGGCGGTTTTGAAAGCTTATAAATTATTTTTCATTAACATTTTTTTTGTAAATTGCTTTTGTTTTAAACTATTTTTTATATGTTTAATCCATGTTTTAAGTTTCATTTATGTTGGTCTTCTATTTTATGTTTTATGGTCTTTCAAAGTCACGTACTTGAAAAATTTTAAGTTTCAAGTATGCGGTTTTGAAAGCTTATAAATTACTTTTCATCAACTTTTTTTTGGAAATTTCTTTTGTTTTCAACTATTTATTATATTTTTAATCAATGTTTAAAGTTTCAATTATATTCGTTTTATAGTTTATATTTTACAGTCTTTCAAAGTCACGTACTTGAAACAATTTTAAGTTTCAAGTAGGCGGTTTTGAAAGCTTATAAATTATTTTTCATTAACATTTTTTTGTAAATTGCTTTTGTTTTAAACTATTTTTTATATGTTTAATCCATGTTTTAAGTTTCATTTATGTTGGTCTTCTATTTTATGTTTTATGGTCTTTCAAAGTCACGTATTTTATTACTAATTAAGTAATTAGTTATTATATAATTAACGATTAATAAACACTAATTACCAAATTAAAAATTATATACTAATTAATTAGTTATTTCGTAATATAAATATTAATTATATACTAATTAAATAGTTAATTAGTAATAGAATTATTAATTATATAATCTGTAATTAGGTAATTAGTAATTATTAATGTTTTATTATTATGTTCGTATGGTTATATAAATATATATAAATAAAACCTAATTTACCCCCTCCTGAGATTCCACTCTGACCAACAAGTAAAAATAGTATTTTGATTTCAGTACACATAAAACATGTAAACAATAATGTACAATCAATGCATATGTCTGTGGCGAGGAGATTCCGTCCCACATGGTGGTCTGCGAATAGGACGTCCGCGTCGAGTGCGCAGTGGAGTCTGATGACCTGGAGAAGGCTGATCCTCGGGCACTGAAACGTGGACTGTCGCATCCTCCATCTCTGTGTCAGTTGGAGGAGCTGTCAACTGCATCTCGTACTGCCATTCAGATCCTTCTCCCACTAGGGTGGTAGAAGGACCTGCCTCCATCGCAGAGGGGAACGAAGCCTGTGATGGAGCTATACCCCAAGACGACGACGGCTCTAGAATCCAAGGCTGGGAAGGATCTGGAACCCAAGATGGAGAGAACTGCGGATATCCTGTCAAGAAAGACGGATCCCATGCCACCTGAGGCACATCCTGAATAGGCTGATCCTGGACTACTAGAGGCCCGACCTCTGCCTGTGGAACAGGCGATGCCTCACGTGCAGCACGACGCTGTCTACGTCGCCGTGGTCATGGCTCCTCAGCACCAGCAGCAGCTGCAGGATGTTCCTCTGGGGAAGGAACCTCCTGTCTCCGAGCCAGATGCGTGAAGATGCTCTCGGAAAGCGCATGAAAAGATGCCCTCGCCTCCAGCGCTGTAGCATGGACGGCTGCCCGGCTAAAGACCCCCTCCTCCTCTTCATCGCTCATGCGAACAAGCTGCTCTGTGTGACTTCCCTGTAAATAGATTCAAATGGAATTAGAAAATAATTCAATAAACAAAGTAATAGGAATTTATTAACTTACCATCCTCTGCATCTCTATGCCAGCTTGGGTAAGATACAGTATAGATTTTAGTCTATACCAGGGCGCATAGTCAACCTGCTCTGAAAGAGAGAATCGATTTGTAGGAACACCTTGAATACGTAACTCTGCACGTCTGTGCCAGCAGTCGATAAAACTCGCATGTACTTGGGACCAGTCATCATCCTGCCTCCCTGTCAGCTTCATCCCATGAAGCTTGTCTGTCTGTCTAGATGGTAATGGAATCGGCTGAGTACGAAAAAATTGGCGCATGACCCTGTCAGGCTGCTGCCACTCAATAATATGAAAGTGAATGAGGGGCACTACAGCCATAGCATCCTCAAGACCAACAGTGCAGTATGCTGGCAACTGGTCCATAATACTCCAGTATGGAAGCCATGAAATCTGAAATGACAAGTGATTTTGTCAAAAAAACACCCAACTAAAAACCAAAATTGATGTTATTATTAAAAATGTTAGACAGTGATAGATTGTATATACATACCTGATCAGGTAAGAGACAGTCCAACTGTAGCCGATATACGCCCAAATGCTGTCTCAGAACCACGTCGAAATTGTGTCGCTGACACCACCTGTAAAATACAACGATAATGACAAATAATGAGAAATTATAGTCAATAACTCATAGTAGAATAAAAAACCAATAGAAATGACTTATCATACCAGCGTCCACGCGGAGCGTCATGCAGCACCTCCATCTCGACCGGTGGACCAGCAAGGTCAGGGCGGAATGATGGGATGCGCTCCCATGCCCACATCTGAATAAGGATGACGCATCCTCCAAGACCTGTACGGTCCCTATGGGATAGTCTGCATAATGATCTGTACGTGTATGCCAAGCAGGCTGATCCCCAACTGTACGTCCCAGCCCGATCAAAGTCCTCTAGTAGGGGTAGATACATCATATGCACGTGCATCCCCGAGTGATCAGTACACATGGTCCCACCAATGAGTCGTAAGATATATGCACGGGCGTAACGCATGACAGTCTGCTCATCATCATCATCCTGTAAATGTGGAATCTGTGACTCCAACCAACGCATAGATATGGACGATCCATCTGTAGCCCTACGGTCGGACAAAATATCAACGCCTAACAAGCGTTGAGCAAGGTCTGGCCAAGCTGCACGAGTGGGTCCAATAACGGGTCTCCCCTGGATAGGAAGACCGAGAAGAACTGCGACATCCTCGAGGGTGATGGTCATCTCCCCCTCAGGCAAGTGGAATGTGTGTGTCTCTGGTCTCCATCTCTCAACGAGGGCAGCAAGTAGGTAATGATCTACAAATGTGAAATCTGATACGGCAAGGCCATAGAAGCCAGCACGGCGCAAGTAAGGTCTAATGGCATTTGGAGGCTCCATGTGATGAAAATGGTGCGCTCGACGCACCTTCACAGATCGATCTGGATGACCCTCTAACACGGCCTGCGAAATATGGGTAGGCTGCTGAGTGAGTAGTATGGTATCATCCATCTGCATATAAACAAAGAAAATGAGTCGTAAGTGTAAAATGTAAATATAACATTAATGGGTTAACTGACATACACATTTCAATATGGGTTAAGTGTTCCGCTTTCGGAGTTTTGAAATAAATTCTATTATTTCATATTCAAAGTTATTTCTTGAAAGCATGAATATTAATATGAAATAAGTTATGTTATCTAAAATATTGAGTCTTGAATTTGGTTACACATATTTTGGGGGAGCTTTGTGATTAACTACTTATGGATTGGATTAAGATAAACCATGTCAATTAGTGATGATGTTTTTAGAATTTATCTATTTGTATGTATTCAATATCTTATGCTAATTATTATGATACTATAAATTTGTTATAGAACAGTTTTCTAAAATATCCTGCATGTTTAGATTGAGGTTTAGGTTGGAGGGTTTAGGGTTAAAATATTTAATATTAACGTCCGGGAAACATGTTAATGGGTTAACTGACATACACATTTCAATATGGGTTAAGTGTTCCGCTTTCGGAGTTTTGAAATAAATTCTATTATTTCATATTCAAAGTTATTTCTTGAAAGCATGAATATTAATATGAAATAAGTTATGTTATCTAAAATATTGAGTCTTGAATTTGGTTACACATATTTTGGGGGAGCTTTGTGATTAACTACTTATGGATTGGATTAAGATAAACCATGTCAATTAGTGATGATGTTTTTAGAATTTATCTATTTGTATGTATTCAATATCTTATGCTAATTATTATGATACTATAAATTTGTTATAGAACAGTTTTCTAAAATATCCTGCATGTTTAGATTGAGGTTTAGGTTGGAGGGTTTAGGGTTAAAATATTTAATATTAACGTCCGGGAAACATGTTAATGGGTTAACTGACTTACACATTTCAATATGGGTTAAGTGTTCCGCTTTCGAAGTTTTGAAATAAATTCTATTATTTCATATTCAAAGTTATTTCTTGAAAGCATGAATATTAATATGAAATAAGTTATGTTATCTAAAATATTGAGTCTTGAATTTGGTTACACATATTTTCGGGGAGCTTTGTGATTAACTACTTATGGATTGGATTAAGATAAACCATGTCAATTAGTAATGATGTTTTTAGAATTTATCTAATTGTATGTATTCAATATCTTATGCTAATTATTATGATACTATAAATTTGTTATAGAACAGTTTTCTAAAATATCCTGCATGTTTAGATTGGAGTTTAGGTTGGAGGGTTTAGGGTTAAATTTTTTAATATTAACGTCTGGGAAACATGTTAATGGGTTAACTGACATACACATTTCAATATGGGTTAAGTGTTCCGCTTTCGGAGTTTTGAAATAAATTCTATTATTTCATATTCAAAGTTATTTCTTGAAAGCATGAATATTAATATGAAATAAGTTATGTTATCTAAAATATTGAGTCTTGAATTTGGTTACACATATTTTGGGTGAGCTTTGTGATTAACTACTTATGGATTGGATTAAGATAAACCATGTCAATTAGTAATGATGTTTTTAGAATTTATCTAATTGTATGTATTCAATATCTTATGCTAATTATTATTATACTATAAATTTGTTATAGAACAGTTTTCTAAAAAAGAGATAACAACATTTAGTTTACAATATGGGAATGTCACAATGAAGACAATACATCATTATGAATGAGACTGTGAAGTCGACCCAACAACGTTAGGGCATCGCTTCCGGTTATGACCTTCTTTATGACATATTGTGCATCGCAAACTCTGCCCTTGTTCTTTAGGCCAGTCCATCTCATTACGCATCCTACTCGCCTTTGGTCTCCCACGAGGACGTAACCGATTCATGTCAGGTATCACTATCGGCTGGCCTTCAGGCATTGGGAAATAACGATACTCCCCAATAGGTGTCCATGGTGCAGCATAACAGTTGGCAATGATATCCATCTGGTACACTGGATCAACATATGCTTCCCATGAGATGTTCACAGAGGCACATGCTGCGATGACGTGTGTACATGGAAACCGTAAGGCCTGAAATTTTCCACATTGGCATTGCCTTGTTTCCAGTAATACCACCATTTTTTCACCGACGTGATTTGTGATGGGGTCTGAACGCTCTTGAACTTCAAATCGGGAGTCTTCTCTTCGAAATAGACATACGTGATAACCAGAAGCTTCTTCAATATTTTTTTCAATCTCTCGTTGAAAGTGTATTCCATATCTTATCCCTTGATGTATTCTGTCTGATTCTAGTTTTTGTCTATCCACAAAGTACTTCACGCATCGATATAATGTCTCCTGAACTAATGCGGTTATAGGTAGCTTGCGAAGTCCTTTGAAGATACCATTGATGCACTCCACAATGTTTGTCGTCATGTGTCTGTACCTCTTTCCCCCGTCGTATGCCAATGTCCATTTCTCTTTTGGAATCCGCATCATATAATCATAAACTTCTTGATTAGCCTGACGAATTTGTTCAAAACGTTCTTCAAATCGTCGTTGGTCCGACTCATATGCTACAAAACGTAGATGATATTTCACGTAAATTGATTTTATATTTATATTGAAACAGTAAAACAGAATGAATAAAATACGTACCAAGCCTCGTGATTGCCTTCTTCATCGGTTCGTTGTGGAATTTCTTATGTACATTGCTAGCAATGTGTCTAATGCAGAACCGATGATGTGCATTTGGGTATCTCCATGTATCAGGATCTGCATTGATTGCCTCATTAATTGCTCGATGACGATCAGATATCAAACAAACTCCCTGAATGTTGGTGAAATGGTTGCTGATACATGCCAGAAACCAACTCCATGATTCATAGTTTTCTTTCTCTACAATGGCAAAGGCAAGCGGAAGAGGTGAACGGTTTCCATCTTGGGTTGCCGCAATCAACAATACGCCCTTGTATTTTCCATACAGAAATGTTCCATCAATCTGAATAAATTGTTTGCAAAAACAAAATGCAGAGATACAAGGAAGGAATGCCCAGAACAACCGATGAAATTGAACACGAGATGGATCAAGTCGATTATCAGGAGACACATGTTCGTTTGTATCCAGATGGAAGACAACTTGGTTATGATGCCTCAGTATGGCTAGCAATTGTGGCAATACTCGATATGAGTCATCCCAATCACCATATACCTTCACAATTGCCTTCTGTTTCTCCATCCATGCCTTATTATAGGAAATCTTATAACCGAATGTCTGTAGAATCCTCTCTTGCACAAGGGATATTGGAACATCTTGGCATGTCCTAATCATCTCAACAACAATAGATGACACAAATTCTGCATCCAATGAAGTATGATCTTGTGTGAGACTTGGCTGAACGCAACTATGAGCCGCCTCAATCCTTGAGATTCTCCAACCTCCAAAGGTAATGTCTGGAATAGCCCTTAAGCGAAATCTACAATCATCCCCATACTTCACGCACCGTATAACATATTTACTACGGCATGATTCGTGAACTACATAGTTGAAGTTTCTCTCAATATGAAATCTCTTTAACGTGCTTTTTAAGGCATCTTTACTGGGAAAATTCCTTCCAATATATAAGGTTTTGTCCACCTCACTAAACCTATCTGGTACAACTCCAGGGAACTCAGTTGCCGGTGTGAGAACAGTATTATCGAATTCAGGCACACGTGTCATTGCTTCTGACCAAGATGAAAATAATGGTGGATGATTTATTGACCGAGGTTGATGTACAACAACTGCATTTCTCAAAACCTCCTCTCTATCTTTTGTTGGTCCCTCCTCATCAGCACTGTTGTCGCCATCCGATCCATCATTACGAAACTCCTCATCAGAAGTCGGATTGACATGTATATCCAGAAGATCATTTAGGTTGTCCTCTTCTGCTGCATCATTTGGAATAGGCTCAATGTCATGAGGTAGACTGTCTTCAACCACTCTTGTATTTCTACGTCTTTGTACAAGTGGACGTTGTTGTTGTACAGTAGCAACAACAACGTATAACTCCATCATGGTACCATCTAACCGTTGAGAAAATAAATTAACTGCTTGGACCCACTGCGCATCAGCAACCAATGGACAAGCTATATGCCACATTGTTGTTGGAAATTGCAAATGTCTATAGCTCATAGACATTATCTCTTGATCGGGTCCCAAATTTAAGGAAACATGAATTCTCTCTTGAAGGTCACTTATGGTAACACAATCCATTGTACTAACCACCGTAATTGGTTGTGTACTGTAAGAAGCTCCTTGCTCAGTTTGAATAATCTCCCCATAACAGTACACACAGGCATACATGGCTCTCTACGTCAAAAATGTGTTCTTTCATCAAAATTATGATAGTGTAACAAAATATTAACAATTACGTTTGACGATATGATGTTTATTATAATGTAATTTTATTGCGCCTTTCTATACCATAAACTATGCTACTGATGTTTCACCATATGATATTTATTAGAATGTAATTTTAGAGCGCCTTTTTATTTAGTTTGTTTGTTCTTCTTCATTTCACTTTATATGTTCATTAGTATCGTTAGCTAATCATTATATGAATTCATGTTTTAATCCTATGTTATTTATTAATTATTCTAAAATTAACTAATAATAACTAATTGTTAATTATTCTATTATTCTATAATTAACTAATAATAACTTTAATTTGTTAATTCTTATGTCCTTATTTGATTCTATAACATTATACTTATCATTTATCATTGATAAATATACTGATCATTAGTATCGTTAGCTAATCATTATATGAATTCATGTTTTAATCCTATGTTATTTATTAATTATTCTAAAATTAACTAATAACAACTAATCATTAATTATTCTATTATTTTATAATTAACTAATAATAACTTTAATTCGTTAATTCTTATATCCTTATTTCATTCTATAAAATTATATTTATCATTTATCATTGATAAATATACTGATTTGCTTTTTCTTCTCTTAGAAATTTTAGTAGTTTATAAAGAAAATATGAATCATCTTAAGCATATTCCCCGGGAGTGTCAAACCAGGATGCAGCAAGGCCCGTTATCGTGCACCAGTTCCCGTTCGAGTCTAGCTCGAAGCGGTGTTTTCGGGTTTTACCCCTATGTACATCTGTGCCAGAGCCACATCCACTTGTTTGTATCCAGACAGGAATTTAATTGCGTAGATAACCACATAATCTTTAAGCTACCAAAATTTCTAAATACTTAATCTTAAGTTAATCTTAAGTTAATCTATACTACCTAACAGTAATTATTTAAAACTATATATAACTAATTACAAAAACTAAATAACCAAATATTAAGAACTACCTAAACTGCTTAACAAATGAAAGATTTAAAACTAAACAAAATTAAATTAATTAAATAAAAACATTAAATTAAATAAAGAAACATACCTCTAAATGACGCTTCGTAAAAGCTCGCACAGCAAAACAAAATTTAGAGAGAGAGAGAGCAAATTGGAGAGATAAGTTGCAATGAAGAAGTGAGGAGAGGGGGGGGGGGGTGGCCGCCCTTTTATAGGGACTTCAGGCAAAGGCGGCATCGCGGAAGCCGCCTTTCGCCTCTGCGTATGGCCAAAGGCGGCTTCCGCGATGCCGCCTTTCGCCTTACCCTGAGGCGAAAGGCGGCCTCCTCCCGGCCGCCTTTGCCATGTCATCGATCCGGGCCAAAGGCGGCGCGGGGGAGCAAAGGCGGCATCGCAGATGCCGCCTTTGTAGCGTATTTTTAAAAAAAAATTTGACCTATGCCGTTTTTCAGAAATTTTTTTTAAGAAAAACGTAAAAAAAAAAAAATCCTTGGCCGCCACATGAAGTTCACCAGGCAGGGATAACGCGAGGGGGAAAGGGTGAGCCACCCAGCGAATAGACGGGGGGGATAGGGTTTGGACGATTTTTTTCATTTAAATAATAATACAATAATAATAATATTATTATTATTATAAAAAACATATTATTATTGTTATAATTATTAAACACTATAAAAATAGGGTTAATATAATTTGACATACTCTATTTTATTTATTTTTATATATATATAATTTCCCATTTACCATTTAATTCAAATCATTTATTTATTTTGAAAACTGGGGTAGTTGAACTGCTCGCCTAAAGTCCGACGCATTACTGAGAAAACAACGCCCGAACCATGCCACCCGTTACTACCTGCTTTTAGGGTCAAGTCATGTGCTCTCTGGGTGGTTCTATAAATTTTGCATGAGTCACGTTCCATAACTCTGACACACCCGGGAGTCCGTGCGGGAACCACGATATTACTCCTAACCACGAGGGATGATCGTGAAATAGTGGAAAATTATCTAAAACCCAAAGTAATAATTAAAGTAATTAAAAATAACAAATCTTTGAGGTTGCAGTGTGACATGGAGAAGCTGTTCTTTGAGTATAATATCAAATAAAACCAATCATCCACCTATCATACAATGGATATGGGATAGATAGAGGCCTTCAACAAGAGCCTATAAAACATACTTTAGAATATGGTGGATAAAGATAAAAATTATTGTCCCGAAAATAAATTGTATTCCTTATGGGCCTACTAGACTAAAACTCATACTATCATAAGGGAGATCCCATATTAACTTATATACTGAATAAAAGTGGTCTTTTCCCTTAAATTCCAATTTCCATCAATCCAAATTTCCATATGTGATCATATATCCATGGTTGAATAGTCCTAGAAATGAATGGATGAACTTGAGTGACTCAATGGGAGAATATTTCACACATTTTATCATTTATAGGTCCATCAAAGATAGATAGCATGATATTTTAACCTGAAGGTCCACCAACTCTCATACCTATAAGGTCAACTCATATTGGTCCTCAAAACTATGATTATATCAGGAAAGAAGCCTCCAATGCTTGTGAAGTGGGAAGTACCTTATTCCATACAAAAATTATACTCTAATAGAGTTTATTCATTTTTCTCAGTGGATGGATAGCTCATTACGGCCCAGACCAATACAAGGTTTCTCAAAAAGTACTTCATGTGGCAAAAGTGTGGTACATCCTAGTTACACAACATTAAACTACATATTCAGTCATTATCGCATGACCTTAAAACACATGGAATATCATCCATGTTGCAAGATGATAAACTTCATGACACCAATTTACTTATTGCATGACATTAAACTACATTGTGTCATGGTCCTGTATGCATGACTTTAAAAGGCACACCATATGGTCCTAGTCATATGACTCGAAACTACAAAACATCATAGTCTAAGATACAGGACTTTAAAATGAATAGCATAACATACCGGTCACAATATGTTAAACTATATGAAAACATCCTTACTATAAACATAAAACCACACAGTTTTCATATATTTCATTTTGAAAAACTATGTAGTATTTCAATCCATGTTTGAGCAGATCAAAATATTCAGTGTTGGTGCCCCACCATTCATTTTTTCAAGAACTACATGTGGCTTGATTCAAATTCCAATGAGATACATAGAAAAACCTATATCTCTAACCCTAGGTCATACTAAAACAAAATAGAATGCCACCCTCCCTGTGTATGGGTCAGACTTGCACATGGAACCTTTCAGAAATACATGTTTCTTGATTCTCATTCTAAATGAGATATGTAGTTATTACTAGACCCTATTTTATAGGCCCAAATATCATTGTAGAAAAAAAGTCCCCTTCTCCCCATGTCAAACACTGATTGATGTGGGAAACCATTTTTCAAGAAATACCTTTGGATTTATTCCTACCATTATAGGATACATAGTGACACCTATATTTTTATTCTTGGGGCCATCCTTAACACCCCACCTCTCTCATTAAAAATCACCTTCATCCTCATCACACGATGTAAAACAATGTAAGATTCTGGAACTTCGTATGGCTTGATTCTCATTCTCTAATGAGATATGTAGGGACACCTCAATACAATATCTTGGTACAACCAAAAAATAATAAAAAATGCCCCTCTCTTATCCTTTATTACCATTGCATGATAAGGGAAACCTTTTCTATTATTTTTTTCTCACATTGAGTATTGTTCACATGAGATTAGGTGTTTTGGTAAGGGCTTACCCAAAGAATAGGAATATAAGTGCATGATAGAGTTATCATGGTCTTAGAAGAAAGAACATAAAAGGAACATCATATCATCCTCATCATAGGATATTAAAACACATGTTTTCTATCCCTTTTATAAAATAAAACAACACATAACTATGGGCCTCACCTAAGAGTACCACTATCTTTAGTGTTGGTCTCCCACCACACCTCCATAACTACGTGTGTCTTCATTCTCATTTAAATGAGTTATGAAGAGATGACTAGGGTTTATGTCTTGGGACAATCCATGTGTTAAAAAAATCATCCTCTTCTATATGCCTAATCTGGGTTCCCTTATCCATCAGTCCATCAAGTAAAAAAAGTGTCCCCTCTTACGTGTATAAAAAATCTATGCGGGGAACTCCACACTTCCTAGAATATTTTTTTCCAAATTATTACTTTATAATTAGAAATTTTCCTTACACACATCATAATCCTAATCCTGGTAAATTTTGGATATCTATTTGCTTTAATTGTTCATTGGTAATATCTGATACCAGAGGAAACAACTTTTTTACTATGATATGATATGACATAGTTAGATTTTAATATGTTACACACTAAATTTAAGGACCCATCAACTAGATGATGTCATTGTTTGACTATGCTATGATATTCTCTAGTTGTATTTGAATAAAGTCACCCACAAAAAGGGTTTTTCAACCAGTGAAATATTAATATTTATAATAATCATCTTCTATCTCTATAAGCCCTAATTTCATCGTTGTCCCATGTCACCTCTCTTGACCTAAGAAACCCTACGATCTTTGTTTACCTTTTTTCTCCCACACATCCAAAGTAAGATGGATCATCCTTGGTTGGATAAGACTCAAAATATTTATGTTTTACATAATATTTTGGTTATAGTATTAATACCCAAAACTACAAGACACCATATCATCCCTTCTACATGACATAAAAATGGAATGATCTCCCAAGAACTATGAATGGCTTGATTCACATTCAATTGAAATACATAGTGATGCTCGAATCTTATATATTAAGACCAACCGTAATAAAAATACACCCTTTTTTGTGTATGGGTTATACCTACGTAAGCAAAGATTTCCCTCTTTTACAAGGTGATTTTGGTATGGAATTCACTTTTCATATACACAAACCAAAATCTATGCATAGAAAGGTCTAAATCCCCAAAATAATTCATTTTTAATCAGAAAAATAATATCTGATACCCGAGGACACATATTTTTGACTATTTTGTAACACACTCCAGTTGGCATTGCATAAATCCAACCACTAATGATCCTGTTAGCTAGAGGATGTTGTTGTTTGACTATGTAGTAACACATCCTAGTTGGCTCTGAATAAAGTAATCCAAAAAGGGATTTTCTAATCATATAAAATTCATCTTTAGTAGAAGCCTCTTCTATCTATACAAGCCTCAAAGAAATTATAATTTATTTCATATTTTTCTAAACACATTTCATAGATTTGGAAGCCCCCAGATTACATATTATAACATTCCCCCTTTATACCATGATATGGTAGAAAATTCTAAATCTGATAAACATGGAATGGACAAATACAAATAATTTGGTAAATTCTAAAAGGACCCTAAATTTTAGACTCCCATTTCCTTCATCTATGAATTTAAACTACATAGCATAACACCCTAGTCACAAGAAAATAAACTGTACAATAATTTCCTCACCGTATGACATTTAACTAAATTGTCCCTATCTAGGTTTCACGACATTAAAATGTACGATGTATTAACCCTTGTCAGAGTGGGTCCGTCCCCCTTGACATTAATCATTTAACAGAATGTAACCTTCTTCACATAAGAAAAATTCATGTAGAAGAAGTTTCCCACTAAGGCCAATGTGAGTATAGATATTCTCTTCATTTTTATATTACATCCCTTGGAGAACCACCCATTGTGGTATTTAGAATTCAAGATATCTAAAATCCTCTTAACAATTGATAATAGAATTTTGAAATCCAAGAGGATTTTTGTATTTTGACTATACTGTAACATGAACCACTTGTCTTTGCATAAAGTCACCCACCAAATGTTCATGTCAACCAGTGGTACATTTTTCATTTGGAGATACCTCCTATACTTCCAAAATACCCAAAAATATCATGGTGGTACCCAAATTATGAACTAGGTCCATGTAAACTCCTCATATACTTGTCCCGTACCATGTTTTAGATCCCAAAATCATGAAATCATGACTCATAATTCCCCTTTATGTATGTAAAGAATGTTGGAACATTCTTGGATAACGATCCTTAATTAGGCCATCATTCCAAAACATTCGTTCAAAGTTGTTTGACATAAAATTCCAATTTCATTAGTCCAACTTAGATGACTTTAAAATGCTGACAAAAAGAGACACAATACTCGCCAGGTAAAAACCCACAAAGGGAACCTAGGATTAATGTTGAGTTTCATATTTCTAGACTTATCATCTATGTGATTTAAGAAATAATCAAGAAATTAAAAGATAAATGGACCAAAACCTATTAGTCTAATAACCTATATATGTAGGCCAAATAAATATTCATGTATCTCCCTATAGGTCTTCTTTATATCGGACTTATGAAAAACTAAGGTGATTAAATAAAAGATGAAAAGTTCATAGGGTTGTTCATATGAAACTATAATTAATTGAACAATTATCATTAGGACCCATGTATCAGGAAAGAATTAGAACACCCTTCCTTATTTTATATATCATCAAATCCCACTAATTGATGTCGGAATGCATAAAAGTGCCCTATAGTCACCATAGAACCCAATTATTTTCATTCCAAATGAATCTAATTCCAAGGGGGTATTTTTGAAACAATGAAATGTATTCCATGAACCTTTTTGCATAATTAAATATGTAAACTTCCCTTAAACACTAAATGTTGTGTTTGAGTAGAAATACGTCTTTATATTAGAAGGAGCATATAAAATTTTCATGTGTCTCAACCCCAAACATCCTTGACCAGTCCCAAAAAATTCATACTGCAACTCTTTATGTTTCAAGGGGATCAGTGATGGTAGCGAAGGGACTAACTCAGAGGATTGGGACCATAGGATGACCCCTGTGTAGGGAACCTGTATCGAGAACCTATGCAATGAACTAGTACAAGGTAAGTATTTTGACCATGATCTATTGTTTACTTATTAATAGGACCTTAGGTATCCTAATTTCTAAGACTAAAAAAATATATGAATCCACCAAGATTGATTAGCCCGACCCCTTTTCTCAGGTCTCCAAAAATCTCTTAGGTATCCCTCTACAACCCAAGAAAAAGAAGTAATCAAGAGGGATAGGGAGATTAAAGTCCCTAAAGGGTCTAAAACACAAAATAAACTTGTATGGGGACCTATTTATCCAAATTCAACAAACCATTAGTGAAACTTTTCATTCCATAACATGGGTCTTGTGCGCGACCCTTCCTAGTATACCTAATGAAACCCATAGTGCCTTGGCTAAGGCCTCACCAAGTGTTATTTCTTAGGTGGTAAATTTTCCAAGGAATCTGTATATCACATAGTCCCACCCCAGTTGACAAGCACTTCCATATCCTCCTAGGAGCCACATGAAGTGCCTCCTTCTCATTAAACTAGGACCTACATGAGACCCTCATTTTCCATATTCCAAGCCTCTAATGGCATTGCAACTATTCCTTTAGATCCCTCATCTGATGGGGAAAAATTGAAACCTACACTAAAGCCTCTTGAATTTCAAGGCCATTGTAAGATACACACCATCATATCTCTCATTTGGATATGTATTCCTTCATTTAGAGGTGCCAAACACTTTTCCTACCTAACAGGTAAGGTCCTCAGGGTGCATGTGGATATACATTCCCTTGGTCATGAGGACCCCGAACCTAGGGGAAGAGTTAGTGATTTCTTAGTTTGTATACTAGGGCTAGGACCATGTCTTTTTCTGATCATATATAAGATAAGGGACCTTCAGTTCTTGGAAATGAGGGATCGGACAACACTTGAGTTTCCCATTGAGGATAAATGTCATATCTTCCTCTCCTCTTTAGAACGAAGAATAGAGAATCCCTTAGGAAGTAAGCCCATAAACTTACTTACAGGATCAATCATGTTTCATTATTTCCTCCTTCTCCATTCTCGTGGGATATACCCATATGGATAGTCTTACGTGAATATATAGGGTAAACAATACGAGGAAAAAATCATTTCAAATCACTTTAATTTTATCCCATCACCCAGGCATCTTCCAACAGTGGAAGGATGATATTATGGTTTTCTGGATCTTCTTCTTCCTCTTGATTCTCACATTCAAGCATGACTCATTTAGTCCTAGAGGTTAGCTATGATCTTTAAATATATATGGTCAGATGTATGTTTTTGTAGAGAATCTTTTTCTGGATCTTTATATCCACATTCTTTAGAGGGCCTCCATATGCGTGTGTCCTCAAATCCTTGTATCCAATCCCAAGGAATCCTCCTATAGAATGTATTCTCCAAGTCGACACTCCCAACAAGCCTCATTTCCTATGAGAAAAACCTTCATAGGGAATCCATTGGCATGGGTCCTCATAATCAAACTATGTGGAATTTAATTCCCATCAAAATGGGATATGTAGGAAGAATCAATGAGGTCCAAACCCAACACCACAAAATCAAACCTAATTCTCTCTGGCCCACATTTAAAGTAGGTTCTTATCCATCCTAGTAGCCCATATCCCATCCAGGACCCTTATGATGCCTCGGTGTAATTCCCACATGAATCATTGGCTAGCCACCTTCCTCATAGACATCCTTACTACATAGCGTTAAATTTCATGGTTTGGTCCTCTTCATATGACCTTAAAAGGTGATGTTTCATTTTAAGTGTCACCAAAAAATGTGGGATCTCTAATTACTTTCATTAGGATGTATAGGAATTCCATCTCATGGGTTCAATCCTGACATCAAAACAACTCGCGTCTCCCTGGATGATGATAAAATTCAGAGCACCCCACAATGTGGCTTGAATCTATAATCAAAAAAACAATGAAAAAATAATCTCTATTCAATACATAAGATGGTACCATTGATGGATAACCTTGGATACATGCAGATATCTCCATTGATGAAGAAACTCAGATACATATAGATGATTCTAAGTTCAATGCATGCCAATAATTGATTGTTAATTAAAGGGTGGACTATACCACCTTTAGGAGTTAATGAATAATTCATGAACATATCTTAAATCTATAAGAGAGTCAATAAGTAGGAAATAATTCCGCCCAAAAGGGTGAGATGAACCAGATCTCCAATCCTGTCTACTAATGGGAGTCCTAAAGTGCTGTTGGGACATTTCTCAAAAACCACTTACCTTTGGAAAGTAGATTCATGATATTAAATAAGATAACCATTGAGTGTTTTTGGCTCTATGAACAACACATTAGAATCTATTCAAAAATAATGATAAACCAGACATGAATGATTGTGAAAAATTCCAACCCCCAAAAATCAATCTCCAGGTGCTTGAGTTTTTTGAAACAATGTTCTAAGACAGAACATGGACAATTGAGCATGAATTGGTGACCTAAGTGGGTTTATATTTATGGTTATAAGATCAATGATACTTCTTAGGGATGAGAATTACTAACGTGGGGAGATTATAAAACCCCATAACTTTTGAGTTATAAAATTACATGGGAATATGGTTCTTTTAGTTTGGTGGATGATTCATTTTCAGTTCCATGATTTAGATTTATAATATTAGATTTGGATTTTTCTTGGACAATTTCTTGAATATGGTTTGAGGTTAGAGAAGTTCCTTGGGTGTTTGGGTGAGTCTTTATAGATTTGGGTTGAGTTTTTGATGTTTTTGAAGGACTATTCCTAGGGTTCATAGTTTATTGTCTACTGTCTAAGAGAAACTATGTAAAAACATAATAATTAGGTGGTATACAATTAAAATTTTATAGCACATAGTTTAGGGTAAACCATGAAAAATTAATATTAAACCTTACAGTGGGGCTTGGAAGTTAGTTTTGGCATAAAATTGATGACAAGATGGGAATAACCTGCAATTGTAGAGGTTATTTTTATAGTTTACACATGGTTTGATAAACCATACTTCCAAGATATGTTATATATTTATCCTTATATAGTAAAGGCTATACACTTGGAACACAAATTAAACAACTATGTGGCCAAACCATAAAAATCATTAAAATATGGAAAATGACCATTTTCCGTCTCATGTTTTAAATGGGTAGACCCCTTTTCTACTTCTCCCTCATGCACACAACTCATCCTGATAAACCTTACAAATTCCAAAATGTACCCCCTTTGATTTGAGGGGTTATTTATTTTGGTTCTCTAATTTAGTGCTTTGGTTCTGATTCCACCAGAGAATGGTCGAATCAGCTGATAACGATGGGGATTTTTCTAGACATGGGTAGAGGGCATCCCCAGATGGTATTCACACACTGTATCTGATCATTTTATGGAAGGGGAATATTGATATGATTCTTAAAAGGGAATTGGATTAAAATTTAATTGAATTTTCCAATGAATTGGTTCTGATTGTAATGGATTTTTCTTGGTTTGGTTTTGAGAGTATGTTGTGGACCTACCGCGTGCTTTTGGTTGGGGTTTTGGTGTGGTAGGAGTATGTATTGAGATTTTATATATTATTATTAATTAATTAATTTTTATATTAATTTTACATTGTTAAAATTTATTGGACAATTAATTATAAATGGTTTATGATTAATTATTAGATTTATAGGATTATGACATGGATTTATGATGGTCATCGATGGTGGGATGAACTTGGGTGAGCCGAGGTAGAGCTACCAGGTGATGAATTAAAAAGAGAATTCCTTCTTGATTAAGTTATGTGGTTTCTTATACATACTTGTATAGTATTTTCCTTAACTATACATGTTGACATGTGATATATGGTCATTACCTTAAGGGTGACTAAACCATTTAAATTTAAGTGGATTTTTCATTTAATATGAGATGTTTAGATAAAAAGAATAACATGCGAAGGGAAATAAGGGACCTTTGGGAAGTATCTTGAGGTCTCAGCCCCTAATAGTGATGAAAATAATAATAATTGTATGCATTGATATGAATAGGACCTCAGGGGTGACTAATAAATAAATTTCATAAATATAGAGAGTCCCTTGGTCTAGGTTCCCAAGATACCTCCTTGTGCAGGAGATCATAATTGTTGGTCGGAGTGGTTTACTCAAGAGGGGGGTGAATTGAGTACCAATTAAAATTTCTGTATTTAAAAAACAGTGTCTTAAAGACCCCCAAATAAAATAATAAATTAAACTGTAGTGAATTTATATCAAAGTAGAGGTTCTGTCAGATTCTCAAGGGATTGATTAATTCCCAGTTAATCAACACAGGAGTGTGTGATTATCGTTTGAAACTAACTTACTAATCTACACTTAACATAAACACTTGCTAATTTAATTATCTAAGTAACTTTGAAACAGTACTAGTTTTAAAGTGATTAGCAGCGGAATAAAACTTTGAAAGAGATGGCACAACAATGTAACCAAGAGGTTCAGTCTCAATCCGAGACTTAGTCCTCTCAAAAGTTTATATAAAAATGATCCACACCCTGGATCGGGGTTCAACAGTTTACAACTGTCCAGGTCCAAGACCTCTACCACTGTTCTTCGTGGGAAACAGTACAACAGCAACCAGCTATCCAGGTCACACACGACCTCTACCACTGTTATTCGTGGGAAAGAAAGAATGAAAGAGTTTGGTAAGGATTTTCAAATCCTTCAGTTTGAGTACAGGAGACAGTGTATGTGTTAGATACAGCAGATAACACACACTGCTCGAAAAGAGTAATAATAAATCACAGAACAAGAGTTGTAGAGTTTAGAAGTGGTTCTGGTGATTTCAGTGTAGCTCTGGACTCCTTTGGATTCGACTAGAAGTGAGTTTGAGTCCTCTTCTCATTTCTGTTTGAGAAACAGAGTGTCGTATGCTCCAGGTTTACAGTCAGTGAAAATGTAGTAGTTGAAGTTCTTCAGTGTTCTTCTTATATGCACAGAACACTTCTCGAGTATGCTTTATTGTCTATGAGCTTCTCTGTGTTCTTGATGGAACTCCTTCTTTCTCTTCTTGTGTTTCTGGTATATATCATCCACCACGCACTTCTCTAGTTCGCTCCTTTTTTGGGCAGCGTAGTCTTCTCGTATTTATCTCCCAACAGGGGACAGAAGAGATTTCTTTTCAGTAGGTACGAGGTACGGGTTCCTGACATCCGACAACCTTTATCAGATATTTGACAAATCATTAAAATGTATGATATGACCGTTAGATAGATTAAATATAGGAAATAAAGAAATTCAAAGAGTGAGTCGAGTGATCGGTTGGTAATCAGCATCGGTAGCTTGAACATCGGTAGCTTGAACATCGGTAGCTTGAACATCGGTAGCATGAACATCGGTAGCTTGAACATCGGTAGCTTGAACATCGGTGGCTTGAACATCGGTGGCTTGAACATCGGTAGCTTGAACATCGGTAGCTCAATGTCATTAGTTGCTTTGACTCTATCGGTGGCTCTATGCGTCGGTTGGTACATTCTTGTATCAGTGACTTTGTTTATCGGTAGCTCCATGCGTCGGTAGGTACATGCATCGGTAGCTCCATGCATCGGTGAGTCTGATGGATCGGTGCGTATGATGGATCAGTGAGTACCGGTAGCTCTATGTTTGTATCGGTAGCTGTCTGTAAGTCAGTAGCTTACATTTATAAGCACATCGGTAGCTCTGTGTTAAGTCTATCGGTAGACTGGTTACCGGTAGCTCATTATCAGTAGCTATAGACAGATTACTTATCTGTTTTATGCAGAATACATCCGATTGTGTTAGAATCAATTTATAACTTGTATAAACATGGATAAATGAGGATTAACATATTTCAAAGACTATTTTAAAGATTATTGTTGGTTTAATCATATATTTGAAAGAATTAAAGTATAGATCAATGATACTTAAAAATATCATATAGAATGAAAACATAATTGGGATTTTCAGCACATATGAATACATGATTGAGATTATCAAAACAGGTGAGGTCAACAATCTCCCCCTTTTGATAATCACAATTTATGATATGGGCATTTAACATAGTGAAAATATGATGGTAAAGAGTATAATATTGGAATTCAAATTTTCTTATTGAAAATAGCATCAGAGATAATAGAAATAGTATGATATAGACATAAGTTATCAGAGGTAACAATCATAAGGTACTAAATAGACATAAAGTATCAGAGGGAAAAATGAAAAGAAGGGTAAAGTGTCTCCCCTTATTCCTTATTTTTCTCCATTGAAAATATTTTTCATTCTCTTTGTTCTCCCCCTTATTCTCTCATTTTGGTCTCCCCCTTATTCTCCTTATTATTCTCCCCCTTTGTGATAATCAAAAAGTGGGAAGGCATATATATATAGGAGACAAATAAAACATGAGAAGTAAAAGGAGTTCTTCTGTATTAGAGTAGTCAAAAAGTACAAAAACAGATTACAAATGAATTCCTATCAAAAAAATCTTGGCCACCGGATCATTCCACCTCTTCCACTTGAGATTTTCCTTTGGGATCAGAAGAAGGTTCGGGTGGTGAGGATGTAGGTGAAGGTTTTGGAATCCCAGAAAAGATCAAAGGAGGCTGGGCCACTGACACAGAGTCAGGATTATAGGTTTAAGATCTCTGGGTGATCATTGGTGTGAGGCTTCGAATAGCTTGAGCAGGAGTCAGCTGGACTGTGGAAGCAGCTGGGGCAGAAGCAGGCAAAGCAGGAGGTATAATGACTGGTCTGGCATCAACATGCAAGAAGGGAAGCAGCAGATTTCTAAAATCCATAATAATTCCTCCTCCTCTTTCCATAGCAGAGATGAAATCATCTTTGTTCTCCATGAATTTCTCTAAGGAAGGAGTCAGTTCTCTTAGCTTTCTCACTTGTTCTCTGAAAGCTTGAGTGACTGGAGGGATCTTCATGTGTTCCAACATTAGCTTGAAGTGATGTTCGAGTTGATGCTTGGTGAAAATTTTGGTGAAGTAGTGGTCCACTTTGCTCTTTATGGCTTCCTGAGAGGCAGAGGCTTCTCTCATATAATCTTGAACAATCTTCATGATTTCTCTGGCAGAATCTCTTGTAGAAAGAACCACTCGACTCAACTCTAATGAGTCCACAGAGCCACTGGTTGAAATAGAACCAATCTCCTCCTTCAACATTGCTCGAACTTGATTCAGGTCAACTGAAATTTTGGATGTGAGAGGGCCAAGAGAGAAGGAAACAGTTTCTTTGAAACTCTTAGACATACCACTGATTAGACTTTGAACTTGAGAGTCTTGTAATTGAACATGATCCTTCACTGAGGTTTTGAAACTTTCAAACACTGAGACAAACTGGCTTACTACACTCTTCACATAAGCTAGGTCCTTGTCAGCTTGAGACTTGGAGCTCATATAAGAATCCAAAGCAACAACTGATGTCTTGAGAGCTTCAAGATCTGCTTCGATTCTAGAAGACTGAGTCTGGAACTCTTTCACTTCTTCCATAAGCTCAGACATAAAAGAAGATAAATTACAAGCCAGAGATAGCTCGAAAGATCTCTCTAACATTTTCATTTCTTCATAAAAGCTTTGCTTCATCTCAGAAACTGATGCACTGAATGATTCTTTCAGCTCATTCTTCATGGATTCAAGATCAGATTTAGAGACAAAATCATTTGAGACAACTGCAGCAGATTCTCTTGCTGAGGCCAAACTAACTACAGAATCAGTCATTATTGAATTAATTGAGGAAGCAAGAGAGGTTTCCATTAACATTACTTCTTCAACAAAACTGGTTTTGAGGTCCTCTTTCAGCTTATTCAAATCATAAAATCTGACCACATCATCTGGCAACATCTCAGAAGCAAGATCATAATTGGTCTTCGATCTATTCACAGACATCTCATTATCTGAATCTGGATAATCCAATCCACAGACTATAAACCCTGGGTCTTCTACCCAGTCTCCAAGCTCAACAACTACTGTAACATTTCCAAGAACAGATTGATACTCCCCCTTAATGGGTGCATTCTCATGTATCACAACAGCATTTGGTGCTGGATTCTCTTCATCAGAATCTTCTACTACAAGTTCCACAGGTGCAACATCTTGAAGATTTTCTGATACAGGTACAGCTTCTTCTGTAACTCTTTCTACTTCATCAGCAGGCATAGCTGAGTTTCCAATCAAAGGGCTCATACTTAAACTACCAGAAGCAGACAATTCAGATACATTCTCTTTTTCCTCTTCTTCTTGGTGAGGTATAGACTGGTCTTCCTCATGAGTAGATACAATTTCCTCTACCTTTTCTTTCCTATAATAGAACAATTCTACAACAGGACTTGGGGGCAAGTCTGGATCTCCTCCAACATCCATAGGAGTTTCTTCTTCTTCTTCTTCTGTTTCATCACTATAAACAGGTTCCTCTTCATCAGGTCTCAGACTCGGATCTCTCTCATCCTTTGGTCTTGAGGGATGATCCACAGGATTAAACCTATCATAAATCTTCTGATCATCACTGACCCATTCACCCTTCCATGGGTTCCAGTTAATTTTCATGTACTTGCAAACAGTCGAGGTGATGCAGAAATTGTTCTTGATTACAACTGTCTCATCCTGAGACACAGCTATTCCTTTCACTTTTATCATCACTGAAATCAGCTTGGCAAATAACAAAGCATTAGTCTTTGACTTTGGTCTAATCATGTCTTCCATTTGAAGCATTAGCAATCTGCACAGATTGATCTTCACACCATGTCTTAGCAAATGAAGAAGATAGATATCTTGATATCTCAGATTTGCAAAATCTCCTCACCTCGGTATCAACACATGCTGAACAAACTTGAAAAGCAGTCGATTTTCTCCATCCATTTCAGCAGCAACCACTTTCCTTTGATTCCCATTACCAGTCATCTCTTTTAAGGCGGTTTCATAATCAAAGATGTCACTTCTAGGTGGCATTTCTCTTGATACATACCCAGAAACACCTTCATGTGGTACTTTCATACTCTCAGCCCACTCTACTGAAGAAAAAGACATCTCTTTTCCATTTACAAAAGAGCTTACCCGATTCTCATTTTCAGATTTCTCAAAGGTTACAAACTCATAGAACTGTTTTACCAACTTCGGGTAGTATGGGCCATTGTTATTTGAGAAACAATCCACCCATTTCTGGTCCTCCAGAATCTCGAGTACTAACGATTTTCTAGGCAGTAGCCATTCCACGTACAGTTCCTTCTCGATCACTATGTCTCTATTCTGCAAGTGAGGATTCACTGGTCGCCTTCCCGATCTAGTTCTGACTTCACTAACACTGGATTTATGCTGTGTCTTCTGCTTCTTAGCGTTTGGTTCTACTCTTTCATCTCTGACGATAGGAAGCTTGGTTTTTTCCATCGCGGGTTTAGGGTTCTTGGTCGATTTGGGAGCTAAGGTTCGAAGGTGAGGGATTTTGAGCTCGGTGAGGTAAGAAGTGGCTTAGACTTAGTTTTATCATTTAGGAATTCCAAATAAACGACTGAAATAGAGTAATAAAAATAATATAAAACAATTCATATTCTTGGCAGCAGAAAGATGTTTTAAAAACATTGCATCGGTGTGAGTTAATCATCGGTGAGAAAAACAAATCGGTGAGAATTATACATCGGTGAGAATTTCCACATTGGTGAGAATTTTCACATCGGTGAGAATTTCCACATCGGTGAGAATTTTCACATCGGTGAGAATTTCCACATCGGTGAGAATTTTCACATCGGTGAGAATTTTCACATCAGTGAGAATTTTCACATCGGTGAGAATTTTACATTAGTGAGGATTTTCACACCGGTTGTAATTGAACATTCCCAATTCGTGTCTTATGTAACTTAGCCTATCCGAACTTAGAGGTTTAGTGAAAATATCAACCAATTGATGTTCATTGCCAATAAATTCAAGAGAAATATCACCTTTTTGATAGTGATCTCTTAGGAAATAGTGTCTTACATCTATGTGTTTGGTTCTAGAGTGAGATACAGGATTCTTAGAGATGTTTATTGCACTGGTGTTATCACAGTTGATTGAAACATGTTTAAAAACATATCCATAGTCCAAAAGAGTGTGTTTCATCCACAGAATTTGTGCACAGCAACTACCAGCAGCTATATATTCTGCTTCGGCAGTAGATAATGCAACTGAGTTCTGTTTCTTACTACACCAAGAAACTAAGGATTTTCCAAGAAAATGACATGTTCCTGATGTGCTTTTTCTATCTAACTTACAACCAGCAAAGTCAGCATCTGAATAACTCATTAACTCAAATGATTGTCCTTTTGGGTAAAACAAACCTAAGCTAACCGTGTGTTTGAGATATTTAAAAATTCTTTTAACAGCAAGAAAATGAGATTCTTTTGGATTAGCTTGAAATCTAGCACACATACACACACTAAACATAATATCAGGTCGACTAGCAGTAAGATAAAGTAAACTACCAATCATACCTCTGTAATTTGTTTGATCAACTGGTTTCCCAGTTTCATCTGCATCCAATTTACAGGTAGTACTCATAGGAGTTTCACTTTCCTTGATACTATCCAGACCAAAACGTTTTAAAAGATCCTTTTTATATTTACTTTGATTCAAAATAATACCATTTTCATTTTGAAATACTTGAAATCCAAGAAAATACTTAAGCTCTCCCATTAAGCTCATTTCAAATTCATTTTGAATACTTTTTGAAAAATCAGTACATAAAGAGTGTTTAGAAGATCCAAAAATAATATCATCAACATATATTTGTACAACTAAAACATCTTTAGAAATTCTTTTAATGAAAAGAGTTGGATCAGCAATCCTTTTAGTAAAACCTTTTGAAATAAGGAAATTGCTAAGTCTATCATACCAAGCTCTTGGAGCTTGTTTCAAACCATACAAAGCTTTAGAAAGTTTAAAAACTTGATTTGGAAAATGGGGGTTAGTAAATCCAGGTGGTTGTTCTACAAAAACATCTTCAATTATAAAACCATTTAGAAAAGCACTTTTGACATCCATTTGATATAACTTGAAATCCAGATGTGCAGCATATGCAAGTAAGATCCTAATGGCTTCTAGTCTAGCTACAGGTGCAAAAGTTTCCTCATAGTCTATACCTTCTTCTTGACTATATCCTTGTGCAACTAGTCTAGCTTTGTTTCTAACTATATTTCCAGATTCATCTACTTTATTTCTAAAAACTCATTTTGTGCCTATTGTCAAAGTGTCCTTAGGTATGTCAACTAATTCCCAGACTTTGTTTCTTTCAAACTGATTTAATTCTTCTTGCATAGCCATTACCCAGAATTCATCATTGATAGCATCATTGATATTTTTGGGTTCTAGGTGTGAAAGAAAAGCTTGATGTTCAACCTGGTTTCTTAGAGAAGCTCTAGTTTGTGTTCCTCTATCAAGATTACCAACAACAGCTTCTAAAGGATGATTCTTTAGAATCCTCGTTGATCTGGTAAAGGTTGGACTAGAAATTTCAGGTTCATCTATAGGTTCGGGTTCAACAGAAGCAGATTCTGGAGAAAGTCCAGAATTGGATGCTTTTATAACAGGTTCTTTAGATTTATCATTAAGGTCCAGAATAGACAAATCTTCTTCAAGATTATCAAGAGAGTTTTTAGGCTCATGTGGATCAGTTTCATCAAACTTGATGTGAACAGATTCTTCCACTCATCTGGTTTTCTTATTGAATACTCTATAGGCTTTACTTGAAATAGAGTAACCCAGAAAAATTCCTTCATCACTTTTGGAAGCAAACTTATCCAGATTATCTTTAGTATTCAGAATAAATACTTTTAAACCAAAAACTTTAAAGTAATTAACCTTAGGCTTTCTATTGTTCCACAATTCATAAGGGGTTTTCTTAAGAACAGGTCTGATTAAGACTCTATTAATGACATAACAAGCTGTATTTACAGATTCAGCCCAAAAATAAATAGGCAGTTCATATTCATTGAGCATGGTTCTAGCAATTTCTTGAAGGGTTCTGTTTCTTCTTTCTACTACACCATTCTGTTGGGGTGTTCTAGGGGCAGAAAAGTTATGAGTATAGCCATTGTGTGAGCAATAAGATTCAAAATCTTGATTTTCAAACTCACGACCATGATCACTCCTCAAAGTTTTAATCTTAAGTCCACTAAGGTTCTCTACAGACTTGGAGTATTTGACAAAGTAAGAACAAGCTTCACTTTTGTGAGCTAGAAAATATACCCAAGTATATATAGAAAAGTCATCTACAAGAACATAAACATAGTGCTTCCCATTTAAACTAGAAACTCTTGATGGTCCAAACAAGTCCATGTGAACCAATTCAAGTGGTTGAGAAGTCGAAACTTCTTTCTTTGATTTAAAGGAATCTTTGTGTTGTTTTCCCTTTTGACAGGGGTTACACACTCTATCATTTGGGAATTCTAATTTAGGTAGGTCTCTAACTAGGTTTTTCCTAGAAAGTTTTCTAAGTGAGTGAATGTTACAATGTCCTAATCTTCTATGCCATAGCCAAGATTCTTTATGAAAAGCATTCAAACAGGTAATATTCTGCTTAGCTAAAGAATTCAGATTAACAGCATAAACATTTTCATTTCTTAAGGCAGAAAATACCAAAACATTCTTAGAATTAAAAACTTTGCAAGAATCATTTTCAAATTTAACATGAAAAACATCATCACATAACTGAGAAATACTTAATAAATTGTATTTAAGGCCATCAACAAATAAAACTTTAGAGATCAAAATTGAATCAGTTTTACCAATCTGGCCTAGGCCGATGATTTTTCCTTTTGAATTATCACCAAAGGTGACAAAGCCTCCATAAACTTTTATTAAACTCTTGAAACAAGAGAAGTCTCCTGACATATGTCTTGAACATCCACTGTCCAAATACCAGGTCTCTTTACAGGAGCTCTTCAAGCAAGTTCCCTACAAAACAGATTTAGATGGAAGATGATTTTGGTACCCAGATTTTCTTGGGTCCAGACAGGTTAGCCAATAACACTTTAGGTACCCATATTTGTCTAATGGGTCTCATATAATTTGTAGAATTGACATGCTTTGAAAGATAAACTTTATTAGATCCATATCTATGTATATAACTGGTTGAAGCATATGAAGTTCCATAATTACCTTCATTCTGTCCAGATTTAGAAATGAATCTAGTTTTAGCAATTTTCCTTTGTCCAGGTTGGTATCCTATACCAGTAGTATATTTAGGTGCTACTTGCTTTCCTAGCATCTGTGTTAGAGTATTCTTTCCATTTGTGAACTTCTCTAAGTCTTTTCTGAGTTGTTCATTAGACAATTTTAGTTCAGTATTTTCTTTAAGCAACTGAGCATTTTTCTCTTTTTCAATAGTGAGTTCGGTTTTAACTGTAGTGGTGAGAGCATGCTGTTTCTTTAATGACTTGTATTTATCCTTAAGTTCATTACATGTCTCTTCCAGCATATCACAGTATTCAAACAGTTCATATTTAGACATGTTATCACCTTCAGAATCATCTCCAGAATAATATGAATTTGAAGCAGGAGTTTCAGAAGTTACCTCAGAAGTGTTTGTCATAAAGCACATGTTGGCTCGATTCCTTTCAGAGTCTGAAGATTCAGCTTCACTTGTGCTGTCTTCTGAAGCACTCCAAGTAGCCTTCATGGCTTTCTTAAACTTATTGTCCTTATATTCATATTTCTTTTTATACTTTAGCTTTGGACAGTCGGCTTTAATGTGTCCTTTTCTCTTGCACTCATAGCAGACAACATCATCTGATTTGTCATTCTTCTTCCAATCCTTTTTCCATTTGCCTTGGTGATCATACTTACCCTTATAATTTGTTTTTCTGAAGAACTTCTTTTTCCTATAAAATTTCTTAAATCTTCTAGCAATGTGATCCATCTCAGCATCACTGTCAGAATCACTTCCACTGTCTTCACAGCTTGAACTTTCAATTACAGCTTGAAGCTTTTCTTTGTCCTTATTCTTTGAAGTTGAGGATTTGAAAGCGACAGACTTTCTTGCAGGTTCATTTTCTTCCTCTTTATTCACTTTAATATCTTCTTCATACATCATCAGCTTGCCAATTAGTTCCTTGACAGGTAGAGCAGCAATGTCACATGATTCTCTGATTGATACAGATGTGCCTCTCCATCTATCAGGTAGACACCTCAAAATTCTCATAATTTGTTCCTTTGATGAGACATCCTTTCCCAGCGAGATCATTTTGTTGACAATTTCATTGAACCTGAGATACATGTCAGAAATGGGTTCGTCAGGCTTCATTTTAAAATTATCATACTTGATAGTATAAGTGTTCAATCTCATTTCTTTCACATTAGTTGTTCCTTCATGAGAAACAGCTAAGGTATCCCAAATTTCAAAAGCAGTTTTACAAGCAGAAATTCTATTAAACTCTTCATCTCCTAGATCACAGTACAAGGAATTCATAGCTTTACAGTTGTTATTGTAAGCAGTATTTGTAGGTTCATCCCAAGTAGATCTAGCAGTAGTAGGCATTTTGTATTCTGATTCAATAGCAGTCCAAATATCAAAACCTATGCTTTCTAAATGAATTTTCATTTTCAGTTTCCACTGAGCATAATTAGTTCCATTGAAGAAAGGTGGACGGTTAGTAGCATCACCCTCAAGTCTATTGTCCATGATGAGAAAATTTTAAAGAGATAAAAATTTAGATATAACAGAAATTTTAAGAACTTTAAAATACAACTAAAATCACAGTTCAAAAGCAGAGTACTTTTAGAGAGTATTTTCAATCCTCTGATACCAAGTGTTGGTCGGAGTGGTTTACTCAAGAGGGGGGTGAATTGAGTACCAATTAAAATTTCTGTATTTAAAAAACAGTGTCTTAAAGACCCCCAAATAAAATAATAAATTAAACTGTAGTGAATTTATATCAAAGTAGAGGTTCTGTCAGATTCTCAAGGGATTGATTAATTCCCAGTTAATCAACACAGGAGTGTGTGATTATCTTTTGAAACTAACTTACTAATCTACACTTAACATAAACACTTTCTAATTTAATTATCAAAGTAACTTTGAAACAGTATTAGTTTTAAAGTGATTAGCAGCGGAATAAAACTTTGAAAGAGATGGAACAACAATGTAACCAAGAGGTTCAGTCTCAAGCCGAGACTTAGTCCTCTCAAAAGTTTATATAAAAATGATCCACACCCTGGATTGGGGTTCAACAGTTTACAACTGTCCAGGTCCAAGACCTCTACCACTGTTCTTCGTGGGAAACAGTACAACAGCAACTACCTGTCCAGGTCACACATGACCTCTACCACTGTTATTCGTGGGAAAGAAAGAATGAAAGAGTTTGGTAAGGATTTTCAAATCCTTCAGTTTGAGTACAGGAGACAGTGTATGTGTTAGATACAGCAGATAACACACACTGCTCAAAAAGAGTAATAATAAATCACAGAACAAGAGTTGTAGAGTTTAGAAGTGGTTCTGGTGATTTCAGTGTAGCTCTGGACTCCTTTGGATTCGACTAGAAGTGAGTTTGAGTCCTCTTCTCGTTTCTGTTTGAGAAACAGAGTGTCGTATGCTCCAGGTTCACAGTCAGTGAAAATGTAGTAGTTGAAGTTCTTCAGTGTTCTTCTTATATGCACAGAACACTTATCGAGTATGCTTGATTGTCTATGAGCTTCTCCGTGTTCTTGATGGAACTCCTTCTTTCTCTTCTTGTGTTCCTGGTATATATCATCCACCACGCACTTCTCTAGTTCGCTCCTTTTTTGGGCAGCGTAGTCTTCTCGTATTTATCTCCCAACAGGGGACAGAAGAGATTTCTTTTCAGCAGGTACGAGGTACGGGTTCCTGACATCCGACAACCTTTATCAGATATTTGACAAATCATTAAAATGTATGATATGACCGTTAGATAGATTAAATATAGGAAATAAAGAAATTCAAACAGTGAGTCGAGTGATCGGTAGGTAATCAGCATCGGTAGCTTGAACATCGGTAGCTTGAACATCGGTAGCTTGAACATCGGTAGCTTGAACATCGGTAGCTTGAACATCGGTGGGTTGAACATCGGTAGCTTGAACATCAGTATCTCAATGTCATTAGTTGCTTTGACTCTATCGGTGGCTCTATGCGTCGGTTGGTATATGCTTGTATCGGTGACTTTGTTTATCGGTAGCTCCATGCGTCGGTAGGTACATGCATCGGTAGCTCCATGCATCGGTGAGTCTGATGGATCAGTGCGTCTGATGGATCAGTGAGTACCGGTAGCTCTATGTTTGTATCGGTAGGTGTCTGTAAGTCAGTAGCTTACATTTATAAGAACATCGGTAGCTCTGTGTTAAGTCTATCGGTAGACTGGTTACCAGTAGCTCATTATCAGTAGCTATAGACAGATTACTTATCTGTTTTATGCAGAATACATCCGATTGTGTTAGAATCAATTTATAACTTTTATAAACATGGATAAATGAGGATTAACATATTTCAAAGACTATTTTAAAGATTATTATTAGTTTAATCATAGATTTGAAAGAATTAAAGTATAGATCAATGATACTTAAAAATATCATATAGAATGAAAACATAATTGGGATTTTCAGCACATATGAATACATGATTGGGATTATCAAAACAGGTGAGGTCAACAATAATATTGATATTAGTGGCCTAAGCATGTCATGGTGGAACTGTGTGATGACTTAGAGCCATTAGGCTAGTACAATGATCATGTGGTGAGTGTTTTATTTCCCCTATAGATGTTAGCATTGGGTATGGGTGCTTTGGGTGTGATTTGGATGGGTTGGTTGTGAGGACCGACCTAGGATGGCTAGGGAAGTGGATTGTCTTGGGTAAATATCTATTAGGAAACTATACCTATGAGGCTAGGATATGATTATGAGTAATCTAAGAGACTCTCTGCCCTCAATGTGTTGGGTGATGACTCGAGAGAAAAAAATGAGGTAGAGGAAACCATAAAGTGAAAACCCTGGTAATCCATGAAATAAATCAATATTATCATATATAAGTATTAATTTTATGTATTCATATTCATCATAGTTTTATAAATAATTTTATAAAAGTTTTAGTCAAAAAAAGAATAGTTTTGTTTAACTAAATTAGTTTTCCATTAATTACATAGTTCTTTATAAAAATATATTTATTTATTTTAGAAATTTAATGTGATCAAATAGAATTAATTTTTTATATCCTCATATAAAATATATCTTAGGATTAATTTTAGGTATTTTTATGAAATGATTGATTTTTGAATGAATAGTTAAAAAATCTCATTTTTTCAAAATAATAATTTTTATAAATAAAGTAATTAAAAAATACCATTATATTTTATATTTGGTTTTAAATTAATATAAAATATATTTGGATAAAAATAGTCTATATAATTCCATAATAATTAACATTATAATTTCTTTTGGTAAAAGTTCAATTTTAGGCATAAAAATGCAAATGTCATAAAACTATTTTTCATTTCACTTTGAAAAATTATATTAAAAGTAATTTATGATACTCATAAAGATTTAATCTCTTAAAAATTATTACATATTTTTAATTATTATGATAAAATTTAGTAATGATATCAATTTCAATTTTATTCATTTTGAATTGTAACTGTGGTAAAAATGTGTCACCGTAGTAAAGGGCCAATCAGGTTAATTATGGTAAATAATTTATAACATAGACATAAATATTTTATATCAAATATTATTATATATTTTATTTTTACCCTTATCACATTATTTTTTAAATTTTATAATTTTTTGGCCTCTTTACCATGAGTAATACGTTTAAAATATTAAAAATATTAGAAAAATCACATCTATCCCAATCCCCTCCCTTATAAAAGTAAAGACCCTATCCTCCATTAATCACTCATTTTTAGAAATATATTTTTTTCTACAATAATTAAAAAAATATGTCCCCAAAATCTCTCTCCATTTTTTATAAGTTATGATCACACAAAAATACCAAAACTATAAGGCTTATGGTGGAAACCAAATGATTTTCCCAAAGAAGAGGTATAACTCTAAAATAAGTGTTTTTATTTCTATTTCTTCTTATAAATACTTAAAATATTCATTAATCATGATTAAATAATAAAATTAGTATCATAAATTTAATTAAATGTTATTATTATTATGGTTCAATAATTGTTCACCCCATTTTCCATCGTATGGGAAATGAAAACATCGCTCTTGCATACATGTGAACTACCACCTCCACGAAACAATGTGTTTCATTTTTCATCATTGAATTATATTGATGGTTAAAATAATTGAAAAATAATATATATTATTTAAATTACATAATTATAATTATATAAAGATAATATATTACTTACCTTCTTTTCATTCAAACTATTGGAAAATGATAACGGTGCTCAAAAGTATGTGTGGACAACCACCTCCATAAAGTGATGAGATTCATATTTAATTTTACCGTAAAATTATGGTAATTAGAATTGGAATAATTAAAAAATATTACTTTTACAAAATATTTATGATTTTTTAAAAATAAAACATCTTATTACTTTTCCACTATACTGGAAAATGGAATTTTTGTTAATGCGTACATATAGAGTATCATCCCTATTAAATGGCGTGGTTAATTTTTAATGACTGAGATATATGGTTTATTTTAAAAGTATACATAATGTATAAATATTCTAATTATATAATATTATAGAGGTAATGAATTTATAACCCCTTATACCATGGTCAACACACCATTTTTATTTTGAGGTTATAAACAAAATTCCCTCAAAACATCCACCATGAACTTTAACAAGTTCATAACAAAATAAAACATGATAAATAATTTAATAAATGGAACAATGATAATTGAGTGAACATGAAAAATGTTATTAAAAAAGTAGAAAAATCATATAATTTTATTTCTAATGTGAATATATTAATGAAATTAGTTGGGACTCTTGGTAGTGATTTTTCCGTTAAAACATTGTTTAAAATGTTCTAAACATGTTTTTCTCTATATACATGTTCTTTTAAATGTTTCAAGAATGTTTTTATAAATGATTCAATGTTTTCTAAAGTTCATTTTAAACTCTTTATTTTATTCTTTAAAAATGGTTTGAAAAAATGAATATTTCTAATGTTTTCTATATGATAATTTTTTTAATTTTTACAAAATTTAAAAATAATGTTTTTTAACAGATATGGAATTACCAATCTTTCTCACCATAATATCCATTGATAATTATCATGTTTACTCTATAAGTTAAAATGGTTATTCAAAAAATATACTATTCCCATTTCTAGTAATTTTTATATTTTAAAAAATTTCAATGAAAAATGATATTTCTCAGTATGATTATGAAAAAATGGGAATTGTTTTTCTTATGGATTAAAATTTGTTTGTAGGGGTTTTATGATGAAAATGTACAAGGTTAATATTTATTTTTTCGATATATTATAATTGATCATTATATATGCTACTGGTTGATCCTGATATATTCCATGATGATGGGTGGTCCCAATATAACTCTCCAATTCATTGATTAATTATTTATTCTTTGGTGAAAAAAATGAGAGAGATAAGATGGTATGTTATCACTATATAATTTACTAGTATCTAGTTATTCTAAAATTGGTCAAAAATGGGTTATAATAGGTTATGAATATTGTGTTCCATGATAAATAATCTATGTTTTTCAAATGTTTTTGTAGAAATATTTTGATTTCCGGAGGAAAGATATGTTTATAAACTTTTAAAGGTGAATGAGTAGTTTTCATGATGTCTTATATCCTTCATATTTTCATTTTGTTTTTTACCGGCCTCTAATGGGGTTTAAAGGATTTATTTGATAAAACATTGTGTTTTTCATGTATATATGTTTTATTCATGTGCACAAAGGTTTATTGTTAAAAGTTAATGGTTTCCAAGGGTTTTCATATTTCTCTCTAGGATAACATGTTAATTTTTTTTATATTACATATTGGTATTTTTTTTCTAATCACAATTTTTAAAATATTATTCATAGGGACAAACGATGAGTAGGAACTATTATGAAATCTAGATATAAAATAATTAGATTGTCCTAGAATGAAGAAAGTGTGTCATTAATAAAACAAGAGTGTAAACTTAAGAATCATATTTTGGTGGTAAAATAGACATTGTGTGTCACTATTCCCTATGGTGTGTAATGGTTTTTAATAACTATTTGTATACATAAAAGATCATGGTAATGCAAGAAAGTTCAACCCTTTTAATAAGTCATGTAAATATTGGTTGATTATGCTATAAGGTGTTAGAGTTCTTATAAAATCAGAGGATTATATACCATTATAGTTTAAAATAATTTTATAAGACACTCTTATGCGATTCAAATTTATTTTTATATTTTCAGGAATAATATATTATAAATATTTTCATGTTTCTTCATATAGTAAATGTGTGTTTAGAATTGTTTTCTATAGAGGAATCAAAAAAGTTGATGTATGAAAGAGTCAAGGGGATAATAAACATCCTATGATAAACATGGAATGGTTGAAACAAATAATATTTTAGTATTTTTAACACAACCCACAAAGGTATTAATAGTGTAACCCTTGAAAGTGAGTGAAAAAATTCTCTATAGTTTAACATTTCTATAGTATATTTTTCAAAAGGTTGGGGGAGAAGCCTCATTTTATTGTTTAATGAAAATACCTCTTTAGACTGGGTAGAGGGAGACCCATGAAGGACCCCGGGAGACCCTGAGAGGGGAGGGGTGAATCGGGGTGACAACTTTTTCTTTTAATGTGATGGATCTTGTTCTCACATTTGTAGGAACTTGTTGAACCTATACGATGAATATGATCAGAAAGAAAACATTCACATGCACAGAGAAGACACATCACTTTTAACTTGTTTCACCACTAAGGGCTACGTCCAAGGAGCATACGCCGACAAGTTGTCGTTCGTACAAAATTCCAATAAACTTCACTAGCTGTGGATTAAAAAGGTTCATGAACAATCACTCTGTCCCAGGCTCACTTCCTTCACAAAGGTTCAGGGATAGCTCACTGCTTCCCTCGGGTCACTCCCATTGACTCCCCCTAGCTCACTGCCCCTGGTGAAGTCACACTCAGTTTATAGATGTGAAGGTCGCTTCATCATTGCATAAGAATGCATCCTCTGTTATATGTAGATGCTCTGTTGAAGTCCAACTCTCACCTGAAGACGAATCTCACTTTGTGCTGAGGGTACCTGATGATCCTCCATCTTTCGTGTAGCTTCAAAAGGACAGATGTACTTTAACAACCCTGGCGCGCTTCTCCAAGCTCCGGCACGCAAGTTTCAGGAATGGCGTGCAAGTCACTTGCGCAGTACAAACTCAGTGTGTAGGTGACTCCAAACAACTTGTTCAACACTACCTCTTTGAACTACAAACTTGCGTGACTCAATGCCTCTAAATCCCAAACCACTTTGGACGCGTAGCCAACAGCCGGCGCCCAACCTCTATTTGCGCGACCCAACAACCACTTGCGCGACTCAACCACTTACATGATGAGATCTCGAAAAATCTCTAAGTCTTGAACTTCATTACAAATTAGGAGGGGTGGTCCTCTATTTATAGGCAAACTGGACCCCCTACGTGGTGGCACACAAGTCTTCCCTTGACGCACAGGTTTCGGAGCGCAGCTAATCCTCCCTATCCTCTGTCGCGCTACTCACTTGCACAACCACACAAATACTTGCGCGACCTTCTTTCCTTTGCCATATTTTGAAGTTATAATCTTGAAAAACAATAGACGCCCAAGTTTCCAATCCTCCCAGGCATCGACACGCAAGTCTCTTCACGGTGCGTAGGTCACTTGCACGACTAGCCCAAAACTTGCACGACCCTTATCCCTTTGACATTTTCCCATGTTCTGATCTTGAAAAACATATGGTGCGCAAGTTTCCTCTCTTTCAAGTACATGGTGCAAAAGTCTCTTTTCCAAAAATACTTTTCTCCATTTGTCAATTTTCAGGCCCAAAAAATTGAAAAACATTGGGAAATGTCGCCACCTTCAATACTGTTGTCTGCTTGAACTGTTTGATCTATTTGCTGGAACACATTCTGAACTTCCACTAAGGACTGACAACAAATAAAAACCATACTCCAAATCATTCAAATAAGACCATGGTTCCAATAATCTCCCCCTTTGGGTTTGTTGGCAATCAGAAAATAAATTCAATAGATCTCCATCCATGTGAAAACCAAAAACGAAAGAATCAACTCATCCAAAACTCTATGTCTATGTGATCAATGCTCGGTGTAGAAAACAAGAGAGGAAGCTTGAATTGGGTTCTAGTGTTTTGGAATTCTCAATGATGCCCAAAAATCATTACATGACTAATGAATTCTTTCTTATCCTTCTCATCCTATCACTGAAACTGAATTCACATTGTGTCACAGGAGTATTACATGTATGAACATGCCTAAATTTATTCCTTTCTCCCCCATTGACAATAAACCCAAATCCTGATAATTTGTTCAAAATTTAGCTCAAACCATACTGCCCCTGGATAGTATCTCCCCCACAAACCCGCATCACGTCCATAAACAGATAAAAATAGTTATCTTAATCGGGGAGAGGGGTATTGCATAACCTCCTTATGCACTGAGAGGTGGCCGAACACCGAGGTTCAACCGATGCTTCTCAAACACAGCCACTGACAGTGGCTTGGTCTGGATATCAGCCACTTTCTCATCAGTTACCAGATGATCCATTCTAATCACCCATTTTCAACTTTTTCTTTGATAAAGTGATACCTGATTTCAATATGTTTCGTACGAGAATGATGAACAGGATTCTTCGTAAGATCAATTGTGCTCTTGTTATCACAGTAAAACACCATTGGTTGCTTTACCTCATCACAAATATCTGTTAATTGTTTCTTCATCCATAGTAGTTGAGTGCATGCCTTTGTGGCAGAGATATACTCAGCTTTAGCAGTACTAAGAGAAGTACTTTCTTATTTCTTACTCAACCTGCCAACACATTTCTACCCAATATAGAAGGCTCCACCACTAGTGGACTTTCTGTCGACTACATCACAAACCCATTCAGCATCATAAAATGCTGATAATTCACTGTCTCTGCCTGCAACAAAAAATAACCCGAAGTTATGATTACCTTGAATTTACCTCATGATTCTTTTTACTGCCGCCATATGTTCCTCCTTTTGATTACTCTGAAAGCGGTCCGCAAGGCATGTGACAAAGACAATATCTAGTCGTGTCACTGTCCGGTACAGTAGACTCCCAATGATCCTCCTGTACATGGTGGGATCTAAAGATTTCCCATCCTCATGATTTCCAAGTTTGGTTCCAACGACAATCGGAGTTGACATTGGTTTGGAATCTTGCATTTTAAACTTATTCAGCAGCTCTCTTGCATACTTTTCCTGAGAGATAAAAGTGTAGTCTTTCCTTTGAGTCACCTGAAGTCCCAAGAAATACGTGAGCTCCCCAATCATTGAAATTTCAAATTCTGATTTCATATGATTGGAAAATTCATCCACTAATTTCTGCCTACTGCCACCAAATATAATGTCATTGACGTAAACGAGAACCATGAACTGATCTTTTGTAGAATTATTCACATAGAGATTGTGATCTACTCCTCTTTTGAATTCCATCTTCTTGAGATATAAATCCAGCCGTGAGTACCATGCCCGTGGTGCCTGCTTCAAACTATATAGAGCTTTCTTCAGTTTATAGACCTTTGTTTCATCAGTACCTAGAACAAAACCCACTGGTTGTTCAATGTAGACTTATTCTTAGAGTACACCATTAAATAATGTTGTCTTGACATCCATTTGATATACTTTATATCCTCTTTTGAGTGCCATGGAAAAGAAAATTATGATTGACTCCAGACTAGCCACTGGAGTAATGGTTTCTTCAACATCAATGACTTCAATCTAGGAGTATCCTTTACATACCAGTCGTGCCCTGTTTTTGATGACACATCCATGTTCATCAAACTTATTCTTGATGATCCATTTGGTTCCAATCACATTGTGACCATCGGGTCTCTGGAAAAGATCCCACGTCTGATTCTTATCAATCTGATCTAATTCTTCATTCATGGCATTCACCCAAGATTCATCATTTTTAGCTTCTTCGAATGTGGATGGCTCCACAACTGACAGAAATGCATATTGTGTGTTATTCCTCATCCTTCATGTTTGAGTGGGTGCAATCCTGTCCCCAATTATGTTGGATGGATCAATCTCAGCTCTTCGATTTATCCTACGATGTTCAGTTACATTCTCTTCATCCATAGTTTCTTTTTCAGATTCTTCTTCTAAGTCAACATCATGATGTGACTGCTGATTGTTTTGTAGAACTTCATCTATTTCCACATTTTTATTTTCTTCACATTCACTTTCATCCTGACTTTCTATTACATCAGCATATGACGTTCTTTAAGCATTATTGGTTTTCTATTCAATTATATTAACATCACTTCTTTCCACAATCCTTACTAAACACTTGTTGAAACATTTGTAGGATTTGCTATTCATTGAGTAACCGAGGAAAATTCCTTCATCTGCATTATCGCCATACTTCCCTTGATTTACTTCTTTGTTCCTGATGAAGAATTTACTTCCAAAGACACAAAAGTATTTTAAAGAGGGATTCCTTCCATGCCACAATTCATATGGTGTCTTCGTCTCACCCATATAAAGTCTTTTTCGATTCTGAATATACACTGCAACTTTAACAACCTCTTTCCATTAATTCCGTGGAATACGACTCTCAATCAGCATAGTTTGTTCCATGTTGTTCACCTGTCCATTCCTACATTCAACAACTAAATTTTGTTGTGGAGTTCTCACAGCAGCTACCTCATGCTATATCCCATGCTTCTCCAGATAATTTTCATAATCAATGGATGTGTATTATCCTCCATTGTCAGATCGCAACACTTTGATTGTTCGTCCATTATCATTCTCGGCGATTCGCCGATACGTTTTCATGTAGTCAAGGACTTGTCGTTTCCTGTGAATTACCATCACACATGCCATTCTACTATAATCATCTATGAAAAGGACAAAGTACCTTTCTCCATGAGTTCCAGTAATATTAATCGGGCCACATACATCTGTATGAATCATATCAAGAAGGTGAGATTCCCTTTTATTCTTTGGCCGATATGAATTGCAGACCATCTTCCCACGAATTCAAGCATCACAAGACTTTTCACGCTCATGCTTCAGGTTGGGAATGTCCATGAAAATTCTCAATTTTGATATTTTCTCCATGTCTTGCTGATTGATGTGTCCCAGTCTCCGATGCCACAAATTATTTTCTTCTTCAACAGTCATGTAACAGACATTATCTTCACTATCAACATGATACAAGTGGCCTTATATTCTGTATCCCTTCATAAGTGAATTTCCGGTCTTTCCCTTGATGGTGCAGCCTTTCTGATTAAAAGTAACTATAAGTCCTGAGTCATAGAGTTGACTCACGCTGAGTAGATTATGACGTAGGCTGTCTACGTAAAGGACATCAGTCTTCTTTGATTCACCATAAGTTAATTAGGTACTTCCACTCCCTTTGATTTTCAGAGCTCCATCATTACCAAATCGCACTGTACCATCAAACTGCCTTTTGATATCCGTTAATAGGCTGGCATTACCTATCATATGAGAGGAACAACTGTTATCCAGAATCCAAGTACTGTTGTCCTTTGTAGCTTTAATGGCCACCTCTGCATGGTTGGATTTCTCAATCTTCTTCCTTTCCTTCCATGAGACATTAGATTGAGTAGAGAGTACTGATGGCCTTTCAATTATTTATTCCGCGTACCCAGGTTCTTCATAGTCGAAATCTTGTTTGAGAGGAGAAAACCTATTTGAAAGAGAAACATTGTCTTGCTGATGTAACTTGACTTGCCTTGAAATTTGGTATGAGGTGTCCATGTCCCTTCTCTGCCTACAATTAGCAGCCTTATGACCAAAGTTAGAACAAAAAAAACAATATCCATGAAAATTGTTTCTTCTATAAGAATTAGGATAAGAATTTTTTCTCCTTTGTTGAACTCCTATGTCTTCTCCATTCAGATAGCTTCTTGCCTCTTCGCAATAAGACATGGCATGGCCCAGATAGCCACAGAACTGACACTTCATGAGAGGAAATGTCTTCTCACTTGAATTTCTCCTCATACCTTCTTCTATGGGAGAATAATTAGACAACCTGTCATTTCTGAATGTTTGAGGATAATTTTTAGTTCTACTTTTAGTTTGGATTGTGGGTACCTTTTTTAGCACTTTAGGAAACATTTCGACATGTTCAACTTTCAACTTATCTTTATTTTGGATCTTTTCACTTCCAGTATTTGATGTCTCAGCTTCACATCCAATTCCACTCATTCCCATGCGAGCGGGTCTTTGATCACTCAATATTTTTTCAAACCCATCTGAACCACACTTGGCTCTTGCCAGTAATTTTGCATCTGAGAATCTTGAAAACTGTATTTTCTTCCTTGATTCTTTTGGAATTGATTCATTCTCAAGCTTACTCCTAAGAGTGACAACTTCCTCCTCAAGACCCTCAATAGTCTTGGATTTTTCTTCAAGTCTGGAAGTGAGGTCATTTATGAGCTTTTCCTGCTCTTTAATTCTCAGCTTCAAATACACTATATCATCATTGATTTCAATTATTTTAGACTGAACCTTCACAAATTCTTCCATTTGTTCAGTTTCAGCTTCAAGTTGATCAACGTATTCAGTTGATTCTTCTACAATTGATTTCCACTTATTGCAACTCTTATATTTAGTTTTAAGCTTATTAACAACATCCTTAAGTTGCATCTTGGGGTTTACACAAGTTTTGAACTGTTTTTCTCCACCAGTATCTTCTGACTTTTCAACAGTGGCCATCATGGAAGCATGGTTACCTGTTTTGAATTCTGGTTCTTCATCATATAATTCATTATCATCATCTTCTTCTTCACAGAAAAAACTCTTCCTTTTTATTTTATTTCCATATTTTAACTCTCCCTTTTTGAAAAACCTTCTTCGATGCTTGTCGAAGCTTTCATATTCACTATCTTCATCATTGACCTTTCTTATGCATTGAGAGGCAATGTGCCCAACTTTTCCGCAACAAAAACATGCGATGGGTAACTTCTCTTTGAATTTCCCTTTTCCCTTCTGAAACTTCTTTGCAATAAGAGAAATAATTTCTTTTTCTTCATCATATTCAACACTACTATCTTTTGAAATTTTCAGTTTATCCATGGCCTTAAATGCCATTTACTTTCTGACACGAGTCATAGCATCTTCTGGTTTGATTCTCATTTCATATGATACCAAGCTACTTAGGAGGTCATCCAGAGAAAGTTTTGACAGATCTCTTTCCTCAAGGGATGATAGCTTTGCATTTTACAGGGGTGTAAGTCTTCTCAGTATTTTCTTCACAATGTAAACATGTTCGATTTATTCTCCTAGGCCCCAAATTTCTCCAACTACTTCAGTGATTCGATTAAAGAAGGAGTCGACATTCTCATCAGGATGTATCTTCAAATAATCCAACCTACTGTGCAACACTTTTAGTTTTTCCTCCTTAACTTTGCTATCTCCTTCATAGATATTCTCGAGTTTATCCCACATGGATTTTGCTGAGGTGAAATTCATCACCTTTAGGTAGATCTGATCAGAAAGGGCTGCAGTGAGTGCATTTTGTGCTTTAGCATCTGTATCAAGAATTTTCCTTTCTGTGTCAGTCATAGCCAGCCCTGTTGGATCAGTGACTTGTATTCCTTGCATAGTAGAGAATAGAACATCCATTCCAAGAGATCTTAGATGATATCTCATTCTTTTCTTATAGATTTGGAAATTAATTCCATCGAAGTGAGGGACTCCCCTAACATTGATTGCATTCTACATAATGACAAAGGACATATTCAACGCCAGCAACCCTTACCCTCTGATACCACTTGAAGGACCCTGGGACACCGTGAGAGGGGAGGGGTGAATCAGGGTGAATTTTTTTTCTTTTAATGTGATGGATCTTGTTCCCACGTTGGTAGGAACTTGTTGAACCTGTACGATGAATATGATCAAAAATCAAGCATTCACATGCATAGAGAATACACAACACTTTTTACTTGGTTCAACACTAAGGGCTACGTCCAAGGGGCATACGCAGACAAGTTTTCGGTCGTACCAAATTATACTAAACTTCACTAGCTATGGATTAAAAAGGTTCGGGAGTAATCACTATGTCCCAGGCTCACTGCCTTTACAAAGGTTCAGGGATAACTCACTACTTCCCTCAGGTCACTCCCGTTGACTCCCTATGGATCACTGCCCTTAGTGATGTCACACTCAGTTTATAGACGTGAAGTTCTCTTCATCATTGCATAATAATTAATCCTCTGTTATATTTAGATGCTCTGTTGAAGTCCAACTCTCACCTGAAGACGAATCTCACTTTGCGCTGAGGGTACCGGATGATCCTCTAACTTTCGTGAAGCTTCAAAAGGACGAATGTACTTTAACAAACCTGGCACAGTTCTCCAAGCCCCGGCGTGCAAGTTTTAGGAATGGCGCGCAAGTCACTTACGCAGTACAAACTCGGCGAGGAGGTGACTCCAAACAACTTGTGCGACATTGCCTCTTTGAAATACAAACTTTCACGACTCAGCGCCTCTAAATCCCAAACCACTTTGGACGTGCAACCAACAGCCGGCGCGTAGCTTCTATTTGCGCGACCCAACAACAACTTGTGCGACTCAACCCCTTGTGCGAAGAGAGCTCGAAAAACCTCTAAGTCTTAAAATTCGTTACAATTGAGGAGGGGTGGTCCTCTATTTATAGGCAAACTAGACCCCCTGCGCGGTGGCATGCAACTCTTCCCTCGACGCGCAGCTCATCCTCCCTAGCCTCTGTCGCGCTACTCACTTGCGCAACCACAAAAACACTTGCGCGATCTTTTTTCCATTGCCATATTTTGAAGTGATAATCTTGAAAAACTATAGACTCACAAGTTTACAATCCTCCTAGGCATCATCCCACAAGTCTCTTCATGGCGCGCAAGTCACTTGCGCGACCAGCCCAAAACTTGCGCGACCCTTATCCCTTTTCCATTTTCCCATGTTTTGATCTTGAAAAACATATGGCGTGCAAGTTTCCTCTCTTTCAAGTACACGGCGCACAAGTCTCTTTGCCAAAAACACTTTTCTCCATTTGTCGATTTTCAGGCCCAAAAATTTGGCAAACACTGGGAAATGGCGCCACCTTCAATACTGTTGTCTGCTTGAACTTTATGATCCCTTTGCTGGTACACATTCTGAACTTCCACTGAGGATTGAAAACAAACACAAACCATACTCCAAATCATGCATAGAAGACCCTGGTTCCAACAACCCATTACATATCCTGAAGGCCCAAGGCCACATGGCTGTAATACTAGGCTTGAAATCCCATTTTTTGGCCCAAAGAGCCACTTGGTGAATAGTACTGCTACAGTACCCGGTCTGCTACAATACCTTCTATAGTACCGCGCCGCTACATCCCCTGCTACAGTGCCTCCACCACTACAGTTCTGCCACTTCTACAGTGCTTCTATAGTGCCATGCTACAGTACCCCCAAAAATAACTCCCTGCCTGGATTTGATCCTGGGTCATTTGGATGCCAAGCAGGAGCCTCTACCACTAGGGTACACGATCGTTGGAATTCTATAGTAGATAATTTTATGAAAAATCACTATATGAATTTCTATGTATCTTTAGATGATGTGAAATATGAATGACAGATAAATTCATAGAAAAAGATATTTGATGTTTTAGGATTTATAGAACAAAAAAATGTAAGTCTTTCTATATATCATTTTGAAGGTGAAGTTGATAGATGGTGGTATATAGTTCAAAATACTTTGGAAAAATATGATATTGATTCCATGGTTTGAAAAAAATATAAATATATTTTTATTAATAAGTATTTTCCTAATTGTATTATGAATAAAATGGAAAGAAAATGTTTGGAGTTGATTAACAGGAAGAATACATAGTGGTTTCTTATAAAGATAATTTTTCCATAATGGTTAGATATTAAATATATTATGTTTTGTACTATGAGATTAAAATTGATAGATTTTACATGGATCTAAAACCATGTTTATGAAGATAATTATCCTTTCATGAATTTAAAAGTTATGAAGTTGTTTTTTTATGTTGAGATAGTTAAGATGGAGTTTTCTGAAAATTATGTACTTTGTGAAGATAAATGTAATAAGAATATATGGTGTAAAGTGATAGAGCAGAAACCAATCGTGGAATCTGGAGGTAATCCCCTCCAAATGATCCAAAATTTGTCAAATACATTTTAAAGAATGTATGGTTGGATCAGTAATGTATTACCAATATAGTAAAATTAGTTTTTTTGGATCATAAATTATAGGAAAACAATTCTAATACAGTAATAAGAAAATTGATAGTCAACCAACAGTCAGATGTTTTAGTTTTAATGAGTTGGGTAATTGAGCTAATGCATTCCTAAAGTCAGTTACTCATGGTGGTAACTTTCATTTCCAAAAATAGAAAGATATGAAAAATAAATTTTCTATAACTACTGTCGATGTTAGACTATAAAATGAAATGGTTTCAGTTACATTACTAGTTTATTCTAATTATGAAAATATCCTATTTGATTTGGTATTTAAACATTATTTTATATCTAGGAAATTTTCAAGTAGAATATAAATTCCATCAAAATAAATGAATTTATAAATTTTGATAAAAACAAATGGGGTTAGTACAAAGGTAAAAATAATTTATAAGAACCTTCCTATTTTTATCTTTGGAATATATTTTCCTAAAAATATTTTTGTATTTCTAATTCTAGAGTTTGATGTTATTCTAGGTATGTATTGGATTTCAGTTTATCAATATAAGATAAATTATAGAGATAATGAATTCATATCCAACAATTAGAGTGAGTTTCTATTGATATATAATAATGATATAATACCATTGATAACATATAAAGATGCCATAAAACAAATTAAATATAGGAGTGAAATTTATCTTACACATATTGTTGAAAAGAAGGAAACTATTTTAATTTTTGACGTTCTATTAGTGAAAGAATATATTGATATATTTATTATTCATTTTTCTAGTTTTGTTATAAATTATAAGGCTGAATTTATTGTTTAATTTGTGAATGATTTTTATCCAATTTTTAATACCCCTTATAAAATGGATTTAGTTGAGTTGTTAGAATTGAAAAATCATTTACAGTGGTTTCTTGATAAGTGTTTCATACACCTTAAAACTTCTCATTGGGATGATATTGTTTTTTTGAAAATAAGAATGAATTCATGAGAATTTGAATTGATTGTACAACACTCAATAACTTCACCATAAAGAACAAGTGTCCATTAACTCATATTGATGATTTTTTTGATCAAATCCAGGATGTTTAGAATTTTTTGATTATTGATATCATGTCTAGTTATCATCATTTGAAGGTGGAGGAGTAACAAATTATAAAGATAACATTTAGTACTAGTTATGGTCATTATGAGTTTTTGGTTAATCCATTTTAGTGAAAAAATAAACCCATTGTATTTATGAATCTTATAAATATAGTATTCCATAGAATATTTAGAGAAATTAATTATGGTTTTCATGGATATCATTTGGGTTTATTCATCTAATGATTAATTTGTAAAACTTAAAACAAATTAATTTATATGGGAAATTTTTGAAATGTGAATTTTGGATTTAAAATTTTTTATTTCTTGAGTATATTGTTTCTAAACATGGAATAACTATTGATCTTGCTAAAACTAAAGTTGTATAAGAATGGCCATGACCCGATAATATCATTAAGAACTAAAGTTTTCTTAGATTAGTGGGTTATAAATAATGGTTTTTTGATAACTTTACTCAGTTATCTAGCCCACTATCTATTTTCACTATAAAAGGAGTTAAATTAATTTGGATAAAGTAATGTGATGAATTATTTTATGAATTTAAAGGAATATTGGTTAATTTTATAGTACTAGGATTTACAACAAGAAATGTTGAATTTTTTATTTGTAGTGATGCTTCCTTAACATGACTTGGTTGTATCTTGATTCCAGATGATAGGGTAATTTCAAATGTGTCATTTCGATTGAAACTCCATTATAATAATTACACAACTCACAATCTTGATATTTTAGTGGTTGTTTTTACAAAAAAAATTTATAGACATGTTTTATATGTGGTAAAATGTGAAATATATACTAACTGTAATGGATTAATGTATATATTCACAAAAAAAGTGTTGTACATGTGGTAGAGAAGATATTCAGAACTTATAAAGGATTATGATTGCATGATTCAATATCATCTAGGTTAAGAAAACAAGTCTTTTGATTCCCTAAGTCAAAATGATATTATTTAATTAACCATTCAAGGTTCTGAACATGCTTATTTGGTTAATGATTTAATTAATGTTGTCCTAGAAATTATATATACTAAAACCCCTTCAATTTTTCTTAAATAAAAGTTGAGTTATCTTTGTCAAAAATAATTAACGAGGCTTAAAAAAAGATATTATTTCACAAGAAAGAGTATAGATAGCCAAGAATGGTATGTTTTATGAGAATAAAATTTATGGATAAACTATTTTATATTTGAAAAGAGGTTTTGTGTTTCGAGTGATTCCTGGTTGAAGAAGTAATTTTTAAGTGCAGATCATAGTTGTTTTTTTTTTGTTCATCATGGTAGAACTAAGATATATATCTATCTTTTGGAATATTATTCATTTGAGATTATGAAGAAAGATATTGATAATTTTACCATGAAAATTTTGAATTGTAAACAGGTTAAAGAAATTCAGTCACAACATAAGGGGAAGTTTCATCATTTTTTAGTTATTTAATGGAAATGGAAGAATATATCCATGGATTTTGTGGTGGTATTACAAAAGAAATATTTATGTAGTAATTCCATCTATGTTATTATTGATTGATTATCTTAATCTGTGCATTATCAGCCTCTTTAAGTTACAATGCCTTTTAATCAAATTTCAAGGATTTATCTTAAATATATAGTTAGATTAAATAGAGTCCCTCTCTCTATTTTACCACAATTATATTTATAGGACATCAAAATTAACTAGGTAATGAATTTAATTTGAATACATCCTTTGATCCTTGATATGATCGAACGTTAGAGTGAATAATTCAGACTTTGATGGGTATGATTTGAGAATTCTATTTGGATTATCAAGGAAGTTTGGAGAGTCATCATTAATGAGTATAATTTTATTATAATAATATTTTTATTTCAATTATACATGTGTCAACATTTAAGGCCTTTTATGGAAAGCAGTGTCATACTACAACATGTTGGGAAGAATTTGGTGAAAGGAAGTTTTTAGGACTCAAAATGGTAAAAGAAATGGTAGAGAAAGTAAATATTATTAAGCAGAACATGAGGAAAACTCAGAGTAGGAATAAGAGTTATGAATATTATAGGAGTAATGATCTCTCATTTTAGGTAGGAGATAATTATTTTCTTAATGTATATCCATGGAAATGTTTTATGTGTTTTGGAAGAAAGGGAATGTTAAGTCTATGGTTTTTTGGTTAATATAAAATTGTGGAAAATACTGTATTGGTGACTTATAATTTAGCTTTACCTATGATTTTATCTTAGGTACATGATGTGTTTTATGTTTCATTACTATGTAAATTAATACCTGATTCCTATCATGTTTTGAACCATTAGGTAATGTTATTTGAAGATAATATTTCATATAAAGAGATGCCAAGTTCATATTTTGGATCATAGATAGAAGGAATTAATGTATATGTTTATTCACCATGGAATTGTTTTACAGAAGAACTATATTTTTGATGAATAAACATGGTAATAATAAAAAGAAACGTGGGAAAAATACCCTCACTTGTTTAAGTAATGAATTAAATTGTGAGGATGAAATTTTATTAGAGGGAGAATGTGATATCCTAGACAATCCTTGAAAAAATTATATAATATGATTTATATGTGTTTATTTTATGGATTCATATTAATCATAGATTTATATATAAATTTATAAAAAAATTATTCAAAAAAAAGAAATAGATTAATTGAACTTAATTTTATTTTCATGAATTAAATGGTTTTATTTAAAATTTAAATTTCATGATTTTAGACATGGAATTTTATATAATAAAAATATTTATTTATCCTCATATAAACTATATATTTTGATAAATTATTATTATTTTTATTAAAAGATTAATTTTTTAGTGAATAGTGAAAACACATATTTTTTAAAAAATATCATTTCTTTTCATTTAATTATGAAATTTAAGAGTCCCATAATATTTTGGATTTTGTTTTAAGTAATATAAAATCCATTCTATTAAAAATAATTTAATTATTCTATATAAATCAACATTATATTTGATTTTGTAAAATTGTATTTTTATACTTAAAAATTTAATTTTTTAAAACCTATTTTTATTGAATTTTCCACACTTATATGAAAGGTAATTTCAAAAACATGTAATAATATAATATTTTAAAATTGATTCCATATTTGGAATCAATAGGATCAAATTTTATAATGAGTTCAATTTTATTTTTGGTCATTATAAGTTGTAAGCATGGTAAAAGCGTGTCACCATGGTAACATGCAAATAAGGTTAATTTAGGGAATTTTTTTTGATAAGGACACAAAATATTATATTTTTTAAAAAATAATGTTGTTCAAAAAAATCACATGTTCCTTATGTTTTTATGATCTAAAAAACCCTTTATATGTTTATAATGATTTTTAAATGCGTTCATCATGTTTTTATTTCCTTTAATTCAGTTCCTCAGAAAATTTTCAATTATAGAAGTTTGTTTAAATTTTAATATATCTAGAAAAACAATCTTTGTTAGGAATTTGGATATGTGGATGTTTGGATAAAAAGATCCATCAAATATTTTGATCATCCACATGGAGAAATAACCTTTGTAAATCAGATATGTTGTAAAAATAACTACATGAAAAGCGACTGTATAGATAAATTGCCTAAATTTTTAAATAGTCACATCAATGAAATGGCTACATGAATTAGATACATGGAGTAATCAATTATGGTATTTTGATTTCTGGAATATTTGGCTATGTGACTCAGCTATTTATGTGAAAAGTTCTCTATGTGAGCATGATGACTATGTGATTTGGGTAAGTGAAGAATTCAACCTCATGAAGAATGGATACATGGATAAATTTAGATAGGTGAATTAAAATAAGTGTAATTTTATTATATGGTGATACATAATTGGTTATATAATTCTGTAACATGAATACTTATTTCCATTTGATTATTTTAAGTGGAAATTAATTCTTTCGTCAATGCATTAAATATCAGATTACGCCTTTATGGTAAAATCATTTTTTTCAAAAGGATACAAGTAATGAGAAGAGAATAAAATACAAAATAATTTACTTCTCATTCATTTTTTATGAGGTATTTTTGAGAAAATGATATCTTGGATTTATTCTAAGACAATATTTTGGAGGACATCATGTTGTGTGGCTGTAAGTGAGAATATATAAAAGGGTATTCAAACATGTTAAAATATAGAGTAAATAAGAACAACTCTTGAACTTTAAACTATATATCTCTTAAAGATTTATATTATTATTATTTGTAATAAGAAAAAGAAAAATAAGAATCAAGTTCTTCTATAAATATTCTATCAAGATCAACCTTCCTAAATTCCAAAATACTTTCCTCAAGCTTCACTTCATTCTTATTTTCTCTCATGGAGAACTATTCTCTTATGTCAATTATATCTTGAAACTGTGTGCTTCATTTTTAATATTTCATTACTCTCTTTTATCACTAGATGTGAGATCTTCTCATATAGAGTATTTATAGATGGTTTTTTTAAATCCTTATGAGATCCTAACAAAATATCCTAGTTTTTTCCCAGGAAAATAAGACTTGCACTTATGTAGGAAGTCCATAGGAAAATGAATAGTTCTAATTAAATCTCCATGCTCTAGTAGTTGAGCATTATCGGGCTAGAATATAAGATTTATTTTCCCAAAGCCACTATAAATCTAATGTGTATAATATTTTTCTTGCTGATTTTATTTCCACTATTTTCTCGTGATAAGAGAAGATCAGATATTACTATACCTTAAATGAGGATGGTTTTAAGTGAATAAAACGTTAGAAAATCAATTCACCCATCTTGAGTTTTAGTGAATCTGTTCTCAGACCAAAAATTTGTTTTAAAGAATATTTCTTTTGTGTTATGAACTCTAAAAGGTAGAAGTCTTAAGATCAACTTGAAATGGATAATATGGGATAAAATATAGAATTTATATATATGGTTTGAGATCCCTATTTCAAAAGAGAAAATTATGGATGTTTTTTGGAAGAGATGATTATTAACTTGAATAACCTTGGACTAAATGTATATTTAAATATTGTTAAGCCTTTCACTATTCATGAAGGAGATCCAAATAAATGGGATTTTACTATATAAGGATAATATGATTTGAAATCCAATGCTAGGATTGTTATAATATATTGATTAATTCCATATGAGTTTAATTGAGTTTCAAAATATGAAATAGGTTATATGATGTGAAAAACTATCTTAGTAGCCTATGAAAGTACTAATAATATAACATAGACTAGGTAAAACACTAAAAATATGAATTTTGAAACATTTAGGATGATTGATAGAGAAACCATAACGTAAATAAATTAATGGATAACAAATATTTTTAATAATGTTGCTTCTCTTGGGGTACTAATTCTTTAATATGATCAATCACTAAAAATATACAGAGTTCTTCCTCTAAGTGGTGTGGAATCTCATCTTCCATTAAGTAATAAACTGATGTAAAATATTTCAAGATAAAAAATTTCATTCAAATACTCATGATGAATGGGAAGGAGATATATGTTGAAACTTGTGAGCATTGATTGGTTAAAAAATATAATTATTCTTTGAAAGTTTTAACTTCAAAATATGAAAATAAAAGAAAAGGGATTAATATTTTTGAATCATTTGATGAATATAATTCAAATAGTTCTACTTTAGATAACGATCTTTCTCAATTTATGATAATGTTTAAAAAAAATTTTAATTAGAAAAGATGATTCAATAAATCGTCCAATAATTATAAGAAATACTATGTAAGATCTAAATAAGTAAGTTGTTATGAATGAAAAAATATTATACATATGAAAAAAATATTGTCCATAGATTCAAGATAAGAATATATCTAATAAGAAGTAAAAATGGAATCTAGAACACAAGAAGAAGAAAAAAAAAAGCTATGAAGTCCACATGAAGTGCTTATAAAGATTATAGTGATGAAACATATTTTTAATCATAAGTTAACATTTCTAACCAAAAGTACAACATGTTATTTATGGAACAATCTAATGAGGCACATTCATTTTATTCTTATGAACATGAAACTGCTTTTAACACATAAAATTTTTCTTTTGAGGAAGTAAATGTGTATTGTAACATGATAGAAAAATACTAATTATTTATAAAGAAAAATAAGTCCCTAAAAAAATCTTAATATGTTGTTGGAATTTAAAAAGAGGACTCAAAAAAAATTAGATCTAAAATATAGGCTGTAAAATTAATTTTCTACTTGTGTTGAACATAGTAATAAAATTAAAAATTTGAAAAAGGGTGTTAAATATATTAAATATTCATCTAGTGTAAAAGAAATACAATTATCTAAATCAAATAATAGGGAATAATAAATTTCAAAAAGATAAGTTTGGAATAGGGAGAAAATGTGAAAAACCAAATACTTATAAAAATTAATGTGTTCTTATTTCAAAGAACAGAAAATTTTCAAGAGTTTTTTAATTTTGACGAACCTACACACTATGATAATGGATGTAGCTTAATAAATCCTCATTTGTTTGAGTAAATAATGCCTTTATATCATGAAATTTATCAAAATTAAATTCTAGAATTTCTAAACACCAGAAGAAAATTCAGGTTCACAAATCTTGGATTGCTAACATTTTAGGACACAAGAGAATATGGGTACCAAACAAATTTAAAATTGATTTATTTTTTATTGAAAAGTATTTATGATAATTAGTTAAAAATGGTGTATTGAAAGTGGATTATTAATTCATATGAGTGGGTATATATTAAATTTCCATTATTTTTGGAAAATTGATGGAACCTAAGACACATTTGGTGATAATTTTAAAGAAAAAATATGGGTATCAGGTCAGTTGAAAATCCAAGATCAATTCACATAAACAATGTTATTTGTGTGGAAGGATTAAAACACAACATGATATGTATCTATAAATTTTATGGTGAAGTTTATTTTATATATTTTTCATATAATTCATGTTTTTTTAATGGAAAACTACTTATGTTTAAGAAATGTATAACTGGTAATGTTTATAATTTAGATCTTATTTCATCACATTGAAAAAAATGTGATTTGTTTAAATACTAAAAAAATGAATCTTAGATTTTTCATAGATGAAATTGACATTGAAATATTTATTATTTGATAAAATTTTCTAAGTGAAATTTAATTTTAGATTTTCATCAACATAAATTGAACAAAGATAACCTGTGCGATGTATTCCAAATGGGAAGGAAACAGAAGTTATATTTGAAATCAATTAGAGAGGTTACTACATTTAGGACTTTGGAACTTATCCATGTGTATTTTTTCAACTATCTAGAACAATAATACTAAGAGTTAAATATTTGGTTTTTATGTTAATGGAATATTTATATAGATTTATATAGGTTTTATTTTTGAGTCTTAATAGAGAATATTTTTATTCTCTTATATGTTTATGTATGTTGTTTCAAAAAGATTAAAAACAAAAAATTATTTATTTGACAAGTGACAATATAGGGTAATTTGAAAAACATGATTTCAATTCTTATTGTTCAAAACATGGTATCAAACATACCTTTTCATCCCCAATACACATAAATGGAATGATGTTATTGAAAGGATAAATATAACCTTCCTATGAATTACTTGAAATATGTAATGTGAATATAACCCGCCCTCACTTCTTAACTGAATCTATAAATACAACATGTTATGTCATTAATTGAGATTTAATAATTCATATTTTGATGAAAAAAACCCTAAGAGCTATAGAATAATAGAAAAATAATGATGGATACTTTAAAGTGTTTGGATAAAATTTTTACATTTTTAACACCAAGGGAAATATGGCTAAATTTGATCCAAAGGTTGGTGAAGGAATATTTCTTGTTTATTATACTACTTCTAAGAATTATAGAGTTTTCAATAAAAAGTTAAAGACTGTTGAAAAATCAACACTTGTGAAATTTAATGAAAGTGATCCATTTGATAAAAAAAAGAATAATCTCGATATATTAATTGATTCTTTTAAAAACATGAGAGCTAAAATGATTTTTGAAAATAGAAAAGATGTTCATTTAGAACATGATTTTGGTGAACCAAATCCTAAAAGGATAGATACTAGTGAGCCGAAAAGTGTGATGGAAAGACACCCTATAACTTTAAAACATTATTCCTTAGATATTGTTATATGAAGAATACATGAAGGTATTACGACAACAAGAAGTGTAGGAAATGTTTTATTACTTTCTTCTCTTTTATCTTAACTAAAACATAAAACCTTATATGAAGCCTTAGTTGAATAACTTTTTTTAGGTATGCATGAAGAGTTAAAATAGTTTATATGGGAAAAGGTATATGAATTAGTTCATAGACCACCTGATTACGATGTTATAGGAAAAAGCTGTAACAGCCCAAATTTTTACAAAGAAATTTAAAAAAATGCATGAAACACTGAGCCTCTTCATAATAGAACTTTTTTTTGAGGAGATAGTTATAAACTATTGGTTAAACATAGTTTTTCCACTTCCCTGATTTGAATTTCAAAAAACAGACATCTACGGTTGTGATCAGTAAGTTATTCAGAATCTGATAGAACAAACTTGTTTTTTGGTGAATAGTAACACATAATTATGAATAGTAACATACCCTTATGAATAGTAATATGAATAGTAATTTCAAACTTATGAATACAAAATCTTATTATTTTTTTTTTCTTAATGTTTTTAGTAATGTGATTTTGTTTTAAATTTCAAGGTGATATAAAATTAGTTATAGTTTTAAAATTGTTATTTTTCGAATAAATTAAGATTTTGTTTAAAAATTAAATTAATCATATTTAGAAAATTATTTTCAAAAATGAAGTTCATTTTTGAATTTTTCATGCCTAAAAATGGTTTGGGTGAATATTTGGTATTTTTTTGAAATACTTGATTTTTTGGTGAATAGTGATATACAGTAATTAACAAAATATGCTAAATAACTAATTTTTTTCATCATGTTTGAGTCATGGATGATGTAAATGAATATTTAGAAATAACATGAACTTATTACTATTTTTGAAAACATGTATCAATACTATTCATTGTCTTGAGAAATATTTTTAAACTAATGATTAAAATAATGTAAAACCCCTCCTCTCCTACACTATAAATACAAAACTCACCCCTTCCTATCACTCTAATAAAGCCTTAATCCTTGTATATGTTCTGAAAAATACTCTTCCCAAGCCCCTCCCCCACGTCCAAGACCTTCTGGTCTCACCAAAAGGCCAAAACCAGGGGCCTAAAGGAAGATCTCAAGGAGAAGAGATTAAGAGGTAAAGACCCTCTTTCATTTTCTTGTGTTTTATTTCCAATTCTTTATTTTATTATAATCTATTATCATCCCTTATCCAATAGGAATGAACGATATATTATTATATATATTCTGTGTTTTTATAATTTTTAAGGAAAAATTCACCATCATTCTTCATCTCCTCCCCTCCTATAAAAGCACCGTTCGTGATGTGTTAATTAACCAAAATCTTGGACGATGTGTTTTCAATTTCCATTACTTACATAAAAACTGATTATGAAACCATTTTAATGGTTGAAATATATAGTAATGTTTATTATTTATCCTATTTAATTTTCTATAGTTAACATATATACATTATATTATGTTATATAATGATACTAATTCGTGATTATTAAAGAACCGCCAAAATGATCTAAACATATATCACTAAAGTGTTATCTAATGATTTAACGTCATAACATATAACAAAAATGATTTATAGAATCATTTTATATCCGGGAAACATATGAATAAAATTTCATCCTACTTCATTAATTTCATTTCCCTACGATAAGAAAATAAAATACAAACCGGTCACGAAAATCATGTGAAGAATGCACCCAAAACAATGGAAAGAGCAAAATACTTATAATTAAATGGTGAAATGATGTCATTAAATGATCATATAAGGTGTTATAAACAGGAATATGTTTCTATAAGATATTAATAAAAATATTTTAACCATTATATAGGAGGTTTATGCACGTTTTAAGTAAGAGGAACCTGAGGTAAGGTAATTATTTACCCGATTTCCATTCTTTGGGTTAAACTTATACTTTATCAATTATGTGGTATTAAAATTCCTTTTGTGATAACTTTTTTATATTATGTTAAATTATGTGTTATAGTGTATATAAATATTCCATACACTATATTAATTCTCACTTCAATTATATGATATTTATAAGGGGATTTTCTTTTTAAATCCTCTTTTTAAAATTTTGTTTTACAAAATTCAAAAGAAATGTTTTTATGAAATTATTAAATTTGTATGATTATGTTATGGTTATTTGGAATTGTTTATAATTAAGGGTGAGACCAATATCTCTATCTAATTAATTAGGGATGTGTAATTTGGAGTTTTTTTGTATGGTTACTCTAAGTGTAATTGGGATGGTTACACAATAAGGTAGATGTGAGGGTTACATTGAAAGGTAGCTGTGAGGGTTACAAATTATAAGGTAGACTAGAGTGTTACAAGATTGTGTATGTAATTACCCAAGACCCCTTTATGGTTATATTTATGTTTTTTATGTTTTGTGTAAATTCTATGAAAATATCAAGTTTTAAAAAGTTAGTATATATGGGTGAAAAGTGTGTATTTTTGAAAATGATTTCATACATTTATAAGTATACATGGAATAATGTTTTCATTCCATATTTTTATATCCCTTACTAGGTTTTTTGTGATCATCCATGTTTTTTATTTATTTTTCATAGGTTATGAGGATCTGTAAGAAAAACAAGGAATCCGAGTTAAATGTTATGAAGATTTTTCAAAGAAAACATGTTTTATTTGAAAAGTTTTATATTTGGAAGAAATTGATACTGTTTTTGTGGTATTCGCTATGTATAAATGTGGAATATTATTTATGTTTTATATCCCAATTCTCTATAACTCTAAACTTGAAAATATCCTCAATGTTAAAGGAAGTGAGTTCTTGACTAAAATTCAATATTATGTAATATAATTGGGATGAGCCTTATAGTTGGTATTAGAGCATGGTTCAGATAAATTTAGGAGTTAAGATGATTTTAAAATAATAAATTAAATGATTTTTACTCTATGGATAATTTCAAGTGAAATATAATTTAAATATTACCATGTTACTTTGACTAATATATTTTTGTTTAGAATGTTTTTTTGTAGAGAAAATAGGGAAGATGAAGTCAAAAACCACTGATAGAATGATATCCTTCCGAATCTATATCCTAAAATGGTAGGGATTGGAATTGATAAGTTTTTGACACTAAAATATTAGCTGACACATGAAATAAATTATAGTGGAATACATGAAAGATAACAAGAAATGCTACACCAAAAGAACATGATGATAGTAAAACATTTTATGAGGTGGAACCCTCCTGCTTTCTGTGGATCTTCTGACCTAGTAGTGGCTGAAGGATGGATTAAATCCCTTGAAAATATATTCAATATTATGGGATGTGTAGATAATAAAAAGGTAAGTCTATCCATTTATCATTTTTTTAGGTGAAGCTGATCAGTGGTGGTCAATGGTCAAGGAATACCAGGGATAGAGAAGAGATTGAATCCTTAGAGTGGGATGGATTTAAAAGTATTTTCCTTGAGAAATATTTTCCTAAGGTGGTTTGACATAGGATGGATAAGAAATTCCTTGAATTAAAGAAAAATGATGAAGATTCAGTGGAAGTGTATGAAGAAAAATTCACCAAACTTGGGAGGTATTCTCCAAATATAATTCAGGATATTGAAAGAAAAATCAATCAATTTTACTTAGGATTTAATCCAAAATACCAAAGGGAATTGGACTCCCGAGAATTCAAAAGTTGTGATAATCTTGTATGATGTGCTAAGAAGGTATAAATGAAGTTTTCTGATGATCACATTAACTTTGAAAACAAGGAGAATAGGAGGTATAGATGGCAAGCAATGGGTAAGAATCAATCAAATAAACATGATGGTAAGAAAGTCACGTTTCTATTTTGTGAAAAGGTGGTAAAAAGAACCCCAACGAATGCCTTACCAAAATCCAGAAGTGTTTTTGATATAGAATGTTTGGATATATGGCCTGATATTGTAATGAAACGGATCCTAAGAATAATACTAATAATAGAAATATAAATTGTTTTAAATGTGGTGAGATGGTTCATTTTGAAAATGCCTACCCAAAGAGAGATCTGAATGATGAAAAGAAGTTAGAATATAAGAAGAAAGCTATAGTGAGATTTTTTGTGACTACGTCAGTAGACATCAGGCAATCCAATGAAGTTGTATCAGGTACCTTTTTTACTCTGATATTTCTAAAGTTTTGTTTGATATAGGGTCTACACATTCTATTATTTCTGATAAATGTTTTGGTAAATTGGAAATATCACCTCCAAAAATGAGACCAGAACATATTGTTAAAACATAAGGGGAAATATTACATAAAAGAGGAATTATAAAAATATTTCTATTGTGGGTTATGAAAGGCATTTACCTGAAAACCTTTTTTATTTTCTTTTAGTAGAGTTTTATGTCATTATGGGTATGAATTGTTTTTTTGTTTATCATGCTAAGATTGATTGTAGAGATAAAGATGTTTTTTTTCTAGAAAGGGTTTTAGATTTTATAGAATAATGATCCCATAAAAATGATAACATATTAGGAAGATGAGAAACTATTGATAGATGAAAATGAAATTTATCTTTCTCATATTTTAAAAAACAAGGTAACTATTCAGATTAATGATGTTCGAGTGGTAAATGAATACCTTGATGTTTTTATTGACAAGTTACCCAATTATATAACTGATGGGAAAGTTGAATTCAAAATTAACTTAGTTCCTAATCATAATCCAATTTCAAACCACTCTTATCAAATGGATAAAATGGAACTTATTGAATTGAAAAATTAGTTGCAGAAGTTTCTAGATAAAGGCTTCATTCATCCTAACAGTTCACTATGGGGTGCCCCTATTTTGTTCGTTAAAAACAAAGATAGTATCGTGATACTTTTTATTGATAATAGAGAATCAAATAACATCATTGTTAAAAATAGGTATTCATTGCCTCATATAGATGAATTTTTTGATCGACTTCTTGGAGCACAATATTTTTTAAAGGATGACTTGAGGTTGGGGTACCATCTATTGAAATTAATTTAATCAGACATCCCAAAGACTACATTTCGTAGTAGATATGGTCATTATGATTTTTTTGAAATTCCATTTGGGTTAACTAAAGAACCTGATGTATTCATAGATCTTAATAATAGAACATTTCATGATTCCTAGGATATGATTTTAGATGTTTTTATTGATGAAATTATGGTATTTTCTAAAAGTAAACAGGATGAAAAATAACATCTAAGTGTTGTTTTTCAAACCATAAAGGAAAAGAAACGGTGTGGAAAATTCATAAAGTGTGATTTTCTGGTTGCAAAAAATTTCTTTTCTTTGGAACATTATAAGTAAGGATAGAATAATAGTTTATACTTCCAAAACAAAAAATGTTGATGAATGACCAAGATCTATAATTATTACATAATTTTTTTGTTTTCTTAGTTTAACAGGTTATTACCGATGGTTTGTTAAAATCATTGCATGATTATCTAGACCACTAACTAAGTTAACACAAAATGGGTTAAATTTATTTAGACAAAAAAATTGATGTTTGTTTTCTAGACCAGAAGAAGATATTGGAGAATGCTCTATTTTGGATCTATCTTCCAGAAATGGTTATTTTTTCATCTACAATGATGCTTCATTGATGGGACTTGGCTGTGTTCTGATGCATAATGATCAGGTAATTGTCTATTATTCAAGACAACTAAAAAATCATGAGTTAAATTATCCCATACATTATTTGGAATTAGTAGATGTGATTTTTATTTGAATGGAATAATTAATATGAAGCCAAATGTCAAATATATACTGACCATAAAATTACAAAGTATATTTTCACTCAAAAGGAATTAAACATGAGGCAGAGAATATGGTTTGAACTAATAAAATATTATGATCTCACAATCAATTAACATCCTAGAAAATAAAACAAACTGGTGGATGCCTTTAGTCAAAAACATCATTCATCATTAACCATCTAACGTTTGGAACATGATCCCTTGATTAATTATTTGATCAATTTTGGATAAGAATTTATTGGCACATGAAATACCATTGTTTTGTTTTTGTTTTCAGTATAGTAATCATTATCAGACATAATTAAGTAGGCATTTAAGGAGGACCGTAAGCTATAAAAAAAGGTAGAATTGGGTAAAATGGACAGGTTTCCAAAATTTAACCTTAATGATGATTGTGTTTTAGGATCTGGAAAAGGATTGTGTGGGCCTTATGATTCCTAGTTAAAGAAAGATTTATTGTGTGAATCTCATAGTTATCCATTTTCAGTTCATCCTAATAGTACTAAGATGTATAGAGACATTTAGGAGTATTATTGGTGGGATTTAATTAAAAGAGATATAGCATATTTTACTGTGAAATGTTTTACATTTCAGCATGTTAAATAAGAGTGAAAATTACTTAAGGGGATGCTTTAGCCCTTTCTAGTGCCAGAGTGGAAATGAGAAAATGTATCCATGGAATTCGTGGTGGGACTACCAAATAATTCTAGAGGTAATAATAAAATTTTGTTGATTGTTGACCAACTGATTAAATATTCACATTTCATTCCTGTTCAAGATACAATGTATTTGGATCAGTTTTATCAATTGTACCTCAAATAGATTGTTCGGTTATAGGGAGTTAATCTTTCCATTATATCTGATTGGGATTCTAGGTTCACATATAATTTTTTTAAGGACCTTCAAATGTTTTTGGGCACAAAAATAAATTTTAGTACAACTTTTCATCCTCATTCAGATGGGCATTCAGAACAAATGATTCAGACTTTGGAGGATATGATTCAAGCTTGTTCAATGGACTACCATGGAAGTTGGGATCATCATATTTCTTTATTTTATTTTTCTTATAATAACAATTTTCATTCTAGTATAGAGATGGAACTTATGTGGCATTTTATGTGAAGTAGGGTTGAACTCCAACATTTTGGGATGAAGTCACGGAAAGGAAGTGGATGGGACTAGAATTAGTAGAGGAAGTGGCTGAGAAAGTGAAGATGAACTAACAACAAATGAAGAAAGCATAGAGTAGGAAGAAATGTTATGAAGATAACATGAGGAAATCTTTTATTTTGAGGTAGGTGATTTTGATTTACTTATAATCTCACCATGGAAAAGTGTTATGCATTTTGGTAAGAAAGTAAAGTTAAGTGCACTGTTCATTGGACCTAATAAAATCCTAGAGAATGTTGGAACAGTCACCTACCGAGTATCTTTTCCTCTGAGTTTATCCTAGGTACACAATTTTTTTCACATTTTGATGTTGAGAAAGTATTTTCCAGATTCATCTCATGTCTTGGTCCTAGAAGCAGTTCATTTACAAGAGAACCTTTCTTATAAAGAGAAATTTATTCATATTTTTGATTCTAGAGAGAAAGTATTGCAGAATATGGTAATACAACAGGTAATGGTTTTATGGAGAAACTTTATGGTTGAATAAGAAACATGGAAACATGAAAATTCTATGAGGGAAAGGTACCCTCACTTGTTAAATAAGTAAATAAAAAATTGAGAGGATGCAATTTGAAGAAGGTGGGGAGAATGGAGCACTGAAAGGTTTTAAAAAGTAATTTAATGAAATGCATGAAAAACTATGGCTCTTTATAATGGAACATTTTTTAAGGAGATAGTTATAAACTAGCCGTTAAATATAATTTTTCTGATTCTATGATTTGAATTTTGAAAAATGAACATCTACAGTTGTGATCAGTAAGTTATTTTGAGTCTAATAGAACCAACTTGTTTTTTATTAAATAGTAACATACCCTTATGAATAGTAATATGAATAGTAATATGACCATTGTGAATAGTAAATATTATTACTTTTCTATCTTAATGTTATAAGATAAAGAGATATTGATTAATTTTTCAAGCTGGTATAAAATCAGTTATAGATTTAAAATTTTTATTTTTTGAATAAATTATAATTTTATTTAAAAATTAAATTAATCATAATTTTAAAATTATTTTTAAAAAATGGAGTTTAATTTTGAATTCTACTTGTCAAAAAATGATTAGGGTGATTTTTTGGGATTTTTCTGAAATACTTGAATTATGGGTGAATAGTGAAATACACCAATTAACAATATTTGGTAAATAAAATAATTTTTTCATCATGATTGAGTCAAGGATAATGTAAATGGAAATTGTTTCGAACTCACATTCACTAATTAATATTTGGTGTGACATTAATCAAGACTATTAATAGTCTTGAGAAAAAATATTAAACTAATGATTAAAATAATGTAAAACTTCTCCTCTCCTCCAATATAAATACCACCCTCACCCCCTCTTCCTCTCACACCACTAGAGACTTGAACCTTGTCTATTTTATACAAAATACTTTTCCCAATCACCTCCCCCATGTACAATACCTATGGGTATCACCAAAAGGGAAAAACCAAGGGCCTTAAGGAGGATCTCAAGGAGAAGAGATCAAGTGGTAAAGATCATCTTTCGTTTTCTTGGGGTTTCTTTTCAATTCTTCATTTTCTTTTACTCTTTTATCTTACCCTTAACCAAGATTCATTAAATATACATTATTATTTATATTCTTTATTTTTATCAATTTTATGTAAATATTTATCAGCATTCTTCATCTCCTACCTCTCTTATAAAAACACAATCCGTGATGTGTTATTTTACCAAAATCGTGGATGATATGTTTTCAATTTCCATTACTTACTTCAAAACTGGTTATAAAACCATTTTAATGGTTGAAATAGATTTTAAAATTTATTTTATATCATCTTTTAGTTTTTGGAGTTAACACATATACCAAATATTATGTTATATAATGAAACTAGTTCGTGATTATCAATGAAACGCCAAAATGATCTACACAGATATCACTAAAGATTTATCTAATGATTCATTCTCATACCATATAACCAAAATGATTTATGAAAACATTTAATGTTATTGGAAAATATTAATACCACTTCATTCCACTTCTGTAATTTCATATCAATATGATAATAAAATAAAATACAAACTAACCATGGAAATCATGTAAAGAACGCACCCGAAACAATGGAAGGAACAAAAAACTAATAATTAAAGGGTGAAATGATGTTATTAAATGATCATATAAGGTGTTGTAAACATTAATATGTTTTTTAAGATATTAATAAAAAATGTTAACCATTATACAGGAGGTTTAAACATTTTGTAAGTAAGAAGAACCCGTGGAAGGGAATTCTTAACCCAATTTGCATTCTTTGGGTTAACCTTATTCTTCATTAATTACGTGGCATTAAATTTGTTTGTGTGATTATTATTTTTTATTATGTTTAATTATGTGTATTTACAGTGTGTATACATTTTAAATCCACTTTATTAAGTCTAACTTCAATTATATGATATTTTTAAGGGGCGTTTCTTTTGAAATCATATTTTAAATTTCAGTTTTACAAAAATCAAAATCAATGTTTTTATAAAATTATTCATGATGTATGATTTTGGAATAGTTCATGAGAATTTTTTATGATTAAGGGTGGGACCTATAACTCCCTCCAATTCATTGGGTATATATAATTTGGAGGTTTTCCAAATGGTTATTGCAAGTGTAACTGTGATGTTTACACAATAAGGTAGTCGGGAGGGTTACATTATAAAGTAGTCGGGAGGGTTAAAAATTAAAATGTAGCCGAGTGGGTTACAATATTTTGTAATTAATTCCCCAAGATAAATTTATCGTTCTATTTACGTTCCTTATGTTTTGGGTAAATCTTGGAGATATTTCATGTTTCAGAAAGTAAATTTATATGGGTGACAAGTATGCCTTTTTGAAAATGATTTAATATGTTTACAAGTTTTCATGGACTAATGTTTTCTTCCCTTCTTATTATATCCATTTCTAAGTTTTTTATACTCAAAAAAGTTTTTAATTTATTTTCACAGGTTATAAGGATGTGTAAGACAAAGAAGGAATATAAGATAAATGTTACGAATATTTCTCAAAGAAAACTTATTTTAATTGAAATGTTTTATATTTTGGAAGAAATGGATACTGTTTTTGTGTTATCTGATATTTATAAATTTTGAATGTTATGTATGTATTATATACCAATTACCTAAAATTCAACACTTGAAAATATCCTCAATGTGAAAGGAAGTGAGTTCCTGACTGAAATTCAATATTATGTAAGGTAATAATGTCAGGTCCTTATAAAAAGTGGGTTCTTATAAATAAAGAGGTTGATCAAGGCATGATGAGTAGGAATAAGGCCATATTTGTGGATAAAGGGTATAACCAAGAGGAAGGAATAAGTTATGAAGAAAAGTTTATACCCATATCTTGATTATAATCAATTAGTAAGCTCATAGAATATACATCAAAAATTGATTTTAAATTATATCATATGAAGGTGAAATATGCATTTTTAAATAGTTTTCATATGGAGGATATTTAGTATCAGTGTCTATGTTCTTTTATTTTTTTCAAATAAATTTTTTGTAGGTATGGAAGATCCCAAAATTTTCTCGAAGAATTTATCTGCCAATATTTTTCTATTTCAAGTATATATTGATTATGTAATTCTTGGTTATTCAAATGAAAAATTATGTAATTATTTTTTTAAACTCATTCAAAAATAATGTTAAATGAGCATTATGTATGAGTTATATTTCTATATAGGATTTTAAATTTAACTACTAACTTTTTGGAATGTACTGAATCAAATAAAATACATACTAGACTAACTTAAGAGGTTTGGACTAAAAAAAATAAAGAAAATCCTATGAGTTTTAATGAAAATGTTGATATGTATAAAGGTGATAAATCACTTGACAAAAAAGTATATAGAGGAATAATTGGTATTTTACCAAATTTAACATATAATAGACCATAAATTATGCTTGTTGTTTAAAATAGATGAAAATAACTTTTGTTATTTAAGAGGAACAACTTAAATTTTTTTTCTCTGTCCAGAAACATCTCATTTTAATTCAACATCATAGTTGGATGCCGACTATGGTGGTTGTAGACTAGATAGGAAGAGTACCTCAAGAACCTATGACATTCTAGGTAAATATCATGTATTATAGTATAGTAAGAAAAAAACTCAATTACATTATATACTACTCATGAAGAATACATTATTTTAGGTAGTTTTTGTGCACACGTGTTGTGGATGAAACAAAACTTGTTGTATTTTGGATTCAATTTTAGTCAAGTATCAATCAAATGTGAAAAAACTAGTGTGATAAATTTTTATAAGAATCTAATAAATCATTCAATAATAATGAAAATAGATCTAAGGTATAATTTCTCAAGAGATCATGATAAAAAAGGAGACATCTCTCTTGAATTTATCTATACTGAGAACCAATTAGCTAATATTTTTACTATACCCCTTACATTTAAATTTTTTATTTCATTAAGAATTATTTAGATTTATTTAAATTTTAATGATTTTAAAATATTTAATTACTTTTAATTTATTATTATATTTAAATTTCTAAATTTATTGTCAATATTTTAATGCATTGTGAATGTTAAATGAATTTAATTAGGTTTTATATTTATTTTTCCTTGATTCAATTTAGGAAAAAAAATTCACTTTTGTTTTAAAGGAAGTGGATAATAATTTGTTTTATTTTATTTTATTATATTTTTTTTATTTTAGGTTAGATCAACCCCTAAACCCGAATTGTCTATTTCACCCTCTACTAAATTAAGTACATATACTAACATGAAATATATCCTCTCTTCCCTTCACATTCCTTGATACCCCTTTGTCTCTAAAGCCAAACTGTCACCTTCAATTATCTCGACCTTTTATTTGTCTCTCTATAATTGGGAAGTTGAAGTGAGGAGATGGAATTGGTTATGGATCTTCTAAGAAATCCATGGATGGTGGTGAACCACTGTGGTTACCTGTGGAAATGATTGTGGATATGGTTTGGTTAAAAGGAACAAAGTTATAGTTGAAGTGGATTTTCCTTTTACAGGGATGGGATTTTATCTTAGATGAGGAGAATTTGGGATTCTTGTTTGATGATGAAGTAAAATAATTCATAAGGAATGATGAGTTTCGGTTCGGATAGGTAAAGGATGTGCTATCAACAAGTTAAAATTATAAATCTCTATTAGTGTATTTTATGGAGACAGAATAGTCCATGCACTATCCTCATGAAGGTGATTATAATTTTAGTCCGAACCTCATTGGGAAAAGATCTATAAGACATATTGAAGTCTTAATGTTTCTGTTTGGTTACTCTAATTTTGAAATATGGTTATAAAAGACTTAAAATAAAAATGGAAACTGTTATTGAAGTATATTCAATCTGGCATTGCTTAGAGAGTAGGTGATATTAAATAGGTAATATTTCAAAATATGTATATTTTATATATCTTTATGAATAATTTCAAGTTTAATCTTTTATGGTATATGATGAGATTTATAGGCTAATGGTAAGTATAGTTACTACTCTCACTAAAGTATTATTCCCTTAACATTGAAGAAAAAATAAGTGGACTCAAAAGATGGAGAAGTTGTCAAGTGTCACAAGAGAAACAACCTTTCAATAGTTCTTATGAATACATTTGGTTAAAACTAGTATTCCACCTCTAATGCTTTGATTCATGTTGGACATGAATTAAATGTTCATGTGGTTATACAACCTTCTTCAATAACTCAAGGGGAGGTATCCACTACTTCACCTCCAAGGGATGCAACACCAATTGAGATGGTGCCTACTAGAGAATTTAAAGAGATAACTATTTTTACCAAAGTTGTGTTTATTGAGATATATTTTGGACCAATAGTAGAAGATTTCATGATTCAAGAATCTCTTCCTTATTGTGTTAAAGTTTTTCCCACTTTTGATAATGTTATTAGAGAATAAGAGGAAAGGCCTATTGAGAATATGCCTAGTGTGCACACTATAAGAAGTAGAATGGAAATTGAGGCTATGCATGTGATAGTTGATCCAATGACTGTATCACATTCCAATGATATATATTGAAGTGGAAATTTTATAATAGAGGAAATAACTATTCATTCATATACTCTGGTTCCCATTCCACATGCACCTCATGTTCAAGAGGATTCACCATACATAATAATTTTTTTTAAAGGACCAGATATTTAAAATCACATGTAGAAGGTATCTGCTACATTGATGAAGAAGTTTGATAATATAAAAGGATATTATTATGAACTAAAATGGTATGATATCTACCAAGGATGAGATCATATAGACGAAGGCGAGTTCAGTGACTTAGGATAATTTTTATAAGCTAGTTGAGGTGATGGATTCCCAAGTAAATTTTATAAAAAACATCAAACTAGTGAAATCAATATCATATGGTGTAAATCCTAATGAATTTAAGGATGTGAGAGATCATTTAAATGATCTTAGAGGAATATAATCTACCATGTATGATATAAATATGAATTGGGTGATTTTTTTATCTCAATGTAACATGATTCCTAATTTTTTATTAGTTTAATCAGATCTTTCAGTGGATTCACATGATGAGATTAATAGTTTAAAGAAAAACATAAAGAAGTGTTTTTACACTTCTAAAAGTTTATTTGCGATCCAGTTTCAATTATTTAAATGGTTTTAACCAAATTACACACCATATTCTAGAACTTCTACATTTAAAAACTCTAAGAATCATTTTGGTGAATTTTATTCTGATCTGAATTTAGTACCATATCAAATCCACTCACTCTAATGTGGCATGTTTACTCTTATGATTATGAAATATTCTAAGAATGATCTATTAGATGATTTTTAGGAGACCAGATAATCTATTTTTAGACTAGGAAATGGGACATATGTTTCGTGGAATGAATTTTTTTCTATCATTTGGAATCTATTACCTCTATTGATATTAAGGTAAATGAAACATTGGAGGTATCTAAGTTGATTAGATATGTTATTTTGTCATCTATTTATCTAATTAGTAGAAACCATTTTTTTTGAAAATATGATATATAAGATTTATTAAAAAGTAGCTGATATGTATATAAACTCTTTTGTAGAGGATTCTAGTTCCTCAGATTTAGAAGAATTCATTACTATACCAGCTATATATAGAGGCAAATAGATTACAATGTACCGACCTCTCATGATAGTTATTCCTACGATAGCTTCAATTACCTATCCAATTTCTCAAGAAACATTCAATAATTTTTTAGTTTTCTCAAGTGATTATAGGGGAGTTATCCAACATGGATTATGGGTTAATTTCATTTGAAGGTAAAATTATCAAGGTACAAGTTTTAGTAGAAAAAATCCAGGCTAGACCGTATTAAATACCTCTTGAAGACCCATTGAGTCCTCAACCTAAATCTATAGTCACTATTTATTCTTATATATTTTTAATTGGAATGATTAAAACTATTAAAGTTATTCTTAACAATGTGTTATCTTTATTTTATTAGATGAAAGGATAAGCCTATACTACAATATTTGATTTATAGAATTCATGCATCATCAAAAGAATAGATTTTGGTACTGAAGCTCCTTTTTCTCTAAGAGGTATAAGATACCATGGAAAAAAACCTCTAGATATATATAAGGGATCCATACAATGGATAAATATGGTATCTGGTCCATCCCATATCTATAAGGGAGATGAATTAAGGTTGGATGCTACAATTTTTTTAGAACCTCATGAGAAGGAATCTACATATTCAGAGCCTACCAAGAAAATGGATTTTTTGAGTATTGGATAATATGAAATTATCATTTATTTTATTAATATTGATAGAGTCTTAAGAATTCCTACCTTGAGACCTCAATACAGATTACGTTTTGAGACAATGTACATTTCTGTGGACCTTAGAAGAGTAGTTCTACCTCTAGTGGTTTACCCCCATACTTCATCTTCCTCCTCTCATTCCATCAAGAAATATCCACCAAAACCTCAATCTAAATTTGAACCCATGAATATGATATGGTCACCTGAATAACATACCATTTTTAATTTTGGGGTTTTTATATTTTTGTGCAAGTTTATATTATTAAGGAAATCCATATTTATTTATTTTTTTGGTTGTTAAGTGATTTTTTTCATTTAATGTTTATTTAACTTATTGATTATTTTATTTCCTAAAATATCTAAATTTAATTAATTCCTTAGAAAAATTTTGTTTCAAAATTATATTTTTACTATTCACAATTTAAGGTTCCATAGTAAAAGTGTTTTCCCCTCCTTACCCAACCTTTTAAATTTCAAAAAATGTTGTGAAGATAAATGTTATATATTATGTGGGAAAATAGAGGATAAACACAAAATTTTAATGGATATATATATTATATAGTTTTATTGAAAAATTATTGAATATTTTAAAATTTTATATTTAATGTTTAATGTGTTTTGTGATCACTAAGTTGGAGAGATTTTTAGAATACTAATTTGTTTCCAACATATCACATGTTATATATGCTTTTATGATCTAAAAACCCTTAATATATTTCTAATTATTTTTTATTAAATTTTTTCATTTGGTATTTACTTTATTTAAGACTATTCTTATAAAATTTTTTAATTCTAGAAGTTTTATACAATTCTCTTAAGTTTTGAAAATCAGCTATGTGAGGAATTTATCTACATGGATATTTGGCTATGTTAAGAAATCAACTATGTTAATCCGCTTCATGAAGCACTAACCTACGTAAATCATCTATTTTGAGAAAATGGATATGTTAAAATTTACTATATAGATAAATCAACTATATGGGAAAACAACTACATTGATTAAACTCCTATATGAATAGGCTACATGGATTAATAAGTTATATGATTTGAATCCATGGAATATTCATATACAAGGATCTAATCAGCTATGTGATTTAGTCAACTATTTTAAAATTAATCTATATGAGCAATATGGCTAAGTGATTTGCCTGTATAAAGAATTCAACTATATGAGGAATAACTACATGGATAAATCTGGCTTAGTGAATTCATATATATAGAATTTAGCTACATGGTGATCCAGAATCAGCTACATCATTCTAAAACATGCATTTTTATTTCTTTTGGAGTACTTTAGGTAGGAATTTGTTTTTCATCTGATTAATTAAATATTAGAGTATGTATTGATAGTAAAATATGTTTTTCTTAAAATGTTTTCAGGTACCAAGAAGATAAAATAGTATAGAGTAATTTATTTCTTAGTCCTATTTAAAAGAATTTTTTTTATAAAAACGACATATGTGATATTATTCCATGAAATGATTTTATGAGATATGATTTTGTGAAATATTTTTTTAGAATACATACAAAAGTATAAAATGAAGGGAAAGTATAAAAAATTTGAAAAAAAATCACACATTCAACTCTCTCTCTATCTCTTAAAGCTTTATATGCTACTTCTCTACACTAAGAAAATGAAGAAGAAGAATAATTAATTTCTTTAAAACTATTCTATAGAGATCAATATTTCTATATTTCAGAATAATCTCCATGAGCTATAATTTATTAATATCTTCTCTCATGGAGAAATATTCCCTTTTGTCTATTTTTTTCTGCAACATCGTGCTTCATTTATAATCATTCACTAGTCTCTTTTATCACTAGAAGTGAGAAATACTTATACTGAGTGTTAAAGGACAATGTTTTATAATTACTTGTAGAATCCCAAAAAATATATTGTTTTTTATCAAGTGATGAGTTCTTTCACATAGTAAAACAATCCATGGGAAAAGGACTGGTTCTAGTTAAATCACATAGCTCTAATAGTTGAGAATTGGTGGATTAGTCTAGTGTATTTCTATTATATAGACCATTATAAATATTCTTGTTTTTATTTTTTGTTACTAATTTTATTTCCAATTTTTACTTGTGAAAATAAAATATAATAAATTGTAATACAATAAAAGTGGATGGTTTTAAGTAAAGAAAATTTCAAGAACTCAATTCACCCCTGTTGAGTCTTAGTTTAGTTATTCTCCAACCAACAATTCCTAAATATTATTGGATGATATAGTTTTAACCTTATCATATTAGATTAAAAAATAGATAGTTCCTAATCCACTTGAACATGAGTAAGACAATTATAAAATTTTAAATTTTATAAAAAATTTAATTGTGATACTCCCTCACTTATAAAATAGAATCTCCTATCGTACCTTAAACTTTTGGTCTATATAGTTTAGACTAGCCTTTTATAATTATCTTTGCAATATCCCAAGTCATATCCTAAATGTGTTTGCCTCACCAAAAAACCAAAACACAAATTCTTAAGGTATAATCTAGAGGATGTTTCCCAAAGATGGGGTATAACTCTTGACTGAGTTTTTTCTTGTTTATTTATTATTATAATTCCTTAAAATCTTTTTTATGTTGTATATCATACTCTCTAATGTAGTTTGGAATGATAAAAACAATTTTTTTTCCTCTTGTTAACTTTAAAGTATTTCTGTGTTTACTTTTTAGTAAATTTTCATGGTGGTAACAGACCAAATAGAGGGATCAATAGGAATGCAGAGAACATTTTTAGAGCCTTACACTAATATGTGAAAACAACTACATAGTGGGATACCACTAGATAGATGGTGGCATTGGGATAGAAATCCTATAATATCTGGTCTATTCTTTATAGTTTATGGATTTAGAAAAAAACCATGGTTCTATCCAAGGGCCAATGACTAGCTGGTGACACCCACCTACTATCTGGTGGATCCTAGATAGAAACGAAAACTAGACAATGGAAGAGTTACTTACACATTTTAATTCAACCTATAACGTCTCCATTAGATTCCCAGTACCTCCAAAATAATCCTAGATACCGCATAGGCTATAAATAAACCAACAAGGTTTTTTATAATTTATGGTTACCTTGAATACTATTTATAGAATAAAATTTTGTCACTTTTTACCCATTTTTTTTATGTTTTACAATTGTATATGTTTATCTCACTCTTTTATTTTTTTATTATTATTGTGGGATAGGGAGTGTTCTTCCTAGGGCCTATTATAATAAGGTTTCTTCTTTTTCCCTTTTCTGGGTGCTCACTACCACTGAGTATGATGGGGATATGTGATCACTTTCTTTAAATTAATGGGATTTGGGTTTCTCATAATAACCACTAAAATGATATAGGTGATTTGAATTTATTGGTACAAAACACTAAAATACAAGGTTATTACTTCTTATAATGGGTTTCTTAAAACAACCTATAAAAATAAAGGATTCAGGTTTCATGCTACAACTATTAAGAATAAATGTTTAGACCAAAACTAATCAAGGATAATTGAGTAGAGGAGGCATAGGGATCCCTTAGGGGATTATTGTAAAAATAAATTATCAATATCATATGATTTCTCTTTTAAATTTATATTTCCATTATGATTAAATATTAAAAATTTAATTTACCAATTTAATTATTTTAATCCCATCTATTTTGGTTTCAATTTATAAAAAGTTTTAAAAAGGTAATTCAACCTCATTTTCTTCTATATTTACTCAAAAAAACACTTTAACCATGATGAAATAATAAAGTTAGTATCCTATATATATTAATTTTTTTTGTTTATGTTACAACTCTTTTTCATCTCATTTCTATCGAATGGGAAATGAAAACATCACTCATTGATACATGTGGACTACCACCTCCTTAAAGTGATTTGTTTTTTTTTCATCATCGAACCATATGGATTGTTAAAATGATGAAAAAAACTAATATATATTATATTTTTAACCCAATTATAATTATTTAAATATAATATTTTACTTACTTTCTTACCCTAGTATCCATTATAAAAAATATTGAAACTCATGCGTTTGTAAGGACTACCACCTCTACAATGTGGTGTGGTTAGTTTTTCATTTCTACCTTATATGGTTGGTAATAAGGGTAGGAAAAATTCATAAACATTATATGTATAACATATTTATGATTTTAGAAAATTAAAATATTATAAAATTTATTTAATTTCTTCCCTTAAAAATGAAAACTTCATTAATGCATACATACAGACTACCATCTCTATTAAGTGATGTGGTTCATTTTTCATGACCGCATTAAATGATTGGTTATAAAATTGTATCTAATATATAAATATTATAATTATAACATGTTTAAGATTCTATAATTAAGGTAACTATAGCCCATTTTACCATGGTCAATTCACCATTTTTATTTTGAGGTTAAAAATGAAACACCCTCAAAGCGTTCATTGTAAAATCAACCATTTCAGTGACTAAATAAAATGTAGTAAAAATTTAAATAAATAAAATAATATTAATGGAATGAACATGAAAATTTTTCCTAATAAATTATAAAATTTATATAATATTATTACATAAGAATGTATACATAAAAAAATGAGGCAGTACTTGAGGTAATGGATTTTCCCTTAAAAAGTCACTTATGTTTTAAAATAATTATCTTCCATATCAATGTTATTTTGGATTATTCAAGAATGTTACTATTTATGATTCATGATTTTATAAAGGTTATTTTGAAATAGATATTAATTAATTTAATTTTTTTTAAATGAATCTTTCCCTGTTTTTCATATGGGTTATTTTTCCTTTTTACAAAAGTGAAAAAGTATGTTTTAAAAATATAATGAATGGATGCCTTTACAACTATATTTGTAATTATTAATTTTCTAGACAAATATAAACTTTTACATGGGTTTTAAAGAATAAATATTTCTTATATTCTTGGATTTTTTCCAATTTTAAGTGTTTTCAAAGAAAAATGATATTTATTGTTATGATTATGTAAAAATGGAACATGTTTTCCTTATGAGATCAAATGGGTTTTCATTGTTTTTAGGATGAAAAATTGAATTCTTAGAATTTATTTTCTCAATATAGGGAACTTAATAATTATAGATGATGATGGGTGATCTGGATATAGCTTACTATGATGGGTGATATTGTTATAGATCTTCAATGAATTTGGGTAATTATTTAGTCTTTGAAAGTGAAAAATTAGGGTGATAACTAGGTAGGTTACTTCTATGTCAATAACTAGGAATTAATTATTTGGGAATGGGTTAAAAAATATTGTACAAAAGTTATGAGTATGACGTTCCAATACCCAATCTCCACTGACTTAATATTTTTGTAGAAATATTCTTATCTCATAAAGAGAGAAAAGTTTATAAACTGTTAATGGTGAATGGAGTGTTTCCATGAGGTATAATATCCTTCATATTTCCATTATTTTTTCTATGATTATAAGGGATTTAAAATGTTTTCATTGAGAATAAATTGAGTTTATAATGTGGAAATGTTGTATTTATATGCTCAAACAATTATTACTGAAAAGGTAAATGTTTTCATGGGTTTTCATATTTGTTTACTAGAAAAATATATTCCTTTATTTTTATATCACTTATTGAGATTGTTTTCTCATGCCATATTTTGAAATGTTTTTCACAGGGCCTAAAAATTAGTAGGAAATATTATGAAATTTCGATTTGAATAATATAAATTTTCCTTGAATGAAGAAAGTGTGTCATGAATTTAACAATAGTGTAAACTTAAGAATATTGTTTTTATTAAAAAAATTGAAAAAGTGTGTCAGTCTTTCCAAAGTATTGTATTGGGTTTTACAACTTATATAAAACTCTAAACCTAAAAGCTAATGGGAATTTAAGAAAGTGAAAACCTTTTCACAAATCTTGTAATTATGGGTTTATTATGTTACAGGGTGTCAAAAAAAGGGTGTCCATGATTGATGATACCTAAGGGTTCACCATTGAATGACTTGTAACATATTGACCCTAGTGAGATGGTGAGTTCTGGGATAGTTAGTGATTATTATCAGTGTCACTTTAGAACATGAATTGATGATGAACCTATTTTGGATATGAAGGTGAGATGTTAGGAATAATATATGTCTACCTTATTTACATGGGATGAGTTTAGGTAGATGCATGATCTTATCGAGATGCATTATATGAGATGATTGGGTCGAGACTCACTATCCACAAAAGTATTTTATGATATGGTTTGGCTGCCTTGTAAACACTCCTTGGATCTATTTGGGAGGATTCATAGTCCAATAATAAGAATATGGTATGGTTTGGGATTTCATTGAAATGATTCAAGGATTCGAGTGATGTGATTTTTGGTAGGGGAACCAAAACTTTGAACTCAGATGAGGAGATTTCTGGTATGGGAACCACAACCCTAAACTCGAACGAGGTTATGTATGATATAGGAGAGTGAAACCCCTATTCTTGAAAAAAGTGGTTCTAGAATGGTATGAATTATATATAAGTGTTTATTTTTTAGCAGGTAAATCCCTTGAGTTTTTGTATGTAGTTTTTCTAGAAAGGTATTCCCCTAGCTCTAGGTGATGGATTCTGGACAGGGAAGTCCCATGTGTTTCTAAAGGATGTTTTATTGGTAGGGAAAAGTATACCCCTGTATTTAGGTTATGATTTTTAGGATGTTAATTACTTGGGTATAGTTAATGGGATTCATGGTAGGGAAAATCCATACCCCTGGTTCTAGGTGATTGATTCCCAGTAGGGAAATTCCTTAAGTTACTGATGAGTTTCATTTGTAGGGTTTTCATTGAATCCATGTCACACATTACCTATGAGCATGTTTTAGATTTACTAGGTCTTTATCCTAGGAATAATCAATTATGATATTTCTAAGAATAGTTTTTTGACTTGATCAGAGACCCTTCAACACTTCCCAATGAATATTTGGGTCGAACTAGGGTTCCATGGAAGAATCCAAGGATTGAGGTTATTTATTTACTCTTTGATGTTGTATTATTTATTTTTATCATATCACATGTGCAAACTAATTTTAATATTTATATAGAGGACCACATAGGTTTTTCTTTATTGTGTTTTACTAAAACCCCACTTAGGTAGCCGAAACACTTGGGTACCTGAGAATCCTTAAATGGTCATAGGTTCAAGTTGGGTAGAGGTTTAGAGTTTCCTGATTGAGTGGGATGGATCAGATGCGATTTGTGTCAAAAAAATGTGAGTCTCGAGGAGAGTGGTTGTTCCTCATGTTTCTTATTTTAAATTTTATTTTGTATATGTGATAAAAATGGTGGGATATTAGTATTAATGTATGACCATGAGTTTTTATAACTAATTTCTTATTTCATTTCAATCATTATTAGTGGATATGTTTATTCTCTTGTATACTCTAATAATTTTTTTTATTGTGGATGATGTTTGGTTTATTTTTTATATTATTTCATACTATGATATGGGCGCTAAATTATCCCCATGATAATACTATAGATCCCCACTATTATTCATCTGCCTTTAGAGCACATGGATGTGCACTTGAGGTCCTAGAGGTGACTCCTACTATTCAGCCACCGCTTTGTGATTGTAGCATGTGGGAGGACATTAAAAGGTAATATTATAGATTTTATGTGATTGGTATCATAGATTATATCAAGTTTTTTTGTCTAAAATTTTGGGGAGACAATAGATTGGTTAAATAATAATGTGTCAGATCCAATGATGGATGTCATACTGGTGCATTGAGGACACCTTTTTTGGAAGGAAATCTATGCTACTAGGTCCATGAGATGGATATTATTGGATTTTTATTTTATAATAGTATGATTTCACAAAGCATGACACATATAGGATTTGAGATTTATGATGTATTATGGTATTGTATCTTAGCCCGTTAATAAGTGTCTAGTGTTCATGTATCATATTTTTCAAGTAGGATTCTAATGTATGAATATTTTTCATAGATCCTTGATCAATATTTATATTTATCTAAGAATGAAATATAGTGAAACCCCATGGTGGATATTAAGGAAACCTCTCACACACACCCTTTATCTACTGTAAAAATTTAAATTAAACTAAAATACAATTCAAAAGATAAATACTAATGAAGTGGTGTTGGATTAAGAATTCATATGATATATATATGAATGAAAAATCCAAAAAAACGTAAAGAATAAAATCAAATCAATTAAATATTTTTTTTTTCTCTCAGGAGTTCATAGTAATGAAAACATTTTTTTAAATTATAATTTCAAAATTCCATTCAATGTTGACAATCACACAATTCCCTCATTGTTTGAAATACTATTACCCCACACGGAGACCTCTACATGTAGGGATATTTTCTTCCTATATCCATATAGGATAAATATTTTTTGGAAAACACTATATAAGTCAAACTCTAATATATGGTTGACTTAGATAGCGAAGAAAATGATGATTTATAACAAGGGGGTAGAACTCAAAAATTAATAAAATGGGGTGAACCTTGACTTTAATTATTTTAAAAACAATTTAAATTTTAATAATAGAGTAAATAAATAAAATTAAACCATAATAACCTCAAAACATCACCTCCTCAAACAACACCAAGGGTTAATACTCTATTTTCGTGGAGATTATAAGGTGTATCACAGGAGAAACAAAAAAAGAAAAAAAACAACTGATATGAGAGAAAAAAACTACAAAAATATATGTTGTATATATAGTAAACTATTACAACATCATTCCACAAAACACATATTTTAAAATACCCGACTCATTGAAATGGAGGGAAGATGCATTTTTATTAGAAAAAGGGTGGCTAGATATTCCTTTAATTCCAACCTCTAAAAGATTGTGAATGGTTAGGTAGTAAATGGATTAATTTTGGAAAGTGTTCCTATTTATATTTTTTGTATATATATTACTGGTTCACCCAAAAATTAATATATTTATTATCCATGTGTAGAAAATGGTATGAACAGATCATAAATTAAATTATTTGTATCATGAGGACTCCTTATATTTCACTCATGTAGTTTCCAATTCATTTATGTACTTGATATAGAAAAATTCACATGAAACCATAACTTAAGAGTCTTTTTTCTAGAACTATTACCTATCTCAATTTGATATTTTGGCTCATTTGGATCATAAAATTGTGAGATATGACTCCATCGTTAAAATCATTATAATCATGGATTAGATTAAAAGGACTTACTTGCATTCTGCTTTTGAGACTCATAATTTTGGATTCATCTCAATTTATAGTTGAGTAAAATATATCCCAACAATTTATTAATACAAAAAAATTATTTTCACATTTTTATTACCATAGTAAAATTTCATCCCATAATAAAAAACGAAATAAAAACACTTAAATTCCAAAATTAGGAAATTTTCATAATTAAGATTAAATTTTCACTAAAACCTATATGTTACAATTAAACATAAAATAAAAATTTATTAGGATTAAAAAATTTAATTATAGAATAAAACATATAAAAACAAGTTTCATTATTCACCCACACTTAAGCATTGAACTCCTAGGAAATCATCAAATTGTTGAATTAAAATACAATGTAAAATACAAATTGATAAAATTTCCATGCTATTTTCCAAAATGTAATTTCATTAAGTATTATATATTAAAAAAAGGCCTTACAATTTTCATTTATCACATTTAAATTCATTAAACACAAAAAATATATCCATTACAAATCACAACTTACCTCAAATTAAATTTTATGTCCCTCCACAATCAAGAGAAATATTATCTAGAGTTATACTCATACTTGGAAATTCCATGTATCAACACTCTCTTATGATAATTCTCATCTCTCCATACCGTGATACATAATTTTTTTTCAATACTAAGGATTTTCTCTTAGTTATTACAGTTTGTAAGGGTTGCAGTGTAAAACAATTTATAAATTTAAGGCTGAAAAGAGGAGGTTAAAATCCTAAATATAATGCCTGAATATTCAAATGAAATAAAAGGAAATATAACCCTATCACTTTTGATAACATATGAGAACCATATCACCACACATATTTTGATATGGACTATGCATAAATAAGATAATATAATAGATGATTTCATTATAACTCTCCCTTTTTTAATTGTTTTATTTTTATTTATTTATTTTATTTATTTTAAGGGTTGATGAGATAAAAATTGAATAAAAATTAATGTAAATTTATACCCCTAAATTTTGGGTGGTACATTAGTTACAAAAGTAATCTTAATAAAAAATTCAATCTCATATCCATTTTATTGTTTTATTATTTTTAATTTTATTTCATTTTTTGAGAACAATATGATAACAATAAGGAATAATGAATAAATTACTCATGCATAATTCATGAAATGAATAGTACTAATAATTCACACCTCACACACCAAATAATGAACTATATTTTTGATAATGCACTTGAAAAAAGCTTCCCCTACATTAAAACATGAAATATCTATGAAAAAATAATAATACCCACAACTGCAATAGAAAAACTAGTTTGTAATGTAGATTAAACTTTTAATGAAATTCATGGATTTTAAGGGATAAAAAAGGATATATGTATAAATAGTTCTCATGTTAACATATTTATATCCAAAAAATTAATAAATCAATTTATGAACATTTTATGAACTCCAATGATATGAAGTCGAAAAATTTTATGTTCTGGTTAGCACAAATAAAATTAATTTTTCTCTAAAGAAAGTGTGGGTATGATAAAGCATATGTAAAAAAGGTTAAACATACATCTCAAGATGTGAAAAATATATTAAGTTAGTGTTTAATGGGAATAAATTTCAAAAAATTTCTAAACATATAAAAAATATTAAAAAAAAATTACAAGAAAAGGATTCACATCAACAATTATTTGAAATACATTTCTTCATAATTAAAGAAAAATCTCTTAAAATCTATTTTGGTATGATATTTGATAATTAATATTCATTGAAAATCATATTTTTCAAAAAAGTAAAATGAAAAAACATGAAAACATCTATGTAGGTTAACTCTCCACCAATACTTAAATTTAACTACCCATAAATTAATCTAAAAAAACATGTCAAGTGTAGAAAAAAATAAAAGGAAAGAAAAAATATTAGATTTCTTTCATTGGTATCTATAAGTTAAGGTCATAGCTGCAATAACATTAAGACTATAAGAAAGAAAAGAAACAAAACCATAAGAACATTTTAGAAATAAAGAATAAATAAAAAGTAAGACAAAGGGAAAATATAATAAAACTTGGTTTGGATCCCCATATGGGTACTAGGTTTTTACAACCCCTAATTAGTATGTTTCAACACCTTATCCCTAATCCAAATTTGTATGGGTTTTTCATTGAATGAACCACTATATGTTATTTATTTAAACATCCATAAGTGGATTACAGGAATGATAACCGCTATAGAAAAAAAATGCACCATCAACCAAGAATGAATAAAGAAAGAACTTTAGGTGTAGAAGGAGAGGAAAAAGAAGATATGGGTGGTCCCTATTCACGTTTTTCTTTTCCTACTCCATTAGGTATTCGACTTGGTGTTGATTAGGTAGTCAGATCATCATATGCTCCTCAAGCTCTTATTTTTCATCAAATTCTATCACCATTTTCTAATTAATGGTGTATTCTTCTTCATCACTCACTGGGTCCATCATCGTTTTAGCTAAATATATAATATCAAAATTACAAAGATAATTTTTCCATTCAATATAAATGAAATTTTTATAAAAAAATGCTTAAAAAGTGTATCTCGCACATAAATTTTGTTATCAAGATCTTTATCTTCAAGAAACTCCATAGGGATTTTTTTTCTTGAGTGGGGAATTGATAATAATCAAGTATTTTTTCAACCTATTTAATCTATTTTTGTAGTTTACTATGAACAATAATTTTATTTTGTCCAACTTTTTTATTAGTGATCCATCCGCAGGGATTCGACTTCCTTAAATGTGGTGGCTAGTGATATAATTTGGTTTCTATTTTTTTCAAGAATTCTAAAATTTTCTTCTTGAATTTTGATATTTTATTTCATTTTAATCCAACTATTCTTCCCTAATATACTCATTAACAACAAACCCAGAATAATAAAATTCACTATGAATGTTGATATTGACCAATGAAAAAAAAGATATACCATGAAGTTATTTTATTTAGTTTTTTAAATTTATGAACTCTTTGTATGTTTTTATGAAAATAATGCATGCAAGATATTTTCCCCCCTTTAATAGATTCAAATTTATGTGTACAGATTTTTCATGGATCCCTCATCAAAATTGTTATTTTGAGAGGAGTGAAATATACCAAAACACTTGGTTGATGTTAATGTGGCCCCTCAAAACCACTCTTTCTCTACTATCACTATTCATATAAAACATAAATATATTATAAAATATAAATATTAATAAATTTAGGGTGGGATTTATAATGAATATAATATAAATATATTTATATATATGAATGAAAAATTCAAATAAAACATAATGAACACATTAAAGTCAATGGATTATTTTTTGTTATCTCAGGAGTTCATGGTAATGAAATCACTATTTATAAAATATATTTTAAAAATTCCATCCAATTTTTAATTTCACTTAGTACCCTCCATGTTGTAATTTTTATTACCCCTCAAAAAGATCTCATCAAGTGGGGTAATACTCTTCTTAAATCAATCTAGGAGAAATTTTCACTGACCAATGCTATATATGCCAAACTATACCATAAGATCTAATTAAATAGTAAATAGAAGGATTAATAAAAATAAGGGATCCAAAATCAACACTATAGAAAATGGGGTGAATTATTAACATAATAAAATTTAACCATACTTTAAATTATGATAATAGAATAAAAAAATAACATCGAGGAATAATAAACTTAAAACATCACCACTCCCCTCAAACAATGAGGGTTTTTGCATCATTTTCATAGAGATTAAAAGTATTTTGGTTGGAGAAACAAAAACAAAAAAAATACTCAAATAAATATAATTGGAATAAAAACAAAATTAAATATAATAAAAACATTGTATAAAATTACATTATTATTCTACCCACCATAACTTCTAAACTTTCCATCTCTTTGAAATAGATAGGAGATACATTTTTATAGGAAAAAGGATGGATATATTTCAGTCCAATTTCAAACATTAAAATTTATTCTTATGGTTGGGGTCATAAATAAATAAATTAGAGAATGTGTTATTAATAAAAATTGTTCATCTATATTTTTCATATTCACCCTAACAATTTTATTTTTATTATCCAAATGTAGAAAATATTATTATTGGATTGTTAAAGGAATTATTTATTGTATGGAGACTCTTAATATTCCACTCCTCTAGTTTCTAAGGAAATTATAGCCTTAATATCTATAGGTTATCATGCATCAAAAATTTAAGAATTTGGTATTTAGTCTCTTCTCTATATCTAGGTGAATGTGCAACTTATTTGGACCTAAAAATTGTGAGATATGATCCAAATGTGAACATTATTATAATCTAGAAACAAATTCCAAGGACTATAATTATTAATCCATTTGGACTTCATAATGATGAAATTAGCTAAAGTTATAATTTAATGAAATGTATCCTAGTAATTCTATAATCCTAAAAAGGAATTTCAAATTTTGTATTAGTGTATAAAATATTTTAGCTAAAATAAAAAAGTAAATTAAAAAATTAAAATCACAAAATTATTCCATTTTCATAGTTAATATAATTTATTATAATAACCTAAAAATGTAAAAAATTACACTTAAAGTGTGGATTTGGTGGTATTAATAACTTTGAAGTATAGAATAAAATGATTGAAAATATTAGTTTCATCAGATTCCCATGGAATTCACATACCCGTGTCTAATTTATATAATGAATGATAGGGTTTAAATATTTAATGTTTTAGTAATATCTTATATGATATTTTACTGTATTAATTGGTGGTGTAATCTAACTTTTCTGGGTGAAAATATATTTTCCTCTACTAGAGGTTATGTAGATCTTATGATCAGATGCTTCTAGATGGTGAAAATATAATCCCTCAGTGTAAGGGATGTATGGGGACCCCAGTAGGTTTATATATACATATTATTCCTTAGTGATGAAACCCTATTGGATTATTATTATACTAATTCTAAAAATAAAATGGGTTTGGTTATTTAAAGAATCAATAAGAGCCTATATCAGTTTTACCATATAGCTTCTTAGTAGAATTCTACTAAACCGAATCATCTGACTATGAAATAATCAACACTGATCATGTTGAGGTGATTCCATTATATATATATATGTGAACTAGTATGGGAATGTGATACTTTATGGTGTATCTATCATATACATAGGTCTAACGAGGACCATCATAATATATTTTATTCATTAGAGTGTGGTCCAATATATATATGCCTGATGAGAATCGACGTCCATGAGTAGGATAATGGTTTGGAATGTGATGCTTCATAATTATGTATATTATATCTTATAGTTCATTTTTCATCTTTTAGTTTCCATGTGATGATTGATAAAGGAATAAAGAGGTGTTTCTTGTGAGATTTAGCCTATGGGGTTGGCGGGAATGCCTAGTTCTTGATATTTGGCTCCAAATATTGGTGTGCTGGGTATTACAGTGGAGATGAGATTTAACGATTGAGGGTATCCTTATAGAGGGGTTATCCCAAGATTATGAGTTCCCTTAGATAAAATATTCATGGGAAGATTCTTCTGAATGTGACCGATGAACATGAGGTGCAACTATGTATACATTATTGGTTAGAAGATTCCCTGGGATGTGTGAAAAAATTAACTATATGTTATTTTGGTATCAAAGTTAAATTTTTAGGGAAGGATCAATACTATACCCAACCCTATGTATTTTTATCATGTTTCCGATTATAATAAATATAGTTTTTGGATTTTCACTTATGGTTTGGGAATGATGATTAGATGATCAGTGATAATTTTATAGATTATAAAATTGGCGAAAAAACTAATTTTGTAATGGAGCACTGAGGGTTATTATTAATTGGAGAGATTAACATGTAGTAGGTCAATATCAATTTAGTAATCATGTGGGTCTAGTATTGATAATATTTTAATTATGGTATTGTGATTTAGTTTATGTCACTAGGTGGTATAAGAGAATACACTTATCACATTTTTATAAAATTTTTATACAGTACACTAGTTTTGTGTGGTAATGTTGAATTATAAATCAGTGGAAGATCGTGTTGAGGATAAGGGATAAGGGTTTTAATGAAATTTATTGAAATTTTTTTACCACTAGGTTTGATGAAAAAAATTAAATGTCTCCGCATAGTAGATGGGACATCAGAAATGGATCTAGTCTCGTGGTATAGTTGATCTGAGGTAGCACATTGATATGTATAATTAGAAAAGAACATAGTTAGGATTGATGGATGATAATCATGGGTTAAGAGGCGCGACATGAATGTGGTGATAAAACATACTATAGTTGTTCTATAGGAGAAGTATAAATAAATACATGTTGTAGGGAGCTCACTATAGGCTGATGCAGGGTATGACCATTCCAATAGATAAATTTATATGGGAACTAAGGATATCATTCCCTTGATACATGAATTGGTATCATTTAACATTTTATAATATTATCCAGATATTTTTCATATGGATATATTTAGTTATTACATAGAGTGATGGACAGATCTTGGTCTCTGGAGATATGAACCCACGTTATTAGGGTAATGGGTGTGATAAGACTCATCCTTGCATAGTAAATACTGATTTTTCTAATTAGTGAGATAGTGAATATTATTATATTTTTTTCCATATAGAATACCTTCTTTTGGAATTATATATAGTATTGGATAGAATTCAAGTATTCTAATCATGCTCAATGTAGTTTTTTGGTGCTCCAAAGTTGTTCTAGATTAGTGGTGTACTGGTTCTTGTGGTGAGAGTATGATGATGATTTTTTTGGTTTGGGATCTAACCGTTGAATTACACTAGAAGTTGGGTATAAAATTTAGTGTGAGTGTTAAAAAATATTATAGTGAATATCATGAGTCGTTCATCATGTTTAGGAAATGTGGTAGTGTGTCGTTTGGTATGGTTGAGAATTATGTGGAAAAGTTGGGTAGGGGAGGACCAACTGGGGTTTTTAATTGATATTAGATACGATGGATTGAAAAAAATAAGGTACATCATATTTGATATGCAAGATGTGTTTTGGGAATCTAATATTGCCTTTTGAGGAAATTAATCATCAATGGCCCTTCTGTTTGGACATAGGGGGATTGTTTGATTCCATTTAGAATTTGAGATGAGAATCATGTTTGATGAATTGATTGATTAAATCATGGTGTCTCAAGTTAGATGGGAATGGGTGAGAATCAGCTCAATGATTTAGTCGTGGATACTAGTGATGGATTGGAGTGTAATGAAGAGTTTTCCTCATGTTTAGAGTGGTTCAATGGAAGATCTTTTTTCAATTCATGGTAGAACACAATGAATTGGGAATTAACTATTGACTTGAGTGGGTTGATAATTTTGTTTGAAGGATTTATGAGACTTATCAAGGATGAAATTACTATGGTTGGGAGGATGTAAAATCCCATTACATTATGAGTTATTAAATTATAGGGAATTTTATGTGCTAGTATTATGGATGGTTTTTTTGAACCAGAAGTTGGATTGATAAACAAAAAGTTAGCGTGTCCTAAGAACATGTTATTGGATATGGTTTGAGGTTGGTGAGGTTAATCGAGTACTATGTTGAGTATCGAGATCTTCAAATTGAGTTTTTGTGGTTTTTATTGATTCGAACTAGGCTATGTGGATTAAAAGAAACAATACAACACTCTAAGTGAGAGGAGGTTTCTAGTTAGAATTTTATATAACATGATTTACGTTCATGGTTAGTGTATGGTTTAGGGTAAACCATTCTAATTTAAGAGTAATATATGTAGTGTGGATTAGAGCAGGTTTTTAGATCATTATTATAGAAAAACCATATAAAAAATAAAATTTAGTTGTAGTGGTGATATACATAGTTGATTCACATTTTGGTAAAATATGGAACCAACACTTGTGAGATAATTGACATTGGATAGTGAAGGAGAAGAGGTTGGTGCATGATTTGACCAACCATGTGAAAAAACCATGTGGCTTATTAAAATATGGGAATCAACTATTTTTCAACACTGATATTTAAAGGGTTATCCCCCTTTTCTTCCTCTCCCTCACACACACACCCCAGCCAACCGAACCATCCATCTTAAATCTTTGGACCTCCTTTAATTTATGGGGTAATTGGTGCATTTTTACACTGATTTTCAGTTAGTCCATCCCTCTTTTGTCCTCCATTCATGGTTTTCCATGTTTTTTTCTTCAATTTCTCTCTCTGTTTTAGAGGATTTGTTCAGATTCCACTAAAACATTGGTGAAATCAACCTATAATAATGAATATTTTTCTTTACATTGGAAGAGAATGTTTTGAGATTGTATCTTCTTATCATTTCTTGTTATTTCAACAAATTTGTGTCTCCATAAATTTTTCAAAATATTTTGTATTAATGTTTAATATAATTTTCTAAATAATTGGTTATAATTTTTATTTATTTTTCATGTGTTAGTTTTGGGAGTATTTTGTAGACCTCCTATGTACTTTAGGTTGGGGTTTCAGAACAATGGGATAAACACGTGAAATTTTAGGAATTATGCCTAATTTAATTAATTTTTAATTAAATAATTTTTTGTTAAAATGAATTGAATAATTTATTATAAATTCTTTAAAATTAATTATTGGATATTATTTCTCAAGATAGGGCATCATGATGAAGGGAGATGGTTGGGTGGACTTGGTTTATCCTCAAAAGTGATGCGATACGGTGAATTAAAAAGAAAGTGGGTTCTTGATTGAGGTATGTGGTTATTCATACATTCCCCTATTTTATTTATATTCATTATATATATATATTGTTAGGTGATATGATAATCTTATCCATGAGTTTGACTTACCCCCATAAAAATTACCGAATTGTTCATTTTATATGAGATTCCTAGGTAAATTGAATAAAGTATCAACTGTCATGAGGGATACTTGGGAAAAGACATGACAATTTAGTAATTGATGACTAATTCCTTGACTATAATTTTATTCATTTATATTAATGGAACCACATGTACAAGTAATTACAAAATTTAATATACATAGAGGCCCTTCGTATAGTTTTTCTGGTGCCTTCTAATAGAAGAGAGTGTTAGATTGATAATGAATGGCCTGAGTATGACATGATAGAACTATGAGTTGTCTAAGGGTCATTGGGATAGTATTATGAGGAATGTGTGAGTGATTTCTTTCCCCTTGAGATATGTTAATGGGGTATAGGTTTCTTGGGTAAGATTATGATAGATTGGGTGTGAGAACTAACCTATATTGACTTGGGAAGGGGATTGAATTGGGTCAATATCCCATGAATGACAATTCCTATGAGAAAAATGAGGTTGATATATAATTATGAGGAATTAAAGAGACACTATTCCATCCAAGTAATGGGTGATTAATTGAGAGATGAGAATGTGTCAGAGTAACCCATAACGGGTGTTTGTGTTTGATGATACCTAAGTATACCCTAGTGGGTGAAAAATTACATATTGACCTCATTAAGATGGTGTGTTTTGGTAATGGTTAATTTTTATTAATGGCATCACTTTAGAAATTTAATTATTGATGAAATTATTATGGTTGTGATGGTTATAAGTCAGGAATTTTAGATGCTGAACTTGGTTATATGGGAGGGTTCATGAGATGGCTGGGCCCATCGAGATCTATTAAATTAGATGATTGGGGGGGGGGAGGTCACAACCATAAATATGTTTTGAGATACATTTTAGGATACTATGGATATGATTACTACATCTATATAGTTGGAAACACTCTCCACTAACAAGTAGATGTTATAGTTTTTGATTACTTGGAAATGCTCCTTGGATCTGTGTGATATGATGTTCGATAGGGAGAGCCCTACCTCTGGACCTGGATGAGGTGATATCTGACAGGGGGACCACAACCCTAAAATTAAATGGCGTCGTGTCTATCTTTTGAGAGTGACACACCTATACTCAAATGAGGTTTCTTCTGGTAGGGTACACCCTGAATTTAAGTGATGATTTCCCATTAGGGAAATCCCTATAGTTTTTATATGTTAATTTTCTTATAGTGTATCCCTTAGCTCCATGTGATGAATTACAAGTAGTGTAGTACCTTGATTTTCATGAGAAAGTTTTCCAACTAGGGGATAGCTAAACCTCTAGCTCTAGGTTATGGTTTGATATTAGGTTACACATCGACTTCAAATTATGGTATTCTTAGAAAGGAAGAGGCATAACCCTGGTTCCTTATTATCGATTCTTAATAGGGAAATCACCTAAATTCTGAATGAGTTTACCCGGAAGGGTACACCCTAGTTGTAGGTGATAGGTGGACTATATGGATTATTTGGATCTCATATAATTCAAAAATAGTAATCAAATATGGTGATATTTTTTGTAATGATTATGTGACTTTCTCTAAGATACAATGTCACTTTCCAAAGCATGTTTGGGTTGATCTTGAGTTCATTAGAGGAACCTTAGGATTGAAGGTGGTTATTTATTTACACTTCCATACTATATAATTTATTATGATCATATCAACTATGTGCAATACTTTTAATGGTTATGTATGGGACAATGTTGGTGGTTCTCTACTAAGTTGTACTCACCCTGTATGGGCTGCCATTTCACTTGGGTACCAAAGAATCCTTCACTGATCACTGGTTAAGAATGTTAAGAAACATGATGTAGCTTTATCAAGACATATTTCTTGGATGGTATTTTTTGTTATGATGATGTGAGGCTCAAGGATAGTGATCCGGCCTCCTATTTGTTATTATTTCCATTATTTTTATATGTGATTTGCTCAGTGGGTGATTATTCTTGATGTATGATTGTGAGTCTATAAGACCAATTGCTAAATGAATTTAATTTATTATGGATCAATATATTTATTTCTTCCCTAGAATATAGTTATTAATTATTTTGGATGATGTTTGGATGATTTTTTCTATTATTATGCACTTTGATATAAGGCTATAGTATCCTCATATTACTATTACTCAAGAACCCCTTTACTAGTTAGAAAACTCTAGTGTATAGGGAGGAGAACCTAATGCCCTAGTGGAGACTACTCTATTTTATGAATTTATCAGTGTCTATGGACCATGGGAGGAAGTTTCAATAGATATCTAAAATATTTATTTCATGTATATTGATAAATCTTCACAAAATCTTTCTTGATTGGAACAAAAAATTATGTCATCAATATATAATATCACAAAAAGTGATGCGGTGTTGATTTTCATCAAATATATATTTCTACATGCCTATCCTTTTAAATATTTTAGAGATTTAGACTCTCCAAAAGATTAACATACTAGGTTCATTGATCTTGCATAAAATCAATGAATATCAGTTGCATATTATCATAAGTTTATTTCTCTCGACCTCACCATTCTCATCTAGTTTGTTTTTAAATACCCATTTTCTCAAATAAAATTATTTTCAATGGGTCTAGGAACAAGTTTAAAAGTTTAATTATTTTAAATATCATCTTGATATTCATTTATAACCTGAACCCACTCCTTATGTTCAAAATATTATTCAATAGATTTTATTTAAAATTGTTACAATATGATAATGTGACAAGTTAATGTGATTTTTCTTCTAGTTTTTACACATTTACTTTGATAACTAATTATATTATCAACATCAACATGTTTTATCTACCATTAATTCTCTCCTTTAGACTTTTTCTCTTTATCTTCATCAATGGCAGTAGAAAAATCTTCATCTTATATAAGAGTTTGTTCTTTTTTCATTTTCCTCAATGGGTCAAGAGCTTACAACATTATCCTCATCATTTAAAATTATATTATTTTTTATTCCTTCTTAATTTCCAATAACTACTACATAATAATTTTCTAAAATTCATTAAAATCTCTCGTTATAACACATGTGAGAGATTCTGTTTGGTGTAAAAATTAAAAAAATCCATCTTCTACATTTTCATCAAATGTTCATCCAATTCAGTCCTTTTTCATAATCTAAAATGGAATTCCAAACACTCTTAAAAGTATAAAATTTATCTTCTTTTGGATTCACATATTATATGGAATCATATCTGAGTTTGGTCATATGAGAAATTTATTCAATATTATTTCATCTATTTTTATGTCCTATAATAAGTAATACATTTAGATGTCTTTCTCTATCAATATGGTTCTATCCATATAAACTTGAATCATATTATTCCTCTCATCCACTTAATTTCACTATGGAAAATATGGATAAATTAATTCCTTATTGATTCCATGTTTTTTCAAATATCGAGTAATTTGTTTTTTCATGTTTACTCCTATTATTTAACCTCAGTCACATCTAATATGGACTTGTTTTATTCATTATAGTATTATAGTGTTTTAGATCCTCCCCAAGGCCTATAATTTGTGTGTCATAAACATTATGGATTTTATTATTGTTAAATCGTCTATAAATGTAATGAGATATCATTCTCCACGTTTTAATCCCTTAGTTATAAGACCCACTCATTTAATCAAGTAAGATCATGGGGTATTGATGTTTGGATTTCACCACACTTAGTAGTTTTATTCACTATTCACCCTTTATAATTGTATTATAAATTATAATAGTGTATTCTTTTATTAAGGGAAAGTTCCTTATAGCTTCTTCTTAAATAAGTACTTCCATAGTCTTTTGGCCTAGATGACCAAGCCTTTTATACCAAAACTAATTTTCATCTTCCTATATCATTTAATAGTATAAATTTTATTCCATAACCTCAAACAAATTTATGGGGGCTCTCAAACCCATTGAAATAGAAACTCTATCTTTTATTCTCATTTCTCCATTTTTCAAGAAAAAAACCTCATTTAATGCATCACACAATTCTCATGTACTCAACATGTTTTTCTGAAGATTATTAATAAAAAAATCATTGTCTATATTGATGTACTCAACATTTTTTTGTTAATTCCATTAATAAATGAACATTATCTATATTGATTTTATCTTTAATAGTATCTTCTTACTCTTGTAAATACTCACCATTATATTTTGATTATTCTTTTAATGGGTTAAACTCTTCTTCCTCTTTTCCTTCAAGAACTCTTTAAGAGGTAAATCCAAAAACATACTCATCACCACTTTACTCACTATCAAAAATACCTTATTCCAATGAATGAATGTTCATTTAGAAGTAAATAAGAGAATTCATATCCATTTCTTTTGATTAATCATATGATAGATCTCTAATGGTGATTTTATTATAAGATTCATCATTATCATTTTATCTTTCAAATTTCACAGGGAAGTTAGTTGTGAGATGACAAACCTTTCCAAAATTAAAACATTTTAAAGGTATATTACCCTTGTAATTACAACTTATAACTCTACTAAAATTTCATTACAATAGACCCAAGTTCAAAACCAAGTGGAGGTGAATTTCCGGTACAGTAGCAGTATGGTACCAGGCACTATTCGGTACTATAGCAGCCAGAACTATTCACCCTATTTGGGAATTCAAGCCACTGGTTTGGGCCTATAGGTCTCAAGGGCCGTCAGGTAATCAAAGGCCTTCGGTCCATAGGTCCTTCTGGCCATTGAGACCATAGAGTAGCCCAATTCACACAGATCAGGCCCCAGAAGAGGATCAGAGCAACAAGAATAGCAGTCACCATAAGCAGAGCAAACCGGATTGGAAGAATGAGAGGGCATGGAAACTGCCACCGGGACGAGGCACCATGCAGCTTTGTAGGGGGCAATGATAGATGATCAGCACTGCAGAGGTGGGGAGCTAGGAGTTCAATGACACAGAATCTAGGGAGGGGCTGTTCTGGTGGGTTGGGCCTACGGGTCATGTATTGGGCATGGTATTCCACTGGGCCTTCGGGTCATGAATTGCAAGTCATGTTGGGCCTTGAGCCTTGGGCCAATGGGTCATGTACGGTTTCCCCTTCAACACTTAAGAGGGAGATTATCCATATCCTTCATCACGACTGTACTGTTTTTATTCAATATTCATATATTTTAGTACTTTAAATGAAAATACAATTTCTTTCTTTTACCTTGATTTTATTTAAAAATAATCTTATAATTTAATTTTTAATAAGAGTAATGTGGATTTTTCATATGGAGAATTCATGACTATATAAAACTTCATAGGATGATATTTTATTACCAAATTTATCTTCCAATATCCTCATTAGAATTTTCACTATCGTTGAGTCTTCCTGAGTTACTAAAAACACTTGTATAGTGATGAAAATATGATTAAAATTAGTAAAGATTTCACCAAAAGATTCATACATAAAACTATAATATCTTAAAACTATTGAAAACTGATTTTCATATTATCTTGTTTCAAAATTTTATTTCCTTAATAAATGTTATGAAGCTTCTTCTAAATAGTATTAAAAGTTCTGCAACCCATTACCCTTTTAAACTCCTTTTGTAATAAAACTGAAAATAAATCATTCTCAGCATTCCCATCATTTTAGATGTTTCCTTTTTTATTTAGGGTCCAAGCTAAGGATTAATATTTAATATTTAATGGAATCAACAACTTTAAGACCCAGAGAAATAATGAAGGGTTCTGTCCTTTTTTTCCATGAATGAAACTCACTTTACTCAAATGCTGGGATCCCTTTATTATTGATCGTATTATAATGATCCATAAGAGACATTTGAGATTAAAAATAGGATAATATTATCTATAACACCAAATTTTTGATAACTCTAGGGGTAATACACCTTAATATGTTGGTGAATATATTTAAATAATAATTTCAATCCACTTTTACTCTCATTATTATTCAGAAATTCTATCTCCAGATTCTCACCAATGAAAAAAAGAAAGAGACATAACACATATGTTAATGTGGTTCAACTCCTTTTTGTATGACTACACCATCAATGTGTCATGGTTTTTATCCCCAACACCCTATTTGTATTCTCCAAAGGAACTTGAGTAAGGCTATCAACTTCAAATACAACATTTATAAAAAATAACTAGTTACTATCACACACTAACTATAAAAAATAACTCCTTTTATAGAACAATCATTGATGAGGTTATGAAACTCCCCATGGACTCCAAATGATGATGTTTTTCCTCTTTATTTTATAACAATAACCTATGGTAGTTCTCAAAGTTTCTTCTTCATCTTCGATATAGTAGTGAATCAGTCATACTTCTCATAATTCTCAACAATTACTTTTTTTATTTGTTATTATTTGTATTAAAAAAATACTGTGTGAATATTTTTTCCATATTAGTTATGAAATTTTTCTTTTATTTTAGTAGGATATGAAAAATTTAAGCACATAATATTTGTGTCAAATCCTTATTAAAACTATTCATAAAATTCCAGCTGAATACATGGATTGTTTTTTTGATGTAATATTTGAATTTTCATAGTCTTATTATTATTTTTAAACATTCATAAATAAAATGTTTTCAGATCCCTTTATATTTCCACTTAATCATGAAAATGATATTTTGACGTGTCACCTCATTATGCGGTGCAGAACTCTCTTAACATTATCCTTTTCTCCCCTGTCCTGATATGACTTAATTCTCACTTGGCTCAGGATCTCTATATGATCATGATGTTTTATCCATGAAGAACATTGTATTTTAATTTCCTGATTAACACATGTTTTTTTATAATATTAAATATATAAACTTAGTTTTTTATATTTAGTAGAACTACATATTTTTCTATGTGTAAATGGATTACTCTAGGAGTTTCCAATGACTTATTCTTGAAAAATTATGCAATGAAGACTCAGACTCAAAGAGATCTCCGAGGATCATTTTGCAGAAAAATAATTATGGTGAACATATAATACTTAAGATCTCAAAATAATATTATGGGTCAATGTTTTATGATTTTAGTTGAGAATTAATATCCATATGAATGTCAAACAGTATTCTTGTTCATATTTTTCATCATAATCAAACTCATTCCACAACCTTAAAAATCCTCACTTATATTTCACCATGGAATATTCCCATATCTTCACTAATAAGACTCCATAAAAAAATTATTTAAGTCCTAGATTGATCATTACTTTCATGATTCACACCATAAAAAGAGACTACATGAAGTGAAGATCTATTTTGAGTGAATGGATCACATGTAGAATCGACTGACTATGTGAACCAATAATCCCAATGGACTGATACTGCAGATCAAATTAAGACTATAAATTCCATAATTCACTTATTTTTAATTGGGAGATCCTCAATCCATCTTAGTGACTTATTAAAAAAACATCACCCAAAAAACATTTCATTACATTTTATAACATCATAAAAAATATCTTCACTATATATTCACAAAAGCTTTGACATGGGGATTTTACAAATTAAACCTTAATGACTATACCAAATTCTTTAAAAACATAGATACATCTAACTTATATAATATATTGTATAATATAATTAAAAATTATTAGTAAATTTCAGAAAAATGAATTTAGTTTCATCAATTACAATACATAACATTTATTTACATCAAATTAAGACTATCCTTAAGAGGGTTCAATACTCATCGAGCGGGTAGCATAATTGTGTCCTCAAACAATATACATGATTAATTTTACATGAAACTAAGAAATAAATTGATAAATAAAATACCATGGACATGATATTAATCTAACAGTTCCATTTAAATCTAAGGTCTAGAGATATCTTCTTCCATTAACTCAAAAATAAATTCCCTCTATTGACTTATTCAATTACTATTATATCACTTATGAAAAACTGAATATATGCTATGTCACTATGAGCATATGTCATCACAATTTTCATCAATATATAAAATTACATGATGCATTATATACATTGAAAATAATATACAATCTAAAGACCAATACATAGTTTCATAGATTGGAATCTCAATGACATATACAACATACAAAATTCATATTGGTTGGTTTGGCCTCATAACCTCCCATCTCATAGATTACTAAGTGTGAAATTAATTAGGTGAATACTTAATGACTTATGATCCCACCAATATATGATATTCAACTATAATTAAAATATATTATATGATAGATTTTATTAATTCCATATGAAACATGTGTAATAATACTATCATAACACTTTTAGGTTTCCATCATAGTTGGTAAATTAAATAATTTTTTTAAAATATACTCTAAGGTTATTGTAACATTAATGTTACATAGAAGAACATTCATCATGGGATATAATATTTATTAATATTTTAGTTATGAATATTATAATTTTATTTTCTCCTAGGGAACCAACTCCAATATACTCATACTTCTACTAATGTTAGTTTCAATAAACATCACTTTGTAAGCACTGATATGATATTCATAATTTTACTGAGATAAGGCCATAGTCAATGGGTCCACAATGTTTTATTCCTTTTGAGAAATACACCACAATAGATAATACTTCTATATTATAGACATTTTCCATTTATGAGACCGTACCACCGATTCTAGAACCACTACTACAGTATTATAATATTACCAAGTGCTAACATTTTTACTAAGTGGTTGTTTCTGATGAAATATTTATACACAAAATGGTTGATTATAGGGGGTTGAATTATGTGAAATCATTCACATCAGGAACAACATCTATGAAGAGTCTCCAATGGGTTTTGTTCATGGATTCAGAAATACCCAAATATTCTCAGATCCTTGAAAACTGATGGAACTAGTTTTAAAATGAAAGAGTCCATTGGGGAAGTTAGGAAATAACACTTACGAACTCACATTGGTTGAGAGTATGGGAATTCAATCTCATCAAACCCTTTTGGGGGAAATATTTCCTATTCTAGGTCTCTTTTACTGATTTAATGTATGTTCAAAAAGCCTATGTTCATTCCCAAGTATGTATGATGTAGATCACCCAGAATTAACTATTAATTATGAATACACATGGGTCCATAATCATCTGAATGTGTTTGAGGTTATCCATAAATGGAGAAATATGTATGTATTCTAGGTCCTCCATCAATGGTACCCTTTTCTTACATGGATTAGAGATTATTAGTCTATTAATTAGGATGTCACTGGTTTTAAGACATACAGTGGGGTGCACTGAAGTTTACTATCATCCAGGGAGAATTTTTTTTTGATGTCGAGATCAAACCCATAATATTGTATTCTTATGTATCATAATGTGAGGAATAAAAACCCATGTAGTTTGGTGAAACTTAATAGGACACATAAACTTTTAAGGCCATGTGACGAGGACCAAACCATGTTGTTTAACATCATGAAACAAGGATGTAAAGCAGAAGGTTCCAAGTCAATGTTTGGTGTGGGACTTATGCCGATGAAACCTGAGGGACCTAGAAGAGATGTGGTATCCCAGGAGGATGTGGCCCTATCAGGAATGTGGACCGAAGAACATTTGGGTGAATTTTTGTGTTTGGTTTAGACCTCTGGAAGGCTTCTTATGTATCCCAATTAGTTTGGAATCAAATCCCATGTAGTTTAGTATTGGTTTGGGATTTCATGAGGTAATGTCCCAGCCTGAATAACCACTATTACAATTTCTAGATCAGTGGGTCACATGACCTCAAGCACACCTACCCATACGCCAAAGACTTCCGAATAGAAGTGACGGTATAAAGGTGGTTTAGTGGAGATATTATACCCTCATAATCAGAGTAACACAATGGTATAATAGAATTAAACAACAAAGATCATCATAGGAAGTAATTAAATGAAAAAAATAAAATAAATATTATAACTGAATAAAAGTGGAAAATGCCAATTTAATCCTATACATGCATGGAAGATGATGCAGCAGGTACAAGCAGTAAGAATTACGATGATAAATAAAATGTAACAAAATAATAACTTCCCAATGACTATGTACATGATAATCTCAAGCACCAGCTCAGTCCTGTGCTCCCCAGACACCCATTACATAGCACAAAATATGTAATTAATCCATAGAACCATGAAAAAAGGACTACTCAAGTACCAAATAGCACACGAGCAAGGTGTGAGATATAAATTTTAGTAGGCCAAAACCCAAGATGTATAGGCCAATCCATCTCATGTAATACAAAAATAAGAAGTGAGCTAATATATAATAATGTAGAGTAGTAAAAAAATCAAATGATAACAAGTTGTATCAGGTTCCCAAATGAACAGTAGTCCCTTATCACCTACTTTGGCTTTAGCTAGAATTCTGACCTATACAATCCATAATGTATATAAGAGGGAGAAAGCAAACAAGGAAAACCAAGAAGTAATACCACCAAGATTGTCCTTTTTCTTGGAGTCTAATTCACATGCTATCTTACAAGTATACTAGGAAATAATGGGAGGAGCATCATATGTTCATAAGTAAGATCAAATAATAATAAAAAAGGAAGCATCGCATATGAATTAGTGATCAATTAATCCATCTAATCCAGAGGTGGAGTCCGATCCTATCCAGGGCAGTCTAGGAATAATCCCATATGTTTCTATGAAACATCCAATATAACTAAATACTTTGATTCCATCCATAGAAACCCATATGTCTCCCCTTTTATCAATTTATGACGGTGAATCTAATCCCATGCCAAACATCTCACACATTGGACTAGGTATCACTCAAAGTATGACACAAACATCTTTCTAAATAAGTCCATCATCAGTTGCTTCCTTGGGGAACCAGCCACTCTCACGAGTAAAAGAAACCGGCTGGGAAGGCCATACCTAGAAATTCAAAGCATTTCCCCCAGTGCATCGAGACATTACTAACCAAGCATAGTGAGTCCATATGGGGATTCTTAATATGGAACCCATGTTCTCTCCCGACACATATCAAGTGAGCCATATCAAAAAAGGAATATCATAAGAAAAGTCAAACATTTATAATTACATGAAATTAAGTAAACATATGAACAATACATGCTTACCTAGATCCCAATATTTCAATCAATTCAAATCATTATGATCCAATTTTAAGGCAAGGAAAAATCATTAAATAAGAGTAAGACATGGGTATGAGGCATAAGATACAATCATATCATGTAAAAAATTACATGTCATCATTAATTTAAATCAAACAAGATTACCAAGGAATCACATATAATTCAAGCCACTAAAAAAAATCATAATCATTAAGCACATACATAAGTAATAGAATACAATAAAAGACAAATGGCCTTAATATACCTCTAATAACCCATCATGAAGAATTTACAATGGCCCAAGCTATCAAGATTGTCCATACCAACCATTCAATCCAACACAAACAAAATGATCAAGCAATAACCATTTAACAAGAAAAAGTGCACAAGGAATATGAAATAGAATAAGTGCAGGTAAAGTATACATCATGATGTCAGGTATTGATCTAACTTACACATAGAAATTTGAATGTAAGGAATATGAAATTAAAGGATATGTAGAAGGAATATTCATAAAATATAATTCAATCTACTCAAACTGGAATAAGAAAAATCACTAATAATAAGGCATGGAGGTATGACCTTTTCCATTTGAAGACAACACACGTCATTGAAGGGGTTTATTAGAAAACATGATCTTTTATTTCAACAATTCATTTAATTGAATTTTAAGAATTCAATCCATCTCGAGGCGTAAGGGATATAACATACGGTACAACAAAAGGGTGCAAGGCAAGACACAAAGCAAGGTGAGACATGATTAATAATTTAAAAACATGAAAAATATGGATGGAACATGATATAAAGCATATTTTTAAAGATAAAAAAACAAAAGGGTATAGAAATGAAATCCTACTATAAGAGAAGATACCAATATGAAAGGCTTAGGCACTTGATTCTTTCAGTGATGACCACTCAAAGATACTCCTACTCACCTCCAAGAATATGAACCTTCACATATACATATGGACACCTATACCCTCTATACATAAACACATGTCCATGAATATATACGTGGGGATCCTTACATATATTCTTATACATGCACAGAACCATTTCTACTTACACCCATATGCATTTTTCTTATATATTCATAAGAACACCAAGCCCCATATATACATATATTCACTTCTATGGATGAATAAAAATATAATGGTGAATCATAAATAAATATATATGACCATGAAAATGTATGTTGGGATCCTTACATATAGTATTATATATGTAAAAAACCATTTCTAGTTTCACCTGTATGAATTTTTCATATATATTCATAAAAAAACCTAAACCCACACACACACATATATATTCACTACCATGGATGAATAGACATATAATGGTGGAAATTACATATATATATATATATTCCTACCCTCGCATAAAAAATATGTCACATTTGACTTTGGAGGCTCAAACCTTTCTCTAGAATGCTCAAAACACACTAAAAATAAATACTAGAAATGTAAAACCACTAAAAGACCCCAAATAAAATGAGTGAGACCAAAACATGGATGTAAAAATTACCTTGAATGGTCTTAGAAAACAGAAAAGTATCTGAAATGTCACGACTTTAGTGGAAAACACAGAAAAATATACAAATAGGTCCCCAAAGATGCACCATACACCCTAACACTGGATAGAAAATAAAGAATCCAGTTATCCCAAACCCTATAGTTAGGCCAAGATGAAATCAAGAGACAGGAGAGAGAAAATCATCCAATAGCCATATCTTGAAGAATGAGATGAATAACTACAAAAATATCTAGTAGAAATTGATGAACAAGAGAGGAGCTAAGAGGGGAATCACACATGCCTAGAGATGAAGGAGAGCAGTGTGTATCACATTACCCATGTGGGGGAAAAGGGGTAGATAGTTATGTTTTCATTTTAATTTTATTTTAATTTAATTAATTTAATATTTTTTAAATAATACAATCCACATGGTTTGGGTTGCACGATTTTGAAAACTCTATGCCAACCATGCACCCTCCACTGGGCACTTGGAGCACCCCACATGGGCTAACTGCACAATTTAGAAAATCATGCGCCAACTGTGTGGTGTATAGAGTGATGGTACTTCAACCAAATGATAAATGTGTCATATAGGTGAATGGTTAGGGAAAACCATGAAAAGAATGTGAACTTCACCTCTTCTCTACTCCAACAGACTGCACAGTTTTCTGTTAAGGGAAGCACAGTTTCAAAAAAATCACGCACCCTCTACAGACTTCCAAAACATGGAATTTCTAGCTCCAGTGCTCCAAAAACTTGATGAGACACTTGGGTAGCATCTCAGGACATCAACCAAGTCAAGAAACGAAACATAAAAGTGTTAAAATGGATATAATTACATTATAAAGATCAGTTTTAAAAATGGATCATCCAGTGAATTCCAAAGAATAAATTCCCTTTGGAAAATTTTATTCAGTTCAAATCAAGGGATGTTACAACCTCTCTACCATATAGCTTCTCATCCCTGAGAATACTTTGGGAATATAGAACATATCAACTGACATACAAGATTCATGAAGTTTTTTTTGAAATGGTCATGTTGTTTTTCCAAACTCCCAACACACCTTCAATTAGTTCCCAACAAAAAGTCACATAGGCCATTAAAACTCTTGGAAATTCTCAATTCTCCAACTAAAACACTAAAACAGATCTGAAATGATCTCGTTAATTAAATACATGATATCATTGTTATCTCTATAACTATTGTCCAATGGTGCTCCACACTAAAGGTATTTAACATTTTGAAATGGCCAATTATGATCCACAATGACTCCCACCATTGGAATTACCTTATAAAGGATGCCTCTAATTGATTTTAAGACGATCCTTCATGATTCCTTTAATTTCACAATCCTGAATACATCTAAGGTCATAATAGGGACCTCATCGAGAGAGATAGTCGAATCCTAATTGACATAACAGAAACATGTCATGCAAGCCTTCCCTGAAATACACTACCAACATTTAGATCACACTCATCATAACACAAAGGCATTCCTTAAATAGTTTTCTTACAACCATAATCATTGAACCCGAGGGATAACAAGTCAACCCACCTCCAGATGACCATTCTTAAGATGCTCGGCTTAGAAGACCATCATTTTATCAACTTAATGAAGATGCCTTCTCCCAAGGTGTCTAGAGCTTATCACAAACATGTTCATCAAAGATCAGAGCCAACTTATGATGATGTTACCTTTACAAAAAAATCACCTGACCATTTTAATACTGTTGTTCCTCTGCATGAACAAGGGTGTATCCCTATTCCAAATCACTGGAATCGTCACCCTTTTTGTAAACATTACCCCGTGCTCGAAAAAAAAGTCTAGAATATCCTCGACTTGAAACAATGGTGTCCTAAGAACTAACCCATGGTATTCCACACTCTACCTTTAGACAATATACATTGGTATAAAGATAAAACATTGTCATAAAAATATTGATTGATCCTGGAGAGGCATTCTCCTGGTGGTCAAGTCTGAAAAAATGACTGGTGTACAAGAGTTTGTACAAGTCATTCCTATTTAGGAACCCAATTATCACTTAGAACTAAACAAGCCTCTAAAGAACTATAATTCAGCATGAAACACCGATTAAGATTACCCAAACACGCCCAACAACATTAAAACTATAGCACAGTGTAACACTGACATTATCTTAGTGCATCTAGGAAGACATCAAGATAGGGTAATGCTTATTTCAAAGAAGAATATACTAAGTGGATTTTAAATGATTCAAGTCATTAAAACCAAATTTCTAGAATGAAGAATAGTCAAACCACAACTTGTTGACTTCTTAGGAGAGAAAATAAGCTTCACCTGCTAACGCGTCATCACTAACCTATCACAAGCCTTTACCACCTAAGGCATTTTGTGATGGATCAAGCTTTACCATTGAGGTCCACCATGACCAATGGTGATTTTAATGGGTCTCAAACACATACAAATACATCCACATAAATCTATCAATCAATAAACAACATGATTTGAAACTTGAAAGAATCAAGTCTAATTATGAAAACCAACCATTTACCAATGGTCCTATTTGTTGTGTTCCTTATACTTGGAATTAAATGTTTATTAAAACTGAAAAAACAATCCCCACCTTAGTAGTGTTATAATCATTAAAAGTAAAAAACATATCTACAACTCAAAAATAATTCCAGATCCTGATTTGGATTTACGTACATGTGAAACTCTACTAAGCCACACTCAATTACATCATAGCATATGGAATGAAAGCCAATAAAACTGATCAAAATTTCAAGACACCTGCATCTTTCAAAAGAAATCCTAAATATTGGAATGGACTTGATTTATTTTAAACTCTAATCACTCTACTCCAGAGATGACTTGAGTACATATTAAAGAAATCAAGTCATAAGATTTCACAAGACTCAACTGATTCATTTCATCATTGAGCACCCAAACATCACCACATATTTGAAATCATACTAATACGAGATCACATGAAAATATGAAACATCCAGGATACCACCCATAGCCATATATTCCCTATTAATTAGAGTATCATGTGGCCTACACCATATATTTAACCCATATTCATATTTCTATATATGACTATTAGTTTGGATGATGAAATAACTAGTCGTCCATCACTGAGGAAAAGGGAGGGCCAAACGACCTAAGAAACAGATGGCCATTTTAGAGGCATGTATAACCCACTAAAATAGAGAATTACTCAATGATCAACCCCACTCAATGGTTAAGGATACTGTGACCACCCATTTGAAAGAGGGTGTCATTTAGAATCTAGGTGTCCTATGAAGGAAAATGACACCCGAACAAGACCAAATGTCAGAATCTCACTACATTTAAAAATGATTTAAATTTATAAGGGTGATACTTACCACCATCCAACCCCTTTTTAGAGAAGAAAATGTTAACCCATATCGAGGCCATGCGTACAAAACCCACTGAGCCCATGAGCCGGTCATTTGATCCATTTTTAAAAGAAAAATAATGTATATAGAAAACACGCACACATCCGTTCCAAGGATACACAAAGTAGAGTTTAAACAACCATTTCTTGAGAGTTTTAAATAATGGAAACCCTCTAGGGTACCATTTTAAATCATTAAAATCAAAACTCGTTTAACCCTTTAATCATTTCATGTATAGTTTTAAAGCAAAACTGTCACTAGACACATGAAAAAACTTGTAAGGTATTTTAAACCACCTTTTCAACCATTATTGCTTAGTGACAACCCATTAAATCTATAGAATTATTTTCTTAAAATGAATTTTAAACATCATTAATTCATTTATTAGTCCTTTTACAAGAGAATATCAAACTTATTAGGAGGTATTTCATTAATTAAAGGAGGGTATTCTCATGAAAGAAGAAAAAGTGGACACCATAATTAACCATCTGTATATAGCATACTTACCCCTATGTCGTTAGAAACTAGTCATTTTAAAGAATATGAGACCTGCTAGGGTCTCATTATGACACTTTTGGTTCAACTAAAATAAACCCTATCATTTTAAAATTTTAAATCTGGAAAACATCTTTAGAGATTTCATTTTATTTACAGAAATCCCCAACTAACCTACTTGGTTCCAATTGTGTTTTTATGAAATTATTCACGTGGGTTATAAACCCAGGAAAAAAGGGTACAAGATTTGATAAGGAAAATAAAACATTTAAGGTAAAAAAATTTAAAAAAATTTATATTTAAAAGAATTTATAAATTATATGTTCACAACAGATGGTTTGGTTTTATGGGGGACCACCATTAAAATTCTAAAGTGACCATACACTTTATAAGTTGTAGGTAACCACCAAATAACAACAACTATTTTCATCTTATAAATAAATAAAATTCTGGAAGATAAAACATTTATAAAATGATATTTAAGTGTATTTAACACATTAATAATAGTTCAATTATATAAATTGTCACTTTCCCGATAATAAAGCACCCATACACCTTATGAATTAAAAGTTGAATCCCATTAAATCGCAACTAGAAAATTTCATCCCATGGTAAAAAATAATTGAAGAATGTAAATTTTAATCCATCACACTAATAAGTTACCTAAATATGTTAAAAAATTAGACATTCCAAATGAATGACAACTCATAACAAGTAATTATAGCATATCATAGGCAGGGAAATGGTACACAAGGAACATAAACAATTTGAAACATCATAACAATGAAAAATAAATGGCATGTAATTTGCATGACATGTGAATTACTATGTGCTCATTATGATGCAAGTAATACTACTTCCTTGTTATAAAATGCTATGGAAACAATCCAATAAATATCATAAATCAATAAGTAGCATTGAATACACTAATCACTCGAGCAGAAATCAAATCAACTATAAGATCATACAACAAGAACAAAAATTCTTTCTCTGATTACTTAGACATTTCCCTATTGGTGGGGTGATCAATCCCAGACATGACTATTTACCAAGAACTGAAACATTCCTAGTCTCCTCTATACTAGCTCAAAATAGTCAGAAAAATGAAAAGTAAGGCTTTGATACTACCTTTTAATGTCCTTTCCCAACTAAGAACTATCACAATAGCCCGATTGATGGGTCACATGGCCTCAAGAAAACCTCCCCGTATGACATAGACTGGTGACTAGCAACAAGGGTATAAAGGTGGTTTAGTGGGGAGACTATACCCTCATAATTAAATTATCACAATAGTACAAAAAAATAAACAATAGACATCAACAAAAGTAGTAAATAAATTACAAGATGTGGAAGATAAATATAACAAATGGGTAAAAGTGGAAAAAATAAATTTACTACAATTCATGTATGGAAGATGATTTTACAAGTACACGTAGTAATAATTCTAATAATCAATACAAATTAACAATAGAATAAATTCCCAATGACTAGTTCCATGAACATCTCAAGCACCAAATTGGTCCGGTGCTCCATAGCTCCCAAGTACACAATATGAAACAAGCAATAAATCTATATAAATACAAACAATAAGGTCTAATCAGGTACTAATTGGAACCCTAGTAGGGTGTGAGACATAAATATCAATAGGCCAACACTCATGGTGTCAAGGACAATCCATATCATGAAATAAGCACATAAGCAATGTGCTAAAATATAAAAATGTACATTAGTAGACAAATAAAATGATAACTACTTAGTCTGGGTTACAAAATAGACACATGTCCTTTATCACCTTGTTCGTTCTAAGCCCTATGATTGAATAGGGCACCTATGCAATCCATGTTGTGTATAAAAGGTCCAACGTAAAAAGGGTAAACCAATAAGGCATACCCACAAGATTGTGCATTGGCTTGGGATCTAATTAACAAGTCATCTAACAAGTATGTTAACAAAGCATGATAGAAGAATCACATGTGCATAAGGAAGATCAAATAATAATAATAATAAAGGAAGCATCTCATATGAATAAGAAATCAGTTAATCTGTTAAATCTAGAGTTCGATTGCAAGCCCATCCATGGCGATATAATCAAAACCCTAATGATCAATATGGAACATCTAATATAACCCAATACCTTGACTCTATCGAAGGAAAACCATATGATGTCCCTTATATCACTCGAGGATGTTGACTTTGATACTGTGCCAAATATATCATATAGGGGACCAAGTATCACCCAAATCATGGCATATCCATCTTGCCAAACCGGTCCATCCTCATTTTCTCCCTTGGGGAACCAACCTCACTCACAAGTATAAGAAATCTCCGGATAGCCTACACCTAGAAAGACAAAGAATCACTCCCAACATGTTGATTAATAACCAACCAAGCATAACGAGTCCATCCATGAGTCCTTAATAGGGAACCCATTTTCTCTCCCACCTGTATCAAGAGATCCATATTAAAAAAAGGCATATCCTAATACAAGGCATATATTTATAATTACATACCATCATGTAAACATCACAACACTACTTTCTTACCATGCTTACAACCTTTTAATCAATTAAAAGAACTGTAGAACAATTATAAGGAAAGGAAAAAGCATTAAATAAGAGTAATTAATGGGTTTGAGGAATAAGCGATAAGCCTAGTAATTAAAAAATTACATTTCAGCATTTATATCTAGCCCAAAAGCTTACCAATATATTCCATATAATTCATGACACTCAAACAAGGCATAAACATTAACCACTTGCACAATAATTAAGAACTTTCACAAGTAATGGAATACAAGAAAAGACACATGGAATTAATATGCCTCTAATCACATGTCTCCAGTACATTATAATGGCCCAAGATATGAATCTTGGACATACATACCATTCAGTCCAACCCAAACAAAAGGGATAAGTGTTAATCATTTAACAAGAAAAAGTTCAGAAGGAACACGACATAGCATAAGTAAAAGAAAAGAATACGGAATAATGCAAGGCATTCATCCAAATTTCACTTAGAAATTTTAATTTAAAGAATATGGAATTCAAGGATATATAAAAGGAATTGGAATAAAATAAAATTCAAGCCACTCAAACATTCATAAGAAAAATCACTAAGCATCAGAAATGCACATATGAAAATTCCCATTTGAAGGTAGTGAACCTCATTGAGGGGGTTTATTAAAAAACCAGAAATTGTATTTCAACAATTCATTTTATTAAATTTTAAGAGTTTAATTTCTCTTAAGGTGCAAGGAATATATCATATGGTATAAGGTAAGGGTGTAAGGAAAGACACAAAGCAAGGAAAACATGATAAATAATTTAACCACTTGAAAAATATATATGTGATATGATATAAAGAATATTTTTATAGAGACATAAGAAAAGGTTATAGGAAAATAATCCTACCTCAAGAGAAGATACCAAGCCCAAACACTTCAGCACTTGATGCTTTTAGCGATGACCACTTGAAGCTGATCCTACCCAACTTCGAGCATATTTACTTTTTCATATACATAAGGACACATATACCCTAGGTATATATTCACATAGACATGAATATATACAAGGGGATGTTTACATATATGCTTATATATGCACAAACCTATTTCCACTTAAACCTGCATGCATTTTTCATTTATATTTATAAGCACACCTAGCCCCATATTTATATATTCACTACCATGGATGAATATACTAATAATGGTGGAACGTATATATATATATATATATATATATATATATATATTCTTACCTATGAATACATGGTAAGTATCCTTTGACTATGGAAACTCAAACCCTCCACAAGGATGACCAAAACAAACTATAAATAAATACAAGAACTTAAAAACATTTTAGGACCCCAAATAAACTGGGAAAACCAAAAAAACAGATATAAAACTTAACTAGAACGATGATGAAAAACCAAAAATTATTTGAAATGTCATGCCTTTTTTATAGAACATTGAAGCACGTATTAAGTGGTCCCGAGAGAAGCACCACACACCCTCACACAAGAATAAAAACCAAAAATCATGTTATCCCTAACAGTAGGGTTCAACCGAGATGAAATCAGGAAACCAGAGAGGGAAAATAGGCCAACCAAGGAATGAAAAAGGAGCCAATGGACTTACATTTAATAATTAGACGAAGAACTGGAATAAATATAGTAGAAATCCTTGAATGATAGAGGATCTGAGAGGGGCGTCGCACACACCTAGAGAGGAAGGGGATAGTGTTGTGTCACATGAACTAGGTAGGGGAAAAGGGCTATATAGTTAGTTTTTTTATTTTTATTTAATTAATTTCATTTATCTTAAAATAAGATAAGACTCGTGGTTTTGGGTTTCACAGTTTGGAAAACCATGAGCCAACCATGTACAATCCACTGGGCACCAAAAGCACCCCTCATGGGCTGTACAATGGTTTTGAAAATGGTGCACTAACCGTTTAGTGAATAGTGATAAGGTACTACCTCCAAATTAAAACCATGCAGGTTAGGTGCATGGTTAGGGAAACCCGTGTACAACCCATGTAATTCACCTCTACTCCACTCCCATAGGTCGTACGATATCCTTTTGAGGGATGCAGAATTTTGAACAAATCATGCACCCAATGTAGACTTATGAAACATGGAATTCCGAAATACGACACTACCTACACTCAATGATACACCTGGGTAACCTCTCAATCCATCACCAAATCCAGAAAAATACTTAGGACTATTCCAACTCTCGGAATTATGCTCTAAACTTCATTTTTAGAAATGTCCCATCCAGTAAATGCCAAAGTTCAAATTCCCTAGAAAATATTCATACAGTTCAAAACCCAAGAAATTAAAAAATGTATAAGGGGACTATTTGAGTAGATATGGTTGGAGCTTATACTCCAGAGGATACCCATTTTGTTTTGGGATTATGCAGATGTCTTGATGGATGTTAACCTCTAAACGCACGTGAGTCATGATCGGTGTGAGAAGAAAAAGGAATGAATGGATATGAAGATCCCACGATCCACTTTTTCTACTAGTGGACAAGAGATGGTCCTAAAGGGGGAGATAAATGGATTTTATGTCCCCATATCCTCACTTGTTTTCGAATCCTCGGGAGGTGATCACACTACAATTTCCTATTCATTTTTACCCTTACACCACTGTGTTAAATTGATTTTTTGTTATAAATTTCAATTTACATAACAAATTGCACTTCAAGATTGATTAAATAATTTAATATTTATAAAAATTGAAAAGGAATATTTCCCTTGATTTCATATTTTCATTATAGGTGGAGGTGATTTGGAGGATCCACAATCAAGTTCAAGAAGTGTGGCCCAAACTGTGCATGAATCCAAGAATGCTAGTGGAATTGACAAAATAATTTTACTAATATGTGCATCCATTTGGGATAAAATTTATTTTTATTATCCAAAATAAAGTGGGATAAAACTATCATGAAGGAACCCTAGCCTAATATATCTATTAATTGTCCCAACCGAACCAATCTAACCAATAAAATGAATCTGCACCGAGTCAAATGTTTTCCTCTGTATTTTGAAGATATATCATATTATATACATTATTTGTCCTACATATTAAACAAGGATATATAAATTAGGTTTAACATGAAGTTTTAAATTTTTTGAAAAATGAGATAAGATTTTATATTGGCCAAAATCCTTGGGTCAAATGGTTTATCGAAATCATTTTTCCTAAAACCACCTCCCATTTTGGATATAAATGAATAACTTGGGAACCAAATTTAGAAGTTCGATCAGGAGGAATGATTATTCCATTTTGGAGTCCCAAAAAAGACCTATACTCAATACTATAAGTTTTTAGGTCATTTTATGTTGTAATTCATCAACTTTGTCTTTCTATCCCCCCATGGAGTTCTAAACTCCTTATGGTCACCCGGGGAAGAAAACGATGTAATCTTGAGCATCATGTTTAAAATATTTGAATAATATTTTTAATTATAGAATTTTATGTAATTTTTATTTATATTATCTTATTATTTTATTGATTTTTTTACTGTTATATCATACTCAACTCATATGATCATGTTTGGGGGAATCCTTTCATGTGATGTTTCACACACCGTTCACAATTTCTTCTTCCCTCTTTTAATTGTGGTGTTTGTGTGGTTCATATTGGTTAATTGATATTTAATAAAACCATTCATGGAAATGTAAATTTATTTCATGGTATAAAAAATAAATAAAATAAAAACCTAAACAATGAATTGAGTTCTTCATGTGTTTCCTTGGTGAGTTTAGGTTTTGTAGTTGAACTCAAGTCACCCAATTATTGGCGGTAGACGGTGAAATGTTTTGTGATTATGAATAAAACCCAAGAGGTGTAATAGTATTAACTTAGTAAAATAATGACTCTAAAAGTTAAAAACCAGGGATTAAATTATCTATACCCTTTCTCTTGAAGCGATGAACGATGAGCATCAAGAGAATTCCTTGGGTTGATCATGATTAATAATTTTTGTTAATTTCTTATTTGTTTTATCACTTTAATTTTTCTATTGGGTTATTAAAAAATAAAAACACAAGTTTTAATAAATTAAAATCCCCTTTTATTCACAAAAACACAACCTAATTTTTTAAATAATTATCTAAATCTCTGTCGAGAGACGACCTATGGTTCCCAATATACTGTAGAAATTCTTATAAAAAATAAACATTTCATTTGACGTATTCGACAACGCGATCAAATTTTGGAAACATCTCAAGGGATACAAGATCATTTTTTCTTTATTTCTTTACTTTTATTTCTTTATTTTCCTTTTTATTTATTACTCCTTTCAATATCCCCCTTCCCTTTTGGTGTTTTTTGTTAGTGTTTATGTTTATGTCTGTTTGTGTGTGCTTATTCTTCTCTCTTTATCTCTCTCTCTTACTCCCTCTCTAAAATAAAGTAATTTAACATTATATTTTCTTTCATAATTTAATTATTATTAATTTGTTTTATTTTATCCATATTCCATCATAAAATGAAAAAAACAACAAAAAAAAAACTCCCAACTTATTTTCATGACCTGATCAGAAAAAGAAACATTTATTGACTTTGAACCAGAAATTAAAAAGAAAATGCACTAACAAATCAGGTAATCTAGTGTAGGAAAATCATGTAACATTTATAAAACCATTTTTTAACCTAAAGTGATCCCAAAACTATCAAAAATTTAACCAAATCAAACCCCCAAAATCATGGCTGTAAATAATTGAACCCTAAAATAACTGACCACCCCGGATGTGGAGTACCAACCCGTGTACATCCAATATCATGAGAAATAAGCCATATTTGAGGTAGGATAAGACCAAATCCACATAATTCATAAATTACATGGTCTTCCAAGTGAGGACCCTCAAATATATCTTAAAAAGTTTCATATAATGTGCTCCACCATGAAACTACAAAATATGTTTGTGGATCTGATTATGTTTTGGGCCTGTACATTTCCCCTTAATGGTGTATCCAAAGACTATATATTCTATCTACCTACTACAATTAGTGAATGAAATGACCTAAAGCAAATATTTTTAGATAATTTATTCCCTACCTCCTGAAATTCATCAATTAGGAATGAAATATGTGGAATTAGGCAATTACAAGGAGAGACCCTTCATGAATACTAGGTGAGATTCAAATTATTTTGTTCATGTTTCCACCACACTAGATATGTGAAATACTATTAATTAAATATTTATGTAGGTTAATTGTCCCCATGGATTGTATAATGATAGATTCTATAGCTAGTGACACCCTAGTTGATAAAACCCCTTTCACCGCTTGTGACTTAATAGCCAACATGGCTCAAAATGCATAACAACTTGGTACATGAGAAATTGCATCAAGCCAAGGAGTTCATGATATATGTAATTCAACCCCATAAAAAGGTAGATAGTAAAATTTATTATATTCACACCCTTCTAAGGAAAATATTTCAAACCCAAGGTAACTCACATTCTTCTTCTGTTCCATTACATTGTGGTATCTATTCTGATAACACTCATTTATTTAAATAGTTCCCACAACTTTAGGATTCATCCGAGTCATGTGTAGCTGTATTCCTTGGGAGTCCATTCCAAATAGCACATACCTTGAAGAAAGAACCATTTTGGCCCAATCTAAACCCCAGGTGGAAAGCACAACCATAGTACGAATAAGTAGGAAACTCAAGCTACCCCAACCCGAATTGGTATCAACCAGGCCAAGGTATGAAACCTTCTTATCCATTAAATTCTAAAAAAAATCTTCCTCCTCCAAAATCTGAACCAATCCTTGAGGAGAAGGTGAATAAAATGGAAAACCAGAACCTCCAATTCCAACAGATCATAAAATTGACTATTCAATACCTATGAACTCAAGTGGGACAATTGTAAAACACCATCAGTGAGATAAAGATGAAAGGTTATGAAAAAATATGACACCATCTTGTTGCTAATCCAAAATAGAAAGTTAATTTTTGTTCAATCATAATTCATAGTGGTAAAGCAGTTTATTTTTCTAATGATTCTTCTCAACAGGTATGTAACCCTCTTGAAAAATTTCTTTCCCAGCCCTCAAAGGTTTCAAGTAAACAAAAACAAGACAAAAAGGGTAATCAAATTATCATTAAGGACTCCCTTGAAAAATCAATAACTCTTCCTTTCCCCCAAATACTCTCTAAACCAATGATTTTTTTTGATAATGATATTGATGAAAAAATAATGGATACATTTAAAAAGGTGAATGTTAACATTCCTATATTTTATTAAGTTTTAAAAATAAATATCTATGATAAATTTATGAAAGATGTTTTCACCCATATATGGAGACTAAAGGGTAATGAGATAGTAAACCATGGAAGGAATGTCTTGGATTTGATACAACCAGCAATTCCTAAAAAATGAAAGGATTCAGGCATTATCATGATACCTCCCACCATAGGGTAGAAATTCTTTTCCTATGAAATACTAGATTTTGGGGATTCCATTAATGTAACTCCTTACTCTATGTGTACATCTTCATATGTTGGATGGCTTAAACCAATATATATTGGGAAAATTTCCCCCCAAAGAACAACACACCCACCAGGAGTGATCAAGGAAATCCTTAAAAGAGTGAAAAATATCATATTCCCTACAGACTTCTACATTATCAAGTGGAAGATACTGGAACCTTTGGACGTGCTCCTATCATACTTGATAGGACTTTCCTTAAAACAAAAATATGATCATCAACATCCATAATGATACACTATCCACAGATTTCGGTGGATAAAATGAATGTTTTAATATCTTTGTTCCATGAAACACCCCAATTATGACCACTCCACTCTTCCTTTATATTCAATGTAAGTTCTCTTAAACGGTTCACACACAAAACATTATCTCCTAATACAATGATATGATTGATTTTTTATTCTTAACTCATGGATGATTTGATATTTGATTCATGTTTATAGTGTTGTGTGGGTTTAAAAATGTCTAAATTTTGCATTTTAACTGAACAATGTGTTTATTTTCAGGTACTGATGACCTTCAATCATTTTGAAAAACTCATTTCCAAGGATTCTATTTCCTTATAGAATAAACATAAGACACTTCCATACAATTTAAAATATTCCTATCATGAAGGTATTGACCAATTTCCCATCATTATTACAAATAACCCCTCTCTATAGTAGGAATCAAAACTAATTGACCATTTGAGAGAGTGTAAAAAGGAAATTGGATGGAAGTTTACTAATATTTATAGGATTATCTTATCTATTTTTATGCACCATATAATTTTAGATGTCAAGGCTAATCCTATAAGGAATGGTCAATTATGGTTGAATCCTAATCTCCTTGAAGTGGTAAAATTAGAAGTCAATAAATTACATGCTCCCAGGATCATTTATACTATATATGATAGTAACTGAGTTAGAACATTAAAATTTGTTCCTACAATAACTAGAATAATAACTATGTCAAATGAATGGAATGAATTGCTAGCAACACATCTTCAAATTATTTCCAATTATTTATTAACTACCATTGACTAAATCAAGGTTCACAAAAGGAACACTTTCCTAAAACTTTCATTGATCAAATGTTTGAATCATTGGATGATAAGTCATATTATTTTTTCTTGGAAGGATATTCAGGTTATTTTTTAATCCATAAATCCCTCAAGGATCCAGAAAATAAATTATTTACCTATCCATTTGACTCATTTTCATATATAAGGATGCCTATTGGTATATGTAATTATCATGGTACTTTTTATCTATGTATTTTTATTATTTTATTAGAGCACCTTATGAATTATATGAATGTTTTTATGGATTATTTCATGGTTTATAGAACTTCCTTTGATGACTGTTTGTCACACCTAGGTTCTTTCTGCCGTCATTGCATTGAAAGAGATCTCATATTAAATTATGAGAATTTCCATTTGATGGTTTAGTGGGAGATAGTTATTGGTAATGTTATTTCAAAATATTTAATTTAAGTGTATAAATAAAAAATTGAATTAGTTACCTCCCTCCCATATCCAAAATGTGTTTTTGAGGTGTGATCTCTTCTACGCCATGCTGGTTTTTACTGCTGATTCATTAAAGACTTTTATAATATTACAGTTCCCCTATCTTGATTATTTCGAAATGATTCCGATTTTTTATATGAAAAAATGTGAAGATTGTTTCAATTCACTTAAAAGGAGTCGCACATCACGTCCCATCATCTAACCACCAAGGTGGGATCTCCCCTTCAAACTTATGTGTGATGCCTATCACATTTCAGTTGGGGCAGTTTTATCATGAATGGTTGAGAAGTATCCTTATGTCATTGTGTATTACTTTCATACCCTGGACCCTACCCATAAAAATTAAACGACCCATGAAAGAGAAATTATTTATGTTGTGTTTTCCTTGGAAAAATTCCATTCATATCTTATTGGGTTGAAAATCATTGTGTTTTCCAATAATGTTTCCCTTCAATTTCTCCTAATGAAATATGAATCTAAGACCCACCACATTTGATGGATCCTCCATCTTTAGGATTTTGGCCTTGAGATTTTTTATAAGAGATGAGTGGAAAATGTTGTATCTAATCACATTATTAGGATTTACCCACTATTTGACCACCATGTTGACTCATCCATCCCCATTGAAGAATTATTTCCTGATGATATGATTTGTGATGAAGTGGACATTACCCCTTGGTATGCTGACATTTTGAATTTATAGCAGCATATAGGGTCCCCAATTATTGTAGTACGTCAAAATTACAGAGAATTAAGCATGATTCTTAATGGTACTTTTGGGATGAACCATATTTGTGGATAATATTTAGGGACCAAGTTGTTCTTTAATGTTTCTTTGACCCTATGTTCACCTTTTTTTGACATTTATCCAAAATTTGTATTATGGGGGACACTTTGGATCTCAATGTATAGACAAAAATGTCCTTGATTTAGGACTTTATAGGATAAATTTATATAGATATTCACATTAGTTTTGTAATTCATGTACGTTATATCAATTCACTAGGAATATATCCAAGGGGAATGAAATTCCCCAGCAACCCTGTTATTTTGTGTTACCATTGATAAATGGGGCATTGACATCATGGGGCCTTTTAAGAATTCATTTGTATTCATGTACATCTTACAAGATATTGGCTACATATCTAAATGGGTGGAAGAAAATGGCACTAGGACTGATGAATCTCAATTTATTGTTGATTTTGTGAGGTCCCAAATTTTTAGTAGGTTTGGTTTTCTAAGATTCATCATTAGTGATCAAGGTTCATAGTTTTTCAATCACAACATAAGAAACATGATTTGTAATTATGTTTTGGTTCATAAATTCTCCACTGCATATCACCCCAAGAATATAAAATAAGAATAAATCTCAAATTGTTAAGTTATGTGAATCTTAGAAAAAATAGTATAACCTAATAGGAAAGCTTGGAGTTTGTGATTGGATGATGAACTTTAGTAATACTGAACTGATTTGAAAACCCTGATTAGAATGTCACCATATAAGATTGTGTTTGGAAAGTCTTGTCACCTACCTATATAGGTATAACACCATGTGTATTTCATTTTTAAACCATGAAATATAAATCATTCATATACGATAGAGCATAAGATATTGTAGATTAAGTAGTTGGAATAAATTCTCTGTGTTGCATATGAGAACTCCCAAATCTATAAATAGAAGAAAAATTCTATCCACAATCATATGATTAATAGGTGGATGGTTTATATGGGTGATACGGACCTCATTTAAAATTATAGGCTAAAGCTCCACTCGGGTAAGCTTTATTCCCGATGGCTTGGTCCTTGTACAGTTACTAATGTTTACTATTTTTGGTTCTATACAATTTTTTAATTAAAAGAGTGGAAAAAGGTTTACCATCATTGGGAAGAGGCTAAAACACTTCGACAAATATTTTCAAAAGAATCATGTGGATGAAATCCAGCTGATGATTGTCATATATGAAACCACTTAGTAGGTTGTCCCTTCTACATACCTTTATTTATTTGTCTATTTTTTAAAACTTATTTACTTGAGGAAAATGAAATTTTTAGGTTTGGGGGAGGGTGACATAGGATATTTATGATTTAAATTTAAATGAAATAAAAAATATAAAAAATATGCAGTTTCATTTTTTATTTTTGTTTCTTTATTTTATGTTTTAAGATAAATACTGATCTTAAAAAGAATATCCATATCATTTTTCATGATTTAGTTGATTGTGTGGAAAATTCCATTGTTTTTGTATTTTTTTTTTCAAATGAATGTTGATATGCAATATTTTTCTATAATTTATATATTTACAATATTCTTAGGTGTTTAATGGATTTTTGAAACCCGTGACTCATTAGCACTTACCAATATTTTATTCCCTTACCTGAGAGACATTCTTGGCCCTTTACTTTATATTCATTCTTTTAATTACTTTTTGGAGAGTATTAGGTCATGTAGATAAACTATAACCATCCTTGATTCTATTTGAATCCATAAGATTCATGTGTGCTACATTCATTATAGAGACCATCGTTCGTTGAAAATCCCTTTTTACAATTGACCTCAAATGTTTGGCCACCTTGACATTTTAAACTTGTTAAGCATTAGAGACCATGAAATTTCTATTAGGAATCCAAATTATAAGCTAATTTATCCCTATCTACCCCTTTATTGTTTCAATTCTTGTTTTACTGTTGTTAATTGTGGGGGAGAGGGTGTTTCCATGGTAATTATTGGGAAAGAATCATCATTAAGGGTTGATAGAAAGGTTGAATACATTTTTCTTGGGGAGTGGGTTCACAAGCCATAGTGTATTACTGTGTTATACTTGTTTCCCTCTTTATCTTAAAAATAACTATATATAAAAAAATAGATCTGTATATCAAAAAAATATAAAAAAAAAGAAAAAAATGGAGAAAAGAGGACGTTTAATCATTAATATTCACTTATTGGTTGTGATCAATATAAATGTAAAATGGGGATAGTGAGTTGGAAGTGATCCAATTTTGAGGGGTTGAGTGTGCACATTAATTGTGAAAAATATCTGAATTTTGACCTGTTTTGAACTTAAGATATTAATAACTCATCTTCTACATTATATTTTCAGACATTAAACCCTCCCAACTCTTGATCCTCAGAATAACCTGTTAGAAGTCTTATTGAGTAGAAAAATAGTTTATAATAGAAGAGGCCTTATAATCTTGGATAGAATATGGTAAGATCACATGAACTCTAGGAAAAGAGAATAACTCCAATTTCATATTTCCATTGAGTGAAGAGGGAAAATTTATAAGTAAGATAGGTTGTGACATGTTTCATGGTTGAATAAAACAATGTTGAACAAATTTGAATGAGAGAGAAGAAAAATGATAGAAACTTTGATTTCATAAACAATACAATAAGAAGAATATTGGATGTTTTATCACCTTAGATTTAAGATTGGACTTGGTTAGGTTATAAGAATTTTCCTCGGGGTGTAAATATTTAGGTGTGGGGGTGTGATCACACCGCGAATTACTATTCATTTTGACCCTTACACCACTATGCTAAACTGATTTGGTATTGTAAATTTCAATTATTATAAAAAACATAACTTCATGATTGATTCTATAATTTAATATTTATCACCAATAGAAATTGATATTTAACTTTATTTTATATTTTCATTTCAGGTGGTGGTGATTTGGAGGATCCACAATGAAGTTCAAGAAATGAGGCCCAAACTGTGCATGAATCCATGAAAACCAGTGGACTCAACCACACACAGATACTAATATAGTAATCCATTTGAGATTATATTTTGTGAATTGATTCAATATTTATCAGTCTATAACTTTCACAAAGGAATGAAATCCTAGTTCATTCATTAAAAGGCCCAACCAAACCAATATGTCCAATAAAATGAATCTACATGGAGTCGAAAGTTTTATTTTTTATTTTGTAAATATATATTATTATATACATTATCTAGACTCTAAACTTTCCATAGAGTAATAAAGTAGGTCACCCAATTTTTCTTTCTTTTGTGAAATGTGAGATAATTTTTTCAAATATCCGAAAACAATGCGCCATGTGGTTTCTCGAATTTAGGTTGCCCAAAACCACCTCCCATTTTGGCTATAAAAGAACACATTGGGAACCACATATAAGAGTTATACTAGGAGGAAATGTTTTGATAATCTGGAGTCCTAAAGGGGTCCTCTACATAATCATAGAAGTTATGGAGGTCATGGGATGTGCTACTTCATCATCATTGTCTTTATCTCCTCCCATGGAGTTCTAAACTCTTTGTGATCACCATGGGAGAAACTTGATGTAATATCAAGATTCATGTTTGTAATATATGAAATATATTTTTAAATATTGGTTTTGTTGCTGTTTTTATTCATATTCTCTTCTTAATTTATTGATTTATGTACTTGTTTGTCATACTCAAGTCATATGATCATGTTTGGGGTACTCTTTCATGCGATGGTTCACACACCATTCACCATTTCTTCTTCCCTCTTTAAATTACATTGTTTTTTAGTTCATAATGGTCAATTTAACTCCCATAAAAACTAGCATGGACCTGTAAATTTATGTCATGGTATAAAAAATAAATAATACACAAACCCAGATAGTGCATTGAGTTCTTCGTTTTTTGCCTTGGTGAGTTTCATTTATAAAGTCAAATGCAAGTCACCCAATCGTCAGCAGTATCTAGTGAAACATTTTGTGATTTTGACTAAACAATAGGAGGTATCCTAGTATAAAATCAGTAAAATTATGGTTTTAGGAGTTAAAATATAAGTATTAAAAGATCTATACTCTTTATCTCGAAGTGATAAAGGATGAGAATTATGAGAAATCTCCAGGTTGATCATGCTTAATTATTTTTATTAATTTATGATTGGTTTATCAACTTCTTTTTTAAATTGTCTTCTTAAATCATAAAAACCCATGATTTAAAAAAATAACTTTCCCTTTTCGTTACATAATAACAACCTTATTTTCGAATTGATGGTCAAAGGATTCATCGAGAGAGGACCTAGGGTTCCTTCTTTATTATAAAAATTATAGTAAAACTAAAAATTTAATTATGACACACTAGACAATGAGATTAGAAGGTTAAAAGGAGGAAGAGTTCCACCTCCCACAAAAAATTATTAGGGGGTTACTTCAGTAGGTATTCCTTATATTTTTTGGGGTTTTTTCATAGGAGGATTACCATTTGAATGTTTGGAAGTCATATCAGGATCATTAGATGAAGAATCATATGATTGATGCATAAGGATTCTCATGTTTGTCACATGAGGAATCCAATGTTTTTAATATAGGATATTTTACATTTTAAAGTCATATACACTGGAAAATGATAGTATAGTTTAACATCACATTGTAGGGAATACAATATCATAATTTAATTTAATGTTATGGGGACGATGACAACATGTTTAATGTTATATTGTAGGGGAAATAGAAGAACAGTTTAACATTATGTTGCAGGGAAAACTAAAATGTATTTTAATGTCATGTTGATGGGACTAAGACAACGTAGTCTAATGTCATTTTTTGTGGATGAAGACATCACAGTTTAATTTCAGGTTACTGAAAAAAAAACACAATATAAGGTCATGTTGTGGGGACTACGATGGCATAGTTTAATATCATGTTGTGGGGATGAGTTTCATACAGTTTAACAATATGCGGTCAAGAGAAATTCCATATAGTTAAAATTAACGGGGTTAGGATGAGTGCCGTATAGTCTAACATAACATGGTCAACAAAACTTAGAGGAATATTTCTATTAATGGCTAGTGTGGGACTTATACAAGAGGGGACCTTTCTCATTCATCAAGAAATATGAGTAAGGTGATGGGAATTTAAGATGTGCATAAGGAATGTTTTGAATCATGGTATTATATGGGGTGAACATTAGGGTTGTATCAGGAGGCACATAAGGAATGTTTTGTAAGAAGGGTCATCCACAAAAAGGGTCTGCAAAGGGATGTCTGTGAAGGCATGTCCATATAGTGTTTTCCACAAAGGGGGATACAAATGAACATCTATAAAGGAGCGTCCATGAAGGGTTATTCACAAAGGATCATCCACTTAGGGTTGGTTATAATGGGTTTCCTATGAATGGTCACCCATGAAGAAATTTACTTTTCCATGTGGGAGGGCATAATCACATGTCATACCGAAAATGATAAGGGGATCTGCAAAGGGTCATCTACCTAATATTCATGGGATGGTTTCCAGGAAGGATTTTTTGTATGAGTTTGTTTGAGTGATTTTACAACCGATAATGATTTCTCTAGCACCATCAGTCGACTTTTTTTTATCTTTCCTCTCCCCGATTCTCCCTCTAGTCTTTTTATAGAAGACTGAAACTACTGAATACTGGGATGAATGGTCATGGTGGGACATGTGGCCTCCATTTTTAGGATCCCAAGAAGAACTCTAAGGTGTGAAAAAAATTCCTTCTTGAGGGATAAAGAAGACATCCCTCACCATTGAATGATTTATTGTTCATGGGGTGTAGTTATTCTTGGTGGAATGAAGTCAATATCTGTCCCAACAAATGATTTATTTTTGTTCGTGAGCATTGGTGGTACCATATCATCCGAAAACAATTCATTTTCGGGACACCTCATAATGTGGTGGAAGTCCACACTGAGCGGCGGTCCACATAGCGTAATTTTCTATGTAGAACCGAGCCTTATTTCATGGCTTTGATTCCTTCAACATTTTCTTGAAATCTTCTTCAGGTTTATTTTTACCCATTCAAATGTCATGAAATAATTTTTATCTTACATGAGAATTTTCTAGGACCCAAAAAATACACCATAAAAATGGGTTCTAATAAAATTTATGAAAATTACATTTTGATGAAGTTATTGGTCATCATTGGATTGGTTTTATGGTATTCATGTGGACCCACAATGATCTAACATTTTATTGATCCAAGGGGATCAACGATCATAGTTTTGAATATTGGTAGTGTAGTATGGAAAACCCTAAAAATATTGTGTCTTTTTTTATCACTTTATTCTTTCCCAAGTCCACTATGTTGGGGACTTGTAAGGTGTAACATGAATTTTTCTTAGGCCACCGTTTGTGGGTTTTTGAACTAACAAGTTTTGTGACTTTTTAATTTTCTTTTGAATACTAAATTTTTCCTTAACCCTACAAAGCATTGGTATAGAGAGTTGGTACTTTACTCTTACCCACAGTTCCCTTTACAGGCTTTACACCTGGTGAATTTTGTGTCTCTTTTTATGGGAAATTTAGAGTCTTTTAAATCAGAAAAATAGTACAGATGTTTTAGGTCGAACATATTTGACCATAAATTATGGAGTTAGGACCCTAATAGGGATTACTGGATGAGAATGTACCAATATTTTTCTGACATGAATGGGGGCTTTTTAGCCCCAGGTTTTTTGATTTTCTAAATCCGAGACACAATATAGGGAAACTACCAGATTAGTAACCATAAGAACAATTTTCAACACATTTTTTTGGGGAATAAATATGTAGGAAAGGTCTCGCATGGGGATAAAGTTTCCTTTGGTTGATTGTACTTTTGTGTAGGAAACTTATATAGAGGCGACTGTGGAATATTGTGTTTGGCCAAACAAATTTTTCCTCTAGACACTGACCCTCCATCTTTAATTTTCATGTAATTTGTGAGAATTTTTACTTCTTAAGACCATGAAGGGTGGATTTTCATAGGAATTATTTCTAAAAATAATGATGGAATCTGTATTAGGCCTAGACATGAATGAGAAAACACTCTTACAAAAAACGGGCTTGTGTAAAGGAGGGATGAAACATGGTAGAGTTTAATGTCATGAAACTCGGTCATATACTATGCAGTTAAATATCTTACAACAACAATGTTTATGGTATTAGCTTTATGGTCACTTAGCTTTGACTAAGGGATATGCAATTAACCATGTTCATGGTAATCTGTCCAAGAATATTCTATCATCCTCAGTAATGTTGGGGAAATGTTGTAAGCTATAATATGGGGGTTTTTGAATCCAAAGAGTGATGTGGGATGAAAAAAATTATTGGAGCATATAGAGATAAGAAAATAATCTCCTAGGGATGAATTTTAATTTGGTTGATAGGCCTTTATTTTGGGTGACTTATGAAGAGAGTACTGGGGCATATTGTGCATAAAGAAACAAAGGTGTCTCAAGGACACTGACCCTCCATTTTTTATGGCTAGGGAGGTTTATGGAGATTCATACCTCCCTTGACCTAGAGTTTGGTTTTTTAAAGAAATGGTACCCGAACGTGGAAAGAGAATTTCATGTCAAAATTTCCCAAGATTGGGTAAAAAGTGTTTCCCTTATATAGGAATGAATCATATTTATGAAATAAGAAATCTTTTTCGTATGAATGGGACTGAGATATATGGTCTGAGCATTACTATGTATCTTTCCAAAATTATAAACATGCCACACATATTTCTGGGAAGGTTTCGCTATACATCAATTGAACTCCTATGTGGGGTATGTAACACCCGAGAATTTTATGTTATATAAATCATCAAAGTAATATTTTTCTACACAACACTTTCTTGGCTTCCTTTACACGAAATCGTGACCTTCCTCGATAGCTTGCACCGTACACAATACTGAGTTTCACTAAACAACGATATGCTATTAAAATATTATTAAAACTAGCCGTTATAAATAGTAATAACCACCTTTTGAAATTTTATAAATTTTATTTTTCAAAATGGACTTCATTTTTGGATTCAGAATATCGAAATTAGCCTAGGGTGAAATTTTGGTATTTTTCTGAAAACTTTCAATTTTTGATGAATAGTGAAACCACTAAGTGGTAGTTAAAAAACTGAATTTTTCATAAAACATAATTTTACCACTTCTGTGAGTGTAATTTCAAAAATCAGAGATACACGGTTGATTTCAGTAAGTAAAATGTGGTTCAATGAGATGAAAATAATGTTTTGGTGAATAGTAACTTTTTACTTTTTTTACCACGGTTAAAAGTAAATCGGGTAATTAAGGGTAAAGATGATATTATTATTACCCTAACACATGTCCTAATTCTATTAGACAGGTGTAATTCGACGAAAAAAAAAATTAGGAATAAAATATGACCATTTAGGCCCACTTGGATTAGATTAGGACATTTATTATTAATTTATTTAAAGAAGGGTTAAATAGTTAAAATCAATGTTTAATAAGTAAATCACTTTTAATATGGGGTTATAAATAAGATAAATTAGACTATAAATATTAATTAGAAAGATAAAAATATTTCCTACATAATGGTATTTTATTTGTAATTTTTAGACATTAAATAATTTAATTTATTTATGACACAAAGATGATGTTGTAATTAACTCATTAATGAAATATTGACATAATTGATGTTATAAACACAAAAATAAATGTAATTTGACACTTTTTATGAATTAAACTAATTTTATAGATTAATATGACATGTTAGTATTGATTTAATTAACTTTTTTTGAACTAATCATTCTGTTATGATTTTCAAAAAAATTAATTACTAAATAGTGTCAAAATTGACATAAAATAGTTTTTTAAAACAAATATTATATTAGTGATTGTTATTTTATTCCTAAAAATCTAAGGTTCGGCCAAATGACTTAGATAAGGTTATATATATTAATAATAAACAACTTGGGGTTCGTTTGGATGCTTATATTAAGTTTATTAACCTTATAGTATAAGAACACAAGAAGACACGGTAAAAGTAAAATTATTTAACTTAATGTTAAATCTAAATGATAAGGTTAAAATAGGAACCTAAACTTGTCTAAATTCTATTGGATGAGAGGATTTCGACACATCCCCACCTTAGCCTCTAAATAAATCAATTTGGAGCTATTTAAAACTGAACATGACTTTATAATAAAATAATATTTTTAGTTATTCCAAAGGTGCCCCTCTCCTCCCTTATAAAAGGGAACCTCCTCCACCTCTTCCTCACACCACTTTGAGCCTTCACTCTCGGCCAAAACCTTCCAATTTCTCCTCTCCACTTCCCTAGGAACATACTAGAGGTTCTGGTATTCCTCAAAGACTAATTTTAGTGCCCTAAAAGAAGGTCTCAAAGAAGCACTTCAAAGAAGAGGTAATGTCCGTTACTGATTCTTTCATCTTTATTTCTTCTTCCACTTCTTATTCTTTAGTTGTTTTATTATGAAGTAATAACATCAGTATCACTCATATACTAATATGTTATTATAATTATGAAACAACCCTATTTCACCATCTATCCATCCTACGGAAAAAGAAATCACCGCGCGTGCGTACGTACGGAATACCGTCTCCATGCCGTGGTGTAATATATTTTCCACCACCACCTTACTTGGATGGGTATAATGGTGTAAATAAGGACTATATATGACTTTTATAAAGTGATAATGATTCTTAAATAGTATACATACACTCCAATACAATTCCACGATCATAGGAACGATATCATCACTCGTGCGTACGTACGGAATACCGTCTCCACGATGTGATGCGACTCGTTCTACATGATCTTAATTTCAAAATGATTATATAAATGAATTGAATGAATGAATATTATATATATTACACTAATACCACTCTGGTAATGAGGTATCTATAACCTAAAGAGATGAATAAGAATTTATTCGACAAAACACGCATAAGAACAAAAAGTTATAAACACCCGAATAACAAGTAGCAATGAAATATTACTACTAAGAAGCTGAGAATATGACTATATATGATATCATAAAAATAATTATGATTATGGAATAAGTCAATAACATTATTTAAATCATTATACAGGAGTTTCAGACACGTACAAAGTATATCGGACCTAAGGTAAGGGAAATATCAGAATCTCATTTTTATCCGAGATTGTTTATACTTTGGTATTTACTGGGGTGTATTTTATCATCCACATCCATTTTTCCTAAATATGTAATGTTATTTACATCCACCTACAATTGTTTAAATCCAAATTTACCCTTCAGTGAGTTTTTAGTAAAAGATATGAAAGGAATATTTTGTCGTTTTTCGTACGAGGTACTTTTTGTCTTTTCCGACAAAAGTACGAAGAATGTTTTTTTTAACTTATACGACATGAATGGATTTTAAAAAATTATTTCCAAGAAGCTTCCTTTACATGTTTTCAAGTTTATTTTTAATCAAATTCTTTTAGTTTATAATTTTACGACATGTTAAGAAAGGAAAAGTGTTTTTGAAGTAGAAAGGATATTTTCCTCAAGAATGAAGTTCAAGTGTTTTATCAAAATTATTTTCCATCTAAGATAATAAAGGGTTCTGTTTTTATCCCTATTATTACATTGATTTGATTATGTTGTGATGGAATTATTTTTATAAATTCCTTTATCGTATATGAATTGTTTTATGATGTCATGATGTTTAAGATTCCCATTTTTATTACATGGGTTATGCAATGATGTATGGTTTATGATTTTGTGGAACACATAAGAATGGTATCATTATGAGATGGGTGGGAACTATATCTCCCTCCAATGCATTGGTTAAAGATTTTATATCTCATGAGATAGACATGGCTGGAACGGTAGGTTATATCGGTTCAGTGAAACAAGACTGAAACGAGGGTGACTCGGTTCAGAAAGGGACTTTGTCCACTAAGATAGTCTTGGCAATGAGTCTTGACTAACAAGAAATGATTCTCTATGATTATTTTTGTATACCAAAAAGTTTCATGTTTTAATTTATGATTATTGTGATTACATTTTACTGCCATGATTTATCCAATGTTATGAAATTATGATCTCTTTTGCAGGTTAAGATTTCCAAAAGTTATGTGCTTATGTATACGATGTGATTGATATTTCTTTTGTTGACCTTTACTGAGCATTTGAGCTCACCCTTTTGTATGTTTTCTTTCCCCAGGTCAGGAAGAAGGTTATTAAGTAAGATATGCCAAAAGGGACTATAGATATGATGAAATAAATTGGAGACAGTGTAGACGCTTTATGAACCAGTTGTTTATGTTTCGCAGTTTCTAAAGACACTATACCTATACGGTCCTTTCGTGGTTTTGTTATATGTTGTAATAAGTTTGCTTCAATTTTGAAGTATTAACAATGTATGTAATTTATGGGTCATTATAGTTGGTATCAGAGGAAATGTATAGTCAACCTTTGGAAACTAGGATGTGAAAGCCTTAGTAAGAACCCTAAGGATAAGTCTAAGCATAGAACACAATCTTAGTGTTTTAGAAATGGCCATGAATAACCTAGGATAAGACCTTATGTGTGAAATTTGTTTCTTTATTACGTGGTTTTCCTATTATAATTAGTGTTTCTCACACTATTCTTCTTGGTTTTAGTCAATGGATGGAACCCAAAGGAACCGTGTTAATGCGGAATGCGATGGGCAATGAAATGATTGTCCCCCTGAGCAACCAAACGTTACGGGAGCTGGAATGCAAAATCTTGTAGCCATGCTCACACAAATTTCTCAAGCTATGAATCATGCAGAACTTCCAAATGAGAAAAGGAAGGAGAAACATTCTGTTGAATCCTTCATAAGGCAGCGTCCACCTTCTTTTAGCGGGTCTACTGATCCATTAGTTTCTGAATAATGGATTAGTACTACTGAAAAGATATTTTCAGTTCTTCAATGTTCTGAACATGAAAAAGTAATCCTAGCAGTGTATCGTTTTGAAGGAGATGCTGATCAATGGTGGAATTTTATTACGAATACGAGCCAAAGGGATGAAATTGAGTCCATGGAATGGGATGAGTTCAATAACTTATTTTTCAATAAGTACTTCCCTTGTATTCTTCGAACAAAGATGGAGAAAGAGTTTCTTGAACTGAAGCAAAAGGATGATGAATCTGTTGGTACCTATGAAACAAATTTTACAATACTTGCAAGGTACGCTTCTGGTATTATTATCCAACCTGAGAGTAAGATCGATCGATTCTTTAGTGGCTTAAAACCAAGTCTTCAAAGGGCGTTATCCATAAGGGACTTCAATAGCTACGAGGAAATCGTTCGATGTGCTCTCAAAGTCGAGATGGAAATTGGAGTAACCCATCAGTCATATGGGTTTGATAAGAAGAGGAAAATGGAATTCAAAGGAAAATCTAAAGAGCACACTGAAAAGAAGATGAGCTTTCCCTTATGCTCAAAGTGTGGAAAGAAACATGGAGGGAGTTGTCTTAAAGGGACAAGTAAATGTTTCAAATGTGTAAAGGAAGGTCATCGGGCATTTGAATGCCGTGATGATGGGAAGAAGATGTCTAATGATGAAAACAAAGGAAGGGATACACAGAATGAACCTACTACACTTCAATGTTTCAAGTGGAAGGAGATGGGACATTATGCCAATAAATTCCCTAATCCAAGGGTTGATGATGATGGTCGACGTCAACAAACTCTTAAGGCTAAAGACAAAGGAAAGTCACATGCAAATTCTATCACCGATGTGGAGTACGATAACAATGTGGTGAAAGGTACACTTACCATCCACTCTAAAGTAGCAAATGTTTTATTTGATTTTGGATCCACCCACTCCTTTATTTCTGAATAATTTTATAAGGGTATCACCGTATTACCTCAACAATTAGATGTTGAGTTAGCTGTGACAACACCTAATGGCACAACAGTCGCATCAAAAGTTTATAATTCTTCTCCGATTGAAGTTTGTGGGAAAGTGCTTCCTGCAAATCTTGTGATCCTTCCTATAGTGGAATTTGATGTGATTCTTGGAATGGATTGGCTTTCTTTATATGGAGCTCATATCAATTTCCAAAGAAGGGAAGTCACATTTCATATTCCATATCAATCTATGATCGTCTATCGATGCAAGGATGAACATAACCTTCCAGTGGAAATTTCTTCCATTTTATGGGAATTGATTCCACTAAATGAAGGTTATTTATCTCAAATGGTTGGTGAGAAACTCACAATTAAGAATATGCCCATTGTACGGGAGTTTGATGATGTCTTTCCGGAGGAATTACCGGGTCTTCCACCGAATCGTGAAGTTGAGTTTTCAATAGAACTAGTACCGGGTGCTTTGCCTATTTTAAAGAAACCTTATAGAATGGACCCAATTGAGTTGCAGGAATTGAAGAAGCAACTCCAAGAGAATCTTGATAAGTGATTCATACGCCCTAGTGCGTCAACTTGGGGAGCACCTGTTCTATTTGTTAAGAAGAAAGATGGATCAATGAGACTCTGCATTGATTATTGAGAACTTAACAAGATCACTATCAAGAAAAAATATCCTCTCCCACGCATTGATGACTTATTTGACCAACTACGCGGAGCTCAATACTTTTCCAAGATTGATCTTCATTCAGGGTATCATCAATTAAGGGTCAAAAGGGAGGATATACCAAATACGACTTTTCGTACAAGGTATGGACACTATGAATTTATAGTGATGCCATTTGGTCTTACTAATTCCCATGCTATCTTCATGGATCTGATGAATAGAGTCTTTAGAGACTATCTTGATCAATTTGTGGTAGTCTTTATAGATGATATTCTTGTCTATTCAAAGAGAAAGGAAGAACATGAAGATCACTTGAGAATTATATTGAAGACCCTGAGAAAGGATAAGCTTTATGCCAAATTTACCAAGTGTGAATTTTGGCTTCAAAAAGTTGCATTTTTTGGTCATATAATCTCAAAAGAGAGGATATCTGTGGATCCAGCAAAAACAGAGGTTATCGAAAGATGTTCGAGACCAAAAATAGTAACTGAGATCCAAAGTTTTCTTGGTTTGGATGGATATTATTGACGTTTTGTGAAAGATTTTTCATGATTATCTAATCCACTCACAAAGTTGACTCAGAAAGGAGTTAAGTTTGTCTGGACGAAGGAATGTGAAGAGAATTTCAAGGATTTGAAAAGAAGGTTATCCAGTGCACCTGTGATCACACTTCCTTGTAGTGGAGAAAGGTTTGTGATCTACAGTGATGCATCCAAGAAGGGATTGGGGTGTGTTATTATGCAAAATGATATGGTGATAGCTTATGACTCACGACAGTTGAAAATCCATGAGCAAAATTACCCAACACATGATTTGGAGTTAGCTGCCGTAATCTTTGCATTAAAGATTTGGAGGCATTATCTTTATGGTGAAAGGTGTGATATTTATACTGATCATAAAAGTTTAAAGTATATTTTCACACAAAAGGAGCTGAATATGCGCCAAAGAAGTTGGTTGGAGCTGATTAAGGATTACGAATGCTCAATCCGTTACCACCCTGGGAAAGCAAACAAGGTGGCAGATGCATTAAGTCGACAAGACCATGCTAGTTTATCCATGATGAGGATCACAAAAGATCCAATATTTATGGATTTACAAAGGATGGATCTTGGAGTTATAATGGAAGGGGAAAAATCTTATCTTTCTTAAATGAATGTTCAACCGTCTATACATGTGAAGATTAAAGAGGCACAAAAAGAAGATTTCGAGTTACAAAATAAGGTGAGAAATGTTCCTGAATTCAAACTTGATTGTGATGGGATAATAAAGTTCAGGAATCGGGTTTGTGTTCCTCCCATCCCCGAATTAAAGAAAGAGCTGCTGGATGAGGCTCATAGTTCTTCATTCTCTATTCATCCTAGAAGCACGAAGATGTATAGGGACCTGAAAGAGTACTTCTGGTGGGATGGCATGAAAAGAGATGTTGCTAAATATGTCTCTCGATGCTTGGTTTGTCAACAAGTTAAAGCTGAGAGATAGAAGTCTAAGGGGATGTTACAACTATTACCCATACCCAAATGGAAATGGGAAAACATCACTATGGACTTTGTCACAGGACTTCCTAAAATATCCAAAGGCAATAATGCTATCTGGGTCATAGTTGATCGTCTTACAAAGTCTGCACACTTCATTGCTATTAGAGAGGATTTCTCTCTGGATCAGCTTGCCAGGATATATGTAAAGGAAGTGGTAAGATTGCATGGAGTACCAATTTCTATTATATCTGATCGGGATCCGAGATTTACCTCAAAGTTCTAGCGAAGTCTTCAGCATACTCTGGATACAGAGTTGAGTTTCAGCACTGCTTATCATCCTCAGACAAATGGTCAGTCTGAGAGAACAATTAAAACTATATAAGATATGCTGAGAGCTTGCTCTATGGATTTCAAAGGTGGTTGGGATCAACACCTACCTTTGGTGGAATTTTCTTATAATAATAGCTTTCACTCCAGTATTCAGATGGCTCCTTATGAAGCTCTCTATGGAAAGAAATGCAGGACTCCAACTTGCTGGGATGAAGTTGGGGAAAGAAAGCTATTATGACCTGATCTCGTTGATGAAATGGCAGAAAAGGTCAGATCTATTCAACAACACATAAGCGAATCTCAGAGTCGACAGAAAAGTTATGCCGACAACCGAAGAAAAGACCTAGAGTTTGAAGTGGGTGATAAAGTCTTCTTACGAATATCTCCCTGGAAGAGGGTCATGAGACTTGGAAAGAAGGGGAAGTTGAGCCCTAGATATATCGGTCCTTTTGAAATACCAGATCGTGTTGGGAAGGTAGCTTACCAATTGGCGCTTCCACCGAATCTCTCTCAAGTTCACGATGTGTTCCATGTATCTCTCCAGAGAAAGTACATACCTGATCCTTCACATGTACTCAGCTCAGAAGTTGTACTGCTGGAGCAAGATCTTTCTTATGAAGAACAACCGATAGAGATTCTGGATCGTAGCGAAAAATTCCTACGAAAAAAGACTACTCGATTGGTGAAAGTTTTATGGAGGAACCACCAATTAGAAGAAGATACATGGGAGCTTGAGGATATGATAAGGGAGAGGTATCCTCATCTGTTTGTTACAAAGTGACGAATTTCGAGGGCGAAATTCATTTTAAGGGGGGTAGAATGTAACACCCGAGACTTTTATGTTATATAAATCATCAAAGGAATCTTTTTCTACACAACACTTTCTTGGCTTGATTTACACGAAATCGCGACCTTCCTCGATAGCTTGCATCGTACGCAATACCGAGTTTCACTAAACAACGATATGCTATTAAAATACTATTAAAACTAGCCGTTATGAATAGTAATAACCACTTTTTGAAATTTTATGAATTTTATTTTTCAAAATGGACTTCATTTTTGGATTCGGAATATCGAAATTAGCATAGGGTGAAATTTTGGTATTTTTCTGAAAACTTTCAATTTTTGATGAATAGTGAAACCACTAAGTGGTAGTTAAAAAACTAAATTTTTCATAAAACTTAATTTTACCGCTTCTGTGAGTGGAATTTAAAAAATCCGAGAGACACAGTTGATGTCAGTAAGTAAAATGTGGTTCAATGAGATGAAAATAATTTTTTGGTGAATAGTAACTTTTTACTTTCTTTTACCACGGTTAAAAGTAAATAGGGTAATTAAGGGTAAAGATGATATTATTACTACCCTAACACATGTCCTAATTCTATTGGACAAGTGTAATTCGACCAAAAACAAACTTAGGAATAAAATATGACCATTTAGGCCCACTTGGATTAGATTAGGACATTTATTATTAATTTATTTAAAGAAGGGTTAAATAGTTAAAATCAATGTTTAATAAGTAAATCATTTTTAATATGGGGTTATACATAAGATAAATTCGACTATAAAAATTCACTAGAAATCTAAAAATATTTCCTACATAATGGTATTTTATTTGTAATTTTTAGATATTAAATAATTTAATTTATTTATGACACAAAGATGATGCAGTTATTAACTTATTAATGAAATATTGACATAATTGATGTTATAAACACCAAAATAAATGTAATTTGACACTTTTTATGAATTCCACTAATTTTATAGATTAATATGACATGTTAGTATTGATTTAATTAACTTTTTTCGAACGAATCATTCTGTTATGATTTTCACAAAAATTAATTACTAAAAAGTGTCAAAATTGACATAAAATAGTTTTTTTAAAAACATATTATATTAGTAATTGTTATTTTATTCCTAAAAATCTAAGGTTCGGACAAATGACTTATATAAGGTTATATATATTAATAATAAACAACTTGGGGTTCGTTTGGCTGCTTATAGTAAGTTTATTAACCTTATAGTATAAGAACACAAGAAGACACGGTAAAAGTAAAATTATTTAACTTAATGTTAAATCTAAATGATAAGGTTAAAATAGGAACCTAAACTTATCTAAATTCTATTGGATGAGAGAATTTAGACCCATCCCCACCTTATCCTAGAAATAAATCAATTTGGAGCTATTTAAAACCGAACTTGACTTTATAATAAAATAATATTTTTAGTTATTCCAAAGGTGCCCCTCTCCTCCCTTGTAAAAGGGCACCTCCTCCCCCTCTTCCTCACACCACTTTGAGCCTTAAAGCTCGTCCAACCCCTGCCAATTTCTCCTCTACACTTCCCTAGAAACATCCTAGAGGTTCTGGTCTTCCTCAAAGACCAATTTTAGTGCCCTAAAAGAAGGTCTCAAAGAAGCACTTCAAAGAAGAGGTAATGTCCATTACCGATTCTTTCATCTTTATTTCTTCTTCCACTTCTTCTTCTTTAGTTGTTTCATTATGAAGTAATAAAATCAGTATCACTCATATAATGATATTTTATTATAAGTATGAAACAAGCCTATTTCACCATCTATCCATCCTACGGAAAAAGAAATCACCGCGCGTGCGTACGTACGGAATACCGTCTCCACGCCGTGGTGTAATCTATTTTCCACCACCACCTTACTTGGATGGGTATAATGGTGTAAATAATGACTATATATGACTTTTATAAAGTGATACTGATTCTAAAATAGTATACATACACTCCAACACAATTCCATGATCATAGGAACGATATCATCACTCATGCGTACGTACGGAATACCGTCTCCATGATGTGATGCGACTCGTTCTACATGATCTTCATTTCATAATGATTATATAAATGAATTGAATGAATGAATATGATATATATTACACTAATACCATTCTGGTAATGAGGTATCTATAACCTAAAGAGATGAATAAGAATTTATTCGACAAAACACGCATAAGAACAAAAAGTTATAAACACCCGAATAACAAGTAGCAATGAAATATTACTACTAAGAAGCTAAGAATATGACCATATATGATATCATAAAGATAAGTATGATTCTGGAATAAGTCAATAACATTATTTAAATCATTATACAGGAGGTTCGGACACGTACAAAGCATATCGGACCTAAGGTAAGGGAAATATAACAATCTCAATTTTATTCGAGATTGTTTATACTTTGGTATTTACTGGGGTGTATTTTATCATCCACATCCATGTTTCCTCAATATTCAATGTTATTTCCATCCACCTAAAATTTTTTAAATCCAAATTTACCCTTCGGTGAGTTTTTAGTAAAAGATATGAAAGGAATCTTTTGTCGTTTTTCGTATGAGGTACTTTTTGACTTTTCCGAAAAAGTACGAAGAATGTTTTTTTAACCTATACGGCATGAATGGATTTTAAAACATTATTTCCAAGAAGATTACTTTACAAGTTTTCAAGTTTATTTTTAATCAAATTCTTTTATTTTATAATTTTATGACATGTTAAGAAAGGAAAAGTGTTTTTGAAGTAGAAAGGATATTTTCCTCAAGAATGAAGTTCAAGTATTTTATCAAAATTATTTTCCATCTAAGATAATAAAGGGTTCTGTTTTTATCCCCATTATTACATTGATTTGATTATTTTGTGATGGAATTTTTTTTATAAATTCCTTTATCGTATATGAATTGTTTTATGATTTCATGATGTTTAAGATTCCCATTTTTATTACATGGGTTATGCAATGATGTATGGTTTATGATTTTGTGGCACAGATAAGAATGGTATCATTATGAGATGGGTGGGACCTATATCTCCCTCCAGTGCATTGGGTAAAGATTTTATATCTCATGAGATAGACATGGCTGGAACGGTAGGTTATATCGGTTCAGTGAAACAGGACTGAAACGAGGGTGACTCGGTTCAGAAAGGGACTTTGTCCACTAAGATAGTCTTGGAAATGAGTCTTGACTAACAAGAAATGATTCTTTATGATTATGTGTGTATGCCACAAAGTTTCATGTTTTAAGTTATGATTATTGTGAGTACATTTCACTGCCATGATTTATCCCATGTTATGAAATTATGATATCTTTTGCAGGTTAAGATTTCCAAAAGTTATATGCTTATGTATACGATGTGATTGATATTTCTTTTGTTTACCCTTACTGAGCATTTGAGCTCACCCTTTTGTATGTTTTATTTCCCCAGGTCAGGAAGAAAGTTATTAAGTAAGATATTTCAAAAGGGACTATAGATATGATGAAATAAATGGGAGATAGTGTAGATTCTTTATGAACCAGTTGTTTATGTTTCCCAGTTTCTAAAGACACTATACCTATATGGTCCTTTCTTGGTTTTGTTATATGTTGTAAAAGTTTGCTTCAATTTTGATGTATTAACAATGTATGTAAAGTATGGGTCGTTATAGGGTAGGGGAATTTTCATTTGACTATGAGCTCATGAGTTGGGGTGGGAAACATATTGGACCCTCCTATATAGATCTATCTCATGTATAGAAGAGTGGTGGATTTTTTGTATTATGGTCAAACTAGGATACAATGTTTGGATGTCACTACATATCCCTTCAACACAAGAATTATGCCATACGTTGTTCTGAAAGGTTTCCCCATACAGGTATGAGTCATGCACATGGAAATTATATTTTTAAATTTTTATGTGTTTTGAACAGGGATTCTATATTTGAATGTCACACTATATCCTATGATGATAGGAATCAAGATACATGTAGTTATGAACATCATACAGTTTAGTGTTAAGAGTCTAGGACATCATCCATGATGTTTAACATCATAGAGTGAGGATGGAATGTGGTATTTTAGTTCTAGGTCATACAAATAATATTTTTTTATCAAAACTGAGTAAAAGCAGAATAATTGGGTTGGGATATTCTGACATGCCTCAAACATGAGGGGGAAAGAAAGTATAAACCATGTTTCTAGGGATTCTCAAATAAATAGAAATGATATTGGGAACAAATTCCATTTGGTATTATAGAGATATAATAATCCTCTCTTAGTGATGAAATTTCCTTTGGATTATAGGTCTTTTGTGTAAGAAAATTATGCAGAGTCAACTGGGGCATATTGTGCATAGTTAAACAAAGGCTTCCTCAAGAAACTGACCCCCATTTCCAATTGTGAGAGGAAAATTGTGGATATATGAAATTTTATGGGTCATAGAATATGATGGATGGAAGGACTGTGTCTAGGTATATAATAATAATTCACACCATGATGGACCATAGAGTGTGAAATTTACTACATTGATCTCACTCATATGTAGGGGGGGAATTTCAGTTTCCTTAATAAATCCTTGATGGAGGAACCAAAAATTAAGATATCCTATATAGATAATTGTTTATATATAGGATATGGGGATTTTATTTCTTTTCCCCATGGTTGGGACTAGGACATGAAATATAGATGTCACTACATATCTTATCAAAATGAGAATCAATCCACACGTAGTTCTTGAGGTACCATGATGTTTAATGTCGTGTGGAAAATTTAGTCTCCATATAGTTTTATGTCACTTGGTAAGGACATAGGATCCTCGATGTAAAGTGTAAATATTGTGGATGGACCTAAGATTAAAGACCTGGGTGTCACTACATATACTGCGATGGAAAGAATCAATTCATAGGTAGTTCTTAAATAATATTTTCCATACCCTTTAACAATGTGTGGTAAGGACATCTGGTGTGCCTTTTAAGGTATTGTGACTAGGACAATAATAACCTAGATGTGAATTGATACACTTTGGACATTCCAAGAATCCTCTACTGACACTCTAATACCACATGAGTAGTTCTTGATGTGAGAAACATGGTGCATCAATATTTTATTCTACCACACAGAGGCGATAAAATGAAGGAGAGGGGAATTTTGAATTTTTTGGTGGTTAGACTAGGATGATAAATTCAGGTGTCTCTAAGTATCTTTTCAAAATTAGAATAAATCCATAAATAATTCTAGAATTGGTTCAATATACTATACATAGGGAGGATGAATTTTGATTTTCCAAAGTTAGACTTGAGATTGGAGATCTGGTTATCACTACATACCCTCTATGGAAAGAAATCAAGACACATGTACTTCTGAATGAAATCTCCTTGTGTAGTTCTGACCTAAACATAGGAAGGGGGAATTTTACACATTGATTATTTTGATTATTGTGGATGGAAATAGGAATGAAGATCTAGACCTCACTATATATTTTTGGTAAATAAGAATCAAACCACACATAGTTTTGATCCCTGTGTAGTTTAACATCATGCGTTGAAGAAGAATGGGACTCAACATGAAAGAGGGGGAATGGTTCATTAAGTCCCTAGAATGGGAATCTGGGTTTCTCTGTATATCCTATGATGAAATAAATCAAGAAACAGATATTTCTAGATGGGAAATCTCTATAATGGCTAATACATATGCATTGGGGGGTATTTTTCACATATTTCATGGTTAATACTACGAAATAGGGTCCAGACATCACTACATATCCCATTTGAATGAGAATCAAGAAACATGTAGTTCTTGAGGAACCATGTAGTATAATGTCTTACAAAAAGTATGTGGGTCCAAAAAAGTGGAAACAAAGTAGTATTGTGGTTGTACCCAAGATTAGCGGTCTATACATCCCTAAATATCTTATGATGGCAGAAAAATTCCATATTCAGTTCATGAGAAATATAATCTCTTTGTGAATATGACTCTCATGTGGGGATAGATGAATTTCATCTTTCTCTCACATAGATCTAACTCATATGTGGTGAATCATCAATTGAAACTGTGTTTCTTATACATTTTAACATCATACGATTAGAATTTTTGTGTCTTGTAGTTATGTGGGGGATGATTTTGTGGACTGATGAGAAACATAGTACCAATGTGAAATGATTCCTTGAGGATAAAGGATGGTAAGAAAATGAACTTATGAATGGTGGGAGATTTTCTATAGGGAATAACTCAAGAGGTTTAGGCATCACCACATATCCTACGATGATAGGCATCGGGCCACATGTAGTTCTTGAATATGGAATGGTAGATGGTTGATTCTAGTGCAGATATCCTCTACGGTGAGGAAAATATAGTTCCATGAATTTTAATGTTATAAAGTGGGAATTTTGGTGTCAAATATTTTAGTGTATTGTGACATGGAAAATGATGTCATGATTTATAAGTTCATATGATAAATAATGACTACAATATTTGAAGTCGCGAAGATGAGAAAATTTACTATACAGTTTAATTTCAAGAAATTAAGATGATTTTTCATGTAGTTTAACATCATGTGATCAAGATGATCTATCATACAATTTAACATCATGCGATCTGGATGATCTAACATGCAGTTTAACTTCATGTGATCATGATGATTTACTATTAATTTTAATGTCATGCGATCAGGACGATGACCTTGTGATTACACGAAATACTTATTTATGAACCTCATATTGGTAGATTCCATATAAAGTTTTCCATCCATCAAAATTAGAGAATAATCTTCATTGGAGTTGACCTTATTTATAGTGTAAGGTCCCTCGCATTTTGGTTCCAGCTTCAGAGGATTCTTGTTGGGTATCATTAGAGTCCTGGGGACCAAAAACTTCTCTCATTATAAGAAATATCATAGAAACACCATTTTATTAAAGTCCCATGTGATCCAATTTTTCTGGACTTCCAAATGATTTAAGGTATGAAATGTTTTCTCAACTAGTTGATCGAATTCATACAAACATTTCTAGGATTTCTAATTTGTTGATTAATTTTCCTAGATGATGATGCAGAGTGAGGGAAATCAAAATTAAATGATTTGGACTAGCACTATTTTGTCTACTATTAAGTATGGGGACACCTGTGTGGCAGTGTGGGTCATAGTTTGGTAAGACCAGAAGGCATATAGGAGCCTGTTCGAAGAATACTTTTTATCCTTATCTACCATATTCTGAAGTATATTTTTTAGGGTCTTGTTTAGGACGTCTATCTATTTTTATCCACTACATGGTAGTTGGATGAATGAATGGACATAATTCCATATGTAAGATATATTTTTTCTAATTTAAGAGAATAGAAATTGGTTCCATTGGTTTTCACTATTGTATTATGGACACAAAATCTGGTGATGATATTGGTTCTCACAAAGATAAAAATATTCCTTAAACCAAACCATTTTAGGGTTAAATCATCAACCCACATGGAGAAGATTCTAGTTACGGTAAGGATGTACTTAAACTAGTTGGCCATAGAGGGAGGAAATGGTCCTACAATGTCCATTCCCCATATGGAAAATGCGAAGGAGTATTTGGATGTGTGAAGAAACTTTGGAGGTTGGTGAATGAAGTTTGCATTAATCTGGAAGGAGCATCACATTTTTTTAGAATTTAGTGCATTCGTTAATTAGAGTGGAATAGTAGTACCCAATCCTATAGATTTTGTGGGAAATATTAACCCTTGATTGGTGGGAACCATAAGATTCAGTGTGCACTTCCTTTATGACAACAATGGTCTGTTCTCTATCAATGAACCTGAGAAGGACCCCATCAAGGATCTGCTTATAGAGGACCTTTTTATGATTCATTCCATCATATAGAACAAAGTTAAATTATCATCTTCAAATTTTATCTCTCCCGACTCTATCTAGTGTTATTAGTCCATTTTTTTTGGTAGTCCACAATGGGTGTCATCTAGTGAGTGGTAGGACTACATACTTCTACGATGGGACTAATCTCATCGATTTCTTGTTTGTCAGCTTGAAAGAATGGTGTGACCATATGGAGGTTCATAATAATAATGAGTATTTCATCCTAGTCCATATTAGTTAGATATGTGGTTGCATTTTACAATGCATTATCTTGGGAATTCTATGACTGTGGGAAGTGATCCATTGTCATCTCTAAAGGGAATTCAACCATTAGTCCCTAAATGTGGTTTAACAGGAGGATTAGATCTTATTCTTTGATGGAATAATCCCCATTGATCTTATTAATGACTAGTTTGGAATTTACCTTTATCCTCAGATGATTTACTTGTACTTGAAGTTCCAGATCATTCCCTATCTTGAATTCCTAATATTCTACTTCATTGTTCATGCACCCTTTCAACAACATGTAATACTAACGGAGGAATTCCTTTGCTGGAGAGATGAGCATGACACCCAACCCCACTTTTTTGAGATTTGAGTATTCCATCCTCTTCTCTATCAGGAATCTATATGCACAATCAAAATACATTTCCCATATATGGGGGCCCTCTTGGGTACAAAAAACCTCTAGATCGTGTAGTTCAGAAACAAATGAATCCATTTCTACTCAGGGGTGCACTGCCTAGAAATCTACTAATTCCTATCCTTTAATCACTTTTAAAGATAGGAACTAAATGTAAAACTACTGTAGGATGACTACCCACTTTGATATATTCCTAGTCAACATCAGATGACTGAGAATGTATTTGAGTGGGTTTCTACCAGAGACTGAACAAACCTCATGAAAATCCAAGTAGTGCCTATGTTTTTGGAATTCAAAGATGAGTTTGATACAACTACTCTCAATATCAGAGTAACATTTCTCATCGTCAATCATGGTATGGATGAGATAATAGAGGATATTTTCACTACTGGTGTCATTATTTTTCATGTGGAAGGCACCCTATGATTTCTCTAAGGATGCCACATACAAAATAAGTTGTCTTCCTTCGACAAAAGACATCAACATTGGTGGGGTCAAGAGATATTTCTTAAGATTATTAAATGCTTATTGGAAATCATAATTCCATTGAATTGTGACCTCCTTTTCCACAACCTAGTGAATGGTAGAAATTTTCCGGAAAGGTTAGCTATAAATCAATGAATGTAATCCAAGTGTTCCCAGAGACTTCTCAATTCATTGAGATTTTGGGGTGGTGACATGATAAGGATATCCTTTGTCTTCACAGGGTTGACTTTGATTCCATAATGGCATGTGAAGAAGTTGAGAAATTTCCATGAGGTAACACTGAACACACATTTCAAGGGCTTCATTTTTATGGATGTGTTGTTGCAATTTTTTGAAGATGGTTTCATGATCCTCCAGGTGGTCAGATCACAGTCAAAATTTGGCCATAAGTTCATCAACATAACATTAAACAAACATTCCTAAGAAGGGTTTGAATATTCAATACACGACAAGTTATTATATAGCGTGGAAAAATTTCAAGGAAAAGGGTACTACCCAATAGAAAAGTACTCATCAGGGGACCCTGAAGGTGATGGATTCATCATCTTCCTAGTCCATTCATATTTTATTGTATCTGGAATAGATATTTGTGAAAGAGAGAACCTCATATCTGGATAATGCATCAATCGGTAGTTTAATGATTGGGACTAGGAAATCATCCTTCTGGAAGTGTCGGTTTAGATACCTAAAATCAATGTAGAATCTGATTTTTAAAAATATTTTATTGAAGGGGATGATATTGGCCAACCAATTGGGATATTGGACCTCCATAATGATGTTCGGTCTGATGATTTTGTCAACTTAGGTATCAATTTTGTCAACATGGGTCAGGTGCATCCTTCTAATTTCTTGTTTATAGCCCCAATGGTCCTTTTAATGGACTAAGTGGGGAGTGGACACATTAAGATTGAGGCCTATAATTTCTGTGTATTTCTATGAGAAAAGAATCATAATTATACTTCAAGAAGGAGGTATATACATTGTTTTCTTTAGAAGATATGGCAGAACTGATCAATGAGGTTATGGGACTTCAACAGTGCCTAGATTTATTTCTCTAAGTTAATCAATGGTGGTAGAGATTCCCTACTCAAATTATGGATGGGAATCCTAAATGTCCTCATACTTCTCTTCATCATCCTCTTCATATTTTGACACTTTTTCTATAGGGGGAGGACGCAGTGGGATAATTTCTCCAGAGTTTGGGTGCCAATATCTTGGAATTACGAAGATGAAGAAACTTCCTCTGACCCAGTTGAAAATGCAGTATTTCCTTGAAACATTGGAGGGGATGGAGTGATAGGTGGAGATATAATGTCTTCATCCTTTTTGGGTGATGGGAAATACTCTTCCACCTAAACTAGTGAGACAAATATTTCTTGGAGCTCTAGGGATGGAATGAGGGCATCTTCCTCTAAGATCTTATCACTATCTGGTGAGTCAATAAACTTTTAAAAACTTCTAGACTCAGTGTTAATGACTAAAACCATAAAGATGGATAAATATGTACCTATATTTGGGATCAAATGCTCAACCTGATTGATGGGATAGACATACTCTAAACTGATCTATCATAAGGGATTCACCATGATCATTTTTAGACCATTCAGAGTGGTGACCCAAGAAACACCAATGACTAGGGGTTGTTTTAATTTCCTTTGATAGAATCATACATCGATATATTGAACCTTTTAGTATTTATACAAGGCCTTATCGGTATGAAACATCAAAAATTTTAAATTAATTTAGTATTAGAGGCATTGATGGTACGATGAGGGGGTTTCTGCATGTTGATACAACCGGGGCCTTATTCGGAATATGTTGAAGGCCATGTTCTACCAAACCATTAGAAATTCAAAGTCAACTATGAGGTCTCCAAATTAGGCCTTGATCTTTCCCTTCCCCAATGGATTATGCTCACTTTGGTAATAAACATGTAGTGTTATAGAATTAGGTTCTAGGTTATCCTCATTGTAGCCCAGTCGGTGAAGTGTTCATATTGGAATGAGTTTAACTCTAGATCCATTGTCAATAAAAACTCTTTGAACATCGATGTCATTTATCCCACATGACACAAACAAGGGTCTCACACGTCAATGTATAACAAAATCTTCACCTTGATTTATAAAGAAGATAACCACATGGCATTGTATAGGATCCATCTCTTTCTAATATACCTCAGCAATGGAAATCTCATCTTCTAACTCTCAAGGGATCATCAAAGCCACTAGGGGTGGTTCCTTATGTTATTTTGATAAAATCATGGCATCCAAGATTGATAGCTTGACTGGTACCAAGGATAACTATTTCAATATTTCATACTGTAAAGCTATATACTTTACGAGGTGGGGATGCTATTTTATAGGCACTTTAGGAGCTTGATTAATTAATTTAGATGGATCATAACTTGAAACATGAGTTGGAGGTGTTCATATCATTGGGGGGCTGGGTCTGGTTGGTCTGCCTACCCACTAAGGGTGATCTAATGCCTGTACCCCCTCCGATTTATATTCCAAAGTGATAGGGTTGTGGTGTATTTTGGCCGATGTTGGGGGATTTTACTACTCCTATTGAAATCTCTAAAGGTATTTTACATGAGTTTATGAATCATCGACCACCCAAGAAGGGTGTTGTTAGATTTGGAGCTCCTTCCATGATTACTTCTTACCCGATATCCTTGGTTCATGAATCCACTTCCTCTAGTTCCCAAATTTGATATGGGTAACATAGGTTTACATCCACACTCATTGATGGGAAAGTGATCCATTAATTTAATTCCATTAATTTAATTAAAGAAAAACTCATCATCTAATGATAATTTTGTCTGGATGATCGTTTTTGGTGATTCTATTTGGTGGGGTGGTGACCATTGTTTCAAATTCGAGGTCGTAAAATATGAGAGAGTCAATGAAAACATTTTCCATAATGCATCTTAATTCTCATGGCATTCCTTCCCAACTTTCTCATCAGGATGCTTCTTGAATGGTTGGATTTTAGAGGTTTGTGGGGATGATGATTTTGGTTATGTTGTAGTGGAAGTGGATAGGGGAATAATTAGTTGTTTCAACTATGTTTGTATAATAACATGATTTCGGATAATTGTATTTCAAGTCATCCAAATATAAAACTTCTATTCCCTTCTGCTAAAAATTTCTTGCTACTCACCTCTTTTCTTGGGGGTAGTGATAGAAATATACATTACCTGCAGTTGTTGCTTTCCAAACATTACCTGCCTGAAATATACCATTTTCTTAAGGATGTATTTGAATTTGAATAATTCCTAAATGGTGTGCTCCAATTTTCTATAGATTGGGAAATAATCTGGCTATTCATCAAGACCTACATTTTTGGGCCATTTAGGTTTTGGAACTACTATAAAACACGCCTTTAATAGTTCTAGAATTGGCCTTTATCAACACTAGGAAAGTGTTGACCACCTTAGTGCAACTAAAAGTCCATGAATTTTGTCCAAAAAAAGTCACTGATAAAGGTTAGATTTATTATCTCAAATTAAATCCCTATTAAAAGACCCAATTTATCAGTGCTTTTATTTAGCCCTTATAAATATATGTATTATCAACGCTTCTATTTTCACCGATAAAAGTACTATTTATCAGTGCTTTCTAAAGATATGATAAAGGGAAGATTTATAATTTCCTCTAAAATCACTAATAAATCATACTTTTATTAGCGCATTTATTAGTGCTGATAAAGGTGAAAACTATACTATGATGCTGCATCACACTACATCACTAGAAATAGGTGCAGTGTGATGCAAAAATACACTACAACAGTAAAAACGACAAAAAATACCAAAATAAAATAAAAATACTAAATTTAAATGAAATAAATTTATAACAGAAATAAAAGAAAATATAGAACACAATTATAGAGTATGAAAGTTGTTTTTTTACCATAATGAATGTAAATTTTGAATAAAATGGAGAACTTGGAGTCATATCGGTCACACCATGATCTAAATTGACGTGTTACTGATTCCCATACACCAAAAATGACTTATGGGTCATTAAACTAAAGTACCAAAACAACCGGAATGTGTTTTTTCATTTTTTAGCATGTCAATTGTTTTTTTGATTAAAATTAAAGTTAGTTTTGAATAAAAAGACTCACTTGAAATCATATCGGCAATACCATTCATTAGATTGTGGTGAAGCTAATCCATATATTTCACAAGTGATTTATGGATCTTTTTCCTAAATTACCAAAACAATCTGAATGCGTTTTCTCAGTTTTGAGTTAGTGAGCTATTTTTTTCAATAAAATAAATGTCAATTTTGAATAAAAAGTCACACTTGGAGTCATACTGGTCACACCATACATCGGATTAAGAAACAAAAGTATGACACACATCCCAAATGACTCATGTATTCTTTTATAGAAGTATCAAAATAATCAGAATGTGTTTCCTTGGTTTTGAGTATGCTACGAGTGTTTTTTTACTAAAATGTCATTTTAAACTGGAAAAACACACTTTGAGCCATATAAGTGGCATCATGTGTGTGTTAAACATGAGACTGATTCATACACATAAAAAATAAATTATGAATCATTTTACCAAATTATCAAGACAATCCCAGCGTGTTTTCTAAGTTTCTAGTGGGTGTCTCATTTTTTGTATTAAAATGTCAATTTTTAAACTGATAATGGAAACATGGAGTCATACCAGTCACACTATGCATCAGATTGAGATGTGGATGATCCCTACTCATTAAAAATAATATATGGATCATTTTATTAAAGTACCAAAACAATATGAATGCGTTTTTATCTATTTTGAGTATGTCAGTTGTTTTTTTATTAAAATTAATTTTAGTTTTGAATAAAAGGACACACTTTGAGTCATACCAGTCACACCGTGCATCATATTGAGGTGTATCTAATCTATACACTTAATACGTGACCTATGTATCATTTTCATAAAGTAACAAAACAATCCTAATATGGTTTCTTTGGTTAGAGTATTCCACCTGTGTTTTTTTTAACAAAAATTTCATTTTAAACTAGAAACTGACACTTTGATTAATATAGGTGGCATCGTAGGATAGTTTTAAATGATACTAATTTATAAATGTAAAAAACTAATTATGAATCCATTTACTAAATTATCAAGACAATGTAAGTGAATTTTCTCAATTTTTAGTGAGTGCCACTATTTTTTATTAAAATGTCAATTTTAAAATGATAATGGAAACTTAGTGCCATACCGGTCACACTGTGTGTTTGATTGTGGTAAGGATAATCCCTACACATCGCAAATGATGTATGGATCGTTGTTCTAAAGTAAAAAAAAACAATATGAATGCGTTTTATTGGTTTTGAATTTTCCGCATCTATTTTTTTTACTAAAATGTCATTTTAAACTAGAAATATGCACAATTACTCTTATCTTAAGTGAAAAGTGTTGTGGGAAATTTTAAACAATTATTCTCAAACACAATCAATTTATTATCCTTATTATACTTCATTGCTAAAAAAATTTATTATTTGAAATCCATCACTTCTTATCCTCCTCCACCTCGATCTCCACCTCATTGTTCACCTATGCCCCCTCCTGTATGTTGGTCTCTAACTCCGAATCTTCCTTATTCATTACCTCCACCTCTTCCTTCACCTCTGCCTTTGCCTCCATAATTTCCAAACAATTTCATTATTTGTAGGTCAAAACTTATAAAAAATGATTTCCTCCATTAGTCTTATCCTTGATAAAGAGATAAAAATTAATATATAATCATTATAATACTAAATCATCACACCCCGAATATATTTAGAAGGTCATAACTTGAACTAGATCACAAACATAGTAGGTAATCACCTAAATTTGTTGTCTGTATAAATTTTGACAAAAAGGACACTGCCCACTCATCTATAAGCATATCGATTTATTCTTTTGAGTAACTATGTTGTTGGAAATATTGATAGTATTGAGATAAAATATGGAAAAAATGATTAAGAAATATATTTAATGAAATTGTAATTACCTTCAGAAATTACCTATTGAGGGATGCTAGTATTTTCATGATTTATGATTTCTCTCATAAATTTTCAGACATGATATCCACAATCGATATAATTATCTTATTTCACAAACTGTAGAAACATTGATAAAATTAACATCTTTTTTGAAATTCTTTGATAGTTAAATATTTCTATATATACCTTAATTTGATTCCAGTTGTATTAATCCACAATATTTTTCTTTTCAGACACCGAATTCATTCCATGATCTATCCAATATTGAGCGATTTCCATATCATAACAAAATTCTCATTAAAACATAGAACAAACATATAATTCAATGTTTATATATAAAATATTGATTTTTTTTGTGTTTCATACTCACAATAAAAATCATGTGTTGTAGATTGGTTGTAAATCCATGCATTGAATCCAAAAAATAATTATTCGGGGTGTCTATGTTGACTGATATCAGTATCTAGTGTTGGCTAAAAAAATAAATACAATTAAGTAATGAATAAATTAAAAATATATTTTATGTGATTAGATCATAGAGTTTTACCTTTTCATTGTAGGTATCAAAGAGTCTATCATCTGATAATTTTTTATTAAATTCTTTGAGTAACTCATCCTTTTTATTCTCCATTTCTTCCTTATCCAAAGAAATTTTTGGCATAGAAATGATACAAGGAATAATGAATCCAAATCATTCTTTTTATGATATTAAATTTATATAATTTTAACATAAATTCATCTACAAAATATTAATAGTTATTTACTTGAATAAACTTATTTACCTCTCTATTTGGACATACATATTATTAAAATGTACCTTATGTATGTATTCACAACTGAGATACCCTGCCATTCATGTGTGGGAATCTCAGTTAGAGTCTCAATACCAATTACGTCTACGAAGGATTCTACATATATTTTTTCTTCATACTCAATATAAGACCTAGTTTTATCCTTAAATTTGGTATCTTCATGAAGTGGTAATGATAGTAAATATTTCTCTAGAACTGCTGGGGAGGAGGTACACTCAGAAGGTTGTTTTTTTTCTTGGTTTATTCACTAGATTTTATTGATTCAACCTTTCGTCTCTCCAACGATTTATTAATATGTAATACAATACCTAACTTTAGTCCTTTTATCAGTATCTGTTACATGTTTTCACTATATTTTCTAATGAATTACCTCATTTATCTTTATATTATTAGAAAACCAAGCTATGAAATATCCAATGGAATATTAGACTGTTGAAATATCCAAACCATCAAGTGGAACATACAAATCAGCAGTTGAAACATAATCTACCTCAATACCCACTCTCATGTTATTTTTTGGGAGTGGTTGATTGTGTATATGGTCTCCTAGGATATTATACAGTGTACCCATCACACCATGGAGGTACGTGTGTGTTGAAAGATAAAAATCACATACCACTATACCCTACATAATTTTAGTAATATAAAGTTATCAGAAGTTGTTTGATTCATATTTATGAGAAAGAGGAATGAAAAATTTTATTACCTTAGGAAATGTACACAGTTGGGGGAAATTACTAGCCTCAAATATTGTGGGATCATTTTGTTCATATGCAGATCTTTTCTCTACCTCTAGTTCCCTTCGATCATTTTTTATACATTGGTCTACCGAATCAGAATGAAAAATAATATCTTGTAGTGAGTATATTTGTTCCTGCATTCATGTCAAAATATTTTATGTATATTCATGTGATTTTATATTCTAGAAATTTCTTTTAGGTGAGACTCCAAAACACAATACTCTAACGTGACCATATTGTCCAGGCCACTTCAAAGCTACTGAAAGTTGCTTCTGTTCTGGTCCAACCGTTGCCGATTCTTATGTCTAAACCATATAAAAAATATGAACATATTTATATTAATTTAATATTGCTATAAATCATAATTAATTAAAATTATGTCATACTTACACATTCTTCCCATACTAATTTTTCATTTTTATCAATAAATATACTATCCTTATTTACACGAGCCTTCTTCCATACCACAAGATGTGGGATGAAAGAGGCTTCATATTTGGATTCATCAATCTATATATAAACAATGTAATATATGTTGTTTCATATCACATAATTAAACTTTTATTTTTGATTTAAAGTACATTCCAATTTATTCTCTAATAAAGCATACCCCATCCTTCCTTTGTGATAGGGGTACGTTGGTTTTGAAGCACATTATTTATTTTAAGAACTCTTTTTCTATTTTATAAATTAAAAATTTTGAATCATGTTGAATAAAATAAATAATGTAAAATAATATATTATTGAACACAATTCAGATGGATTGATTTCTCATTGATATGATTACAGAAATCAATCCCTGATTCTTGCTTTATAATGTGTGCATAACTAAGTGGTGGGTGGGGCTTTATTTACACTGTAACGCCCCGACCCCAATTACCCATAGTTGGTGCATTATTTCGTAGCATTGGCATGATCACAAAAGATCATTTCTCGAAAGACCGATTAGTTTAGTAGCCTTGGAAACACTAGATACATTCATAAGTCTTACATTACATCATAAAGTAAAACAAAACTACAACATCTTCTCTTCATATCCCCTTATATTATCCCTGTAGGTCATTCATAATATACTTCTTCACATCCTGGAAAAATAAAAACATTGAAAGGGGTGAGATCAGATGCTCAGTAAGGATAACAATATAGCAGAAGATTTCATAAATTAACATTAACATTTAGGGCAATGTATAACTAAAAAAAGCCTTTTAAACTTGAACTTTAGCATAATATGGAAAAAGTAAAATAAAATAATTCCATTTACTTACTCACATGGATATTCTACTAGTCAAATAATCACATTAAATATCAATAACCACTTTCATAATGATGGAATGCATAATGACAGACTATCATAACCACGTAGCCAAGGCCTCATGCCAAGACCACAAATAAGATTTTGTCAAGGCCTCGTGCCAAGACACTAGTTTGTCTCATGAGACCTACCGATGCATCGAGGAGCTATAGTGGGCTCCACCCGTCACTTATTAAGTCCAATGCATTCCTTATATGAACAGGTTTAAACATATCATAAACCATAACATAATCATATCACATAAAACATGCATAAAGGAAACATAACATTTATACATTTCAATAACAAGATATCAATACAACACATTGATATAATAAAAAGACATTCAAAACTATTTTCAATACCAAAATAAATGAAAATTAAAACATGATATTTATTTTTCATTTTAAAAAAGTTATGGCTTGTAGAGGAAGCCGAAACCCAAATAATGGCCATGGCGGCGGAGAAGTCGTTGTCTCCGCATGTGTACGACAAGAAAAACATTCCTTTTTGTCATTTAGTAAAACACTTCGTATAAAAATATTCCTTTTGAATAAACGTAAAAGTCAAAGGGGTTTATACACCATATAAAGGAAAGTTGTGTATAAAACCAATTATGCCTCAATGAAACGAGATTGAGACGAAGTCCCCTCACAAAGATCATTTTTTTTAAATAAAATAGATCTATTATTTGTATTTACTATAAGTAAACATAAAGAAAGTACAAATACAAGATAGGACATAATAATATCATGACATAATTTGAAAGTAGGAGATTAACCCAAAGAATGGAAATTGGGTTAAGAAGTTCCCTTACCTTGCGTCCTGTCTTGACTCGACCGTTCTTTAACCTCCTGAATAATTAACTAGAGTTAATTTATAGTTTCTTAAGAACCTTTTCAAGTTTCTTATTCTTTTAATATCACTTATTACCATGTTATGAACATTATGTAATTATTTAAGTTAATAATGGTTATTTTGTGGATCTTTGGTACTTGAGTCAAAAATAAACTTCTTATAATTACAAGTTGTTCATGTGGTGAAATATCCCTTATATCCAGAATTATATTCATGATATAGATATAATATATCTCATATATATCTAGTATATACATGCATTTATAATATTCCATAATATTTAGAGATAAGAAATGAAATGCACCGTTCACGGAGACGGTAAGCCGTACGTACGCATGAACGCTACTTTCATTTATATTTCGTATTTAATTAAATCATAATGATATAAAGGTATATTATAATTCCAGTATTATATCATATATAATATCATTTACTCCATCCTTTATACATCCAACATATGGAATTAACGATTGAAATCACTTTGAGGGGGCGGTAGTCCGCACTTCCTAAAATGAAAATATCGCGTTTACCCATAATGGAAACAATAAAGGTATGACATAAATGAAAAATAAATAACCTTAAGTAAAAAATAAACATATTATATATCATATATAAATAGATTTACATCTTAATGGCCACCTTTGAAGGTGTTATATGAGTGTTGAACAATCATCGTTTCGTGAGGCAAAAAGTTTCCATCCATAGAAACAGTATGTTCTTTAACCATTAGATGTAGGTGTGTGTAAGTTTATCTCGAATAATTCTTATAAAAACATCCTAGTATATTGAGTATACTGGTGTTGTTACAAAATAAATGAATAAAAAGAGTTTAGGGGGTTGGATAAGCAAAATAAAACAAAATAACATAAGCGGAGACATTACCTTAAAATCGGGTAACTCTTTTGATTTGAGCCAAAGGCTTCCTTGGGAAGACTTCTGACCAAAGTGATGCCTCTAGGAGTAGGGGCGGGAAGTTGTGAGAGTATTTGGGCAGTGTTTGGCCAAGCCAAAAGGCTTTGAAAGTGTGAGTAAGGTTGTAGTAGTGGGGGCCTTTTATAAGTGGAGAGGAGGGGCACTCTTGGAATGTCATGAAATGTTACTTTATTAAGAAATGATTTTCGGATTCTAAAGGTCCCACAATGATATATTTCTAGGATAAGGTGATAAGGGTTCGAGATATCCTCATCCAATAGGTTTTTTACAAGTGTAAGCCTTAGATTTTACATTATCCTTTCATTTTATTTAAATCGTTAATTAATGAGGTAATCACAGAATCATCATGGTGTCATAAATAATTTAATTTATTTAATGCTTAAAAATTATAAAAAAATTATCATGATGTAGGAAATTTTTTTAGATTTCTAATGAATATTTATAGTCAAAAATATGACTTGTATAACCCCATTTAAAAAATATTTTAGTAAAACAACTTATGTTTGTGACATTTTTATTTTAACTTTAAATAAAAGTTATTTATGTCATTTTCCTACCAAAGTGGCACCATAGGGTCCCCAAGTTGACCCATGGATTTTATTGGTCGGCCATGACTCATCAAATAGGGGTAGGACAAGTGTAAAGTTCATTTCATATTATCATAACATTATATTTACCTTAAATTATACTAATTACCTTTAATCGTGATTAATTAAACTTAAAAGTTACTATTCACCAAAATATTATTTTAATCCCATTGAACCACATTTTACTTCTTAATGACAACCATGTATGTCGGATTTTTGAAAATCAAATCACAGAAGTGGTAATGTTTCATTTAAATGAAAAAAATCAGTTTTCTAACTACTACTTAGTGGTTTCACTATTCATCAAAAATTTAAGTTTTTCAGAACAATGCCAAAATTTCACCATAAGCTATAATTGATATTACGAATTCAAAAATGATGTCTATTTTACAAAATTCCAAAAATATAAGTTGAATTAATTAATTTTATAATTAAATCCCATTGTCGCAACAAATAGCGTGTTTTTAAGAAACAATATATATCAAAAGATTGACAATTGTTTATGTCCAATTTCAATGTTAAATTAATTCTAATGACCACCATTAGATTAAATGGTAAAAACATATTCTAATGATACTTTTAAACCAATAAATATTATAATTTATCACTATGAATTTTTTTTTATTAAAAATTTGTTTTTAAGTATTTTTCAATATTCATAAAAAATTGGAAGTTCTCAGAAAAATAACAAAAATTCAACATAGGCTAATTTCGATATTCTTAATCCAAAAATGAAGTCCATTTTGAAATATAAAATATATATAATTTCAAAAAGTGGGTATTACTATTCATAATGGCTACTTTGATTGGTTGTGGTGTGTTTTAGAACTCGAAGTTGCGTACACCACACGCTACTGTATTATTCAAAGAGAAGTGTACCGTGGAAGCTCGGGGTGTTACATTCTCCCCTCCTTCAATAAATTGTGTCCTCACAATTTGAAATTTTTCTTTGAAAATAAAAGGTTGAAAATTGAAAATACCTTTGTGGAAAACCCACATCGGAAATAAGGTTAATAAAAATATAACTTTAAAAGAAAGAAAGATAAGTACAAAGGTCACCCGTGATAGCCCATACTAGGATTCTATGAAAATATGGATATGGAAGAAAAACAAACCATCAAGGTCTGATGGAGAGTTGTAGAAAACTGGATTAGGAGAAAGTTAACCACAAGAAAATCACAAATTTGTGATTGGTTAAACGTTCATTGAATCCCCAGTTGGAAAAGTTAACCGGCAACGTTTTTGTTTTAAGTTACCTTTTATAAAGTTGAGGAGTTTATTTAAGAGATTTACTAAGAACGTAAGGGAATATACATACTTGTCATGTAGACTTTCATTATTTAAATTTTTCTTACCACAAACCCATCTTTCACTCTAAAAGGTAATAGAACTCAAAAATATTCTATTTATCCTAATCGTATAGGGTTCCAAATATTAACACATACCATTTAGATTAGTAAAACTATTTTTTAATAACTAGGGACTTCCTGTAGGCTAGTGGTAGGTAATAAAGGCCTGTCGCACTATGGTTGTGGGTTCGATTCCTGCAGCTTTGTCCGACGCGATGGGTTATGCCCCACCCTGCATGTTGTCCTTTTCCTAAAAATATAGTGTTATAATATTCCAAAAATAATCTTCAGAAATGTTTTAACCTTAAACAATACTATTCAAAGTTCAACTTAATCCATCCCAACCTTTTTTGTTATCCAAAATACCTCTGTCCAAACATTCTCTAAAAGGTCTCTTAATTCCAAAATCAATTTATCAGTTTCCCCAAACAAAGTAAAGTTTCTCTTATTGTAACATACTAAAAATATAATTACCTTCATCATATTAAAACCTTACTGAAACAACAAGTACTGTAGTACAATCCTTATATATATATCACATTATTCTAATAACCAGAATATAATCCATGAGTCCAAAAGCACCAATACATTAATTATTCCGCTTCAACTGTAGTCACAACATAAGATTGGCCTTGATTCCAGCCAACCTCAAATTTTATACCATGACTTCTTAGCATGATAATTTGTTGAAAACTATGATGATAAGTTGTTCTTTTTTTTTGGTTTTTTATAAACATGTTGTTGATACCCTAATAATTCTCTATTTTCATCATTAACAATATGTTCATGCTCGGGATTGAAAACATCTTCATTTTTAGAATAAATTGGATGCATGAGTAGTCAAACATTTAATTTTTCTTGATGAACAAAAATGCAATAGACTCCATGAAAAAATGCAGAAAATTCCATCCATATTTCATGAAGATTGTTACTGTATTGAATAGAGATATAATACTTTAATACTAATGTACAATTGACCTTCACTACCTTTTTTCATCCATCACCATATGATTGATTTCCTTCCATCTCTTGATAATGAGAGGAAGGGTAGTTTGGAAGGAGTCCAATCCATCAATAAGAGATAGATGACAATCAAGCGTCTAAGGATTATAGTGTACAAGCAACCTACACTAATGGAATCAATCAAAAAGTCTCCTTAATTGAATAGGAATTAGAATACCTCCACTATAACATTATTGAGGAAATGAATCTCACCCCACCTACATTGGAAATCACTTCTGTCTACTCAAGGATTCCCCACCTTCCAATTTTGGATATTTTTAAACCCACTATAAGATCCCTCTAATTACATGCATCCCTTTAAAGGGTGAGTTTTTCAAATTATGCTCAATAAAATCAAGATTTTTTTACTCATATAAATGAAATGAATCTATTCAATGAAATCATAAATTTATTATTATGATATATTACCATAATATCTTAGAGGAACCTTATATACTTTCTATCATTAAAAATTATAAAAACTAGCTTGAAGTAGATCTAAAATTACCTATAGGAACTTTTTGAGTGATAATGACATTATGAGTTGTAAAAAACAATATTAGAGAGAGTTAGTCCTGTAACTCAATCATATTCTATAATGAACCACTAATCATACACCATGAATAATCTCACCAAATATGATAGGAGACATCATATTTCTTTTATCATATTTAAAAATTGAGGTGATATTTTATTTTTTCTTTGATCCTATATTTTCACCCAAACCATGGATATAGTCATATTTTATGATATCATAAATTGTATGGTAAAACGTAGTTCAAATCCTTATATTTTCTATATGTTATACCATATGATATATAATAGCTATATTCAATGGGTGAATAAACAAGTCCTTCATATCATAATATATGATATTGACATAATACAATATGAAATTTATTTTTTCAAAAAACTAATAGATTAATACATTGTGTTCTTAATTAAAAAGCATCTAATACCACTTATGAGTTATAGGGTATCATCTTATGATCACAGAAGGAGTGCTAGTGCCTTAACCTAGTGATAAACAGTGATCAATGAAAAAGATAGGTTTGGATATGGAATGCAACCGAGGGTTAATTACAATAGGGGGATCGTATATCTATTTTGCGCATTTTGGACATGGATAAAAAATTACATGACTTATAGGATATAAAGACCCAAATCATCAAAAGTATATTCTAATAAATTCTTGTTCTTTTATACAGTTATTCACCATGTTATATGAATTTTCAAATTATTTTTTTATCCTATATATTAATTATCTCCGTATTTTGATCAGTAAATCTATTAATAAATCACATCAGATAGTTTTTTTGATCAACTATCCATTGATAAATACCTCACTCAGTTTTTGGAAATACACTATTTATATGTTGTTGCGTATTTTCTATTTCCATTTAACCAATGATTTCTCAACTCTACCCAATATAGGAAATTTTTAAAAAATAAGCATAGTTTTCTCCCTGAAAAAATTCCCCATCAGTCTTTGGAACCCATGGTTAAAGTTTAATAATAATCTTTAATTAATTTAAAGAAAACAACTCTCACAACATGCATCACTGAAATATTTTTTGGAACATGAATAATTAATTCAATATTTTTTTCAATGCAACAAAAAATCATTCAAAAAAATAATACATATAACAAATCCATTTCATGGTTTAACAATTTACGTGAATAACAAAAATCCACAAAACATGTTTTAATGATTTTCGCACATACCTTAGTCCCTATATGTTCATCAACCATAAATGAGTGCCACAAATTGGTATCCCATAATCCTTAAAAAACCTGATAATTAATCATTTAGAATCTATAATATAGTATATAAGATGAATTAAATTTGAGAAACTACCTTGATTTTAGAACCCCATATTATTCAAATGAAGAGAAAACTGAGGGGGGAGGGATGAGAGGTCTAATTATTAATTTCGAGAGTCGAGTGAACCATCTATGTGCGTCTCTAGGAAAAAATGTGATAGAAACTCAGATACATATGAATGGAGAAGAATAAATAGAACCACACTCGTTGTATTTTAGTAATGATGAGACGAAATTTAGAGTTTTTCATGTTCAAGAACAGCCCAAAAAAATGAAAAATGAGAAACCCAAAACATCAAACAATGATAGAAGAAGAGTAGAAAATAAAATACACTAGATTCAAGAGTTTATTAATATGAGGGAACATAGAGGAGTCATGCCAGCGGCAGAGGAGTTTTTCAAGAGATTGAGAATCACGAGGGGCAGAGTCGTGATCAGGATTTTTTTGAATAGATCGGGGACACTTTTACAGTGATCTCAAAAAAGTGCTGATAAAAATCCCTTTTATCATCACTAAATTTATAAGAACTGATAAAAGGAGTTTTTGTGAGTTCCTTTTTAGTGCTGATAAATCTCCAGCTTTATCAGCGCTTGTGTTTTAGCACTAATAAATATATCTTTTAACAACTCTTTTTAGCATAAAATAAGTTATATTTTTATAATAATTTAAATAATTTTATTATAATTATATAATTATTTAAATAAATTTATTATAAATTTAAAATTATTTAAATATATATAATTAATTATTTATAATTATAAAAATACATATTTAAAAAGAAATAATTATTTATTTTTAATAATTATTCATTTATAATAATTATTAATATAGTAAATATAAATTTATAGATATATTTATTTATAAATATTTGTTTACAAATATATTTTTAACATTATTAATGTATATATAATCTTAAATACATGTATTTTAAAAATGGTGAAGTTGAATAATTCAAAATGAGTATAGTTTAAAAATATTCAGAAAATTGTTAAGTTTTATTAATTAAATAAATTTTATGTAAAAATATAGATATATATATATATATATTGAACTGGATGAATTCATATTGAATATACTAAGACATATTAAATAAATTTAAAAATAAATAGTATAAAATTATCAAATTCAAAAATAAAATAAATAATAAAAAACATTAGAAATGAAATTGTAGTATTGAAAAAAAGAAATAAATTCGACCGATTAAAAACATAATATATATTAAATGTATGTTATTATAATGAAATTCTAAAATATACTAAAATTTAAATAAATTACCTAAATATTAGTTGTATGTGTTTCTATATATTGTTTAAATATATTTGTGTCTACGTTTTTATACAAACAAATTAACACACATAGACCCACACACATATATATATATATACATGAAATAAATGCAACACATGATGTTTTATATATGTTAAATTGAAATATCAAACAACAATTAAAATTAATAATACATTAATATGTTTTTAATTTCAATTATATATATATGATAATTATTCATTTTATATATCAATATTTAACATATAATATTTATTAATATTTAAAATATATATATGTATATTAAATTTATTCATTTTTATCCATAATTATTTAATTAATAAAATGTTTCATATTTGTCTTAATTTATTCATCTTATTTTTATTATATTAATTTTTCATTTTATTCTAGACCATTATTATAGAAAAAAATCACTGATAAAGGGAACTTTTTATCAGTGTTAAAAATTAATTACAGGTAAAAGTTTCCTTTATCAGTGCTAAAATAAAGCACTGTTAAAGGTTAGCTTTTACCAATGCTAAAAAAAGTGATGATAAATGCTTCCCTTTATCAGTTCTTTTATAGCACTAGTAAAGGGATTATTTTATCTGTTCTTATTTTATCAATGATAAATATAGACATTATCATCGAGTTTTTCTAGAGGTAATAAATTTTAGTGCTATTAAATGAACATTTTGTAGTAGTGTGACAGGTAGAGTAAATCATTATCCATAATGGCTATAAAATATCCACATTCTGGATCATATCAAAATGAGTAAAATTTGATCCATAAAAACCCAAATTGATTTATCCTAGGTGTTCCCCAATCATCCTATTGAGGATGGGGTTTTCGTTGATGCCCAGGGGTGATGCACGATACATTGTAGGTTTTAGAGATGGAGCAGGCACTAAGGATGGTTTATCTGTGACAAACACCACCTCTACCTTTCCTATACTTTTCCCTAGGGCTGGTGAAGTTATCCATGACTTATGCTCAGTTTTTAGTATGGAATATTCCATTCTTTGGGGAATGACATAAAAATCCCGAAACCCATCTATATATTTCACCAGTATGAGCAGTTTTTGTATATCATCGCAATGGTTCTCAATGAAGAGAGTGGGCATGTATTCTTGGGGAAGTTAAAGGTTAGGAAGAAGGTCATTCCTTTCCATATATCAATGAAATCCAAGACTCTCTCATTTTCTCACTATTTTCTATTCAAGAGGTCACTAATGGTGTTCTTTGGTAGCATAGAGCTTAATTGAAAGAGGAGTTTCCAACAGATATCCTACCATCCTGTGATTGAACGAGCTAGAAAAATGGTGTACCATATGAGGGATGGACCTTAAATAGTTTATATGAAGAATTTTAGTTTCAATACTTCTTATTACATGGTAGTTCCAATAATGGGATCACAATGGGATGCAATGCATGTGAGATGTAGTTTTGGGTCACTAGAGCCATTGAATATCGAAAATGTAGGACTTTTGAAGTCTGAAGGTGGTAGGGTATTTATTACCTAGTCAAGGTAATGTTTCTATTCTAGCTTCACTAGTGCATTTCTCTCCTCCATGACTTCTAATTGAGATGCCAATGACTCAATGGTGTCGATATGACTTCGACGAGTGTTCAGTTTTATAGGAGCTTGGAAAGGTGCATCAATCAGAAGGATATGTTGTATTGGTTCTTCCATTATTTACGATTGATATCCAAAAGGGGAAATATGTAACGCCCCGACCCCAGTTACCCAGAGTCGGTGCATTATTACATAACATTGGCATGATCAAAAGAATGGTCAAGTCTCGAAAGACCGATTAGTTTAGTAGCCTTGGAAACACTAGATATATTCATAAAGTTTAAATTACATCAATAAATGAAAAACTACAACAACATAATCTCCATAGTCCACACTCTTATCCCCTCATACTATCCCTGTAGGTCATTCATAATTTACTTCTTCACATCCTGTGAAAAATAAAACATAGAAAAGGGGTGAGCTCAAATGTCCAGTAAGGATAACAATATAGAGGAAACTTTCATAAAGAAGAATAAACATTTAAGGCAATGTATAACTAAAACAAAAGCCTTTTAAACTTGAACTTCAACATAGTATGGAAAAAATAAAATGAAATAATGCCATTTACTTATTCACATGGATATTCTACTAAACGAATAATCACATGCAATATCAATAACCACTTTCATAATGATAGAATGCATAATGCCAGACTATCATAACCACATATCAAGGGCCTCATGCCAAGGCTAAAAATAAGATTTTTTCAAGGCCTTGTGCCAAGACAGTAGTTTGTCTAATTAGACCTACCGATGCATCGAGGAGCTATAGCGGGATCCACCCGTCACTTACTAAGTCCAATGAATTCCTCATATGAAAACTTTTAAACATAACATAAACATTCGTATTAAAACTAGCATACAAAATGTCAATACTTTATCCACAAACCATGAATGTTATAAAAATAGCACATCCACAATCAAACATAACTCATTCGATACAATATGGATGATTTTATTTTATCATATTAACCTCAATCGAGAATGATGAAGGATATTGACATAGATGAAAATAATCATCAAAATAATTAGAATGAAATGTCTCCCTTTTTCTTGAAATCATTTAAAATTTACACTTTTTGTCAAGAATCCATTTAAAAATAGATTTTTGAATCAAAGTGTCCCATACAACTTTGAAACTTTTAAAATGAGTTTTAATTTTAAAACTTTAATGTCCATATAAATAAATCCTTAAAACCATTTTTAAAACATGGACATTAATGAGCAATATTTAGAAGAATAAGTCTTTAAAACATTTAAAAATGGAATTTTAGTCAGAGTTTCTAACCAAAAGAGAGACACTTGAATAAAAATAATTGAGGTAATAAAAACATTGTAATATCATGATAATAAAGGGATTCAGGATATACTATTTCAAAGTACATTATATACACCACATAAAAGTGATTTGGTGTATAACAACAAAGAAGTCTCAATGGAATGTAAATTGAGATGAAATCTCTCATAAAGGTCCTATCCTTAGGTTAAGGATAAATCAACGACATAATTATGTGTAACAAATATAAATACACTAAATATGATTGTATATTAATTGTAAAACAATCAAAGGACATTCACACATATTCTTGTAAAAACAACACCAATGAATTGGATGTTTATCCCAACAAATCGAGATTGAGTAAAAATTACACTTATCAAGTTCATACCGATGACTTGAGAATTTATCAATGGATTGATTATCTGTATAAAAAGTATATCCATAGAAACGAGAGTGTAAATTATGACATAATCAAATGAATAGTGACTCCACACATAATCTTGGAGTAATATAATCAATGAAGTATGCGTAAAGCCGAATGAGTGGAAATTGAAATTTCAAATTCCCTTATCGATTAGGTAACTTAAGAAACATAAAACCATGAAATAAGTATCATACAATTATGATGTAAATACCCATAAATTAAAGTATATTACACAACTAATACAATCATGGGCAATACACATACACCACATGAAATAAATAAGTGGTGAAAAATGGAATTCTCACGAAATTAAGAGTGAGATAAGAAACCCCTTAATTTGTACCTTTTCATTGGTCGAGGGTAGGTTAACCTCATTTATAATGGTGAAATAATTCTTATTGAATTATAAAAGAACAATATTCATTAATATGATATCATATATGATCTTTTAACATTGATTTATTAATAATATCTTAGAATTATCGTCGTTTCGGGTGTTAACGTGTCCATTTTCCTTTATATTCTTTGTTATTTGAGACATATTTGTTACTAATGGGATGTATATTATTCATATCCAAAATGATGTCAAATCATTACACATTATTTTTAATCATTAAATGATAATTAGACTTGAATGGATACGATGGAGAATGAATCTCATCGTGTTCGTGGAGACGGTAGTCCGTACGTACACACGATCGACAATATCATTTTTTTGATATTAAAATAATATATAATTGGATGATATATCATATATACAGAATCATTATCATGTTATATTTATTATTTACATGAATTACACATCATTATTATACCCATACAAATAATAATTTATTGAATAACAATTACACCACGACGTGGAGACGGTAAGCCGTACGTACGCAAGTATGCTGACATGTTAGTCAAAGGATGGATAGAATACTGAATATGGTTTTACCATATTTATAATAACATCACAGTATATATAATATACTGGATTTATTATTTTAGAATGGTAATAACATAGAAAGAAGAAGTGGAAGAAGAAAGGAACTTGAAAAAGGGTGGTGAAATCATTACCTCTTCTTCGGATTCTTTCCTTTTGATTTGATCAAAAGGGCTCCATAGGATGGCTTTATGACTAAAGGAAGACCTCTAGGATTAAGTTAAGGAAGTTTAGAGAGTATTTGGGCAGGTGTGGGCCGGAAAAAAGGCTTTGAATGTGTGAATTAGTGAGAAGGGGGAGTGCCCTTTTATAAGAGGGGTGAGGGCCACCTTTGGAAAAGCTAAAAATATTATTTTATAATAAATTCATATTCGGTTTCTAATGGATCAAAAGTGTATTATTTAAAGGTTAATGCGGGGATAGGTCAAAAAACACTCATCCAATATGATTTAGATAGGTTTGGGTTACTATATTAGCCTTATCTTTAAGTATTAACTCTTAGTTAATTAGTTTCACTTTTGCAATGTCTCTTTGTATTTTTATATTATATGGTTAATAAACTTACTATATACATCCAAGAGTCCCCCAAGTGGTCCATTAATGATAAACCTATCATGATATAAGTCTCTTTTCCGAACCGTAGATTTTTAGGAATTTAATATCAATTAATAATATAATATTTGTTTTGAAAACTCTTTTATGTCAATTTTGACACTATTCAATAATGGATTTTTGTAAAAATCATAACAGAATGATTACTTCGAAAAATAGTTAATAAATTCAATAATAACATGTCATATTATCCTATAAAATTATTTGTATTTATAAAAAGTCTCAAATTACATTTATTTGGGTATTTATAATATTAATTATTCTAATTTTTCATTAATTAGGTAATTACTGCATCACCATTGTGTCATAAATAAATTAAATTATATAATGTCTAAAAATTAAAGATAAAATACCATTATGTGGGAAATATTTTTATATTTCTAATGAATATTTATAGTCGAAAATACAACATATATAACCCTATGTAAATTTTTTTTTGCTAAAAGATATAGGCTTATGCCATTTATGTATTTATTTTAACTTAATTAAAATAAAGTGTCCCTATCACCTACAAGTGGCTCCATGGGGTCCCAAAATCGACCCAAAGATGCCCATGGTCGGAAATGTATCCACCAATAAGGTTAGGACACGTTTTAGGGTAATTTAGTATTATTATAATATTATTTTTTAACCCTTATTTACCAGATTTACCCTTTAACCATGGTAAATTAAATATTTACCGAAGTAATTATTCAAAATGTCTAAAAATAAAAGTTACCTATTTAAAAAATTTGGAAAACATGATTCCAAATATGGAATCCATTTTTCCAAATTCAAAACACAAAAGTGGCTGAAATTAATTTAAAATTAATTCCCGTTGTCAAAACAAAAAGCGTGTTTTTAAGATATAATAACTATCAAAAGATTGATACTTGTTTATGTCCGGTTTAATTGTGAAATTATGTCTAATGACCAAAATTTTATTAAATGGTAAAAATTTATTCTAAATATACTTTAAAACCACTTAAATTCATAATAAATCAATATTAATTATTTTGATTAAAAAAGTTGTTTTTAATTAAAATTTATTAATTTTCACTATTCATCAAAATATAAAAGTTATCCAAAAAGTACCAAAATTTCACCCTATGCTAAATTCGATATTCCAAATAAAAAAATGATGTCCATTTTGAGAGATAAAATTTATAAAATTTTAAAAATTAGGTATTACTATTCATGACAGATAGTTTGATTGGTTGTAGTGTGTATTAGAACTTGAAGTTGCGTACAACACACGCTTATTGTATTATTCAAAAGGAAGCATACCGTGGAAGCTTGGGGTGTTACATTGTAAATTATTGATTTCCCCATTCTAAATAATGAATTTATTTAGTAAAATTAAAAATATAAAAGTTTAAAATATTGGATTTAAAAAGGGTCCACTATTAAAAGTTGGTAAAAGTGCATTTTTGAAAAATACTTATTTTATCTGAAAAAAAATAAATTTTTCTTAAATTATGTCTAATAAACTCATAATATGTATTATAAAATTATAAGTATTATATAAAATTTAAAATTTAGTTAATACTATTCATAACCTCTTTTGAACGGCTTGTTTGGTAAGTCATGGTGCGCTTGAACTCGGTGTTGTGTGTAGTGTAAGTTATTGAATTGTTTTGAAGAAGTACATACTACGAAATCATGGGGTGCTACATTCTCCCCTCCGTCAATAAATTGTGTCCTCACAATTTTTTAAAATTGGGCTTGGGAATATAATGGAAAGTCCCACATCGGAAAAAGATTCAATAAAACTATCACTTTAAAAGAAAGAAAGATAATTACAAAGGTCACCCGAGATAACCTATACTAGGATTACATGTAGAAAAACATGGATATGGACGATAAACTAAGTGTTAAGTTATGATGGAGAGGGATATAAAACATGATGAGGAGAAAGTTAAAAATAAGAAAATGACAAACTTGTGTTGGGACAAATGTTTATTAGTCTCCCAGTAGGAAAAGTAAACGGACAACATTTTTTTGTTTTAAGTTACATTACATAAGGACGAGGAATTCATTTATGATATTGACTAAGAACATAAAGAGATATAGTTACTTTTTATGTAGAGTTTCATTCTTTAATAAAGTTTTACCACTAACTCATTTTTTTGAACAATGAGTATTCAAGAAGACTTGGTCACAATGGAAGAGCTAGAATAAACTTCAATAGAAATGCATGATCCATGTAGGATAAACTATATATTTACCTTGTATGTAGAGATTAATCAAAACCAAAATGGTTAGTATAATATCTGATGATCCCCCAAATGGATATTCCATTAGAGAAAAAAAACCCTAATCTTAATTTATAAAATTAAACCATCAATACCCCAAAGTTAAATAAATACCATTCAATAATCAATTGTCCTTAAAATACTTCAATATAATCCAAACTAATATTGAAACCCAAAACCTATAAGAATGTAGTCTTCCACATTAAATTGTATATCCAAATGACATTAATTACTCTTAAAGTCACATACTTAAAAGTAATTAACCTAATCATTTCCATAAACAACCCAAATCACTATAAATCCACAATAAAAACATAGATAAAAATCAAACATTACTCCTCAAATGAAATCCCATAGTATTCTATTTTCCTTGGGAATATAGTGTTCACAATAAAGTGAACAACTTCAAAAATAACATTTATCACTTAATTACCAAATCATTTTCCTAAACTAAGGGTATTAATTTGATAAGACATAAGATCTCAAATCAAATTATTATTGATCAATAAAATCATTTAACTAAAAATAATAGTCACACTAACCAGGGACTTAACGTAGTCCAGTGGTAGGCGATAAATCCCAATCGCACTTTGGTTGTGGGTTCGATTCACACAGCTTTGTCCGACGCGACAGGTTGTCACACGGTCTGCATGTTGTCCTTTTCCAAAAACTATATTTTATAAAATTACCAAAATGAGATAAATTCCTCAAAATAACCATAACATAATTTAACCACAAATCTTATCTCATACCTTGAATTTTCATCCCAAATTATAATAACTTATAATTTCCTCAAACCCAACGATCATATAAAACCAAATGGTAATTTATAATTATATCCACAAGAGAAAAGACAATTCTTCTTCAAATATCACTCTCACTTGGAAAACTACTGGGTAAAAAATACAAGAGAAAATTATTCCGAAGTAAAACCATCAACAAGGAGAACTAATACTTTTTAAACATATCTCTAACCATTTATTTCCACATAACTTCTTCTTCAACCAAGAAAATATCCTATAGAATAGGGAATTCACTCGGGTAATGGCAAGGTCCCCTACATTTACGGAAAATGACTGTAAATGGATTCTTGGGACCATTTTTATCTTCTTCCATAGTACTCTTCATTTTTTTCGGAAATTCTTCACTTTATGTCCTTCCTTCCTGCACGCAAATCATTTTTTTCCCATTGAGACACTTTCCTGGGTGTCTCCTTCTACATTTCCTGCATGATGGAAAATGAGGATTCCTTTCTCCATGGTCTCCACTGCTGGATCCCTTATCATTCATCACCTTCTTCTTCTTTGTAGAGTCTGGGAATTGGTTAATATATATATTATTGATCATGTGTTTGGAAAATTGATTTGGCATGAAGATGATATATTTTAGGCCTATCAACATTCCATTTTTTTCTCACTGCCACCACTGTTCCCACCTTCTACATCATTCTCAAAGTCACTATGACTTCCTTGGAATCCAGCCATTAACTAAAACCAGAAAGCATTGTGTGAGTAATAGTAGTCATAAAATAATTTATAGAATATCATGTCACCATATTCCCAATTTGAAACACATTAGGATTAACCAAAGGCATTTACTCTCATCTTATATATAATACTTCAAATAGGTTTGTAAAGAAAATGTAAATTATCCTAAGCATATCCCCCGGGAGTGTCGTAACCAAGAGTGCAGTAAGGCCCATTGTCGTGCACCAGTTCCCGTTCGAGTCTAGCTCAAATCAGTGTTTTTGAGTTTTAACCCTAGGTACATCTGTGCCAGAGCCGCCTCTACCTGCTCGTATCCAGACAGGGATGTATTGCTCGGAAAACTCACAAAATCTCTACAATACCAAAATTATAGGAAGTTCTTCTATACTAATCCTCAAAGTTCATCTTAGGTCTACATTCTCTAATCAGAGTTTATCTAAATCTAGTTTCCAAGTTTTGTACTAAACTTCCTCTGATAACAACCGTAACGCCCCGAACCCAGTTACCCAGAGTCAGTGCATTATTACAAAACATTGCAATTATCACAAGAATGATCATGTCTCGAAAGACCTATTAGTTTAGTAGCCTTGGAAACAGTAGATATATTCATAAAGTTTACATTACATCAATAAGTGAAAAACTACAACAACATAATCACCATAGTCCACACTCTTATCCCCTCATACTATCCCTGCAGGTCATTCATAATTTACTTCTTCACATCGTGGGAAAAATAAAACATAGGATAGGGGTGTGCTCAAATGCCCAGTAAGGGTATAAATATAGAAGAAACTATCATATATAATAATAAACATTTAAGGCAATGTATAACTAAAACAAAATCCTTTTAAACATGAACTTCAACATAGTATAGAAAAAATAAAATGAAATAATACCTTTTACTTAGTCACCTAGATATTCTACTAAACGAATAATCACATGCAATATCAATAACCACTTTCATAATGATGGAATACATAATGCCAGACTATCATAACCACATATCCAAGACCTCATGCCAAGACTACAAATAAGATTTTGTCAAGGCCTTGTGCCAAGACACTAGTTTGTCTCATGAGACCTACTAATGCATCAAGGAGCTATAACAGGCTCCACCCGTCACTTACTAAGTCCAATGCATTCCTCATATGAAAAGTTTTAAACATAACACAAACATTTCTATTAAAACTAGCATACGAAATGTCAATACTTTATCCACAAATCATGAATGTTATAAAAATAACACATCCACAGTCAAACATAACTCATTTGATACAATATGAAAGATTGTATTGTATCATATTAACCTCAATCGAGAATGATGAAGGATATTGACATAGATGAAAATAACCATCAAAACAATTAGAATGAAATGTCTCCCTTTTTCTTGAAATCATTTAAAAGTCAAACTTTTTGTCAAGAAGCCATTTAAAAATAGATTTTTGAATCAAAGTGTCCCATACCAATTTGAAACTTTTAAAAGGAGTTTTAATTTTAAAACTTTAATGTCCATATAAATAAATCCTTAAAAACCTCTTTAAAACATGGACATTAATGAGCAAGATTTAGAAGAATAATTCTTTAAAACATTTAAAAATGGTATTTTAGTTAGAGTTTCTAACCAAAAGAGAGACACTTGAATACAAATAATTGAGGTAATAAAAACCTTATAATATCATGAGAATAAAGGGATTCATGATATACTATGTCAAAGGATATTATATACACCACATAATAGTGATTTGGTGTATCACAACAAAGAAGTCTCAATGGGATGTAAATTGAGATGAAATCTCTCATAAAGGTCATATCCTTAGGTTAAGGATAAATCAACGACATAATTATGTGTGACAAATATAAATACACTAAATATTATTGGATATTTAGTGTAAAACAATCAAAGGACATTCACACATATTCTTGTAAAAACAACACCAATGAATTGGATGTTTATCCCAACAAATCGAGATTGAGTAAAAATTACTCTTATCACGTTCATACCGATGACTTGAGAATTTATCAATGGAGTGATTATGTGTATAAAATGTATATCCACAGAAAGGGGAGTGTAAATTACGACATAATCAAATGAATAGTGATTCCACACATAATCTTGGAGTAATATAATCAATGAAGTATGCGTAAAGCTGAATGAGTGGAAATTGAAATTTTAATTTTCCTTATCGATTAGGTAACTTAAGAAACATACAACCATGAAAGAAGGATCATAAAATGATGATGTAAATACCCATAAATTAAAGTATATTACACAATTAATACAATCATGGGAAATACACATTCACCACATGCAATAAATAAGTGGTGAACAATGGAATTATCATGAAATTAAGAGTGAGATAAGCAACCCCTTACTTTGTAATTTTTCCTTGGTAGAGGGTAGGTTAACCTCCTGTATAATGATGAAATAATTGTTATTGAATTATACAAGAATCATATGCATTAATATGATATCATATATGATCTTTTAACATTGATTTATTAATAATATCTTAGAATTATCGTCGTTTCGGGTGTTAACGGGTTCATTTTCCTTTATATTCTTTGTTATTTGGGGCATATTTGTTACTAATGGGATGTATATTATTCATATCCATAATTATTTAAAATCATTAAACATTATTTTTAATCATTAAATGAGAATTAGTCTTGAATGGATATGATGGAGAATGAATCTCATCGTGTTCGTGGAGATGGTAGTCCGTACGTATGCACGATCAGCAATATCATTCTTTTGATATTAAAATAATATATAATTAGATGGTATATCATATATAAAGAATAATTATCATGTTATATTTATTATTTACATGAATTACACATCATTATTATACCCATCCAAATAATAATTTATTGAATAACAACTACACCACGACGTAGAGACAGTAAGCCGTACGTACGCACGTATGATGACATGTTATTCAAAGGATGGATAGAATAATGAGTATGGTTGTAACATATTTATAATAACATCATAGTATATATAAGATACTGTATTTATTATTTTAGAATGGTAATAACAAATAAAGAAGAAGTGGAAGAAGAAAGGAACTTGAAAACGGGAGGTGAAATCATTACCCCTTCTTCGGGTTCTTCCTTTTGATTTATTCAAAAGGGATCCTTAGGATGGCTTTCTGACTAAAGGAAGGCATCTAGGATTAAGTGAGGGAAGTCGAGAGAGTATTTGGACAGGTTTTGGCCGAACAAAAATGATTTGAATGTGTGAATTAGTGAGAAGGGGGAGTGTCCTTTCATAAGAGGGGTGAGGGGAACCTTTGGAAAAGATAAAAATATTATTTTATAATAAATTAATATTTGGTTTCTAATGGCTAAAAAGTGTATTATTTAAAGGTTTAGGTGAGGATAGGTCGAAAACCACTCATCCAAAAGGATTTATACAGGTTTGGGTGACTATATTAACCTTATCTTTAAGTATTAACTCTTAGTTAATTAGTTTCACTTTTACAATGTGTATTTGTATTTTTATATTATATGGTTAATAAACTTACTATATACATCCAAGCGACCCACTAGTGGTCCATTAATGATAAACATATAATAATATAAATATCTTGGCCTAACCATAGATTTTTAGGAATTTAATATCAATTAATAATATAATATTTGTTTTAAAAACTCTTTTATGTCAATTTTGACACTATTCAATAATTGATTTTTGTAAAAATCCTAAAAGAATGATTACATCGCAAAAAAGTTAATTAATTCAATCCTAACATGTCATATTATCCTAGAAAATTATTTTTATTTATAAAAAGTCTCAAATTACATTTATTGGAGTATTTATAATATCAATTATTCTAATTTTTCATTAATTAGGTAATTACTGCATCACCATTGTGTAATAAATAAATTAAATTATATAATGTCTAGAAATTATAAATAAAATATGATTATGTAGGAAATAGTTTTATATAACTAATTAATATTTAAAGTCTAAAATACAACATATATAACCCTATGTAAAAATTGTTTTTCTAAAAGATATATGCTTATGTCATTTTTGTATTTGTTTTAACTTAATTAAAATAAAGTGTCCCTATCACCTACAAGTGGCTCCATGGGGTCCCAAAATTGACTCAAAGATGCCCATGGTCGGAAATTTATCCACCAATAAGGTTAGGACACCTTTTAGGGTAATTTAGTATTATAATAATATTATTTTTTAACCCTTATTTACCAGATTTACCCTTTAACCATGGTAAATAAAATATTTAACGAAGTAATTATTCAAAATGTCTAAAAATAAAAGTTACCTATTTACAAAATTTGGAAGTCTTGATTCCAAATATTGAATCAATTTTTCCAAATTCAAAACACAGAATTGGTAGAAATTAATTTAAAATTAATTCCCGCTGTCAAAACAAAAAGCGTGTTTTTAAGATATAATAACTATCAAAATATTTATACTTGTTTATGTCTGGTTTAATTGTGAAATTACGTCTAATGAACAAAATTGTATTAAATGGTAAAAAAATATTCTAAATATACTTTAAAACCACTCAAATTCATAATTTATCACTATTAATTATTTTGATTAAAAAAGTTGTTTTTAATAAAAGTTTAGTAATTTTCACTATTCATCAAAATATAAAAGTTATCCGAAAAGTACCAAAATTTCACCCTAGAATAAATTCGATATTCCGAATACAAAAATGATGTCCATTTTGAGAGATAAAATTTATAAAATTTCAAAAATTAGGTATTAATATTCATAACGACTAGTTTGATTGGTTGTAGTGTGTATTAGAACTTGAAGTTGCGTACAACACACGCTTATTGTATTATTCAAAGAGAAGCGTACCGTGGAAGTTTGGGGTGTTAAATTTTAAATTTTGGATTTCCCCATTCTAAATAATAAATTTATTTAGTCAAATTGAATATATAGAAGTTTAAAATATTGGATTTAAAAAGGGTGCACTATTAAAAGTTGGTAAAAGTGCATTTTTGAAAAGTACTTCTTTTATCTGAAAAAAAATTTGTTCTTAAATTATCTCGAAGAAACTCATAATATGGATTATAAAATTATTAGTATTATATAAAGTTTAAAATTTAGTTAATAATATTCATAACCTCTTTTGAACGGCTTGTTTGGTAAGTCATGGTGCGCTTGAACTCGGTGTTGCGTGTAGTGTAAGTTATTGAATTTTTTTGAAGAAGTACATACTATGAAATCTTGGGGTGTTACAAAATATTTTTAGTATTTTACTAAACTCGTTCCAATGTTCTCCTTAATAGAGAGAAATCATGATATTCATCCATGATCAGGTCTAGGTAAACTGATGGTCCATGCACCGAGTTGGGAAGATTTCATGGACTTTCTTCAATCACCAGGATGAATCATTGTTTTTGAGGTACACGTACTAAATTTTTAAATTAAGGCCCTTACTAAGGATAATATTTAATAGGAATTACACCTTGGAGTAACTCACGGTTGAGTCATATCAACTCTTTCATTTCATCCTCATAATATGTGAATCATTTTTTGAGCATAGGGAGATTGTCCTCGTCAAGAGGAGAATGGGGATTATTTGTGGACATTCCTTTATTTTTATTAGCGATTCAATAAGGAGGTAGTACCAGTTTCATTGAGGGAGAACCCAAATTTAGATTGATTCTCAACTTATAGGTACTCATAACTTCTTTTTTTATCTCTGTGTGTACCATGTTCCAGATAGAGCCTTCTTCTCCTTTCCTCTTGTCATTTGAATCATTTCCAATTCCATATGAAGCGTTTACGTTCATGAAGTTTACAAATTCATAATCCATTGTATGTATAATATTGAATATCAATTGATAAGAGAGTTTTTTTCTACCTTTGCTGGACCTATACCTTCATTTATGTGATCCTCTTCGAGCTTCTCGGAAAAGTGTGACTCAGAGGGAACATTTTTGCATCCTGGTTATATGAATCTCTTCAAGGGGAAATGGGTCTTGATACGGGATGGAATGGGATGACTTACCACTTTTTATTCTCTATAAAAAATAAAATACATATTTCCATTGAGGTTAAAATTCACCTTTCTTTAATTGCTGGGGTTTCTCCCATTCTCTTGTTATTGTGCCTCAAGCCGTGTTTGTCAACCTTGGGGGGAATTTTGGGATAAAAATTCCCCCAACCCTGTGAGATGGGGATGATCTCGTACTAAGGAAGCTACTATTATTATCGCTTCACTCTTTATCTCACACATATTTTTTCGAGTGTGAAATTAATATAATTCCATGTATACATGAAAAATTATTACTTCTGAGGAAATTAGTAGTGCCTAATGTTTAGCTTTCCATAAGTGAGAATCATGCCGAATGTTATAGGTTTCCTAGTTTAGGAGTTTCTCAATGGGTTTCTCTCATTATGCTTGATGCTTTTGAGACTTATTCAAAGCTGATTCTTATTGAGAGTGATGTATTTACTAAGTAAGATTTTTTATTAAAAATTGGCTTTGTATAATGACATTACAAGATGAAATTTCTAGTGGTTACTTCTAAATGAGGCATGGGATGAAATTAAAAGATCAATGTTCCCCCCATCCTTGTATATGAACACCAAAAGGGGTGTTAATAATTAGATAATGAAAATCATGCAACACACTAAGGAATACTGATTGAAGATATTTTTTTTGATTCTATGATCATGGTATCTATGTAGACAAAAGGTATTCAAAGTTTATTTGATGAAGATGCTCTTCCAATATGTTTATATGGTCTAAATACCCGTTGTAAGGAAATAATTTTTCTTTCAGGTGGTGGAGAGTTGTTCATAGATTCAAATAGATGTTTTGTATGCATTATTTTGACAATGCCTCATTAATGTCAAACTGAGAAGTGGATGAGGTCCAAAAAAATATGGGTATATCATCCCTATCCAATTTTCCCCTCACAAGAAACATATCCCTTTTTTTCATTTAAGAGAGACCCCTATACAAGATCAGCCCATCATGATATATTCTCGATGGGTTTATCACAAGTAACAGGTCTAGTGGAGGTCTCATTTGCATGGGAATGATTTTATGGTGGTTCAAAGGATGAATTTATTCACATTCCACTTTCTTACTCAGAAAGGATATCAATTATCATTGATAGGTTATCCATCATATTTGGCCCTTTATTTTGCAAGTGCCTCAGAATATGAGTGTTTTCTTGTATTTTACATGGCAAAGAGAGGACCTTATTATTGACACGTAAAGTTGCTATTGAGAGGACCTTTTTCATTAGTGTTATCAAGGATAGGAACATTATTTCTCAATTCCAATTGAAAGGAGAATTTCTATTGCATATACCTCAGGGAGGATCTTTAGGGAGAATGGAAACAAGTGAAAGAACTTTTTTGTATTTGATCATTTGTCCATGAAGAGGGATAATGTGAGACTCATCAGGACATAATCTCTCATGATCAATCAAATTTATCCCACTAAGGAAACCTTCATGGTAAGTACTTGGGGGGAGGATCTCTAGAGATATTGGTAACAATGTTGTAGGTAGAACCTTCCCAACTGGTACAATCACTTCCATAATTTGGTAATGGATCGAAAGTATCTTGATCCACCACTAATTGATTTTTATGGCCTCAAGAACTCCAGCTTTGATCAGAGTAGGGTTATAAGTATTCTATTCATTTTCCGATTTCCTTTAGTGAAATTTATTTTTAGGTTCTCTCTTTTGGAAAACTGGGGGCACTTACTGTAAGTGAAAACCTTCACATGTGGGTGATCATTCAACTTACTCCCGTAGTATTTTCAGGATATATTGGTAAGATTATTGAATTTTATCAGGGTTATATGCCTGTGCTGGAGTAGCCACCAAAGTAGATAGGTGTCTTGTAGTTGGAATGATTATTTGTACCCAATAATTTTTTCCATTTATCATGTAATATTTTGAACAAACCTCCAATACAAGAGCAGGGATGCATATCTACTCCTAAGTGACCTCCCTATTTTCTGGATGAGTCACCTCACTTGAAGAGGCAATGTTGTGGTCCTGACTCATAACTATTTTCGTGGATGTGAATACACATTTGAATTTATGTAGGATATTTTTCAGGATTAATGTATGGCCCTCCATCACTCCTAAAATGTGTTTATAGACGTTGTTTGTGGAAAAAATGTATAACCATTCCAGTGTTAGAGTATTAATATGTACCTTCTTCGATCCTCCATTTTCTGCTAGTAAGTACTGATTGTCCTCTAATGTGTTGGTATAGGTAAAAATATACTGTTGATTCAAAATTGAGACATGCCTACTAATTTCTCCAATTTCCACTACATTTTCATGGTGGTCGTGATAGGAACAAGAAGTGATTTGTGTCTTCTTGTAGTTTCCCATCATATTTTAATGACAAGATTTATATGAATATGTAGGAATTCATATCTTATTGTAGTTATTTTCCACAATATATACATGGAAACATTGATATGAATTAGTAAGGTTATGTATCTTCTCATTTTTTCCTTTGCATTTTCATGGAAATCTTGGTAGCAATGAGCAGAAATTTAAAAGTGCACATAGTTTTCAATCATATATGACAGACAGTCTTGATATGAATCCATATGAATTTTCATCTTCTTATAATTTGTTTCTATTTTATTTACATGGATGGATTTATATGAGTTAGAAGTGATATGTATATACTCAGAGTTTTCTATGATATTTTCGTGGCAGTCTTGATAAGAACGACCTAGAATTCACATTTTCTCTTAGTTTTCTATTGTATTGTACTGATGATCTTGATATGCATCCGCAAAAAATTTGCATCTTATTATAGTAGGTTTCTGCCATATTTTCATGGTGGTATTAATATGAATTATCATGGATATGTATCTGATCAATTTTTTCTACCATATTTTGATGGAAATATTGATAGGAACTACTAGGAATTTACATCTTCTCATAGTTTTCCATCATATTTGACTAAATGGAATGATATGCATCTGTAGAAATTTTCCTATTCTTTTAGTTGTCTTCTGATTTATTTTCTTGGTGGTATTAATATAAATTATCAAAGATATGTATATGTGTAGAGGTTTTGATCATATTTTCATAGAGGTCTTGATAAGAATGAGTAGAAATTTGTGTCTGCCTATAGTTTTCCATCATATTTAACTTGTGGGATTAATATGAATTCAAAGGCATTTTCATATTCTTGTAGTTATTTGATTCAATATTTTCATGGTGATCGTGATATGAATTAAATGATATATGTATCTTCTTGTTGATTTCCATTGTATTTACCTGTTAGGATTGATATTTCTAAGAAGGAACTTACATCAGTTCATTTTCCATCATATTTGAATGAAGGAATTCATACTAGTGAGTAGAAATTCACATCTACTCATAGGATACCAGCATAGTAATTTTTTTTATTATTTATTAGGAAAAAAGGATGATGTCCTATTCTATATTTTTTGTTTGTCACCCTCCATGAGGCACCCTGGGGATCTGGGTCTTCATGAATTGGGCTGGCGCCCACAGGGTGGTATCCTTGTATGGTAATGATACTAATCTAAACGACGTTGAAAATGATGATTACTAGTAAGGTCACTTGAGAAGAACCAATGTGCTTCTATGATGAAGTTGTTGATGACCACTTCATCATCCTCCCAAAGGCAAGTGACAGACTCATTATCACATTCTTGTGACATTATCCAAAAAACAGTTTGAGATGGCTATCAATTCTATCTAGTTTTGGACTATCAACTACCACTCTGGTGGTACCCTCAGACCAATGCATTTGTAGCCCAGTGTTGAAGGAAATAGGTGTGCTATGGAATCCTCTGTTTGTTTAAAGACCTAGCCTATGTAGTGGTTGATGCGTGTGTTTGGAAAAGATGGTGAAATTCCATTGGAATGAAGAGAGTTTGGTCAAAATGTTCCTTCAATATATGTGTAAAATAGATACAAAAAACCTCTTTAAATAGAATCTCATGAACACATGTGTAATTGATGGTATTGTTATGCCCTCTTCCATTTTGGATGTGAAAGGGGCCTGATACGATGAAAAACCATGACCTTAGTTAAGGATTCATGTTGGGTTCACCATTTAGTTTATGATGAGAATGATTTGGTTGTTTTCCTATGAGATATAAATGAAATGACCCTATGTGCATTGGTCTTGCACCATTTCTGAATGGTCTTCGATGGGTTTTTTTCGTGGAGCCAGAAACAACCAATGGATATCATATCCATGATGACTCATGGAACTAAATTCTAAAAGAAGATGTTCATTGGAGAACCTAAGCCAATGCCATCTAGGAACTCACATTATTTAAGATTATGGGAATTGGATCTCATCACACCCTTTTGGTGGAAACTATTGCCTATTCTGGGGAACTCTTATAGGTTGAAGATATGTACGTGAATCCTTTGTTCGTTACCAAGCACGTATAAAATGGGTCACCCTAAAGTGACATTCAATTATGAACATGAAGGCCTTCAGAATCATATGTATGTATCCAAGGTTCTCCATTAGTGGTACCCTTTTATGGATGGGTTGGATATTCTTTAATCGTTCATCATGATGATACTGGTTTTAAGCCATACGTTGAGGTACTCTAGAGTTTACTCTCATCCAAGGGAGATGGAGGTTTCTTTTGTGTTGGGATTGAACCCATAAAATATGGTTCCTTCGTAACCTCATGAATGAAATCAAAAACTACATAGTTCAAAGTCACTTTATATGAAAAATAAACTTTTAAGGTTGTGAAATGATAACCAAACCGAACAATTTAATGTCATGCTTAAAGGAAACTCATGTGAAATTTTACTGATCAATAATGGTTCGGGACATACACTGAGATTGACTAAGGATCTTGAAATAAATGTGGTCTCCCAGATGGATAATACCATACTAGGGATGTGGTCTGAAGAAAATTTGGGTATATTTGTGTCTTTGGTTTGGTGCTTAGGGAGGATTCCTATATATCCTAGATAATTGGGAACAAGATACCTTGTATTTCAATAAGTTAGGGATCACACATATGAGGATTCCCATGGGGTTCTGATATATTGGGAATACAACCCTTTGATGTTTGAGACATAGACGAATGGATTTTACATTATAGGATTCCCACGTGGTTGGGGTTTACACCTTATAGGAGGCCCATGTGGTTTGGATATGATAGGGGAGTGCCCCTTGTAGGAGGACCATTTGAGAAGATATGGTTGGGGAATACACCTTATATTAATCCCATCTAAGTGGATATGGTTGGGGCTTATAATCAGAAGGATTTCAATTCTTCTAGAACCATGAGTAAAGTCTTGAATAAGGGTGTTCTAGAAGTTTTTATTGGGGCTTATAGATGGAATACTATACATTTGAGGTTAGGGAACATGTAGATGTCATGATATCAACTAACCTCTAAACACACATGAGTCATGATCGATCTGATAAACTAGAGAAGCAGTATATCTAAATATCACATGATCTAATTTTTTAGCTAGTGGAAATGGTTTGGGTATAAAGGGAGAGAGAACAGGCTTTGAAGTGCCCATCTTATCACTTGTTTTGGTATCAAGATGAGTTAAAGAGGAGAAAGAGTGTCAACTATCACAATAATGAATAGGTTATTACTCTAGGAGGGATTACCTACTGGTTCCTAGGGAGGAGAGGAGTGACCAACAGCAGCCCTCATCAAAGGGAAAGGATAGTGGTTCCCATCAATTCCTTGAATAAGAATGTTCACATGAGCACCTCTGAAACCATGAGAACATACAAGGTCGGGAACCTCATTACCATTGGAATGTAGAATTGTGGACATTATGTGGGTCCTCTATGTCATAGAGGCTTCCAACATGACTCTTCCTACCATGAGTATGGTGAATTGAGAGGACATGCTGATGTGCTGAATGATCTGATCATACATGTCAGGTGTCTTTGGGAGAGGCATTGCCTTGACTCCATTAGACTCTTTCACGGAGAGGCAAAAATTGGGCCTGAGGATATGATAGAAGGGAGTTATGGTAGGTTGAGAGTAAAACACTGTAGGATACCCCACTCTGTGTATCATGTTCTTATGTGGGATATGGTTCACTCTATATAGCATGTTTCTACATGGGTGAAGGTACTGTCTGTGTTGAATTAAACTACACAGAGCTTAGTTCTTCTGATGTCGTGTGTTTCAATGTGGGTCTAGGTTCCACCCAAACAATGTTTTTATATGTGGGGTCAGGTTCCTCTAGACTATAATTTTTCTATGTGGGGTAGGTGTTGGACAAAAATCCCTCAAGGTATCATTGAAGCATTTTTGAGGTGATTTTGTTTGTTGACAAAGTTGACATATGTGTTGTGATTGTTGAAAAAGAAAACCATGAAATAAAAATTTTGTTGACAAAGGGGATTTTGTGGGGGAATGTCGAGATTAAGAGTTGTGGTCAATGATCCATGTTTGATTTAAGAATGTCGACAAAGGAATGGATGATCTGGAGGCGGTACAAAAAGAACAGATACATGGTGGTGCCGTTTTCCAGTGTTTGCCAAATTTTTGGGAATGGAAATCGACAAATGAAGACAAGTGTCTTTTGGAAAAGGGACATGCACAGAGTTTACTTGAAGTAGAAGAAACTTGCCTGCCAAATGTTTTTCAAGATCAGAGCATCAAAATAATGCAAAGGAAAGAGGGTCGCGTAGGTATTGGTGTGGTCGCACAGGTGACCTGCGCACTGTGAAGAGACTTGAGCGTCGATGCCTTGGATGCTTGAGAACTTGCATGCATATTTTTTTTCAAGATCAAAAGATCAAAATATGTCCAAAGAAAGAGGGTTACGCAGGAATTGGTTTGGTCACGCAAGTGACTTGCAAGGGTAGTAACCTGCACGCCGAGACTTGCGCGCAGAGGGTAGACTTGCACGCTGTCGTGTAGGCTGACCAAATGCCTATAAATACTTGAACACCCCTCCTCATGTTCAACAGAGTTCAACACTTAGAAAATTCAAAGCTCTCGTTCCACAGATGTGGTGGTCGCGCAGGTGGTGTGTGGTCGCACAGGTGGACTTGCGCGCCAATGTTTGAAGCTGCGCGCCGGTTTGTAGTTGCGTGCCAATATTGGTTTGGGCGTAAAATGAATTGAGTCATGTAGGTTTGGAGTTGCAGAAGATTGTTTCGCATAGGTGTATGAGGTAGACCTGCACGCCAGTTGTGACCTGCGCGCTGATACTTGCGTGCTGGGTTAGACCTACGCACCATGTAAGGTTGATTCACGGTAGTTATTTAGGGCTGCGTGAAAGTTGGAAGATTGTCCGATACCTTTGGTGCAAAGTGAGATTCATCTACAGGTGAAACTTGGACTTCAACAGAGCATCTAAAAACAGAGGAATATGCATTCCTTCATGCAAATGAAGATACCTAAAAGTCTATAAAATGTGACTGGATACTTTCCGGAGCAGTGTGCAAAGGAAGAGGAAGAAGGTGATCCTCTCCACCTGGAGTGAGCTAGAGAGAGATATAGGGAGTGACCTTTGGGAAAGCAGTGAGCTTACCCTAAACCTTGTAAAGGCAGTGAAACTGGGACATAGTGACTATTACTGAACCTTTGTATCCACATCTATTGAAGAATAGTGTAATTTGGTACGACCGACAACTTTTCGGCGTATGCTCCTTGGACGCATTCCAATGAGGGTGAACCAAGTAAAAATATCTGTGTCTGCCTGCTTACTTCCCTGCATTGCATTTAAAGCATCATCCTTAGATAAAGAAGAAAATAAGTGATCATAATAAATACACAAGTGAAAAAAGTAACCCTTGTAATAAAGAGGTCAAGATACAGTGGGGCAGGAAGTATTTTGAAAAAGAAAATCCATACCCTGATTCACCCCCCTCTCAGGGTATATAGGCCCTAATTGGTCATAACAATTGGTATCCGAGCCAGGTTTCTTTTATCATATTTGTTTTCTGCGACTTGGTGTAGTCGATCTGTGTGGTTAATGAATCAGTCTATTCTTACCTCGGTGTGCCATGACAAAGGGAAAAACATCAAAGAAGAATCATAAGTTAGGTGGTATTCCCTAGAGTGGAAGTGTGTATGGAAAAAGTGTGATTCAATTAAAGGATGCAAACTGTTTACTGAAAGAAGTCCTGGATGAATATGATAGGGAAAAGATTGATTCACTCAATCATGATGTAGGAATGAGTGAAGTACTTCAACTTTAAATTGATACCGAAACAACTGATGATGAAGAAGTTTCAAGAAGAAGGCCCCCAGTAGATGTTGTCAACATGACAAATAAATTAGATCGGAAATTGGATGAAGAAGTCAAATATAAAGATATTCAGATCTAGGTATTGGAAATTGAGGTCAAAAAGCTAAGAGGCTTGAATCAAAGGCTTATTGATGTGGCCACATTCCTAAGGGAGAAGAATGATTCTCAAAGTGAAGAAGTACAAAAGATGGCTAGAATTAAAGGAAAATAAAAGGCTAATGATTATGAAGAGAATCAAAATTCAGAAGAAGTTTAGAATATGAAATCCGGAAATGATGATCTAGATACAAAGTTGTCTGAAAGTGTTCATAAGAATCAAAGGCTACAATAAGAGATTTTCTCTTTCTCTGAATCTGTTTCTCAAGAAAAATTGAAAGTAAATGAGCAAAGTAACATGGTAGAAAAGCTCACATGAGAACTGGAAGATGTGATGAGTTGTGGAAAGAATATCAGAAGAGAACTCAATGCCCAACTTGAATCAAGGGATATGAAGATTCAAAAGTTGGAAGAAGAGCTTGAATCAGTGAAGTGGGTAGTGGAGAAATCCAATGAAAAAAGAAAACCTAAGTTGAAGGATGCTCTAAACTTATTATTTGATTCTCCTTCGGAAGGTAATGAAAAAATGAAATGAAAGTAGGAGATTTATGAGGAGAAACAACAAAATATTTTCTCATCTCAAAGACCATACAGGTTAGGAAATGCCGGTATTGGATTTGATGAATCCCCTCCCATGCATGATAGAAAGAGAGCCATGAATAGTTCCAGAAATGGTAAAAACCATGTAGGTGCTGGATAAAGACCTAAAAAGACTTTTACATGAAGTAATGATGGCATGTGCTATTTCTGTGGGATTCATGGTCATACATCAAGCTTCTATTTAGAGGCACATGAATATTGACCAGTACTATCATTGAAGCTTGTCAAAGTTTAAAATTTATATTCCTACGAACTACTGTATATGTGGAAAGAAGGGTCGAACCCACAGGGAAGGTAAATTTGGCCACTACTAAACTAAAAACTTGGAAAACTCCAATGTTGTCAACAACGGAGTGGTTTTTCTATTTTTTTAATCTTTTAATATTTATTTAATTTTTTAATAAACTTTAATTTATACTACAAAACTATTTTAAATTTGTGTTACCTACACTAAAACTAAGTAGATATAAAAATATGGCGCGACAAAGAAAATAAGATGCTGATAAAAGACAACAAAAAAAATGCTCGGGGTTCATTCTAGTCTACTGGTTTAAATTGTTTTTCCTATTCATGTAAAAGTACTGATTCGTACCACTGAATAAAGATGACTTACTTTCTTCGCCCGGAGTTAAGTCGTGGAAATTGTACAACTTAGAGATCTCCACTCTAAAGAAGTACAACTCCAGAAAGATGAATTAAAATGAACAACAGCAAAAACTCACCGTAATTACTAAAGTTTTCATTAAGAGTTGTTTTCCTTAAATATGATTCCATAATAAAACTCTCCAAATGATTATAGAGTTTTAAAAATTCAGTTATTGTGGTACAAAATAGAAATGTGTAATTAGAACTGATATCACCAATCAATTCTAATCACAGAAGAAGTGTTTTATGTAAAAGGATGAAAATGATTACCAATAGAACTAGAACTCTCCCCAAAATAGAAATTTAGATAACTAGTATATTTATCATTATCACTAACTTGAATAAAAAAACCATTCAATCACAGAGGAAGAGATTTGAAAGAAAATAGAGGAAGAAAACTCCCTCTGCTCGCATCAAATTCTGCTGCTCCTACCCCTCTGCTCCTTCAACTCCAGGTCTGCAATGCCCCCAATGAGAGAGAAGCTCTCGAATCTACAATTAGTCACCAAGTGTGTGAATTAGAATCAGCCTATTCTCAATTCTGCTGCTTTCTCTATTTTAATATCATGATGTCATCTACTACATATTACTGCTCGCACTCCATCGACTTGGAATGTTCTTCACCCACACAGTGCACTATTGTGCGATTTTTTCGCGACCGGCACGTCGCGCTATATTTTCTCACATAACTAACTTCAGCAAGTTATTTGTATGTATCTAGATGCGTTTCCGCCTCCTGAATGAACCTACACATGATAAATACAAAATGAAATAATTAAAACATAACAAAGTCAATTAAAAAGTTACAATTGTTATTTTATGTTTACTATTATAATACTTATTAAAGGTTAAATAATAAATATCTTCAAACGATAATTATTATCTAATATTATATTATTTATAAAACTATCCATTTAATATTACTATGGTAATGCATAAATTAATTAATAAGTTGTTAATTAATTAAGTTAATAGAATAAATACTAAGTTATTAATTTTATTATTTTAAACTAAGTTATTAAAATTGACAACATAAATAAATAACTAATTAAGTTAATATTGACGATTTTATTAATAATTTAATTATTACTATTAAAGAAATTAAATTGTGAGATTAATTAGTTAATTAGTTAATTGTAATTTAGTAATTAAATTTTTTTACTTATGTTTAAGTATTTTAAAATTAATAAGTATATTTTATAGTTTATCTATAATTATTATTAATTATATATCTATACTATTAACAGTGTATTTATTTAATTGTTAATACTTATTATTAATTTAGTTCTATATTTTAGTTTATGATTTATCTATATATTAAAATTTAAATTGTTTTTAAAACTTTTATAAATTCTACTTTATACTTTTGACTTATTAAAGTTAACCCTAAATTTAACCTTACTTTATTTTTTGTCTATTTCTTTTAACTTTACTTTATTATAATTTTATTATTATACTTTTTATATTGATTTATTATTATTAATTTTTAGTCTATCTTCTTCTCCCCTTAAACTCGGCATACAGAAGGGAGATCTTCATCTCTGCGACGGCGAAAACTCCAGCGGCTCGCGGATCACCTCTTCTCCGAGAAGGGCAGTGGTAGCGGTATGGTCCAGTGGAATCCGCAGGTGAATTCCCCTCTCCTTTGTAGAAAGCAGCAGCGGCTCAACTCCTTGCAGCAAATCTAGCGCAGCGCGTCGAACAACGGCCTTCAGCGGCGTCCACCCCTTCCATGATTCTGGCGCGACCCCAGCAATGCGGCCGCCTCCTCCTATGCAAGCCGCGGCACGAATCGACTTCAGCATAACTCTCTTATTGCATGCATCTCGACTTCAACACGAATAGAAACTCCCCTTCTTAACAGAAAATCGCAGCACTCTGGTCTTCCTCCTCGCGGGGCACCAACTCGAGCGACGTCGAGTGACAGCTTCGATCTATCCTCACAGCGGCTGTCGGGGCTGTGAAAGAATTGATTTGGAAATAAAATTTGTGTTTTTATCTTGTTTTTAATAAACCTTGATTTAAAATGGTTAGATTCTAGGTTTCTGATTTGTGTTGAATGGATAAGTTCATCTGGCATTACATGATTTTGATTTGCAGGTATGTGTAGTTGTTTTTTTTGTTTGATTGAGTGAAATGGAGAAGGCATGTTGCGCGGCAGTGAGACTGATGATGAAGGGTCATCGGTAACAAGGAAGAAATGAACTGTCGGTAGCACCTACAAAAAAAACTATGGCTATAAGGGTGATAGTGGGGAAGCTTATGGCGAGAGGTGAAACCAAACCTGCGTCAGTAGGAGGAAAAAGAACTATCAGTGAGTGGATGGAACCAATGGTGAGGGAATGGATCTGTGAGTAATTGACTCACCGATAGTTAAATAAAACTTAATTGGGGGTGGAAAAGTTGAAAAAGGCGAGAATAAGTGAGTTGGATGACTCACTAAATGAGAGACCGATAGATAAAATATAGAGTAATCTGTATGACGTGAAACCGATGGAAGTTTTGGGGGATCAGTGTTTCGATGACTCAACGATATTTGAAAAAAAAATCTGTACTCACCGATGAAAGAATCAAAGTAGGGGAGAAACCGCAAGACTGATCTGTGCGTCAGTAGTAGTGGAAAAGGGGGAGACTGACACCGTTAGTTGAAATAAAAACATATCGGTGTCTGACAAACCGATGCAAAAAATAACGACTCACTGAAAATTAAAATAATAAAAAGTAATTGACGTGACGCGAAACTGATGATGATTTAGTATTTCGGTAAGTCATTGAATCACCAATAGATGAAAATAATATAGGACACCACAGGACAGAAATAAATAAATAGTATCGATGAGTGCGTGAGACACCGATGAAAAGATAAAAGAATCAGTGCGTCACGAAAAATATTAAGAAACCAAAACCGATGAAAAGGTTCGGAGTGTCGTAACATCAGTGTGTCACGATAGACCGATGATGTTTCGAAGTAATCGGTGAGTGGAGAATCACTGATAGTATTAAAAATCTTCGGCGTGACAAAATATTGGTTTGACACAGCATTAGTGCGATAAAACATCAGAGCCTCCCTCACCGATAGTATTAAATTAAAAACTTTAACAATAAATATTAATTTACAACAAGTATTATAATGAATAAAACATTAAAAAAATAAAATTAATAAAATTGTTAAAGACTAATTAATTGATTGTAACTAAAAACTAACCAAAATATTTAACAAAATAAAAATAAAAGAGACTAATTATTAACTAGGAAAATAAAAGTTAAAATTAATTTAATTCATGTCTAAACAAATGCAGAACACCTATAATTAATTAAATCCAAACATAAAATTACAATAATTAAAATTAAATAAAGTTATTAAACGACAAAGTTAATTAGTTAGATGCTAAAATGAAATTTAACATTAGAAAAATATTATTTTATTGAAATTTAACTTAAACACTTAACTTAGAAGAATAATTAATCTGATTAAAAATTAAAGTTAATTTATTTAAATAAATCAGAATTAAATGGAAAAGTCTTAAATTAAAAACTGGGTTAAATAAATGAAATAAAATATTAATTCGTTAATAGACATTTAAAATTATTAACCAGATTAAGATTATTAAACTAAAAAGTAATTTAGCATATTTAGAATAATTATAAAGACTAAAAAAAAGGACATAAAACACATATTTAATTATAAAAAATGATTAATTAAGAGAAGTGGTGATAAAAATACAAAAGTGCCATTATTTATTAAAAAGTGTCAAAATAATTAATTAAATCATTAAAAATTAAGTAAAAATATGCGGAAAAACAATGTAAAAGTAGATCCACATCAAATAAATCTTAGGCAGTGAAAATAGAAACATTATTAGATCTAAGAAGAAGATGATGTGTCATGAGAAATCAGAAAGAAGAATCTCTCAGAGGAAAGAATCCGTTAAATGCTATTACTGTGGAAGAATGGGACACACCATGAGTATGTGTCAGGACACTCAAGAGCCCCTTGTCAGAAGAAGAACTCAAGGTGTATCATCATCTTGACATAGAAATGATGAAATAAGGTATGAATTTGATGGAAGATGTTTTATATGTTCATATTATGGTCATTTGGAAAGAAATTGCAGCAAGAAGAATGAAAGAAAGGAAAAAGAACTCAAAAAGAGATTCTCGACTCCAATGATGCATAATGAGAAATTCTACCCTGGGTGAAAAAGTGGTAAGGAGAAGAATTGGCTTAGATCCTTAGGGGAATCACATGGATCTGAACAAACGGTGTATCAGTCACCTCCTCTGTCATACTCACAACAGCTCTCAAGGAGAGAATGTGAACAAACTTGGAAGATAAAGGGGAGATCTACTCTCACTGTGATAAAGAATAATGAACGTTTAATGGAGGACTCACCACCTGTGAAAAAGTGTGTGGTGACTCAGAAATATGATAAAATAAAGATGAAAAAAGAATGTATTAAAAAATTCACATGTCGTGTTCCACAGCGAAAAGTGGAGGAAGGTGCAAGATCCTTGCAATGGTGGAAGAAGCAATGGAACAGGGAAATAAATGATATTCTTACTCATAGAAGGAATCAAGGGAAATGGAATTTTGGTGGAACATCAAAGACAGAAATGTGTACTAGTGGGTTTAAACCCCAAATGGTGAGAAAGGCCAGGCCTGCAAGAATTTTCATATCAGAAAAAGACTCAGCATGTGAGTAATGAAAGCTTAGTCAGATGGCCAGAGCAGTTGAAGTTGGATAGGCATCTAGAAGAAGCAATGAATGAGTGTGATGCTCTACAAGAATGAATCAAAGGGTTTAACCATCATGGTCAACCTCAATCCTCTTCTTGAGGATTCCAGAAGAACCCCTCTCCCTATGTATATAAATTCTATTAAATGATGATTCAAATGTTTTAGGTTTTAAGGAGATATGATCCAAGGGGAAGTGGCATCTAAAGATGAAAAGTGGAAAGGTGATATGATTCAGAGTTTCGATTGACTCAAATCAGGTACCAAAGTCGAAGAAGAAAGGGACCAACAGATCACAATAGTAAGTGATTGTGTCATTAACTTTATCTCTTGTTTCCTACACCGAGTTCCAACTCAGTAGGATTAGATATTTTGTTAACGACTTAATTCAAAGTGGAAGATGAGAATAAATGTTGCATGAGGGGAAGAATGGTTATGAGTCTAAACAGTGGGACTAACCCCAGGAAGTGTTTCATAACATAGGGGGAGCATTCAATAACAAAATCAGATGCAAGAGCCATCAATGAAATAATTGAATGACTCGACTCAGGTGTCATCTATGTAGGGAAGACATATTGTGGGGGATGAAGCAATAACAAAGCATTTCATGCTTACTTATTTTTCTCTAAAAATGTGGTATCAGCTGACTGTTTCAGGATACCAAGAAGCTGCGAGGGAGTATTAACAATGGTTCAACAAGAATATCAGAAAAGGAGTAGAAGGAAATGACTTCATTAAACAATGACATATTGAGAAGTTTTCTGTTGAAAGTGAGGAAGTGGTAAGAGACTCAGGGAGAGTAGAAGTTACTGATGTTTATTCATAAGAAGATACTGATGGTGAGTACGGGGAAGTAAAATCCTTATTTTCACAAAATCCAAAGAGTCGAGCTAAAATTGACAGGTAGAATATCATCACTGATTAGTGAGCTCCAGTTCAGACAAGAATAATGAAATCACTCTAGCAGACATCATTACTATCATAGGATTATCCTAAATTATTTTCTGATGCATCTGAAGATGAAAACTGTGTTCAAGCCATGAATGAAGAGCTAAAATAGATTGAGAAGAATCATATGTGGGAGATTGTTTCGAGGCCAGCAGATAAGAACGTCATCGTGAAAAAACGGGTCTTTTGTAATAATATGAACAAAGATGGCATAGTGATTCGAAACAAATCATGAATAGTGTGTAAGGGGTACTCCCAGATAGAGTGAATAGACGTTGATGAGACATTTGCACTAGTTTCAAGGCTGGAGACAATAATATTATTCCTAGCCATTGTAGTGCAACAGAAGTTCAATTTCTTCTAGGTGGATGTCAAATCTGCATTCATGAATTTTATTCTAGAGGAAGGAGTGTATATCAAGTAATTAGATGGTTTTCTTATTCATGAAGACGAGAACAAGGTTTGTCGGCTGAAGAAGGCATAATATGCGTTAAAATAAGCACTAAGAGAATGGTATTTAATGCTGAATCAATATTTGCAGAATCTATGATTCAAATGAAGAATAGTGAAGGTGGTTTTCAGAAATATAAAATGAAGGTTATGATGAGATTTGGAATTGAAAATTCCAAGGAGATGAAGACTCCGGTTGCTACCTGGATGAAATTATCAAAAGATGGTAGTGGCGGGGCATTTAATATCACTGAAAAGGCAGATTATCGGTAGTTTGATGTACTTGACCTCTACAAGGCCTGATATTGTTTTTGCCACATGCCAAGCAGCGATATATCATAGTAATCCCAAAGAATGCCACATGCTTGTAGCGAAAAGAATACTTTGGTATATCAAAGGCACCATGGATTTCAGTCTAATGTACAATGAAAAATCTCAATTAGTGTTTTTAGGTTAAATAGATTCATATTGGGCCGGATCAGCAGATGACAGAAAATCAATGTCAGGAGGTGTATTCTATCTTGGTGGATTGTGTATTTATTGTCTAAGAAAGAAGCAAGATTTCATTTGATTGAGCACCGCAGAAGCTGAGTACATTGTGGCCGCTGAAGCATGCACCCAGTTATTGTGGATGAAGTAGCAGCTTGAAGATATGGGAGTTTAAGTGAAGTCTCCAATTGGAATCCGGTGTTATAACTCAAGTGCTATCAATATTAGAAAAAATCTAGTTCATCACTCAAGGAAAAATCACATTGAGATCAAATATCATTTCATCAAGGAGAAGGTGGAGAAAGGGCCTGTGAAGTTTGAGTATGTGCCTACAGAGCTACAGGTTGCAGATATTATCACAAAGGCCTTACCCAAAGAAGCTTTTGAGAGGCATTGATTGTCTCTGGGAGTCTATTCGAATCCCCACACATGAAAAGTGTGAATGTGGCCCCCCCCTCTCCCTGAGGTATGATGTGTTTTCCCCTAACATACTGATATGTGTTCCCTACTCTGTTATAGATTGAAAAGGAGTGACCTTTGGGTTCGTTGACAAAGGGGGAGAAAATAGTGATTTTTTAAGGGGGAGATAGTATGGATATTTGATAAATCATGATTGATATGGGGAGAAGCTTACTGGTGGAGCATCGAGATGGGGGGAGTGTAATGAGATAAGGAGAGAATACTAAATCTGATGATGCTAGAAGTGATCGATCAAAGAATAGATATCACGACATCTGAGGATCGTGATAAAAGTAGAAGAGTGGTGTTGGAATGTGGTTAGAATATTTCCAACAAATTGGTATTAGTTTGGTGTCAAAAGGTAGAGCAGTGAGATGGGGGGAGTGCAATGAGAAAGGGGAGAATACTAAATATGACGAAGCTAGAAGTGATCGATCAAAGAATAGATATCACGACAACTGAGGATCATGATAAAAGCCGAAGAGTGGTGTTGGAATGTGGTTATAATATTTCCAACAAATTGGTATCAGTTTGGTGTCAATAATGGGTGTCAAAATTGAAGTGATTCATTGATGAAATTTTCATTTACTCTTGTTTCTCAGGCCGAGCATTGCTCATGTGGGCTTAGAGTATGTGTTGAGTAAATCCTTAATCGCTATCAAAATCGCAATAGGTGAATGGTGGCTGAAAAATTAACGATGTATCTTTTTATGGAAGCATTGTCAACCAACCCAAAGGGGGAGATTCTTGTGAAAAAATCCCTGAAGGTATCATTGAATCATTTTTGAGATGATTGTGTTTGTTGACAAAGTGGACATATGTGTTGTTATTGTTGAGAAAGAAAACCCTGACATACAAATTTTGATGACAAAGGGGATGTAGTGGTGGAATATTGAGTTTAAGAGCCGTGGTCAATGATCCATGTTTGATTCAAGAATGTAGACAAAGTAATGGATGATCTGGAGGCGGTACAAAAAGCAAAAGATACAAGGTGGCGCTATTTTCCAGTGTTTTCCAAATTTTTGGGCCTAAAAATCGACAAATGAAGACAAGTGGCTTTTGGAAAAGGGACCTGCACGCCGTTGACTTGAAGTAGAAGAATCTTTGGCGCCATATGTTTTTCAAGATCAGAGCATCAAAATATGGAAAAGGAAAGAGAGTCACGTAGGTATTGGTGTGGTCGCGCAGGTGACCTGCGCGCCGTGAAGAGACTTTCACGCCGATGCCTTGGATGCTTGAGAACATGCGTACCTGTTGTTTTTCAAGATTAGAAGATAAAAATATGAAAAAGGAATGTGGGTCACACAGGTATTGGTTTGGTCACGCAAGTGACTTACAAGGGAAGAGACCCGCGCACCAAGACTTGCGCGCCGAGGGTTGACTTGCGCGCTGTCACGTAGGCTGACCAAATGCCTATAAACCCTGGACCACCCCTCCTCATGTTCAACAGATTTCAACACTTAGAAAAATCAGAGCTCCCGTCGTGTAGATGTGGTGGTCGCGCAGGTGGTGTGTGGTCGCACAGGTGGACTTGCGCGCCAGTGTTTGAAGCTGCGCGCCGGCTGGTAGTTGCGCGCCAATAATGGTTTGGACATAAAATGAATTGAGTCGTGCAGGTTTGGAGTTGCAGAAGATTTTTCCACGCAAGTGTATGAGGTAGACTTGCGTGCCAATTGTGATCTGCACACTGATACTTGTGCGCCGGGTTAGACCTGTGCGCCAAGTATGGTCGATTCACACCGGTTATTCAGGGCTGCGTGAAAGTTGGAAGATTTCCCGATACCTTCGGTGCAAAGTGAGATTCATCTACGGGTGAAAGTTGGACTTCAAAAAAGCATCTACATACATAGGAAGATGCATTCCTTCATGCAAATGAAGAGACCTACAAGTCTATAAACTGTGAGTGGATCCTTTCCGGAGCAGTGAGCAAAGGAAGAGGAATAAGGTAATCCTTTCCACCAGCAATGAGCTAGGGAGAGAGAAATAGAGAGTGACCCTTGGGAAAGCAGTGAGATGACCCTAAACCTTGTAAAGGAAGTGAGCCTGGGACAGAGTGACTATTCCTGAACCTTTGTATCCACATCTAGTGAAGAATAGTGGAATTGGGTATGACCGAAAACTTGTCGGCATATGCTCCTTGGACGTATCCCAGTGAGCGTGAACCAAGAAAAAATCTCTGTGTCTGCCTGCTTACTTCCTTGCATTGCATTTAAAGCATCATCATCATATAAAGAAGAAAATAAGTGATCATAATAAACACGCAAGTGCAAAAAAAGTGATCGTTGTAATAAAGAGGTCAAGATCCAGTGGGACAGGAAGAATTATAAACAAGAATATCCATACCCTGATTCACCCCCCTCTCAGGGTATAGAGGCCCCAATTGGTCCTAATAGCAGGGTTCCACCCACATAGCGTTTTTATATGTGAGGTACTAGGCTACAAAAATTGACCATACATTTATGATTCATGGGATGGAGTACACTAATGTATTCTAATTTTGTATATGTTTGGACGAGTTTTTATTTACTATTTAATACTATGATGTGGGTTTACCTGTTGATAATTGACTAATCTCCATCAATTTTTCTTTGAGTCACCGATTTTTGCGTCTCCTTCTCATCACTTATCTCACTTTTTTGGTTCCCCTTAGGGGTTTTTTATAAAAAAATAGAGGGACTATATATCTATATAGTTGGTCATCTATGGTGGTTCATGGGGCTTATTTTTTGGAATCCCAAGTATGAAACCCCAACACATGAATGATTTATTTTATGGTGGAATTTTTTGTGGGGTCTTAAATCATCGTCCATCCGTGAAAACAACTTGGTTTCATTTTTTGGCCCCAATGATACAATTTCGTCAAAAATAATTTTTTTTAATGAGGGAAGATCATTCATGGGGGTGGAAATCACCATCCGACCCCACAAATGACTTGGTTTTGTTTGTGGGTATCAGTAATACGTCTCATCCCATGATTGATTTCATTCACAGCGTTCTTCATGAAGAAAAAAAAAATCCATTCAAAGCAACGATCTGCGTAGTGATTTTTACTACACTAACCCAAACCCTCGTTCATGGCTTCGTCCCCTTTGAAAAGTTTTCTTCAAATTATTCTTATGGTTATGTCTATTCATCTCACCAAATTCATGGTTTCCATTTTTCTTTCATTCATAGTTTTCAAGACCCAATAGTGGTACCCCATTAAGTTAGTGGATGAAATTGAAAATCCAACTGCTTAATTAACTACCTCAAAATCCTTTATATACCAATACTCTATAGTAGGATCAGTGATAATATGATTCATAGAAATTTTCCCGCTTATAGATCTTCTATTATATCAAAACACATAGCCTGATTATGATTTCATATCATTATGATATATATAAAAACTAGTATCTATGTATCTCCTTAAAACCAGTTCCTCATATCCTCTGTAAACAAGGTACACATCCTTTATACACGTCATATAGTCCACGATAGTTACAATAAACAAATACAGCTCTCCTTGGACAGCTTGAAATCTTCCTATGATATTCATGACATAGACATCATCCATCCTTGTGAATAAAAAGTCACATGTAACATATCCTATCATCGATTCATATAAGATTCTATACATTATCTCTCCATCAATACTAGTGTCTACGGGAAATTTTTCTAGGAGATATTCATACCATGTTAAATTGGAAACAATCCCCTCTTTGATAGTTCCTTATTGAATTTCCTTAATAACTTTTCCAATATATGTACCTAGATTAGTCCAAGATAACTTTTAGATATATCACAGTGGATCATGATCCCTATAATATAGGCTTATTAACCTAATTATTTCTTCAAGAATAATTTTTTTATCTATCTGTTAATTTACTATAAGTATAGAATCATATTTCCAAACAGTAATATATCATCAACATATACTACTATAAAAACTACATCACTCCCACTAAACCTATTTTAGAGAAACATATTATATTTACTGTTTATGAAACCAAATTACCATATGAATTCATAAAAATTATTCTTATAACGTGATTCTTAGTTTAAACCACAAATAAATCTATGAAACTTCTACACCTTATTGGAATCCTTTAGACTCATGAACCCTTGTCATTATTTCATAAAGATATCTTCCATAGGGTTTCCCTCAAAAAAAGATACATTTAAAACCATTTAAAAAATATCATATTCATGGTAAGAAGTTATGAAAAATATAATTATAAATACATTTCAATATGTATACTAGTGATAAGGTTAACCATAGTCTATTACTCGACGTTTCTTAAATCCCTTATGAACCAATTTTTTCTTATATATTCTGACATTAACATCCATTTCTTTCTTCTTCCAAAATACCCATTTTAACCTAATCTAATTTACATGAACATAATGATCTATAAAAACATAGACCTAATTTTTGTACATGGAATCCATTTTATAATTCATCAATTTTTTCCTCTATAAATATTTTGACCTCCTTACTACATACTTGTAGGATATAGGTACAATATATTAAACTAATAATGTTTCACCTAACACAGTGAATTTAAAAACATATCATTATGGTTATCAAACTTTTATTGTGATCCTATACAATATGTGTGTCTCTAGAACTACATATTCCAATATTAATTGTGGAAAATTATGTTCCAACTCTTGTAAATCACGAACCCTTACTTCATATAAGTCTATAGTGTGCCACTATTACATTTGGAGATGTGATCCCTTTTTATAAATATTGATTATCTTACCATTTTTACTTTTCTATTCGAGGGATAAAATATGTATCATCCAATTTTTTCATTAGGATATACTATAAAGATACACTTTATACCATGAGAGGCTAGTTTTTTTTCAAAGATATCCTTAACAAACACTTTGTATCCCCACACACATATATATATATGATTAAACAGATTTATTACCATTCAATAAATCATATAAGATTCCACTTACATATTTCATTGGTACTTAGTTTAGTGTGTATAATATATCCTATAATACATATCCCCAAAATGTTAATGAAATAATTATATGACCCATCATCGATCTTACCATGTCCAACATGTTTTGGTTCCTCCATTCACTAATACCATTCCACTATGGTGTATATGGAGAAGTGAGTTAAGCTAGTATCCCAAAATGCATTAAATAATCAATGAAACCATGTTTATGATACCCTATTCCATCATCTAAGTGGATTTTCTTTATCTACTTCATTCTTATATTCCTTTAATTTATAAATAGAATCATACTTATAATTCATTAAGTAGGCACATCCATATATATTAAAGTCATTGAAAAAATTTGTAGTGTAATAGTATCAAACAATAGGTTTCACTAAAAATGGTCATTAAATTCATGTAATAACAAATTCTTGAAGATTTTTAGCCTTTTAAAATTTTCCACTAAATGGTTACTTGGCCATTGTTACTTAGATGAAATCATGAAAAACATCAATGTATTTTATATTGAAAGAATATAAATACCCTTTATTATATAATTTCACCAAACACTTCTCATTTATATAAAAAATAGATTGATTCCAAAAATGGGTATGATATAAGCTATGTGAACTTTATTCATTTTCATTTGGTAAGTCATGATTATCATTTTATAATAAGTAAAGACCATTATTAAAAATTTTTCATCCCATAACAAATGATATCATTATAAATGTTAAAGATTTTATTTTAAAAAATAAAAAAAATCCTTCCATGTATAAGCTAGGAACACATATTATTTTGTTGTCTATATTTGGAGAATAATAAAAATACATAAAAACTATAATTAAACAAATAAGAAACATGATATGGTGGTCTCCCATGCATATAACAACCAATATTTCTCCATTAATGGATTAAAGGTCCACCCAATCTTTATTAATCGTCTCAAATCTAATTGGTTCTTATGTTTGGAAACAGATCTGTGAACCAAAATATGTATCTAATACCTAATAATTATTAATAGAAAGAATATAATTAATAAAAAATGTATCGGAAGCCTCCCCATTATTCATCACTAAGATAAATTATTCTTTTAGTGGCCATTATTATAATTTGTAAAACAAACCACGTTATACACCTCAACCAATCCCATGATCTTTCCCCTCAAAAAATTAAATTGAAAATGTGACTTATACAATTAATTATTCATAGTTACTTTCACCTTTCCTTTCCCCTTATTCACAATAAGGATTAAATTTCTATCCTACTTTATTTCCATATCTTCTTGTAGAATTAGAGCCAAGTGATATAGTTGTGTCTTCTATATATTTTTCATTTTGAAATTCATAATAAAACATGAGACGCTATGAAGAAATGAGGTGAATATGAGGTATATTATTAATTACATTGGAATCTTGAATCCTAGTATCTTCAAATTTCAAATACATTCAATCATATTAAAAATATTAAGTCAATATGAGACTCCCTCTCCAAGATTTCATGTAAATATATCCCTAGAGATATCATAAATAAATTTCCATTATTTATCTTGATGATGATTACAATGATGTTATAGCATGGTGTGTGGATCAATGTGATCATGAATAATTTATATCTCACTATCCATAAATGATAATACGATGCATTGGATATACAATGCATCATACATGTGTTTCTAGAATATGTTCAGTACCACCTCCCATTCCTATGTAGGTGACTCAACATGAACTGGGGACTCCCACACATAAAATTTACACTATTGGAATAATAATATGTCCAAGTTCATATACTAGTCACGAAGGTTAACACTTGTAAGAATATTGTATTTCTACAATTTATATCATACGGATAATTTCATGGTTTATAAATTTTCTATTTTCTAAAAAAATAAAAAAATATTTTATTACTCTATCTTGATTAACATATGAGGTGTAATAAATTAATTTTATTCATCTCCCATTAATTTATGAAATCATCATATCCCTTAACATTTGATTTCAAATATTCTCTAACTTGGATATTCTAGTGGGAAGGATCCATTTTACCATTGAAATAATACATTCTAGTGTCTTACAAACTATTCAAATATATTTAGGTATGATATAGTTTCCAACTCCATTAACTTTCATTTACATGATCTATTGAGTGGAATACCCAATCAGAAAATCCTAAAATATAATTTCCTAAATTCTGTCCTCTAAAATACACTATTTCTGTATAAGGAAATCAATACTTGATTATAACTAGGTCATTCCAACCAATGACTTTTGTGAAAACTCCCCGATAAATGAAAACACAAAGACAAGCACGAAAAAAGTACCTCAAACTATGGTTCCATTATAAATCAAGTGATGAGAGGTGTTTTTTGACATAATATTCATTTTAAGGGATTATTTTTAATTTAAACATAATTTTATTTATTTTATTATTCAAATTATTGTTAACATTATGTGATTTTTTCAAAATTAATTAAACATGTTGGATAAAATAATTTATCCATATTTCTTTCATTTTACCATGCATTCAAATATATTCACTTTATGTGACTATGTTTAATCATAAAATAAATCATGAATATCATAAAAAAATAAACAAAAATACACTAATAAATAAAATATAAATATGATATAATTAAGAGTTTCTAACAACTAGTTGATTTTTCGAGAAGAAGATAATCTAAGGTTGAGCCCATGGGAATTAATTCCTTGAACTGATTCATAGTTTGTGTTGAAACATTCAATCATTAATCCTTCATACCTCCTTGGTTTGTTTCACCCTGATTCAAGTGCCAAATAGATTCCTTGAAAAGGTACCTTCAGGATCCATAAAGAATCACTATGGGGGGGGGGGGGGTGAATCAGAGATATTATTTCATTATAATTTTCATTGAATAAAAAACCTCTGTCATTATTGAGAGTGATTCTTGATCACTATCTAATAGACACACATTAAGGGAAAAAAATAATTACAAATTTCACATCTCAAATTTATAAGTATAGTCCTTATAATGATCCATATTTCATTGAGACTATATGGCTCACTAGTTTCAACAAGTTGCTACAACGAGTAGGGTTTATCATTGTACTCGTGTTTCAAAAATTCTCCCGACTATGATAGTGAAACCTGTAGAGTTAAAATGATAATGATCATGATATCAACAAGAATAAATCCATCCCTATATATCCTTCATTTTATTAATTTAGTGCGACTATTTCTCTTATTCTTCAACCTATGGAAACTCATGTAAGATATCTTCAAACTATTACAATTTTCATAGCACTATATTATTCATCTTCTAATGTTATTCCAATTTATTATTTTATTATTTATCTCTATTCACTTTTTCTCATATCTTCTCTTCTCTTTTTTATTCTTACAAACAATAAATAATTTCGACAATTTATATTTCAAACCATAAGATCCAATTAAAATTTTCAAATTTTAATTCAAACCAATAATTTATTTCACCTCAATCAATTAATCCCACTTCATTTTGAGCTATTGGAAATTTTTTGGTATTCTAGTTACCATTTAGGCTTCTAAAATATACCCTATAGACAGAGTTATTGATCCATTAGATTTTAAAAGAGGACACATTAGTAAAACTTCTCATAACTAATACAAATACCATACATGGATTTATCTACAACTTAGTAAAAAATGGTTGGTTGTTTCATATATAAAAGACCTAAAACCACTAGAACCACCTTGTAAATTTTGTGCTTGTCCATTTTCCAAATCTTACTGAATGATTACCATGGGGTCCACCACAACTATTTTGACCTTGTTTGTTTCTCCTAAGCACACTACCAAAGCACGAAGACAATAAAAATTCCCTTCCATGGGAATGACCTTTCCCATTTTAGACCAAATTCTCATCAAGATCCCTTCAACATGGGAGTGGTCTTCCATGCATGGCCCCCCTTTCTTCCAAGAGTTTTAAACACTTAAATAATATTATATCAACCATATAGGATCATTAAAACATTATAAAATGCTTGAATCATGAGAAAATATTGATGATATATATCAATGAAGATAATTTAATGTGCCATAGAAATATTTAACATAGAATATGATTTATGTATTAACAATAAAATCAAACACACTCAATTATATCATATTCCTGAATTCTTCAATATGACTAATCAAAAAAACCATCTTAACACCTATTTGGCTCAATAATTGACCCTTTTTATTTTTTTGTAAACCAAGGAACATAAATCACTATAAAACATTGAAAACATATAAATGGATCACCATAAAATAGTTTTAAGACTTACATGGGTGAAAAAATGTAGGAGACAATAAAATTGAATAAATAATAGCATGTTATCAATAAGAAAATGATATATAAAAAAATTCCTTAACACAAAATTCAAAATCATTAAACTGAAATTCATTATTAGATCAACAATTCTTTCAAACCTAAAAGATTACTACAACCAATTAGAATAAAATGTTAAAATAGTTCAACACATGTTGAAATAAAAACATACCACATTTAGTAATTATCTCTAAATATATGCTTCCTTAAAATAGATAATACCGCTTTAGGTAACACATATTAATGGACACTCCCCCTATATTTTAAACCCCCCTTTGAAAAAAATAAAATCATAATCATAAATTAAAGAATTATATTATCAATTTTTATAGTACTTTGAAAACAAAATCCAAAGAAAATATGAGAGAGGGGATGAAAACACCTTACCTTATCCCTATAAATAATAAGGCTTAACATGTAACATCAACATCATATTTTAAAATTATTTATTTGATAGTGTATATGTGAACATATATATTATCTTCTCCTTTGTATAAAAAAAATTCCAAAATCAACTACTTATATAATATCTCTTTATGAAGTGATATTTTATATAAATGTTCTTCGATATTGAATATTGAACTGGATTCTTTGAAATAATAATTTTACTTTGATTATCACATACCAATAGTAGTAGAAACTTCACTTCAACCTTAAAATCTTCTAACCGATTCTTCATCAATATAAGTTGTGTTGAGGCATCGGTGGTAGCCACATATTCAACCTTGGAAGTTATAAAGGTGAATAGATTCTACTTATTTAAAAACAAAAAACACAAATTTCTACAATAAAGAAATATCCACCAAATGTAGACTTATAATAATCAACAATTCCTACCCCATATGTATATAAATAACAAAATAGATTAAACTTACCTTTAGTATCATATATTAATCCATAGTTTTATGAGCATTTTTATCTAATTATTGTCTTTCTAGACCTAAAAGAAGACACTTTTGGTACACTTTAAACTATGTACAAATTGTAACAACATACATAATATCCTATCATGGAGCTGTTATGTACAGTAGACTACCAATAAACTTTTCAATTTCCCATGGATCCACATCAAATTCTTCTTCATCATTGGACAATTTAATTCCTACTAAAATTGGTTTTTGAAACTAGTTGAATCATACATCTATTGAGATAGAAAGATATGATCCTTTCCTTGAGAAATTTGTATTAAAAGATATTACATCATATTACTGAGAATAGAAATTTCAAACATATTTTTCATTTCTTTTGTAAAATCTCCACAAACACCCTTATCATCCATAGAAAAATATTCTCAACTATATAAAACAATAGACTGATAAATACCACATTATCATATTTAATATAGATATTTTTATCAAAAATTATTTTCAACATATTAAAATTCTTCAATCAGGTGTCAAACTTATAATACTGAGCTCTTGTGGGTTAATTTATCCCATACAAATCATTATGTAAAATTAAAACACAATTCTCTTTATCAATAAGAAATAATCCACATTGTTATTCAATATACACTTCCTCTTCCAATTCACTATTGAAGAATGCTGACTTGACTTCCTTTTGAAATATATTTCATTTCCTTTATGATGAAATGTAAATAAAAAATTTGATGATTTAAATCAAAAAAGAAGTATAAAGGGCTCATCCAAGTCTACTCCTTCAACTTACGAATAACCTTACTCACTAATCTTGATTTATTTCTCACAACTTCACCTTTTTCATTTATGTTGTTTTAAAAAACTCATTTGGTTTGGATAATGTTCTTCCATTGGGGATTGGGAACCAATCCCCAAGACTCATTATTTCCTATTTGATCCATCTCTTCTTTTATTTCATTAATCCAATCTTGATGTTTCATTGCTTCATGTACATATCATGGTTCATTTTTAGAGAAAAATGAGATATGAGAGTCTATATAAAATTTTATTTAGGATTAAATCATCTATACATGATTTCCAATAATTATTTGAATCCAAAATTTATTTATTATCCTTGGATGATGAGAAAAATACTATTCTTCATCATAATAATTGTTTGAATAATTTTCCTCAACTTGATTTTTTTCAACTCACTCAAAAATAATATTTTTTATTCCAAATCCAAAAGAAAGAAATCCACTAGATCAAGGGGAAAATAGTGAATTCTATGTGTATCACCCCTTATAACGAGGTTAAAATAATGTGGTAAAAAATATTTATAATTATATAAAATTATGTTATCACTATCACTCCATTTACTATCCAAGACATCATCCAAAAAGATCCCTTCCATCTATGTATGAATCACTTCAATGCTCCAATCAATGAAAAACTACACATAATGTGAGTTAAATTTATTTGTATGTTCCACCACTTTCACATCATAGAATAAATAGTATTCTATGTTTATTATTTTTAATAATTATATCCTCTTTCACTTGGTGGATAACCTGAGAAGATACCATCAACGCCACTTCTTTCAAATTTGACCAGATTTTTACCTATAACGTTGATAATGAAAGTGTTTCAAGAAACTCTTAGAATCTTAAAACCTTTATAATTCTTTTAATACATCTCAATTCATGAAATATCAAAATTTGGACTATAAAGACAACAATTTTGAATATAAACCAATAATCCAATGAATGTTATCTAGAATTAATGATATGTTTCATGATATAACATAATAGTTTGACACATGCACTCATGAATTATATTATTTAATTCAGTCACACAATTTTTTTTGAGGATTGTATGATGTACTGAGTTATTGACATATACCATGTTATTCATTATAGGTTTCAAATATTTCACTGGTATAGTCAAGACCATTATCTACATGAATCTTTGTAAAATATTAACCATAGTATTTCTCAGGGATTATCATAAAACCATTAATCCTTTTTAGATACTATTATTAATGAATCATAAAAATAATACATAAAATGATAGTAAGTCAAAAATAATTAAAATAAAATTCTTATCCACATTTTTTATTTCTTTCTCATGGAATTTTAAATATTATATTGAATTAACTATAAAGGTTTAGTAGATTTTATTTAATCCTTATTATGTGGAGTATTCATGATATTTACCTTTTTTAAAGTATAACATTTCCAATTCCTTTGAACTTTAAATTTATGAACATCGCAAATATTTTCTCCTTTAATAATATTACTCGTATTTGTTTGGTCAATATGGCTAAGTCTCCGATGGAATTTTTTTTCTTCTTTCACGATCAAATAATATGATTTTATAACATCACCAATCTAAATAAAATTACATCTTGTTCACTCTACTCTTTTCAATATATATCAATATTTCATGATATTCACAAAATACCCATCTTTTGGAAAAATCACTTCCGTTAATTCATTACATAATCAACAAATATGATGAGGATTTTATTTTAGTCCTTCAACAAACAATGTGAACTTCGATTTCAATTTATCATTACCAATGAATCTTGATCCAACACCTTTTATTTTGAGAGAACTAAAATGTCAAAAGTACATGAAGCCTTCCATTCATTTTTCAAAATACTTGAGTATATTCACATATCCTATCACATGTGAGGGGAAAATAGTATAAAAAATCCATGAATATTCACCATTGGATACTTTGTAAGAAACATCATAAACTAAATATTTATATTTTTCATTCTCCTTCTTCTTCTCAAACATATTCACACTATATATTGAGAACATTTGGGTTGGTAAAAAATTACACCATCTTTCATGGTAACTAGGTTATCACATCATTCACAAACATCTTCAACTAGTTTGAATCTATTTCTAATTTTCAATCAAGACTTATCAGATCTTCATTGAATTATTATCCTTTTAATGGAGTGAACACCCTTAGTTTCTATATTATAAACCATATAAACTCATCATTTTATTGTTAATTAAAATAGAACATCCATTCCATATTCCCAAAATCTTCATAGTTCCAATAATAATCATTGAAAGTATATTTTTTATTAAAATATTCTTGATTTCCAAAACTATGAACATATATTCCAAACTTATTCCCAAATTTAATCTTGGATCCCTTAAAAAAAATTGTTAGCAAACTCTTGAATTTTTTTTCACATAAAATTTCATTTCATCCATTTTCATTTACTATTTGTATCTTTTTTTTTCATTAAATAGATGCACTCAAAATTTTGAGAATATGGAAAATCACATGATTTTATACAATCTGGTTCTTCTTATGTTAATTATTATTTTCTATGTTTTCACAAATTTTTTTATAATTATCTTCACCCTTATGAAATTATTTCTGTTGATATTATTGAGCTTCAAACATCTTAAAAAATTATCTATTTTATGCAATAGAAATATGAACATTGGATCTTCATTTGAGAAAATAATATTCTATTTTGATAAAGTTATTTTTTAAATGATATAAATATTATTAATTCTCCTTAAAATTACTTTAAAAGATTATTGTAAAAGTATTATTATCATTTAGAAGTATCTTAAACCCTTTAACTTCAATAATTAGCTTTTATTTTTCTTTTAAAAATAAAAATTCATCATATATATTAAACCTTTTGATTTCATTCTATTTTTTTTAAATATTTGAGAGGAATTATTTTAATTAAATCTTGAGAATGTATTCCATATCATTTATCTAACTTTCATTGACTTCCCTACAATGTTCACTAGTTATTTCTTCCTCACTCACCTTAACAATGAGATGTTTTTCATTATCATCTCTTAACATCTACATTTCCTCTTCTTCATTACTGATTCCATAATAGTTTTACTTATGAAAAATTGAAAACAATTCAACTCCTCCGCTCCTAAATGATTTTAATGGAATATTAACTTTAAACCCCCATTTCATCTTATAACATTTTTAGATATTAGAGACAACATATTTCTAGTCTTTTGATCAAAATTATAATTGGAATTAGAACAACAAAATAATTTACAAATAGAAACCTTCTTCTTTATTTTTTAGTGTTTTTCTGATTAAAATAGATTTATTTTTAGTACTCACTTTATTTATGTTATCACTTTCTCTTTTAATTTTACGAGATATTAAAAACCTATTAAAATAATCAAGAGAAATACCACTTAGATATTTTCATTCCAATGTAGAGACTTTAAATGAAACTTATCTAGTAAGATACGAAAACCATTTTTTATAATATAAAAATATTCTAAATTCTCTAAATAAACTCTAATTATGATAAATATTTCATTTAAACTTGTGAAGAAACTATCAATAGTTTCTTCATCATGCATCTATATATCTTCATACTCATGTATATAAAACTACAATTTATCTCATTTGACTTTAGTAAATCTTTCCTAGATATTATAATGTTTATCCGAGATGTCTTAAGAGGTATTGAGTCCCTATAATTTCAATATATCACTTTTTGAGAAGGCCAAAAAATATTATTCTATGCAGGATCAAAATTCTCAACAATTGTTTAACTATTTCTGGCATAGATACACCTTGGGATCAAGGAACAAGCACATCAAATGTGAACTCTAATACGTCATAACTGATATATAACATGAATGAAATCATCAAGTATTTCTATATATGATATATTTCACCCTAAAATTAATGAATCTCCTCTCTATTCACTGAATTATGATTTTACCTAACATATACCAAAATCATAGTAACAAATAATTCAAACAGAGAGAAAATCCCTTTTCAAACTCCAAATATAAAATATCTAATTAGGGTAACTTGTTTTATTTGATACCATAAGAAAATGAACCTTTATAATTTGTAAAGAATCACTTGGGGGGGGGGTTAATTAGTGATCTATTTTTTTATGTTTACTTGAATTAAAAACCATCATATAGGGTTAGAGTGAATCATTATCATTATCCCAGGAAAAAATAGGAATATAAAACTAAATTTACAATGTTATCCTCTCAAAATGAGAAACATAATCCTTGGAATGAATAAAATTTCACTGAGACTGTATAACTAACGATTCTAAACATATAAGTACCAAGATAAATGTTTACCCTTGTAATCATCTTAAAACCAAGTCTCCCAAAAGTGATAGTGAATTCAACATTGTTAAAATGATAAATAACTTGATATAAAAAAGTAGAGAGCCTTACCATCATATCCTCAATTTATTGATAATGTGATGAGCCTTCTATTCTTCTTCAGGCTTTTGAAACTTGTCTATAATATCTTCAAACTATGCCAATTTTCACAACCCCTTGTTCTTACTATCCTAACCTTATTCTCACATCTTATTATATTATTTCTCTCTCATCATTTATTTTTATATATTCTATGAATTCTTATAAAAGAAATTACATATGTTTTAAATAGTCATAGAAAAACATTGGAGTCAATTTGAATTTTCAAATCCTAATTCAAATTAATAATTTCTTTTATCTAAATCAACTACTCTCGATTCATTTTGATCCTTTTTATCTTGTTGGGTCTTCTATATGCCATTTATTATTCCAAAATCAACACTATAGATTGAGTTAGTGAGCCATTAAATCATCCTAGAAACCACATACAAAAAACTTATTATAATTGAAACCAAACCCCCCAATATGGATTTCACCATGGAATGGTGAAGAATGGATAACCAAGTCACCAAAATAACAATTTTCACCATGGTAACCACCAGTTCCATTTTTTCCTAGTATGTTGCTCATAAGAACATTGGATGATCACTATGGGGACCCTATGACCATTTTTTCCTTGTCCATTTCTCACAGGTAAACCACCAAAGAACCATGACCATGAAAGCACCCTTCCATTGGAAATGACATGGCTGTTTTGGACCGAATTTTGAAAAACATTCCCTTAAACTATGACATGAGATTCCATGCTTAGTCCTCGTTTCTTCTAAGAGTATTAAACACTTTAATTACCTTCCATCAACCAAAATGTCTCATTAATACTTAATAAAAGGCATAAATTAGTATATACCTATCACCATATATGTTAATATAGATAATTTAACATGGAATTAATTGATTAATAATGTAATATGATTTATTCATTGAAAATAAAATCCAACACACTCAATCAAATTATCTTCGTGAACTATTCAACTTGACTTATCACAATGACCATTCTAGTACCTATTGGTCTCAATAGTAATCTGGAAATGAGATCTTTACTTTACATATACATAATCAATCATTGGTGTGGGGTACCAAGGGTTTAAGGTTACATAATATAAATCATAGACACATAGGCATTTGTATAATAAAGGAGGAAATGTTGATACAACAATCATTATATGTAATTTAATAATAAATTTACTATAAAACCAATCAAATAAATGATTAAATTAAATATAAAACCATCAAAAACATTGGCCATTTAAGCTCATGATCATCCAAAACATTCAAGTATTACACATTAAACTTACTAAAATTCATTTCAATTTTTTCATTTTTAAGATAAATATTACATGAATTATTAAATTAATATTAATTAATTCATTCATTCATTAATTAATTGTCTTAATAATTTTTTAAATAGTATTTGACATTTCCGTTATAAATCATTTTAAATGAATTATATTAATTAATTTCAATTATAAATTATTAGGTATATTCTATGTACTTACGGGGTCACATGGTGTTCGCCCTTCTAGTTAGATTAAATTTTGTAATGGGATTTAATATATAAATTACATGTTCTCGAGATGACATAATTTGTACACATATTTATATGATTAAATCTATCTCTAGATTTTAATAATTATACGACATGTTCCATCATACAATACAGTGTGTAACATAATTTGTGTATGATACATCCCATGTACTATGTACTTACACAAAGATATGCCTACATGGTGTTTCATGATATATGTGAAGTTTTGTTCTATAGGTCAATTGATGTGTTATGTACAACATATATGACCTTAAGACAAGACATTAATATATATATGTAGCATGTACGGATTAAAAAGAAAAGGAAGTATAAGATGTGTATAATGACCATCCAAATCATATATTTTCCAAATTATAAGGATAATAATTATTAAAAATTTAATTCCACACAAACCCCCAAAAATCAATCAGTGTGTACCTAGTGTGGATTAATACCAATTACATGACATGAACAGAAAGTAACATGCCATGTATTTTATTCTCATTTATAATTATATGTGAGTTTGACTCACATGAATTGCCTGAACCAACATGTAACTTTCCTGAGTTTGAATGAATGAGACCATATATACAATAATTTACATTCCATGTAACCCCTTTCAATTCACCCATACAACATGAATATGGAATTAGTGTGTATATCATGTGGGTTATCATAGGTTACATAGTATGTATAGTAAGCTACATGCCATGTAAATCACTTTCTTCATTATCACTCATACAATAATCAATACATTGAGTTTAGTGATGCCATGTACTTTGAGAAAAATAACTTCTATGATTTGTTCGAGGTGAAAACCATGTTGAGTTACACAACCTGTATCACTGCTACATGTCACACACTCACTATCAAACGACAAACCCACTGATGGTGAATATGCAACATGTAATGACGTAGTGTACTAGCCCCTATCATACCATGTTTTTTACAGATCTCCCATGTATTGTTAACCAAGGGTACATGATGTTTAATTTTTAGTGACATGCATTTTTTCCATGTCATTCAGCCGAAATCCTCAGAATAATAAAATTTGATGTTTAAGTGTTCTTCATATATTCTTGTCTTATTCTTGGTAATATAAATTTGAAGAAACATGTTATATTGAATATTTTATTATGAATGATAAAATGGATATTAATACTAATAACAAAATTGAAAAATCGATCAAAATGTAAAAAAGAAATATAAATTATCTTGCGACTACTCTGATACCACATAAAGGTTTTGAGCCATAAATTCTATTGTTCAATATTTTCCCAAGAGTGTTATTTTCTCTTTAAATGGATAATTTCTAAAGAACCTATTTTCTATGATATTGGTGTTTGATTATATAAAGTTTATGATTTTTTTGTTGTGTGTGGCTTCTTATATAGCGTTTATTCTCTCAAAAGACTACTTCTTGTCCCCAAGCTATTCTCGTAGTTCATTTTATTTTCAATTTTTATGTTTTATGATTATTTTGGAGAAGTTACTAATGATTGTGATGACATATAAATAGTGGATATTTCATCCAGTATCAATTATTTTGGTTTGGTGTTTTTTAATTCTTAGTGTACTTGGTTTTGGTATTATTGTTACAGTTTCTATGTCCAGTAGTCTCTAATATTGTCAAATTGTCTTGAGTGAATGATTGAGTAGATATATCTAGTAAATTTTCATTATATATATGAATGTTTCATCATAAAAATATTAGTAGTTTATGTATTCAGGTTGTAATGTACAACCCTTGAGTTTTGGTCTAGCATTAATAGAGGTGTCACCAGTGAGCGAGGAATCCATTGAGATGTTTGGTTCATGTAACACCCTAGGTAAATAAAGAATATGACATTTTCATATTTATCCATATTTGTGAATAAAATATTAATATGACTTTAAAGGGGACACTATGCTTGATGGCGTACCCAACACGCAACAACGAGTTTCTTGGGAATCTTACGTTGCACTCTAATAATAAAATAATATTATTTTAAATGGTAGTTAACATGTAGCCGTTGTATTGGTGGGAATGGATAGAAATAACTAAAATATGATTATATGTGTTTTTAAATGTTTTTACATTTATCCAATAAAATATAAAGGCTTAAAATACCGAAAGAATTCAATTTTAGGCACATATGCCCTAGTTTTCACTAAAGGTTCACTTATCGCCTTTTGACGGCGAACCGTCATTAAATATAGTTTTTTTCACTCTTATACATTCTATTGGACCAAATAAAACTCTTCTTAATAATTGGGACATCAAAATTTACTTTGTGTAAGTTTTTGGTATCTTTCCGATAAAGTTCATTTTTTTAATGAATAGTGTAAAATGTTGTATTTTAATTCAAAACCTCTTTTTAATATAATTTATTTATATGATTAGATTATCTTTTGAATTGGTTTAAAAGTTAAATATGAATATATTTTTACCATTTAATCCAATGGTGGTCATTGGAATCAATTTCACTTTAAAATTAGACTTAAACTGGTGTCAATCTTTTGATACTCATTGTTTTATAAAAACACGCTATTTGCTCTGACAGCGGGAATTAATTATTAAACTAATTAATGTGACTTATATGTTTTGAATTTTGTAAAATATATTTCATTGTTGAATTCGGAATATCAAATATATATTAGGGTGAATTTTTGGTAATTTTCTGAAAAACTTCAATTTTTGATGAATAGTGAAACCACTAAGTGGAACTTATAAAAACTGATTTTCCGTTTAAATAAAATTTTTCTATCATTGTGTTTTGAATTTCAAAAATCCGACATACATGGTTATCATTAAGAAGTAAAATGTGGTTCAATGGGATTAAAATAATTTTTTGGTGAATAGTAACTTATTAAGTTTTTAATCGCGATTAGTGGTAATTAGTGTAGTTTAAGGTAAAAATAATGCTTTAATAAAATGAGATGAGCTTGACATATGTACTAACCTCATTGGTTGTGTCATGTCCGGCCAAGACAGGCCATGGGTCAACTTGGGGACTCCATGGATCCACTTTGGTTGAGAAATGACATAAATAACTTTTTATTTAATGTAAAAGTAAAAATGACACAAACATAATATGTTTTACGAAAACAATTTTTACATGGGGTTATAAAGATCATATTTTTGATTATAAATAGTCATTGGAAAGATAAAAAGATTTCCTACATCATAGTATTTTTTTATAATTTTTAGACATTAAATAACTAAATTTAATTATGACATCATGATGATGGAACGATGACCTCATTAATGAACAGTTTAAATAAAATGAAACGATAATATAAAATCTAAGACCTAAACTTGTAGAAAAACTATTGGATGGGAATATTTCGAATCCTTATCATCTTATCTTCGAAATATATCAATTTGGGACCTTAGAAATTCGAAACACATTTGAAAATAAAATAATAGTTTCATGATTTCCAAAAGTGCCCCTCCTCTCCTCTTATAAAAGGCCCCACCTCTACCTCATTTCACACACTCCTAAAGCCTTTGACTCGGCCATCCCCTGCCCATTTACTCTCTCCAAATACCTCTCCTCATCCTAGAGGATTCCCTTTGGGAATAATCCTTTCAAAGTAAGCCTTTAGGCTCAAATGAAAAGGAGTTACACTTTTAAAGGTAATTCATTCTCTCATGTTCATTTGTTTTATTTTGCTTCTCCAACCCACTAAAATGTTTTTATTTAGTTATTTTGTAACAAAAAAAGTATCTTAAATATACTAGGATGTTTTTATAAGATTTATTCGAGCTACACTCTCACACAACTACATCAAATGGTTAAAGAACATACGGTTTCCGTGGATGGCGAAATTCTGCCTCCCGAAACGATGATTGTTCAATACTCATTTAACACCTTCAAAGGTTGCCATTATGATGTAACTATTTTTATATATGATATATAATATGTTTATTATTTCCTTAATCTTATGTATTTTTCATTTATGGCATACCATTATTGTTTCCATTATGGGTAAACACGATATCTTCATTTTAGAAAGTGCGGACTACCGCCCCCTGAAAGTGGTTTGATTCGTTAATACCATATGTGGGATGTGTAAAGGATAAAGTTAATGATATTATATATGTTATTATACTGGAATTATAATATACTCTTATATAATTATGATTCCATTCCAGAAATACGAAATAGAAATGGAAGTAGCGTTCATGAGTACGTACGGCTTACCGTCTCCATGAACGGTGCATTTCATTTCTTACCTCTAAATGTGATGTAATATTATAAATACATGTATATTCTGAATATATATGATATATATGTTATCCAAATCATTAATATAATTCTGGATATAATGAACCTTTGACCACACGAACAACATGTAATTGTAAGAAGTCCACTTTCGACTTAAGAACCAAATATCGACAAAACAAACATTACTAACTTAAATGATTACTTAATGTTTATAACATGGAAATAAGTGATATAAAAGGAATAATGAACTTTAAAAGGTTCTTAAGCAAATAGAAATTAAATCAAGTTTATTATTCAGGACGTTAAAGAACGATCGAGTCATATCGGACCCGAGGTAAGGGATCCTACTCATCTCTTTCTTTTTAAGTACACTCTTTTATGTCATTCCTTTTAAAGCTCATATTTCTTGTTATTGGGATGTTATTTTATATTAATATTACTGTAATTTTTATGTCCATGTGATGAGAGACCCTATTCTCTCTCATCAATCCATTTTTGAAGTTTTGAGTGGCGTCGTTAGGCTGCCAAATTTTCGTAAGAGATCTAACCTCACTCTTTCCTTTTAAGTACTCTCCTTTATGTCACTTCTTTTAATCTCCTCTTTGTTATGATGGGGGATTTAATTTATATTCCTCTTTCTGTACATTTTATTTTAATGTGATGAGATACCCTATTTGATCTCATCAATCCATTTTTGGATGTTTTAAGTGGCGTCGTTAGGCTGCCGAGTTTTCATAAGGGATTTTTCATCTCACTTTTATTCCCGTGAGATTTGTGCTACATTTTCCACAATTTCCTTTGAGTGGTGTATGTACTGAACATTATTTTAATCATTGTGTAATATTATTTCTTTTATGAGTATTTACATCAATGTTGTATTGTCCTTCTTTCACGGGGCGTTTGTTTCGAAAGATACCCATGTCGGTAAGGGAACCTTTCACCCTCCACTTTTTAAAAGACTTATTTTGTTATGTCTTTTAATTCACATAATATTATTTTGGGATATGTTCTTCTATATCCTTATTGATGTAAATTTTATTTCCAAGTGATGAGATACCCTTTTTATCTCTCATCAACTCTTTTTCTGGATTTTGAAGTGACACCGTTAGGCTGTCTAATTTTTGCAAGGGAACTTCTTAACCCAATTTCAATTCTTTGGGATAAACTTGTACACCTTGAATATGTCATTCTATGATTATGTGTGAATGTACTCTGATTTTTTTACACTTAATACCCATTTATATTTCGTGTATTCGTTTGTCACACATAGTTATGTAACTGATTTATCCTTAATGCAAGGATACCGACTTTGTATGGGACTTCGTCTCAATCTCCTTTCATTGAGGCATATTTTGTTTTATACACAACTTTGTTTTATACGGTGTATAAAGCCCTTTGACTTTTATGTTTATCCAAAAGGAATATTTTTTAAACGAAGCGTTTTACTAAACGACAAAAGGGAATGTTTTTGTCGTACGTATGCGGCGACAACGACTTCTCCACCGCTGTGACCATTATTTGAGTTTCGACTTCCTCTATAAGCCATACCTTGTTTTTAAAAGAAAAATAAATACCGTGTTTTACTTTTCTTTTATTTTGGTATTGAAAATGGTTTTCATAATGTATTTATATCAATGTGTTGTATTGATATCTTGTTATTGAAAGGTGGAAATGTTATGTTTCCTTTATGCATGTTTTATGTGATAATATTATGTTATGGTTCTTGGGAATTGTTATGAAGACGGGTGGTTCCGTGATAAACTAAGGGTGGGTGATCCTGATATAGCTCTCCAATGCATTGGGTAACGCGAAGGAGTGAAACGTTAAGGTTTCTCTGAAGAGATTTAGGGAATATACTGTGATGAGTATTCCAAACGTAACTGAGAGGGTTACTCCCTACGTAAGAATGTTATGAATGCCTAAAGTTACCTTTATGTCTTATGATTTCTATGATTTATTCATTATTTGATGAGGTATGTTAAAGTGCTTATGTTTTATGGGTAAAGTATGATTTCATATATGTACCCATGTTTCCTTTCCATATTTTTATATCCCTTACTGAGCTTTTTATGCTCATCCCATGTTTTTTTGAAATGCTTTTCACAGGTCAAGGGAAAGGTACATGATATGATGATAGTGTCAAGGAAGTGTCAAGAAAAAATCCATGTTTTATTTTAAATATGTTTCTGTTTATGGGAATGAATAATACTATCTTTATGTAACCACTTTGTTTTTATGTGGAATGTAATGCGAGTTTTATGATCTAATTCTCTAAAAATATAAACCCAAAATGATCCTCAATGTGTAATCTTGTAATTACTCAAGATTAAGTAAGGTTTAAGGCTGAGGCATTATAGTTGGTATCAAAGGTCGGTTTAGATAACTTTAGAGGTTAGGGTATTCTCTAAGCATAAGTGACATTACCATAATGGTTAGGATTTCAGAAAGAGTCCTAGTTTTAGATAAAGTGAATGAGTAAGTATATCTTAGTGTTTACCTTCCTCATTAGTACATGATGGTTTTGTTGATACAATCACACTGACATTTCTGTTTTTAGTGAATGGATGGATCTAGCAGGCACCAATGAGACAACAGGTTTGAAGGAAACTGCGGTGGTTCTCTGACTAAGATACTAGATAAAATGGGGGATTCAATGAGGAAACTCATGGTTGTTCTAAACCATCTATCAAGGAGTCATGATCAACCACTTGAACCTTGGTATGTTCTGTAATGAATCATGTATGAGATGACCAATCGATGTGGAAGTTCAGGTAATAATTATAAAGGTAACCATTAGAGTTTATATGATCCTTACTTTTGAGGTAATTATGGGTTATTATATGATATGATGGAAAATGAAAGGCATGAGATAAATTGATTTTAAAATATGTTATGATTATTTTTGAAGATTTTATCTCATTTTGGGGAATGTTTTAAGAATTATATAGTTGTGGAAAAAGGACAACGAGCAGACCGTGTGACAACCCATCGCGTCGGACAAATCTGTGGGAATCGAACCCACAACCAAAGTGCGACTGGTATTTATCGCCTACCACTGGACTGCGTGAAGTCCCTGGTTAGTTTGAATGATTATTTTTAGTTATATGATTTTATGAATTAATAGTAAGTTGATTTTGGGTTATTTATGAAAATGATTAACCTATCATGGAGGATATGTGATTAGGTTAATTACTTTTCAATACGAGACTTTAGGAGCAACTGATGTTTTTTGGAGATAAATTTTACGATTTAACTTGGAAGAATATGTGACTAAACCTTTCAAATATTTTGGTTTCAACCTTAGTTTGGATACATTGAAGTATTTTATGGACAAATTGTTTATCTAATGGTCCTCGTTGAACTTTGGGTTTTGTTGGACAAATTTTGGAGATTAAGCATAAATTTTCTTTTAATAAAGGGTTATCCTTTTCTGGATTATCTGATCTTGTACTAGCATTTTTGGTTTTGGTTTTGGTTAAAGTCTAAAGACATGGGAAGTATATAGTTCTCTTTTGTGGATTAGGTGATTCTCTAGAAGTTGATTACAGTACTCTTAATGTGAACAAGTCTTCCTAAATACTCGTCTTTTGGAGAAAATATGATTTTGTGTAAGGAATCTAATAAAAGTTGAAAGTCAACATGATAAATGATTATGTTTCTTTATGAATAAATTCCTCAATAAAAAGTAACTTAGAAAAAAAATGTTTTCTATTAACTTTTCTTACTGTGGAATCGAATACTGTTTAACCTATCACAAGTTTGTGATTTTCTCGTGGTTAACTTTCTCCTAAACATGTTTTCTATCACTCTCCATCAGAACATGACCCTTTGTTTTTTCCTCCATGTCCATATTGTCATACTTGGAATCCTAGTATGGGTTAACTCGGGTGACATTTGTACTTATCTTTCTTTATTTTAAAGTGATTGTTTTACCCACTCTTGTTCCGATGTGGGACTTTCAAGGATGTTTCCAAGCTCAATTTTAAAAATTGCGAGGACGCAATTCCCAAAAGGGGGGAAGGATATAACACCCCAGGTAAATAAAGAATAATACATTTTCATATTTATCCATATTTGTGAATAGAATATTAATATGACTTTAAAGGGGACGCTATGCTCGATGGCGTACCTAACACGCAACAACGAGTTTCTTGGGAATCTTACGTTGCACTCTAATAATAAAATAATATTATTTTAAATGGTAGTTAACATGTAGCCGTTGTATTGGCGGGAATGGATATAAATAACTAAAATATGATTATATATGTTTTTAAATGTTTTTACATTTATCCAATAAAATATAAAGGCTTAAAATACGGAAAGAATTCAATTTTAGGCATATATGCCCTAGTTTTCACTAAAGGTTCACTTATCGCCTTTTGATGGCGAACCGTCATTAAATATAGTTTTGTTCACTCTTATAAATTCTATTGGACCAAATAAAACTCTTCTTAAGAATTGGGACATCAAAATATACTTTGTGTAAGTTTTTGTTATCTTTCCGATAAAGTTCATTTTTTTAATGAATAGTTTAAAATGTTGTATTTTAATTCAAAACCTCTTTTTAATCTAATTTATTTATTTTATTAGATTATCTTTTGAATTTGTTTAAAAGTGAAATATGAATATATTTTTACCATTTAATCTAATGGTGGTCATTGGAATCAATTTCACTTTGAAATTAGACTTAAACTGGTGTCAATCTTTTGATACTTATTGTTTTATAAAAACACGCTATTTGCTCTGACAGCGGGAATTAATTATTAAATTAATTAATGTGACTTATATGTTTTGAATTTTGTAAAATAGACTTCATTTTTGAATTCAGAATATCAAATATATCTTAGGGTGAATTTTTAGTAATTTTCTGAAAAACTTCAATTTTTGATGAATAGTGAAACCACTAAGTGGAACTAATAAAAACTGATTTTCCGTTTAAATGAAATTTTGCCATCATTGTGTTTTGAATTTCCAAAATCCGACATACATGGTTGTCATTAAGAAGTAAAATGTGGTTCAATGGGATTAAAATAATTTTTTGGTGAATAGTAACTTATTTTGTTTTTAATCGCGATTAGTGGTAATTAGTGTAGTTTAAGGTAAAAATAATGCTTTAATAAAATTAGATGAGCTTGACACATGTCCTACCCTCATTGGTTGTGTCATGGCCGACCGAGACAGGCCATGGGTCAACTTGGGGACCCCATGGAGCCACTTTGGTTGGGAAATGACATAAATAACTTTTTATTTAATGTAAAAGTAAAAATGACACAAACATAATATGTTTTACGAAAACAATTTTTACATGGGTTTATAAAGATCATATTTTTGATTATAAATAGTCATTGGAAATCTAAAAAGATTTAATACATCATAGTATTTTTTTATAATTTTTACACACTAAATAATTCAATTTAATTATGACATCATGATGATGCAGCGATGACCTCATTAATGAACAGTTTAAATAAAATGAAACGACAATATAAAATCTAAGACCTAAACTTGTCAAAAAACTATTGTATGGGAATATTTCGAAGCCTTATCATCTTATCTTCGAAATATATCAATGTGGGACCTTAGAAATTCGAAACACTTTTGAAAATAAAATAATAGTTTCATGATTTCCAAAAGTGCCCCTCCTCTCCTCTTATAAAAGGCCCCCACCTCTACCTCATTTCACACACTCCTTAAGCTTTTGTCTCGGCAATCCCCTGCCCATTTACTCTCTCCACATCCCTCTCCTCATCCTAGAGGATTCCCTTTGGGCAGAATCCTTTCAAAGAAAGCCTTTAGGCTCAAATGAAAAGGAGTTACACTTTTAAAGGTAATTCATTCTCTCATGTTCATTTGTTTTATTTTTCTTCTCCAACCCCCTAATTTTTTTTATTTACTTATTTTGTAAAAAAACCAGTATATTCAATATACTAGGATGTTATAAGATTTATTCGAGCTACACTATAACACAACTACATCAAATGGTTAAAGAACATACGGTTTCCGTGGATGGCGAAATTCTGCCTCCCGAAACGATGATTGTTCAATACTCATTTAACACCTTCAAAGGTGGCCATTATGATGTCAATATTTTTATATATGATATATAATATGTTTATTATTTCCTTAAGCTTCTGTATTTTTCATTTATGACATACCATTATTGTTTCCATTATGGGTAAACACGATATCTTCATTTTAGGAAGTGCGGACTACCGCCCCCTGAAAGTGATTTGATTCGTTAATACCATATGTGGGATGTGTAAAGGATAAAGTTAATGATATTATATATGTTATTATACTGTAATTATAATATACTCTTATATCATTATGATTCCATTCCAGAAATACGAAATAGAAATGGAAGTAGCGTTCATGCGTACGTACGCCTTACCGTCTCCATGAACGGTGCATTTCATTTCTTACCTCTAAATGTGATGTAATATTATAAATACATTTATATGCTTAATATATATGATATATATGTTATCCAAATAATTAATATCATTTTGGATATAATGAACCTTTGACCACACGAACAACATGTAATTGTAAGAAGTCCACTTTCGACTTAAGAACCAAATATCGACAAAACAAACATTATTAACTTAAATGATTACTTAATGTTTATAAGATGGAAATAAGTGATATAAAAGGAATAATGAACTTGAAAAAGGTTCTTAAGAAAATAGAAATTAACTCAAGTTTATTATTCAGGACGTTAAAGAACGATCGAGTCAAGTCGGACCCGAGGTAAGGGATCATACTCCTCTCTTTCTTTTTAAGTACACTCTTTTATGTCATTCCTTTTAAAGCTCATATTTCTAGTTATTGGGATGTTATTTTATATTAATATTACTGTAATTTTTATGTCCATGTGATGACAGACCCTATTCTCTCTCATAAATCCATTTTGGAAGTTTTGAGTGGCGCCGTTAGGCTGCCAAATTTTCGTAAGAGATCTAACCTCACTCTTTCCTTTTAAGTACCCTCCTTTATGTCACTTATTTTAAGCTCCTATTTGTTATGATGGGGGATGTATTTTATATTACTCTTGCTTTACATTTTATTTTAATGTGATGAGATACCCTATTTGATCTCATCAATCCATTTTTGGATGTTTTAAGTGGCGTCGTTAGGCTGCCGAGTTTTCGTAAGGGATTTTTCATCTCACTTTTATTCCCGTGAGATTTGTGCTACATTTGCCACAATTTCCTTTGAGTGGTGTATGTACTGACCATTATTTTACTCATTGTGTAATATTATTTCTTTTATGAGTATTTACATCAATGTTGTATTTTCCTTCTTTCACGGGGCGTATGTTTCGAAAGATACCCATGTCGGTAAGGGAACCTTTCATCCTCCTCTTTTTAAAAGACTTATTTTGTTATATCTTTTAATTCACATAATATTATTTTGGGATATGTTATTATATATCCTTATTGATGTAAATTTTATGTCCATGTGATGAGATACCCTTTTTATATCTCATCAACTCTTTTTCTGGATTTTGAAGTGACGCCGTTAGGCTGTCTAATTTTTGCAAGGGAACTTCTTAACCCAATTTCGATTATTTGGGATAAACTTGTACACCTTGAATATGTCGTTCTATGATTATGTGTGAATGGAATCTGATTTTTTTACACTTAATACCCATTTATATTTCATGTATTCGTTTTTCACACATAGTTATGTAACTGATTTATCCTTAATCCAAGGATACCGTCTTTGTATGGGACTTCATCTCAATCTCCTTTCATTGAGGCATATTTTGTTTTATACACAACCTTGTTTTATACGGTTTATAAACCCCTTTGAATTTTATGTTTATCCAAAAGGAATATTTTTTATACGAAGTGTTTTTCTAAAAAACAAAAGGGAATATTTTTGTCGTACGAATGCGGCGACAACGACTTCTCCACCGCCGTGACCATTATTTGAGTTTCGGCTTCCTCTACAAGCCATACCTTGTTTTTAAAAGAAAAATAAATACCGTGTTTCACTTTTATTTTATTTTGGTATTGAAAATGGTTTTCATAATGTATTTATATCAATGTTTTGTATTGATATCTTGTTATTGAAAGGTGGAAATGTTATGTTTCCTTTATGCATGTTTTATGTGATAAGATTATGTTATGGTTCTTGGGCATTTTTATGAAGATGGGTGGTTCCGTGATAAACTAAGGGCGGGTGAGCCCGATATAGCTCTCCAATGCATTGGGTAACGCGAAGGAGTGAAGCGTTAAGGTTTCTCCGAAGAGATTTAGGGAATATACTGTGATGGGTATTCCAAACGTAACCGAGAGGGTTACTCCCTACGTAAGAATGTTATGAATGCCTCAAGTTACCTTTATGTCTTATGATTTATATGATTTATTCATGATTTTATGAGGTATGTTAAAGTGCTTATGTTTTATGGGTAAAGTATGATTTCATATATGTACCCATGTTTCCTTTCCATATTTTTATATCCCTTACTGAGCTTTTTATACTCATCCCAAGTTTTTTTGAATTGCTTTTCACAGGTCAAGGGAAAGGTACATGATATGATGATAGTATCAAGGAAGTGTCAAGAAAGAATCCATGTTTTATTTTAAATATGTTTCTGTTGATGGGAATAAAGAATACTATCTTTATGTAACCACTTTGTTTATATGTGGAATGTAATGCAAGTTTTATGATCTAATTCTCTAAAACTCTAAACCCAAAAAGATCCTCAATGTGTAATCTTGTAATTACTCAAGATTAAGTAAGGTTTAAGGCTGGGGCCTTATAGTTCATCATGGAGATGAGTATATGGTGTGATAAATGTTGAAATATTTATTCATTCTTCATGAAAGGTTTAATAATATTTAAGAAATTTTTATTTTTTTTATTTTTAGAATTCATATAATAGAAATTTTCATAGTATTTGAAATTTGAATTCATTTCAAAAGGCATGTAGAATGATTTTAATTTTTTTCATTTCTTTTTCAGGTTTTTGGTACATTTTTAGTTGGTTGTTTGATTTTTATTGATGGATTATTTTATATACACACACTTAACCAGAAATTGTTTTTCATAAAATAAAAAAAAGATTTTGAGGAGAAGATTTTTTACATTTAATTTAAAATTAATGAATAACTATATTTACCTTGAATGATATAGTTCTTCTTTTTTTACTAATTTGGTATTCTCTCTTGTTGTTTCATCATTGAGGTGGAGAATCCAAACTATAAATTATCTATAGGTATCTTCACATGAACTATGAATCTTCAAATGTCACAATTCATATCTTAGGAACTAGTGTAGAGGAATAAAGTATGTTGGAGTATTCCCCAAAGATTGTAACAACAAATATCTCTTGTTCTCTATTATTCTTGCGAGGATGGGAGGTGGATATTCTATCAAACATGAGAGAATATTAGAGAGGTTATGCTGTGTGAAACAACCCTATAATTCAAATGTAAAATAAAGAGTAAATACTTAGGACTAACTAATTGATCATTTTGTAAGGTCCTTCTAACAAATTATTTATTCTATGTAAAATTATAATCTATTAAAAATATAATAATACTCTTATATTTTCATGATATGTGCTAAAATAATGTATTAATATATCATCTCCCTATGGCCCTAAGAGTTTCAATAAAACATATCTCAAAATTTATAGAAACTTGAATCATAAATATTAATTTTTTTTAACATTTTACCTTTGATATTTAAAAATATATTATATTCACTATAGTCTTAAATAAATATTTATTTTAATATTCACATACCAAAATAAATATTTATATTATTCTATCCACTAAAAAGGGAATAAATAAATATTTATTTATTACCTTGTGAATAATTAACATAATATAAATAAATATTTTTTCTATATATTTGTGTATACATATTCATTTTTAAAATTCAACTAAGATATTATAAACAAAAATATACATTGATTGAATTTATGTGATTGACTTGTCTTGAATACTTATTCATACAAAAGTTTTGAATTTTATTTATTCCAAATATTAGATTAAAATCATATTTAACTGAGATTCTAGATATCTTTATTGTGGGACCCTCATGTCCTATTTATCTGTGAAATTGGGTAAAATTTTATAAATTCCATGATCAATGTTTATCAACACATCATTTCACCCATATATAAATAAATTAATTTTATAATGGAAATAAATGTATAAGAAAGGTTTCATGAAATATAGTCCCTTTGTCTTGATTTATAATTAAGAAGGTTTGAAACTTGTGTCATTAACCTATATGTTTGATTAAATTTATTTGACTTTCTAAAAATGATATCATGGTAAAATACCATGGACATAGATTTGATTAGAAATTTCTATTTGAATCAAAGAGTTAGATATAACTTCATTGATTAAATTTAAAGGGAAAAATATTTTCTTCACTTATTCAATTACTGTCATATCACATACGATGAATTTTACTTGTGATACCTCATAGTGAGTATATGTCCTCAATGTATTCATCCATTCATCAGAGAAAGTGATTCATTAAATAAATTAATAATAATATCAAGTAAAAGGAAAATTTTAAACTTCTATTGATGAGAATATACACTAACAAATATAACATGTTGAACTCCTATTGATGGGGGTTTTCCTCATAACGTACATTCCTGGTGAACACCTAGTAAGAAATTCAAGATAAGAAGTATTAATATCAATGATCCCCCAACTATTGAGTGTCAAACATTATTTATGTATAGTCGTATATATGTTATCTTGACCATATGAAATATTTTTAAGAATAGGGTCATAGAACTTAAAGTTTGTCATTATATATGGGAACTAATATAACATTTTTATGAAACAAATAGTCTAGTTACATTATCATATTAATGTAATGGAGCAGAAAAAATATCATTTAACAAGATAATTATTAATATTTTGGTAATAAGAATTTAAAATTCTGTTGGTTCAATGGAACCAACTTCAACAACTTGAGAAACCAAATTAAAAAATAAATGAGTTGGGTCTAGGATGAATATGTTTACCCTAATAGGGTGGGTTAATTAGGTGGTCTATCAAATAATCTTTTTTCTTCCAACAATATTACTCTATTAAAGGGTTATTATCACTTTTTCGGAATGAAAATCATTCAATCTATAAACAACTTAATGGATTTCTCACTGAATTATTTGAAATGTATGAACAAATGTAAACATTTTATAGGAAATTAGAATTTTACTTGGTTAACTATAGAGTGCTATGCCCAAGGATCATACATCGAAGATGTGACAATGTGACAATATCCACTACTAATTTTTTTTAAAGGATGTAAATTTTATAATGTGGCACTCCTAGACAAGAAACACTAGTTTTACCAGATTTTAGAAAGAAAAACATTAGATATAATTTTTAATCCCTATTCATAAATTACATGCACCACTTTAAAGAAGGAAAAATTAGTTTATAGACCTAAGGGTCAATTCAATTATTTATAAAAATTAAGATATCTTCTATTTATACATAGGTTACTAAAAACACAACATCTTCATCTCTAAATAGATGATCTTTTAAGATTCACTTCATTTCACATAAAATCCTCCAAATTTAAATGAGGGTATCCAATTAATATGAGAATTAACTATTTATCTTTCAGAATAATCATAAACGAAACTCTAAACTCTCCTAGATGAATACTATCATTCACTGTATTAATATTTTTGTAATCCATATTTTAACTCAATAGAAAAAAATTTAAATAAAATATTTCATCATATCCCTCTTTCTAGAAAAAATGATTTTAAATCACATACAACTTCTTTTTTCTTTCTTATCGTATACCATATATGTTAATGGTTCACTACCTCTCTACTTCATTTTACATTTTTCTTCTATCCTATTTTCTAAAAAAATTCTATAAATTTTGTAGAATTTTTTATAAATTTCCTTCTAATACTCCAACATTTACCTAAGGATTGGGATAAATTTTATTTTCCTCATTAATCTATGATCAAGTCGCATTTCCAAAAAATTAGTTTCTTCAAAATGTACCCAATAAACTGATTTAATCCCCTAAAATATTATAGTATTATCTTCTATTTTTAGATTAAAATAAAACTTTATTTTTACCACTACTACATTCTTCTTCATAGTTTCGTTGTCTTGATTATAACATTGCACCTTTAACAATAATAGTTTTGTAGTGTGGAAATCCTTATTACAAAATAGTATATTTTCATTGTAACATCCCAGATATGTTAATTAATTAATTAAAGGATTATATTTAAAAATATTATTATAAAAAAGTGTGCTTTCATTTTTTGTTATTATTTTTCATCATGTCACTATATATTGAAATAATATAAATTAATTATACTTTTATATATTTTTTATGAAACAATATTTTCAAGCATTTTGTTTTAATGAACATAACATAATAAAATAAATATTATTAAAGTTAATAACCAAAGTAATATATATAACGTTTTGAATTAAAATAACCTACAAAAAACCATGATTTGAAATAAAGGTAAAAAGAATAATGAAAAAAAAAACATTGGTTTAAAAAAAATACTATTTTTTTTTATTTTAGGATGGAAAATTATGTTGTGATTTTATTTAACTAAATTTACATATTAATTTTCAATAATATACATTAATATAAGTTTATGTTATGATTAATAGAAATTTAACTTATATTTACGAATTAGAAGTGTTATATATATAGATATAAAAAATAATATAATAAGAAGTTAATGATAAACGATTTAAATAAAATAAATAAATGAAATTTTAATATTTTATATGTCGATATATATATATATATTATTGTTAAATAATATTTAATGGAAAATTTTATTGGATTATATATATAACGGTGAAACCAATTTTTTAAAATGAAAATGTTATAAAAAAATATGAAATGATAAAAAATTGAAGATGAAATGTGAATCGTGTTAGGGTTTTTTTTGTGTAGTGGAGATGCGATTCATGGAATAATCGAGAGAAATAAATCCTTCGACGAGGTCAAATGGGAGCAGGAGACTTCATCATACATGTGTATTTTGAGTTCAAGTGAGACGTCAGGCTGAGTGAGGAGCGATGTCGAGCACAGGTCACGATCAGGGAAGTCGAATCTGAGCAATATCAAAGTTTGATCACATCTTTGGTAGATTATAAAAGTTTCAACCACCAAACGTCATGATCGAGTTTTGTTCTAGGGTTCGAGGAAGAGTTCTGAGTGTTTTCATTGGAAAATCGATGCGCAAAAAGGGTTCCAATTTCGGTTGAGAGTGACACGATGGGTAGAGATCTAGTTGTGTCTTCTATAGATCAAGAAGTAAGTGTGGTTTTATTTTTTTTGATGTCCTAATTCTTATGAAATCTAATCCTTTCAAAAAATTTCTTTTTTATCAGAATCATAATCTTATATCTAAGAGTGCTTCAAATTTTTACGGAATTATCAATTTCCTTATCCGTGGATGTCTGATGTTCCATTTCGAGGTCTTAATTTCTTCAATTTCATGTTAGTTTTGTCATGTTTTTGGATCATCTTCAAAACACTATAATGGTTTAATGCTCTTTGAATTGATTTTCAACAATTCATTTTTTATTGTATGGATGAGTTTTGCTGTGTCATACCAGTTTCAATCCATATTATGAATATAATATTACCATTTTCCAATTACATATCTATTTGGAAGTATTAGTTTTTCAATGTTACATATCTGAAAAATTGAATTAGTGACTCCATATCAATTTAATATAAACAATTTGGCAAACACACTTGTCATTTTCATTATTTGGATAATCAAGTTGAATAAAATATTTATACATCTCTGATTCTTCTTGAATTTGGATAGCTTGCACTGCAAGCTTATTTTCAAGTGGAAATAAAATATACCAATAGTTTAGTCTCTTCAAATTCTTAAATAGCACCATCTAGGTGGAAGTGTTCCATATTTTCTCTTTGTGTTGTATTGTGTTTTTTTCGGTTTCTATGAGTGTGAGATACGAGTAGAAGATTGAATGAGTAAAGTGATTTCATCATTATTCCAAAATCGATAAGGGATAAATATTTATTTAAAAACAATTATTTATTTAAGATTTAATTTTTTAAGGGAAAAATTATTTTACTATAAATTTAAATTTCCTTCTAATTTTTTTTTACATTTATTAAGAAGTAAAGTTTTTTGTAACAGAGAAATATTTATTTCCATGTCAATGTTTAATTGAACTCATATATTTATAGTGTATCAATTTATTATAATGACTTGTCTTTTATGAAATAAAATCTTATATATTAGTTTAGGATTCAGTTTTCAATTATTCTGGAGTTTGAATTTTATGTTTGCATAAGGAAAGTTTGTTTTTTTAATTATGTCATATTATAATATTTATTTTCATTTTTTTCACAAGGAATTTCATTTACATAAATTATAGTTTTAAGGGGTTCTTATTAATCAAATAATCTATTGAAATTTGCACATATATGTGTGTAAATATATGTATTTATTAAAATTAATCATGATTATTAGTATTAAAATTTTTATAAATTTATAGTATTTCATTGCTCTGAATTTTTTTGATAGTCCATTTAATTATGTTAAAATGTTGATTTTTATTTTGATGATTCAACTTATTTAGGAGGAATCATCTTATATAATTACATCGTGTCATATGCATCTCACGCGAAAAGGGAAAATTTATAATTACATCATGTCATATGCATCTTATTAAACTCTAAACATTTAATTAGGTTAAAATATTGATTTCATTATAATTACATGAATGGATTTTATTTTTAAGGGAACATTTATTTTACTCTAAACATTTATTTCAAAATAATTATTTATTTAGATAAATTATGCTCTACAAAATATTAAGTATGAATAAGTTAAGAATTTCATAAATTAATCGTGTCATATGAATCTCATGTGCAAATCATGTTTATTGAAAAATATTGATGATTTTTCCTGCCACTTCATACATGTATCTGCATATATAAGTATATACATATACCAGTGAGCATTTTATAAAATTTACTTGAATGGATTTTATGTGATTAAGAAATGACATTTTAAATATGTGATTTCTATCTAATATTCAATATGCAAGGCTTTTGTAGCATGAGATTTGGTCATACCAAGTAGAACATATAATTTCTCATAATTATTAGTATTTATATAATAATATATAAATAAAATTGAACATTTTTGTTCCAGGTATGATTATAAATATATTTTCAAAGCTAATACTCCAGTGAAAATTATATGTATATAAGGCATGCAACAAAAAAGAGTTTTATAAAAACTAGTACTCGAACATTGTAAATAATATAGGTAATTGGAGAGTTAATACATCTTTTAAGTGGGTAGGCCCATCATAACCTTCAAAATTTTGAGTGGCCCCAATTGTTCTGTTTTTAAGGGCTTGCTTAATATTTTCAACCGAATCACTGGATTTGTTTAAAAGTGTTTTCGATGTATAATTATTTTTTGAAGAATTATATTATTTCATAAAAGTTTTTTTACAAATGTAATCTAATTTCTCAAATGTATTATCAAGGGGATATTTTTATTGGTATTTATCAAAGTTTTTCAAAACTCTTTACTGGGAAATTGAATGCTCACCCTTTGTTTTAAAATGTCTTTTTTCACAGGTATCTAAGATGTTTAATTTATGATGTCGTTGTTTTTGAAGTTATCACAAGCAAAAGCGTAGTGGATAGTGGATTTATTTTGGTTTCAACTCTAATAAATGTAATATTTTGTCTAATACTCTAGAACCTAGACTGGTAAAATGTCCTCGTTTGTTTAAAGTGTAGTGTAATTATTCAGTTTCTTTTATAAAATAAATTACACAACATTTTTGGGAAATTAGTCCAGAAGAGAGGGCTCGGGTTGTTATAATTGGTATCAGTGGTACAGTTTAGAAAACTATAGAGATTAGAAGTTGTCTTTGATGGAATAAAAATATAGGTGTTATAATTTTCTTTGGATAGTTATGTCCCCTAAAGAAATTATTTAATTCGGAATTTTCTTATGTCTGACACATGAGTTGCGAGGGCGCAATTATTTTAAGGGGTGGGGAGAATATAACATCAATGATATGTTAAGAAATTAATAAAAAAATTATATTTTAAAATATTTTTATAAAAAAATTGATTTCATTTGTTATAATTATTTTTCATCATTTCAGAATACATTGAAATAATATAAATTAATTATAATTTTATATAGTTTTTATAAAATTATATTTTAAAAAATTTTGTTTTAATAAACAAAACATAAAAAAATAAATATAATTAAAGGTAAAAAAAATATGTATAAGGTTTTGAATTAAAATAGCCCACAAAAACTAAGATTTGAAAAAAAGGTAACATGAATAATTAAAAGAAAAAGATTTTGTTTAAAAAAATATACTATTATTAATTTATTTTAGGATGGAAAATTATGTTTTCATTTTATTTAACTAAATTTATATATTATTTTTAAATAATATATATTAATATAAGTTTATGTTTTGATTAATGTAAATTTAATTTATATCTATGAATTAAAATTGTTATATATATATATAGATATGAAATAATATAATAACAAGTAAATGATAAACAATTTAAAAAAAATATAAATGAAATTTTAATATTTTATGTGTGGATATATATATTATTGTTAAATAATATTTAATAGAAAATTTTAATGGATTATATATATATAATGGTTAAATAAATTTATGAATACGAAAACGTTATAAAAAATATGGAAAAAATAGAAGATTAAATGTGAATAGGGTGAGGGTTTTTTGTCAAGCGGAGAATCCATTCACGGTATAATCGAGAGTAAAAAATTCTTTGAGGCCTAGAGAGAGTGGGAGGATTCATCCACTAGGTGGATTTCGAGTGCAAGGGAGATGTCGAGATGAGTTTGGAGCGATGTCATGCGTAGGTTGATATTGAGGAAGTCGAATCCAAGAAAAATCATGGTCCGATCACATATATGGAGGCTTATCAAAGTATCAACCATTGAACTCCATGATAGAGTTTGGTTCTAGGTTTCAAGGAAGTGTTCCGAGTGCTATCGTAGGAAAATCAATGCTCAAATAGGGTTCTGATTTTGGTTGAGAGTGACATAATGGTTGGAGATCTAGTTGCGTCTTCCACAAATCTCAAATTAAGTGTGGTTTTATTTGTTTTAAAGTCTGAATCCTTATGAAATATAATCTTTTCAACCAATTTCTTTGTTATCTGAATCATTATCCAATCTCTCGGAGTGTTTCAAATTTTTACAGAATTGTCGATTTCCTTGTCCATCGAGGTCTAATGTTCCATGTCGGTGTCTTAATTTATTCAATTCCATGATTGTATTGTCATTTTTTTTATCACATTCAAAGTACTATAATGGTTTAATGCTACTCGAATTGATTTTCAATAATTCTTTGTTTATATATGGATGAGGTTTATTGTGTCTTACCAGTTTCAATGCAGATCGCACATATAATATTACATATTTCCCAATTATGTCTCTTCTTGAAAGTAGTAGTTTTTCAATGTTATTTATATGCAGAATTGAATTGGAGATTCTGTATCAATTTAAGATAAACAATTTGGTGGATTCAATTGTTGTTTTCTTTATTAGGATAATCTAGTTGTATAAAGTATTTATATATCTTTATTTGTTCTTGACTTTAGACAGCTTGCACTGCAATATTCTTTGAAAGTAGAAATAAAATATACAAATAGTTTACTCTCTCCAATTGCTTAAATAGCAGCATTCGACAGGAAGTGTTCCATATATTCTCTTAGTGATGTGTCATGTTTTTCAGTCCCATGAGTGTGAGATATGAGTAGAAGATTGAAGGAGTAAAGTGATTGCATCCTTCTTCCAAAATCGTTAAGGGATAAATATTTATTTCATAATATTTATTTATTTTAAATCTTATTTTTAAGGGATCATTTATTTTACAATAATGTTATAATTCCTTTTAAAAAATAATTACATTTATTAAGATTTCTAGTTTTTCGTAACAGAGGAATATTTATTTCTATGTAAATGATTAATTGAACTCATATATTTATAGGGGATCATTTTATCAGAACGTCTTTTGTTTTATGACATGAAACCTTATATATTAGTTTAGGATTCAATTTTTAATTATTATGGAGTTTGAATTTTATGTTTGTGCAAGGGAGGTTTTATTTATTTATTTATTTCATATTACAATATCTATTTTCTTTTTTTTTTCACATAGAATTTCATTTACATAAATTGTGGTTTTAATGGTTTTTTATTAATCAAATTCTCTTTTCAAAGTGGAATATATATTTGTTTATATATATGTATTTATCAAAATCAAACATGATTAGTAGTTTAAAAATTATGAAATCGTTGCTCACAATTTGTTAGAAAGTCCATTTAATTATTTTAAAATGTTGATTTTTATTTTGATGATTCAACTTATTTCAGAAGAATCATCTTATAAAATTACATGTATGTTTTAATTTTATTCAATTTATCAATATTTTATTTAAAAATGAATTTATTATATGTATATACCTGTATATTTTTGAAGTATAAATCCATTTTACATAAATTATGGTCAACAAAATATTAAGTATGAATAAGTTAATAATTTTATAAATTCATCAAGTCATATTCATGTCATGTTGAAATCATGTTTATGACCAAAACATTGATGATTTTTATGCCACTTCCTATATATATATCTTCATATATACCTATTTACATATAGCCTTGAGAATTTTATAAAATTTACACGAATGAATTTTATGGGATTAAGAAATGAAATTTTAAATATGTGATTTCTAACTAATCTTCAATATGCAAGGTTTATGCAGCATGAAATTTTGTCATACAAAGTGAAACATATAATTTCTCATAAATATTAGTATTTATATATTTTTATATAAATAAAATTGAATATTTTTTTCTAGGCATGATTATAAATATATTTTCAAAGCTAAAACTGTAGGGAAAATTATATGTATTTAAGGAAAGCTAAGAAAATGTGTTTTATAAAAACCGGTACTTGAACTTTGTAAATACGATTGTGAATTTGAGAGTGAATCTATCCCTCAAGTTTGTATGCCCAGCAATGTCTTCAATATTCCCAATGGCCTCAATTGTTCTGTTTTTAAGAGAATGCATAATATTTTCAACTGAATAACTGGATTAGTTTTAAAGAATTTTGGTAGTATAATTATTTTTCAAAGAATTATATTATTTTATTAAAGTTGTTTTACAAATGTAATTGAATTTATTGAATGTATTATCAAGGAGAAATATTTATTGGGATTTATTAAAGTTTTCAAAAACTCTTTACTGGGAAATTGAATTCTCACCCTTTGTTTTATAATTTTTTTTCATAGGTGTCTTAGACATTTAATTTCAGATGGAGTCATTTTTGGAGTTAGTGCACGTGGAAGCATATTGGACCGTTGATTTATTTTTTTTAACTCTAATAATTGTAATTTTTTGTTTAATCCTCCAGAACCTAGACTTGTAAAAGGCCCCCTTTTATTTAAAGTGTTGTGTAATTTTTCAGTTTCATTTAAAAAATATTACACAATATTTTTAGGCAATGAGTCAAGAAGAGCAGTATCGGGGTGTTATAACTAGTATCAGAGGTGCAGACTAGGCATATTTAGAGATTAGATGTTGTTTTTGATGGAATAAAAATATAAGCATTAGAATTTTATTTCGATAGTTTTGTCCCCTATAGCAATTATTTTATTCTGAAGATGGAAACTAGGAATTTTCTTAAGTCTGACGCATGAATTATGAGGGCGCAATTATTTTAAGGATTGGTGAATGTAACATCCTAGATATTTTAAGTAATTAATAAACAGATTATATTTTAAAATATTTTTATAAAAAAATGTGATTTCATTTGATACTATTATTTTTCAACATGCCACTATACATTGAAAGGATATAAATTATTTATACTTTTATATAGTTTTTATGAAATACTATTTTCAAACATGTTGTTTTAATAAACAAAACATAAAAAAGTATATATAATTAATGGTAATATCAAAAGTAATATATATAATGTTTTTAATTTATATAACCTACAAAAAACAAGGATTTGAAATAATAGTAAAAAGAATAATTAAAAGAAAAACATTTTGTTTTAAAAAACCTACTATTATTAATTTATTTTAGGATGGAAAATTATTTTGTGATTTTATTTAACTAAATTTATATATTAATTTTAAATACTATACAATAATATAAGTTTAAGTTATAATTAATATAAATTTAATTTAATATATATAAATTAAAAGTGTTATATATATATTTATATATATAAAATAATATAATAATAAGTAAATGATAAACGATTTAAATAAAAAAATAAATGATATTTTAATATTTTATATTTGGATATATATATATATATATTATTTTTAAATAATATTTAATATAAAATTTTAATGGATTATATATATATAACGGTGAAATAAATTTATGAATATGAAAACTTTATAAAAAATATAAAATGAAAAAAATACAGAAGATGAAATGTGAATAGGGTTAGTGTTTTTTGCCGAGCGGAGGAACCATTCGCAGTATAATAGAGAACAATAAATCCTTCAAGTTCAAGAGAGAGTGGGAGGCTTCATCCACCTGGTGGATTTCGAGCGCAAGGGAGATGTCGGGCTGAGGGAGGAGTAATGTCGAGCGCAGGTCTTCATTGAGGTAGTCAAGTCTGAGAAAAAGCATGGCTCGATCAAATCTATGTCTGCTTATGAAAGTTTGAACTACAAATTTTCATGATCGAGTTTTGTTCTATGGTTCGAGGAAGAGTTCTGAGTGCTGTCGTGGGAAAATCTATGCTCAAATAGGGTTCCGATTTTAGCTGAGAATGAAAGGATGGGTAGAGATCTAGTCGTTTCTTCCACAGATCTGGAAGTAAGTGTGGTTTTATTAGTTTTTAATTCCAAATCCTTATGAAATCTCATCTTTTCATCAAATTTCTTTGTTATTTGAATATTTATCCTATCTATTGGAGTGTTTAAATTTTTTACAGAATTGTCGATTTCTTTATCCGTCGACGTCTGATGTTCCATGTTGGTGTCCTAATTTCTTCAATTCCATGTTAGTATTGTCATGTTTTTGGATCATCTTAAAAAATAAATAATGGTTTAATGTTACTCTAATTGATTTTCAACAATTCCTTGTTTATTTTAGGGATGAGTTTTGCTGTGTCGTACCAGTTTCAATCTATATCACAGATATAATATTACCGATTTTCCAATTACATCTCTGTTTGTAAGTAGTAGTTTGTCAATGTTATATATCTGCAAAATCAAATTGGGGATTATGTATCAATTTAATATAAACAATTTTGCGGACACACTTGTTGTTTTCATCATTTTGATATTCTAGTTGTATAAAGTATTTATATATCTTTGTTTCTTCTTGAATCTAGAAAACATTCAATTCAAACTCATTTACAAGTTGAAAGAAAATATAGAAATAGTTTAGTCTCTCCAAATGCTTAAATAGAAGCATCTGAGAGGAAGTGTTCGATATTTTCTATATGTGTAGTATTGTGTTTTTTGGACCTTTGAGTGTGAGATACGAGTAGAATATTGGATTAATGTGATTGCTTACTTTTTCCAAAATCAGTAAGGGATAAATATTTATTTCAAAACATTTATTTATTTAAGATATTATTTTTTAATGAAATATTTATTTTACTCTAAATTTATATTTCCTTCAGAAAGATAATTACATTTATTAATATTTCTAGTTTTGCGTAGGAGAGAAATATTTATTTTCATGTCAATGTTTAATTGAACCCATATATTTATAGGGGATCATTTTATCATCATGACTTGTGTTTTATGACATGAAATCTTATATATTATTTTAAAATTCAGTTTTCAATTTTTCTAGATTTTGAATTTTACATTTGTGTAAGGGAAGTTTGTTTTATTTATTTATGTCATATTATATATCTATTTTTTTATTTGGAACAAGGAATTTCATTTACCTAAATTATCGTTTTAAGGGTTTTTTATTAATCAAATTCCTTTTTGAAAGTTGCACATATATGTGTTTATATATATATGTATTTATGAAAATAAAAAATGATTACTAGTTTGAAATTTTTTATAAATTTTTAGTAAATCATCTCTCTGAATTTGTTAGATAGTCCATTTAATTATGTTAAAATTTTGATTTTTTATTTTGACGATTCAACTTATTTCAGAAAAATCATCTTATATAATTACATGCATGTTTTAGTTTTATTTCATTTATCAATGTTTTATTTAAACATGAATTTTTTATATGTATATACTTGTATAATTTAGAAGCATAAATCCATTTTAAATTAATTATGATCAACAACATATTAAGTCTGAATAAGTTAAGAATTTCATAAATTAATTATGTCATATGCATGCCATGCACACATCATGTTTATGGCCAAATATTGATAATTTTTCATGATACTTCAAACATGTATCTTTATATATAAGTATATACATATACCTGTGAGCATTGTATAAAATTTACATGAAGGAATTTTATGGGATTTAGAAATGACATTTTAAATATGAAATTTCTAACTAATATTCAATATTAAAGGTTTATATAACATGAGATTTGGTCATACCAAGTTGAAAATATAGATTTTCATAAAGATTTGTACTTATATGTTTATATATAAATAAAATTGAACTTGTTTGTTCCAGAAATGATTATAAATATATTTTCAAAGCAAAAACTCCCGTGAAAATTATATATATATTAGGCAAGATAATAAAAATTATTTTATAAAAACCGGTACTTGAACATTGTAAATACGATAGGGAATTGGAGAGTGAATCCATCCCTCAAGTGGGTAGACCCAACATAGCCTTCAAAATTTCAAGTGGCCTCAATTGTTCTATTTTTAATATCTTTCTTTTTATTTTCAATCAAATTACTGGATTATTTTAATAGTGTTTTGGAAGTATAATTATTTTTCAAATAATTGTATTATTTCATAATAGTTGTTTTACAATTATAATTGAATTTCTTGAATGTATTATCATGGGGAAATTTTTATTAGGATTTATAAAATGTTTTCAATACTCCTTACTAGGAAATTGAATTCTCACCCTTTATTTTAAAATGTTTTTTTCACAGGTATCTTAGACGTTTAATTTCAAATGGCGTCGTTTTTGGGGTTAGCGCACGATGAAGTGTAGTGAAAAATTGATTTTTTTTGTTTTAGCTCAAAAGAATATAATTTTTTGTCTAATACTCCAAAACCCAGACCGAAAAAGGTCCACATTTGTTTAAAGTGGTTTGTACTTGTTCAGTTTCTTTTATAAAAAAAATTTCACAACATTTTTAAGAAATGAGTCCGAGAGAGTGGGCTCGGGGGGTTATAGTCACAACCAAATCCAAATATCACATCTTAATATCCTAAAAGAACTCTGAAAAATTTATTATAAACCCTCATCATAATCACTTATCTAACAAATATTGTACTGAAATTCCAAGAAATAATTTTTGAGCTCACCTATATGTCTAAATTTCTATAATTAATAGTAATATTATTGTGTGATTCTTTTCTCAATAGTTTTATCCCATTCTAGATTCAAACATGGAAAGAAAAATTTCCATTAATTTTTATGTAAATATTCCTTTCAATATATATGATATTATCTATGAAAATATAATTTTATTTTAGCATTGAATTTTTCAAACCATTCCCATGATATATACTTCATGAATGAAAACATTCAAGTAACAATTTAATGTTACATAACATTTAAAGAATTGAATTTTTTATTTTATATACATCTTATCTTTCATATTATTCCTACACCAACTATTTGTATAACCTTCATGAAATCTTGAAACTTATGATTTAATCATATATGATCTGAGAAAATCTACCTTACACTTACACGAGAGTTGGATTATCGTTACATGACCTTTGCAAAAACCCATTTTACACTGACATATAATATGAGTTATTCATAAATAAATACTTTTCTAATTTTTATGCTTTCAAAGATCCAAGAAACACAATGCTAATTTTATAAAGTATGAAATAAATCTATTTTAACACAATAAAACATTAAAAAACATAGACACTTTTATGTTTCCTTTATAATTTTGGCTTTAATCTTATTCATTTATTGTAAATTATGAATAAATTTTACAAATCCATTGAAAAAACCTTTTATCCTCACATAGAACTATTTTTTTCCATATTTCTATCCAACATTTTCTAAAGGGATTCAAACCCAATCACATGAATTCTAAATCATGATTATGATTTAATAATATTATTAATGTTAATCAAACATTTATTAAATCCATATTTAACATCACACTTCAAACATAATTCCTTCTTCAATTATTGATCTCCCGATTCAATGTGTATCAATGTTATGCATCTTCAAACCTAATCATGCCTACATAATGTTAATATAAATGGGAATGAAATTATATGACATGATGTTACAATTGTATTTTATAATAAATATTTGATTTATAATTGAGGGAGCTCACATCACCCCAAAATATATGTACTGATCCATGATAGGAGAGATTGTTCCAAAATGACCTAAATAAGAAAGTAATATGTGTGGGTAGTTTTGGAACAATAGAAATTTCCAATAAGATACCATATGTCATACCATAATAGATTGATTTCAATAGAAATTCATTCCATAGTTGTAAGGTTGTAGAAATTATGCTTTATCCAATTTTTATAATAATAAAGAAGGAACCATTTAGAATCTCATCATGATATAATTTATCCAGTAGAAGAAGAAAACTAATGTATGAACTCATTTTTTGTGAATAATGAATGTATTTCCATTATTTTTTAAAAAGATGATAATTTGAATAAAATTGATGGATTAACATTATTAAGATGTTTTAGAGTTTTTTAGGATGGCCGATGCATGAATAAATGAAGTTAAATAGTGAAGATTTACCTAGAGAATATTAAATTTATTTATTTTTAATTAATGGAGGTTCATGGTGTTTTTGACATTAAATTTAAATTTAAATGTTGAAATTATTTATAGGTATTTAATGTAACACCCCAAGATTTCATAGTTTGTTATTTCTTTAAATTAATTCAATAACTTGCACTACACGCAACACCGAGTTCAAGCGCACCATGACTTACCAAAAAATCCGTTCAAAAGAGGTTATGAATAGTATTAACAAAATTTTAAACATTATATAATCCTTATAATTTTAGAATTCGTATTATGAGTTTCTTAGACATAATGTAAGAACAAATTAATTTTCAGTATTGCACTTTTACCAACTTTTAATAGTGAACCCTTTTTAAATCCAATATTTTAAACTTTTATATATTCAATTTGACTAAATAAATTTACTTTTTAGAATGGGGACATCAAAAAAATTTACAATGAAACATCCCCAGCTTCCACGGTACACTTTCCTTTGAATAATACAGTAGTGTGTGTTGTACGCAACTTTAAGTTCTAACACACACCACAACCAATCAAACTAGCCGTTATGAATAGTAATACCTACTTTTTGAAATTTGATATATTTTATCTCTCAAAATGGACTTCATTTTTGTATTCGGAGTATCGAATTTAGCCTTAGGTGAAATTTCGGAACTTTTCAAATAACATTTATATTTTGATGAATAGTGAAATTACTAAATTTTAATTAAAAAAAACTTTTTTAATCGAAATAATTTATATTGATAAATTATTAATTTGAGTGGTTTTAAAGTATATTTATAATATATGTTTACCATTTAATATAATGTTGGTCATTGTACATAATTTCACAATCAAACCAGACATAAACAAGTGTCAATCTTTTGATAGTTATTATCTCTTAAAAACACGCTATTTGTTTTGATGACGGGATTTAATTTTTAAATTAATTAATGCAACTGATATGTTTTGAATTTGGTAAAATAGACATAATTTTTGAATTCATAATATCAAATATAGCTCAGGCCTAAGTTTTGGTATTTTTTTGAAAAACATCATTTTTTTGATGAATAGTGAAACCAATAAGTGGTAGTTAAAAAAACTGAATTTTTCATAAAACATAATTTTACCACTTATGTGAGTGGAATTTCGAAAATCCGAGAGACAAAGTTCATATCAAGGAGTAAAATGTGGTTCAATGAGATGAAAATATTTTTTGGTGAATAGTAACTTTTTACTTTTATTTACCACGGTTAAAAGTAAATAGGGTAATTAAGTGTTAAAATGATATTAATATTACCCTAACACATGTCCTAATTCTATTGTAAAAGTTTATCTCGACCAAAAACAACCTTAGGAATAAAATATTATCATTTAGGTCCACTTGGATTAGATTAGGACATTTATTATTATTTAATTCAAAGAAGAGTTAAAAGAGTTAAAATAAAATTTTATTTAATAAAAACTTTTAATATAGGGTTAAACATAAGATAAATTCGATTATAAATATTAATTATAAATCTAAAAAGATTTAGTACATAATGGTATTTTATTTATATTTTTTAGACATTAAATAATTTAATTTATTTATGACACAATGATGATGTAGTAATTACCATAATAGTGAAAAATTAAAATAATTGATATTATAAATACCAAAATAAATATAATTTGAGACTTTTAATGAATTAAAATAATTTTAAATGTTAATATGACATGTTAGTAATTATTTAATTAACTTTTTTCTAAGTAATAATTCTATAATGATTTTCACAAAAATAAATTTTTCAAATAGTGTCAAAATTGACATAAAAGAGTTTTTTAAAAAAATATAATTTTATTAATTGATATTCAATTCCAAAAAATATAAGGTTCTTCCAAGAGACTTATATAATGATTGGTGTATCATTAATGGACCACTTGGGGGTCTCTGAGAGGTATATAGTATGTTTATTAACTATATAATATAAAAATACAAAGTGACATGGTAAGTGTCAAACTAATAAATTAAGAGTTAAAACTAAAAGATAAGGTTTATATAATGACCAAACATATCTAAATTCTATTGGTTGAGTGGTTTTCTACCCATCCCCACCTTAAACTTTAAATAATCCACCTTGGAACCATTTGAAACCGAATATGAATTTATTATAAAATAATATTTCTAGCTTTTCAAAAGGTGCCTGTCACCCCTCTTATAAAAGGGAACTCCCCCTTCTCATTAATTCACACCTTCAAAGACTTTTGGATCTGCCAAACCCTGCCCAAATACTCTTTCAACTTCCCTCAATACAACCTAGAGGCCTTAGTTTGATCAAAAAGCTAACCTAAGGAGCCCTTTTGATCAAATCAAAAGGAAGAACACGAAGAAGAGGTAATGTTTTCACCACCCTTTTTCAAATGCATTTCTTCTTCAACTTCTTCTTTCTTTGTTATTCCCAGTCTAAAATAATTAATACAGTATCTCCTATATACTGTAATATTATTATAAATATGGTACAACCATATTCCTTATTCTATCCATCCTTTGGATGACATGTCACCATACGTGCGTACGTACGGCTTACCGTCTCCACGTCATGGTGTAATTGTTATTAAATATATTATTACTTGGATGGGTAAAATAATTATTTCTAATTCATGTAAATAATAAATATAACATGATAATGATTCTATATATATGATATAATGTCCAATTATATATTATTTTAATATCAAAAGAATGATATTTTCGCTCATGCATACATACGGACTACTGTCTCCACGAATGCGATGAGATTCATTCTCCATCGTATCCATTCAAGTATAATTATCATTTGATTATTTAAAAATAATCTTTAAGGACTTGATATCATTCTGGATTTGAATAATATACAACCTATCCATAACAAACATGTCATATGTAACAAAACATATAAAAGAAAACGAGTAAGTTAACACCCGAAATGACGATAATACGAAGATATTATTAACAAAGCAATGTTAAAAGATCATATATGATAACATAATAATTTATATGATTCTTGTATAATTTAATAACAATTATTTCACCATTATACAGGAGTTTAACCTAACCCAACCAAGTAAATGTACCAGGTAAGGGTTTATTTCGTAATCTCTTCATTATTCGAGGTTGTTTATACCTAATAATCTACTGGGATCTCTTTATCATCGTAATCCATGTTCCTTAAAAATGTATTTCAAAACATTCTTACTATTTTACATAATATGGGTTAAAGTCATTTATACCCTTGTTTGACTTTTTATAAGATCTTTATAAAGGAATCTTTCTGTCGTTTTCCAAACAAGGTGCTTTTTAACCTTTTCGACAAAATTAAGCTAAGAATGTTTTTTAACTTATACGGCTGGTGCGGCTATTTTATGCCGTTATAAAATCTTCAAAGCTTCCTTTAAAAGAATAAAATAATATTTTCAAAGAAAATGTTTATTTTATAAATATATGACTCTTAAATGATTTCAAAATAGAAAGGGATATTTCTCTAAAAAGAGTTTTGATTTCATCTATGTCAACATCCTTTGATTGATTTTACGCTTATTTGAAGTTGATTTATTATAATATAAAACTTCTATATTGTATTGAAGGTTTTGTGATATGTTTTACTGTGGATGTGTTATTTTTATACCATTCATGGTTTGTGGACAAAGTAATGACATTTCGTATACTAGTTTTAATACGAATGTTTATGTTATGTTTAAACCTGTTCATATGAGGAATGCATTGGACTTAATAAGTGATGGGTGGAGCGCGCTATAGCTCCTTGATGAATCAGTAGGTCTCATGAGACAAACTAGTGTGTTGGCACAAGGCCTTGGAAAAATCTTATTTGTAGTCTTGGCATGAGGCCTTGGCTATGCGGATATGATAGTCTGGCATTATGCATTTCATCATTATGAAAGTGGTTATTGATATTGCATGTGATTATTCGATTAGTAGAATATCAATGTGAATAAGTAAATGGAATTATTTCATTTTATTTTTTCCATAATATTTTGAAGTTCAAGTTTAAAAGGATTTTTTAGTTATACATTGCCTTAAATGTTTATTCTTGTTTATGAAAGTTTCTGCTATATTGTTATCCTTACAGGGCATTTGAGCTCACCCCTTTTCTATGTTTTATTTTTTCCAGGATGTGAAGAAATAAATTATAAATGACCTGCAGGGATAGTATGAGGGGATACGAGTGTGGACTATGGAGACTATGTTGTTGTAGTTTTCATTTTTATGATGTAATGTAAAACTTTATGAATATATCTAGTGTTTCCAAGGCTACTAAACTAATCGGTATTTCGATATTTGATCATTCTTGTGATCATGCCAATGTTATATAATAATGAACCAACTCTGGGTAAATGGGGTTGGGGCGTTACAGTTGGTATCATAGGAAGTTTAGTACAAACATTGGAAGCTAGATTTAGATAAACTCTAATTAGAGCACATAGACCTAAGATGGACTTTGAGAATTAGTATAGTAGAACTTCCTAGAATTTTGTTATTTTATGGATTTTGTGAGTTTTCCGAGAAATACATCCTTGTCTGGATATGATCAGGTAGAGGCGGCTCTGGCACAGATGTACCTAGGGGTAAAATCTGAAAACACCGCTTTGAGCTAGACTCGAATGGGAACTGGTGCACGACAACAGGCCTTGCTGCACTCTTGGTTACGACACTCCCGGGGGATATGCTTAGGATAATTCTCATTTTATTTACAAACTATTATGAAGGGTTTATAAGTATATACTTCCTCAATGGAGACATTTTTATTATTATGGATTATATCCATAAACTATTTATTTTATGTTATGTGTTTTACAAGTTTGGTATTATGTATTGTTATTCATAAACTAATTTAGTGTATGAAATTGTTTAGAAATGGCGCCTAGTAGAAGGAATGAGAACTCCAGCAATGCACATGATCCAAAGAGAAAGAAGGATCATATCTTTCATGGTCTTAAGCCAGAATTTATAAGAGAAATAGTCTCCCATGTATTATCATCATATGAAGAAATAATATCATGTGTTGATAAGATAAGTAAAGAGTTTACTGAGTCTTATGGATTTGAAGGGAAGCAAGAGAAGAAAAGATGGAAGGGAGAAAGATGGATAAAGGGAAGAGGGAAAAGAATAATTTTCCCACATGTTATAATTATGAGAAGAAACACCCTGGAACTTTCTTGAAATGAATGTGAGTTTGTTATAAGTGTAGAGGAAAAGGGCACAAAGTACGTGACTACAAGGGTAAGAAAATGGTTTCAAATGTACAATGGTTCATTTGCAAAGATTTTGGACACTAAGCAAACCTATGTCCCAGTCATCAAACTATGCCGCAAATGATGCTATTGGATAATAATCAAGTTATGATACTACCATAGATAAAGAGGAATGATTAGAGTTCTTATGTTGATTATGTCATTTTAGTGTTGTATCAAAAATGTACTTGTTATAATAATTATGGAGTATATAAGGATTGTATTGCAGTACTATTTCATTAAGGACTTGAGATTGTGTGGAACAAAGAAAAGTGACTCAATAGCAGGTTAAATTTTTTGGAAAATATATGGTTGAGAGAAAGATAAACCATAATAAGGTTCTGATACCGAGATAGTGATTTTAGAATAATACATTATTGATTTGGATAAATTATATTGGATATTCTTGACTACCTTGAAACTGATTAATGATTTGTATATTCCATCATTCTTGGGGTTTACAACATTTTTGTATTGAAGGAGTATATTTATTATTCTTGGGATCTTAAATGTAATCAATAAGGTTTTATGGTAATTCATGATGTTGCAGTGTTTTAAAAGAATACATGATGAAGGTGTTCACATGTAATTACGTGGAAAAAAGGATCTTCATTGTGTTTACCTTCCTTATAAATTTTGGACTGAAGTATTTTGGATAGTTCTAGTTTGGATTATTTGGGATTTCCATAAAAGGACAACCCGGAGGTCGGGCGGCAACCCGTCACGTCCGGTAAGGCCGTGAGACTTGAACCCACAACCGAAGGGCGACGAGGGTGTATCACCTACCACTGACCCACGTGATGTCCGAGATTGAATAATGTCATTTTTTTAAAGGTTCTGCTATATGAATTATTAATTCATTTTTTAACCCTATACGAATAGGATAAATCGAATATTATTTTTAAGTTCTATTATCTTTTAGAGTAAAAGATGAGTTTGTGGTAGAACATAGTTAAAGGATGAGACTCTACTTGTCAAGTATATATTTTTCTTCTTCTCTTATTCAATGAAGAAATTAATTCTTATACTTTAGTGAAGGGATCTTAAAACAAAAACAATGTGTTTTCCTAATACCATATGTTTTGCTGAACCGATGGTATTTTAAGTCATCATAGATTGATGAATTTATGGCCCTAAATTTGACACTTGTTTGTTATTGATGACCTCAATCACTACCTATACATATTTACGTTTTTCCTCCAATTATATGTCTCTAATTTCCACCAATGTTCTCCGAATATAGATCATAATTTGGCGGTGACCCTTTCATTTCTCTTTTCCTCTTATTAAGACTAAATTTGATTAACCCATTTTCCGATGTGGGTTTTCCCACAAAGATATTTTCTATATTCAACCTTTTATTTTCTAAGGAAGCAATTTATTGAAGGAGGGGAGAATGTAACACCCCAAGATTTCATATTGTGTTATTTCTTCAAATTAATTCAATAACTTTCACTACACGCAACAACGAGTTCAAGCGCACCATGACTTACCAAACAAGCTGTTCAAAAGAGGTTATGAATAGTATTAACAAAATTTTAAACTTTATATAATCCTCATAATTCTAGAATCTATATTATGAGTTTCTTAGACATAATGTAAGTAAAAATTCATTTTCAGTATTGCACTTTTTCCAACTTTTAATAGTGAACCCTTTTTAAATCCAATATTTTAAATTTTTATATATTCAATTTGACTAAATAAATTTTCTTTTTAGAATGGGTACATCAAAAAAATTTACAATGAAACATCTCAAGCTTCCACGGTATGCTTTCCTTTGAATAATACAGTAGCGTGTGTTGTACGCAACTTCAAGTTCTAACACACACCACAACCAATCAAACTAGCCGTTATGAATAGTAATACCTACTTTTTGAAATTTTATATATTTTATCTCTCAAAATGGACTTCATTTTTGTATTCGGAGTATCGAATTTATCCTAAGGTAAAATTTTGGAACTTTTCGGATAACATTTATATTTTGATGAATAGTGAAAATTACTAAATTTTAATTAAAAACAAGTTTTTTAATCGAAATAATTTATATTGATAAATTATGAATTTGAGTGGTTTTAAAGTATATTTAGAATATATTTTTACCATTTAATAAAATGTTGTCCATTTTATATAATTTCACAATTAAACCGGACATAAACAAGTGTCAATCTTTTGATAGTTATTATCTCTTAAAAACACGCTATTTGTTTTGACGACGGTAATTAATTTTTAAATTAATTAATGAAACTGATATGTTTTGAATTTGGTAAAATAGACATCATTTTTTAATTCATAATATCAAATATATTTTAGGCCTAATATTTGGTATTTTTCTAAAAAACATCATTTTTTGATGAATACTGAAACCACTAAGTGGTAGTTCAAAAAATTGAATTTTTCGTAAAACAGAATTTTACCGCTTTTGTGAGTGGAATTTCCAAAATTTGAGAGACACGGTTGATATCAAGGAGTAAAATGTTGTTCAATGAGATGAAAATAATTTTTGGTGAATAGTAACTTTCTACTTTTATTTACCACGGTTAAAAGTAAATCGGGTAATTAAGGGTAAAAATGATTTTAATATTACCCTAAAACATGTCCTAATTCTATTGGACAAGTGTATCTCGACCAAAAACCACCATAGGAATAACATATTATCATTTTGGTCCACTTGGATTTGATTAGGACATTTATTATTATTTAATTCAAAGAAGAGTTAAAAGAGTTAAAATCAAAGTTTATTTACTAATAATTTTTTAATATGGGGTTACACATAAGATAAATTAGATAAAAAATATTCAATAAAATTCTAAAACAATTTACTACATAATTGTATTTTATTTATAATTTTTAGACATTAAATAATGTAATTTATTTATGACACAATGATGATGCAATAATTATTATAATAGTAAATAATTAAAATAATTGATATTACAAATACCCAAATAAATATTATTTGAGACTTTTAATGAATTAAAATAATTTTCTAGGTCAATATGACATGTTAGGAATGATTTAATTAACATTTTTCGAAGTAATAATTTTGTTATTAGTTTCAAAAAAATCAATATTCCAAATAGTGTCAAAATTGACATAAAAGAGTTTTTAAAACAAATATTATATTAATAATTGATATTCAATTCATAAAAATATACGGTTCAGCCAAGAGACTTATATCATTATAGGTGTATCATTAATGGTCCACTTGGGGGTCTCTTGTAGGTATATAGTATGTTTATTAACTATATAATATAAAAATACAAAGTGACATGGTAAGTGTCAAACTAATTAACTAAGAGTTAAAACTAAAAGATAAGGTTAATATAATGACCCAAACCTCTCTAAATTATATTGGTTGAGTTGTTTTCGACCCATCCCCACCATAACCTTTAGATAATCTACTTTGGAGCCATTATAAACCGAATATGGATTTATTATAAAATAATATTTCTAGCTCTTCCAAAGGTTCCCCTCACCCCTCTTATAAAAGGGCACTCCCCCTTATCATTAATTCACACCTTCAAAGCATTTTGGTTCGGCCAAACACTTCCCAAATACTCTCTCAACATCCATCAATACAACCTAGAGGCCTTAGTTTTATCAAAAAGCCAACCTAAAGATCCATTTTGATAAAATCAAAAGGAAGAAACTGAAGAAGAGGTAATGTTTTCACCACCCTTTTTCAAATTCATTTCTTCTTCAACTTCTTATTTCTTTGTTATTCCCATTGTAAAATAATTAATCCAGTATCTCCTATATACTGTAATATTATTATAAATAATGTACAACCATATTCGGTATTCTATCCATCCTTTGAATGACATGTCACCATACGTGCGTACGTATGACTTACCGTTTCCACGTCGTGGTGTAATTGTTATTCAATATATTATTATTTGGATGGGTATAATAATGATTTTTAATTCATGTAAATAATAAATATAACATGATAATGATTCTGTATATATTATATACCATCCAGTTATATATTATTTTAATATCAAAAGAATGATATTGTCGCTCGTGCGTACGTACAGACTACTATCTCCACGAACACGATGAGATTCATTCTCCATCGTATCCATTCAAGTATAATTATCATTTGATGATTTAAAAATAATGTTCAAGGACTTTATATCATTCTGGATATGAAAAATATACAACCTATCCATAACAAACACGACATATGTAACAAAAAATTTAAAAGCAAATGAATAAGTTAACACCCGAAACGACGATAATACTAAGATATTATTAACAAAGCAATGTTAAAAGATCATATATGATAACATAATAATGTATATGATTCTTGTATAATTTAATAACAATTATTTTACCATTATATAAGAGGTTAATCTACCCCAACCAAGGAAAAGTACAAGGTAAGGCTTTATTTCGCAATCTCTTTATTATTCGAGGTTGTTTATACATAACAATCTACTGGGATCTCTTTATCATCCAAATCCATGTTTCTTAAAAATGTATTTCAAAACATTCTTACTATTTTATAGAATATGGGTTAAAGACATTTATACCCTTGTTTGAATTTTTATATGAACTTTATAAAGGAATCTTTATGTTGTTTTCCAAACAAGGTGCTTTTTAACCTTTTCGACAAAATTAAGGTAAGAACGTTTTTTTAACTTATACGGTGGGTGCGGCTATTTTCTGCCGTTATAAAATCTTCAAAGCTTCCTTTACAAGCTTATAAGAATATTTTCAACGAAAATGTTTTATTTTATAAATATATGACTCTTAAATGATTTCAAAATAGAAAGAGATATTTCTCTAAAAAGAGTTTTGATTTCATCTGTGTCAACATCCTTTGATGGATTTTACACTTATTTGAAGTTGATTTATTATGATACAAAAATTCTATATTGTATTGAGGTTTTTGTGATATGTTTGACTGTGGATGTGTTATTTTTATACAATTCATGGTTTATGGAGAAAGTATTGACATTTCGTATGCTAGTTTTAATACGAATGTTTATGTTATGTTTAAACCTGTTCATATGAGAAATGCATTAGACTTAATAAGTGATGGGTGGAGCCCTCTATAGCTCATCGATGCATCGGTAGGTCTCATGAGACAAACTAGTGTCTTGGCACAAGGCCTTGGCAAAATCTTATTTGTAGTCTTGGCACGAGGCCTTGGCTATGCGGTTATGATAGTCTGGGATTATGCATTCCATCCTTATGAAAGTGGTTATTAATATTGAATGTGATTATTAGATTAGTAGAATATCAATGTGAATAAGTAAATGGAATTATTTCATTTTATTTTTTCTATACTATGTTGATGTTAGAGTTTAATAGGATTTTGTTTTAGTTATACATTGCCTTAAATGTTTATTCTTTTTTATGAAAGTTTCCGCTATATTGTTATCCTTACTGGGCATTTGATCTCACCCCTTTTCTATGTTTTATTTTTCCAGGATGCGAATAAGTAAATTATGAATGAACTATAGGGATAATATAAGGGGATAAGAGTGTGGACTATGGAGACTATGTTGTTGTAGTTTTCATTTTTATGATATAATGTAAAACTTTATGAATATATCTAGTGTTTCTGAGACTACTAAACTAATCAGTCTTTTGAGATTTGATCTTTCTTGTGATCATGCCAATGTCATGTAATAATGCACCAACTCTGGGTAACTAGGGTCAGGGAGTTACATATAAAATCAAGCTATTATATATTTAATATAAGATAAAAAGAATGAAAAATGAGATAGACTAAATACAAAATAAAATTTGGGTGAAAAACAGTGTAGAGGTAAATCCTTGGAGGTTGTTTAAAAATCTTGAAGTTGATGAGTGAGTTATCTTTGGATTTTATATCATTATATATTAGTCTTGGAAGGGAGATTTTCTATACATACATGTGAATATATAGTGGTTATGATCAGGGAATCATAGAGAACACACTTATCAATTGGGAGTTTTTTTATTTTACAAGTAGTCTCATGCATTTAACCTTCATGTTAATATAACTATTTTTTTTAACCCTCTTGGAAAGAAGTGAGTGGATGAGAGGAAGAGGTACTATACCTCTTACGAGAAGTGATATTGTGTTATTATTATAACAAAAAAACAAGTAATATAAATATTATGAGTCACATCCACATGTTTTTGAAATGTATGTTTGTTATTGAGAATTAATAATTTTATATCCCTTTTTGCCTTTGAAAAATTACACTTTCCCAATATTTACTTATTTTAATTTATTTTCCAAAAAATATATTCTCTTTTTTACATTTATTCATATTTTATTATTAGATCTAATTATTTTTCCTTTATATTTTATTTTTTTCATTAAAAATTTAAGGCATTTTATGTAATACTTTATAAAGAACCTACTACCACTTTTAAGAGGACCTAGAGGTATATCCTTGTGGGAGGTTCAACCATTGAGGCTCACATAGATCCTAATTCACAACCTACATTGTTCTCACTATTTCCATTCAAGCCCTTGTATAAGTCCCAAGAGTGTGCCTACATATATTGGGATTTATTCGGCTACTGAGTGTATGGTGCCTTTATCATGGACGGTGTTAATCAAAATTTAGCTTATATACTTATCAGTACCCACAATTTCAATATGATGTGGGATGAAACTTTTTACCTAATAAATAATCTTCGATGTAATATCTCCTCTATTTTTTTCATATATCTTCGATCGTCCTTTTCTATCCAAAACTAAAGTTTTTTTTATCTCTGACATTTCTTTTTGTATCCCAATTGTATCTTCTTATTTATTGTTTTGTCATCCTATTAAGCCTCCCTCCCAATTCCATTTCACTAGATTTAATCACAGTACCTCTTTTTCTTCTTACCTAAGTCTCTTATATCATTTTGTTTTATAATATAATTTTTCTTTCATTTTTTATTTCAACATTATCTAGTTAATTATGGACTATCTTCTTATAATTACTTGGTTATTTAATTTATATCTTGTATGCAGAAAACTATAACAAGAAACTCCCTATTTTTAGATCATCTTTTATTTATATTTTTCATTTGAATTATAGACTTTTCTGTTGGTTGATTATTTTTTTAGTCATTGATGGTTTTTACTAATAGTGATAATTGTTTTACCATAGGTTTTTAAAAAAGTTGAGACATTTTTTTCACCATTGGGTTTTACCAATGGTGAGACATGCATGACAATTTAAAAAAATTATAACGTTGCGTAATTTTACTCACCATTGGTTTCTTCTTGTTTTACACCTTTCCCACTCTTTCATCAACCACCAGAAAAATATTTTTCTTTTTCCTTCAAATGAGGTGTCTTATTTTATTTATTTAATAATTTTTATTTTTGTGTACTTATCTTTATCATATGTTTATAATTCTCTTTTTGTAAAACATTTTTGTGTTATTTCATTAGAAATATAGACATATATTTCTTTTAATCTCTATTTGTTTTTTAAAATTATTTTATGATTCTTTGAAAAACAATAGTTTTGTTTTATTGAAATATATTATCATCATGGGGTTTAGAAATTAATTTTCCAAATATAGCATTTTAACTCAATGGGGATTCATGAGTAACCATTGGAACACTATGATTGGTAATTTACTCAACGTTGGACATCCAACAATAGGCATTTTTAATTGTTCTCATGAAGACATTTGGGGTTAAGATTCATGGAATTACTTTTAGTTTTTCTTAAATAATTTAATTTTTTATTAAAAGATCAATGGTATGTAATACTATTTATTTCCACCACTGAAAATTTCCCATGGTGAGTAATTTTTCACCGCTCTCTGTTTTCAACGGTGAGTCATCACCCACCGTTAGATAAACTTTGCTTCCAAAATTTTTGTTTTCTTAATTTATGTTAATGATTGTTAAAATATTTTTCATTTTGAAATGTTTGTTATTTTATGTTGAAATATAATTTATTCTTTGTTTAAAAATAATGAAGTATTTTTAGTCACATCTGCTCTTACAGATTTTCTTTCATAAGATGCTCTATTTTTCCAACATTTTGATGTATGTTTAATTTTCATAGTTATATTATTATTTTAATTAATTTTCAATACTTATTTTTTAATAAAAAATTATTTTAACAAATTAATTATTCCTTTTAATATTTCATGGAGAAATATTATCCCGACTGTGTTTTATTTTCAACACAACATCAAAAAAATAATGCAAGAGTCATATTATTTAATTATTAATCACTAAAAATTGTCATTCATAGAATTGAAAAGAAAAAATATTATTGATCTATATTTTAATATTTTGGAATATTTATTCAAGGATAAAACATATGTACCATTATAGATGAATAATTAAATAATGATACAAGAATTTATCTCAGACTACTCTGAAAATTGATCAAAAGACTTGTTTGACTTCAGTTTTTCTACTATGATCACAAGATATCTTCATCATCATCGTCTTCCTCCACTAATGTGATCAAATAACACAAGATGAAATAAATTTATACATCATCTTATCAATCTATTATTTCAATTTTTTTTATTATTTCAATGTTATATTTATTCCTACTACATTTTTACCTCTAATGTTTTGGTTTATGATTTTTCCCATTGAAATGATTTCATTAAGATATTCCTCCCATATAAAAGGGAGATCAGTTTATTCCTCTAAGAAAAAAGTAAATATAGTTTTGAGTTCTTCAAAATTATGGGTTATACCACCTTTTGTGAAATGGGTACATTTGTGTGTGTGTGTAATCAGGTTATCAATCCCATTAAAAATTTAAGACATGGTGTATATAATTCTCCCCATGGAGTAGAGAAGACTGATGAGAGGACTAGGATCTTGTTGATCTGAATCTATATAAAAACATATTGTGTTATCGGTTTTATTTCCACAGTAAATTTTAACACCTTTAGAACTCTGATAAATTATAATTTTTAATAATAAATACAAAATTACTATTCACCCACTCAAGAAATTACTACCATACCAAGGTATATAACAATTGGTATTAGGGCATAGTTCCTTTTTAAGGATTTTATTTTAATTTTTTCGTTATCTATTTTTGAGGTAAAAATAATTTTAGACTTAAAATTATAAGGAAAAGATCCACTAATTTGTTATGGATAATCAGGAATTCGAGATGGTGAATCCAATCAGATCACCTCACTTCAATGGAAGTGAATATGTATACTATATGGAAAAAATGGAGTTATTTCATAAAAATACAAGTCTATATTAATGGGATATAATGTCAAAACCATATAAATTGCCTAAAGTTGATTCAGAAACTCTTACTTGTAATGATGTTGCCAAATTTGTTTTAAATTTCAATGTTATGAATTATATATACTTCTCCTTAAGTAGAAATATTTATAGTCATATTTTATCTTGTAAAAATGCTTCTGGAATTTAGAGGACTTAAAAATTCACTCAACAAGGAAGTCACATGTTTTATTGAACCAATATTGGTATAAAACGAGCATAGTTTCATGAATTAAGGATGAACAATCAAGAAATAATAAATTAGATGTACACTAGATTCACCAAAAGCTTAAACAACTTGTTTTCTTATGGATTACCATAAAGAATGAAGCTCTTATCGAAAAACTACTTCAAGATCTACCCAAGATATCAAATTTGAAGAATTTTTTTATTGAAGAAGGTAAGTATTTTAATAAATATTATATGAGTGAGTTGATAGGTTCACTACTTCAATATAATCAGGAAATTATGAATGAAAATTTTGATGACCATTTTAAATGGAAAGTAATGACATTTAAATCAAATGAATATGTTATTTCTAAAAAATTTAAATTCTGAGTCAAAACTATGTGAGAAGGATGAAGTTGAAAATCTCACCAAAGGTGTTTACAAGTATACGAAGGGTAAGAGATTATTTAAGAAGAATCATAGAAGTGATTATCAAAAGGATTACATAAATGGTAGTAAAAGAGTTAAAACTAGTAAATTTAATGTTTGTGAATAAATATGTAATGAGTAAAATAAATATGGGGCATGTAAAAGGATTTTGTACCAAGTTACAACAAGATGCAAAACATATTCAATACAATAAGGAACAAAGAAAGTGATATCATACAGGTTTGGGTTTTACAGAAGAGTCATACTCAAGCAATGTTGGCTCTAAATGTGATAAATAATATGAAAATATATTTTTAATGGGAACTAATTTTAATTAGGTAAATTATGAATACAATTACCTATTGGGTTATGAAACTAATATTGAAAATAAATTTAAATAATTATATTCTAAAAATGAAATATTTTAGAGTTACTATTTAGAATGGATGAACAATATATGGATCTACAAAGAGAAAATAAGGATATTAAAGAAATAAAATAAAAAAAATATTGATTCTATTTTAAGTAATATAGAACATAAAAAGGTTGTGGATTCTAAACTGATCAAAGTAAAAGATGTGAATGTGAGAATAAAATATTTCATTTTAAGAAATGATATTGATTAACAAAGAATTTTTAAAGTAGTCCATGCTTATTTAGATAAAATTGAAAAGTAATGGAAGCATCTTAAAAATACAAATAAGAAACTCAAAAATTTAGGTTAATGTTCAAATGTGGAAATATGTGATGCACTGGAAGTTATTCAAAAGGAGAATAAAAACCTTAAAAAATAAATTATTGGTTTAAAGGAAACATTATCTGTATTTGTTCGAGGAAAATTGATGTTGAATAAAATAATGGCTATGAACAAATGAAAATATTATAAAAAGAGTTTTGGATATAATAATGATGTTCTTAAGATGTATATAACCATTTGTTTCAAATGCATAAATGGAAATATTTTAAATTTCTCTTATATTAAATTTAACATAAAAGAGAATTATACAAACCAAAATTATTTAAAGTTTACTTATTCTTTAGACCATAATTAGACATTTATTTATAAAAACTTTTCATCATGATTACCCTATAATAAATTTTTCTAATTTGTATGGTTACCTAAATCCTTTCGGGGTACTAAAAAAGAATCTTCTTATACTATTTTTTTTGAAAAAGTGCTTGAATAGTTATAGAGTCACATGGTATATGGATAATGGGTGTTCAATGTACATGACTGGTGAAATTTCTAACTTCTTATCTTTGAACTCTTATGGTGGAGGTTCTGTCACTTTCGGTGAAAGCTATAAAGGTATGGTTAAATATTTTAGAGAAGTAGATATATCCACTTATACTATAATATCTAAATTAATATTTTTAAAAGAAATAAAACATAACCTAATTATCATATAACAATATTTTAATGATGGAATGTATGCAAAATTTTAAGATAATAAATGCAATGTTTATAAGGACAATAATGTTTTGTTCTATTATAATAGAAGAGAAAATATATATTCTATTTATTTTTCAGAACTGACTAAGGAGTATTTAAACTACTTAAGTAATATAGATATATATCATATTATGTGGAATAAGAGGTGGGGACATGTTCATAACTGATAGTCATACATGATAACTAAACATGAATTGGTTCTGTAACTTCCAAGGTTAAGTACATGTAAGTATTATGTATTTGATTTTTTTATGAAAGGAAAGGTGAAAAAAGAATCATTTAGATATATAAATATGGTTAATACTACTATATTCTTAACATTGAAACATCTGGAACTTTTTGGTCTAATTAGAGCTACTATTTTAGGTTATAAAAGATATGATTTTGTAATAGTTGATGATTTTAGTATATTTAATTCGACTATTTTATTATCTCATAAAAATTAAACAATAATATAAATTATTAATTTCTTCAGGAAAATTAAAAATAATAAAGGTCTATTAATTTATTTTGTTACAAGTGATAAAGTAAGAGAGTTTGTAAACTATGAATTCTAATTTTTTTAAAAATAATTGATATTTTAATAATTCTTTCCCTAAGAACACTACACCCAAATGGTGTCCTAGAGAGGAAAAAATATGACAATTAAATCTGGGGAATGAACAATGCTTAATCATTTCAACCATCCAAAATATTTTTAGGACAAATCTATTAACAGTTCTTTCTATACCTTTAATATAGTTTACATCCGATCTTTATTAAATAAAACTCAATATAATCATTTTAGAAATATAAAACCAAAAATTTGTTATTTTAATGTTTTGGGATATACTTTTTATATTTTTAATATAAAATATAATCTAGATAAGTTTGATTCTAATATTTATGAAGATATATTTTTGAGATACATTAATATTAGTAATAATTATATGGTATTCAATAAAATAACTACAATAATGGAAGAATATATGCATGTTAAATTCAATGAAAATAATGGCAAATAGAGTAATGGTTCTCTTAACAATGTTTATGATTTTAAATAGCTTAACGTTTATAAAGGTAAACATGAAATTAATGATGCATCAACTGAGGGGGATCATATATCATCTTAGTTTTATACATTAATTTTTATGGCTCAAAAAGACCACTCTTTGGAAATTCTGTAGGAAATGTTGAATTCAGAATCAGAAGTATAAATTATATTTTAAAAATCTGTGATAATTTTTCCATTGTAGATAATTTTTTTCATGTTGATATTAATGATGCTTCAAAATATTCTAATTGGATTGATGACAAGTATGATGAACTAGACCAGTTTGATAGAAATAAATTATGGAATCTAGTTGAGTTACCAAAAGATACAATTTTTATATGAACAAAATATATAATTTTCGGAAATGAATTGGATAATTTTTTTAATAAAGTTAGTAATAAGAAAATATTTTTTTCCAATGGATATCTTAAAGAAGAGGGTATTGATTTGAAAGATTTATTTTCACCAGTTTTTAGATTGGAATCCATTCTAATATTATTAGCCTTTTCAATTTTTTAAAAATTTAAACGTTTTTCAATTGGATTTAAAATGTTAAATTTTAAATGGTATAATTTTAGATGAGTTTTACATTAAACAATACCCTAGTTTTGAAAATAATGAATTTCAAAATCATGTTTTCAAATTTTAAAAATATTGTTATGGTCTCAAGCATGATTCTAGAGCTTGGTAGGAAATAATAACTCATTTTTGAATTAAAAATTATTTTTTAATGTTTAGGTTGACCCAAACATATTTATAAAAAGAGTTTAAAATGATATAATAATTATAGAGATTTTTATTGACGATTGTATCTTTGGTTATACAAATGATAAACTAAGTAATGAATTTTCAAAGTTAATTACAAGTGAATTTGACATGAGTTGAATGGGAGAATTGAATGTTTATCTCAGTTTCAAAATTAATCAAAGAAAAAAAGATATTTTATTAAATCAAGATAATAATTCCAAAGAACTTTTTAAAAAGTTTATATTAGACTCTTTTAAAACAATGAGAATATAACGACCCATACTTTACAGACATTGTTAATAATTCAAAATTGAAGCATACTTATTACAACATATAACAAAACCACGAAAGGACCGTATAAGTATAGTGTCTTTAGAAACTGGGAAACATAAACAACTGGTTCATAAAGAATCAACTTTTCCTCCCACTTATTTCATCATATATAGAGTCCCTTTTTGGCATATCCTACTTAATAACCTTCTTCCTGACCTGGGGAAAGAAAACATAAAAAAGTGTGAGCTCAAATACTCAGTAAGGGTAAACAAAAGAAATATCAATCACATCGTATACACAAGCACATAACTTTTGGAAATCTTAACCTGAAAAAGAGATCATAATTTCATAACATGGGATAAATCATGGCAGTGAAATGTAATCACAATAATCATAACTTAAAACATGAAACTTTGTGGCATACACACATAATCATAGAGAATCATTTCTTATTAGTCAAGACTCATTTCCATGAATATCTTAGTGGACAAAGTCTCTTTCTGAACCGAGTCACCATCGTTACAGTCCTGTTTCAGTGAACCGGTATAACCTACCGTTCCAGCCATGTCTATCTCATGAGATATAAAATCTTTATCCAATGAATCGGAGGGAGATATAGGTCCCACCCATCTCATAAGGATACCATTCTTATGTGTTCCACAAAATCATAAATCATACATCATTTCATAACCCATTTAATAAAAATGGGAATATTAAACATCGTGACATCATAAAACAATTCATATAAGATAAAGGAATTCAAAAAAATATTTCCATCACAAGATAATCAAATCCATGTAATAATAGGTATAGAAACAGAACCCTATATTATCTTAGATGGAAAATAATTTTGATAAAACTCTTGAACTCCATTCTTGAGGAAAATATCCTTTCTACTTAAAAAACATTTTCCTTTCTTAACATGTCTTAAATTTTTAAACTAAAAGAAGTTGATTAAAAATAAACTTGAAAACTTTTAAAGGAATCTTCTTGGAAATAATGTTTTAAAAATCCATTCATGCCGTATAAGTTAAAAAAAACATTCTTCGTACTTTTGTCGGAAAAGTCAAACAGTACCTCTTACGAAAAACGACAAAAGACTCCTTTCATATATTTTACTAAAAACTCACCGATGGGTAAAATTGGATTTAAACAATTGTAGGTGGATGGAAATAATATTACATATTGAGGAAACATGGATGTGGATGATAAAATACACCCTAGTAAATACCAAAGTATAAACAATCTCGGATAAAAATGAGATTGTGATATTTCCCTTACCTTAGGCCCGACTTGCTTTGTAAGTGTTCGAACCTCCTTTATAATGATTGAAATAATTCTATTGACTTATTCCAAAATCAAACTTATTTTTATGATATCATACATGGTCATTTTCTTAGCTTCTTAGTAGTAATATTTCATTGCTACTTGTTATTCAGGTGTTTATAACTTTTTGTTCTTATGCGTGTTTTGTCGAATAAATTCTTATTATTATCTTTAGGTTATAGATACCTCATTTCCAGAATGTTATTAGTGTTATATATATCATATTCATTCAATTCATTTATATAATCATTATGAAATGAAGATCATGTAGAACGAGTCGCATCACATCGTGGAGACGGTATTCCGTACGTACGCACGAGTGATGATATCTTTCCTATGATCGTGGAATTGCATTGGAGTGTATGTATACTATTTCAGAATAAGTATCACTTTATAATATTCATATATAGTCATTATATACACCATTATACCCATCCAAGTAAGGTGGTGGTGGAAAATAGATTACACCACGGCGTGGAGACGGTATTCTGTACGTACGCACGCGCGGTGATTTCTTTTTCCGTAGGATGGATATATGGTGAAATAGGGTTGTTTCATAATTATAATAACATATAAGTATATGAGTGATACTGATGTTATTACTTCATAATTAAACAACTAAATAAGAAGAAGTGGAAGAAGAAATAAATATGAAAGAATTGGTAACGGACATTACCTCTTATTTAAAGTGCTTCTTTGAGACCTTCTTTTAGGGCACTCAAATTTGTCTTTGAAGAAGACCATGACATCTAGGATGTCTCTAAGGAAGTGGAGAAGAGGAATTGGCAGGGTTTGGACGATCTTGAAGGCTCAAAGTGTTGTGAGGAAGAGGGGGAGGAGGTGCCCTTTTATAAGGGAGGAGAGGGGCACCTTTGGAATAACTAAAAATATTATTTTATTATAAAGTCAAGTTCGGTTTTAAATAGCTCTAAATTGATTTATTTAGAGGATAAGGTGGGGATGGGTAGAAATCCTCTCATCCAATATAATTTAGACAAGTTTAGGTTCCTATTTTAACCTTATCATTTAGATTTAACATTAAGTTAAATAATTTTACTTTTACCGTGTCTTCTTGTGTTCTTATACTATAAGGTTAATAAACTTACTATAAGCAGCCAAAACAACCCCAAGTTGTTTATTATTAATATATATAACCTTATCTAAGTCATTTGGCCGAACCTTAGATTTTTAGGAATAAAATAACAATTACTAATATAATAATTTTTAAAAAACTATTTTATGTCAATTTTGACACTATTTAGTAATTAATTTTTGTGAAAATCATAACAGAATGATTAGTTCGAACAAAGTTAATTACATAAATAATAACATTTCATATTAATCTATAAAATTAATGGAATTCATAAAAAGTGTCAAATTACATTTATTTTGGTGTTTGTAACATCAATTATGTCAATATTTCATTAATAAGATAATTACTGCATCATCATTGTGTCATAAATAAATTAAATTATTTAATGTCTAAAAATTACAAATAAAATACCATTATGTAGGAAATCTTTTTATATTTCTAATGAATATTTAGAATCTAATTTATCTTATGTATAACCCCATATTAAAAATTATTTACTTATTAAACTTTGATTTTAACTATTTTAACCCTTCCTTAAATAAATTAATAATAAATGTCCTAATCTAATCCAAGTGGGCCTAAATGGTCATATTTTATTACTAAGTTTGTTTTTGGTCGAATTAAACTTATCCAATAGAATTAGGACATGTGTTAGGGTAATAATAATATCATCTTTACCCTTAATTATCCTATTTACTTTTAACCGTGGAAAAAAAAGTAAAAAGTTACTATTCACCAAAAAATTATTTTCATCTCATTGAACTATATTTTACTTACTGACATCAACCGTGTCTCTAGGATTTTTGAAATTCCACTCACAGAAGTGGTAAAATTAAGTTTTATAAAAAATTCAGTTTTTTTAACTACCACTTAGTGGTTTCACTATTAATCAAAAATTGAAAGTTTTCAGAAAAATACCAAAATTTCACCCTAGGCTAATTTCGATATTCCGAATCCAAAAATGAAGTCCATTTTGAAAAATAAAATTTATAAAATTTCAAAAAGTGGTTATTACTATTCATAACGGCTAGTTTTAATAATATTCTAATAGCATATCGTAGTTTAGTGAAACTCGGTATTGCGTACGATGCAAGCTATCGAGGAAGGTCGCGATTTCGTGTAAAGCAAGCCAAGCAAGTGTTGTGTAAAAAAAAAGATTCCTTTGATGATTTATATAACATAAAAGTCTCGGGTGTTACATTCTACCCCCCTTAAAATGAATTTCACCCTCGAAATTCGTCACTTTGTAACAAACAGATGAGGATACCTCTCCCTCATCATATCCTCAAGCTCCCATGTAGCTTCTTCTAATTGGTGGTTCCTCCATAAAACGTTCACCAATCGATTGGTCTTGTTTCGTAGTAATGTTTCGCTACGATCTAGAATCTCTATCGTTTGTTCTTCTTAAGAAAGATCTTGCTCCAGCGGTACAACTTCTGAGCTGAGTACATGTGAAGGATCAGGTATGTACTTTCTCAGGAGAGATACATGGAACACATCGTGAACTTGAGAGAGATTAGGTGGAAGCGCCAATCGGTAATCTACCTTCCCAACACGATCCAGTATTTCGAAAGGACCGATTTATCTAGGGCTCAACTTCCCCTTCTTTCCAAATCTCATGACTCTCTTCCAGGGAGATATTCGTAAGAACACTTTATCACCCACTTCAAACTCTAGGTCTTTTCTTCGGTTGTCGGCATAACTTTTCTGTCGACTATGAGCTGCTCTTATGTGTTGTTGAATAGATCTGACCTTTTCTGCCATTTCATCAACGAGATCAGGTCCTAATAGCTTTCTTTCCCCAACTTCATCCCAGCAAGTTGGAGTCCTTCAATTATTTCCATAGAGAGCTTCATAAGGAGCAATCTGAATACTGGAGTGAAAGGTATTATTATAAGAAAATTCCACCAAAGGTAGGTGTTGATCCCAACCACCTTTGAAATCCATAGAGCAAGATCTCAACATATCTTCTAGAGTTTGAATTGTTCTCTCAGACTGACCGTCTGTCTGAGGATGATAAGAAGTGCTGAAAATCAACTATGTATCCAGAGTATGCTGAAGACTTCGCCAGAACTTTGAGGTAAATCTCGGATCCCGATCAGATATAATAGAAAGTGGTAATCCATGCAATCTTACCACTTCCTTTACATATATCATGGCAAGCTGATCCCGAGAGAAATCCTATCTAATAGCAATGAAGTGTGCAGACTTTTTAAGACGATCAACTATGACCCAGATAACATTATTGCCTTTGGATGTTTTAGGATGTCCTGTGACAAAGTCCATAATGATGTTTTCCCATTTCCATTCGGGTATGGGTAATGGTTGTAACATCCCCTTAGACTTCTGTCTCTCAGCTTTAACTTGTTGACAAACCAAGCATCGAGAGACATATTCAGCAACATCTCTTTTCATGCCATCCCACTAGAAGTACTCTTTCAGGTCCCTATACATCTTCGTGCTTCTAGGATGAATAGAGAATGAAGAACTATGAGCCTCATCCAGAAGCTCCTTCTTTAATTCGGGGATGGGAGGAATACAAACCCGATTCCTGAACTTTATTATCCCATCACAATCAAGGTTGAATTCAGGAACTATTCCCACCTTATTTTGTAACTCGACATCTTCTTTCTGTGCCTCTTTAATCTTCACATGTATAGATGGTTGAACATTCATTTGAGAAAGATAATATTTTCCCCTTTCATTATAATTCCAAGATCCATCCTTTGTAAATCCATAAATATTGGATCTTTTGTGATCCTCATCATGGATAAACTGGCATGGTCTTGTTGACTTAATGCATCTGCCACCTTGTTTACTTTCCCAGGGTGGTAATGGATTGAGCAGTCATAATCCTTAATCAGCTCCAACCATCTTCTTTGACGCATATTCATCTCCTTTTGTGTGAAAATATACTTTAAACTTTTATGATCAGTATAAATATCACACCTTTCACCATAAAGGTAATGCCTCCAAATCTTTAATGCAAAGATTACCGCAGCTAACTCCAAATCATGTGTTGGGTAATTTTGCTCATGGATTTTCAACTGTCCTGAGGCATAATCTATCACCATATCATTTTGCATAAGAACACACCTCAATCCCTTCTTGGATGCATCACTATAGATCACAAACCTTTCTCCACTACATGGAAGTGTGAGCACAGGTGCACTGGATAACCTTCTTTTCAACTCCTTGAAATTCTCTTCACATTCCTCCGTCCATACAAACTTAACTCCTTTCCGAGTCAATTTGGTGAGTGGATTAGATAATCGTGAAAAATCTTTCACAAAACGTCGATAATATCCAGCCAAACCAAGGAAACTTCGGATCTCAGTTACTGTTGTTGGTCTCGACCATCTTTCGATAACCTCTGTTTTTGCTGGATCCATAGATATCCCCTCTTTTCAGATTATGTGACCCAAAAATGAATCTTTTTGAAGCCAAAATTCACACTTGGTAAATTTGGCATAAAGCTTCTCCTTTCTCAGGATCTTCAATATAATTCTCAAGTGATCTTCATGCTCTTCCTTGATCTTTGAATAGACAATAATATCGTCTATAAAGACTACCACAAATTGATCAAGATAGTCCTTAAAGACTCTATTCATTAGATCCATGAAGATAGCCGGGGCATTAGTAAGACCAAATGGCATCACTATAAATTCATAGTGTCCATACCTTGTACGGAAAGACGTCTTTGGTACATCCTCCCTTTTGACCCTTAATTGATGATACCCTGAACGAAGATCAATCTTGGAAAAGTATTGAGCTCCGCGTAGTTGGTCAAATAGGTCATCAATGCGCGGGAGAGGATATTTGTTCTTAATAGTGATCTTGTTAAGTTCTCGATAATCAATGCAGAGTCTCATTGATCCATCTTTCTTCTTAACAAATAGAACATGTGCTACCCAAGGTGACGCACTAGGGAGTATGAATCCCTTATCAGGATTCTCTTGGAGTTGCTTCTTTAATTCCTGCAACTCAATTGGGGCCATTCTATAAGGTGTCTTTGAAATAGGCAAAGCACCCGGTACGAGTTCTATTGAAAACTCAACTTCACGATTCGGTGGAAGACCCAGTAATTCCTCCGGAAAGACATCATCAAACTCTCGTACAATGGGAATATTCTTAATCGTGAGTTTCTCACCAACCATTTGAGATAAATAACCTTCATTTAGTGTAATCAATACCCATAAAATGGAAGAAATTTCCACTGGAAGGTTATGTTCATCCTTGCATTGATAGACGATCATAGATTGATCTGGAATATAAAATGTGACTTCCCTTCTTTAGAAATTGATATGAGCTCCATATAAATAAAGCAAATCCATGCCAAGAATCACATCAAATTCCACTATAGGAAGGATCACAAGATTTGCAGAAAGCACTTTCCCACAAACTTCAATCGGAGAAGAATTATAAACTTTTGATGCAACTGTTGTGCCATTAGGTGTTGTCACAGCTAACTCAACATCTAATTATTGAGGTAATATGGTGATACCCTTATAAAATTCTTCAGAAATAAAGGAGTGGGTGGATCCATAATCAAATAAAACATTTTCTACTTTAGAGTGGATGGTAAGTGTACCTTTCACCACATCGTTATCGTACTCCACATTGGTGATAGAAATTGCATGTGACATTCCTTTGTCTTTAGCCTTAAGAGTTTGTTGACGTCGACCATCATCATCAACCCTTGGATTAGGGCATTTATTAGCATAATGTCCCATCTCCATGCACTTGAAACATTGAAGTGTGGTAGGTTCATTCTGTGTATCCCTTCCTTTGTTTGCATCATTAGACATCTTCTTCCCATCATCGCGGCATTCAAATGCCCGATGACCTTCCTTTCCACATTTGAAACATTTACTTGTCCCTTTAAGACAACTCCCTCCATGTTTCTTTCCACACTTTGAGCATAAGGGAAAGCTCATCTTCTTTTCAGTGTGCTCTTTAGATTTTCCTTTGAATTCCAATTTCCTCTTCTTATCAAACCCATACGATTGATGGGTTACTCCAATCTCCATCTTGACTTTGAGAGCACATCAAACGATTTCCTCGTAGCTATTGAAGTCCCTTATGGCTAATGCCCTTCGAAGACTTGGTTTTAAGCCACTAAAGAATCGATCGATCTTACTCTCAGGTTGGATAATAATACCAGAAGCGTACCTTGAAAGTCTTGTAAAATTCGCTTCATAGTTACCAACAGATTCATCATCCTTTTGCTTCAGTTCAAGAAACTCTTTCTCCATCTTTCTTCGGAGAATACGAGGGAAGTACTTATTGATAAATAAGTTCTTGAACTCGTCCCATTCCATGGACTCAATTTCATCCCTTTGCCTCGTATTCTTAATAAGATTCCACCATTGATCAGCATCTCCTTCCAAACGATACACTACTAGGATGACTTTATCATGTTCAGAACATTGAAGAACTGAAAATATTTTTTCAGTAGTACTAATCCATTGTTCAGCAACTAATGGATCAGTAGACCCACTAAAAGAAGGTGGACGCTGCCTCATGAAGGATTCAACAGAATGTTGCTCCTTCCTTTGCTCGTTTGGAAGTCCTGCATGATTCATAGCTTGAGAAAGTTGTGTGAGCATGGCTACATGATTTTGAATTCCAGCTCCCGTAACGTTTGGTTGCTCAGGGGGACAATCATTGCATTTCCCATCGCATTCCGCATTAATATGATTCCTTCGGGTTCCATCCATTGAATAAAACCAAGAATAATATTGTGAGCAACACTAATTATAATAGGAAAACCACATAATCAAGAATAAAATTTCACAGTTAAAGTCTTATCCTAGGTTATTCATGGACATTTCTAAAACACTAAGATTGTGTTCTATGCTTAGACTTATCCTTAGGGTTCTTACTAAGGCTTTCACATCATAGTTTCCAAAGGTTGACTATACCTTTCCTCTAATACCAACTATAATGACCCATACTTTACATACATTGTTAATAGTTCAAAATTGAAGCATACTTATTACAACATATAACAAAACCACGAAAGGACCGTATAGGTATAGTGTCTTTAGAAACTGGGAAACATAAACAACTGGTTCATAAAACATCAACTTTTCCACCCACTTATTTCATCATATCTAGAGTCCCTTTTTGGAATATCCTACTTAATAACCTTCTTCCTAACATGGGGAAAGAAAACATACAAAAGGGTGAGCTCAAATGCTCAGTAAGGGTAAACAAAAGAAATATCAATCACATCGTATACACAAGCACATAACTTTTGGAAACTTATCCTGCAAAGGAGATCATAATTTCATAACATGGGACAAATCATGGCAGTGAAATGTAATCACAATAATCATAACTTAAAACATGAAACTTTTTGGAATACACACATAATCATAGAGAATCATTTCTTGTTAGTCAAGACTCATTGCCAAGACTATCTTAGTGGACAAAGTCCCTTTCTGAACCGAGTCACCCGCGTTTTAGTCCTGTTTCACTAAACCGGTATAACCTACCGTTCCAGCCATGTCTATCTCATGAGATATAAAATCTTTACCCAATGCATTGGAGGGAGATATAGGTCCCACCCATATCATAATGATACCATTCTTATGTGTGCCACAAAATCATAAATCATACATCATTTCATAACCCATGTAATAAAATTGGGAATCTTAAACATCGTGACATCATAAAACAATTCATATAAGATAAAGGAATTCATAAAAATATTTCCATCACAACATAATCAAATCCATGTAAAAATCGGGATAGAAACAGAACCCTATATTATCTTAGATGGAAAATAATTTTGATAAAACTGTTGAACTCCATTCTTGAGGAAAATATCCTTTCTACTTCAAAAACATTTTCCTTTCTTAACATGTCTTACAATTTTAAACTAAAAGAAGTTGATTAAAAATAAACTTGAAAACATTTAAAGTAAGATTCTTGGAAATAATTTTTTAATAATCCATTCATGCCGTATACGTTAAAAAAACATTCTTCGTACTTTTGTCGGAAAAGTCAAAAAGTACCTCGTACGAAAAACGACAAAAGATTCCTTTCATATCTTTTACTAAAAACTCACCGATGGGTAAAATTGGATTTAAACAATTGTAGGTGGATGGAAATAATATTACATATTGAGGAAACATGGATGTGGATGATAAAATACACCCCAGTAAATACCAAAGTATAAACAATCTCGGATAAAAATGAGATTGTGATATTTCCCTTACCGTAGGTCCGACTTGCTTTGTAAGTGTCTGATCCTCCTGTATAATGATTTAAATAATGTTATTGACTTATTCCAAAATCATACTTATTTTTATGATATCATATATGGTCATTTTATTAGCTTCTTAGTAGTAGTATTTCATTGCTACTTGTTATTCGGGTGTTTATAACTTTTTGTTCTTATGTGTGTTTTGTCGAATAAATTCTTATTCTTATCTTTAGGTTATTGATACCTCATTTCCAGAATGGTATTAGTGTAATATATATCATATTCATTCAATTCATTTATAAAATCATTATGAAATGAAGATCATGTAGAACGAGTCGCATCACATCGTGGAGACGGTATTCCGTACGTACGCACGAGTGATGATATCGTTCCTATGATCGTGGAATTGTATTGGAGTGTATGTATAATATTTCAGAATCAGTATCACTTTATAATAGTCATATATAGTCATTATCTAAACCATTATACCCATCCAAGTAAGGTTGTGGTGGAAAATAGATTACACCACGGCGTGGAGACGATATTCCGTACGTACGCACGCGCGGTGATTTCTTTTTCCGTAGGATGGATAGATGGTGAAATTGGGTTTTTTCATACTTATAATAACATATTAGTATATTAGTGATACTTATTTTATTACTTAATAATGAAACAACTAAAGAAGAAGAAGTGGAAGAATAAATAAAGATGAAAGAATCGGTAACGGACATTACCTCTTCTTTGAATTGCTTCTTTGAGACCTTCTTTTAGGGCACTAAAATTGGTCTTTGAAGAAGACTAGGACCTCTAGGATGTCTCTAAGGAAGTGGAGAGGAGTAATTGGCAGGGGTTGGTCAATCTTTAAGGCTCAAAGTGGTGTGAGTAAGAGGGTGAGGAGGTGCCCTTTTATAAGGGAGGAGAGGGGCACCTTTGGAATAACTAAAAATATTATTTTATTATAAAGTCAAGTTTGGTTTTAAATAGCTGAAAATTGATTTATTTCGAGGCTAAGGTGGGTATGGGTCTAAATCCTCTCATCCAATATAATTTAGACAAGTTTAGGTTCCTATTTTAACCTTATCATTTAGATTTAACATTAAGTTAAATAGTTTTACTTTTACCGTGTCTTCTTGTGTTCTTATACTATAAGGTTAATAAACTTACTATAAGCAGCCAAACGAACCCCAAGTTGTTTATTATTAATATATATAACCTTATCTAAGTCATTTTTCCGATCCTTAGATTTTTAGGAATAAAATAACAATTACTAATATAATATTTTTTAAACAACTATTTTTTGTCAATTTTGACACTATTTAGTAATTAATTTTTGTGAAAATCATAAAAGAATGATTCGTTCGAACAAAGTTAATTAAATAAATACTAACATGTCATATTAATCTATAAAATTAGTGGAATTCATAAAAAGTGTCAAATTACATTTATTTGGTTGTTTATAACATCAATTATGTCAATATTTCATTCATAAGATAATTACTGCATCATCATTGTGTCATAAATAAATTAAATTATTTAATGTCTAAAAATTACAAATAAAATACCATTATGTAGGAAATCCTTTTAGATTTATAATGAATATTTATAATCTAATTTATCTTATGTATAACCCCATATTAAAAATTATTTACTTATTAAACTTTGATTTTAACTATTTTAACCCTTCTTTAAATAAATTAATAATAAATGTCCTAATCTAATCCAAGTGGGCCTAAATGGTCATATTTTATTCCTAAGTTTGTTTTTGGTTGAATTATACTTATCCAATATAATTAGGACATGTTTTAGGGTAATAATAATATCATCTTTACCCTTAATTACCCTATTTACTTTTAACCGTGGTAAAAAAAAGTAAAAAGTTACTATTCACCAAAAAATTATTTTCATCTCATTGAACCACATTTTACTTACTGATATCAACCGTGTCTCTCATATTTTTGAAATTCCACTCACAGAAGCGGTAAAATAATGTTTTATGAAAAATTCAGTTTTTTTAACTACCACTTTGTGGTTTCACTATTCATCAAAAATTGAAAGTTTTCAGAAAAATACCAAAATTTCACCCTAGGCTAATTTCGATATTCCGAATCCAAAAATGAAATCCATTTTGAAAAATAAAATTTATAAAATTTCAAAAAGTGGTTATTACTATTCATAATGGTTAGTTTTAATAATATTTTAATAGCATATCGTTGTTTAGTGAAACTCGGTATTGCGTACGATGCAAGCTATCGAGGAAGGTCGCGATTTCGTGTAAAGCAAGCCAAGCAAGTGTTGTGTAAGAAAAGATTACTTTTATGATTTATATAACATAAAAGTCTCGGGTGTTATAGAGAACCCCTATGGACATAAACATTAAAATTGATGAAGATGAATCCATAAATTATATCTGTGATAAGTTCTATAGATGCATGATAGGAAGTCTTACATACTGTAATCCTTATAGGACAAATATTATGTTATTTGTTCGTATGTGTGGTAGATATCAGTAAAAACCTAAAGAATTTCATCTCAAGTCTATTAGAAGGGTAATTAGGTATATTAAAGGTACTATTAATACTGTACAATATTATTACAATAATAATTTATTTGACTTAATGTATTACTCTAATTCTGACTTTAGAGGTCAGAAAATTGACTAAAAAATCACTTTAGGTATTTTTAATTTTTAGGAAAATGTTTAATTTCATTGATATATAAGAAATAACTTTAAGAAGAATTATCAATAGCTGAGGCCTAGTAGGTTTATACTGCTAGTTTTTATTCAAAGAGTATTTTGATAATGTAAACATTATATTATTTCAATATTAATTTAGATAAAATCCTATCTACTATGACAACACTAGTTATATTTCAATTTCTAAATTCCATCTTCATCACTTGATAACTAAACACATTGATGCTAGATTTCAATTTCTTCAAAATTAAGTAAATAAAAGTTATATTAGTTTAGAATATATTCTAATTGAGAAACAATTAGTTTATATATTTACTAAAACCTTATATTATATTAAATTTAAAAAATGAAGTTTGAGATAGGTATTCTAGATGCTTAACTTTTTCTTAGTAAATTTTTTATTTTCATCAATTTATTCAATATTTGTTTCTATATGTATTTTATAATTGAATGTTATTTAATACACTTTTATTACTTTTTATTAAATAACACCTTCTACTTGAACACTATAACTATTTTTTATTTTTATTATTTCAATAATTTTTACGATAATAATAAATGATAATTAGATCATAATGTTTAAATTTCTTTAGTTGAACAATAATTTTTTTAATACTGTATTTAATCATAATATTTTCATCTGTTTTTTCATTATTTTTAATAGTGTAATTTTTGATAAATTTCAAAAAGGGGGAAAGATTTATTAGAGATTTAATATTTATCTATTAAGTTTTTTTGAAAATTTAAAAAATATTATTTTTTTTAATTTACAAAAGGGGGAGATTTTTAGTAATTGGGTATTAAATGTTTTATATCACTCTTTATATTGTTATATTAAACATGCATTGCATTTAATTAAATAATTTTTTTTGTTTCAAAAAAATTATTTCTTATTAACATTTTTCATATTTTTTTATGACCTTTTACTGTTTTTACTTAATCAAATGAATCAACCTCATGTTAGAAATAAAATTGATATCTCATACTATTTAAAATTATGTAAGATCATGAATAAAAAATCATTTCACCTCAATAAATTTATTTACATTTAAAAATAAAATCCATAATTATACCCAAATAAACCAATCATGAAACCAAGAAACAAATACTCCTGAAACAATGAATATAATAACATATTATTAATGAAAAGGTTGTAAAATGTTATAGAATTATCATATAAGGTATTATAAATATGAATATATTTATATAATTAATTAATTACATTATTTAAAACTTTATAAGTCAGGTTAAATTATGAAAAACTAAAGGGAATTGTGAGGTAATGGTTTCTCGTATTACTTTTTCTTCTTTGAGATATATGCCTTAGACACCACATATGTATTCTGCATGATATATACAATACCCTTTGATATATCATATCATGAATACCATTATATTCATTTTATTCAATGATTCAGGTTATACTTATTAATTTTGTGGGTCATATGATTCAACTAATTACAATGTGGTAAGGTAATTCTTTACCCAATTTCCTTTTTTTGTTTAAACTCTTAATTCCTTAGTTATGGAAAACTAATATTATTTTTGAAATTATTTTTAAATATATTATATTTTATTTCCAATTTTTATATGGATTTATAGAAAATAAACATACTACATTCATTTCATTAATGATCACTTCAATGATATGATATTTATAAGGGGTATTCTTTTAAAAAACCATAATTTTAAAATTTCCCTTAAAACTCTATTTTTTTCCATGTTTATGTATCCTAGAATTGTTTCCAAATATGTTTTTATTATTTTCCATTGATTTTTTAAATCATTTTTACTCACTTTTAACTATTTAAAAAATTATTTGAGTGTTATATTGTTTCTTTTTCTAAATATAGTTCTTTGATACTTTTCAAACAAAAATGCACAAGGAATGTTTTTTAACATATATAGTATGAGAGGATATTACTATCACCATAATTAAATACTTATTTCAATATTAAAATAAAATTTTAAACGGTTATTTTCAAATAAAATTTATTCTTTTATAATTACGCATTGTTTTAGAAATATGTTATTTTCAAAGTGAAAAAGGGTATTTTCCCCAAGAAATTTTCAGTGATCTTATTAAAGTATTTTGGTGTCTGTAAACATATTTAATTGAATCTCATGATTAATTTTGGTTATCTCTAATGATACCATATTACATATTTTGTTAAATGGTTACTGATTAGTTTGACTAGGGATGTACTATTTTGATACCATTCACCATATTAGTCTTGATGGTTTGTGATTATATTTATTTAATGGGGAATTCTATTTAAAATTTTATGCTAATTTAAATAAATTGTATATTTTGATTATTATTCACCCATTTTATTTTATGAATTTATTTTAATTAGAAAGTGATGAGTGGGGCCTCCTATATCTCCTTGATGCAGTCAAAGGTCTCGTGTGACAAACTAGTTTTGGTATTGGTCCATGTCTTACCCATTTATGTATGGTGTCTTCTCGATGACTTGTTGGTATATTTAGCTATCCATCATTATTAATCACCTCATTATGAGATTAATTATTTATTTTTATGGGATTATCCAATTAGTATAACATTACTGGTTATGTTTTCTATCTCATGTGATTATTTATTTAGAGTTATATGACAATATTTTATTCCGGTATTATTATGCTCAAGTTATTGATTAAATGACATGTCTTTTAGTTATTTACCATTCCATAATTTTTACATCCTGTTTATTATAACTTCTATTCTACTTAACCCTTACTGATCATCTGATCTCATCCCTTTCTTATGTTTTATTTTTACCCAAGATTCCAAGAAGTTTATTTTGATTGATAAAAAGGATTATGTTAGGTGAATAATAGTGTCCTCAAAGGATTTTCTATGTTGTATTTTATATTTTTAATTTTAATTTAAGGTTCATGAATGCATCTAGTTTTGAAAAAATAATAAATTTTTTCATCCTTCAAGAGGAAATTTATTGTATATTTTCCAATAAAATAAAGAAACAATTGACTCTGGGATACTAGGGTTGGGGGAATTATTGTTTTAATTAGAATAAGTTTAGTAGAAAACATGGGAACTAGATTTTGGAAAACATTTATTAGAGAATCAAAACCAATGATATAGGTAAGAAGTATTTCCAAAGTAACGAATATTATTTTTTTGATACTAGTTATAAATAAACTATAAATTCATGTTAAGTGTTCCAATAGTTCCCAAATCATATATTATGATTCATAATCTAGTGTATTCCATCATTTAGAAATAGATCCTAATAGAACTAATGTGAACCACATCAATGAATGTGATACAAAGTGTAAGAATGAATATTTCGTTGATGGGATTAAGACAATATTTGGAAGGGAAGTAGACTTCTAAATATACACATCATATGATGGGATAGTATCATGTGTTAACAATATGGATTAAAAATTCTATAAATATCATTTCTTCAAAGGGAACAAATATCATAATAGGACTACTGAGAAAATGATGGATAAAAGGAGTAATAGAAAGAAGGATTTTCCAACATGTTACAACTATAGTAAGAAACACTTCGGTATACTCTTAAATAGAAAAACGTTTTTCTTCAAGTGTTGAGAAAAAGGCCACCATGATTGTGATTTAAAGGGAAATGAGGAATTTTACAATGTAAAAATTTTCAACAATAAGTAGATTTTGAACAACAAATTGAAGTCCCAAAGAGCCATGTGAATACACTTTAGAAGAAGCAAAGAGACCAAGATCAATACCATGAAATTAATATTTCCAAAGTGTAGTGATTATTATGATTGTGTTCTAATATACAATATATATGTTATATGAATTTATAATTATAAGAATGAAGAAACAATTAATGATTGTATTTCAGTACTATCTATTAAAGTATTTGAAATCATGTGTCGAATGGTACCACGCAAAATGATTTAGTGGAAAGTTAAAAATTTTAGAAAACAAAAGATTGAATTAAATATAACATTAACATGTTCCCAATATGGATATAATGTTTTTCAGATGAAGATATTATTGATATGATCTGATTAATTATTTATTGATAATTTGGTTTATGCTACATTAATGGAGTTCATTTTTTTGGATTTAAGGAAAATATACAATATGTTATGTTTTAATTAAGGAATAAATAAGTATGTGTGTTTTCAATATTGAATTATAGTAATTAAGATTTTTACCATTTTTCAAGGGAATACAAGATGACGGTATTCACTTGTTTGGTCTGCGATGATCTACCTCATGTTGTTTGAGAGAGTAATGGTTAGTCCGTTTTTGGAAATCTAGTAACATTCTTTCTAAAGTCTTGGAACTGGAAGTTTTAGAAGGGCCATATGGTTAAACATTTATGAAATTGTTTTCATTGAATGTTTGATGATGTTTTGTTGATTAATGTATTATATAACCCTATGAATATTTATATGTATTTAATAATATTTGATAACCATTCTTGTAAGATAACTAGAGATAGAAGGAATGGTTTTCCATCCCATTTTGGATCTTATAATTAACTAGTTCCATATGCATTACAATTTAAACATAATTTCATGGAGTAAGAAATGAGGTGGAGATTGATCAAGGCACATAAAAAGAGTGAGTTTATATGTATAATATGAAATCATGTAAATATATTTTCTCAAATGACTTTGAAATAAAATGTTATCCTATTATCATCATCTCTGATGATATCAATTACCCTTTTCAAAAATATGTGGTCTACGTTTTTGTAGTCATTTATCCTTATCTTGACCATGTTATCTAAATCTCTACATAAAAACATTAGAGTTATATTTCATTTCCATGTCCATGTTTTCACTTACAACTAATGTTCTTCTATATAGAAACCTAGTTTTGTGCGGACCTTCACATTTTCCTTTCCCTCTTTTTAAGGGGAAGTTTTAATAACCCTTTTTATTGATTGGGGTGTTTTAAAATGTAAACTACATGATTAAAAATAATAAGATTAAAGTTTTTGGATTTAATTTTTTTAATCACTCGAGAATTTAACACCATGAGATTTAAAAAAACACTATGTTCAATTGCTTATGTTTCACAGAACACCGAGCTTAAAACAACTCCAAAACATTATTATTTTAAAATAAACATTATAGAATAGCCATTAAATTTGTGGGTATGAATAAGATTAACTATATTTTGAAAAAAATAATAATTTCATATTCAATATAAATTTAATTTATTCTTATTATATAAACAAATAATTTTTAGTAAATTCATTCTATTCTTCAAATATATGTTTTTTATAAAATATCGATTTTTTATTTCCTTCTATAAGAAAAAAAATATAATTTTTTTGAAACATTTATTAAATTTATTTTATTAAATGAAAAGAATTTTTGGATCCCCCATTTTAAATTTATTTTAAGATAAATTTTAGATAATATTCCCAAAAGATTAATTTTTTAGTGAATTGTGAAAAATTACAATTTTTATAAAAATGTCATTTATTTTCAATAAATTAAACAAAATAAAAATAAAAATATGTTTTGAATATTAATTGAAGTAAAATAAGTATTATTTAATTATATTTTATCCACTTAAATTATTTTTAATTAACTTTATATTTTATTTTAGAATATATTTTTTTCGTCTAAAAACATGATTTTTTTTAAAACTGTTTTAAAGTACATAATGTTTCTACTTTGTAAGTAATTAAAATAATTAATAATGGGTAATTTTTTAAATAAATAATAATTATTAAATATTAAATATTATTAAATATTAATTGGGTTCCATAAAATTATAATTATTATTCGTAAATTCAATATAATGATATTCTTTTCTTGAAAAATACAGTTCTTGGAAACCCGCTTTTTCATCAAGTCTATGAGTTTTGTTTTAAATAGAATACGTAAAAATATATGAATTGAATTTTTTAAAATGAATTATATATTTTTATTCAAAAGGTAAAAATTAATTTGTAATGTTATTCCGTTTTTAGGTATACAAAATTTAGCGTCAAAAAATAATATTTACCACTGTATAAGTAAAATAATGAAACTAGGTAAATTTATAAGTTAAAAGAATTAATTAACTAAATAATAATACTCTTAATTCATGAATTATGAATTTATAAACAATAAACATACCTGAAAAAATTATGTATCAATATAATTCATTTTATTTAATTCCACCAAAATGTGGTTGGCTTTAAATATGAAATAATCATTATTTAATTACTTAAAATCACACCTCCTCAAGTCTAAATACCACTCCTCCCCACCCCCTTCCACTAAAAATGTCTTGAAGTTCCAAAAAGAACATCTTAAACCTATCCTTTATAATATAACCTTGTTAAATTTCTTCTCATGTCAATAAATACAAATTCCTAGGTCTTTAAGGGATCCTTCAAGGAGGTGATATTCATGAGGTAATTTTCCCAAACCACCTCTCTTACATTATTTTCATCTTCTACCCTCTCATCACCTACTTCATAAATTATGGATTAATAAATATATAATCATTTACATATTTTAATTTTCTGTTGGTAGTGTAATATCTTATATCCACACCCTTTATTACCTCCAATTATTCAATGAAACAAATCCATTTTCTAAATTATGGTGGTTAACCGTGTCCGTGAATAATGATTTTTCTTTTTTCCATTACAGCCTTCAAGGATGGTCATAAAATTATTATTATAGTTAATAAAATTATTAAAAGTTATATTGTAACCTATTTTATGTTATGGAACTAATATATATACATAATATTAATTAAAATTAAACTAGTTAATGATGGATAGAAAAACAATCGAAATAAACATTTATCATTTAAATTTTATCAAATCATCATCATGTCAAAAATTAAAATGATATATGGGAATATTTAAAATTATGTATGTTCATGAATATCATTTCATTTCACTTCTGGTTTTTTATTTCCATTTGAAAATAAAGTCCATAATTATACAAAAATGAACCAATCATGAATCCTTGAAACAGACACACATGATGCAATGAAAATAATAAAATATTATTAACAAAAAAGTGGTAAGATTTTATAAAATAATCATATAAGGTATTATAAGTATGAATATATTTCAGTAATTAATTAATTTATTTCCTTAAGTAATTATATTTGTGGTTAAAGTATGAAAACTAAATGGAAGAGTGAGGTTAGGGTTTCTCATAAGACTTTTACTTCAGTAAGATATATGCCTTATTCACCACTTATTTCTTTTCAATTGTGTGTATAATTACATTTTATATACTGTATCATGAATATAATTATATTAATGATATTCAATGTTTCATTTTATAATTATAAATTTTATCAGGAACACGAATCAAATTATTATAAAGTGGTAAGGGAATTCTTAACCCAATTTCCATTTTCGTGTTATACACCTACTTCATTAATTATGTCTTACTAAGATTATTTTTGGATTTTTTTTGGATTTTTTTTATTTACACTTGTTTTATGTGTCATTGCAAAAAATATACATATTACATTCATTTTATTAATGCGCAGTTTAGTGATATGATATTTGTTAGGGACTTTTTTTAAAAAAAATATCCTTTTAAAAATATCCTTAAAACTATATCTTTTTCCATGCCATGATTCCTTCAATTGTTTCCAAAAATGTTTTTACTATTTTACTATGAGTTTTTTAAATTAAATTTTACACATATTTTACTTTTTAAAAAAAGGTTTGAAATGTATATTTTTCATTTTCTAAATAAGGTTCTCTGAGACATTTCTGAAAAATTTAGTTGGATTTTTTTATCTTATATGACTTCAATGTGTTTTTTCCAATTTTAGGATGCAATAATTATTAAAAGATTCATTTTAATTTTACATGCTTATTTTTGAAGTAATTTTTTTCTTTTATAATTTTACGTCAATTTATAAATAAGTTACTTTCAAAGTGAAAATGGTATTTTCCCCACAAATATTTCAACGATCTGAATAAAGTGGTTTCATCTATGTCCACTTACTATGTTAAATATTATGATTCATTCAGGTTAATATATTATGATACCATATTTCATATCTTATTAATTGGTTTCTAATTATTCTGAATGGGGATGTACTATTTTAATACCATTCACCACATTACACTGGATGGTTTGTGATTATGTTTACTTAATGGGGAAATTTATTTACATTTTGTCTGATGGTTTTAATAAATGTTTATTTGTATATCATGTTTCAACCATTTAATTTGAGAAATTTATTAGACTTATTATGTGATGGGTGGGTCCCTCTATATCCCCTAAGGCATCAATAGGTCTTGAGAGACAAAATAGTTTGGGTATCATCTTAAGTATTACCTGTTTATGTATAGTGTCTGGGATGAAGCCTTGATGGTATAGTTAGATTTATAAAATTATGAATTCCATCATTATGTGATTATCAATTGATATCCATGTGATTATTTGGTTATTAGAATATCAATGGTTATGTTTTATAGCTCAAGTGACTCTTTTTATGGAATTATTTGATTATATTTTATTTCGGTCATGTTATTCTAAACATATTTATTAAATGGAATGTGTTTCAGTAATTTACCTTTCCATAACTGTTTATGTTTAATTATGATAGATTATATTTTATGTAACCCATAATTAGCATCTAGAATCACCCTTTTAATATGTTTTATTTTTTCCCAAGATTTCAACAAGTTTATTATGATTGATATAAAAGATTAAGATAAGAGAATAATTTTTTACTCAAAGGATTAACTATGTTGTATTTTATATTTTCACTTTTAATTTAAGGTTCAAGTATATATCTAGTTTTCCAAAATTAATTAGTTTTTTAGACCCTTGTGATGATATTCAATTTACATTGTGCTAGTGTAATAAAGTAACCACTAGATTTGGGATACTTGGATTGATAGTGTTACAATTAGGGTGATTTTTAGGATCCATGGTTACAAAAAAATACATAGAGAAAGAAAATCTTTTTTAAACAAAATCATAAAGATGGAGGTGGTTGAACACTGATGCTAAATGGATGTATTTTAGATGTTAGTGTGGATAATTATTCTGTAAAAATGTATACCACTTGCTAATTTGTTTTGATATACTCTGTATTGATAATTCCTTACTACATATTCTCTTTAATAAAATCATATTAAATTTAGATTTGTGTTACATGTGAGAAATTTATCATATTCTTTATCAAAACTATTATACTCTGGTTATCACTGTGCAATAATATTTATAATTTCATATATTTATTAAGGTTGTTATATTATTTCCACATATATTGGAAATGAGTACATGAATTTGTAGGTAAAATACATTCTTCCCCTTCCATGATAATATTTGTTCTCTCTTAACTAATAATAAAATATCTGAAACAAATTATTTCAAAAACCGAAGAGTCCTAATCTATTAGATTTTAAATCCACAATATCATTATCCTAGTCTATATCTGAATATGTAATCTTTTCATTTTATTTCCCTCTATAAAATACTAAACCATAATTGATAGTACCATGAATGTACCTCATGATCATCTTCACAATAGTTATATTTTTCACTTTGGGATTACTTTGAAACTGATCCGCTAAAAAAGTTTCTTAGAAATTTTTTCACCCCATCACTATTAAGTACAATAAACTCCCAATAATTCTCTAGTATAAGGTTGGATCAACAAAAATTATATATTCATGCTCTATATGTTTGATTCTAAATGTAATTAGTTTATATATTTGGTTTTATATCATTTAGCATAAAATTATTAAGTAATTCCATTTTTTTCTAAGAATCACTTATATATTTTTTACCAGAATATTTGTATCCCATAATGTATATAAGCTATCAAATCATAGGAATCTAAAAATTAAATCTCATCAACCATTAAAATTACTCTATTTAATTATTTTTATTTTCACCAAATATGATATATTCAATATAGGAGAGTAAAAAAAATTTCTCACCCATCATTGATTATATATAGGGGTTATGATCAACACCACATCGACTGAATTCTTGATTCCCTACGTAAGCATCTAACCAATCATTCCATGAAAAATGTTCTTGATTTAATCTATCCAAGACCTTATTCAAATTAAAATAATTTTCATTATCATTTTTAATTTTGAAACCCAACAATTGTTCAATATATACCTACTTATTAATAACTCCATATAAGAATGATTTCTTCATATCTGTTTGATACACTTTAAGTCATCATTGAATTTCAACCACTAAGAACTGTCCTATTCGCTCAAATCTAACCACTATTTAAATTGTTTTATCCTAATCCAAGATTTCAATTTGTAAACAACCCTTGAAAAATTTGTTTTTAAATTCAAGATAAAATTTACTAGATCATCATATTTATTCTTGACCACCCTTTTTGTTCTAATGATAATGTGATCATCTGACCACTTAACAAGATCTCATATATATTTTTTTCAATCTAATATAGCACCTTATTCATGTCCTTGAACCATGCCTGAACATTCACAACTTCCTATAATAATGTCGGTTCCACTTATGATAATAAATCAATGTCCCCTACAATCATCATCCTCTAGGTTTTCCTTGGAGTATATTTTTCTCTAATGATATTTGAATGTATTATTTTACCAATTTTTTCTCTGAATTGTATCAATGATTATATTTCATCAATAGTCACTTCTTCCACTGATTATGCCTCAAAATTCTCATCAAGGGTTAAAATTTAAGACAATCTATAATTTCTTAAACATATTCTATTCATAATTAAATTTGATCAAATAAAAATATTTATATGCATTAATATATTTTATATCAATCAATTTCATATCATTTATCTATAAAAGTTTGTTAAATAACCTATTAAATAACTTACTATAATTTATATTTATTGAATTGTCCATGAATATCCATTAATTATCCATATAACCATATTTTCCTTAGTTTGATTCTTTGTTATGAATTTAACATTTTCTCCCAAACACTGTAAAGTATTTATGTGTTTGATTCTTTCCATACTATATATCATAAGGAATTATAATATTTAATGAACTAATAAATATCAGTTTTTCTTGTAAACTACCACTTGAATCTTCTCTTTTTGATAGCTCCTTGAGATACCACTTTCGATGTGCCGTGTCTTCTATATGGTTTTCACCATCTAGTTATTTCATTATATAACACAAGTTTTACTATAGTTTTATCATATAAGAAACTTCTTTATCAATTCCATGATTCAATAAATAATTTTATACATCAATAGAGGTCAAAATGTGATATTATTTCATTACAGAATTATGATTGGCCTTTGGTTTCATTTTTTTGATTCCCTACAATTTTGTTGAATCCTTCCATGGCTTACATCTTGGTATACATGACCAAAATGCATCACATTATTCTATAATCATGAATAGAAAAGATAAGGTACCAATCAACACATGTTTTAGGATGCGTTGTTGGATCATATACACTGATATGAATTTGTTCTAGTAGATTTTATTCCCTCATATAATTTTTTCTAGATGGATTTCATACCATCTTCCAACTCATAAAATTAACAAAAGTCTTATACTGTTCACAATTAAAATTTGGAATGTATATGGAGTCCTTAAAAATTGAAATATTTTCAATGATATATTGATGTATACAGCAGAGGATCCGATTCTATAATCTATATTACCCTTCCACCTCTAAAATACATGTGTTCTTTTATTATCGACATAGTACAAATTCTCATTTTTATCAAATGATTAATTAATGATTTTACAACCTCTCCCTTTATTAGGAATCCCAACTGGTTGAATGTGACTTGGATAAGTAAGTCATAATGTTAACTCACACATAATATATCAAGTCAAAGTCAATATATATAGAAAACTATTATATTATTCAATTTTTCTCTAAAAATACTAATTTCTCTGCATTATTTTTATAGCTTCATCAATACAAAAAAATTACAATATTGTCATGATAAAATTCTTCATTAGATTAATTATTTAGATTTTTTGAGATAATAACACACTATAGAGGATCCATGCGCAACTATAATTCATCAAATGTAGCGAATTTTTAGTAAGGATAACCATATTCTTATACATATTCTGTTTCCATGAAGTTCTTAGTTTAATTGAGGTATATGCTAATCTTCCCCTATTACATTTAGTATAGGTAGTACATTTTTACTTTTATTCTAAGAGTGGAAAAAAATTATTTACAAAAGGAAACAAATCTCTAGTCTTGTGTACAACCTTATTTCCCTTTGATATAAATAATCATTAATCCTTCATTCCTAAACTGCAAAATTTTATTACTAATTCTAGAAAAATAAGTACAATATCTTTAAAATGAGTTTCTTATCTAAGGTGAAGCGTGTTTTATCATCCTCAGTTACCAACTTCAAGGTTCTTATCCTTCCATGTACTCATAATATTATTCGTAATATTTGTTTTGTGGCCTTAGTAACCAAATTATTTAAGCTTCACCATTGAATTGATATTTTGATCATTGTTCTACATATCCCAAACTTCTAAATAGATACCTAGTTAATAATTAAATCTTAATAGTTGATAGATATCTCCAAACATTTTCTTACCCTTATATTTTACATTCTCTACTTTAGAATTTGATTATTATCCTTCAAAAAAAATTCCATTTTTACCCATGTTGTGGGGTCTTGGTTTATTAAAGATGTTCTCAATGAATAATGTGCATGTTTTACCCCTTTCCTTTAGTTCATCATATATCAAATTTACAAACAATATTTTTTTCTTAGAAAACTATTTATTTCAACCTAAATATTCTTAATTATTTTTACTACCACTTCTTGAAGAATATAATTCTTATTTTCTCACCCCGTAACAAAAGAATTAAGATATATAATCAGTTTATATTTTTCTTCAATATTCAAATTGATATCCAACATATATCAATATTTTTCTTGAACAATTATTTGTTCTTACATAACCTTCTTTGACTAAGTTATTTTTTATTTTAGTGGATCCATGTACTTTGATGACTCATTTTACTTTCCACTAATATTTTTTTCTATTATTCTTTTGTATATTATGCTCTTCAAGAGAAACATTTAGTTAAAATTTGAGATCAACAATTCATTCTAGTTGTTTCTTTCTTCAGTTTTTGATTGAATATTATTTTAAGAAATATATTTATATTTGAAGATTCATTTTAGTAAAAATTTCATTCATAGTTTTTGAGAGGAATCAATCTTCCCCCAGTTACTTTTTGGTATCATTACAAATCAATCTATTACATTTTTACCAATACCACATAAAAAACCATTGGAGGATTTTCTTAAATTATTCCTTCCCCTATCATGAATTTTCATTGTAATGGTGATTGGAATTCATCATTTAAATCATAATCTTCATTACATGGTTCATGAATATCTTGGTTCTCTAGGGATTTAAATGAAATGAATTTCTCAGAAAAGTCTTCCTATTTTACCATATTTCATAAGACTCAAAATATATATATAAATCATTAATGGATAGCTCTATATGAATTAATTTAAAAGAGATGGTAGCTTTTATTGTATAAAGGTGGTAATATCAATAGAAATTTATTTAATATATTCACAAAGAACATGTCATATCCAAGAACCTGAGTATGTCTAATAACCATAGTGATCTGATTAAAGAAAACATCAATATTTTTATTTAGATCCATCTTCTAATCATAAAATTAATTATGTATCATAGTATTTATTTTAAATTTCTTAGTGTTATTTCCTCTATAATCATTTGAAAAATTATCCCAAATATCATTCATGGATGAGTAGTTATTCTGTTTCTTTTAAATCAGATTTGGAAATGCTCTAGATAATGTATTGTTTTTGTTTTATATCATTATTAATAACTATTATATCTCATTAAATCATATGAAACTATATAAAATCACTCACATATAATACATCAAAAACTATAGAGAAAACAATTATCCCCCAAATATTCTTAAAGTTACCTAATTAGATCCTTCAAAATAAAATAATTACTATCATAATACAATGGTACTTCCTTTATGTTCATATTATTAACAATGACATAAATGTTTCTTTGACATATTCAATAAGATTAAACTTAGGCTGTGATACCACTTAATGAAACCACACCATTTCAAACAAACCATATGGGAGGGGGTGGAATATGGTGTGAACTCATTTTCAATTTAGAGTTCTAACGGATATTTTCCGCAAAATAATAAAGAGAATATGAACATATCAAAATCAATCACACAAACAAAGACTCTAAATATTGAAATGTAAGTGTATTTCTATAGTGGTTTTAATTTTTATACCACTACGGGATACATCTATATAGAATACATCAATGTTGTGTTGATATAACAAAATCACTATCCAATATCAAGATTATATGGCTTATGAAGGGATCAGTACTAATCCAAGGGTCACACCCTCATATTATATCTCAACTCACAACCTTTAGGCAAGGTATATAGATTAATAAATACAACTATGACTCTTCTAAAGACAATACCAACTAGTAATGGAAATTATTTTATTCTACAATATCATTAATGAAATATAAATCTTTAATATAATTATATACAAAAAACAACTCTCCTAAATCATATTCAATATATATCATTTTCTATCTATATTTTTTATTTTATTAATACATAATATTTCAAATTTTGTCTTAACTAATCAATAATAAATCATTCTCCATCCACATAGAGTTTCCGACATTTCCCATATACATTGGGTAGACCAAATTCCCACTTATTCCATGATAAAAGTATTAGGTAACCCACCAATAAATCTAATTTTTAAATAAATTAAAATCATTAAAATAATCTAGAAATCACCACATCAAAGAGAGAGATCCATCATTATAATGTAACACCCTTTAACAACCAAATATCTTGAGATACACCCAATATGTTGCTGTGTGAGATTATAGATTGCATCTTGATCCGTTCAACTATATTCAATAAAACTAAATTCACTCTTGAGATATGGATTTTATGGCATAGTAACTTCCTTTATGGTGCAAAAACAGTGTTGTATAGTGGTATTCATTAGTTATCACTAATAATAGTAGCACCAACATTTCCTAGACTACCAAGGAACGAACTAAAAATCCCTATCACTATAATAATAAAATATTTTTTAAATATATATATAATTGTAACATGAATAAATTTATCATTTTTTAATAATTACTATTTCCACGTGGTACACATAATTTTTGTATGACACCATTTATTAGCCGAAATAACCTTTCAGAAAATTTTGAAATGGCATTCATTATGGCGGGATATCTTCCCCTTTTTCATGATGTATGCTATTGCAGTGTGAGTGAGAAACCTAAAACATAGTTTATTATTATATATCCTCTTATATGGAATGGTAATCATTGTCCTACCATGATGTTGTATTCTTCCCTAAAATCTCCAAAAAATATTATCCCCCAAAACAAGTCTCTAAAAAACCTCCAAACCAAATCAAATAACTCACCTTCATGTATTAGATTGAAAAAAACAAAAATACTTCATAATTAAATATTGATCTCTAATATTATATCCATTTTACAATTTAAGTGCCAACAATCCCTCAGTTAGAGAACATTGGTTCCAGAAATATTAATAAATGGATGTGTTATGAATTTAGGAAAATAGACTAAAGAAACATATTTCAAGAAAGAGATGCTAAAAATAATGTTTATTGATCATGATTGAGGAGAATTAATTATTATATTGAATACTTAGCAACATTGGTTAAATTATTATAAAAAATATCATCAGCGATAAAATGTTTATGAGGTTCCTATATTAAAGTAAATAAGAAATTATATTTTTTCCACTAAAAAAGGAGAATATTATCAATTACTCATATAAGAAATTGAAGTTTTAAAAATATGATATTTTTTAAGTTATTAATTTAGTTATTTTTTGGTCTATAAATAATAAGTTAATGAATGATGGTAAGTATTTGTTTCTCATTTATTGATTACTTTAAAATGATGATACAAATAATGTTTATGAAACATAAATCCAAGGCCTTAGGTATGCTTAAAAGTATTAATAGGATTTGAAAAAAGGGATGAGGATGACCTTTGAATAAAATTTTAATGGATAACTCTAACACCCAAAATTTAATATTAATTTTCATTGAACACTTTTTATGCATTAATATGTTGTCTCGAATGATATTTCTAGATAAAATAAATAATGATTTATTTCATTATCGTAAATATTAATACATGATATAAAATGAACATTAATATTAAAAAATATATATATGAAATAATTAAGAAAATTAAAAGTGGAATAAACATAAATGTAAACCAAAATACAAAAAACTAGAAGTTTTCATCCTCATAGTATCCCATGAAAATCATTTCATAATATGGGAATTTGAAATGAATGAAAAGCATTGTAAATATTGTAGATATTTGGAAGTTAAATTATGTATTAGGATGAATGGGTTTTTGAGAAGTATGTAATGTTATATATATTAATAATTAAGGGTAATATGACTTTTATATGGTTGATTTGTATATATATGACTGTTTGGAATATATATAGGCAATGAGTATATTTAAATTATTACAATCGGTATATATTACTTTGTTTGAAGTTAACAATTCATTAATAAAAAATACTGAACATATATTTAATAGTAATTAAATATTTATGGAATGAGAATAAGGAAAATATTAACGATCCTTATATAATAAATTTATTTTATTGAACAAAAAATGGGGTTTTTAAAGATTTATGAATTTTTATTTAATAGATAAAATTTTCATATTTGTAAATATAATATTATAAAATATATTTTATATTTATAACTATGAAATCGAATTACATATGTGGTTTAATTATTTTTACCCTGAAAAATAAATTACCTATGTGAAAAATTAATTACATTAGTAAATAGTAAAAATAATAAAAATACCATATGAGGTAAAAATAATGTATAATATTTTATAAAATAAAATTAAAATCAATAATTGATGTAATGTATACCACATTCTTATTTTCACACTTATGGGAATATTTTATACTCAATGTGGTATTTTATAACCATTAGTGAACTAATATTTATAAACTTACTACTCAAACTCGTAAATAAATATTCCAATTCTTTACTAATTTGAAACCACATATAATTTTTGGATTTGTATGAAATATAAACCCCAATTTACTCTTATGAAGACCTCTCTCATTTTTAGGAGTTTCAGATTATAAGAAAGAGGCATAACTCCTTCATTACATAGGATGTCATTATGAGAAAAATAAGTTTTCATCAGTGTAAGTAATGAGTTATTCTTTATCATTTCCATTTTTTTATCATATTTGAAAATCCTAAATATTATTTAACAAAATAAAAATAAATTATTAAAATCATTATTACGGTATAAATATGATATTAAAATCATATAAATAAATAATCTTACTCATTCATTCCTTATAACATGTTTTTTGTGAGTTAGGTAACCCACCTAAATGAAATAGTTTTTAAAATATTCAAAACACACATAAAAAACAAAGTTTAGAAACATAAATAATTTTAATATATTATATTAATTATAATTTTTTTTCGGTATATAGTTTTTGAATTTTGGAAATCAAATGAATGTTTATAATACCCTCAATGTTTTTTGAGTATTTTTTTATATTTATTAGTTCATGATTTTTTTGAATTTTGTATAAAAATTTGGGCTGTTTGGAGGGTTTTACATGTTGCATCCATAGGGATAATTTTCTTATAGTTGAAAATAATTTTCCCTCCCTTAGGAGGTAGTGTGTTCCAGGGGTATACACCCTATATGTTCATTTCGGACACATGCCTAGAAAATGTTTTTTTTTGTTTTTAAAACAATATTTTTACACTCTATTTTTTTTCTTTTAGGGTTTAGGGGGATCAACCAAATGAATAAATTGGTAACACCCTATCTATCTCTATCTTACCTAGAGGAATTCCTAGTGAATAATTAGTGGTTTTTTCTCCATTTAAAATTTTAGGGTGTCATTTCTCTTCCACTCTTCATCCTCCTATATTTACACTTTCTATCTTCCACCTCTCTTTAACCCAAAACCATAGAGGCTTAGAATTTTTATTTTCATGAAATAAATTAAGGGATTTTGATTTTAGGGATTATTATTATCTTTCAAGATATTTACCTCTCCTCTTTAAGTGGAATTTAATCAGTTGATTCTATAGTCATTATTTTGGTAGGGGTATTTGTGCAATAAGTTTTTTCTGAAAAATAATGCGATGCATGGATTTTCTAAACCCTCTTTTAATCTTTATTAAATCTAGATTTGATATTTTTGAAGAAATATTAAATTTAACTTCTCATCTTTGGGTTTTATATGGATAATAAAAATTTACATACAGGGGTTCTATGATTTATATTAATAAGAACAATTTTTATGAACCCTATGTGTTTAAAAAAAATATTAAGTGACATTTTTCAATCACAAAAACTATATTGGGTTAAAAAGGGATCTTATAAAAGGTAGTTTCACAATTAAAATGTTTTAATTATTATTTAAAGGGTTTTTTATAATATGTTAAATATATTTAGAGCATATTTGTATTATGTTTTGTTTTATTAAATTTATATGCGGGTTATGACTTATATTTTTTAAATTTGAGTTTCTATTTGAAATGAACTAAAATTGGTATATCATATTGTAAAATATACATAATTCACAACTTGGTATATGGTATTCATATACCTTTATCAAGAAATATGATTATTATCTTGCATAGTATATTATAGAAGAGATATATAATGTCATTTTCATATCTATTTCCATATATTACACAATGGTTTATATAAGTTATGTATCCATGTGTTGATTCAAATACGGATATATAAACTCATTATAATCTTTTGAAATTGTAAATTTATTATATGCAGAACCCATAACCCACACTCCTATATCTTATGAAAAAAAATAATACTTTATATATTTGATTCAATACAAATTATAGATTTCTAAAAATCACTATCCCATTATTACATGACATAAAGAAAAAAATTAATTACATAAATTACCAAGACCATTTAGGTTTATATATTTAGATAACTAAGAAAAATGATAAAATATTAAAGCCTATGGATTTTTCAACCAATGTAATTTTGTATACTATATAAGAAACAACTTAATCTATAATACATATTAAAAATTTATTAAACATTTACCAGAAAATATATAATATTAGTCATATTTTGTATAATAATTTTGTTCATAAAAAGATGAAATGGAATCATAAGAAGGTGTGAGCTCAAACACTGAGTAAGTGTAATCATAAGTGATAAAAATCACAAATCATAAGTGACAATAAGTGGAGCATAAATAATATAATAAAAATAAATAATCAAAACAAGTCCATAATCAAAAGAGACTATGAGAATAAACTGTAAAAGGTTGATATATCAATAAATAATAACACATATAATAATAACTAGTTATATATTGGTGAAATTCATAACAATGAATAGATAATTCCATTAGTTATTCCTTGGCCTCATGAAATTACTTATAAGGAACTATGTCTAATAAATAGCTTATTTTGAGAAGGCATAAACATTAATAACCAAGATAGTTTGTATCATGAGACCTATCAATTCATCTAGGGACTATCCATAATTTATCCCCACCCATCACTAATTAATTAAAACAAATTCATCATACATGAAGGGAATAAACAATACATAATAAGACTTTTAAAATGTTATTTGTATTTATAGAGTTACACACTTTTCATATATAAATATTTAATTCTATTATATGAATATTAATTACATTACATAACAATCCCTTCCAGAACCGTTTAGGTATATTTTATTTGTAAAATTGGACAAATAAACAACCAGTTCGTTGGTTAACTACATCATCACCCACTCTGTTCTTGATAACTATAACCCTTCACTAACATATCATTCACAATACCTTTCTTTATAAAATGGGGAAAGGAAACACATGTAAGGGTGAGATTGAATTCTTAGTAAGGGTAAGCATGTGAGATATCAATATAAAATATTTATAAGGGTATGATAACATTATAATAACATTCAAAAACCATAACTTGCATATCATAGATCATAAACCTGAAACATTAAAAAACCATTGGAGGTTTATAAGACAAGAATCATAATGGAATCCTTGAAAATGATCCATGAGAGAAAAAACTTTCCTGAGACATATATTTTTGGTATATACATAAGTATAGAAAATAATATGTCATGTATACCTACCAAGACATTCATAACATGTTAGGCTTGGGCTAACCACCCATGTACCTACTTCAGGCATGTGATACCTCCTGTGTACCATCTTATGTTCTTGGGATAACCTACCATGTACAATTTTTTTTGTCTTAGGATAACCTCCCATGTACCCTATTTTAGGATATGGATAACCTCCCATATATCCTCTTTCAGTCTTGGGATAACATCTCCTATATCATCTTTTAGGGTTGGGATAACCTCTCATGTACCCTATTTTGGGATTAGGATATCCTCCTATGTACCCTTTCATCTCATAGACCATTTATCATTATCCAATGCGTTGTAGGGAGATATAATTCCCTCTTTTATCCTAGTACGTATATTTAGGTTTGGTAATACCATAAAACATTCATCATATCATAACTCCTAAAAAGTAAATGAGTAACATAAATATTTTATCACAGCATAACCTATGGTAAAAAAATAATTTTGATAAACATTTTTCACCGTAATCATAAGTCATCCAAATAAATAATAAGTATGGTATCATTTGATCATATCCCTATTAAATCTTATATAACATAATAGGATGTTATTGTATATGGAAAAATATTTAGAAAGATAACTTGTAACAATTCTTGAGAAAAATAACGTTTCAACTTTGAAACAATTATTTAAAAATTATGTTTTCCTAAATATTAAAGAAAACATATTATTAGAAATTAAAAATTGAAACTTATAAAGTAATTTTAAATAATTTATTGGTATTGATGACATAAAATTATGCTCATTCCATGTACATTAAAATAAAAATATCTTTTACTTTTTTAGTAAAAAGTAAAAAGTATATCATTAAAAAACAAAATGAAAAATACTTTTAAACAAGTTTTTAAGAATGTAATCATTGGTAAAAATGATGTCAAACAATAATTGGAGAGTAGTTAAAAATTTCTTGAAAACATTTTTAGAAAAACATGGATATTAAAAAAATGATATTTCACCAATGAGAGAAATAAAGCCAGTTTTCCTATAAAATTTTCATTTAAAATATTGTGTACATAATTAGAGGAAAATGAAAAGAGGAAATGTAATTTACCAAAATAACCAGAGGATAATAAAATTCATGAGATTCTTGAGTGTGACGTCCCCTACCTATATGTCACTTAACGGGTTCCCCAAGACCGGTGGACCACATGGCCTCAAGCGCATCTCCCTACATGCCAGAGGTTGTTGGCTAGCAGTGAGGGCCTAGGGTGTTCCTGTGGGGATACTATGACCTCATTACTAAAGGGTAGCATAACGATTGAATATAAAAATGGGTAAATAGAAGAAAAATATAAGTAAACAGATGCCACAAAAAAATAGTGAAAAAATTAACAATAAATGAAACAAAGGGAATAACATTAAAAAACTAATGATATGTCATTTCACTGGAAAACTGGAAAACATGGATAGAATATAGAAGGCATAACATGTTCCACACAATTGAAAAAGAAATAAAATACTATAATAAGAATCCCAATCTTTGACTCGGTTAGCTGTTATCAACCTGCATATGAAAGAGTAAGAAATGCAGTGTTTGAAGCCATATTCTTCTCTTTTTCCACCCCTGACACCATGCAATCTGCTGCAGATACCAAATGAAACTCTGAGAGGGTGTGAGATAAATCTCAGTGGGCCACTACCAATGGTTTCTACAACATCGATCCCATGTAATGTAAGTATAACAATGTGTAAGAATATATATATATAAAGTAAATGAGTACAATGTAACTAAATAACCATGAACCTACTTCAACCCTCAACCAGTTTCTGAACATGTAAACAATTAATAATTTTATTTTTACTAGTTTATAAATAAGTCACATATTAACAAAAGTTAGGGTTTAAATTTATGACAAGGAAACCTATAATGATATTTAATAGTGGAGTTCCAAGGTAATAACCATGGTTCCATAGACCTCAAGGGTCAGAAACTCAGTAATAAATTCAGCATGGTATTGGGTAAGAGTATAATTCAAGGAACATAGTCCAAGGAATTCCACAATGAGGCACATACTATGTCCAAGGATTTAATCCAAGGTAAAATGGGGCTAAGCAATGATTGGTCTTGATGCGATTTAACCATGGAACCTACTTGTCAATGTTGGATCCAAGGAGGGTATCCAAGGAATCCTATAATGATATTGAATTTATCTTATAATTTCATACTGACCATCCAAATAATAGACATGAATCAGGATCTAGGGGGGTCTCATCCCAAGTAAGTTTAACCCTTGAATCAAAATGGAATTCCCAAGTGCTGAAGGAATTCTCCGACCCGAATCCAAGTCAAGCTCAAGTTAGGCCATTCCTATTTGATTATCAACTCATGTAATGTTTCATTTGGTTAAATCCTTGAATGTTATTAGTGTGATAAGGTCAAGTATCATGAAACCTTTTAATCCAGTCATTATTAATCAATAATTCCATTTGGTCTAAGCCCTTCCTTTCATTAGTGTGAAAATTCCAAGTTGCATACAACATTTATTAATTCCCTTTAAGTCATATTAAATAATTAATTTTCATTCCTATACCTTCCATAAAAGTTTTAAGGGGTTCTATGGATTGGATACCTATTAATAGTTCACAATTAATCTGGTCAAGTCATATACTCAGTGTACTTGAAAATTTCAATTTTACATTTAATTATCAACTGAAGCACATACCTTTGTTTTGTCAAGTGGTGAGAATAGATGGTAATTTTCATTATGTAATTCATAGTATAAATCAATCCATTTAATATAGAAATTATTACCATTAGAATGGTCAAGCCAAGGTACACCTGAACGGTGGTAAAAACATGTCAAAACACTAAAAAAAATTATGAAATAAACAAAAACATGGAAAATATGGAATTATAGGTGTAACCACTAACAACTATCACATATTTGGAAGGAGAATAAAGATATATTTTTTAATGATTATAAGAATGGGATATAAATTCTATAAACAACACCAGATGAAATCGGTGGGCCCCACATCACAATTCCGAAATCCACAAACTTGAGGGATGATTTATAGAACACCCACCTTAGGTTTGTATGATTCCCTTTCCCCGGTATTGGAACTATATTTGGATCATATCAGAGTATATATATGAAAAACAGAAAAACACTCATACCCTGATAACTAGGTTAAGATCAAGAGAGAAGAGGAAATTCTTAAAAAACACGAGTACCTACTGTTGGACATCCAACATGATGAACAAAAGCTCAACTGGATCCTTTACGAGGTAGAACTCTTCATTACTACATTAATTCATCAAAATTCTCCAAAATGAGAGAAAAATTGGTTAATCTTTTTAGTTCATTGATTAGGGAAGAAGGAGGGATCTCATTAGATCATTAAGGGAAAAATTGGATAATTACCTAGAAAATTATCCTATGCACGGGTTTTCCAAAAAGCATGAAAAACTATACAAAAATAGTGCACGATTAACTAGGAATAAGGGGAACTTTCATGGTTAGGCCACACAGTCATCTGCCAACCATGCGAGGTGGATCTGTCTAGAAAAACACTATCCACACGGTTAGGAAAACCATGTTCCAACCATGAAGTAACCATGCAAAAAGTATTTTTCACAAAAAAGATGTATTCCAAGATTTGAACAATCCCCAGACACCCTTTGGACCTTTACTAACTAAAAAGGTATCCAAAACAGGTCCAAGATAAATAATTAGACCAAAAATTAAAGGATCAGTACCTGAGTGAAAAATAGGGTTCTTACAGTATTCACACCTTAAAAAGTAATCATCCCTATGTTAATCTTCCAAGGGTTTTGAAAAAATGTATGAGGAAAAATCTGGCCATTGGGCACATACATTGAATTCCCTCTCCCATTTACTGTCCTATACATGGCCATACTTCCAAAGAACCCATACTGGAGGGACAAACCAGCCTCATAGAGCCTTCATTCGCTGGTCAATGATGCGTACTGTATACTCATTAATTTTAGCATATGTATCGAAAACATCTTCCCCAAGATAAGAAGTATGAGAGAGATATGCTTGATATCAGTGAAGCTATGAGACATGGAAGACGTCATGCATGAATGAGTACCTTTGTGGTATTAGTAACCTATAGGCTTCTGTTATAACTCTCTCGAGAATATCAAATGTCCCAACATAATGAGGTGACAACTTTCTAGGCTTTTGTAACCATATATGACCTATACTAGGTGATAATCAAAGAAAAACACAAGAGATTATTGATGGCGATCAACATATATTTTTTGTCTAGACTTAGTAGTAGTCATATGCTCTCTGATCATATGAACCTACTCTAAAGTATCCTGAACGAGATGAAGACCTAGCAGGGATGCCTCACCAACCTCTAACCAATAGAGTAGTTAAAGACATGACCTACCATATAAAGCCACAAAATCATCCATGTAAATTGTCCCCTATAATCTATTATTATAGGTGAACTCAACGAGAGTGATATTTTTCCCACGAACCTCCAAAATCAAGGAAACATTCTTGGAGAATGTCCTCTAGAACCGTTATCTTGTATTCTAATTATCCATCAGTGTGAGGGTTAAAAGATGTGATTATAAGTATATGTGTTCCCATATCCTTCTGTAATCCATACCAGAACCAGGAAATTAAATGATCATCCCTATCTAAAACTGTATTACCTTGAACCCCATGTAGTTGTATGATCTCACAGACATACAATCTTCCCAAATCATCAACTAAGAAGGTGTCTTGAATAGTAATGAAATGGGATGATTTTTTAGTATATAAATGACTACCTAAATAGCATTGCTACCCCTTGGAAACCTTGATAATCCGACTACAAAATCAATGGAAACATCTTCCCATTTATATTCCGGGATTGGAAGTGGCAGTAACAAGTCTGCTGGGGTCTGGTGCTCCGCCTTCACCTACTAACAGGTGTAGCACCTAGGGATAAAGCTTGTTATTTGATGTTTCATCCTAGGACACCAATACTGGCATCACATATCTCAATACATCTTGGAAATTAAATAATGAACTTCCCACTAAGAAGCATGAGACTCACATATCAACTCATATCTCATATCTATATGAATCCAAATACGTCCAATTAGAAACATGGCATAATATCTATCCACAAAAAAAATCCAAAGGTGGGTTATCTCTTGATATTCTTTCATAGAGAACCAAACCTTCAGGATCTAAAAACTATCTGCCCTTCACGTTCTCAAGGTGGTAAGAGGGGACTTTTAAGGATTAGAGGTAATACTACTCATGACTATCATGAAAGTCTAGATATAGCTTAGATAATAGCACCATTAACTTCCATGCATCACTAGTTTTCTATATGGACTATGTTCAAGTTTTCTAACTCATTAAATCTAGAATTACATTTCCCAAACCAGACATATAGGAGAGCTCAAATTCAATGGATTGAAGATATTCAACCCATATCTTCTATTTGAGGTTCATGTCACAATGATAAATTATATATTTTAGGCTCTTGTGGTTCATGTACACCATAAAATTCTCACATAAAAGATTGTGTCTCCAGCAATATAAGGCATCAACATATGCATCTATATCAAGGATGTGCATTAGGTAATTTACCTCATGAGGCCTCGACTGCCAAGATCCACACATAATGACATTGTCCTCCTGCATCAGTACTAATCCTAGGACTATGCATAATGCATCACAAAATATGGTATAGCCTATACATAGATCTTGAAGAGTCAGAATACGTGCTGATACAAGCCTCCCTTTTAGCTCTTTAAAGGATTTCTCACATGATTCTGACCATATAAATTTGACACCCTTCTTTTTTAGACCAGTTAATGGTGGATAAAGGTGTGGAAAGCCTTGTATGAAATGATTGTAATATCCAACTATCCCTAAAAAAATCAGTATTTCCAACATGTTCTTGGGCTTCTCCAAAGAAACTACAACACTAACCTTTTTAGGGTCAATAGATACACCTGATTCTAAAATTATATGACTCGTGAAGTGGACTTTTTCAATCTAGAAGTGGCACTTTTCGATCTTGGAATAATGATGATGCTCTCTCAGTGTACTCATAATGATATCAAAATGTTTTGAATGGTTGATATGAGTGTGAGAATAAACCAATATTTTTTATCAAAATACTATGACAAAAGAATCGAAATAGGGGTGGAAACCCCTATTCATCAGATCCATGAAAACGGAAAGCATGTTCTTAAGACTAAACAACACACAACAAGCTACTCATACAGACCATACATACTATGGAAAGATAAATGAGGTATGTCTGATGGAAAACTTGAAACTGATGATATCATGGTCTCAAATTTATCTTAGAGATGACCCTAGCTCCTTTGAGTTTGTCTAAGAGATCATCTATACGAGGAATTGAACATTAGTTGTTGTCTATAATCTAGTTCAACTTTCTGTGATCCATGCATAGACCAAATGTTCCATCTGCAGTCTTGGAAAAAATAATGGGAGAACCCCAAGAGGATGTACTGGTCTGTATAATATGTTTGTCCCTTAAATCCTCTCTCTTCTCCTTGAGATCTTGAATCACTTTTGGTGCCATCCCGTTCAGAGGAATAGACACTGGTGATACTCATAGAACAATATCGATAGTAAACTCTTCCACTTTCTTAGATGGTAATCCATCAAAATCATCAGGAAATACATCCTTGAAATTATCCACTACTGGAGTGAAATTTTCATGATGTAATTACTTATCTTCCATGTAGAGATGTTCAATCTAGGAGGTCACTCCACCTATCCCATGATTCTCTAGTTCAACTCTACCACCCTAGACATCCCACTCACCCTTATGTAGATAAATTCTTCCCTCTGGTGATATAAAGGATACCCTATAGTGATATCAGTCTATAAAAGCATGACACTAAACCAACCAATCCATCATGAGTATGACATCGAATCCTGTCATCCTGAGAATAGAGAGGTTCCATAAGAAAGGGAAACTGCCTACCTCAAGGGGACAATCCCTAAATTGTATTATGCCATCTGTTTGTACCCTAACAACATATCTAGGGTCATTAAACCATAGTAATACTATATCTACAACCTGAGTTTCTCCCCGATAGATACAAAGATAAAAGAGTTTGAGGAACATGTATCAAATAAATCAGATATTATATTAGAGGATAATATAATAATTACTCATATTGTAGATGGTCTTGGGGCCTTATCCCTGGGAATCATCTATAGTGCATGCAACTTTCCTGATAAAAAAACATGTGCAACAGATGGACTACTAAGATCAAAATTACTCTACTAGCGCTGCTAGTGATCAGGGGTCTGGCTACCATGACCATGACCTTCTCCTCATCCAGACTTGTTGGTGCTTCTTCAACTCCCCGCTTGGCGTCGTGTATAAGAACTCTCTCCTGAAGGTGGTGATGGTATGGATCCTTTTCCACTCAAAACTAGAGTAAACGTCATATAGAAATGTTGAAGATACCCCATATAACCACAAACTAGTAAATCCAATGGGTCTCTATCACACTGAAGTTCCAAATTCCCCTATCGTCTATACCGATAACACACTTTAGAGATATCGAAACAGGAACAATGGTTTTCACTTACCTAAAAAGATACCTGAAGGGAACACTTCATGCCACCGATAGAACTACTGGAATGCCACGAAACTGATCCTATATACCGAGTTCAATTTCCTTACCTCATGTTGTGCTTAGTGATAAGATCATGATTTACTATCTCATAAAAAGTAGTTAGGTGAAATACATTCACTTATGTACGGATAGTGTACTAGAGCCCATCCAAAAAGTGTCTAGCATATGAAATCTCATCACCATCTAGAAGTGGTGAAAAATAATTAAAATACATGAAACATGATATATATTCCATAATTTATATATACAGCAACTCAAGATGCATGAACTCTCTGGACTTTTCAACTATCAACGTTTGATGAAAGAAATGATCAGAGAAGGCAACCTAGAAATCATCCCATAACATGACCTGATGATTACCATCCTGAGTAATTACATCTCAGAAGAGCTTTGCCGAATCCTGAAGCATGTATGTTGCAAGCTTGACCCTCCACTCTAGAGGCATCTATATATGATCAAACATAGATATGTTGGATTCTATCCAAGATTCAGTTGCCTACAGACCACCATCCCCTAAAGAAGTTGGAGGCTGGAGCTATGGGAACTCATGAGTCAGATCAACCATCGTAGGTGCAATCCATATAGCACCTTGCATGGAATGCATCAGACATAGGAAACTATCACGAACTTGGGCATCAATTCCCAATTCAAGTACAACATGTAGTGTCTCATGTGGCACTCCTAGAGGTATGATTGGAAGCTCATGGCCCACCACTTCTGGAGTATGGTCGTCACCACCTTCTTAGCACATAATACGAGGGGGTCATGGCGGGATTTGTCTATAATTGAAAAGAACATGCCTCAAAACACAATTAAGAAGAAATATAGAATCACTAGAGGAGTTTTAATGTAGTAAAACTCACTACAGAAGGTATATTACCAAAAATACCCACTTAGAAGGCTAGATATCGGTAAGTGCTTAAGTATATGTTTTATTTCATTTTACATTTAATTACCTTGTTCAATCCTTTAACTTTCATAAACATGATAAGGAGAGATAAGGATGTGAAAAAATTCATTTTAGATGTCATTATTCACTTTATAATGGATAGTTATTTCCAGTGAAGTAGTTCCCATACACCTTATCATGAGAAACAACATCCATTTACCTATTACATAATGGTTCGACTGGGTAAATTACTCATCCCAACCCATGAGGGCCCATACACCACATGAATTGGGATAAACAATCACTTAATCACAGGAAAAAGTAATAAAATTATAAGATAACTATCACATCATCACTGAAAAACCAAAGGCATATCAAGCAATAAAATGTAGCGAAATTCACCTATATGGAACGACAATATGCATGAAATGTGAATTATAGGTGCCTATAATGATACATGTAACAACGATCTTTTCCCTCATATCATTTGGACAAGGATGAAATAAAATACTTAAACATATTAATAATAAACAACACCACACAACATGTACATTACCCAGCAGTGAAATAATATCAACTATAATAGGAAAAAGTAGAACAACAATTATAATTTAGGAAACTTGGTTTTTACCTTGAACATGGGTTTAAAAACCCCATGCATGACTTATGAACAAGTCCCAATCATTCCAAATATCTAATCTATTGTTCCCAAATATTAAAGTAAAAAAATGACCTCCTTTATTACCACTTTGTGATGTCCCAGACCCAGATTCCACTGAATGGGGGCCCCGAGCCCAGTTGGACTCATGGCGTAAAGCACATCTCCCTAAATTCCAGAGGCTACTTGAATAGTAGTGAGGGACTAGGTTGTTTTCATGGGGAGAATATTACCTTATTACCAAAGTGTAGTGAAAATGGTTAATATAAAACATGATAAATAGTGGAAGCAATATAAGTATACCGAAGGAACAATGAAAAATAGAGACATCAATAATAATAACTGAAACAAGTGGAATAACATCCAACAACTGATGATATGTCATGTCACTAGAAATATGGATAACATTGATATAAGATAACAAGGATAACATTTTCCATATAAGTAAAAAAGAAATGAAAGACTATCCCAAGAATCATGTGCTCCAAATTGGTCATCTTCTATAAAGATCCATAATTAACAAAAAGAAATCAAGTTTTTGAAGTCATATGATTCCCTTTGTCAACACTTGAAACCCGTTAATCTACTATGGGTACCAAACTCTGATCTGAGAGGGTGTGAGAAAAATCTCAGAAGGCCACCACCAACGGTGTCTATAACACCCAACCCGTGTAATTGAAATGTAACCATGTGAAAGCATGCATATATAAATTAAAGTAGTATAATGTAAATAAATACCCAATTACCTACTTCAGCCATCGTTTAGTTTCTGGACATTTAAAAAATTCATTATTTGATTATTACTAGTTTATAAATTAGTCACATGTTTGAAATAGTTATGGTTCCATGTTATGACAAGGAAGTCTGTATTGATATTTATTAGTAATGTACTAAGGTAATAAACAAGGCGATGTAGACATTAAGGTTTGACAACTTAGTAATAATTTTAGCCTATCATGGGGTAAGAGTGTAATCCAAGGAGCATAGTCTAAGGCATTCCACAATGAGGTGACTATCGAGTCCTAAAAGATCATCCAAGGTTAAATGGGGCTAAGAAATGGTTGGGATCTATGGGCTTTAATAATGGAACCTACTTATAAATACTAAACCCAAGGAGTGTATCCAAGGCATCCAATAATGATATTTAAGGGATCATATGATGTCATAATGGGAATCCAAATAGTATACAAACATCGGGATTTAGGTGGGTCTCAACCTAAGTAAGCTTAATCCTTGAATTAGAATGGTGTTCTCGAGTGGTCATGGAATTCTCCAATTAGAATCCAAAGAGAGATTAAGTCATGACATTACTATTTAATTATGAACTCATGTAATGAATCATTTGGTTCAAGCCTTTCCTTTCATTAGTGGGATAATGTTCAGTAGTATAAAACCTTTTAATCATGTCATTATTAATCAATCAGTCCATTTGGCCCAATCCTTACCTTTCATTAGTGTGAGAAGGAAAAGTAAAATGTAACCATTATTAATTCCCGTAAGGAATATTAAAAAATTAATGCTCATTCATCTACCTTCCATTAATGTGGTAAGGGGTTCTGCGGACATGAAACCTCTTAATCATTCACATTTAATCTGGTCAAGTTATATAATTAGTATACTTTCCAATTTCCATTTCACATATAATTATCAATTTAAGCACATAAATTAGTTTGGTTAAGTGATGAGAATACATGGTAATTTAAATTATTTAATTTACAATATAAATCAATCAATTTAATATAGAATAGATTACCCATAGAATGGTAAATCCAAGGCACACCCAAATGGTGGCGTAAACGTGTCAAAACACTAAACACCAATTATGGAACTACCTTATACCTGGAAAAGAAGGAATTTTGGGTGAAACCACTAACAAATAATCAAATATTTTGAAAGAGAATATGAATATGGTTCTAATTATTATAATAATGGAATATAAATTCTATAAATGACACCTGATGAAATCTATGTGCCTCACATGACTATTCCAAAATCAACAAACATGAGGGATGAGTTATTGACCACTAACCATAGGGTTATACAATTATCCTCCTCCAGGATTGGCCCATGATTTGGATCATATTATAGTAGATATAATAAAATCAGAAAAACACTCATACCCTGATAATAAGGTCTAGAGAAAGAAAGAATAATAAATGCTTAAACAGACTTGATTTCTTACAATTGCGCATATAATGTGTTGAATGAAATATTGAACGAATTCTAAATGAAGGAGATCTCTTTATTCCTACCATAGGTCATTAAAAATATCCAAAATGAGAGGAAAATGGGTTAATACCACTAGTTATCATATTAGGGTACAAGGGGAGATCTAATTAGATCATTAAGTGATATTTTTTAAAATTACCTCGAAAATCACCCTGTGCACAGTTTGTCCACACAGTTTGACAAACCATGTGAAAACCATGCATGATTACCTAGCATAAGGGGAAATTAAATGGTTAGGATAAATAAATGTGTGAAAACTGTTTAAGGTTGATCTGTCTGAAAGAACACAATCCACGTACTTTGGGAAACTATGCGCCAACCATGTGCTAACGCGCAACAAGTCTTGTTTCCTCGAAAAGATGGGTTCCAGGCTCCGAACAAGACCCAGACACCCTTGGTATCTTTACCAACTAAAAATGCATTACCAAAAGGTCTAGTATAAGGAATTAGACCCAAAAATTAAAGGATACATACCTGATTGAAAAAATGAGTTCCTACACTGGGATATGGATCATATTATTTCATCATTAAAACATAAAAAAAATCCTAATAAGAAATGTGATTGTATCATAAAAAATTACCACATTGTTAATTTTTGAATAATAATCTAAATAAAATAAATAAAATTATATGGATATGTAAAATCCCATAATTTTTATAAGGATAATCATAAAATACATTTATGGTAAGAATATACACCACATAAAATAAACAAGTTGTGATTATGGAATTGGTCTCACCGAAATAAAAGTGAGATGGAAAGCTCTAAACTCAAGTCTCAAATTTCTTCAAATATATTCAAACCTCCTATAAAATCAATATTTTTTTTATTATAAATATATTATTGAACCATACTCATATATATCATACAATTTATGGTTTACTTACAACATGTTATTATCTATTATTTACAATTTCTTTGTTAAAATCATGTTTTGGGTAATAACTGACTTTTTTCTTGTTAATTTTGGTTTGGAATTTTTGGTACTTTTAATTTGACCTTATTTACATAATATATATAATTATAAACCTGAAATTGATATCATATATATTAATTATATTTGTATTTAGAGTAGTCTAAATAGTTATATTTAGAAAATTAATTACTTCGTTCATGGAGATGGTAGGCCATATGTACGCATGAACATTGTTTCCATTTTGTCGACAGATAGAAAAAAGGTAAATTAAAGAATAATTAAAATTTAAAAAATAGTTTTTATATCATATATATCATATAAAATCATTAAATATTCTCTCATTTTCATCAATTTTTAAATAACATGAAAAAGGTGTCATATCTCTTTGTGGAGGTGGTAGTCCACACTTAGGTACGCGCAAGATTATCGATTTTCAATGGATTTCATGGTAATAATTTATATGTGATATTATAATTAAATAAGTAAAATTATTCCATAAATATGTTTTAAATATGTTAAATCAATCACTATATCCTTCTATGAGAGGTCTTTATGGAAAACAAAGTACATCAGTTTGTGAAGAGGTAGACCTCTATACACATTATCGATGGTTGCTTTCTCCATTTAATGGAAGAGGTGACAAATATAGGTTATTAAATTAAAATAATAATATATAAGTATATATTAGGTATTTTGTTTATCATAATTTAATTATTAATACATGAATTATGGTTTTAATAGAATTTATTAAAAGAAAGATCTTAATGATGAAAATTACTTTTACTTAGAATGGCCTCCCATGGATTTCTTATTAAGGACCCTAGGGTTTTTATTTTGGGAAGAAAAGAGCCCATATAACATGGATAATGATGTTGGGGAAATATTTTTTCAAGGGTTTAATGATCCAAATGGCTTATGAGGTGTGAATAAGTTTGGGGAGGAGGCTCCCTTTTATAACTGAGTTGGAGTGACATTTGTTTAGATACACAAATCTATTCAATAATGGGAAGTCACTCTTAATCCACATTCCTAAAAATTTTAAAAATAATATATTGGAAGAAATATATGTTCTACAAATGACTCAAAAAAATTAAACATTTTATTACTTTAGACTCTATGTTGACACACTTTTACAATTTTAGTTTTTACAAGGGTAACGAGTCTCTTTTTATTTACCTAGGTAATTTAACTTTTAAGACTAAAAAAGGAGTATTATTTAATAATTTTAACCTAATAATTATAAATATAAAATAAAATTCATTAATTAAAAATCCTATGTGTGTGGATATTTAATTCTAACACATGCACATGTAATACACAAAACCCCTTTTAACCTTAATTGTAGGAATTAATTTTTATTATTTTTACTAATCATTATGACTAAAAAATTGACCTTATTATAAAGTATTAATTATTAAAATTCCAAATATGGGATATAGTTTTATATATTCAATTCACAATAGTTTTATAATTTTATTTAAAATTAAACCCATAGTCACGATGAAAAAATGGGTTTTCGAAGAAAACGTTTTCATAAGTATATAGAGTTTTAAAATCCAAATTCAATATGAATTTGATTACAATGACATAAATTGGATTAAATATGATATAATTGGGTTAATTTAAAATTTAAAACTATATTAAAATAAAAATTAAAATGTAAATATCTTCATAATTTATTTTCAATTTTAATAGAAATTACCACTTTTTACTATTAGTAAAAAATTTCTCTTTTTAGATAAATCTGAAAAAATATCCCTAATATAATTTTGAAATTTTTAATCCAAATATGAAGTTAATTTTTTCGTAAAAAATATTATTTTAAAAAAAAAATTATTTTATTATTTTGTAAAAAACCAATAATGATCATTTTTTGAGGAAAATGAATTTTCAAATCATGTAAAGTCTTTACCAAAAATTTAGAACTCATTTAAAAATATATGTTATTTTTCTAAACACATAATATTTATTTCAAGAAATTTTTTTTATTCACATTCTTACCAACATGTTTAATTGTAATTTTATAACGATCGTGTTAAAATATTAGTATTAATTGTGTAGGATGATTCGTTAAAACATGGTGTTGTTTCTAACACAAGCTATCAAAGAAATCAAACATATTTGAAAGACATATTTTATAAAATATAATGGTGTTACATTATAACCCCCATGATAATAAATTAAACCTTGAAAATACACCACTATGATATAAACAACTAAGGATTCCTCTTCTTTATCATATCCTCAGGTTCCCTTTTAACTTCCTCATGTTGGTGGTTTCACCAAAAAACCCTCGACCAGGTTAGTGGTCTTGTTGGGTAGAAATTTGTCTAAAAATATATAGAATATTCATAGGATGTTTCTTATAATAAATATCATGATCCATTATTTTGAATTCTAAGTTCAATACATGAGATGGATTAGATTTTTTACTTCCTCATGAAAGATACATGGAACATATTATGGACTTGAGATAAGTTTGATGGAAGCACCAACTGATAAGAATCTGTACTTACTCAATCAAAAATATTTAAAGGGATAATATAAGTTGGGATTAGATTTACATTCTTCACAAATATCTTAACCTTATTCCATGAATAAATTCAAGAAACAAACTTCTCACCAACTTCAAACTGAAGATCAAGCCAATGATTTTCAACATCACTTTTCAATCAACATTGATCTAACTTTATGTGTTGTCTAATGGATATGAAATTATTTTCCCTTTTCTCATCTATATCAGGTCCCAATATATTTATTTATCCAACTTCATCCTAAAATTTTAGAGTTTTCACTTCATTTAATATACAGCTTTATAAGGATCCATCAGAATTCTAGAGTGAAAGATATTTTTTTAATAAAACTAAAGTAGAAGAAGATTTTGATCCGAACCACCACTGAAATCCATATAGTAAGATATCAACATATCCTCTAGGGTTTGATATTTTCCCTCAAAATGAAAATTTGTCTGAGGATGATATAAATCACTAAAAATTATCTCTATATCTAGGACCTATGGAAGGCTTCACCAGAACATCAAGGTAAACCTTGGTTCCCATCCAGAGATAATAGGATGTGGTAATACATGAAACCATACCACTAATTTATTTTATATTTTTGAAATATGATAAATATAAAAAACATATTTGATAGTTATGAAGTTTCAATACTTTATAAGGTGATCAACTACAACCCATATAGAAATTTTCATTTTACATGTTGTGTGGAGTCTAATGAAAACATCCATAGTAGTGTTTTCTAATCTTAATTATTGTTAGGTTAATGGTTGTAACATCCCATTAGACTTTTTTTATCTTACACTTAACTTACTGACATACCAATAATCTATATACAGACTTTAAAATATCTCTATTCATTCCATCCAACTAGAAATAATCTTTCAAATACATATTCATATTTATACTTACAATATGAATAAATGATGAAGAACTATAAGCCTCCTCTAATAACTTCTTGAAATCATGTATATATATAACACATAAGAAATTATTAAACCATGACATTCCATCATAATCATGGTAAACTAAGTATCATTTCTAACATTATTCTATTGATCTATATCTTCCTTCTACAAATTTTTATTATTCACATTGATAGAAGGTTGAACACTCATTTTATAAACATAATATTTTCCTACTTCCCTAAAAATATTCAGATACATCCTTTGAAAATCTAGAAATATTATATATGTTGTGATCCTCATCATAGAAAATATTTCCGAATCCTTCCAACTTGAAGCATCACCCACCTTGTTCACTTTCCCATGGTGTTTATGTGTTGAGATATTATAATCATTAATAATATCCAACCATCTACTCTAGTGCATATTCCCCTATTTCTATATGAATATTCACCTTAAACTCTTATGATCAATATATATATATATCATATCTTTCTCTATTAATATAATTCCACTATATCATCAATTCAAAAATTATAGAACCAAACTCAAATCATTAGTTGGGAAATGTGTATCATGACCCTTTTATTTTCACAAGGCATAAGATATAACCTTGTCATTCTATATGAGAACACATAGTAGTGTCTTCATTGATTTATCACTATAGGTTAAAAACCTCATCTACTATAGTATAATATAATTAAAAGTGTGATGACTAATCTTCTTTGTAGTTTCATGAAATGTCCCTCACATTCATCTATACAAATGAACTTGGCTCCTTTCTCAGTTAGCTTAGTGGGTGGATTAGGCAGTTCGGAAAAATTCTCATCAAACCATCAATAATATCCATAAAAACCACAAAAACATTATATATTAGTCATATTGGTTAGCCTATTAAAATATTAGATACCTTATTTATCTGATGGAGCTTATAATATGCCCTCTATTGAGACTATATGACCTAAAAAACATTTTTGTTTATAAACTTCAAATTTTTTAAATTTTGAATACAACTTTGCATTTCTTATATTATTTCATAAATTCCTTCAGTGATCTTCATGCTCTTACTTACTCTATGAATATATAGGAATATCATCAATAAATTCTACTAAAAACTAATAATGTCACTCTCTAAAGACTTTCTTCACTAAATCTATGAATAAAGAGGGGAAATAATAAGACCAAATGTCATCACTATTTATTTATAATGTATATATCTCATAAAGAAAATCATATTGGGTATATCCTACTTAAACCCTCAATTTATGATATCTATAATGAAGGTTAATCCAGGAAAATTGTTGATCTCATTGTAGTTGATCAAATGAGTCATCAATACAGGGTAGGGGATAGTTGATCTTAATTTTGATATTGTGTAGTTCCCAATAATCAATGTAAAGTTTATTTGATCCATATTTCATCCTCAGAAAATGAATAGTTTCTCCCAAATGTGACACAATTGGATGAATAAATACCTTGAGAATATTATTATGGAGTTACTTATTCAATTTCTACAACTCAATTGGGACTATTCTACAGGGTGTTTTTGAAATAGGAATAGATACAAGTATGGTTTCTTTTGAGAACTCAAAATTACATTTCAAGGGAAGACTAAGTAAATCTTCTGAAAAAGACATAAAATGTCCCACTCAATAATCATATCATAAATATTTAGTTTATGAAAATAAATATGTTATAAACAACCCTTTTGAATAAGAATTAATACTCATTAAATGGATTGAATTTTCATTGGATGTTCATATTTATTATTTATCTAAAAGATGATCATAGGTTTGTTTGTAATATCAAACATGACTTCCCTTTCAAAGAAATTGATGGTGGTATTATATAGAGAAATCCAATCCAATCTAAATAGAACATGAAATTTGACTAGAGTAATAATAAAGATATTTTTGGCAAAAAAATTCCCACAAACTTCAATTGGAGAAGAATAACAGACTTGATATGTAATCATTATACCATTAGGGGTTTACACTGCTAAGTCAACATATAATCATTTAGTTTTGTAATCAACATTCAGAGATAATATTCATGATATTGTGAAATTCATATAAATAATATTAAATAATTCAAATTATTATTTGATAATTATTTTCACCACATAAACATAATTTTTTTAGTTCGAATTCCTCAGTAAAACAAAATTTATTATAATGATCATCAAACACATTTGATCAATGTGATCTATCAGGAAAAATAATTCATATAATTTTAAATTCCTAAAAATTTATTTTAAATATATGACACATTAGGTTTAACCAAGGAAATTCATAGTAATTTTATATTAAAATAAATTATGATGGTTTGAATTTTAAAAACAGATCCCATATAAGTTTCAAATCAAGTGTGTAGAAAGGCCCATTTTCATGGACCAGGTGATGATGAAGTCAAAACTATATATTCAATTTTTTGAGTTATTAACCCTAATAAGAACTATTCCAAAGACACATCCACTTTTAGTAACTAGAACGAGATATAATTTCTTGTAAACAAATCAATCTATCCTTTACTAATATTCTAGGATTTTTTCTGAAACATAGACTTATCTTTATGGTTCTCACAAATTTTTTCTCATCCGACTTTCCAAAAGTTAAACAATTATTTATCTGATAAATACTATAACAAGACACATTTTAATACATAGATATATATTATCTTATTAGATGAATATTCATTTCACAATATAACTATTCATATTGGAATTGTTTAGGTCTAATGCATTTGGAAGCTTAGACACATTAAAAACTAGTTCATAGGTGAACTACATCATCCCTCAATTAGTTATTCATAACTAGAACCCTTATTATTCATATAATAAATGGTAACTTACTTCATGGAATTGGTATTTGAAACATAATAAAGGGAGAGATCATATGGTCAGTAAGGGTAAATATGGGAAATATCAACATAATGTAAGAATAAGGGAATGAGAACATGAGTATAAAATTTTAAAACATAACCCTGTATATCATAAAACATTAACATGAATCATGGAATCAATATTGATAGCTTGTAAGACATGAATCAAAATGTAATCATATAACATGATCCATGGGAGTATAACATTGTCCGAATACATAGATTTGTGGCATTTACAAAAGTGTACAAAATCTTATTTCGAGGATACATACCAATATATTCATAAGATGCCAGGATCGAGGTAACTGCTAGTGTATATGCTTCAATCATAGTATAACCTCCTATATTCAATCTTTCAGTACTGATATAATCTCCCATGTACCCTCTTTCGGTCTTTGGATAACCTCCCATGTACCCCCTTTGGGGATGGGATAACGTCTTGTGTACCCTATTTCAGGCTTGGGATAACCTCCTTTGTACTATCTTTTGGTCTTAGGATAACCACCCACACAACCTTTGTGATCACAGGATTATTGTCACTACCTACTTCATTGGAAGGAGATAAATGTCCCAACCACCACATGAACCATACAATTTTTTTCCATAATATCATAAAATATTTATCATATCATAACCCCTGAAAAAGAAAGAGGTTTCATAAAAAATACATCCTGGAATAAATTGTAGGAAAGAAATGGGTTTCATATAGATTTTTCATCGAAATCATAAATCACATAGAGAAATAATATGGGTGGAATCAATAGATAATATCCCTCGTAAATCTTAAATAACATCAAAGGATGTTATATCATAAATAAAATGTTTTGAAAGATCAATAAAAAAATTTCACAAGAAAAATAACATTTCAACATTGAAGACACTTATTTAAAAGATAATAATGTCCCAAACATTAAATAAAATATTTTATTTAAAAATAAATTTGGGAACATGTAATGAAATCTTTAAATAACTTAAACATCATGATGGTGGAAAATTTCATTCTAACTATGTACATTAAAACAAGAATTCATTTCACTTTTTCTTTAAAAAGTAAAACGATCCTCATTTGAAAAAGAAAAGAAGATCTTATTTAAAACATTTGGTAAAAAGTAAAACTTTGTTAAATTTTACATTAAAAAATCATTATATCGTGGAAATAAAATTATTAATTTTTTTAGAAAAACATGGATATGGTTGAAAAAGGAATTTATATTAAAGAGTGATATAAAGTCAGTTTTCATTAAAACAATCATTTGGACTCTTGAGTTTATAAAAAGGGTAAAATGAAAGGATAACATGTAATTTTAAAAAATAACCTATGTAGAAGAAAATTCATGAGTTTCTTTAGGGATAGAAAATGTGGTTTCATGGTCAGAAACATAATAATAAACAATCCTGATAAATAATAAGATTATATCAAAACTATTTATCACTTTGGTAACATATAAATAATAAGAACCATGAAATAAATTAACATAGATAGATAAATAAATAACTATAATTTTCATAAAAAGAATCATAATATAAATTTACAGTAATAATATACACCACATAAAAGAAAACAGAAGTGAATATGGCATATCTTTCATAGAAATAAAATTGAAAAGAAAATCCCTTAATTCGACTCTCGAAATTCTTTATATACATTCTCACATCCTCTAGAATAAATATATGTTTATTATAAATAAATTTATGAAGAATAATCTTATATATAAAACAATATTTTATTTAATTAATACATCTTATTACTCGTTTATTAACAATTTCCTTATTAAAATCATATTTTGAGTAGTAATTGGTTAGTTTTTATTATATGTTCTAGTTTAGTAATTTCGGTCCTTTTACTTTGATCATGTTTACATAATATATAAAATTATAACCATGATAAAAAATATCACATTTATTCATTATATATGTATTTATATTAATCCGTAAATTACATAGAAAGAAATAGAATTACATTGTTCATGGAGATTACAGGTCGTACATATGCATGGTAGCTGTTTCTATTTTATCAATAGATAGAAAAAATAAAGGTAAATAATAATTAAAATTTACTAAATCCTTTATTTATTATAGATAATGTATATATTTATTAAATATATGCTCATAACCGTCCATGTCGATTTGTAGTCCATATGTACGCATGAATGACATTATCATTTTTCAAAGGATTAAAAATTAAGTAGTTTGATTTGATATTATAATTAAAGAATTATAATTATGTCATAAATGTAATGAAAATATGTTAATTTTTTATTTTATCCATTCATGTGGGGTCGTGATGGACAAATAATTACTTCGGTATGTGAGGCTATTGTCTGCCATAGACATGATCGATAGTTTCATTTCCCATTTGATGGAAGATGAGATGGATATATGTTATTACATAAACATAATAACACCTCAGTATGTGGAAGATAATTTGGTTATTATATTTTAATTATTAATACATTACCCATGTTATAATTGAATGAGTAAAAATAAATATCTTAGTGAAGACAATTACATTCTCTTAGAACGACCATATTTGGATCTCTTATTAAGAAAACTATGGTTGTTCTTTTTAGATGGCCATAATTTCTAGAAAATGGTTAAGGATTTTGGGGACATATTGTATCATTGGTTGGTCCAAAAAACTAGTTTATGAGGCATGAATAAGTTATGGGAATAGGTTCCCTTTTATTATTGGGGAATATAGATATTTTTCTCAATATAAAAAACTATTTTTTACAAGGCATAAAAACTAATTAATAATGGGATGTCAATCTCAAGAAATGTGCCTAATAGATTGATAAATGAAGGATTGTAGGAATTATTTGGTCAATAAAAATATCCAAAATGAAAAAATCACATGTTTCTAAACATGTTATTTCATTAGACATTAAATTTAATCACTTTTACCATTTTAGTTTCCACCATGGTCACAAATCTCTTTTTATTTACCTTGATAATTTATCCATTAAGAATAAACAATAAAATGAGTATGACTATATAATTTGGACATAATTATTATAAATATGAAATCCAATTAATTAATTAGAAATCCAATGTTTTTGGAAATTTAATTTTAACACATGTTTATATAATTTTCAAAAATGCATTTTAACATTTACCACGATAAATAATTTTTACAATTTTACTATTCATTATGAAAAAAATTAAATTTAAACTTTTATATAATATTAATTATTATAATTAAAAATATTGAGTCCATTATCCATGATTAACTTCACTTTAGTGAGAAAATGTTTTTTATTGTTAAGCCTTTAAATGCGACGAAGAAAATGCTTTCCAAAGAAAAAGTTTTAATAATTATAGAAAGTTTTAATATCAAAATTAAATATCAAATTGATTATAATGGCCTAATTTAGATTATTTATGATCTAATTGAACTAATTTTACATTATAACTATCTTCAAATAAAATTTGACATGTAAATGCTTTTAAAAAGGCAATTTTTAATAAAAATCCACAATTTTCACTATTTATTAAAAATCAACCATTTAAAAAAATCCCAAAAAATCATCCTAATATAATTTTTAAATATTTATTTCCAAAATTTATGTTCAGTTTGGGAAATGAAATTTCCAAATGTGGAGAAAATTATTATTATTTATTCAATAAATGAAATAAAAGTCATTTTTTGAGAAATATGTATTTTCAAAGAATATAAAGACTTTTCCAAAAATTAAGTAATTATTTATCAATGTATTTCATTTATCCCAAGAATTTATACTTATTTAAAAAATAATTGTTATTAATATTTATACCACCAAGTTTAATGTATTGTTTATAATGATTTTGTTTAAATATTAATATTAATAGTGTATCGTGGTTTTTTAGAACTGAGTAATTCATGTAATGAAAGCTATTAATGAAATTAAATCTATTTGGAAGAAAAGTTATTTGCTAAATATTGTGGTGTTATAGGTTTTTAATAAAAAATGAAGATAATAAATACTTACCACATTGTCAAAAATGAGATATCACAATCATAACTCATCTAGAGAAAGATGGTATATGGTTAAGAAATATATAGTTAACATTCCCAAGTAATCAATAAACATATCTATCAGAATAATAGACATGTGAATTTTCAATTGTACCCCAACCAATAAATGTATTATATTTCTATATAATAATCCCATAATCAAGTATTGTTTATATTAAGTTGTATAAATTTATTTATATGATCTTGGTGAACACCCTTTGATCAATGAAAAATAAAACAAGCTATTCACAATGTAAATTCTCTAGAAAAAACGTTATGCATTTTCATGGTGGATGGTTAAGAAACAAAGAAGTGATGAATCATATCTTTTATATAAAATAAAATTACATAATATATAATTATAGAGAATATGGATGGTTGCAAGATAATATGTCCAAATTTATCAAAATAAACAAATAATAATGTTTACAAAGATGAATAACATCTTTGCAAAAGAAAACGTTGAACAGTTCCTTACAAGAATGGATGAAGAATTTAATTTTATTCTACCATGAGTTAAATTTACCAAATTATAAATTTATGTATTTATTAGAGAATAAATAATGAAACAGTAATCCTATGCGTAAAAATACTTTATAATTTGATAAAGAACAACAGAGCTAAAAGCATAAAAGACGTTTTAGAAAACATATAAAATTGTCATAATATAAAAAATTACATTCCAAATTAAAAAGTAACTTTTGAAATGGTTAAGTTAAGGATTTTAAAACAATTACTTTTTTAAATAGTTACTAATAATGTATCATTGAAAATAAAATAAGTTTTTTCAAAAGATATGTATTTCTACTGATAAAACAGTTGATTATGATTGCAACATTTTTTATACATTAAAATTTCATTTTTTGAAATTCAAAGTTATAAAATGAGTAATGATACATTATTTATATTAAAAGAAAATTTTTAAAAGGAATATTTTAAAATAAAATACAATAAAACATTATGTTGGGATTACTCAATCATGTAAGAAAGTATTTCAAATAAAAATTTATAACTCAAAGAATGTATATTTGAGTTATCAAGATCACTTACACGAAACATATTTGATAAGGTGAGAAATATTTTACAAGGATTTATGTGGAAGGAATGTAAATCAGTAGAAAATAATTATATAACACCACAAAATATAATCAAGGGAATCATGTACCCAATTTATTTGAAATTATGTTTAAGATAAAGACCATTACTCAATGAACAAAAGTTGAGTAACTAATTTTTTTACTGAAATGGTAATAATAGAATCAATATTATTTTGAAGGAAATAATATGATTTTTATTTGTAAATACCATGAAATAAAACAACAGTATGATAAAAATACATCCATGGGCATAAAATACACAATACAATGAAATGTTTGTGTGAAAAATGTATTATATCTGAAAGAATCATAATTAATACAAATAAAACCCTTAAAAAACTACAATCTTGGAGGTATGAGTCATTTGATAGTTAGTTATAGTGGAATATTTCTAAAAACATAAAAAATAAAGAGTAAATAAAATTAAAAATTTTATTATGTATAAAACAATCTTGGAACAATAGAGTTTAATAATAATGTTTGTATCTGAATGAAATAAAATTAAGTTTGTAAAAACTATTACCCTGTTTTAGATTTGTTTTTTGCATTCCCCAAAATTACTAAATAATAAAATTAATCTTATTATATAACATATTATGAACCTTATTATTCAATATTAAATTTTATATTGATGATATATTATTATGAACTATTTATTTATTATATTTGTTTTCATATGTTTGAGTGAAAATTAAATTAGTGACAACTTATTTTGGTAAATTTTTTAATCATAGATGATATTTTAATAATAAATTAAATACATTATCTAAACGTTAGAAAACTATAGAAAATAATTATTTTATAATTATTTTATAATTAACTTATAATAACATCAGTATTTTAGTTACCATAGCCCTCAATAATAGTGTTTTTTAGTAATATTCAAGTATGCAGTTAAACAAACCCTAACATGACCACATTATATCTCGATAGAATCATATAGTTAAATAAGTGTATAATAACCTTATAAAATAATAATAATTACATAATTTACAAGTTTTAAAGTTGGTGAATATTATTTTAACTGGTTTTGATAAATATGATAAATCATGATGAAAAATGGAATATGTCACTTCGTGGAGGCGGTAGTTCGCAGAACATACATTTTACCTTAATTTAGATTTGTATATAGAAGGAAATGAATAAATAAGGGTTTTTAAATTAATAAAATAACATTTAATTATAATAATGATACTGAGGTTATCATATTACTATAGTAAGGATGTGTTTTTAAGAGAAAGATTATGAAGAAAAGGTAAGGAGTAAGTATTACTCACTTTGGTACATTGAACATCCTCTTGAAAATATCCTAGAAAATGATAATATTAATCTAACTTATGGTGACTACGTTATTAATAAATTGAGATAGTTTTCTATGAGCATATAAATGGATATTTTTTATTATGTAATTATATGTAATGGGTGTCTCTTTTTGGGGGTTTGTGTCTCCTTTTATAAATGAAGGAAAGGTTAAATTTGTGAACAACCATTAATTTTCAATAATGGAATGACACTATTCCAAGGTCAAATGATTTTAAAGTGATAATTAATAAAATTGTGGTTTAGATAAGGTTGATGAAGCCCCTAATACCAATTCTAACATATTGTTTTTTGATTCCTTATTAACACTTATTTTTAATTTTACTATTTATGTTTTTTCATGGAAACTAGGATTTAACTTAATATTATATATTTTAATAAATATATTTGGTAACCGTTGTAACCAAATTTTGTTGTGATGAAAATATATTTAATATCCACTTAATTTAATTCTTTTTTAATTATGTGATAATTAACTTTTTAAATAAATCATTTTAAATATACGAAACCTATTTTGGATAAAATACTATATTCACTATTGAGTGTTCTTAATATATCATTAGTATTGTTATAAATTTAGTAATTTTAGGATTAAAAAATATATTAATTTTAACTTTGGTAAGATATTAATTTAATTTATTAGATACAAATTAAAAAATATTATCAAAATATTTTTTTAATAAATGACAGTTATATCATTATCATTGTTATTATATTTAATCCGAGGGATCATAATTTTATACTAAAATGTGAAATTGAAATTATTACCTAATAATTTTATGTTGGTATAAAAATATAAATATATATTTTTTGGGTTTAATTATATATGTGATGAAGTCTAATTTTTTAATATAATTGAACAACTTAGTTTTTAGAATACAATTTTATAGATGTTTCCAAAATGATATTTATTGGTTTCATAAATAAAAATATTAATTTTAAATGAATATATATATATATTATATATAATTTTATTTCGAAATTTTTTAGTCATCCTTGCATTATGATGATATCATAAATGTTATGTTATTTGTAAAAACTATATTTTGCATAATTCTCTTAAAAATCAACACATTTAGAAAAATATCAAAAAATTAAACTTAAGTAAAAATATGAAGTTCATGAATCCAAAAATATCATTAATTATTTTGAATTTAAATTTTAAAATTTATGAATTCATCATTTGAATACAAATTGAGATATAATGAAAACTATTTTTGTAGGAAAATTGTTTTTTCATAATATTAACCATTCACATTAATATTTCATTTCATTTACTCATTAAATATTTTCCCTCCAATTATTCATATCAAATGATTTTTTTCATCATTAATAATAGGTTTCTTGAAAAAGAAATGAATATTTCATAAAATCCAATATTTTGAAGATACATTTCTAGGTATAAAAGGATCTTATTAATTGTTTTATCTATATTAATTAAATTTCAGAGGTTTTAAAAGTATCCATTATATTCCTTTATAATTTTTTTTGTAAATTAAATAATCTTATTTATTTTCTCCAATTTAGTGGATCATTTTTAATGATCATACTTAATATATATATTTTTATCCAAATATATTACAGTGTTGTTTATGTTGGGTATTTTTTGTGCAACAAGATATTGAACACACTGAATTTTGTAAAGGTAACCATATATTAAAATCTCAGCGTATCAAATTCAACCCTCCCTAAATAATTTTCATCCAATTTTTTTATTAATTACTTATTAATTAAAGTACGTGATGTTATTCTTAACATATTTTTAATTTAGGAAATTACATCTAATATGGAATCTACCTTGGTTTTTTAGGATATATTCAGATATTTATCATTCCTTAAACAAAATTAATATTTCATAAATTCATATATTCAATATTGTATAAACTCTAGTAACATATTCCCCCAAATATACATTTTACAAAACCATCTGAATCTCTAAGACGTTAATCGATAGTGATAAAATATATTCAATAAAAATTAACTATATCATTGACCCTACAATGTAATAACTTCAAGTTTATATTATCACGCAGTATTCAACATAATTCCAAAATTAGATAAACCACCCAAACAATATCAGGGATGACAACTTCATTAAATAAATAATAAATTTCAAGTTTATCAATTCCATCTAACTCATTTTTCTCTATAATGAATAATCATGTTGATGCTATGGGTTATTCATCCCTCAATTACACATTCTTAAATATTTATAAAATATATAACCTTATCATAACTTCAACTTTCAAGGTTAATAATATAATTTAATTTATGTTTTCGAAAAATTAAAGAAAAATACTAAATAAAAATCCTTATATGATTCACATAATCATCATAACTTTCAGAACATACTGAAATATCATCTAAAAATATTACTCACTAATGAAAATAGATGAGGATATTATGAATTATTTTTTTTAAAGATATCAACCAAACTATCTTAGGTAATACTATGAAAATATCTTTTCCCATTATAATAAGGATACACAAAAATTATTATCATTTTATGTAAGTTAGCTTTTTGATTATAAGACATTGTGTTTTATAGAGACATGGATTTTTGAACTTCATTTTTTGATCTGGTTTTAAATGAATATTAAACCACATATTTGATGATAATATCCAAAATATGAATATGAAAATATAAATAAAATTTTATCTTCCCAAGAGAGACCTTTATATTTAAAAAATGTTACTTTCAGATCAACCTATGACTCTCTTTATTAAATTAATGATTATCCACATTCATTTTCATATTAAGATCTCTAAAATAATTATCTAAAATCTTTCTCAAATCTGCACATGATCCTCATACCAGTTTGTGAGGATGCTTCATGTGCATCAAAGAGACCTGAGATCAAATCCAGATGGAGGAATATTTTCATGTTGCCGTATCAGTACTTTAGTAGGTACTGTTTGATACTTTAGTAGCTAGAACTATTCATCCATTTCACCAGTTTAGTCCTTAGGTCCTTCAATTACTTCAGGCTAGTTTGGGATTTTGGGTCACCTCATGGCCTTCATGCCACCTTATGGATTTTGGGCCACCTGAAGGCCTTGAGGCCATATGAAATGCAGATGAAAATAGAAAGATTTCAAAAGAACATGGCTCCATATGAGTATTCATAGCATACGCTTTCATAATGTCCAAGCATACTAGAATTTTAGGAATGAGAGGGTATTGTTTTTCCATCTGTTCTAGGAATATTCATCTCTATAAAGGATAGCCAACCGACCAACCATGTGAAGGTTTAGAGTTGACATCAAGATATATGATGGGGATGGGCACTTCCATGCAATCTGTTTGGAATGAATTATTATAATGCCTTTGTGTCCTGTATTGTGTCACTAATCAAATAGGCCATGTAAGGGTTCCACTTAAACCCTTAAAAAATGGGTATTATTAAATATAAATAACAAATAAAGGCCTTTAGGACATTCATTAAATTTAAAATCCATCAATATGGTTCCTTAAATCGAAGATGAATTAACCATAAAATATCCTATGGGAGTGTGAAACTAGGTGTGATGTTTGGCCTTTTTTGCTTGCATCAAGTGATGGTAAATTTAATACCCAAGCCACCATTTTTTGGGTTACTACCCATATGCACATCTATTCTAGAGCCTAAATTAACTTGTAGTATCTAGATAAAGATTTCATTTATTGGAAAAAAAATTCTACTTTAACAATACTTCATGATTTTATCCTATACTTATAATTCCCACATAGATTTATCCCTAGGGTTTTCATTAATTTTATCATATCCAAATCACTAAAATATTAACAATAATTAAAAAAACCTAAAGGGTTATATATACATAGAAATTATGATCAAACATAATTTATAAACTCATAAACTATCCAAAAAAACATCCCATTCACTAAAGTAATCTAAACTCTATTTCGATACAAATTGTATCCCCACGAACCTTCACCCCAATATATGTTTCCTAAAATACAATATATAATATATTTTGATACAAACTATTTATTTACCGACATAATTATATTATAATTACCTAACATAAATAAATTTTCAAATTATATAAATTATCAATACCTTTTAGGTTCATAGTTTTAAAAAATTATGCAAAATCACAAACTAATAAGTCCCATGAATTTCTAAACTAATTGATATTTTTCCACTATATAATAAACTAAATAATCCATAATAATAATTCAAAATATCTCCCAAATTATCCATATATTACATTCTATTATACATATCATGTTTAGCCATTTTTTATAACCTAAGGAAATAATGACCTAAAAATGGGTGAAATAAAACACCTCCTAAGGATAAACATAATATATAACAAGCAAATGTCATAAATGATCATTATATGAGAATAAATAATATTTCAACAATATATAATAAAAATAATGTCATAATAAGAAGAAAATAAGAGTATAACTTATCCATGGTTGAAATATGAATAAAGAAATGTATGGATAATAATAACTAGTTCATATATGATGAAATAATTAATTTCTGACAAATAATTCCTGACCTTATGTAAGAAATCCTGATCTTAGATATCATGATGTTTCCATCAAGACCCCATGTATAGGAAATATCTTGTTATTGGTTTTAATTCACTATAATACCATTTCTAGTTTTCCACATCAGACCTTTTAATTCATCAACAAGTAATATATAACATGGTTCCACTAATCTATAATTATGTCCAATGAATTCATCATATGAGATAATGAATAAATAATAAATATTAATTTTTTTCAATAATAATCTATATTGTAATTACAACATACTAAATACAAATACATTTCTTCATATCATGAATATTAATAACATAATCATAATCCATCTAGAGAAACAATGTGGATTTAAAAAAAATACACAGTTAACATTCTTAATTATTCCATAAATATCCCATATCAGAATATCAAATATTTTTATTTTCAATAATACACAAATCAATAAATGGAGTATATTTTCAATGTAATAACAACTCAAAATAAAAACATATAGATATTTTTATATATGGTTATATAAATAATTTCCACAATCAATCGATGTACTATATCAAGGTGAAGACCTTTCAATTAAATCCATTAAAAAATTAGTATTCCAAAATAATCGAAATAGAAGAAAAGTAATTCCTACTCATATTTAGAAGAAAAAGAAGAAGTGATAAATCATATATTTTTTTTAAAAATAATATTACATATGACATTATGACAAATAAGGTGTATGGTTGAAAAATAACATATCTCTAGTGATTTCGGAATAATTTTTTATTTCTTTTACCTCCTCATTTTAAATTGGTTGACGGGGAAAAAACTTATACACCCTAAAATAAATTAACTTTAATGAACGTATGCCTATGTGAGGGAATAGAAACCTCCTCCTACCACGGACATGGAATTTTATTTTGTGCAGGACTATGTACACCTATGCACCTTAGTCTTCAAGCATCTGGAGCCTTTCCTAGGCCTCACCTTAAAGGTTATCAACGTATCCTAAACAAGAAAAGTTTCATGCCGAATGATAAGGCATAAAATAAAAAAAACATAAAGAAGGATAGTAAATTATACACATATATCAATAACAATATGAAATTGATCCGTCAACCTGATGGAGTCTAGATCTTATCTTGATAACATGATAAATCCAGAGTAACAACTAGATCTTCTCTTAGTAGATGAGATCTAATCATAGTGATAAAATATAATAGAGTCATAAATAGAAATAATTTCTTTCAAGGAGAACACCAATTCCAATTTTTTTAATCAGATATTATATTTAGACACCTCTTAGGAAAAGTGGTGAGGCACCACCATATATGTTGGGAAGACTATTGGAATCAAAGATGGAAAGAATTTAGAGAAATAGATGAATCCTTTTATAAATATAAGTCAAGTGAATATCAATATGCTGAATCTACATAACACTATAAGGTAACTAATATTTGGAATAAAGGAGACCAAATAATATTTATCCATCGTACAAGGATAGGTTTGGAAAGGAAGAGGACTAGTAAAGCCTGACCATGAGGAACTAGGAAGATCTCATAGTTAAAAGGTAGTGCACAATGGTGGAACACTATATATATACCCGTCTCAACAAATTGTAACCAAGTTAACATAAAATGAGGTTTTTATAGATGGAAACAATACTTGCAAATGAATGCTTCGAACAGAATCAGACAAGGAGGGGTCATAAATCGATTATTTTTCAACTAAAAGTTCAATACACCAAAATATATATATATATTATGGAATGAATCATTTAATATAAATTCTATGAGTATAAATACATTTGAATTTGAAATAAAAAATTCATGGTAAAAACATAAAAGATCTTTTAGAAATCATTTTTATCATTGACATAAAAAAATATACATGCCACTTTCAGAAGTTATTTAAGAAAGTTGAAATTAATGATTTTGAAGAATTTTAATTTTAAAATTATATAACAAAATTGATCCTTGAAAATTTCATATTGCATTATATATCAAATGAATATCTAAAGATAAAAAATTACATTATGAAAGGAACCCTTTTAATACTTTGAAATTAAATGAATTGAAAACCCATATTGTAAAAAGATTAATAAAAAAATGTTGTTATTAACAATAAAATTTCCCAAATAGTATTATAAAATTAACATATAATATAATATTAAGGTGGGATAAACTAATAATGGAAGAACAAAGTTCAAGTTAAAACATTTTAACTCAAATAATAGATATGTGTACAATCAATATCCCTTATGAGAAACCTAATATATAAGGTAAGAGATATTTAAGGAGGACTCATGTGATTGGAATTTAAATCCATGGAATAAAAATGAGATAATACCACATAATACAATCAGGGGAAGAATTAAACCAACTTTAATAAAATTAGTTCAATAAAATGCTCAAACTCAATGAACAAATGTTGAGTTACAAAAAATCACTACTACCGGGGTAATAATGGAATCATTAGAAATTTGAATGATTGAATACGATATGTACTGTTATATCCCATGAAATATAAAAATATTAAGATAAACATACATCCATATTATGTAAATCCGCCATAAAATGAAAACATAATACACAAAATGTATTATGTATCAATCAATTAGAATTGAGACCAAGAAAACCCTTACAAGATTCATAATATATAAGGTAAGATCAATTTGGTAATGAAGTCATAAGAAATAATTGTAAAACCCTATGAAATAATTAGGTAATTAATAAAAATTATTCATTAGGTAAAATAAATCAAACTTGTAACTATAATGTTAAATAAGAAGTTTTGAAATTCAATGGAATAAAAATGAGTTAGCACAAACCGCTACCTATTTTTCTCATATTTGTTAAATAAACTTCCCTATCTTAAGAAATAATGACATTAAGTTTATTTGGTACCTTTAAAGTAATAAAAATATTTTATAGAAAATTTATTTTCATATGAAATTTATTTATTACATATGTCATCTAATGTTTTTGTCTAAATATAATTAGTACAATTTTATTTTTGGTAATTGTAGTGATTGAAGATGATGTTTTAATAATAATTAAAATAAAAAATATAACCTTTCCAGCAAATAAATCATTATTTTCTTCTTAAATTATAATAAAATTTTTATTTATTTTTCTACTGTTATCCATGACAGTGTTTTTTTCATTTTTCAAGTAGGTGGTTTAACCAATATAAACACAAACACACTATATCTCGATATATGAGTATGGTTAAGAAAGTTTATCATATCACTATAAAACAAGAATAATTACATTTTTGATATATTTTTAATTTATATAATTAAATATTAATTTTTTTAAATAAATAAATAAAATCAATATGAAAAACAAAATACAATAGTCCATGGATGCAGCAGTCTACACAAAACTTGATTAACATTCCTTTTTTCCTAAAGTGATTGAAATGAATAAATAATGATATTTATAATATTTTAATTATTTTTTGTGTAATAATAATGATTTTGATGTTATCAAATTATGAATATAAGGATAGTTCTGGAAGATAAATATGAAGATGAAAAATGTAAGGAGTAAGTAATACTCACTTTGGTACCTTGAACATTTCTAAAAAATATCCTTTCAAATAAATGTATTAAGATGAATTATGATGAACATGGTATTATGTTAATTAGATATTTTTCTTAGAAGAGGGAATGAATTAATTTTAGTAAATAATTTTACAAAATTATTACTATATGAAGTTGTTAAATTGTTCCTTTTTATAAGTGCGGGAATAAGAAATTTTGTTATGACCCCTTATTTTTCAATAATGGAATAGAACTATTCAAAATTAAAAGGGAAACAAATAATAAATAATTTACTATGGGGTGAGATAATGTCCCGAAATACTTGACCACACGTTTTCCCACATGTTTCAAACATGCTTCAATCTTTTTAACACTTGTTTTTTTTATTCTTCCATTTTTGTATCATCTTCGTAACTAGTTTTTACACTAGTAGTTTATATTTTATTAAAAATATAAGGTAACCATTATAATAATATTTGGGTGTGATTAATATAAATCTAATCTCCCTTTAATCTAATTTAATTCCTAATTAATCGAAAATTAACTTTTAAATTAAATCATTTTATATATTGAAACGTATATTGTATTAATTTTTTTCACCATTAAGTGTTCTTAATATTTTTCATTGTTGATTAAAAATTTAATGAGTGATAATTTAGTTAACTATAGTATTGAAAACTACATTAATTTCCTTTTTTAGAGTGAAAATTTTAAATTTTTAGAAAAAATTGTACACAATATTAAAATAAAAATTATTTAAAAATGAATAGTTTTTCCACTATCATAGTAATCAATTTTTTTTTTAAAAAATTAAATTTAAATTATTATGTAATATGAGATATTTTATCTACATAAAAAAATCAATTTTTTGGTATAATTTCTATAAGTGGTGAATATTTATATTCTAATATAAGAGAATAAATACATTTTTAGAATAAAATATTTTTAATGTTTCCAAAATTAAATAAATGGATTTTATAAATACAACATATTTATTTTAAATTATTTATTTTACTTATATATATATTTTATAAAAAATGTCTCAAAAATATTGAAGTACATATTTTTTATGATAATGTCATAAAATGCATGTTATTTGTAATAATGGTATTTTCACCATTCACCTAAAAATATTTTTTTTTAAAAATCACACATATTTGTATAAAGAAAATATTACTATAATGAACCAAAAAATAATGTTCATTGTCTAAAATTAAAATTATAAAATTTATGAATTTTTCTTGTATATAAAAAGATGAGATATAATGAAAAAATTTGTTTATTGGAGAACAAGATTTTGAATGTTAACCATTTTAATTCATATTTTAAATCATGTATTAATTTAATTAAACTAATTATTCATATGAAATATATTTTATTATCATTAATAAAAAAAATTATTGAAATAGAAATGCATATCACATAAACTGAAAATATTTTGAATAATAAATTCCTATGAATAAAATGATTATGTTAGTTATTTTAAATATATCAAATTAATTTCACAAGTATTAAATGACACAATTATATTACTTTATAAAAATATTTTATAAATTAGATACTTCTATTTATTTCGTTAAATTAAATAGTGAGGATTTAATGGCCATGCCTTTTATTTATATTATTACCCAAATATATTAATGATTTGTTTAAGTTATGTGTTCTTTGTAGAGAAAGATATCAAACACATTGAACTATTTAATATTAATATTATATTAAAATCTTAGGGTGTGACATTATATAATCAACATGCATACATTATCATAATATATGTCTATTATTGAGAGTTGGTGGGTGATGTCTGATTCCCTTCATTGGATGTAAGGAGATATACAATGGGATGATATTGATATATCGTGGGAATGATATAATCAATATCCATAACTAAAATACTCTTTTCTTCTTTGTTCAGTATTAATATTTTTGGATATTTTTATATCAAACTATTATTGTTTTTGGGGTCATTTCGTATTGTAGTGGGATTCTAGTGGTTAGTGGCATCCCACTAGAGGAAAGAGTAGAATGACAATTTCATGGTGATATCCCTTAAGAAAACATATCACTTTAAATTTATTTGAAATTAAAAATGATTAAGATAATATTTTATTATTATTTTTTCATCATATTTCTTGTTGTTTGGGTTCTAATAGATTAGGCCAAAAATGGGGTTCTTTAACCAAAATGATCATTGGATGTTCCTCTAGACCTATCAGTGGATTCAGATCCTAGTTCACTGGTGAATCCACAAGTTCTTTTACTAATTTTATGATAAACACGCATATCATAATATTTTTGGGCTATATCATAACAAAATATATGGAATGACTGAATTTCAACCACCATATAACTAGATTTATCTACAAAAAATTATATAATAGGACAATGTAATGAGATTTTGTTAGTCGTAGGTCATTACTAGTATTTATCATAGTAAACAATACTACAAAACACTTGGATTTTTTTTGTGTTGTATTCTATAATATAGGTTATATCAAATGCTATGAATGAGATCTTGGTTACATGAAAACAGAGCATAAAATCACAATTGTGATACATGGGATATTGTTGATCATGAGTTTCCCATGTGTATGGGTTATCTTATGAAATATATTTTGGTCACTATATCATATACATGAGATAATTTTCTTTACAAAATGGTAAATCTTTAATTTATAAGTGTCTATGTTCTAATGCTTAAGTGCTTACAAGTCCCAAGAATAAGATTCAATTTTCCCATATGTAATAGGGTTCCCTTTTCCAAAAATGTGAAACGATGATATGTATGTGTCATATAATAACCCAAAAATACTCATATATTTTATTCAATTTTATTTCCATTTTATTTATTTTTAATTTGGTGTAATATTTCTCTGAAACTAAGTGTTTTGGGCATACAAAACATCTCATAAAGTTAAGGCACACTGTTTTCCAAATCATATGACCACTGTAATAAAACATCTATAATTTTATAGATCCAACCGCAAGATCATCACTTGGTTTTCCAAACCATGTTTCTTTCTCATGTGAGTTTCTTTAGGATCCCAATATATGGAATGCAGTTAATTCATAGCTTGGCTAAATGTGCATCCAAATCACGTGGATTGTCCATGAGGGTTAATATTTTGAATTTTTCCATTTTAACCTTAGGAAATTAAAACCCATAAAGGGGTATCTTTATCTTCTTACCCTCACTCTAACTTTATTGATAACTATAGGGTTCCCATTTGTGTGACTTACTTTCTCACATCCCTATATTTTTGGCCATTTTTCTTCTTTATTCATGGTTTGACCATCTACAGTTAACTTTTATCTTATAATCATTCTTTGTTTCCTCCTTTACTTTTGGTTTCTTATCCTACCTTATTATTCATATGACCTAGGGTAAACCCTAAAACAATTTTTATTTTTTTGTTTAATTATTGATCCCTATGTTCGAGAGGGTTGATTTGAGTCCCATTTATGTCATGTCCCTTTAAGGAAATGAATTTCACTCTGTTTGAGGTATGTTACACTATGTACTAGCCTTTAATTTGATATATATGATTTATTGGTGGTGTTAAATTGTGTTTTTCTTATTATATAATTTTTATGTGTTATGAAAAATGGATATTATTTATAGAAATTATTCATCTCATTTTACCATGTTTTCCCTAATCATTCATCATGGGTTTCTATTGATGAAGAATGTTATTAACCTAGTTTGGAAATAAAAATAATTCTAAATGTTTAATTGATTTTTTAAATTATTTATATCCTTTAAAATGTGAATGAATAAAGGTTTTTTGTTTAATAACCCGGTTTTCCTAAAAGAATAAGGTAATGGTTTGGATTTCAAGGATTCATTAAGGGAATTTGTAATCTGTTGGCTCAGGGAATATGAATTAAACGCACACACACACACACACAGATATATATATATATATATATATATATATATATATCTGTGTGTGTGTGTTACCAATTTGTTAATATTCACTCTTTTTGAGGGGAATATGCACATTAGTAAAATGGGTTCCTATTTATAAATCAAGGAGAATATGTGAGTATGTGTAAAAATGGTTTTGGAACTTGAACATTTTTGGGAAAAGTGGTTTTCTAAAAGAAAAGTGTTTCCTTTTTTGGTAAAAATGAGAGATTTACTAAAAGGAAAAGTATCAATTATTGAATAAACAGAAGGTTACAGAACTCTAAAATGAATACATTTATATAAATCACGATGCCAAAATAAATTAAGATCATCAGGTGCCTCATTGAGCAATGATAATTCTTTGTCTGCAAGGCACTCCCCATGGCTGTGGAATTAGGACTATCGTTGAATGATGGGAAAATTTATGAATTTTATAATTAATGTGATCTAAGACCAATAAGGGAGATTGTGGATTTTATATATATATTGGAATGGTAAAATGGTCTTCAATTAAAAGGGAGTTCATATGTGTGAATGAGAATGTTTTATTTCAGTGAAAAATAAATGATATATAAATATATGGTAGTTTTATAAAACTACCTCCCATTTTTTACTTTATGGGAATTCTTGGGTAGTAACTAAGGGTCACTTGGTGAAAATGATACACAATTTTAGTATTACTCTCTCACTAGCGGCACTAGGATATTATTGTTTTCATATGGGATATTCCCCCCAGCTAGTCAAGTGTGGGTCACACTGAGTGTTGGGGTGAGTTGATTCTGTGTAACTGATACTGTTGGATATTGATTGGATGATTATTTATGGATAAATCCTAGACTATATTGACTATCTACTAAAATCCCATGGAATCTATTTTATGTATGTTCTACATTCCTATATTTTTGTGAATTTTGTAAGAAATGGTTTCCACAATTATATTTTCCTACTAGAATTTTTATTTTGTAACATTTTCTTCCTTATAAATTGGATTTTATAAAAAAAATATCATCATTGGAAAGTTTTTACTAAATAAAAAGGGAATTTTTTTTAGAGGAATCTTCCTTCTACTTATTTTAAGAAGGAATGTAAAATCATATTTTTTATATATTTATATTTTAAAACTAGTATTAAGTAGTTTTATATTTAAAGGAAGATCATTGGGCTTGATGATGCTTTTGGAATCCCTACTGAGCATCTCAATTCTCACACATACATTATCATTTCAATTTATAGGTATAGAATTATCTATTCATTCCCATGAGGAGTTATATTTATTTTGGTTGGCGGTGACTCATATAGTCACATGGATATATATTTGTATTTTTATATTATTTTACTCTATTTTATTACATTAGAAATATATGCCTTTTCTGTGAATGAAGGGTAACTACAGTTGTTGGTGGGTGAAATAAAGCCAATTAGTGGGCATATTTTCCTTCAAGGAGAGAGATGGACTCGTATGGAGAGGGAGGTTTTTGGTGATCATGCTATTTACTACTTTCCTTATATTTTATTATTATTATTATTATTATTAGTTCCATATTTTATTTTTCATTTGGAATGGTTGTACGAGGTATGGGTTGGTAATGCTGAAATTTTATTTCCTTACCACCATATATTTAATTAATGTTTATGAGTGAAACCATTCCCCAATGTTCTCCATTTATGCCCAAGAACTTGTTACCATCCCATTAGGACTCGGAATGCCCTTCGAGCCTTGTCAAAAACCACTTCAAGCATCCGATGGAGGGAAGAATCTGGTTGGTTTGTGAGGAAAAGGTATCTGAGGGGGTTTGATCTTTTTATTTGGATTTTTATGGTAGTTTAAATATAAGATTGTTAAAATATAAGTTGGTTAGTCTTGGGTAGATTCTATATCAACACTAATTCAAAAGGATGCTTCTATTTATAGGGTGTTATAAGATGTTTGTGTTTTAAATCTGAGTTTGGTTCATGGATGTTATCAAAAGGATTAGTCTTCAGTTGATTTTTATTAGGATTGAGATCTTATGGTTTATTTTGATGATGTAAAAATATTTGAGTGAGTTTTTAGAGGGTTTTATAGGGTGTATGGTTACAATTAATAGACTATAAAACCATTTACAAATAATGATACTATCTCTATTATCCTTTAGTGAGATTCAAAGTATATGGTGCCTTTTCTTGAAAATCACGCAACAACAAAATGTGCAATATCCATTTCTTTAAATTTTTATGTTTTGGTCCCTTGACAGTTGGGTTGTTTCTATTTTTTATTGTTGTTGTTTTTATTTCATTTTTAGATTTGTCCCTTAATTTTAAAAATTATTTTTTGAATATTGATGATGGATTTCGAAAGTAAAAACCTTGAGTTATTTTGAAATGAAATGGATTTTTTTGGATTATTAAAATGTTTTTAAATGTGAAAAGAAAACTGAATTGGAGATTTATAATATTTTTCTTCATTGAGGATAAAGGGTTTCATTAAAATTTGTCGGTATTATTTAAGAATTGATTTTAGATAGACTCAGCCTTTACATAACCGTTGGTATTCTATATAAATGTTAACATATGTGTATATGTGTGTCATAAGTGTATGTTTGTACACAGTCATAGATGTATATAAGTGGAAGTGGGTATAAATATATATGTGAAATTTTATAGGATTCCATTGGAGTGTGTTTAAATACAAAACACCGATTCATTTTTCCAAACAAGTTTTCAAAAAGTGGGTTTCAATGGTTGATGAGTGTGTAATTATTTGATGTTTCAATTCATGTTTTCTGATTTTCCTTATGGAATTTTATTTTTCATGCCAGAATGATTTTAAAATAGTTTTTTATGTTTGGGTTATTGATTTTTGACAAATATGGGGGGCTCTGTTCCATGGGGTGTATTAATTCTCTTTTGTGCTTCTTGTTATAGAGTACTACCCACTTTACATAGAGGAATATTGTAGAAGATCTATCGGTGGATCTCCCACTTAGAAAATTAATTTAGATCATGTGTTCAAGATATGAATTTTGTCTTTCCTCACACAAATACTTTTTATCTACATGTACTTATCATAATTTATAATGATTCCAAATCATATATAATTGAATGGAATTAATAAATGTGATTGAATGGTGTTCATGTATAGCAATTATTATTCTTAAGTTGGTTCAATATATTCCCAATCTATTTAGAGATGAATCCATGATGATCGATTCATTAAAGGGGGACTCTGACCATAAATTATTATAAAAATGTCTTCTCTCAATCCTAACAGTTATGAAGATGTGGTGAAGAAGTCTATTTAGTCTAAATTTCTCCTCTTTTAAAAGCCCGAGGTTGTTGATATCTTATATATTATAGGAAGTGGTCATGGTGGTTCCATTAAAGGGAAAAGGAAAAATGGTGTGTCTAGCCTATTGTTATATGTTATGAAAATTCCATTGTGTCTCTTATCAATATATGTGTTTGGGAATAATATATAGTGATTCATATATATTGGAATTCCTCGATCAAGAAGTACTCATATATGGGAAAACCAAAGTCCTATTGTGATTGTGGTTGTTTGGGTCAGTTGAAGGGATTCCACATGTCTATCTCTAGGAAGTAATGTGGAGTCAGTCCACTCCCTTTAGGGGTCTTCTAACTGAGTTAGATTAATTTGATGTAGATGCAAGCTCTATTTAATGTTTCTTTTATTATCAATGTTTTCTATTTTTTATGTGGTGTTTGGTGATTTTTCCTTATTTTGGAAATGGGGTATGATATTTTCAATCATTGATTATTTTTTAAATGGAAATTCCCATAAAGAAATTATGAATCTTACTATCATGGATTAGTGATGTTTCTTGTTTTGCGTATTAGTTCTCAAAACATTTCATCTCATAAGAACATCAGAGTTTGTCATACTTTTGAAAAAAGTGTTCGAATAGAGTCCTAAAATAACAGAGAGACCACAGTAGATGGATATTTTATTCGAACTAGTGTTATGGTCGTTGTGTTTCTCTTCTTGGAATGTTTGATTCCATATTACTGGCGTGTTTCATTGTTTTCAACTCACCCAAACCCAGTCACTGTAGTTTGGTTATTTTAGACCATGGTTCATTTGATAGATGATCATAGAGATCCTGAAAAAACCATGACAATTTTAGTTTGGGATTTCAATATTAGGTGTTGGGGGTTCCTTATTTTGAGGTTGTGTATGTATATATTAGTATTTGAGTTTTGGGACCCTGGTATTGAGTGGTATTTCATCCTTTCTTGGAGTCATGATCAACTATTTTTTTTGGAAAATTTTTGGGTGAAGAAAGTGACATGGTGGGAACAAATTTCACAACATGAATCGAAACAACACATATATATTCTTTATTTTTGAAGTCTTATTTTATATATTTTTCATTCTGGGTAAATTTTATCTGCAACCAGGAGTTTTTGTCCTATAGATTGTGTTTCACCTTTAATGTGACTGGTATTCCAAAATGTGTAGAAACCATTGGATAGATTCAATAATTTTACATTTCCAACCACATGGAAAATGCATGGTTTTCTTAACTATACATATTTCCCATGTGAGGTGCTCCAAGATCCCAGTGGAGGCCATGCAGTTGGCACACCATTTAGATAACTATATGGAAAAACCACATATGGTTCCTAGGAGGGTTAAATTTTTTAATTTCCTATTTCTAAATTTGGAAAATAAATCCCCCAAAGAGGTATCCTTATCCACAATGCATATCTATCACTCAATGAATTCTTAAGGACCAACCATCCGTGCGACCACCCTCATCTCTCCCCTCAGTTTTGGCTATTTCCTCCAGATTATTAGTGTGATCATAACTGGTCAGCTTCTCTCCTCATCCTCTTCCTCCACATTAATTTACCTATTTTTTTTTGGTTTCTCCACCTCCCATTAACTTTACATGACCTAGGCTGTAATATAGACAAATTTGGATCTTTTTTATAATATTCTCGATTTGAAGTGTTCATGAGGGTGGATTTGAGTTCATATCTTTCAATTTCCATGGAAGGTGGTAAGTCCACTATATTAGAGGCAGGTTACCCTACGTCCAAGCCTATTATTTTTAAACTATAACATATTAGTGGTTTAAATGTGTGATTTAATTATTATATAATGTTTATATTTTATGGAAAATGGTTGTGATTATTTGAAATGGGGTCTATGACATTTTAAAATTTTCCCTAAATTCCCAGCAGTGGTATATCTTACAAAACATTGTTCTTAACCTTGTTTTGAAATGAAAATAATCATTAAATAATGTTTGATTTTCCAAATTATTTATACCATGAAAAATAGGATTTTTAATGGTTTTTTTCTTTGGACCAGTTTTCATAAATTCATAATGTAATGGTTTAGTTTTCTATGAATCGTTGAGTGGATTTAAAGTCTATTGGAACTTTTAATGTGAGATGAATATATATATATATATATATATATACGGGTTTCATATTTTTTCATATTCAATAATGGATATGAGAATGTATTCATTTGGATAAGGGTTTTCAATATATAAATCAATGGGAATAAGTGTATAAGTATAAGTAATGGTTTTGGAACTTGAATTCTTTGGGAAAACATGGTTTTCTAAAATAAAATTTTCCTTTTAAAATGATGAGGTATAGTTGAAAATTTGGTGTTTTTCCTCAAGAATGAAAAACCCTATTAAGGAATTTCACAAGGTTTATTTTTGGGACAGGCATTGAATGAATGTAAAATGTGTGAAATGTGTAATTTATGTGACGTAGGCCTGATATAAGAGCTTAGGGATTGATTAATTATCATGGATAGTGAAAATGGGTTGTTATTAAAGGGGGTTGTGGAGGTTATTAGATGAATGGTTAATTTTAGTGTATAATGAATTATATGAATTTATATGGATGTTTTACAAAAATTTAATCATTTTTTACAATATTGGAAAGGATGGGTTGTTATAAGGGATCAATATGAACACATGTTTCACTAGATTATTATTATGCTCTGCCTCATGGTCTTCTGATAGACTTGTTTTCTCTTGGGATGTTCCCCTCAGTCGATTAGGTGAGGGAGAAACTAAGTGTTTGGGTGAGTTGATTGTTAGTAAATGATACCCATGGAGATTTATTATGTGATTTTTATGGCTCTTTCCCATAAAATATCTATTAAATCCAAAAATCCCATGGAACCAGCTTTATGTACTCACTACCTTCCTATATTTTGTGGCACTTTTATGTAATGGTTTCCACTTTTAGTTTTTTCCCACTGAAATGGTTGTTTTATCATATGTTCCACCTTATTATTGTGTTTCGAGAAAATGTATTATCCTTGTAAATAGTTAAAAAAAATGTGAAAATGGATTTTTAGAGTTATCGTTTTGAAAATTGAATTAAAAATGAAATGAAAACACTATTTTCAAATTTTTATATTTTCAAACTAGCATTTAGTGATATTCTATTTAAAGATAAAGCATGAGGTTTTTGTTCTTTTATAATCCCTTTTGTGAATCTCATTTCTCACACATACATTATCATTTTTAGTTTCAAGTATCAAATCACTTATTCTCGACTATTGGGAATAATGGGTTTTTTGGTAGTGACTCATACAATCACATAGAGGTATTTTTGTAGATTTATTTTATTTCACTATATTTTATTTCACTACCCAAATAAACCTTTAATAATTTCTATATATAAAGGGTAACAATAGTAACTAGTGGGTGATGTAAATACAATTAATGGTGTATATCCCTTACAAGAGAGAGATAATGGGGAGGTGAGGGAGGTTTTCAATTATCATGTTCTATATTTCTTCGATAAAGTTTATTATTTTATCTATTTATTCCTAATTTTTTTATTTTTGGTGTGTACTTCTATGATAAATACATGTCCTACATAATTTTTTTCTTACCACTACAAATTAAATTAAATTTTGTGGGAGAAAATATTCCTAAGTGCATTCTAGGGACACCCAAGAACTAGGTGGTAGCATGTGGTGACCAATAACTCTATTCAAGCCTTATTGAGGACTAGTTCACGCATCTAATAAAGGAGAAACTCATTTTGGTTCATGATATTATGATTCTTTTATAATCTCATATAGTAGCTTATAATAGTTTATAGTTTATAATTTTCATATTAATCCAAAAATTTGATTCCATATGAAAAAAATTAATAGTTTGGATAAAAATAATTATGATTTATCAATGGTTTACAAAATAAAATTGTTTGGAATTATACATAATATAATTTAATATATAAATTAAAATATTAAATATTCATAATAATATGCAATGCTTACAAATTAAATTAAATATTTATTTATTTATTTATTCATTTTAAATATTTATGTTTATATGTTTTTTATGAAATGTTAATATTGTGTATGCTTCTATTTATGTGATATATTTCTTCTTATTAAAATTTCATTCCATGGATTACATACTTTTTATGTTAAAATAAGATTTAGTTTTCATCTACATTGACTTTAGTTTGTAATTAATGTTTTTTACATGAATTTATTTATTGGATATAGTTTATAAATATTAGGTATTAGGTTTATTATAAAATTAGAAGTTTTATTTAGTAAAGTATTCCTAGTTAGAGGGAATTTGTGTCAAATATTCCACTATCCTGGAATATTATGCCTTATTATAGAAATTCGGGGGTTATATAACACCACTCCCCAACTCATTGGAATGAGAGGAGGTGAAATTCCACTCACCTTACGTGACATACCCAAGACAGAAAAAAGTGGAAACAAATTATAAGGGAATAAGATAAAGGGGGTAAATTTTCCCTGGGAACTTATATAAATATTCAAGGAAGACATAATAACCATGAACACAATATTATGTATGAAAAATAAACCACATAACTTAATAAAATATCCAAATGAATCATACCTAACTAAAAGTGGAAAAATAAATACAAGTTGTAAGAAAAGGCTCAAAGACATAAATACTTAGGAAACCATGTCGAACTAAAAGACACCAAGGCATAGAAACTCTATACCTTCATATCCACTTAGCGTAATCTTAATGCCATGGAATAACACTAAACAATTAGGTTACCTTCCCCTTCCCTATATGCTCTCAGAAAACATCTAAAAACACACTAAAGTTCCCAAGAGGGAGGTGAGCATAACAATCAGTAGATATTACCCAATGACTTCCCTACACAAGCCAGAAGGATATAGATAGGTTAAAATATTATTATGCAAACTAGAAGGTGATAATATGATAAAAGTTTATAATAATAAAAATAGTTTAAGAAAAATAATTTAACTAAAGAAAATTGTTCATTCTTTTAGTTCCACTTGAAATACCCAATACATGTTTTATATTCACACACAGATGAATGAATAATGATAATATATATATGCATGAGCAATTATAAATTCTTCACCTAATAATTATTAGTTGATATAACGACCTTATTACTTTATATATTGGCATGGATAAAAATGTATATTTAAATAATGGATTGTATAGTTCAATATGAACACTCTCCACCTTGTATTACAATACCATATTCCATAAAACATTTATTAACACATAACTTTCATCTTAAAAAACAATCTCTTTTGAAATCACAGGGAAGTGCGGTTTTCCAAATCAATTTCACAAAAAATTATAGATAAAGTACATGGATAAATTTTCCAAACTCAACCCATCAATTTACAACATTGTAGAGTAGAAGAGAATCCTCATACCTCAAGATTATTAGAATGAAATATAAAATTAAATTTCATGGATCAAACCTCTTCCTTTTGTACCTCTATCAAAACCCAATAAGTCCTCATCAACACAAAATCCAAACATATATATTTGAGTATTACACACTGATATATGATTCTAATCAAGAAAATCCAAAAGGATCCAATAAAATAAGGAAGAAAAATATCCTAACAGTTTATTTCACCAATTGAATTTCTAAAGAAACATTAGAATTAGAGTCTAGAAATTGAAGATCATCATAAATCACCTAGGGTATCCTTGGAAGTATAGAAGAGGAAAAATAGACTATTTCAGGTTTTTCTATTGTCGTACACATCCAATATGGTTGGTATTATACTATTCATGATGTGAATTGGGAATTCATGCCATGAATTCTTTGAGAGGAAACTTATTCTAAAAATCACATCACATGAGTTTTATTTTTCTAGAGAAACCTATTCACGCCATGAGCCTGTTTCATATCACTAACTACCTTAGTAATACACTTGTAGAAAAATTCATGCTATGATGGGATTTTCTGAAATATTCCTTGGAATATTCATATAATGATACCACCATTCATGATGTGAATATTTTTAATAGAATTTTATACAACCTGATTCTAGAATCTTATCCCATTTAAACATCCAAAGAATTCTAATTATATAACTCATGACTCTTATATAAAATAAAATGCATAATATGATAGTAAAACTCAAACTGGGGGGGGGGGGGTTCTATATTCTCGAAAAAACTAGGTATTGCATCCTTAGGAAGGTGGAAAAAAATAGAAAATTACTCCCACATAATAGTTTCCCATTTAGATGTTTCCTTTTGAAACTAACCATGACTCCATAGACCTCACAGAATGGAAATATATCTCCCTCACAGGGTCTTTTTTCATATGTACAGAAACTGTAACTATTTTTGGATGAGTGTATCATTTGGATTATAAGTAACAAAATCCCAACTGATCACATGACTAGGATTCCATTAAGGATTCTTCAATTGAGAAACACAAAAGTTGTTATGGAAAACACTAAATCTCGATGTTTAGGATAACTGATACAATATATTTTTAATCCATCTAATTGTATTGAATGGTCCCACATACAATGGTGCAAAATTTATTTATTTTCTCAATTACTGATGACCAGATCTTGGTGATATTTTCATGATGACATGCTCACCCACATAGAAAGATAAGGGTCATCGATGATTTTTCACAGATGATTTTGTCTACTTCAAGCCACATCCATCCTCTTCTAGATCATCTAGATATTCACCATCGTCTTATTGAAAATTCTCATTTTAATTAATGATGTATATCCTATTCCTACCCAACATAGTGGGGAATGTCTATGATGACCATACATAGCTTTAAATGGGACCATTTGGATTGTCCCTTGAAAGCTGTTATTATAGGATAATTCTACCAAAGGCACATGTTCTTCCCATGAGCCACCAAAGTGCGTGAAACAATATCTAAGAATACCTTATAATGTTTTAATAGTACATTCTGACTTTCCATCCATTTTTGGATACAATTCCATGTTCACTTTTAGTTGAATCCTGAGCGCCTAATACAAAGAATGTTATAATTGAGAAGTCAAATAGCGATCTATGTTAGGTATAATCAAAACATTAAGAACATATAGCTTGGACATGTATCAGATATAAAAAATTTCCAAATACTCTCCTCTGTTGGATTCACAAGTAGGGAGGGAGTGTGATAAATTTGTATGTTGATCCACTATCAGTCTAATAACATCATAATTTCTCATAATTCTTCGTACACCTATGAAAAATTCCATTGACATATATTCTCACTTCTATATTGGTTTGGGAATAGACTATAGTATTCTAGCTAGTTGATGATGCTCATCTTTTATCTGTTGGAAAGTAAATCATTTATTCATAGAATCCGAAAAAAAATTATATCAACCCACACAAAAATCATTTTTCAGCAACCTTGTACATTTTATAAATACCTGGATGAAAAGACAATTTTAAAAGCTTTTACACTAAAATAAGTTGTTCCTAAAAGGAATAAATAACTAAAATTTGATTATGAAAATGCAACAAGGTGTTTTTAACCTCTGTCCCATCATCAGAAGTCTCTCGACCATTTATGTTTGACCTAATTTTCAAAGAACCATGATCTTATATCAAGTCATATTTAACCAATTCCATCAGTTTAGGAATATGATTAAATAGAAATATTCTTACATAGTCTTCCCATGTAGTACAATTCAGATTCATGTCAACAATCAAACTCATCACATATTCCATTCATCCCAATCATCTCAGACCACTTAATGTTGGATCAGATTATACCAAATATACACAAGATGGGGGTGAATTGTTTCTTTTCAAAAATATTTACGAGATTTTGTTCTACCTTTTAACTTTAATCTGATAAAATGATTCAGTGGAAATTTAAATAGTAGAAACACAAGATGTATAGTGGTTTGGGGAACATAAGGCCCCTAGTCCACTCCGCCAACGCTCTAATCCACGAGTTTGGTGATTTTCACTATCTGGTCCTCATTTTAATAGACCGGTTCACAACTGACTGCAGCCAGTTGACACCTTTACAGTCCAAGTCAAAACAAATCCATCTGGTTCACTTACAGAACCTATAGATCTTAGTACGAGAAGTCGATCACTCAAGAATAGAAAGAAAAGATTTTCGTATTTTGAAAATACTTTCCAGATGTTCTTCACAATTACAACAGCATGCAATTGACAATAGGTAGATCGTCGCCTTCAGAAATTATAATCTTCACATAAGAAACGTTCTGAGTTGATCCCGTTGCAGTAGATATAGAAATATAATTCACAACTTCAGTAGTAGAAAATTCACAGTAGATATTCATTGTAGAACAAGTGAATATTCTATCGTGTTCCTTCCTCTTTAACAAACAGAGCTTTGATGCTCCTTTTGAACCCGCAGATCGGTGTGTTTCAGTAGTCTCTATTTTTCCGTTGAATAAAAATATCGACTTTAAATTCTCCGATGCCAAACGTAAGGTTAATTTAAACTGTATGCGTCCTCTGAATGTAAGATTGATGACGTAGCCTTCAAATGTAAGGTTCACAATGTAAGGTTGACAACGTAAGGTTGAAAATGAACGTAAGGTTCATTCTAAACATAAGGTTGATCATCCATACTTTTCTTTTCAACATTCAAATATACGATAACAGATCCATAATTTTACATGATCTATACTTTTCCAAGAATATATGGTTGTTTACAAAAGTAAGGTTGATGAACCATACTTTTGAGAAACAAATGTAACATTTAATATTTACGTACGGTTCTCCTTCCATACTTTTCTGATATCCCAAACGTAGGGTTCCTTCCTAATGTAGGGTTCTTCTTCCATACTTTTCCGATGATGTATGGTTGTTTAACCATACTTTTTCCTTATCTCAAAAAGTATACACGGTTTTTATCCTTACGTTACATTTATCCACGTAGGGTATGAATAGTGTTTCCAGAGCATGCTCAAGAAGATTCTGAATAAGTAGCACATGAACAGTGTTTCTAGAACACGCAAAATACAAATACTTTAATAATAAATTCTCATAATTTCAAGAGTAAAATAAAATGATAAATACCTGAAAAATTCTTAACAAATAAAATCATTAGAAAATAATTAAGGGTATTTGTAAGCATCAAAATTATCATAAAGAGATAGAGTATTAATATAAACTCCCTCTTTAAATAACAATATTATGTATTGTTGAAAACAACACTTGTTCAACAATCTCCTCCTTTTTGATTATCATAAAACCCAAAAAATAATAAGACTAATTAAATGAAATTAACATTCAAAATTAGTTATATAATGTTTTAGAATTTTGAGAGGATAAAACAATATTTAATTTTAACAAAATTATTTCAATAAATAAAATTTTCTCCCCCTTCATAAAAATAAAACAATTTTTCTTTAATAATAAAAGTAAATAATAAAATAAAATTTTCTAGTTTTATCCAAATTTCTCCCTCTGAATAAAAAGTAAAAGAAAATTTTCCTTTATAATAAATGGCTGTTAATAACTTAAAATAGTTTTCTATATAAGTACAAATCTATATAAATCCAAAACATTTTAAATATACCGGAAATCATTTAAATAACGTTTTAAAATATTAAAATAAAATGTTGTGTTTATCCAAATTCCCCCCCCCCTTTTGTGATATAATAAAGAATGATAAATCATGGATTTTAACACATTTAATGTTGCACTGAACTGTAGGTAAATGATATTATTAACTGTATATCAATAAGTAAAGCTGGAGTACTAGCATATCAAAATAACTACAGTAAAACAAATAGAAATAAAGAAACAGATTTTCATTAAAAGTAAAAAAAAGATACAATTATGATAAACACATGAATCAAGGTGTTTTTGCACTGAACATGTAGGGTTTATCTTCTCTAGACTATAGACTTGATTTCTGCTAACTGTTATCTCAACATTTTCATTAATCCATAACCAAGCTGAATAATATGATCTCGGGCCTCTTAACTCGTATGAATATCATCAATGAGATTGACTCTGAAAAATTCTTGAAGCCTTTCTTCTTTCTCAATAAACAAAGACAACTTCTCTGTGAATTTTTCTAAGACAGAGCAGATTCCTGGATCAGTGGCTGTTAACTGATCAACTAATAATTTCTGATTATCTAATAGAACAGATAATGGAGCACTGTTGCACTGAAGATATTGCAACTGATCATTCATATTTCTCATTTCTGTTGTGATAGCTTGAAATATTCTGATTAAATCAGGTTAAGTGCCTGATCCACTAGCAGCACTATTCCCAACTAATGCAAATTGTGTCTCCATAAACAACTTAAGATATGAGAAATCCGATTTCATAACCATTTCAGATTTCAATTTGGAAACAACATTTAGCATATCCTCTTTAAAAATTTCAACTTCTTGTCTTGAAATAGTTCTCTCCTTAAGCTTTTGAAATTTCAAATGTTCAGATTCTAAGGTGCTTCTCAGATAATCATTCTCACATTGCAGTTGAGATAGATTTCTGTACAATTATTCAACTTCCATATTCCTTGAATTAGAATCACCCAATTCTTAATTCACATTCTCAGTATCGGTGTGATGTAGTAGTACTAAAGTTAATGATTCAGCATCATATTTTTCTTTCTCCTTGTCCTGAGTAGGTTGGTCCATAGATTTTTCTGCAGAGTCCTTTTCAGACTCTTCCATTGAAAAATCCTCCTGAAGAACTTCTTTGTGAGCTTCAGAAGCATGATCATCATGAATATCTGAAATTTTTTTATCTAATGAAAGATCTAAAATGATATTATCTGGAGTTTCCGAAGGTCTGGACACTTCCTCACCAGGCTCTGCCTCCTTTTCTTGTTGGAGTACAATAACAACATCAGCTACAGCCTGTTTTTATGATCTTTCAACTACAATACTTTCATGATCCAGATCTGTAATAGTGACATTCTATTCTTGAGGTTGTTCAAAAAACTTTTCTCTAACAATGCTATAAGAGAGTAAATCTCTTATAGTTAATTCAGGGGAAGTAAGTTCCTCAGTCACAGGTCTTTTCCTCTGAGTTTGAAGTCCCTCCCGACTTCTTTCTTCCTCATTTTCTACCACTTCAAATCTGATCCTCCTTGCCGCAATGCTGACTCTTGATTCACCTTGTCCCACCTTGGACTTTGCAGATTGAGCTTGAGAACTCTCTGATTCATCATTTGCTCCTACTGGAAAAAGTTTTCCTTTGATAGTACTCCAGAAAAATCCAATCTTACTTAAAGTTCCAGCATTAAACACATTACTATGATACAGTGTACTCTGGCATCCACCAGTCTCACCATGTCCTTTTTAAGCAACAGCTTGGAAATGAATCACCCAAAAGGATAAAAGTTCATTCGAGCATCACTCTGACAACAATATCTTAGGTATCTAACCATATACCTAGGAAAATTGAGTTTTACATCACTGAGAAAAAGATACATTATATACATATCGGGATATATATATCATTTCCATCTCAGACATCCTCGGTGCAATTCCTGGTTGCAAAAATTTGACCAAAATTTTCTGATCAGGCACCAAATCATTGATAAAAATTTTCTTTATATTCTTAATACCAAATAGAAACGACATTATGTCCTCTGATTTATGCACAGAATCTCCAATATTTTTCCAATTGAAATGAAAATCTCCCTCATGAGGGAAGTTGAGAATCTGACCAATTTCTACTGACAAGATTGAGAAATCCATATCCTCTATCTTAGCCATCATACTATCCTCAGTAGCTCCAAGACTAAACTGTACAAATTTGAAGAAGTATCTAAGTTCTACCTTGTACATAAATTCCGTATTTTCACTGTTGAACGTCTGTTCAAGGTTCTGAAACGACAGTGCTGGTTTCAAAAGTAGATTTTTCTGAAATAACCAGTAGAGATCGATTTCCTTTCCCTGTAAGACTTTTCTTCCTTTGGAGTGTTGTATCTTGGAAATTATTGTCTTGGCTTTGCTGGATCTTTTAGTCCTTAACATCTCTGCGAGAATCTCTGAAGGTTTGAAGGTTAGGGTTTCATAGGTTCGATGATTCGGGTTGATGAGCAGAGGTGTGGTTTGCGGGTTCGAAAAGGTTTCTATGGAAATGAAACAGTTTAGAAGTCAAAAGGGTCTCTGACAACCTTGATTCCCGTGTTATTAATAATGATTACATATATTTAAAAATAAATAAAATAGATTACACGGGGAAAAGAAACATATTCTATTTGAAAAACAAAATAGCTAAATTATTTTAAGCAGAATTAAAATAAAGAACTACCATTGTAAAATAAAATTTTATTTAAAATCAAATAAACGTAGATTCCCCTTAATAAAATCAAACCTTGCAGTGGGAAGTGGTTTAGTAAAAATATAAGGTAATTGAATTTCATTACTTAAAAATTCCAAAGATATATCATTTTTAAGAACATGATCTCTTAGAAAATGATATATGATATCAATATTATTAGTTATTGAATGATTAATAGGATTATTTGAAATATTTATAGCACTAGTATTATCACATAAAATAAGAGTATTATTGAAATTTAGTCCAAATTCCATAAGAGTGTTTTTCATCCACAACACATGTGCACAGAAACTGCCAACAGAAACATATTCTGCCTCAGATGTTGACAGGGCAACTAGATGTTGTTTCTTACTTGACCATGACACTAAAGATTTTCCTAAAAAGTGACATGTTCCTGAAGTGATTTTCCTATCTAATCTAAAACTCCCTAAGTCTGCATCTGAATATGAAATCAAATTGAAATCATAAGTTTTGGGATAAATAAGTGATTGGAAAATAGTTCCTTTTAAATATATAAAAATTCTTTTAACAACAGTTAGATGAGATTCTTTTGGATTTCATTGAAATATTACAAAAATACATACTTAATACATTATATCTAGCCTGCTAGAAGTAAGATATAATAAAGTACCAATCATACCCTTATATAACTTGTTGTCAACTAATTTTCCAGTTTCATCCAAATCAAGTTTTATATTAGTACAAATAGGAGTTGTATATATCTTGTTGTTTTCAAGTCCAAATTTCTTCAACAAATTAGTAATGTATTTGCTTTGATTCAAAACATTTCCAAAATCATTTTGACAAATTTGAAGTCCTAAAAAGAAATTTAGTTCTCCTATCATACTCATTTCAAATTATTTTTGCATTAACTCTGAAAACTCATGACAAAGGGTTTTATTAGTTGATCCAAAAATTATATCATAAACATAAATTTGAACCCATAAAATATTTGAATTCACAATTTTCTTAAACAGTGTTGTTTATTCCATTCCAACAGTAAAATCATTTTTCAAAAGAAAAGATCTTAATCATTCATACCAAGCTCTAGGTGCTTGTTTAAGGCCATAGAGAGCTTTAGTATGTTTATAAACAAAATATGGTTTTTAAGAATTTTCAAAACCATGAGGTTGCTCAACATAAAATTCCTCCATTAAATAACCATTTTAAAAGGAAGAATTAACATCCATATGAATTAATTTAAAGTTCATATGAGATGCATAGGCTAAGTGGATTCTAATGGCTTCTAGTCTAGTTACAGGTGAAAAGGTTTCATCATACTCTATACCTTCTTCCTGATTATATCCTTTAGCTACAGGTCTAGCTTTATTTCTAGTTATTATTCCTTTATCATCTTTATTATTTGTAAAGACCCATTTGGTTCCTATTACTAGATAGTTCTGTGGTCTTTCAACTAATTACCAGAATTCATTTCTTTTGAACTAGTTTAATTCTTCTTGAATTGATATCATCCAGATTTCATCATCTAAAGCTTCTTCAATAGTCTTGGGTTCTAATTGGGATAGAAAGGTAGAGAATTCTACAAGATTTCCTATATTTCTTTTAGTTTTTATTCCTGTATCTAAGTCTCCTATTATAGTTTCTAAAGGGTGATTCTTTAGGTTTCTAGTCTGTCTAGGAAACACACTTATAGGTTTTTCAGTATCATGTTATTATGAACTGGACTGAATTTTATTTATATCTTTTTCAAAATAAATTTTCATGTTCTCATGCCTCATGTTATCATTAGAGTCAGATTCATCCATTTGATCTGTCCTTTTCTCAAAGGGATCAGATTCATCAAATTTCACATGAAATGATTCTTCATCAATCCTTGACTTCTTATTATAGATTCTATAAGATTTGGAGGTAGCTGAATATACTAAGAAAATTCCTTTATCAGATTTTGGATCAAACTTACCAAGATTATACTTGGTGTTTAAGTTGTAAACCTTGCATCCAAAATCTTTAAAGTAGTAAACTTTAGGTTTTCTGTTATTCCAAAGTTCATAGGGTGTATTTTTCAAAAAAGGTCTAATTAAAACTCTATTCATTATATAGCAGGATGTGCTAACAGTATCTCCCCAAAAGTAGGTAGGAAGGCTGTATTCATTTAGCATAGTCCTAGCCATTTCTTGAATAGTCATATTTCTTCTTTCAATAATTCCATTTTGTTGAGGTGTTCAAGGTGCAGATAAGGTGTGTTTAATACCCATATTTGAGCAGAAGGAATTAAATTCCTGATTCTCAAATTCTCCACCATGATCACTTCTTAATGAAATTATTTTAAAACCTTTTTCGTTTTGAATAGCTTTACAATTACTTTTAAATAAAGTAAAACCTTCATTTTTAAATTTCAAAAAGAAAATCCATGTAAATATGGAATAGTCATCAACTAAAACATATACATATAATTTACCATCCAAGCTTGCTACTCTTGAAGGTCCAAAAAAATCCATATGAATAATTTATAGAGGTTTAGATGTAGTAATTTTGTTAATAGTTTTGAAGGATGATTTGTGTTTCTTGCCAAGTTGACATGCATCCCAGAATCTATCACTTTCAAATTTGAGACTAGGAAAATCAGAAACTAAATGCTTCTCTGATAACTTATTTAAAAAATATATATTACAATGTCCAAGTCTTCTATGCCAGTTCCAGGATTCATTTATTTTAGCAGTTAAACAATTTACTTGTTTTTTACACAAGGAATTTAAATCCATGGTATACACATTATCAGTTCTTGTTGCTCTAAATTTATGCAATTTGTTTTTGAAAACAGAAAAACAATTGTTAAAAAAATCAACAGCATAACCATCATCACATAGTTGAGAGATACTTGTCATATTGTGTTTCAATCCTTGTACATAAAGTACTTTATTAATTGAGACAACTTCTGGATCTCCAACTGTTCCAATACCAATGATTTTTCCTTTGTCATTGTCACCAAAAGTGACAAGTCCACCATATTTTTGAGTGAGTGTAGAGAAATTCAGTGAGATTCCACTCATATGTCTTGAGAAGCCACTGTCCACATACCATATGTCCCTTTTTCTCTTGTGACCTGCTCCCTGCAAAGAAATTTACATAGATTGCTTTGGTACCCATATTTTGTTGGGTCCACTAGTGTTAGCTAGCAAGGATCTGGGAATCCAGACTTGCATTGTTTTTCAAATTTCACATGAGTCAAATAGATCATTTGATAAAAAATATTTCTTAATTCAACTTATTTGGGGTTGTATTAAGAAACAGTTTTTAGAAATATGTCCCCTTATTCAACAGTAATTACAATTTAGTCTTTTTGTACTTAGAATAAAATTGTTTTTGTACAGCTTGGGGTTTTCACCTTTACTTCCAATTCCAAATCTTTCCTTTTTAATGAAATTTTTTCCAAGGATTTTATTTAAAGTATTGTATACTTTAGTAAAAACAAGGGCTGTAGTTTCATAAGTTTCTTCTTCAGTTTGTAGTGATCTTATCTTTGATTCATAATCTCTATTGTTAGAATTAATTGAATAAAATTTTTTAGTTAAATTCTTATATTTTTTCAGAATTGTATATCATTCATCAGAAATAGCCTTATGAACATTCTTTAAAGACTTATGCTTCTTAAATAGAGAGTCATATTTTTCTTTAAGAATATTGTAGTAGGCTGTAAGTTTTTCATTAGAGTAATTAGATTCAGAACTAGAATCAGAAGAGCAATAAGATTGTACCTCATATGTTTCTTCCATAAAACACATGCTGGATTTCAGATTTGCTTCCTCATTCTCCGAGTCTGATTAACACGTACTACTGGAGTCTTCAGATACACTCCATGTAGCTTTCATGGCTTTCTTGTCCTTATGCTCATAGTCATTTCTTTTAAAAAATTTCTTTCTCTTGTCTTCTTTTAGCTGAGTACAGTCAGGTATGATATGTACCATTTTCTTTCATTCATAGCATCTTACATCCTTATCATCTTTCTTAATGGATTTTTTGAATCCTCTTTTCTATCTATAGAATTTTGTGAATCTTCGGGCTAGCTGAGCCATTTCCACATCAGAATTAGATAACTCAAAACTCTCTGACTTCCCCTTTTAATTTTTCTTCATCTTTTTGTTTTTTCTCTGTGATGATGCTTTCAAGGAAGTATCTTTTCTTTTGATAAGCACTTTATGTTCACGAGCTTCATCTTCCATCTTAGATTCATACATAATTAATGTTCCAATCAGTTCTCTCATGGTTAAATCTTTGACAGGTGTCGACTGTCTGATTGCTGCAGAGTTTCCATTCAACTTTTTAGGCAGTACTCTCAACACTTTTAAAGCGTGGTCAACTTGATTAATGAGATCTCACAAGGAAGTTATGTTATTGACAATCTTAGTCAATCTTCCATTCATTTGAGTAATACTCTCACCTTCAACCATTCTGAATGTATCAAATTTAATCTTAGTAGTTACATATATCATTTCCCTGATATTGTTAGTTCCTTCGTAAGCAACAAAAATAGTTTTCCACATTTCATATGCTGTTGGGAATTGATATAATATGTTAAAATCATCAGGTTCTAGACCACATATAATTGAATTCATTGCCTTCGAATTCATACTATATTCTGCTTCAGTATCTGCACTCCATGTTTCAGGTTTTTTTGGTATTTCATATGGAGTTAGAATCATAAAATAGACTCTGTATCCATGATTTTTCAGATAGATAATAATTCAAGATTCCAGAATCCATAGTTTTCTCCATTGAAGTACGGTGCTCTGACCATAGACATTCCCTATATTGTATCAGTCATCTTGCTCTGTGTATAATCACTTTCAGCTTATTAAAGCTTTGTCAGAATGATCAACCTCTGATACCAATTTTTGGATCAGATTACACCAAATATACACAAGAGGGGGGTAAATTGTGTCTTTTCAAAAATCTTTACTAGATTTTGTTCTGCCTTTTATCTTTAATCAGCTAAAATGATGCAGCGGAAATTTAAATAGCAGAAACACAAGATGTATAGTGGGTCGGGGAATAGAAGGCCCTTGGTCCACTCCACCAACATTCTACTCCATGAGCTTGGTAATTTTCACTATCTGGTCCTCATTTCAATAGACCGGTTCACAACTAAGTACAGAGAGTTGATACCATTACAATCCAAGGAAAAACAAAGCCTTCTGGTTCACTTACCGAACCTACACAGCTTAGTACAAGAAGTCGATCACTCAAGAATAGAAAGAAAAGATTTTCGTATTTTGAAAATACTTTCTAGATGTTCTTCACAATTGCAACAGCATGCAATTGACAGTTGGTAGATCGTTACCTTCAGAAATAATAATCGTCACATAAGAAATGTTATGAGTCAATCCTGTTGTAGTAGATATAGAAATATAATTCAAAACTTCAATAGTATTAAATTCACAATATATCTTCATTGTAGAACATGTGAATCTTATATCACGTTCCTTCCTCTTTAACAAACATAACTTTGACGCTCCTTTTGAACCAACAGTTCGGTGTTTTTCAGTAGTATTTATTTTTCCATTGCATAAAAATATTGACTTTAAATTCTCCGATGCCAAACGTAAGTTTAAGTTGAACTGTATGCGTCCTCTGAATGTAAGGTTGATGATGTAGCCTTCAAGCGTAAGGTTGACAACTTAAGGCTGACAACGTAATGTTGACAACGAATGTAAGGTTCATTCCAAATGTAGGGTTGGTCATCCATATTTTTCTCTTCAACTTTCAAACGTACGATAAAAGATCCATACATTTACTTGATCCGTACTTTTCAAAGAACGTATGGTTGTTTACCAAAGTAAGGTTGATGAACCATAATTTTGAGAAACAAACGTAACATTTAATATTTACGTACGATTCTCCATCCATATTTTTCTGATATCCCAAACGTAGGGTTCCTTCCTAACATAGGGTTCTTCTTCCATACTTTGCCGATAACATATGGTTGTTTAACCATACTTTTTCCTTATCTCAAAAAGTATACACGGGTTTTATCCTTATGCTATGTTTATCCACGTAGGGTATGAACAGTGTTTCCAGAACATGCTCAAGCCGATTCCGAATAAGTAGGGCATTAAAAGTGTTTTCAGAACACGCTAAATATGAATACTTTAATAATAAATTCCCGTAATTTCAAGAGTAAAATAAAATGATAAATTCCTACAAAATTCTTAACAAATAAAATCATTAGAAAATTATTAAGGGTATTTGTGAGCATAAAAATTATCATAAAGGGATAGAGTATTAATATAAAATCCCCTTTAAATAACAATATTATGTATTTTTGAAAACAACACTTGATCAACACTTAACTCTATGAATTTTGAATAAATGAATATGCCATAAAATTTCCTGTACTCAGAATAAATTCCAAGTTTAAATCAATAATTTTAAGTTACTCTATCCATATTCATTGGATCAAGTTCATGTATCATATAGAAAAAATTTATTTCAAACACTTATGGTCATTGAAAACTATGAAAATTATGAAAGATATAATGTTTACATGAATTTAAGGTATGAACAACTATAGATAATTCCATGTCATGCATAGTAAAGATCATCACATGTTCTTGAAACTTTCTTGAATTGTAGTCCAATATATGATATCCTTGTATGATAATACAAACAAGGTAAGATCCAGATGCATCAAAATATACCAAAGAGTATTTACATAGTCCTGGAATGATTCAAATTTGTGCTAAACTGTTATGATATTTGAGATCTAGAAAGAAATTTTATTAGGTATATTTCCTTTTCAACATAAATTCATTACCTTTTAAAGAATCCATTGGTGAATAAAGCCTTGATGAATCCAAAAACAATGTTTTTATAATGGCCCTCAAATCCAAGAAAACTAAAAATATCAAAAAAATTATTTTGTTTTTTCTATGAGAAAAATACATAAATAATACTAGGGTTAGTTAATATTTCTTCTATTTAAATGATATTCCTAAGGAAACATGATTCTTAGATCCAGAAGACCCACATAAAAAATTTACCATAAAATTTATGGTCTTATAATCTCTTCTGTACAATTTCCAATTTATCCTCATAGTCATTCCTGGTTTGAGAGTAAACTAAAAAATCAAAAAAAAAAATAACCATAAAAGAAAAACCTAGGTACCCGTATAAGTTACTATTAAACAAGGATATAAATCTAGAAGGTGAAATCATCATACCAAAGGAAATGATGAAATATTCACAATGTCCATATATACTTTGAAATAATATCTTTAGAATATCCTCTTTTTTGACTATGAGATGAGGATATTTTTGGAATAGATAAATACTTGAGAACAACTTGGATCCCTTAAATTAATCAAACAAATCATGAATTTGAGGTAGCGAGTACCAAATTTTAATAGTAACTTGATTAAATTTTATATAATAAATTCAAAAGTCGAGATAACCATCTACATTATCGACTGATAAAATTGGTACAAACCAATGCATTGTACTAGGTATGATAAAACCTTTACTTTCAAACTATTCAACCAATACATTAAACTCTTTAAACTCTTTCAAGTCCATTCCATAAAATAGTAATTAAACTAGTATTGTTTTTTGGATTACATAAATATACAATTTTATTTCTTATTTGGGTTTCTACCCAGTGATATATTTTTCGAATACATCTAGGTATCAATCAACTGTAACAGTAAGAGTCCAATTTCTTGTTTCCTCAATAGGTACTAAGGTAATTACTAAAAATTGTCCCAAGATGGTTTCACTCACTATTTCTAAATTTTATGAATTACCTACATTTATATCACAATCCTCTTTGAATACATGGAGAGATTAATATGGGTATGTGAATATCATTTTCCAAAGATAAAAGTTGATATGGGCTTCAAATCTCGCTATCCAATCTATGAAAAACTTCAAATCAAACATATCCATCTCTATGATCATAAAATACATGTGAAATTGCATTGGTTTATTGATAATCTATAATGCTTGGAATTTGAATCATATAAACTCCTAGTGTCTAAGGGGTGTCTTGATACTCATGATATGAGGCATCATTTATGCATTTAATCCCAACTATTTAACAATACAATAAGCTTGTAAATAATGTTATGAGATTGTATCTAACAGGACATAAATAAGATTTGGGTACAAGAGAATGGTACCACATGCTTTTGTGGGAACAAACTGTTCACTCATGATTTCATGATTTTATACAAAATGATGTTAGTCAACTGGATTAGGATTACCCTTTCTTATTTACTCAGGTGTCAAATGGACAACCAATGTTTTCATGGTGGTATCCTAGTTGATCTATGTATATGTAAAAAATTATTCTTATAAGCATTTTTTATCTAAGCATAAGAGATAAGAGATTGAGTAAAGAACATTCCAACTAGTTATTTATAGATCTTAAGAAGATATATCTAGATTCTCATTTTATTTCTGAAGTGATAGAAATTCCTCAATGGTGTAGTGAATTAGTTTTTCCTATTAATTGGTGAAAAATATTGAAAGGAACCTGATTTTATGACAGATTGTGTAGTAAAGTTAGATAATTTTAATGTTTGAGTCAAGGGTGCACCACCGACATAAGAATTATTATCACTCTTCTGTTTGTTTCCCGCACTTGGGTTTCAATTGGTTCTATGAAAAAAAATTACCTTCAACTAGATTTCAAAGAGGATCTCCCTCTACTATATTTTATAATTAACCTTATCTATATAAATTGTATTACATATGACCACTATATTAGTTCTAATCTATAGTATCATTCTTGAAAAAGCATACATGCCTTCAAGGATGAGCTAACATCTACTTCCATAGTGAAACAGATTATGTTCATAAACTTATCCACATACTCGATTACATATAAATTTTCTTTCTTTAACGAGAAAATTTATATTTTTCTTTAAATATTGAATGTGGGGGATTTAAGTTTTTGTTAAAAATATATCCAATGTCCCCCACATTGGTCCTTAGTCAGATTTATCTTGGAAAACCAAATCCCCTCCATTAGAGTTCATTATATTAAAACATAAAGTCTGATAACATCACATTCAGCTTCGCTGCTCTACCAATGGAATCTAAAATTATGTTCATTTGGCGGAGCCACACCTCTACTTTTTTAGGTATAGAATCCTCCTGAAATACTTTTTGTTTTTAATTATGAAACTAAACCTAATGATCCCCTTTCCTTGGTTCATCAATTTGATTTTCTATATCAATGGATTCAAAATCTCACAAAATTCTTTATACAGGTTGTTGGTTCACTAACGGATCAAGTGCAACAATTTTTTTTGTAGATTATTACAACTAATTTCTATGATTCCTAGTTGGTTTGATTTCAATAAATAGAAAAAAACAACCCATTTTCATCAATTTATAGGTACTAAAGGCTTGATATAATTTCAAATTAACATAATCATCAATAATTACAATTTCACTTTTTAAAAAATCAACCATTTATCAATTTTAATAACATATAAAAAACCATTAAGGATTAGATGAACATTTTAGTCATAGTGGGAATCCTTAGTACTAATTCATGATATGGTACATCTATTAGATAAGTCCATAAAGATAATTCAAAAAATTTCTTAGAAGTATTTGAGAAATATTTTGTTCCCAAACCACAATTTTAACTTAACAACCATAATAAAAAGGCTAGAACCAGCACTTTAAGCTATTCATTTAATGTTCCAACATCCTTATCCCCTAAAATCCAACCCCAATCAAGGACATAACAAGACTATTACAATGTATAACCCCCACCCCAACTCATTGTTTAGAGAATAGAAGGAACACCCCTAACCTTAGGTGGCATACCCAAGACACCAAAGGTGGGAAATAAATTCCAAGGGTATAAGAGAATGTTGGGGGATGAGTTTCCTTCAGAAACCATTCAACCTATCAAGTAAGTAATTATACCCAAGAACAAAATATGATGTATGAATACTAAACCATATAATTCAATAAAATCACCACCATAATCTTATCAAAGTAATAATATAAAATGAAATAAAGGCTCTAAGAAAGGAAACTAGGACATAAAGACTCAGGAACCCAAGAGGAACCACAAAAAACCAAGATGTAATAACTCAATAACATTGGATCCACTTTGCATAACCATGAAATCACTGAATTCCTCTAGAGAAGTTGGAAACCTTCTCCTTCCATGTATCGTAGTAGATGACATCTATAAATGCACTAATGCACCCATATAGGGGTGAGAATTACACTCAATAGATATTCCATATAGACTTCCCAATACAAGAAATAAGGACAAGAATATGTTAGGATATTTTTAAATGAAATAATTTTTAAGAATATCAAAATCGTTTATCATAAGAAAACTCTTTTAGCAAAAAAATTTAACTAAAACAACTGGTTCATTATTTCACTTCCTCTTAGAATACCCATTCAATGTTTCACACTTACACACACATGAAATCCAAATGGAAATAAATTTACTTGAAAAAATTAATTTTTCCTTCACTTAATCATATCTAGGTTTCATAAATCATTTTTTCTTTTCTAGTTTTGAACCATGAACCAATTTTGTTTCAAATACGCCTAGTATAATGAAATATAATCACATCCCACCATGTATTCCAAGACCGTATTCTATAAAAGAATTATTCAAAAATAAATTTCATATTAAAAAACTAAACTGTATTAAATTACCCAAAAAATGGGTTTTTCAAATCCGTTAACCATGATATTCTACAATAAAGGACAATAATAGTTTATCAAAAATCAAGAAATAATGTTCCAAAATAGTAGAGTGAGACATAAGACACCTACATCAAAAATTTTGGAATGAAAGATCTAATATTATTCTATGGATTAGACTTATTCATTTTATTCCTCTATTGAAACCTAATATTATGTCATCAACACAAATCCAAACCCATAGATCCAATTATTACTAGCTGATCTATAGCTTCGATAAAGGCATCCTAAAAAGATCCAATACAAGAAGGAAGAATGAGACCCTTACCATTGATTTCAACAATTGAATTCCCATAGAAAAATTGGAATCAATTATTGTATGTCAACCATCATCCAAAATCACTTAAGGTATCCTTATAAGTTACGATAGATGAAAAAGAAACCATGTTAGGGTTTTATAGAATTGGGCACTTCAAATCTAACTTGTCAATAACTATTCACATCATGAATTCCTCAAGATGCCAATTACACTGAAAAAAAATCATCTCAATTTTTTCTAGAGAGACCCATTCTCATCCAAAACCTATTTCACGTCATGAAATACATCAAATATATACACAGTGAAACTTTCAAGATCTCAAAGGATTTCACAGAATATAGACAAGTATATTCGTATTGCGAAACTACCATTCACGATCCAAATATTTCTAGTAGAATTTTCTAAAACTAGATTCCAAGATATTCTACCATTTATACTTCATACAAATTATAATTATTTTAACCATTACTCCAATAATAAATAAAAAAACACAAAATAATATCGTACCTCAGATTGGGGGTGTTATCAATTTTCTATCTATGGATCCAAGATTAATCATTTGGGATTGAAAGTTTTAAGTATTTTGAAACCATTATCTAAATGCTTTTTGTACCTTATAGTTTGGATAAATTTGGATCTAGGAAAATATGTTTTGATTCTATTTTTTGGGTATTAACATAAACTATGGGTTGTGTATATAGTCAAAAATTAAAGCAGTTTAAACATTTTTACTTGGTGGATGAAATAGGGATTTCAAAACAAATTTTTTTTAAACATCCCTACATAAAGGAATAAAACATGAGATAATAAAGATTATATTAAATAACATATTTATGTATTTAAAATAAATTTGAAGTGTATTAATTTAATGAGACTTCAAAAATAAATAAACTTAAATTATAAGTGTTATATTTCTTTTAAACCAGTACATGTCAAGAAAACTGTCATCGAACTGGGTAGCTCATGATAAAGCAGGGTGTGCCTGGATTATCTTGTATAAAAAATACAAGTAATTAGTTACTTGAATAGGGTTAAGTACAAAATTTTATTAATTTATAAATGTTAAAAATATCAAGGATACCCTAATAGTATTTTTTTATAAAAGTAATAGAGTTGATTTTATTCATCTAATGAACATTGAAAAGTGTTTTCTTATAAAATATACAATAATAATATGTGATATGATTGGTATGATTTACCACATAAATATATATGTTATGTGAGAAACACTATAACGGACCACAACATAGTTAAATAAGGAATATAAATCCCTAAAGGTAATGATGTAAAAGGTCATCATTATTTTAGGAGTATATTTATTAAAAGTCCCTAATGACAATATATATAACATAATAATAACCCATAGATATATATTTTATGTATATTATATAATGAATCATGTTTATAATTTTTAGATCCCTTACAAGTAAGACCTGTAAAACTATATTAGATGTGTAACTAATTTTTGTAAATTTTTTCAAAGATGAAAATTCATTGAATTTAAATGTGAATGCTATATAAATCAATTTATCTACCTATAACTCATGGGTGTAAGATATTGGTTAGGAATCAAACATTTTTTTAGATAAAAATTGATTTTAAGATATGAGGAAATTAAATAATGTTAAAGTAAGTTTATGTATTAGTAACATGGTATGATTTTTCATTGAATATTGGATCATAAAATTTAATTCTACCTAGTGGTTTTGTCCTGGAATCATAAAATTTTATTTTTTTTCCAACCATGAATTAAAATTAAAATTTTATATCTTATTTGTACATGATGCGATTTTCATTCATTATTATGATAATGAGTTGTTCTATATATTTGAAGTAATTTTTTTGTAGAATTGGGAATATGATAAATAGTTTATAAATTCTACATATGGATAGTATTATTTATTACATTAAGAATGTGAAGTTCATGGTTTATCCCAACCCAAATTAAATTTGAAATTATCTTCAGGGATGTAAAATTAAGAGACACATTCAAACACTTTATAGAGATGGATTTTTAAAATAATTATATTATAAATAATTAGAAATTTGAGAATGTTATTTATTAGGTAAAATTTATAAATAACCTTTTAGTAAAAAAATTGAGAGGGATAATGCACTATTTGATCTTATAAATAAGGATGTATATAAAACAATATATACATAGAAATGTATTGATTTTTGAAACATTGTAACATTTACTGATGACTTTATTTGGTATGGTTTTGCGCCTCTAATGTGTCAAAATTTTGAAACATTTTAAAAAATTAATTTTTTTGGGAAATAATTATATAATAAATTGGAGTTAAATAGTAATACTATTTTTTCAAACTAGTGTGATAAATTGTAAAACCCGGAATTCACTGATTAATTTATAGATTGTGGAATTATTAAAAAAATCATTGCTCCTTGAAACCCACAACATAATAGTGTGTTTGATAAGAGAAATTATACAGTATTTGACATGGTTTGATTGATAACGAGTTATTGTGAAATTCATATTTTATTTTTTGGATGTTTTCTTGAGCCTTCTGTATTTTTAATTGACTATGTTCCATATAGTGTATTAATAAAGACAACATATGAAATATGGACTACAAAATTTAAAAAATATTTTATGAATATTTAGGGTTGGGAAGAACTCTGATGACATTTGGATTCTGATAATCATCACCCTAAAGTGGATAAATAACTTTTGTTGGTTATCATAAGAAAACTATGAAATATTATTTATATAATCCTACTAAAAATGTCATTGTTGATCTAACTGATATATTTGTTGAGAAGGAATGTATAATTTGAGGATTCAATAGGAGGATATTTGGACTTATTGATTTTTAAGAACCAAAAAAGGAAATTATCTTATTATAGAACTTGATATAAGTCCACAAAGACATGCAGAAGAATAAATTACTCAATTTATACCATAAGATTTATGGTAAGGAAAGATTCATTTGGAGCCTGAGATATATGGACATCCAATAGAAATTGATGATGAAATATTTTTCATAGATTACATACTGAGAGGTTATTGATAGTTTGAATTTAATGTTGTGGAAAAATGTTGTTGATTCTGAGATGGACTCTATGGACACTAAATTTTTTTATAACATACTGGATTCACTAAAAGGGGTGAGACCCATAGGATGAGAGTGTGTGTTTTTAAGAAATATTACATTGATGGTATAATGTGTACATATAACAATAATCTTGTGGAAAAGGGTTACTGAAAAATTTAGGTTATTAACTATCAAGAATCCTTTTAACTTATTTTTTTTGAAAAAGTACATTTAAATATTTTTTTCCCATTACATCTCATTATTAATATTAGATTTACCAAGTGGATGTTGAAACTGATTTCCATTATAATTTTTTTTGAGTTCATGTGTATAATAATTATTAAAGGTTTTGAAGTGAAAAATGATTCTACAATGATTAATAAGTATTAATAATACATTTATTTGTTGAACCAACCCTTCCTATGACACCCCAATATTTTAAGATATATTTCCTTTTAATGAATTGGTTGTTTTTAATATCTTTCTTAACAAAATACACAGATCTATAAGTGAACTATGATATAATATCAAAATATTATTATTTAAATCCGACAAATATAAAATATCCATTAAAGTGGTGATATTAATATGATTAATCACATTATTAAATATATAATTGATTTTTATTGTTAAAATTTATTAGTTTTTAGTAGAGTCATTATATCCTTCCAAAATACATTTCTACCTCTAAAATCATTTTTTCCTTTTTGTGATAATATAAAATAAATAATTTTGGATAGTTTTTGAAAGTGTATTTCGTAACTGAAATACATTTTTTAAATAATAATTTTAAAAATATCTAAGTGTGAATGTTTTATATTTTTTTTGAAATTTTTTATTTTTTTTGAATAGTGGAAAATACTGATTTTTATTAAATATTATCCCTTCATTTAAATAATTTTAAAAGAACATTTTTGTTTTAAAATGATTTAAAAGAAAAATTAAATCATTTATATTATTAAAAATACAATTAGTTTCATTTGAACCAATTTTTGGTTTGATTTTGGTATAAAACATTTATTACTATGAAAACATTTTTTCTTGAAAGAAACTTCTCAACATGTTTTTTTCAATAATTTAAAACTACAATCTTCCAATTCTATAAATTTATAATGAAAAAATGTATTCAATATTTTGAATAATCATTTACACATTTTTTAATTATTAATCATTCAATTTTGTTCAAAATTAATTTTGGAAATATTAAAATAATTACCATGGTTAAGGTTAAAATTAGTTTACTAGGGGTTAAACCAAGAGACAAGGGTATGATTTCAAATTAAAATTTTAGAAAATTAATTTTATTTCCATATATATGCCTAATAATATGTTCAATTCTAAAATATATTCATTTGAATCAATTATCATGAGCATGAAATTATTATTTTTTAATCTTTTATGAAATTCAATGTGTGTCCTCTCCCCCATTTTTAAAAGGACACCCCTACCATCTCTTATTTACAACACCTTGAGTCAGTTATAATGAAAAACTCTTAAAATATTTTTTTCTAAAATTACCTACCCATCAATTAGTTGTTATGGTCTGCATAATGAACCATTCCAAGGGTCCAAATAAGGGATCTAAAGGATGCGAACCCAAGAAGAGGTAATCATCCTACCCGACATCTATCAATTTTATTTGTTCTTATAACTTTTATAAATACGGGATATTTATAATAAAATAATAATTTAATTATCCTCAACATATTTAAATTTTATTATGATTATGTAGACACCATTATCCACCCTCCTTTTTAGTGAGTGGGAAGTAAAAGTATCGTTTGTGCATACTTATGGGAAACCACCACCATATAGAAATACAATTAATTTTCCATCAATATATATCATGGATGATTGTTGTGATAGTTTTAATATATATATATGATATTTATTATTTAATTATTATTCTATAATTATAATATCATATCTTTCTTCTTACCTTTTCTTGCCAATGGAAAATGATAACGTCGTTTGAGCATTTGTGTCGGAAACCACCTCCACATAGTGATGTGATTCATTATTCATTTCCACTTTACATGGATGGTAATAAGGATATATTTAATGAAAATATTTTACATATATGATATAATAATAGTTATGTAATGGGGAAATATTATATACATTTCTTTTTTTATATCCGTTGAAAAGTTGAAATAATGTTCATCTGTACGTATGACCTACTGTCTCCACGAATAATGTAATTCATTTTTATATCACTACCTTTCATGGATGATTATAAATATTTATATAATGAATATATATTATATTTATATCATTATTATAATTATGTAGATTGGGGAACTTTGATAAATATGAATGGATCAAAACTACCCAACCAAAACATAACTCAAAAGTAAGACAATTAACACTCCGAAAAAAATATTTTTATAAATAATTATTAAAATATTATTTTAATGTTTTCTAAGTGGATAAAATATGAAATTAAAGTAATTAATATTTTTCTATTTTAATTTTTTTAATTTAAATTTATTATATTTAAGGATAAAGAACATGGGAAGCATGTTAGAACTAAGATAAGAGTTTAATTCACAGTATCATTACTATTCAAGATTGTCTACATTTAATTCTCCCTTGGGGAATTATTTGACCTTTATATCTTGAAACTATTATATTTCCTATTAATCTAGTTAATTATTGAAATTAAAAGTTTTCAATTCATTTTCCTATCTTATGTACTCAAGATATAGAAATTATTTTTTATGGAAAACCAGCCATATTTTCATTTTTGTCTGAATTTTTTTATTCCAATCCCATATTTTCTTTAAAATGTATTCAATAATTAATTGAAAATTATAAAATTATTTGTTGAAGTTATTTTTACCCATTTTTACTTTTAAAATGTCTTTAAATATTATTTTCATTTTCCAAATGAGACACATTTTAGTGAGGGTGTGAACAGAATCATTGTTTGAATATACAATAATACAACTAATTTTACCACCATCATTAACAATATTTTATTTGAATATTTATTTAAATTTATTGAAGGTTCTTTTCCAAAAAAATATATACATAATATTTTTAAAAATTTTAATCTTTAAATAAGTTATTTCAAAATGAAAAGGGTATTTTCTCAAGAAACATTCAAGTGATATTTGTAATGTATTTCTATCTATGCAAATATATTTTGTTAAATATTATGGTACATTGATGTTATAATTTGTTGATACCATCTGACTTATATCTTTGGATTCATTACGATTAGTTTTAGTAGGGATGGTAATGATATTCTATGTTTTGATTTTATAAAAAATATAGTTATTGATTAAATGGTGTGTTGATTAAGTTCTATTGTTTATTCATATGATAAATTCATTAGACATTTTAAGTGGTGGGTGGGGCATAGAATTACATATCCCCTTGATGAATCAATGGGTTTCATGATACAAAATAGGTTGGGTATTTGGCTATGGCCTTACACATTTATGTAAGATGTTATAGAATGATCCCTTAATGGAATGTTTAAGATATTAAGAAGTATTAATTCTCTAATTATAAAATAATTTATTAATTTCCATGTTATTATTTATATAGTTATGATATCTAGGGATATTTTTAAAGCTCAAGTGATTATTTATATAGAATTATTTGATCATCATTTATTCCTACCATATTATTCAACCCTTATTTATTATATGTTATCTTCCATTGTACACTTACCCTCACTGAGAAATTGATATCCTTATTTTTTTATGTTCCCATTCCACATGATTCTAGAAAGTTTATAGTGAATGACATGAAATGTTATTTCATTGAGAATAATTATGTTCTCAAAGAAAATACTATGTTTTATTTCATGTTTTAGAATTAATTTACTATTTAAGTATGTATCTAGTTTTACAAGACTATGAAACTCTTTAATCCTTTTTTTTCAATCAGTTGTATGATGAGAAAAATACATCAATGTAAATTTTCTATGTTTCTGGAGTGAATATTTTTGTTGAAAATGAAGGTTGCGAATGTTATTTATCAAGTTTCACCATGATTTTGGATTAGTTATATCGAAGATGCATTAAGACAGAGGTATATAATTAGTGAAAGTATAGTGTTTCATGAATTCTTGGTGATTCATGAAGGAATAGAGTTTTTTGAAATAAGGTTTCATGAAATATGGATTCATCGTGAAGGAAATATATAATTTGTGTGATTACAATAATATTCATGAAAACAAAATTTCCTTGGAGTTTCACGAAGACATGGAGTTTCCAGATAAAGTGTAACACCCTTACCCCAGTTACCTAGAGTCGGTGCATTATTAAATAACATTGGAATGATCACAAGAAGGATCAAATCTCAAAAGACCGATTGGTTTAGTATCCTTGGAAACACTAGATATATTCATAAAGTTTTACATTACATCATAAACTGAAAAACTACTACAACAACATATTGTCTCCATAGTCCACACTAATATCCCCTCATAATATTCCTGCAGGTCATTCATAATTTACTTGTTCACATCATGGGAAAAATAATACATAGAAAAGGGGTGATCTCAAATGCTCAGTAAGGATAACAATATAGCAGAAACTTTCATCAATAAGAATAAACATTTAAGGCAGTGTATAACTAAAACAAAAGCCTTTTAAACTTGAACTTCAACATAGTATGGAAAAAATAAAATGAAATAATTCCATTTACTTATTCACATGGATATTCTACTAATGAATAATCACATGCAATATCAATAACCACTTTCATAATGATGGAATGCATAATGCCAGACTATCATAAACACATAACCAAGGCCTCATGCCAAGACTACAAATAAGATTTTTCCAAGGCCTTATGCCAAGACACTAGTTTGTCTCATGTGACCTACCGATGCATCGAGGAGCTATATCGGGCTCCACCCATCACATATTAATTCCAATTCATTCCCATATGAAAATGTTTAAACATAACATAAACATTCATATTAAAACTAGCATACAAAATGTCAATACTTTCACCATAAACCATGAATGGTATAAAAATAGAACATTCACAGTCAAACATATCACAAAACCTTCAAGACAATATAGAAGTTTGGTATCATAATAAATTAACTTCAAATAAGGGTAAAATCCATCAAAGGATGTTGACATAGATTAAATCAAAACTCTTTTTAGAGAAATATGTCTTTCTATTTTGAAATCATTTAAGAGTCATATATTTAAAAAATAAAACATTTTCTTTGAAAATATTCTTATAAGCTTGTAAGGGAAGCTTCGACGATTTTATAATGGCAGAAAATAGATGCACCCGCCGTATAAGTTAAAAAAACATTCTTACCTTAATTTTGTCGAAAAGGTTAAAAAGCACCTTGTTTGGAAAACGACGGAAAGATTCCTTTATAAAACTATTATAAGAAGTTAAAAAAGGGTAGAAATGACTTTAACCCATATTATTTTAAATAGTGAAAATGTTTTGAAATACATTTTTAAGAAACATGGATGTGGATGATAAAGAGATCACAGTAGATTATTACGTATAAACAACCTCGGATAATGAAGAGATTGTGAAATAACCCTTACCTTGTAATTTTCCTTGGTTGGGGGTAGGTTAACCTACTGTATAATGTTGAAATAATTGTTATTAAATTATACAAGAATCATATACATTAATATGATATCATATATGATCTTTTAACATTGATTTGTTAATAATATCTTAGTATTATCGTTGTTTTGGGTGTTAACTTACTCATTTTATTTTATATGTATTATTACGTAAGACATGTTTGTCATGGATAGGTTGTATATTAATCATATCCATAATTATATCATGTCCTTAGATACTATTATTAATCATCAAATGATAATTATACTTGAATGGATACGATGGAGAATGAATCTCATCGCGTTCGTGGAGACGGTAGTCCGTACGTACGCACGAACGACAATATCATTCTTTTGATATTAAAATAATATATAATTTGATGTTAGATAATATATACAGAATCATTATCATGTTACTTTTATTATTTACATGAATTACACATCATTATTATACCCATCCAAATAATAATTTATTGAATAACAATTACACCACGACATGGAGACGGTAAGCCGTACGTACGCACGTATGGTGACATGTTATTCAAAGGATGGATAGAATAATGAATATGATTGTACCATATTTATAATAACATCACAGTATATATAATATACTGGAGTTATTATTTTATAATGGTAATAACAAAGAAAGAAGAAGTGGAAGAAGAAAGGAACTTGAAAAATGGTGGTGAAATCATTACCTCTTCTTCGGGTTCTTCCTTTTGATTTTATCAAAAGGGCTCTTAGGTTGGCTTTCTGACTAAAGTAAGGCCTCTAGGATTAAGTGAGGGAAGTTTAGAGAGTATTTGGGCAGAATTTGGCCGAACCAAAAGGCTTTTAATGTATGAGTTAATGTGTAGGGAGAGTACCCTTTTATAAGAGGGGTGAGGGGCACCTTTGGAAGAGCTAGAAATATTATTTTATAATAAATTCATATTCAGTTTCTAATGGCTCCAAAGTGGATTATTTAACTGTTAAGGTGGGGATAGGTCGTAAACCACTAAACCAGTATAATTTCGACAGGTTTGGGTCATTATACTGACCTTATCATTAAGTATTAAGTCTTAGTTAATTAGTTTCACTTTTACAATGTCTCTTTGTATTTTTATATTATATGGTTAATAAACTTACTATATACATCCAAGAGACCCCCAAGTGGTACATTAATGACACACCTATCACGATATAAGTCTCTTGGCCGAACCATATATTTTTAAGAATTTAATATCAATTAATAATATAATATTTGTTTTAAAAACTTTTTTATGTCAATTTTGACACTATTCAATAATTGATTTTTGTGAAACTCATAACAGAATGATTACTTCACAGAAAGTCAATTACATAAATACTAAGATGTCATATTAACCTAGAAAATTATTTTAATTCAATAAAAGTCTCCAATTATATTTATTTGGGTATTTATAATATCAATTAGTTTAATTTTTTACTATTATGGTAATTACTGCATCACCATTGTGTCATATATAAATTAAATTATTTAATGTCTAAAAATTATAAATAAAATACCATTATGTAGGAAATATTTTTATCTTGCTAAGAAATATTTATAGTCTAAAATCCATCATATATAACCCTATGTAAATTTTTTTTTCTAAAAGATATATGCTTGTGTCATTTTTGTATTCATTTTAACTTAATTAAAATAAAGTGTCCCTATCACTTACAAGTGGCACCATGGGGTCCCAAAATCGACTCAAAGATTCCCATGGTCGAACATGTATCAAAAAATAAGGTTAGGACACGTTTTAGGGCAATTTTTTATTATTATAATATTATTTTGTTTAACCCTTATTTACCGGATTTACCCTTTAACCATGGTAAATAAAGTATTTACCGAAGTAATTATTCAAAATGTCTAAAAATAAAAGTTACCTATTTACACAATTTGAACATCCTGATTCCAAATATGGAATCAATTTTTCCAAATTCAAAACACAGAAGTGGCAGAAATTAATTTAAAATTATTTCCCCCTGTCAAAACAAAAAGTGTGTTTTTAAGATATAATAACTATCAAAAGATTGATACTTGTTTATGTTCAGTTTAATTGTGAAATTATGTCCAATGAAAAAAATTGTATTAAATGGTAAAAATATATTCTAAATATACTTTAAAACCACTCAAATTTATAATTTATCACTATTAATTATTTTGATTAAAAAAGTTGTTTTTAATTAAAATTTAGTAATTTTCACTATTCATCAAAATATTAAAGTTATCTGAAAAGTACAAAAATTTCACCTTAGGATAAATTCGATACTAAAAATCCAAAAATGAAGTCAATTTTGAGAGCTAAAATTTATAAAACTTCAAAAAGTAGGTATTACTATTTATAACGGCTAGTTTGATCGGTTGTGGTGTGTGTTAGAACTCGATGTTGCGTACAACACATGCTATTGAATTATTCAAAGAGAAACATACCGTAAAAGCTTGGGGTTTTACATAAAAAATGATGTGTTTCATGAAGAGGTTTTGGTGACCATGAATGTTTTTCAAGAGGTATGTAACATTGATAAATATTCGTTACGCCCCCCTACCCCAAAGTTGAAGAGGGGAAGCCTTAACAAAAATCTAAAGGATATGAATTCAAGAATGTTTTTAATGAAATATTTTTAATCCATAGATGTTTTCATAAGATCATGTATTTTGTGGAGAAAGTAAGTTTCATGAAGTGAATGTATAGTTCATTAATGTTGTGAGTTTTGTGATGGTTGTAAGTCTCAATAAATTTTTGAGCTTTAAAAAAGTAGTGAGATTTGTAAAAGTTGTGGGTTTCATAAAATAATACTGTTTTGTGAAGAATTGAGTAGTTTTGAAAAGGTTGAGAAATGGGTTTTGTAAAATTAAATCCTTAGGGATTGCCCAATAATTTTGTGGTAAAGTGGTATTAATAAATTTTATAAAAGTGGAAATTAATTATGTGCCATATAAAGTATAAAATATATTGATTCAATGGATCAAAATAAGAATCATATAATGAAGTAGTGTGCACGCTTCAGTTGACAAAGCAGTGAGCTTTCAAATTGTGATTGGTTGTAAACTAAGAGGGATAGTGGCTAAGATTTAAGCTTTGAAACAACAATGTGCATTAGTTGATTTGGTATATAGGTATATTTATTTTCTATGCTCATTGGATGTAGACCAGTGTGTGTGAACTAAGTTAAATTGTTGTGTCACATGCATTCTTTCATTTCATCTCATACATTGTTATGAGAAAGGGAGAGAAAAGATATATTTTTAGCAAAAAAATTAGATCTAATGTGGTAGTTTTTTAATATGTCATAACATGATTCACCCCCCTCATAGGGTATTTAACCTTTGTGGGATAATATTTTATCTAGTTCCATTTTAATAAAGAAACCACTAACTCTCAACTACTAGGGTTGGGGTATTTATAGTTGTTATTAAAGGAAATTTAGTATAAAACTAAGGAATTATATTTAGGAAAATAAATATTTGGGAACATAAAACTATGAAATAAATTTATGATATATTTAATTTCTGCATAAAATATTCATTTTCTTTGTTAAGGAATATATTATTAGGGTTTCCTAGTGATATATCCTTGCATGGATAAAATAAGTGGATGTGGTTTTGGAACAGATGCATCTAGGTGCAAAAAACCATAAAAAGAGTTGGCCGATTATATATCAACAATAATTTTGATTCATGGTTAATGGGACCATAATTCACACATATTGTGAAGCTCCCATGGGATATCTATAAGTTAATTTACATTTTATTTATAAGTAATTGTGAAAGATTTGAAATTTTTTATGATTTGAGATTTTTTTTCAATGGAACCATTATATGATTATGAGATTATCTATATATAAATTTTCAATTTATTTTAAGTATTTCACTGGTTTAAAAATTATACATTATGACTAAAACATTTATGATCTGATCTAGTGTTTGTTATTATTTATTAATGCAACATTGTGGATGGAATGAAAATCATATCAATTCATGTAATCTTTGTGGTCATTTCCCTCTTGGGAATCATAATAATGCTAGGTTTGGAAATTAGAATAAAACTAAGAACATTATAACTATATTATGGAAACTAACACATGTTATTACCAATATCCTTCCCTATATAGAGAATCATACTAATCCACAGTGCAGTGTAAAAATGTTAGACTGTTTCATGTGATAATAAAATCCATTATTCAATGGAACCATAAATCAATTTTTAACATAGTAATGGATAATTGCCTTAGAAAATATATTTATTACTCTAGAAATTAACGAAATGAATAATTTTATAATGGATGTATATCATATCATAAGGGTTTAAGATCAATAGTGGTTATTAATTCAAAACACTATGGATGTAGAGGAAACAACGATCATAAAATGGACTTATTTTACGTTATTTGTTTGTGGAAAAATATTTTGATCATGAAAAAAGAGTGTAATTAGAGAGGAAATTACTGATAATAATAGAAAAGTTATAGAAAAATGTTTCGAAGTATGGAAAAAATATTACAAGGTTAGAAATTCTTGTTTTAAACTATTTACAAAAAATAGTGAGTAAGATTGACTGCCTCTTTGAAAGGATAAATCTAATCTTTAAAAGAGAATTTACCTCCCAAATATTCTCATTATATGAGGATATGGTATCATGTGATATCAAGATTGAAAAATAAATCTCCATTTCTTAAATACATGAAGGAAATTAATAGAATAATATGAATACTAAGAAACATATGATAAGGGAAACAAGATAACGGGGGATTTTAAAACATGTGATACTTATGGAAAGAAAAATGATGGTACTTTCCTGAATGCAAAAGGAGTTTTCTACAAGTGTGTAGAAAATGTTCATAATGATCATAAACTCAATGGAATTGGAAAATGAATCAATGTGAAATGTTTTAAATGTAATTAGTTGGAGAATTATTCCAACTTATGCCCCAAACATCAAGGGAACTTTCCATAAAAGAAGCTATATGGATAAGGCCAAGCATATAAGATTAATACAACCAATGTTAATGTTCATAGATATGTTGTAAAAGGTAAACTTATAAAATATATGATTGGAAAAAAAATTAACTCGGTTTCTACCCACTATTTCATATCTAAATAATTTTTAAGGGTATCAAATCACCACCTCAATGATTAGATGTTGAGTTGGCAGTGAAAAATAAAAATGTAATGATGACCATATATAAGGTCTATAGCTCATCTCAGATATAATTTTTTGGGACATTTCTTCTTGGATATCATGTTATTCTTCCTCTAGTTGAATTTAATGTAATTTTGGGAATGTATTGTCCCTCTTAGTCTAAATCCCATATCAAATTTTGAGTAAAGGAAGTTATATTTGACAGCTCGAGTCAACCTTATACCATCTATCATTGTGAGGATGATCTTAAAATCCCAATGGAAATTATTTCCATTATATTGGTTTTACTACCTATTAATTATGTATATTTGTCACAAATAATTGAGAGAAACTCAAAATAAATCATATTTTTATTTTTCATGAATATTCATATGTATTCCTTAAGGATATTCTTAGTATTCCCAAGAATCATGAAGTTGAGTTCTCAATAGAACTTATATATAGTGATATTTATCTTTCAAAGACTCTATATAGAATGAACCTGACTAAGTTGTTGTAATTAAATAAGAAAATATATTTTAATCTACATAAGATATTAATTTATCCAAATGCTTCACTATGGTATACACCAATTCATTTGTTAAGATGAATGATTGGTCAATCCGTCGTTGATGTAATTATCAAGAACATATGAAGATCACCAATAAAAAATGGTATCCTCTACCCCATAAAAATGATCTTTTTTGATGATTTACATGGAGCTATATATTTTTACATGGATAATAATTAATCTGGATATCAAAATTTAAGTGTCAAGAGGGAGGATATTCCCATGAAAACATCTTATACAAGGTATAATGATGCACCCAATTTGTGTATACATTTCCAAATATATAATTGAAGATAAAAGCATGTTTTTAGAAAATATTTGTGGTTTCATGAACATATTATTTTATTTTGGTGAATATGTTTACATGCAGGAGCTTTCTGGCTTAATACACGGATCAAGGGAAGTTTGTGAAATTTTTGAAACTACACGGCGTGTACTTTCTATACACGCTGTGTACATCCATACAAGGACACAGACCAAAGAAGGGAGTACACGACCACGTCTACCAGGCAGAGATGCATGTCGTGTGGGTCGGCACTACACGTCGTGTACCACCTTCTAGAAGTGGTGGTTGCAGAGAAAAGTCCACACGCCCATGTGGCCGTTGATGAAGACACGACGTGTTTGAACTTTTACACGCCGTGTATTCTATTCTAGAAGGGTCTGGTGGCACTACATGCTGTGTATGGAGGCGCTACATGCCGTGTTCACTCAACTTGCAGGCGGTGTCGTGTGAAAAAGTCAAGAACGGTGTGCTCGGCCACCTTCCAGTGGAGAAAATGGCGCCAAAACACGTTGACGAAAAGTACACGGCGTGTACTTTCTATATACGCTGTGTACTTTATTTTTCTATAAAATGAGGCCTCGGCCTAAGAATTTGAAAGTTCAGAACCATTAGAGGAGGGAGAAGCTCTGATACCACCATTCCCGAAGCCACTGAGGTGTCGTCATTCCACTATTCCACCATTCCACCCTCCGATACTCTACCTCAACGCCTACACGATGAATTCTTCAGGTATCACGTGTGTCATTTCTCTCCTAAATTCTATGTGTAACTAAACCCCTCGTTTTGGGACTGTGGATGATGGGATCATAATTTTTATATTGTTTTATATAGCTGTGTTTGAATCGTAGTAATTCATCTTACTTTTCTTAAGCCACTGTCTAATATAACTGAGAATTCTTAGCCGGACCAAGGGAATGATTCTCAGCGATACAAAATAAAAGTAACAGTGAAAACACCCATGACCATTGGATGGTTTTCACCGATTCAAGTAATGGACTAGACGTAATAAAGAATTAAGGACATCGACTACCGGACCAAGGAGTCAACTGCTCTAATTCCAAACAAGAAGAACCAGACCAAGGAAATCTTGTAACAAAATGAAATCCCGAATGATTGAATTATTATGAACAACACAACCATTTAAAAAATCTTTATAAGAACTCCTTATTCACCACAGCCCCGACACGTCTTTTCTTTCCATTTCTAAGAACTCTTTAAATTTACCCGTTGTTTTCCTTCAAACTATATCCATTCTTCAATGTAAATCAGTTTAGTTTAAATCAAAACCCAAAAACCAACCCAATCGTTTCTAAACGTTGCATACTTCACCTAATTAAGTATTAGCTTAATTAAATTCAAACACGCCATGGTTCCCTGTGGACCCAACTCGAACTTATGCTATACTAATGTTCTAAGAACGGGTAATTAATTTGGGACTCATAAAACTTCAACCAACGACAAGCGTAGGTAAACGTTTGGCGTCGTTGCCGGGGAACTGCCGTTTGATTTTAGTGAAAAGATTTAAGTTGTGTTAATAATTGGTTTAAGTGAAAATAAAAATAAAAAATTATCAAAAATCTCTTTTCTAATCCCATTTCAAATTTTCTTTTTTTTATTTTTCCCTTTTACACCTGGTTTTCATTTTTTGTGTTGTACAGTGCTTCAAGTGTATGTTTCGATGCTTTACACGATCCAGAAGTGCCGAGTCTTCGGAATTAGTTTCGCTTGACCCGGAAATCGAATGGAACTTGCTTCATCATCGGCGTACATGGACAGAAACTCACAACCATCAACCACAACCCATGGCGAACAAGGAAGAGGGAGCACCAACCGTAGATGCTGTGACTGAGCATTAGTACCAAGATCAGCAGCCTCCCGCTGCTGGTCTACTGGAGCAACCTCCTGGAGCCTTCATGGAATTCCTCCCAAGGGATTACCAACAGCCGCTGCAACAACTCTTCCCACGACCATACTTTTCCCCTCAAGAGCAGTTTATGCAAGCTCCACCCCATCAACAAAAACCTCCAAGATGTACCCTTATGGAGTACGGACTTCCTTCGATTCACAGTGCTGATACGGGCATCGTTCATCCTCCGGTCCAGGCCCAGCACTTAGAGATCAAGCCTTCTATCATACAGCTGATCCAGAACACAGTCCAATTTGGAGGCCTGGCCAGTGAAGATCCAAACACCCATCTCTCCAACTTTCTGGAGATCTGCGACACCTTTCGGTACCATGGTGTGTCCGAAGACGCCATCCGTCTTCGGCTATTCCTCTTTTCTCTACTGGATAAGGCAAAAGACCGGATCAAGGGGTTTCCACAATGCTCTATCCTCACCTGGGAGGAGCTAGCCTAGGCGTTCCTTTCCATGTACTTCCCTCCATCCAAGACGGTGACACTCCAGAATGAGATTCATAACTTCTGGTAGCATGACTCCGAGTCGTTGTACGAGTCCTGGGAATGATTCAAGGAGATGTTACGAAAATGCCCCCATCACGGACTCCCACTCTGGATGCAAGTCCAGACATTCTATGGAGGACTTACCACGAATACCAAGTTCGTGGTGGACGCTGATGCTGGAGGTACGGTGATGCAGAAGTCCCCCGAAGAACTATTCGAACTACTGGAAGACATGTCAGGAAATATCTTCCAGTGGCACTCCGAGCGGGGGACTCAAAAGCGAGGTATGCACAACATTGACGCTACCACTATGTTAGCTGCTCAGTTGGATGCTGTGTCCAAGAAAATCGATGCATTGAACCTCAAAGGAACATCTCAAGTTCATGCGGCGCACCACCCAGCATGCGGCGATTGTGGTGATAACCACATCATGGGAGAATGGCCGGTTTCAACTGGAGGCACCTCGACGAGCGAGGTGAGTTATGTTGCCCAAAATCGAGGGCCCAACCAATACCAGTAGTACCAGAACCCGGCATGGCGAGATCAACAGAACATAGGCTGGGGCCAACAACAGCAGAATCCTCCGCCCCAGTGACAACCCAACTACAACCAACCTCCACATCAGAACCAATTCCAAAGGCCGCAACAACCCCAGCAGGGTCCTTATCTACAATAAGGGTATCAAAACCCTTGTCCACAGCAGCCACGGAAGTCACCTCCTACACCGACTCAACAACCACCTCAGCAGGAGAACACCTCAAGGTTATAGGATTTGATGACTAAATTCATATCTACTTCTGAGACTCGGTTCCAGAATCAGGAATCCTCGATTAGAGGCTTGGAGAATCAGATTGGCCAGCTGGAATACCAACTCTCATGGAGGAATCCCGATACACTACCGGGGAACACCGAAAAGAATCCAAGGGAGGAGTCCAATGCTATCATGCTCTAGAGTGGAAAAGAGCTCCACCAGAACCAATCAGCACAGCAAGGTGCTTCCACACCCACTTTTGAAGAAAAAGGTACCAATACCGACGCCTCCTCATCCAATAGACCATAGAAGGAGGCTTTACAAAATAATGAAAAGGAAGTAATCCAACCATTCAAGCATGCCTTACCCTTTCCGGAAAGATTGAAGTAGAGGAAGCTGGACCACCAATTCAGAAAATTTATTGATGTTTTCAAGAAGCTACACATCAACATACCATTTGCGGAATCCCTGACACAAATGCCAACATACACCAAATTCATGAAGGAAATCCTCTCGAATAAGTGGAAGATGGAGGATTTGGGCGTTATTGCACTAAAGAAGGAGTGCTCTGCGGTGGTTCAACATTCCATTCCTCCCAAACTCCAAGATCCAGGTAGTTTCACCATTCCTTGTACTATTGGATCCTGTGAATTTGGGAAGGCCCTCTGAGACTTAGGGGCCAATGTGAACCTTATGCCCCTCAGAGTTTTCAAGAAGCTGGGACTCCACGAGCTCAAGCCTACCTGCGTCGCCCTTCAACTTGCTGATCGATCCATCACTACTCAAGGGCGTACTGGTCAAGGTGGGTAGGCTGATTCTCCCTGCTGATTTCATCATCCTCGACATGGGAGATGACTAGGAAGCACCTCTTATACTTGGAAGTCCTTTCTTGGCAACTGGGAAGGTACTAATCGATGTGCTCCAAGGGGAGATTATTTTTCAGGTAGGTGATGAAAGAGTTTCCTATAACATCCTCAAAGCCATCAAACATGCTTCCTTATCAGAGCATGAGGAATGGTATGCAGTGTCCACCATAGTTAATCATTTTAGAAACAAAGGGGATGAACTAGTATGTTCTTTTATTTCGAATAATTTAACTGATCCAGATATTCTATTAGAGGAAGCACCAGAAGACATGAAATTCATAGAAGGCCAGGGTGGCCACTTTTGTCAGCGTGCAGTTGTTCCTGATAGTTTGGAACGGGACGAGGTGCAGCCACTTGTGCCTTAGATTTTAAAGGCGCCGGCACTCGAACTGAAGCCTCTTCCATCTTCTCTCAAATATGGGTATCTAGGACCCAATCAAACTTTTCCTGGTATACTTAATGCAGAACTATCACAGGAGCAGGAAGATGCACTTTTACAGGTTCTCAAACAGCGGAAGCATGCTATTGGGTGGATAGTCGCTGTTCTGAAGGGCATCATCTCTACCATTTATACTCACAAGGTGCTACTTGAAGAGGGTGCCAAGAAATCTTGGCATCCACAACAGTGCTTGAATCCTCCCGTGAAGGAAGTTTTAAAGAAGGAGGTGATCAAGTTATTGGATACAGGCATCATCTATCCCATCTCGGATAGTCCATGGGTGAGTCCTCTCCATGTGGTACCCAAAAAGGGGGGTATCATTGTGATTTCAAATAAAAACAACGAACTCATCCCTACACGCACTATCACGGGCTGGCGAGTCTGTGTGGATTACCGGAAGTTGAATGATGCAATAAGAAAAGATCACTTCCCCTTGCCATTCATGGATCAAATGCTAGAGAGGCTAGCAGGGCACAACTACTATTGCTTCCTCGATGGTTTTTCTGGTTACAACCAAATATCAATTGCTCTGGAGGATCTGGAAAAGAGCACTTTCACTTGCCCCTACAACACATTTTCTTATCGAAGGATGTCTTTCGACATGTGCAATGCCCCCGCCACCATCCAGTGCTATATGCTGGCCATCTTCCACGACATGGCGGAACAAATCCTGGTGGTATTCATGGATGATTTTTTCGTTTATGGAAAATCATTTACCATTTGTTTACGACATGTAGAGCTTGTTTTGGAAAGATGTGAGCACACTAACATTATTTTGAACTGGTAAAAGTGTCATTTTATGGTGAAAAGTGGCATAGTCCTTGGCCACAGAATTTCAGCAAAGGGGATAGAGGTTGACCAGACGAAGATTGAAGTCATTTCACGACTACCAATACGGACTTCCGTCCACGCCATACGCAGCTTCCTCGGGCACGCCGGTTTTTATCAGTGGTTTGTCCGTGACTTCTCCAAAATAGCCCAGCCCCTCACTACTCTTCTAACAAAGGATGCCATTTTTGAGTTCGATGAGGATTGTATCAGATATTTTGAGCATCTAAAGCAGCGCCTGGTGGAAGCTCTAGTTATGATTTCTCCCAACTAGGAGGAACAATTTGAGGTGATGTGCGATGCGAGCGACTACGTTATGGGAGCAGTCTTGGGACAACGACTTGACCAGATTTTCAGACCTATCTATTCTGCGAGCAGGATGCTCAATGAGGCACATATCAACTACACTACAATAGAAAAGGAGATGCTTGCAGTGGTTTTCACATTTGACAGGTTTTGTTCTTACTTAGTTTTGTCTAATGTTATTGTTTATACTGACCATGCAGCACTAAAGTACCTACTCAAAATGAAAGACGCGAAGCCCCGATTAATCCGCTGGTTACTCCTTCTACAAGAATTTGATCTTGAGATCCGGGACAAGAATGGGAGTGAGAACTTCATTTCTGACCATCTCTCCCACCTCGAGCTGCCACACTTGGAGAAGGAAGAAGATCGGGGGATCAGGAAGGATTTTCCTGATGAACACCTCTTTTCGATCAGTGAAACACCTCGACCATGGTATGCTGATATTGCTAATTTTCTGGTTACAGGTGTCGTTCATCCCAACCTCTCCTTCCAGCAAAAGAAAAGATTTTTCTCTGATGTGAAAAGGTACTTCTGGGAGGATCCTCTGCTATTCTGATCCTGTGCAGATGGAGTGATCTGTCGTTGCATCCCAGAGAATGAAGTTCATGGTGTCCTGGAGTTCTGTCATGCCTCACCAGTAGGAGGACATCATGGCCCAGACCGTACCATAGCTAAGATCCTATAGTCCGGATTTTTCTGGCCCACCATGCATAGAGATGCCCGATCCTTTGTTTCCTGTTGCGATCGGTGCCAGAGGACGGGTAATGTGGGACATAGAGCCGAGATGCCTCAGCACCCCAACCTCGAAGTTGAGATCTTCGACGTCTGGGGCATAGAATTCATGGGTTATTTCCCCTATCTTTTGGGAACACTTACATCCTGGTCTACGTCGACTACATTTCCAAATGGGTGGAAGCTATTGCTGCAGCTCGTGACACAGCCAAGGTAGTCATAAATTTCATAAAGAAAAATATTTTTAGCAGGTTTGGAGTTCCTCGAGTACTGATTAGCAATAGAGGGACCCACTTCGACAACACACTTATTAGAGGAATACTGTCGAAGTATGGAGTAAAGCATCATATGGGGACACCATATCATCCCCAGTCCAGTGGACAGGTAGAGCTCTCTAATCGAGAGCTCAAGCAGATCCTGGAAAAAACAGTGAACACTTCACAGAAGGACTGGTCCAAGAAGTTAGATGATGCCTTGTGGGCATATCGGACTGATTTCAAAACACCACTGGGAATGTCCCCGTTCCACCTCGTCTATGGAAAGCCCTACCATTTGCCAGTAGAATTGGAACACAAAGACTACTAGGCTATCAAAGCCATAAATTTTGATCTGAAGGCAGGTGAAGAAAAACGGAAGTTCCAACTGTCGGAACTAGATGAGATCCGATTAGAGGCATACGAGAATGCCAAGTTGTACAAAGAGAAGACAAGATCCATTCACGACCAGATGATATCAAGAAAATCTTTCCAACCCAGTGATTAGGTACTTCTCTTTAATTCTCATCTTCGCTTATTTCCAGGGAAGTTAAAGTCACGCGGGTCTGGACCGTTCCACGTTATCCGCGTATTCCATCACAGAGCGGTAGAAATTTCTGGAGAAGATGGTCAACCATTCAAGGTAAATGGGCAGCGGTTGAAATCTTACCATCCTACAGACAATATGGTGGGAACGTTGTCCACCATACTCCTCCGGTAATCAAGGTAAGTAGGTCAAGCCAACGACCTAAAACAAAGGCGCTTCCTGGGAGGCAACCCGGAGGTTACACGCCATGTCCCACTTATATACACGGCGTGTACTAAGTCTTTTTCATTAATAAACTTAATAGTATAAATCTATAGAATAACAAATAACTAACCATGGATGATGCCGGTGCCGATGGCAAAGTCACTGGAGTTTATTCGAGCCGTCCTCGGTTCGAATCCTCCTGACCTACCTTCGGCACGGGGTTCCTCATTTTTAATTACACGACATGTGTGGTATTGTCAATCTATATATATATATACATGTGTTTAATAAAACCCATGATGGGGATGGGCCGGTTGGCTAAAATCGTAATCCTGTTTCAAAAGTCCCGGGGTTTGAATCTAGACAACTGTCCCATTTCCATCATTTGTTCTTTTAATTAAACCACACGACATGTACTCTGATATACGCCGTGTGCGCCATGATTTTTCAAATATAAATAAAAACGTTTTAAAAATAAGAACTTACATGTGGGTGAAGTTGGCGGATTGGAAAAGTCTCGACACAAGGTTCACAAGACCCGGTTTTGAATCACACTAATCTCCCCGCTTCACCCCCATCCTTTCCTAAATAAAAACCACACGCCGTGCTTTTCTTTCTTTCCGTGTGTATAATCCGTATAGAATAAATATATATATAAAATAAATATGAACAGCAGAACAACCTTTGATTCAGTGGGTGAGGGCGCCCATTCGAATCGGCCGATCGCCGGTTCGAATCCCGCCCCAAGCACCGGACCAAAGGTTGTACTACTCTTTTTTTTTATTTTAAAATACACGACATTATTTCCCGATATACGTCGTGTATAGGCTTATGTATAATAGAATTTGTCAATATTTCTATTTTTAATAATTATTATATAGTTTACTATAATAATTAAATTTTTTACTTTTCTTAATATATATATATATATATATATATATGGCATGTACTTTCTATAAACGCCGTGTACCTCGGCTGTAAATGCCGCGGGCCACCTGGCTTGAGGCCATGTCGCACGGCCGCCTGATTCTTCCACTTCTTCCCGTTTCTTCTCCCAAATGCCATCCGAACCCCCTTTTGCCAAATTCGTCGATTTGGGGCATTTCACGTTATGATTCCTCTCACATTGTGATCCTCGATCCAGGTACACCATTCTACACCCTCTGTTTCAAATTTTTAGACACGTTTAGGGTGTTTTTTCGGATCGGCCGACCGTTCGGGTTCTGGCAGTACACGACCAAGAAATGAAGAACACACACCGTGTACGTTTGAACACGACCTCAAAATGAATTTTCAGAAATTTGAATTTACACGGTGTGTATGTTCGGTACACACCACGTCTGTTTCCCCATGCCCGAATACACCTTTTCACACGGTCTCACACACCATTTTCATTTACACGGTGTGTGTGTTTGGTACACACCGTGTCCATTATTTGTGTTTGGCCCCTTAGTGTGTGGTACATAACACGGCCTGTCACCCCATGTTCCAGAACACGACGTGTATGTTCGGTACACGCCGTGTCCTCTATATCTGTGGTCGGCCCATGTCTCCCCCTCTGCACGGCCATGTTCTTCGTGTGCAGTACACGCCGTGTCCATAACCTACACAACGTGTATTGTGTTCTCTGAACTGTTAAAAACATGGCCGTGTCATTTGTTACACGACCACCTGCACTTTGATGTGGACACGACGTGTATGTTCAGTACACGCCATGTCATATTACATGGTCTCTTTCCACCCTCGGCATGTATTTCCAGAGAACACGAGATACCTTCTAGCTCTGAGTACACACCGTGTACTCTGAGTACACGCCGTGTACTTTAATTTTCCAGTTTTCTTACATTTTCTTTGTTTTATTTTCTTCTTTTGTTTTCTTTTCTTTTTCTTTTTATTTCTATTTTAGGATATGGTAGATCATGATCATTCGTGCGGGAAGCAGCCAGCCTCCTCCACTGAGGGCGAGGAGTCCAGTTATCATCGGATCTGACTCCAACCACCTATTCAGCCGGACCCCAACGCTCCAGTCTTTGAGCTCCCTCCATTGGCCATTCTGCCGCCACTCACTCCCTCAGATGAGGTGGGGCCTTCTTCTACTGCAACATCGGCCACTTCCACTGTACCATCATCCTCAGTAGCTGGTCCCTCTACAAGAACCCCTTCCATCGAGCCACTTTCTTCTTCGACGGATCCACCTCCAAAGCCCGATGCTGCTGATGCACCGGCACCTGGGCCGGGACCTGCAGGTGCTCCCTATCCCTACACGGTATTCCTGGTCACCAAACTCACATACGACATGCCCGACGCTTTTCTCGTCAGCCAATACCATTGAGGGGCCGATACCTTGACAGTAGCATTCCACAGCGGCTCGGTATTTGGGGGGAGTTGGAGGTACTTCTCGGGCACACCGCACTCCTCGAGATTTTCCAGGTTAGCACTCCTATGTTACTAGATTTATTTTTGGAGTTTGCGGCCTCCTTTGAGTTCGATGGAGCGGAGTATCGAGAGACACATGGCGATGCGATGCCAGTAGTTCGATTCCGGCTAGGCGGCCGACGTTTTTCTCTCACAATGACAGAGTTCGACCGAGGTTGCGGCTTCTACCCCCATCCTTTCGCCCCACCCCCCATTTCGGACTTGACCCGGCCCAAGCGCTTTGACCTCATTGCCATGTGGCGGGAGATCGCTGGGCCTGACCACCAGTACTTCCCCACTTCTCAGAAGAGCACTCTTATAGCCGATCTCGTCCTTCGCTTCACCCACCGGTGCTTCATCGCCATACTCTTCCCCCTCCATGAGGATATAGGGGTCGTGCCGGCCGTGACATGGATCTTCTTACCTGTGTCATCTGGCACACCGACCCGAACCTCCCCTTTCTTGCCGCCTCCTATTTTCACTCCATGTTTACCGGCCATCAGGGAAACCTGAACGACGGGTTTTACACCACCCGTCTTTCCCACCACTTGGGGGTATTCGAGCCCTCATTACCTCATGTCTTGTTAGGTTCAACCCAGTGGATGGACTTCTTCATGCTCATTCGCATGGTATTGGTCCGGAAGTAGGGGGGTGCCTACATCCTTGCTCAGGCTCGAGCCCCGCCACCTACTGACCCTGCCCCACCTGCTGACCCTGCCCCTCCTTCCCCACCTCCTCCAGCTTCTCCCCCTCACCCACCTCGTACTGACCCCACTTCTTATGACCTTCCTTCTTCTGTCCCATCTCTCATCCCACCTACCCCTGCACCCTCGGTCGATCTGGTGATTTCCCTCCACCTAGCCACGATGGAGCAGCAGTTGGCCCGTATCATCGGCCGCCAGGACACCATTGCACGCCATTTGATTCGTCTGGACGACTTCCAGGACCGGATGGAGCATCTGTTGGTACATATTTCTCAGCATCTTTGTGGTCCATTGCCTCAGCCACCAGCCCCTACCTCCGTTCCTATCCCTTCTGCTGCTGCTCCACCGCCGTCTCCTGCGTCGGCCACGACTTCTGTTCTAATGACTACGGTGAGCTCTGGTGATGCCACTTCTTCCGGGCCAGGGCCTACTGCTGAGCTTCCGATCTCGAGTCTAGCACCTGTAGCTCCTACTTCTTCAGCTACCCTTCTCGATGCCGAGTCAGAGCCTCACCCTTCCACGGCTCCTGCGACATCTCTCCCGGCCTATTCTGTACTGGATGATGCCTCCCCTGAGGCGACCCCATGATAGTGACATTTTCCTTTCTCTTATATATATCTTCTATCATTTTATGTGTTGTGATGTTATGTATGTTTGTAGTCTTCTTTCTTTTTCTCGACAGTCACAGGTACAGGCATGGAGTGCTTTGGGCATCACTTTTCACAAGGGGAGTATTTTTCCATTTCTATTTTTTTTGGATTAACCTCTTCCACTACTTTCCCTCATTTTGTCCCCCATTTCTCCCCGCTGCCCACCCTTTACCTTGGTGTTTCACTTGGTGGACCATGTGCAGGGTTAAGTGTGGGGGAGCATCTATATATTTCACCTTAGTCTTTTCCCTTAAACTAACCCAGGAGACATCATTATTATACTCTATATTTGTAAATGTATAGCAATTTTTGTTAATCAGTCTTATAAATGCTAGAGTTATCAGTAAGAACTTTTGGAAAGGTTACATGCTTTTTAGTTTTTAAGTATTTTAAAATGATTGCTGATATAGTTTCAATTACAACCTTTCATCCTTGATTAAATTACATTAATTAGGCTAATCATTTATATGCATGTCATGACTTGATTGTCCCTTTATTATTTTTCCCCTCCCGAGAGGTATTCTGAACCCTTTTTCGTATCTCTTTTCTAATATCCACTTTCTTGAGAGATTCTTAGGATATTCATCACTACCAGAATTTGATGGTTTTTCTTTTAGAAATATGAAGAAATTTTTGAATTACTTTATCATGATTGAGGCATTAGATTGTTTCAACCCCTTTATCTTGAGACCTACCCTACATTTAATCTTCGTTAAGACCATTGAAGCCATGAATAGCCTTTATAGGAAGCCACATTACAAGCCTATTTTCCTTCCTACCCTATTTTGTTTTTTTAACTTTGCATGATTATTCATTTAAGCTTTAAAGAGAGAGTTGGGAATACATGAAATATTTTTGTACAGCCATGAAATAAAGTGTGGGGGAGTGACTATTTATTATTTATGGAAGAATGGGTTCCAAACATGTACTCATTGTATTCCTAAGGGATGCCCTTGTGTTTTGTTGTTAAAAAAAAGGAAAAAAAGAACAACAAATAAACAATGAGGGGACCTTATACTTATTTTCCCATAAACCCTACTTACCTAAGGGAGTTGGTAACGATTACAAAAGAATTTGACTGGGCTTTTGAAGGATGTATTTTCAATGAGCTTTACTTTGAATATCATGCAATGTTGTTTAAAGTAATTATCCATCCTTTTTCAAGCATCAGAATTTATTTTCACATCTGAACCTACCAATCCTTAGCCATAGAAACATCTAAACCTTATTGACAAAGCCCTCATGATTTTTGTAATTCAATTTTTCTGAATTGGAGAACAAGATATCTTGCAAACCTATGGATAGAATGTATATGCCTTTGATTGAGCATAACTTCGATTAAAAACATCTTGAGTGTAGAGTGTGATTTTAACTGGTAAGGTAAATCATCAAGTGGCATGATTATTTTTTAAAGATTGAACAATGTGTTGAAAGAGGATGATAGTAGTTAATTACATTATATATGAGGCATGATTTTAATATCTTATGAATTTAATTTTTTTTTGCCTTTTAGAATTTTTCCTCAGTAACTTTATCAGTTATACAATTGATTAACTAAATGCCTTCTTTTTAAAAGTATAGGACCTCTTAATTAGATGTTGAGATTTTGATTGAGGGCAATCAAATGACTAAGTGTGGGGAAATTTGATGCACCCAATTTGTGTATACATTTCCAAATATATAATTGAAGATAAAAGCATGTTTTCAGCAAATATATGTGGTTTAATGAACATATTCTTTGATTTTGGTGAATATGTTTACTTGCAAGAGATTTCTTGCTTAATACACAGGTCAAGGGAAGTTTGTGAAATTTTTGAAACTACACGGCGTGTACTTTCTATACATGCCGTGTACATCCAGACAAGGACACGGACCAAAGCAGGGAGTACATGGCCATGTCTACCCGGCAAAGATGCACGCCATGTGGGTCGGCGCTACACGCTGTGTACCACCTTCAAGAAGCGGTGGTTGCAGAGAAAAGTCCACACGCCCATGTGGTCTTTGATGAAGACACGACATGTTTGAACTTTTACACTTCGTGTCTACTATTCTAGAAGGGGATGGCGGCACTACACACCATGTATGGAGGTGATATATGCTGTGTTCACTCAAATTGCAGGCGGCACCATGTGCAAAAGTCAAGAACGGCGTGCTCGGCCACCTATCAGCGGAGAAAATGGCACCAAAAAGCGTTGATGAAAAGTACATGGCGTGTACTTTCTATACACGCCGTGTACTTTATTTTTCTATGAAATGAGGCCTTGGCCTACAATTTGAATGTTCAGAACCATTGGAGGAGGGAGAAGCTCTGCTACCACCATTCCTGAAGCCACCGAGGTGCCGTCATTCCACTATTCTACCATTCCACCCTCGGATACTCTACCTCAACACCTACACGATGAATCCGTCAGGTATCACGTGTGACATTTCCCTCCTAAATTCTATGTGTAACTAAACCCCTCGTGTTGGGGCTGTGGATGATGGGATCATAATTTGTATATTGTTTTATATAGCTGTGTTAGAATCGTTGTAATTCATCTTACTTTTCTTAAGCCACTGTCTAATATAACTGAGAATTCTTAGCCGGACCAAGGGACAGATTCTCAGCGATACAAAAGAAAAGTAACGCTGAAAACATCCATGACCATTGGAAGGTTTTCACCGATTCATGTAATGGACTGGACGTAATAATGAATTAAGGACATCGACTACCGAACCAAGGAGTCAACTGCTCTAATTCCAAACAAGAAGAACCGGACCAAGGAAATCTTGTAACAAAATGAAATCCTAAATGATTGAATTATTATGAATAGCACAACCATTTAAACAATCTGCATAAGAAATCCTTATTCACCACAGCCCCAACATGTCTTTTCTTTCCATTTCTAAGAACTCTTTAAATTTACCCGTTGTTTTCCTTCAAACTGTATCCATTCTTCAAAGTAAATCAGTTTAGTTTAAATCAAAACCCAAAAACCAACCCAATCGTTTCTAAACTTTTCATACTTCACCTAATTTAGTATTAACTCAATTAAATTCATGCACTCCATGGTTCCCTGTGGATCGACCTCGAACTTATGCTATACTAAAGTTCTAAGAATGGGTAATTAATTTGGGACACATAAAACTTCAACCAACGACAAGCGTAGATCATATAATCATTATGATTTTATATTAATGCCTTCTAGAATTACCAATGACCCAAATATGAATATGGATTTATTGAATAAAATATTTAGTTATTTTCTTTATACATTTTTGGTAGTATTTTAGATGATAATATCATATATTTTAATAGAAAGGAAGAACATGAAGAACATTTGATAATTATTCTGAAGACCCTGATAAATGAGAATTTGTGTGTTAAATTTACAACCTATGAATTTTTTATTCAAAAAGATTCATTATCGCGTGATATAATGTCTTATGCATGTATGTTAGTAGTTCCTTCATTGTTAGAAGTTTTTGAGCAATGTATTAGACCAACCATGGTAATTGAGATCCAAAATTTTCTTAGGATGGATGGATACTACTAATGATTTGTGAGGCACTTCTTATGAATCTCTTATCAAATCATAATGATTCCTTATAATGGGTTAAGATCTTTTATATAGAATAATGTGTAGATAATTTCAGTGAAATAATCTAATGTTTGGTCAAAACACCTATTTTTACACTACCCTATAGTATAAAGTGGTTTGTGATCTATTGTGATGCACCAAAAAAGGGACCATGATGCATCCTTATGACAAATTAAAAGGTGAAAACATATTCCTCAATATAAATAATAATTCAGGAGTAAAAATGTATGAATCATGATTTGGAGAAGATAGAGGTAATTTCTTACATTGAATATATAGAGGTCATATTTATACGGTGAAAGGTGTGATATATAAACTGATCATAAGAGTTTAAAGTGTATATATATACATAAAAAGAGTTGTATATGTTCCAGAAAAGATAGATGGAGTTGATTAATGATTATTATTTCTCAATACATTTCCACCCAAGAAGGGATAACAAGGTTGATAATTCTCTAATATAGAAATACCATGATAATTTTTACTTGATAAGGATTGAAAGAGATCCAATATTTATGGATTTACAAAAGATGAATCTTTAAATAATGAAGAAAGGGGAAAATCATTTCCTTCTCAGATGAATGTTCAACCATATATACATGAGAGGATTAATAAATCACAGAAGTAAGACATATAATTATAGATGAATTTTTGGAATGTTCTAATGTTCCTCCCTGATCTTGTTAAAATGATAATATTATAGAACATAGTATGTTTCTTTTCAATTATAGAGCTGAATAAGGATCTATTTGATAAATCTCATAGATCATCATTCTTTGTTCATACTAGAAGTATGAGTATGTATAGAGATATGAAAGAGTATTATTTTTGGGATATGGTGAAAAGGGTTATTGTATAGTATGTACCCTAAATCATTGTATGTTAGAAAGTTAATTATAAGATATCGAAGTCTAAGGAGACATTTTAACCATTACACACATAAGAATGGAAATTGGAGAATGTTTCTAAGGATTTCATCATTGGACTCCACAGAACATCTAAAGGTACAATTCTATATGGGTTATAGTTGATCAGCTTATGAAATCAGTTCGTTTTATTATGATTATAGAATACATATATCTTGATTAACATACTCTGTTATACATTAAATATGTTGTATGTTTTATGAAGTTCATCTCATAATTTTATATAATCAGAATTTGAGGATTACCTTGAATTTCTGGGGAATTATTTAGAAGGATCTAGATAAAAAAGTTGGTTTCATCGCTGATTATAATCCATAGATAGACGGTTAGTATAGTTGGACCATTTGAATCCCTCTAGGGAAAAAAGTGAAAAACTTTAATATGTAGGAATGAAGTTAGATTAATATGGATACTGTTACTTTTTATAACTAAGGAAATGGAATATAAGGATATATCCATTCAACAACACATAATGATATCTCAGATTCGACCAAAATGTTAGGCTGAAAATCATCGGTGAGATCTAGAGTACATAGTCGGTGAAAATGAATTCCTATGAATATCTCCCTAGATTAAGGTTAATATATTTGAAAATAAGGGAATTATAATCCGTATATATATTATTACCTTAGAAATTATTGATAGTATTAGGATGATATCTTATCGATTGGATCTTTCACCGAATATCTCTCAAGTTCATGATGCTTTCCAAATAACCCTCATAATAAAGTATAAACACAATCCTTCATATTTATAGAACTTAGTGGTCATAACAATGAAAATAATACCTCTTATGAGGAACAAAAAAAAGATATTCTAGATCATATATTGGAATTTATGTGAAATAACACCACTCAACTGATAAAAGTTTAATGGAAAACCCATAAATTTTAGGAAGTTATGTGAGAACCTAAGGATGTGAGGAGGTAAGAGTATCCTCAGTTGCTTGTGTCTATGAGATGAAATTTCTTGGGTGAAATTAATATAAGGTTGTAGAATGTGACACTATTATATTTTATGATACATTCTCTTTAAATAATTTAGAGTTTATAATATTTTGCTTACACCCAACACCAAAAATTAAGCAAACTACGTCATATTATAAAACACTATTATTTAAATTTGACAATTATAAAATTGAAATTAAACTAGGGGAATTAATTTTATTAACCAGATTCTTAATAATATAAATGATTTATATCATTAAAATATATTAATTTTTAGTAGATTCATTATATTCATCGGAAATACATTTTCTCTCCAAAATATGTTTTATTTATTTTTGTGTGGAAATATTATAAATCATTTTTCACATATAGAAAGTGTATTATAAAAAAGATTCATTTTTTTATAAAAGTATTTCTAAATTATAATATTTGAAAATTATTTATAATTTTATGAAAATATTGAGTTTTCGATTAATAGTTAAACATTCTATTTTTTATTTATGAATTTAATTTAATTTCAATCTTTTAAAAAATTAAATATTATTTTAAATTTATTAAAATTAAAATTAAATAATTTACACTTTTAAGGATAAAGTTAAGGTCATTTTTTTCAATTTTATTTTGGATTGTGGTATAAATTATTTACTACTTAAGAAAGAATTTTTATAGAAAACCTCTTTTCATCATGTTTTGAAGGATAAATTTTAAATTCATAATTTAAATTTAAAATAATTGAATATGATAAAATGGATTATATATAATTAATAATATTTTATAGATTTTTAATGATTCCACTTTCATTTTTGGTCCTAATGAATAGATAAAACCGAAAAATCGTTTACGATGGTTTAGGTTAAATTGAGTTTACCGTGGGGGTGTCAAAGCAAGATATAAATAGATTTATTTCCAATTAAACTTTTATAAATACTATTTTAATAACATAATTATACCTTATAATATTTTAATTTTTAAAATCTGTCCATTTAAGATCATTGTTCTTCATTATGAAATCATTATATTTTAATCTTTCAATAAATTCCAAGGGTATCCTCTCCTCCACTTATAAGAGGACACCCACCCCTATCTTTTTTTAAAACACATTAATACATCTTGAATGAATAATACCTACCAAATTATCTTATTAAATTACATATAAAAGAATTTTTGGTTCTTTTATTCTTAAAAGAAAATTTTAACGGTCCTAAAGAAGGGATCTAAGGATGCATATTGAAGAAGAGGTAATCATCATACACGAACTCTTGCAATTTATTTGTTCTTATACCTTCTCCAAAAAAGTGGTACTCAAAATAGAATAATAAATTATATATAATAAATATAATAAAATATTCTTATTATTATGTAACATCTTTTATCCGGGATCCCTTATAGTGGGTGGGAAGGGAATGTATCGCTAGTGAATACATGTGGAATACCACCTCCAACTAGCGATCAATTCATTTTACATCACCGTATATAATGGTTTATTATCAAAATTGGTTTAATGTTTATATATATTATTTATGAAATAATTAATATTTTATAAATATAATATAATATGTTTATAATTACCTTCCCATATGTTTGAAAGTTATAATGTCAATCATGTGTACAAGTGGACTACCATCTCCATAAAGAATTGAGATTTTTTTGTTTTCAATTTACATAGATGGTAATAAAGAAATATTTCGTGAATATATATTATATATATGATATATTAATAATTATGTAAATTTTAAGTATTATTTAACTTTTTTTGTTGCATCCGTCAAAAAGTGAAAACATTATTCATGCATATGTATGACTTATTGTCTCCATAAATAATGTAATTTATTTTTCTATCTATACATTCCAGGGAAGATTATAAATATGAATATAATAAATATATATGATATTTCTATCAATAATATTTTTATTTAGATTATTGAACCATGGTAATTATGAATGGGCTGAAATTATCGAACCAAAACATAAATGAAATATAGGACAGTTGACACTCATAAATGGAGATTTTAATAAATAATTATCTATAAATGCATGTAGAAATTTTATACATGGATAATATTTTATATTTTAATTATGGATTTGTTTTTTGACATAATTATAATAAAGTTTAATTTATTGTATAACATTCTAAAAGCACTTAAGAATCATGTTTAACCCAAGGTAATGGTTTATTTACCAGTTTAATCATTATTTGAGATTGTTTATGTTTAAGTCTCTATTGGGAGAATTATTTGAACTTCCTATAATAGAAACAATTTATTTTAATCCACCAAATATATTTATATAAATTATGATTTTCCCTTCCATTATAATCCTTTATGTACTTAATATACCAAAATAATGTTTTTAAGTAAAACCGATCGTGCTTTTCTTTCGATCGAGAATATTTTTATTATATGTCCAAATTAATATAATTTTTAAATATTATAAATTTATTTATTCAATTTATTTTTACTCATTATATAGTTATATATATATTCAAAATAATCTTCTTTTCATTTTTTAAATGAGGCACCATTTATTGCAGGGGAGACCAAAATAATTTTTAATGTACCCCTCGTGAACAACTTTCCCCCCACGGTGAATAATATTTATTTGAAGAATAATTTAAATGTTTAAATTTTTATTTTATATGAAAATATTTTAGTTAATAATTTTTAAATTTTTAAGAAATTGATATTAAAATGAAAAGGGTATTTTCCTGATGTAATATTTTAGTGATCTTTTATAATCATTTTCATCTACACCAAGATACATTAATAAATATTATGTTTTTTTTTGATGTTATAATATTGTGATATTATATGAAGTAGAATTTTCTCTTTAGTGTTCTCATAAGAAATGTATTTTAAAATGAATTTATTGAGTTAATTAGTGGTATTATCAATTTTTTAAGGATGTATATTTTAGCCAATGGATACACTATATGTTCCTTTAAATGGCCTAGAGGTGTGAGATGGGGTTACCCTCTATCAGGGATATTGTTTTCCATTGTTGAGGATTATATGAGTCAATGCTTTAGTGATCTCACCCAGTTTGGAAATTATAAGAAGAATAATGCTGGTAGAGATAGCTTCGTTCTGTCCCGCTTATTATATTGTAATGAAAGCCTACTGTTTGGTAGTACATAAGAAAAACCAATTCTACTATTAAAGGATTTTTTTTCTTTATGAGGTGGTGGGTGGTAAGAACATAAGCTAGAGAAAATCATTTATTGTCTTTGGTTATGAGATCACTGTTTGTAAAAAAAAAGTTTTCATGGATCTTGGGGTGAAGAAAGGATGTGTTCCTTTTATTTATCTGGTGGTTCCCTTATTTTTGGGGAAGGCCCAAGGACCGAAATTGGAAGACACTTTTTCTAGAATTACTAGTCAATTAGACAGATTGGAGGGGGAGCTATGTCTCTTGTTGGGAGGGTGTGTCTGATTAATTCTGTTTTCACCTCAAAATGTGTGTACTCTTTATTTATATATAGATGGCCAAAATCCGTATCCTTGATATTCAATCTATGATGAGGAATTTTATTTACATAGGATCAGTTCATGAAAGGAAACTCATTAATGTGGCCTCGAAGGAAAGTATTAAACCCATTGAAATGGGAGGCCTCATCATTAAGGATCTCAAACTTTTTATTGACGGTATTATTAAGAAATTCACATGGAACCTCTTGACTTAAAATTATCCATCCATGGGATTTTTCATTTGAATATTCAAGAAGAGACTCTAGAATGTCTACCCTCACTATCTAAATTCATCTTTATTGGATTCAATCCGACGCTCCTTTTCCGACCAAATGTATAACTCCCTAGGGATTGTTATCCACCAATCGTATCTCGATTGGTGGACTACGCCTTGGTTGGACAACACTATTAATTCCAAAAATGTACCCCTAACTTTCTTGGTATGTCTATTAAAAATTTTCTTAACTGCACTGATGCTCTCAATTGTATTATCTCTCAACAAGACAACCTGGATGTTTAGAACTATCACATTATGGAAATTGACACTCTGATTTGGAAACCATGCAAAAATGGGGTTTTCAATGTAAATGACTTATATTTCTTATATTATGATGGATCCATCCAACAACCATCTTGGTTATTGAAATTCATGACTACATTAATTCAACCATCTATATTCTTCTTATTATGGAGAATTTTGAGAAACCACTTTCCCACGCATGAACAATTATGGAAAGCTGGTCAGTTTATTATTTCAGCCTGTCAGATCTACTTAAGGAGTTATGAAAATGTGAATAACCTATTTTTTTCTTCACTTTTTACATAATATTTGGTCAGACATTGGGGATATTTTCAATAATGACCTATTTTTTTATACTAAGCTTTATGATTTGATGTCACATATCTATATCTACTGAAAAAGTTCACATATTCAGAATATCCTATTGGAGATCTTTAGCTCTATTTGGATAGCATAGAGTGTAATATTTTTTTTGACAATGATTCTCTATCTTTTAATGATGTTTCACTTGCAATAAATATAAACGTTTTTTTGATTCTTCGGTGTTGGTGGAAGGTGAAATGGATAACAATTTACAAGACCTCTCAACTCTAAGGTGGATGGGCATTTCATGCAGGAGAAGGAAATATCTTATGCTCAAGAGAATTTGGTGTATTCTTTTTTATCTCATCATGGATAAAAGAAAATGTTGATGGCTGAGATCTTGGGATTCTAGGTCTTTTAGGGGTGGAGGAGTATTCCACACTCATCATGGATTTGTAAAATGATTATTCCATCACTTCATTGTATTTGTGATAATATATGATGAAAAATTATTGGCCAATATTTATGCCATTAAATAGGTAGTCTTTCATGCATGTAATATAATCTGGATTGAATCAGATTTTCTACTTGCTGTCAATTACCTCTAATCAAGAGCCATGATTTTTCTATTGCATGTTCTTCCACATTGGATATGATGTCTTGAATAGGCCAAGAATCTTATTCTAACATCCTCACTTCCCTACAGGGAATCAAACCTGGTTTTTGGAGGCCCTATCAAATAGATCTATCATGAACATGAGTACTATCTGGTCCTTCATAATTCCTCAATACTGTGTATCAGCATTTTATGTAGAAATGATAGGTATGGTTTATTCCCTACATTGCAAACTCTTTTTTAATGATTCATTGTGTAAATTATTTTACATTAATAATTTTTTGGGGCCAGCGCATCCGTACCATTCAATTTCTGGGTATAACTTAGTGATACCATCCACTATATTGTTTGGATGGTTTGTGATTAATTTAACAGGGGGACATATTGAAATTCCTTATGTGGTTTTTACAATATATAAAATTATTAATTTTAAGGATTGATTATTAAGTTGTATTCTCAATTCATATGATGAAGGTATCAGATTAATTTAGTAACATATGGGGACCAAAATTAAAAAGTGCCTCAATGCATCTATAGGTATCATCAGATAAAACCTGTTGGGTATTGGAATAATTCCTTACCCATTTATAAAATATTTCTTGAATGATACCTTAATGGTAAGTTTAAGATGTTAGAAATTATATATTCTGTCATTATGAAATTAGTTATTGATGTCCACATGATTATTCCATATCTTTCAATAACCATAGATAAGTTTCGAATACATGTGATTATTTTTTTTCCATTATTTGATCATTATTTTTTTCTTACATTTTATTTATGAATTTTTTATTCTATATTATATTCTTATATTTTCATACACTTACATAGAATTTGAGCTCACCCCTTTCTTATGATTTTCATTCTGAGTCCATGAAGTGTATTGTAGTAGATAGACAAGGATATTTAAGATAAAATAATGACTTTCTCAAAGAAAATATAGGGATGTATTTCATGTTTTTAAATATAATGTGTGATTTGATTATGTATCTAGTATTCAAGGACTACTAATCTATTTGGTCCTTTTTTATTTAATCAATATCTTCTAGAGACAATCTAATAAAGTGACCACCAACTCTAGGATACTAGGGTCTGGGTCATTACACTCTCATTCTTTGAACATGAATATTGAATATGTATTCAAATATATTGGTTTTATTAAAAAAATAGATGATTCTTATATAAAAGAATATCTTTGTGAGTGTGGTGGTATTTATGATAATATTTGTAGATAACACACTACGTATTGAAAATGATGTATAAAATTTACTTTCTATAAAGATAATATTTTGAAAAATAATATTAATGAAATACATGTTGAAATAGGCTACATACTAGGTATGAATATATATAGAGATAGACCTATGAGGCTTCATGGATTAAGTCATAAAAAATATATTTTTGATGTGATAAATTATTTTATCATGAAGATATCAAATAAGGGGTCAATAATAGTATTTCATGAAATAGATCTTAAAAAGATTCCAACTCCTTATAAAGAGTTTTAATATAGTAATACAATTCTTTATACATATTCCATTGGATTTATCATTTACTATTTGATTATAACAAGAAAATACAAATATAATTTTGGCGAGTCACTAGATTATTATAAATAACATCCTTAAGTATTTAAGACGAAGTAAGGATATGTTATTGGTCTTTAGAGGGGAGGATTAGCTCATTATAAAGGGTTTAAAACCATATTTTCTATCTCTCTTAATATGGTATGTGATATTAATTAATATTTTTTTCAATAATGGTTGAGCTATCAGGGAAAAATGTTTTAATAATCCACCATATGAGACTCAAAAATAGAGGCATAATACATCAATGCATCAGATGCTCTGAAGGAATCTATTTGGATTGATAGATTCATCACAAAAATAATGGAGGTCTCTAAAATTGAGGAAGCAATTTATCTTTTTTTATAACAACAATGTATATATTTATCCTGAATAGAAACCCTATTATTATAAAATGAACTAAAAAAATCCTAAAAAAATACCGTATCTTTTAAAAAATCATTTAGAGGGGTGATGTAATGATATTTTTAGTGGATACAATGGAACATGTATCCATTCCACTGAAACATCCATTAGGGAAATAAACGTGATAAGGTCATGTTTAATCTCTATGTGTTAGATACATTAGAGTTTGGAAGCACTGGATGTAAAATATATCTTGGTTTTATAATATATACAATCCATAACTATATTTTATTACTATGCAATGAATATATATTACATGAATAATAAAATGATAATATCCCCTCAAAGAATGACTTTTAGTTTCCAAAAATCTATGGTCATCATAGAGTATTATTATTTTTATGATATGATAATAGTATCATGATTATAATATTATATACTATATAAATAGTTTTATATGTTATACAAAGTATACAATAATGAGATAACAAATTGAGACTTATTATCTAGAATGAATTGATGACGTTTATCACATGTATTGTCATATGGTCATAGATATACTTAGGGGTGTAGGGTTACTATGGATTCCTAATACATAAGGTTGATGAGATAAATATCTTGGTGACCATAATATTTTGACACATTTCTTATACAATCCTTGAGACATAACTAATCATCAGGTGAATTGGTATGTTGCTGATCATGTTGATAGTTTGAAAACAACCAATGATGAATTTTTCCACTAATATATCCCATTGATTGAATTATATTGAGGTAATAAATTTCTATGATTATTTTAGTGACATGTTATGTTCATTGCTACTTAGATAAATTACATTTTTTGTATTCATTTATATTGTCTATTCTATATTGGATAATCATGAATATAGGAGTTGGACTATACTATTATGAAATTTTTTATGTCTAGTGATTTATTGATGTCATGTATGAAGGGATAATATAGGAAAACATATGATTTATATGATTCATATTATGGTGGATGTGTTCAAATATATATATGTTTGATTGAGATCACACAATACTGGTTAGTATGTTTAGGAGAACTTATATTTTTCCTAGCGACTATCTAAGAACCCGATATTATACTGAAGCAAAGATCTGTTAATTTTCAGTTTATTTCATTGGTTTGAAAATAATATGAATTCATATTGAGGATATGTAGGAAATGAGAGTTTTTAGGGATTGTTCAGAGGCTAAAACCACAGCCATTTGATGAATGAAGTACCCTGCATAGTTTATAGAAACTATGTATCCATTTTCATATGGTTTATCCAAACCATTTAGGGAGTTTCATTGAGTAGAAGTGGCCACAATGTATGGATTAACGATGTGCACAACAGAATATTCCCTTATCATACCTCTATAATTTTTATAAGAGAAAAAACACATGTTTTCATATGGTTCTCCAAACCATTCTCATGAACCATGTGATTCCACTCTTTAGACTCTACACGGGTCACAATTGGTACACGTTATTGCCAACTGTTCAGCCAAACCATGTGACCCCTGAAATTTAGGTAAAATTACCATTTCACACTTATATTACTATAACTCTTACTCCCCATTCCTATTTCATCATACAGTGGGCTAGAGGTTTTACTATTCTCTTTTTGAGAGCCTCTTCAAGTATTATGTGTTAGTATTTGGTGTTGTGTTGTCACTTGAACTTTGATTAGGAATTTTGTTGTATCATTAGATTCCAATTGGTAATTGCATCAATACTTTGGCTGGTTTCTTTGTTTTTCTACCTATCATCAACACTATTTTATGTAGGCTCAAATTCCCTACTTTCAGGGCATTCATCTATTCCCCTATTTTCTTTCAATCTAGGAGAAAGTAAGGGTCTATACTCAGAGAGGCATATACTATAAGCATAAAATAGGTGGTCTATGACATTTCCATAAATGTTAGGTGTTTTATAAATTTTCGTCATTGTGAACACACCGTTTTCATCAGGAGATGCTTCTAAAATTCATTTTCCTTAATTATAAATGATTATCTTGTATTATAAATCCTTAATTATATATGTTCTTAATGCCATTGTAGATTTGGAACACAATTAAAACCACCTAATTAGGGTGTGTACCATGTTGTTCCTTTTTTACCTTTTTTGGAGATATTCTAGGACACCATTCGAGTGTGATTTAATTTTTCCTTATTAAGGTAAGTCATCAATCATGATTTTATAAATCTCTAAACTTTTAAACAGAATGTATATTTATAGGTATTACTTGGACCCATTAATTATTGTTGAATTATTTTGATTGTGGTTGTATTTCATTGAACCGTTATTATTATTAATGAATGGTGTGGATCAAACCTACTAAATGATTATAAACTAAAGTGATTAATGGTTGATATTCCTTGATACATCTTTCCTTGACCATTGAATGAAAATGGAATTAACTTATTAAATGATTTAATAGAAATATTATTACATAGATAATGGTTATCTATGTTATAAATTGAATGAGTATTAGGTGATTTTTTTATTAGGAACTTTTTCATATTTATAGGAATGGTTAGACTTGAGAGACCCTTTAATTCCCAATGGAAAGAATTAAGATCTCATAAAAACCATTTTGATTCATTATGTTGATTATTTTTGGAGATACACACCACATAATCTATTATTTGTGTTATTATGTGATTTCCTTAGAGTAGTAATAACAATTCACTTGACACTTCTCTGAATATTATAATTCCTTGGATACACTACCTGGATTCACCATTATGTCTTAATACACATAGCTCCATATACTAAACCCATTGGGATAAGTCTTTCTTAGCCTAGGATAACCATGGAAGATCTTTATGGACTTAGATAGAATCATTTACAGTAGAATGCATTGTGCATTTCCTCTTAGATTATATTAAAACGCCTTTATAGCCAGACTTCATGTTTTACTATTATGAGTAGGCTTGACCCCTGAGGTCAAGTATTCCGGTTTTATACTTTTTATTCCTTATAATTATTACCTTTTATAGTATTGTTGATACCTTTGCATATATTATGTACTTATTATAAACTAAACTTAAATCAATAGATTAAATGACCTCATGTTTAGATTCATTACAATATTAGGTCGAAGTAGATATGTGTTATTTGTTTTATCATTTATTACTTTTATATTCCAACACATTGTTAAATTTATATTCTAAAAATAGATTTTTTATATGTCACTGGTGGTGGCCAATTGAAATTTATCTCAACTATATCTAGGACTCCATTGGTACCCAAGAAGATTATATGATCACATGGGTGGACAAGGTAAAGCATCAATCTTTAGAAAAATAACTTGCATGCTTTTGGATTGTCACATGTTAGAAAATATCCAAGCTAGTTCTTATGATAATTGGATAGTTTTGTTTCATTTTTGATACTTTTTTATATCATATATTTTACTACCTGAATGGTTCCATATGTTTATTCTTTCCTTTTGGTAGAGACATGTCATCAACATAATTTTGAATTTAATATTTTTATATCTCTTTTTTTGTTAAACCACCAATCAATTTATTTTATTTTTTAAATAAACCACTTTATGGTAAAGTGGAAACAAGAAAATTCCCCACAAGTCATCAAAATTAACAATTGGATACACAAAATGATTTAAAAATACAAAATTCAAAATGAAAATTTTGAGAAAATCATAGTTAGTATCAGCACACTACCTCAGTCGGCTAAACATCTCAAACCTCATGTGTAGTAAGATCCTTGAGCCCACAAAACATCATATCAACCCTCACATATCTATCAACACATAGTTACTAGCTTGAACACCAGATGACATTTGAACCACCAACAGGAAAAAATCTTCACACTAAAAAATAGATCAAAGTAAAAAGTAGAACACACCAATAAGTATAACACGTTTCACCATCATCATCTTCTCGAATTCTCCAAACAAAATGAAGCTCCTCCCTCATTGCAAAAACCAGAGGGAAGGTGACAAAATTAGTGCCTCCTGGAACATCCTACCACTCACACAAACAAATCCCAACACCTACCTAGAATCGATCTCACCAAACTCAATTGGGAAAGAGTAATGGGCATGGAATCCATATAAGATCACGAGAAACCAGGGATTGCATAGTGATCTATGATGGAGCCAACACTATCAACCCCACATAAAATGTCACCATCAAACCTACAATAGAAGGAATAGTATCATTACATTGACAACCTATCCCCTAGCTTCTTTCCAACAAACTCTAGAAAACTGGGTGGCGTGATTTAGACTATGTGACCAACCAGATTTGGTTACTCAAGAGTGAACTCAGTCCGAGATGTCACAAATTTGTATCATAGAACATGTATTTTCTTTTTTCTATTTCATTTAAAAAATTTAGAAATAATATTAGGAACCTATTATGAATTGTTCATAAGTTATGCTTGATATTAGGTAACCCACATTCAGGGTGAAAACCATGTTTCCTGGGAATGGAATGTTTATTTCTATATTCTGATTATTAGAGTTGATATAATTTCACCATTCCACAATGTACATGAATTTTGGTATTTTTTATGCTTTATGGATATTTTACCATGGCCCAGTTTGGTAAAGAGAATTTTTACATGCATCATTATAGAAACCTAGAATTCACATACCAAACATATTATGGGATATATAATTTCATTTAATAGATTTTATTTCCTCTGTTTCCTATGATTTTGAGTGTCCCTAGGGTTTGATATATAATCGTGCCACTAATATTTTATAGAGAGAAAGTAATTTGGTTTTTTAAAGTGCTAGAATCAACTTGAATGGGGTTTTCTTATATATATTAATGGTGGAATTTTAAATATCCAATTTAAAAACATAACATATATGTTACCCTAGTTACATTAGCTAGGATTTGGTTACGATTACATGACTTCCAATTTCAATTTAAAAGGTATATGTGCCCTTATAAATTAGAATTATTAATTCATCGAAACAAGACATCATATTTTACCAATTACATTTTGAGACCGAGTGTAAGGGGAGTTGGTTGTAATTACATAGATTTCCATTTTAGTTATAATGTGTATGTGAATTTATTAGATAGTAATGAATAATAGTTTAATTGAAAATTATATTATGTATAAAAATAAATTATGAACTTCAAATGGAAATTATGAATTATAAATGAAATTGTTCCTAGTAAATGGAAATGCCATGTATAATATAAGGAGTGCTTTACTCCTTAAATTTCAATTGACCATCCATGTACTATAACCTCTATAAATAAAATATTAACACTTAACAACACCCTAGACTTCTATGTAGGTTGTTGGTAGAGTATTTTTGGTATTGAGCCTTTACATACATTCTGCTTCCGTAGAGATATTATCTACCTTAAAATCTTGATTTAAGGCATGTGTCCTTAATTTTTTGAGCTATTCCACCCTGACATCATCATTTCATATTCCTTAAGGGCGGATATAACCACGCTCCATAGGTGGTGGGACATGAGCCCTCAATGATATATCCAGTAATTACACTAGAAGAACCACCTACTATTCCCTAATAGGTCATTGGCACTAATCTTTGAGAGGTTTTACTATATATAATGTATTCTATGTAGGGTGATGCATGTCCGTAACCTATTATGTTTAATATAAACTGTGAGTCCCTATAATATAATCCTCTTTTATTTTCAGTGGATGGTGATCCACAAGATGTAGAGTCATAGATAGAGGCCATTCCTTTTTTATCATTTATTATTAGTAGATTCCACCAGAGAGGAGGATCAATTTTTCAAACTACATGTTGCATGATTCATCAAAGTTCTTATGGGATGTAATTGAATAGGATGGTTATCATCAAGGCATGGTTTGGGAATACTTACAAACAACATTCAATGATTAATTTTTCCATTATATTCTAAGATATGAACAAGCTAGGGAGTTTATGCCCATAGAGTAGGGTGTAAAGTCTATAATGGATTATTCATTATGTCTCATTGAGTTGAATTGTTTTCACCACTTCTTGATGGTGATGAGTCATCTCGAGTGAGATTCTTCAAGGATGGTCATATGTATTCCATCTGCTCACAAGTGAAGGTCTTTCACCTATACACCTTTTTTGAGATTGTGAACAATGATATTATCACTAAGTGAAACTTGAGAGAATCAAATAGTACCCGACATAAAGGATTAGTTCCATGTTAGGGTAGTAGTTCTTCCTATTCTTGGAAGATTATCCTTGAGGATACTCATTAGTGTAGTGGAGTAATGAGTGTCCACACTAGAGGACCCATAATTTTCTATCTATATCTATGGAAGGGGCATGTGAAGTCTTATTGTGATAGAGACCCTCTTGATTAGAATTTCTATGGAATGATGGGTCATATTTAGAGATTCTGTCGAACCATTACCACTATTTCTAGCAGAGGAGGATCCCCACCAACTCCACCTTTAGATCTGGGATCATTGAAACTATGTCAAGAAGGAATCTGGAGTTGTTAGATTCAAACATTCTAATGTGGAGGTGATGGACGAGGTAGCCAAACTTCTGATTTTTAGTGATGGCAGGGCAGAACTACACAAGTTAGTTCGAATATAGCTCAAGGCTATGGATCAAGCTAGTTTCAAACATTATAGCTGATACTTGAGGATCAGAGCGTAGGGCCATCTATAGTACACAGTAATATTCTAGTAGCTTCTATTATTGTATTTTCTTTATTTTATATAGTTTATTCTCACTAATTTATCTCTTTATCAACTATGGAAGGACTCTAAATGAAAATTAAGTAATTATGTGGTATAATGAACCTAGAAACCCCATTGGGTGTATAGTCAGAAGGTGTGTGACAATGTTATGATTTTCCGATTGAGTTAGTAAGTTATTGTTTCTTATGGTAAATCATCCTGCTCATGATAACGAGTTTCAATGTCAATCTTAGGAAAGAATGGTTGGTCCCCGATCATGCCAATGTGAACTAAAATCATCATTGGTTTTAATTTATATCACTATTGAGTGATATTTATCTTCACAAGTGTTAGTGGGATGTCCCTGCTAGTAGAGCTATACTAGATCATCAGGGTCTAGGTGGAGTGAAAAAAATGTAGCATTTTCTTGGATGATTTGACAATGCATCTGAATGAATTTCCTTTAGTGGTGGATAATTTTAGGGATGTATTTCTCGATGAATTTTATATCTCACATCATATGAGATAGGTAGATTTTACAATTGAGCTCATTCCATAAGAAGATTCAATGCCTATTATTCTTTACATGATGGAACCTATTAAGCCCTAGGACCTTAAGAGATATTTAGAGTATTTTGAATCTAATGGGCTTATCTGACCCAACCATTCATCTTGGGGGTTCACCTATTATTTTTACCAAGAAGTTGGATGGAACCCTTAGTCTATGTGGATTACTGATGGTTGACCCAACTTATAGTGATGAACTAATATCCATTGTATCGAATCAATGAAATATTCGACCAAATCTGAGGATATAAAGAGTTCTCATTGATTGACCTGAGATCGGGATATCATCAGTTGTGATTCAAGAATATAGATATACCACATATGGATTTTTTAGTAAGTAAAATTTATATGATTATATATTTATGTCATTCTGTCTTATAAATTCACAATATTTTTTCAAGGACTTTATTAATAGATATTTCCACCCCTATCCGGATTTATTTTTCATGGTTTCGGTAGATTACATATTGGTGAATTCTTATACTTGAAGATAGAATGCCAAATATCTTGAGATATTTTTAGATACACTGAGAGAGCATCATCTATATGATAAAATTTCCAAGTGCCTCTTTTGGATAAAAGTTTTTCACTTATTACACCATATTATCTTGGAACCAGGAGTATCAGTTGACCTAGATAAAAGGAGTGATGTGGTTTCCTAGGAGGAGACTAGTAAAGTGTTAGATATACATAGTTTATTTGAGAAGGATAGATATTAAAATGTTTCATCATTAAAATATCACATCTTTCTACCCCTATTAATAGTTTAAGTAAGAAGTGTGTTTGTTTTAGGTGTTCTGAAGTGCGTGATATGGATTTATAGGAGTTTAAAGGAAGGCTCAATTTGGTAAACATTATCGTTCCTCCATATCCTAGAAAATGAAATATAGTGTTCTATGATTCATTAGGCATCAGGTTGGGTGAAGTATAGGTGTAGGAGGATTGAGTCATCATGCATGAGTCTCACCAGTTGAGACCAAGGGAGAGTAATTTCCTGATGCATGACCATTATATTACAGCATTGAGTTATACTTATTGCCATTGGAAACATTATATAACGGGAGAATTTTTTTTACTTTTTATAGACAATAATATAGTCAAATATATCTTTATAAAACATGAAATTATCCTCTAGAAATGAATATGGTCGAATAACATTAGTCCTTAGACTATGACCTTGACTATATTCCTATAAAATAAAATGAGGTGGCTAATTTACTGACCTAGATAACTTAGGCACAAATAATTTAGGATTCCATAGATGAATGGAAATTGAAACACATTATATTTTATGCATTTGGAGTCTCAATAGAGAGATAATTGGAAATTTATTATTGAATTATCAGTTACCCTTCACTCCTAGATTTGGTGAGGAGAATGAATTTTTCAAAATCTGAAGGGTTGGTCCTATGAGATTGTATTTTTGGAGAGGAATGAAATTCATATTATTATGTTGATGGAGATGAAATTCTAGTTATACATGGGCGTGTCTCAGTTTCTATATACATTATAGAAGAACTAATGTGAGAGTCCAAAGCATCTATATGGGTAGTGCACTCAGGCATCTCTATGATTTATTGTGATATTCACTACTAGTATTATTATCCTAGGATGAAATGTAAGATTGTATGTTTTATCACTTGGTGTTGCACAGTCTGTAAGTGAAGGAGGTGCTCTAGAGTCCTGATGTTTTTTTATGGTCATTGTCGGTCTTGGAATGGCAATGGGAAGATGCTATGTTGGATTTTGTGGTTGTCTTACCGATGTCACCTCAAGGTAGAAATGCAGTTTGGGTATTCATAAATCCACTGACTAAAGTATCCCACTTCCTTAATACCCAAGATACATTATCAATTTATGACCTAGGATGAATTTATGTTTGTGAGATAATAATCTTACATAGTGTTCCTAATATTATCATTTTATATAGGGATTTTGTTTCTAAATCGTTGTTCTGAATAGGTTTACATAAATATTTGGGTACACAAGTGCTTATAATAATAGATTTTTACCCACATACTGATGTTTAGTCAGAACATACTATATAGGTATTGGGAGACATGATTGGAGAATGTAACATTGACTTAAATTTTTCTTTGCATAAGAAAATACATCTCATTGACTTCACCTATAATATTATCTTTCAGGAAAAAATTCAGATGGATCTGTATGACGCCTAGTATGGTAGGATATTCCATTCACCTCTATACTGGTTAGAGTCTGAATATGAAGTGATACTAGGTTCTCATGTGGGGTAGGATACATTTAATAATTTTTAGTTAATTAGAAATTATATGTATACAAATCTTTCTAGATGTAAATCGTATGTCGATCTCCATCGATAAGTTCTTGAGTTTGAGATCGGGGATTGTTTTTCTTGTAGGTACCACCAAAACCTAGGAATATATTGATACATATGAAAGGGAAGTTATAACTTCATTTTTTATGAGTTTTGAGGTATTTAGTAGAGGAGGTTCAGTAGCCTATCAATTTGTATCACCTCATATATACCATTCCACGCAAGACATATTCTAAATTTCTCAACTTCAATGTTATCATGTCGAACCATATCATACAGTTGATATTGAGGATGTAGAATTGGGTACTAATAATTATTTTGAGGAATATACCATACACATTGTTTAATAGAGCAGTATGGCTCTGTGAGGATGGTATGCTCATTTATTATGGGTGTAAATCCAACATGACTGGGCATAGAATGCAAATTGGGAGTGGGAGGCCGACGTATGTGCTCTGTGGCTAGAGTTGTTCTCAAACTGTGTTCTACCACCCATGCAAGAGAAACTCAAGGATGTGTTTCTTTAAGGGGAAGAATATATGAAACCATTTTTATTTTAAGGCATTGATTTATTAATTTTCACTTTACTTCCTCATTTTTGACCAAATATGAATGCCTAGTGAGGCTGTGGAGGAAACAAGGGTGTTTGGTGCATGAACGGAGCCAAGAAACCTGACTTGTGGAAGGAAAAAATGGGTGCATGTTTAGTAGAATCCATGTCTCCCAGTTCACATGATTTATACTAACTGTGCGGGGTGTTTCAGTGATTACAAGAGCTTACACTGTTTGGGCCAACTATGTGAGCAATGGTGTCTGACATTGAAAACCTCTACAATTTTTTGTAGAGGAAAACACACAATTTGTGAACTGTTTGGAAAAAATTCACATGAACTATGAGGGTCCCCTTTTTAGAAAATTTATGGCATAATATTGGTTCTATATTTGGACAACTATGCAGATAAACCTTGTGACCCATGAAATTTGGTTAAAAGTACCATTTTAGCCTTAAATAGTAGAGTTTCTATGTTGCACCTTGTCCTGATTAATGAAAGGTAATATAATAAACCTATTCAATGATTCAATTGAATGATTATTGCACAACCTATGTTTATATATCTTATAATTGGAATGAGTATAAGGGTAATTGTTTTCCTTGGACACTTTTTATCTTTATTGGAATGATCAGACTTGAGCTATAATTGGATTCCCAAGGGAATTACCTAAGCATTCAGAGGATTCCATTTTGATTCACTAGGATGATTAATAAGAGAGATACCTAATATATAATCCTTGGTCTTATAATGTTAATGAATTTTCATAGTACCAATTATTCAATTGAAACTTATTCAGATATTATAATTCCTTGGATACACTGATTGAATTCACCTTGATGTCTTTTGATATGTGGCACAATAGAGTCACCCCATTGGGCCTAGTCATGCTTAGCTCATAATTACTATGGGTGAGCTCTATGGAATCGGTTGAAATAAATTATTGTAAAATGCCTTGGTAATTTATCCTTGTATTACCCTCATACCACTTTATATCAAGTCTTCATGTGATACAACTATGAGATGGCTCAACCCATAGGGTTAGGGATTCTTTGGTTACACCTTGGATAATATTTTATTAGTATTCCTTTTACAAAACTACTATTTACTTTATATAAATATATATATGATATCCTCAGTATAAAATATTAATAACCTGAGATTTTTTGAGATAGATTCCTTTTAATTTCATTGATGTCTTGTTTCGTACACTACACTAAGATTATCTTGCTCTATCCAACACCATTATAGCTTGCAGTATACGCAACACTATTCTTGGCTTGTGGTGCACATTGATTCATGTTATTTTGATAGAATTCATTTCATAAAACACTGAGTATAGATTATGTTCAATTTATAAATTAACTATGTTTTGATTATGTTATACACAACCCCGAAGTAATATTTCACTACACGCAACACTAACATGATTTGTGTTACACGGCAGAGCAACCTTCCTCGATAGCTTGTATGGTATGCAACACCGAGTTTCACTAAACCACGATATATTTTTAAAATATTTTATAAACAAGAATTTATGAATATTATTAACCAAATTTTTAATTTTATATAACATTATCATTCATCTTACTCATGATATGAGAAAAAAATCAATTTTTTCTGATAAAATAATTTAAAAAAAAACAAATACAGTTTTACCGCCTTTTGATTGCGCACCCATTTTAAATCTAGTTTTTTATATTTTTATAAGTTATATTTTTCAATATAAAATAATTATTTGTAAGAGGGACATAAAAATTTACTTTTTATAAATTTTTAATATCTTTCTGATAACTTTCATATTTCGATGAATAGTGAAAATAACAAAAATTCCAATTGAAAACAACTTTTTTCACTAATATAATTTATATGGTTAAAATATTTTATTGAATGGTTTTAAATTATAAATATAATATATTTTTTAATGTTTACAATAATTTAAGTCATTTTCATTATGTTTACATTGAATTTATATGTAAAAACATTTCAATCTTTTGCAATGTTTTAAACAAAAACCTGTTTTTTCGACAATGAGGATAATTTTAAACTAATTACAACAAATTAAGTGTTTTTAATTTTGAAAAAAGGATTCCATATTTGGAATAAGTAGTTAAAAATTATTTTAATGGGGTAATTTGAATTTTTTTGAATTATGAATAGTTACATCAGTAATTATTTTATTTACCATGGTTAAAGGTTAAATCTGGTAATTAAGGGTAAAAATAATATTATAAAATTACCCCAACACCAGAAAAAATTATATTTGATGAATAAATGTAGAACCATATCACATAAATTTCTGAATAGATTCATTTCATGGACTTTTGTCCATGAAAATGATGTAATAATTATTAAAACAAAAGAATGTGACAACATGCCACTCTCTTATATCTTATAAGTGTAATAATTTTAATTTAGTGATAAAATTCATAAATATTATAATGTAACTAATAAATATGAATATAATTAAAGTATCTAAATCATGTAAATATATTTTTCATTTTTATAGATTTATTAATTATCATTAATGATGACCAAATAGTGATGTAAAAATTATTTTATTAATACCAATATCAAATAAATGGTTTTAAAAATACTATAAGAAATATCATATGAACTAATTGAAGTGATACACGAATTTTATAGATTCCTATGAAATGTTAATAGTGTATTTAATATTTTGGTTTGAATTTATCTTTTGTGAGGATTTTATATAAAGTCTAATAAATGAATAGTTTCAAAATTGAAACTATTGATATTTTATAAAAATAACATTTTATTAAATTATATAAAAATCAAAAAAATATTTAAAATTTCAAAGTGATAATTATATGATCTAAAAATTCATTAAATACTAATTATGGTCTATTAACACCATATTTGTAAGTATTTATAACCATTAAACATTTATAATGTTATTAACAAAATTAAACATCAATAGAATAACTAAGTGTCAATTAAAATGATAAGGTTTAAATTGACTAATTACGTTGCCCAAAATTTATTTGTTTATGAGATACCAACCCTATATTATCTCATATTTTCGTTTTGGAAACTTTGGAGGTTTTTGGGTTGGGTTTGGGTTTATTTTAAATTTATATTTTTGAGAGTTTCCTAAAGTTCCCCTCTCCTCTTATATAAAAGGGCACCTCCTACCTCTCCTATTCACTCCATTTTGAGCCTTCAGGATTTGACAAACCCAAACCATTTCTCTTATAAAATTCCCTAGTAACATTCTATAGGTTATGGTATTCTCAAATGGCCAACGCTAGTTCCCTAAGAGGAAATTTAAAGGAGGCACGTCAAGGAATATGTAATCTCATCTACTGATTCATTCGAATTTATTTCTTCTTATACATCATATTATTTAGTTGTTTTATTATAAAGTAATAAAATAGTTATCACTCATATACATATATGTTATTATAAATATGAAACAACCCTATTTCACCTTATATCCATCCAATGAAAAACGAAATCACCACATGTGCGTACCTACAGATTATCGTCTCTACATCGTGGTGTAATATGTTTTTCACCACAACCTTACATGGATGGGTATAACAGTGTAAATAATAAATATATATGATTATTATAACATGATAATATTTCTGATATATTATAAACCATCACTTTAATTCCGTTCAACAACTATGGGAATGATATCATCGCTCGTGCGTACGTATGGCGTGCCATCTCCACAGCGTGATAAGATAAAATCTCTATGTTAACCATTCAAGAATAATTATAAAATATATATAATAAATAATCATGAAATTTATGATGTAATAATTCTACTGGATTTATGTATATAGATATATATATTTCACTTACTTACTTCCATTCAATTTATAAGGAAATGAAAATAGCGTTCATGCGCATGTACGACCTACCATCTCCATGAACGATGTATTCCATTTAGTTTATCTATATATTATATATAATTATATACTGAATATATAAGATATATATAATTCATGGTTTAAATTTTATAAGTAATTAAAGTGAGATCTAAGTAATCATATGAAAAATAACATGTCCAAACACGTACGATTATTACCCAAAACATTTCTTTAACATGGAATTGACAAATGAACGGGTAATATAAAGTCGTAAGTGAATCATATATGATAGAATAAATATTATTACGGGTTTGTTACAATTTAATAATATTTTCAAACCCAATATACAGGAATATAAGACACATAGGGATGAAATCAAAACTAAGGTAAGGGATAATTTTGCAATCTCATTTTTATGTGAGATTGTTTATATGTAAGTATTTTCTAGGAGTATATTTATCATCCATGTACATGTTTCATAAAAATGTTTTCATAATTTTTTTATATTATTCTATGTATTTTTAATGCCATTTTTACCCATTTTTTACTTTTACATCATGGTATGGAAGGAATCTTTCTTTGTTTTACCATACGAGGTAATTTTTGACTTTTCTGGTAAAAGTATGCGGAGAATGTTTTTTAACTTATATGAAATGAACATATTTTTATGTCTTCTAAACACCTTATTTCCATGAAACTTCATCTACAATATTTAATGTTTATCTTTTACTAATTTTTTTTATTTTAAAATTGCACAACATTTTGAGACAAGAATATATTTTAGAAGATAAAAGTATATTTTCCTCAAGAACTATGTTCAAGTGGTTTATCAAAATTATTTTCCATCTAAGTTGAAACTCTTTAAATATTTTTAGGTTTATATTCAAATTATAACTCTGATTTTATTGTGTTAACGATGAAATGGTATTTTATATGGATTATGTTATGATGGAATGATGTTTAAGAAGCCCATTTTATTTCATGGGTTATGAAATGATGAATGATTTATGTTTTTGTGGCACATGTAAGAATGATTTCAATATGAGATGGATGGGACCTATATCCACCTAAAATGCATTGGGTAAAGATTAATATCTCATTAGATAGACATGTCTGGAATGACAAGTAAATCCGGTTCAACAATACAGGGCTGGAATGACAAGTAAACCCGGTTCAAAAATGGACTTTGTCCACTATAATGTTCTTGGAGGCAATGCCTTGGATACTATGGAAATAATTTTACGTGATTATTAGTTTTCCATAGTTACATGTATTATTCCAATTCTATTCTATCATGTTTAATGTTTTTTTGATCCATACCTTACATACTGCCAAGATTTATATCATTTCTGAATATTTTGAGGTTTAAACTTCATGTTCATGTTTTTATGTTCAAATGTTTATGGTTTGTTTTATATTCTACATGTTTCCCCCTACTAAGAATTTGAGCTCACACTTTATATGTTTTCATTTCCCAAGGATATACTGAAAGGTTTTAGGTAGGAAAACAAAAGGGGAATATCTTTTTGGGAGAAATTGAAGATCTTTTAACATGATTAGAAGATTTTGTTCCGAGTTTCCAAAGATACTAAACATATACGGTATTAAGGAATTCTTTTGTGTCTTGTATTAAGTATTCCGAAAAAGTAATGTAATTTCCATGTATTTCAGGATTGGGTCTCTACAGTTGGTATCAAATCAAAATAGGTAAGAATGAATCCAATACATGGGAACTCTCACATGTGAGCGTTGGACGAAGCATGGCTCTCCACCCAAGGGCTTCATGAAGAAATGGATGCTACTGGGGATTGTGGTGTATCCCACCCAGGGGGTGTATCCGCCCATGGAGTGATCTGATAGGTATCAATTATAGTCTATTGGAAATAATTCTAGACCGCTATAGTTGATATCGTAGTGAAGGTTTATTCATCCTTTGGAAACTAGGATGTGAAAACTTTAGTGAGATTCCTTGAGATATTTTTAAGGTATTTCTAGGGATGTACTTAAGGTTAAGTATTAGTATTGGTTATAGTAATAGAAGTATGATAAAAATAATGAATAAAATAGTATTAAACCTATTATGTTAGAGATTTAATGTACTCCCCCTTGACAATGTTTTTTTCCTAGTATGATTTTTGCCTCTCACACTGTTCTTTTGGGGTTTTAGAAAATGGATGGAAATGGGATCATTAAGGTTAATGGATAATATTATGAACAATGGAATGATATTATTCATGAGAAACCAAATAAAATGGTAGTTTGAAGGAGAAACATCATTATTATACCAAATCATAAATCTCAAAATATGATCAATAATATGAACTTTGGTGATTTTCTTGAACCATCTAATAAAATAACGATGGAGTTTCATGGTGATTATAGAGGAATTAAAGTTTAATTTTCCTCATGTAAATAATGTGGGAAGAGAGATAATGGAGAATATTTTAAAGGAACTAGAAGATTCTTTTTGTGTGGAATAGAAGGACAAAAATCCAGTAATTACAAAGGAAAAGGTTCCATTAAAACAATGAAGAAGGATAACAGTATTACTAAGAATTCAACAACAGTTAAACAATTTTAATTTGGAATGTACGGGCATGATGCAAATTAATTTCCTAAGGGAAAATCTCATGAAGAGGATCATCATGGTCTTATGGTTAATATTTATGGTGATGATAATGACGATATTATAAATGATATATGAGATGAAAGATGTGTTGAGGAATAAAACGATGAAGATCGGTAAATTTTTCTAAGAAGGTAGTGGAATGATTGCATGTTTATCAAGAGTAATTTATTATAAGTAATTTTATGGTACTATAGAATAAAGAAACATATAATTATTGTTACACTATTTTTTTCCTTAAGTATCTGAATGTATATGTTGAATTGTACCGGTAACCATGAAAGGTTAATTAGATATTTTTCAACATCACAAGATATGTGCATAATGAAGGGATAAGGAGATAATGAGTTATTTGATAGTATTAATGAGATCATGACTGGTATAATGACAAATTGATATCATGGTTTGAGTATAAATATTTTTTTTGTGATTTGTGTATGTGGAAAGTGTTATGTTTTGACGACAATAATGTTTTCACTAAGGTTATATGGTAATTAATGATTCCATTGAATACATGATTAAGGTATTATAATGTTTGTAATGTGACCAACAAGATATATCTTGGGATATTCGTGGGATAAATGAAGGTATTCACATTCTTGTTATATGACATTGCTGGTAATTATTTTCTTTGTACTTTGATATTGGACAAAAGTATTTCTGATAAGCCAAAGGGTTGGAATTGATTAAGTTTCACATCAGATTGTATTGTTTATGGATAGAAATTTTATTATATTATTTCTGGAATGTTATAAGTGTATAGTTATAGAAAAAGGGAAACCCAAAGGATGGGAGACAACCCATCGTGCCGGACAAGGCAGTAGGAATCAAACCCACAGCTGTAGTGAGACATGCCTTCATCACCAACCACTGTCCTATAAGATGTCCCTAGTTGGTAAAAATAAGTTTTATTTTATTAAGTTATATGATAGATGAATTATAAGTCCATTTTTGGAACCATATATGATTAATCTCACCATATATGGACTTATGTATATTTTATTACCAATGCTATACTTTTTTTGAGATAGATAGAAGGACCTATCATTCTATCACAAGAACTACTAAAACTTCAAGAATGAAAAATTGAACTTTATTTATCTAAATAAGTGATGAAGCAGAAATTATTCACAATACGGCCAATGACTAGATTGTACTGAAATAAAGTAAGCATTTCTTCTCATGTTCATAAACATTAAAAAAGTATCTTGTAACAAAACATGTTATCTTTGTACATTCTTATTCAATGAATCATACGATCCATTAAATCATCATAGATTTATAGATTTCTGGTAGTTAACTTTCTCTAAACCTTATTCTCTATCACTATCCATCAAAACATTATGGTTAGATTTATCTTCTACATCTATATTTCTACTTCCTACCTCTGTTCTCCTATGTGAAAACCCAGTGAATCATTAATTTGGGTAAGCATTGTGTTTCTAAATTTCCTTTTGAAAATGATGTTTTAGTATTCCTTTTTACGATGTGGGTTTCTTTGAAATAAAAATTTAAGTGGTAGATGTACACCCCAAGCTTCTACGGTATGCTTCTCTTTGAATAATGCAATAGCATGTGTTGTACGCAACATCGAGTTCTAACACACACCACAACCGATCAAACTAGCCGTTATGAATAGTAATACCTAATTTTTAAAATTTTAGAAATTTTATCTCTCAAAATGGAATTCATTTTTGGATTCGGAGTATCGAATTTAGCCTATGGTGAAATTTTGTTACTTTTCGGATAACTTTAATATTTTGATGAATAGTGAAAATTACTAAATTTTAATTATAAAAAACTTTTTAATCAAAATAATTAATAGCGATAAATTATGAATTTTAGTGGTTTTAAAGTATATTTAGAATAATGTTTTACCATTTAATATAATTTTGGTCATTTGACATAATTTCACAATTAAACCGAACATAAACAAGTATCAATCTTTTGATAGTTATTATATCTTAAGAACACACTTTTTGTTTTGACAGAGGGAATTAGTTTTAAATTAATTTCTGCCACTTATGTGTTTTGAATTTGGAAAAATGGATTCCATATTTTGAATCAGGATGTTCAAATTGTGTAAATAGGTAACTTTTATTTTTAGACATTTTGAATAATTACTTCGGTAAATATTTTATTTACCATGGTTAAAGGATAAATCCGGTAAATAAGGGTTAAAAAATAATATTATAATAATACAAAATTACCCTAAAACATGTCCTAACCTTATTGGTTGATACATGTCCGACCATGGGAATCTTTGGGTCGATTTTGGGACCCCATGGTGACACTTGTAAGTGATAGGGACACTTTATTTTAATTAAGTTAAAATGAATACAAAAATGACACAAGAATATATCTTTTAGAGAAACAATTTTTAAATTGGGTTATATATGTGGTATTTTAGACTATAAATATTAATTAGAAAGATAATAAGATTTTATACATAATGGTATTTTATTTATAATTTTTAGACATTAAATAATTTAATTTATTTATGACACAATGGTGACGCAGTAATTACTATAATAGTGAAACATTAAAATGATTGATATTGTAGATACCCAAATAAATATAATTTGAGACCTTTAATGAATTAAACTAATTTTCTAGGTTAATATGACATTTTAGGAGTTATTTAATTAAACTTTTTAGAAGTAATAATTCTGTTATGATTTTTACAAAAATCAATTATTGAATAGTGTCAAATTTGACAAAAAACTGTTTTTAAAACAAATATTACGTAACAAAACATATAAAATAAAACGAGTAAGTTAACACCCGAAACAACGATAATACTAAGATATTATTAACAAATCAATGTTAAAAGATCATATATGATATCATATTAATGTATATTATTCTTGTATAATTTAATAACAATTATTTCACCATTATATAGGGGGTTAACCTACCCCAAACAAGGAAAAGTACAAGGTAAGGGTTATTTCACAATCTCTTCATTATCTGAGGTTTTTTATACGTAATAATATACTGCGATTTCTTTATCATCCACATCCATGTTTCTTAAGAATTTATTTCAAACATTTTTACTATTTACAAGAATATGGGTTAAAGACATTTATACCCTTGTTTGAATTTTTATAAGAGGTTTATAAAGGAATCTTTCCGTTGTTTTCCAAACAAGGTGCTTTTTAACCTTTTCGACAGAATTAATGTAAGAATGTTTTTTTAACTTATACAGCAGGTGCGGCTATTTTCTGCCATTATAAAATATTGGAAGCATCCCATAAAATCTTATAATAATATTTTCAAAGAAATTTTTTTATTTTATAAATATATGATTTCAAAATAGAAAGAGATATTTCTCTAAAAAGATTTTGATTTCATCCATGTCAACATCCTTTGATGAATTTTAAGCTTATTTGAAGTTGATTTATTATCATACAAAACTTCTATATTTCATTGAAGGTTTTGTGATATGTTTGACTATGGATGTGTTATTTTTATACCATTCATGGTTTATGGATGAAGTATTTACATTTCGTATGCTAGTTTTAATACAAATGTTTATGTTATGTTTAAACCTTTTCATATGGGAATGTATTGGACTTAATATCTGACGGGTGGAGCCCGATATAGTTCCTCGATGCATAGGTAGGTCTCATGAGACAAAATTGTGTCTTGGCACAAGGAAATGAAAAAATATTACTTGTAGTCTTGGCACTAGGCCTTGGCTATGTGGTTATGATAGTCTGACATTATGCATTCCATCATTATGAAAGTGGTAATAAATATTGCATGTGATTATTCGATTAGTAGAATATCAATGTGAATAAGTAAATAACATTATTTCAATTCATTTTTACCATACTATGTTGAAGTTAATGTTTGAAAGGCTTTTGTTTTAGTTATACATTGCCTTATATGTTTATTCTTATTTATGAAAGTTTCCGCTATATTGTTATCCTTACTGGGCATTTGAGCTCACCCCTTTCAATGTTTTATTTTTTCCAGGAAGTGAAGAAGTAATTTATGAATGACCTATAGGGATAGTATGTGGGGATATGAATGTGGACTATGAAGAAACGTTGTTGTTGTAGTTTTCATTTTTATGATGTAATGTAACACTTATGAATATATCTAGTGTTTCTAAGGCTACTAAACTAATTAGTCTTTTGATATTTGATCTTTCTTGTGATCATGACAATGTTATGTAATAATGCACTGACTCTAGGTAACTAGGGCTGGGGAATTACAGTTGGTATTAGAGGAAGTTTAGTACAAACCTTGGAAGCTAGATTTAGATAAACTCTGATTAGAGCACATAGACCTAAGATGGAATTTGAGGATTAGTATAGAAGAACATCCTAGAATTTTGGTATTATAGAGATTTTTTGAGTTTTCCGAGCAATACATCCCTGTTTGGATACGAGAAGGTAGAGGCGGCTCTGGCACAGATGTACCTTGGGTAAAACCTGAAAACACCGCTTTGATCTAGACTCGAACAGGAACTGGTGCATGACAACGGGCCTTGCTGCACTTTTGGTTACGACACTCCCAGGGGATATGCTTAGGATAACTCTCATTTTCTTTACAAATCATTATGAAGGGTTTATGAGTATATACTTTATCAAATAAATTATTTTTATGATTATGGATTATATCCATAAATAGTTCAATTTATGTTAAGTGTTTTATAAGTATGAAATTATGTATTTTGATTCATAAACTGATCTAGTTTATGCCATTGTTTAGAAATGGCGCCTAGTGGAAGAAATGGAAACCGTATCAATGCACGCACTCCATGTAGAGATTTCCCTCCTACTAAAGATAATTATAGTGGAGTTGGTGATGCAACTGGTGCTGATCATCTAATCACCATACTGGGACAACTCACTCAGGTTATGAATAATAACCTTACCCGTATAGAGCACCCTGATCCACAGCGTGGAGGATCAATGTTAAATCGATTCATGAGGCAACAACCACCAACGTTCAATGGGAGTACAAATACCTTAGTAGATGAGCAATGGATAAATTCCCTAGAGAAAATATTTCAGGCTTTGGGGAGTAGTGAAAGGGAAAAAGTTATCTTGGTAGTTTACCCCCTCACTGGAGATGCTGATCAATGGTGGTCATTGATTCCAAACACAAAGGAAGATGATGAAGTATCAAATATGGAATCTAGGGAGTTCAAAGATCTGTTTTTACAAAAATACTTTCCTCGTGACCATCGAGCAGATATGGAAAGACAATTTGTGAGTCTGAGACAAAAGGAGGATGAGAATGTCGCAAAGTATGAGGCTAACTTTACAAGGTTAGCAAGGTATGCTGAAGATTATATACGTAACCCAAGAAGTAATATTGATCATTTATTTGATGGGTTAAAACCATTTCTCCGTCGATCATTAGTCTCACAATCCTCCTCGTCGTACGAAGACATTGTATCATGTGCTATCAAGACAGAAAAGGAATTCTCTATGTCTTATTACTTTAAAGAAAAGCAAGAGAAGAAGAGATCTACTGATCAATCTGGGAATGGAAATAAGGGGAAGAAGGGAAAGGTTGAATATATATGTTGTGCTAAATGTGGGAAAAAACACCCCTGTACTTGCTTGAAGGGAATGGGTGTCTATTACAAGTGTGGTGAAAAACACCACCAAGATCGTGATTGCAAAGGGAAGAAGGAAGCTACCACTGTTCAGTGCTAAAATTGCAGGGAGATGGGACATTATTCAAATGAATGTCCTAATCGTCAGGGGAACATACATCAGAAAAGTCCAAGGGATCAAGGCCAAGATTTTTCTATCACTACTGCTGAGGAAGAAGCTCCAAAAGACATGGTGGCAGGTAATTTAATGGTTTCCTCACATTTTGCAAATGCATTATTTGATTCTGGATCAACACATTGTTTCATATCTTCCTAGTTTTCTAAGAAAATTTGATATTTCCAATTTGATTTAACAAGGGAGTTGTCAGTTAAAACTCCAAAGGGAAGTATCATTGCAAAAAAGTTTTGTGAATCAGTCCCCATTATATCACATAAATGTTCTTTATCTACTGATCTCATCACCATACCTATGATTGAGTTTGATATAATCCTCAGTATGGATTGGATTTTGGACTATGATGCAAAGATTTATTTTAAGAAGAAGGAGGTTACGATTTTTTATGATGATGTTAAGGAACACCTTATCTTTAGAGCAGAATCGTCACCACCTAATTCTTATCTAGATCCACCCCCAGTAGCTCAACTAAATTCAATTATTAAGGGGGAAGAGAATGAAATGACTGTGGGTGAGGAAAGGAATGTTCAAATAGAGGATGTACCTTTTGTGAAAGAATATGTAGATGTATTTCTGGAAGATTTACCTAGACATCCTCCAGAACGAGAAGTTGAGTTTTCCATTGATTTAATTCATGGATCAAAGACTATATCAAAGACGCCTTATAGAATGGCCAGTGTAGAATTAGTTGAACTAAAGAAAAAACTAGAGGAATTGAGTAATAAGGGATTTATTCTCCCTAGTGTTTCTCCATGGGGAGACCCCATTATTTTTGTGAAAAAGAAAGATGGATCTATGAGGTTATGTATCGACTATAGGGAGATCAATGATATAACAATAAAGAACAAGTATCCCCTACCTCGCATTGATGAATTATTTGACCAACTGCATGGAGCTCAATAATTTTCAAAGATTGACCTTCGATCTGGATACAATCAGTTGTGTGTGAAGAAGGAAAACATTCCAAAGGAATCATTTCGAACCAGGTACAGGCATTACGAGTTTACAGTAATGCCTTTTGGATTGACTAATTCACCCTCTGAATTCATGGATCTAATGAATAGAGTTTTCAAGGAATATCTCGATGAATTTGTGGTGGTATTTATTGATGATATATTGGTATACTCTAAAATCTACGATGATCATGAAAATCACTTGCGCATTATCTTGAAGACTCTAAGAAGACATGAATTATATGGGAAGTTTAGCAAGTGTGAATTCTGGCTTCATGAGATTTCTTTTCTTGTCCATATTGTCTCTAAAGATGGAATCTCTGTTGATCCTTCTATGACCAAGGCAATCCAAGAATGGCCAGCACCTACTAGTATTATTGAGGTATGCAGTTTTATTGGGTTGGTAGGTTATTATCGTCGTTTATTCAAGAATTTCTCCCGATTGGCTAACCCATTAATGAAGCTCACACGTAAAGGGGTTAAATTTGTTTGGACAAAAGAGTGTGAAGAATGTTTCGAAGAACTGAAGAGATGATTAGTCAATGCTCCTATATTAACTCTACTATTGTGGAATGATGAGTTCGTTATTTATAGTGATGCATCAAAGAAAGGACTTGGTTGTGTCCTTATGCTGAATGATAGGGTTATAGCCTATGCCTCACGACAGTTGAAAATTCATGAGAAAAACTATCCTACTCATGATCTCGAGTTAGTAGCTGTGATATTTTCTGTGAAGATATGGAGGCAAAACCTCTATGGTGAAAAATGTGAGATTTATACTGATCACAAGAGTTTGAAGTATATTATCTCACAAAAAGAAATCAACATGAGGCAAAGGAGATGGCCTGAATTACTCAAGGATTATGATTGCACGATACACTACCACCTGGGGAAGGCAAACAAGGTGGAAGATTCTTTGAGCAGAAAAGACCATGGAGTTTTGAACAATATGAGAATTGAAAGGGATCCAATTTTCATGGATCTAGTGAAGATGGACATGAGAATAACCAGGGAAGGTGAAACATCAATGGTTTTTCAAATGGTTGCCAAACCATCTTTACTAGAAAAAATTAAGAGTTCTCAGACCGATGATGAAGAATTTCAAAAGAATATTAAAGCTGTGAATGATGGGAGATTGACAGACTTTGTGTATGAAGATGGAATTTTGAAATTCAGGAAGAGACTTTGTGTTCCCGATATACTTGATCTAAAAAGGGAATTGATGGATGATTCTCATAGTTCCAATTTCTCAATACACCCTGGGAGCACCAAAATGTATAATGATTTGAAGGAACATTTTTGGTGGGACAACATGAAGAGGGAGATTACTGATTTTGTGTCAAGATGTATGGTTTTCCAACAAGTGAAAGCTGGAAGGCAACAACCTGGTGGAGTATTGCAACCTCTTCCCATACCAGAGTGGAAATGGGACAATATTACTATGGAATTTTTCATGGGGCTACCAAAGACTCGTAGAAGGAACGATGCAATATGGGTCATTGTTGATCATCTTACCAAGTCTGCACATTTTCTTTCTATAAGGGAAGATTTACCACTTGAATGACTAGCAAGAATATATATTAATGAAGTTGTGAGACTTCATGGAGTACCCCTATCGATTGTTTCTGATCGTGATCCCCGTTTTACTTCAAGATTCTGGAAAAGTCATCAGAAATCCTTTGATACTGAACTTCAATTGAGCACTGCCTACCTCCCTCAAACAGATGGACAATCAGAATGAACTATTCAAACATTATAAGACATGTTGAGATCCTGCTCACTTGACTTTTAGGGTATGTGGGATCAATATTTACCTATGGTAGAATTTTACTATAACAATAGCTTCCATTCGAGTATTCAGATGGAACCATATGAAGCATTATACAAAAAGAGATGTTGTACACCAACCTGTTGGGATGACATTGGTGAAAGAAAACTTTTAGGCCCAGAACTGGTGGAGGAAATGATGGAAAAGGTAAAGGTAATCCAAAATCACATCAAAGTAGATAAAAGTAGTCAGAAGAGCTATGATGATAATCGAAGGGAGGATTTGGAATTCCAAGTCAGTGATCATGTTTTCCTGAAGGTATCTCCATGGAAGGGAGTCATACGTTTTGGTAAGAAAGGTATATTGAGTCCCAGGTACATCGGACCTTTCGAAATTCTAGAACGAATTGGTGTTATAGCTTACCGATTGGCTATGCCGCCAAGTCTCTCCAAATTTCACAATGTGTTCCACGTATCTCAATTGAGGAAATACATGCCTGACCCAACGCATGTACTCACCTACGGGGAATTAGAACTGGAACCCGGTCTTTCTTATTGAGAATAGCCCGTCAAGATTCATGATACGAGAGAACGAGTACTGAGAAACCGGACGATGCGTCTGGTAAATGTTTTGTGGAGAAACCATAAGATGGAATAAGGAACGTGAGAACCCGAGGAACTTATGATGAAGAACCACCCAAGTCTTTTCATGCGGTAGTATTCTAGAAATTCCGAGGATGAAATTATTTTATGGATGGGAGAATGTAACACCCCATGATTCTACTATATTCTTCTCTTTGAATAATGCAATAGCGTGTGTTGTACGCAACATCGAGTTCTAACACACACCACAACCGATCAAACTAGCCGTTATGAATAGTAATACATACTTTTTAAAATTTTAGAAATTTTATCTCTCAAAATGGACTTCATTTTTGGATTCGGAGTATCGAATTTAGCCTAAGGTGATGTTTTTGTACTTTTCGGATAACTTTAATATTTTGATGAATAGTGAAAATTACTAAATTTTAATTAAAAACAAATTTTTAATAAAAATAATTAATTGTGATAAATTATGAATTTGAGTGGTTTTAAAGTATACTTATAATATATTTTTACCATTTAATACAATGTTGGTAATTAGACATAATTTCACAATTAAATCGAACATAAACAAGTATCAATCTTTTGATTGTTGTTATATCTTAAAAACACGGTTTTTGTTTTGACATCGGGAATTAATTTTAAATTAATTTCTGCCACTTCTGTGTTTTGAATTTTGAAAAATGGATTCTATATTTGTAATCAGGATGTTCAAATTTTTTAAATAGGTTACTTTTATTTTTAGACATTTTGAATAATTAATTCGGTAAATATTTTATTTACCATGGTTAAAGGGTATATCCGGTAAATAAGGGTTACAAAATAATATTATAATAATATAAAAAATTACCCTAAAACATGTCCTAACATTATTGGTTGATACATCTCCGACCATGGGAATATTTGGGATGATTTTGGTACCCCATTTTGCCACTTGTAAGTGATAGGGACACTTTATTTTAATTAAGTTAAAATGAATACAAAAATGACACAAGCATATATCTTTTAGAAAAACAATTTTTAAATAGGGTTATATAAGTTCGATTTTAGACTATAAATATTAATTAGAAATATAAAAATATTATATACATAATGGTATTTTATTTATAATTTTTAGACATTAAATTATTTAATTTATGTATGACACAGTGGTGATGCAGTAATTACCATAATAGTGAAACATTAAAATGATTGATATTGTAGATACCCAAATAAATATAATTTGAGAATTTTTATGAATTACACTAATTTTATAGGTTAATATGACATTTTATGACTAATTTAATTAACTTTGTTCGAAGTAATATTTCTGTTATGATTTTTACAAAAATCAATTATTGAATAGTGTCAAAATTGACATAAAAGTTTTTTTAAAACAAATATTATATTATTAATTGATATTAAATTCCTAAAAATCTAAGGTTCATCCAAGAGGCTTATATCATGATATGTGTATCATTAATGGACCAATTGGGGGTTTCTTGGATGTATATATTATGTTTATTAACCATATAATTTAAAAATACAAAGAGACATTGTAAAAGTGAAACTAATTAACTAAGAGTTAATACTTAATGATAAGGTTAATATAGTAACCCAAACCTATATAAATTATATTGGTTGAGTGGGTTTCGACCCATATCCACCTTAAATTTTAAATAATCCACTTTGGATCCATTAGAAACCGAATATGAATTTATTATAAAATAATATTTCTAGATTTTCCAAAGGTACCCCTCACCCCTCTTATAAAAGGGCACTCCACATTATCATTAATTCACACCTTCAAAGCCTTTTTGCTCTGAAAAACTCTGCCCAAATACTCTCTCAAATTCCCTCACTTCATCCTAGAGGCCTTACTTTAGTCAGAAAGCCAATCTAAGAGACCTTTTGATCAAATCAAAAGGAAGAACCCGAAGAAGAGGTAATGATTTCACCCCCCTTTTCCAAGTTCCTTTCTTCTTCCACTTCTTCCTTCTTTGTTATTACCATTCTAAAATAATAACTCTAGTATCTTATATATACTTTGATTTTATTATAAATATGGTACAACCATATTCAGTATTCTATCCATCCTTTGAATAACATGTCACCATATGTGTGTACGTACGGCTTACCGTCTCCACGTCGTGGTGTAATTGCTATTCAATAAATTATTATTTGGATGGGTATAATAATGGTGTGTAACTCATGTAAATAATAAATATAACATGATAATGATTCTTTATATATGATATACCATCCAATTATATATTATTTTAATTTCAAAATAATCATATTGGCGCTCGTGCGTACGTACGGACTATCGTCTCCACGAACGCGATGAGATTCATTCTCCATCGTATCCATTAAAGTATAATTCTCATTTGATGAATAATAATAGTATCTAAAGACTTGATATCATTCTGGATATGATTAAGATACAACCTATCCATGACAAACACAGCTTACGTAACAAAACATATAAAAGAAAACAAGTAAGTTAACATCCGAAACAACGATAATACTAAGATATTATTAACAAATAAATGTTAAAAGATCATATATGATATCATATTAATGTATATGATTATTGTATAATTTAATAAAAATTATTTCACCATTATACAAGAGGTTAACCTAACCCAACCAAGGAAAAGTACAAGGTAAGGGTTATTTCACAATCTCTTCATTATCTGAGGTTGTTTATATGTAATAATCTACTGGGATTTCTTTATCATCCACATTCAAGTTTCTTAAGATTGTATTTCAATTTTTTTTACTATTTACAAGAATATGGGTTAAATACATTTATACCCTTGTTTGACTTTTTATAAGAGGTTTTAAAGGAATCTTTCCGTCATTTTCCAAACAAGGTGCTTTTTAAGCTTTTTGGCAGAATTAAGGTAAGAATGTTTTTTTAACTTATATGGCGGGTGCTGCTATTTTCCGCCGTTATAAAATCATCGAAGAATCCCTTACAATCTTATAAGAATATTTTCAAAGAAAATGTTTTATTTTATAAATATATGATTTCAAAATAGAAAGGGATATTTCTCTTAAAAGATTTTTATTTCATCTATGTCAACATCCTTTGATGGATTTTACGCTTATTTGAAGTTGATTTATAATCATACAAAATTGCTATATTGTATTGAAGGTTTTGTGATATGTTTGACTATGGATGTGTTATTTTTATACCATTAATGGTTTATGGATAAAGTATTTACATTTCGTATTCTAGTTTTAATACGAATGTTTATGTTATGTTTAAACCTTTTCATATGGGAATGCATTGGACATAATATTTGACGGGTGCAGCCCGCTATAGCTCCTCGATGCATCGGTAGGTCTCATGAGACAAACTAGTGTCTTGGCACAAGGACTTGACAAAATATTATTTGTAGTCTTGGCACGAGGCCTTGGATATGTGGTTATGATAGTCTGACATTATGTATTCCATCATTATGAAAGTGGTTATTGATATTGCATGTGATTATTCGATTAGTAGAATATCAATGTGAATAAGTAAATGGTATTATTTCATTTCATTTTTTCCATACTATGTTGAAGTTCAAGTTTAAAAGGCTTTTGTTTCAGTCATACATTGCCTTATATGTTTATTATTATTTATGAAAGTTTCCGCTATATTGTTATCCTTACTGGGCATTTGAGCTCACCCCTCTCAATGTTTTATTTTTCCCAGGATGCGAAGAAGTAATTTATGAATGACATGTAGGGATAGTATGTGGGGATATGAATGTGGACTATGAAGAAAAGATGTTGTTGTATTTTTCATTTTTATGATGTAATGTAAGACTTATAAATATATCTAGTGTTTTCAAGGCTACTAAACTAATCGGTCTTTAGAGATTTGATCTTTCTTGTGATCATGCCAATGTTATGTAATAATGCACCGACTCTGGGTAACTGGGGCCGAGGCGTTACAATTGGTATTAGTGGAAGTTTAGTACAAACCTTGTAAGATAGATTTAGATAAACTATGATTAGATCACATAGACCTAAGATGGACTTTGAGGATTAGTATAGAAGAACTTCCTAGAATTTTGGTATTGTAGAGATTTTGTGAGTATTCCGAGCAATACATCCCTTTCTGGATATGAGCAGGTAGAGGCGACTCTGGAACAGATGTACCTAGGGGTAAAACCCGAAAACACCGCTTTGATCTAGACTCGAACAAGAACTGGTGCACGAAAACGGGCCTTGCTGCACTCTTGGTTACGACACACCCGGGGGATATGCTTTGGATAACTCTCATTTTCATTACAAATCATTATGAACAGTTTATGAGTATATACTTCCTCAAAGAAAATATTTTTATGATTATGGATTATATCCATAAATAGTTCAATTTCTGTTAAGTGTTTTATAAGTATGGAATTATGTATTTTTATTCATAAACTGATCTAGTTTATGCCATTGTTTAGAAATGGTGCCTAGTAGAAGAAATGGAAACCGTATCAATGCATGCAATCCATGTAGGTATTTCCCTCCAGCTCAAGATAATTATAGTGGAGTTGGTGATGAAACTGGTGCCGATCATCTAATCACCATACTGGGAGAACTCACTCAGGTTATGAATAATACCCTTACCCGTATGGAGCACCCTGATCTGCAGAGTAGAGGATCAATGTTAGATCGATTCATGAGGAAACGACCACAAAAGTTCAATGGGAGTACAAATACCTTAGTAGCTGAGCAATGGATAAATTCCCTAGAGAAAATATTTTAGGCTTTGGGGAGTACTGAAAGGGAAAAAGTTATCATGACAGTTTACCGCCTCACTGGAGATGCTGATCAATGGTGGTCATTGATTCAAAACATGAAGGAAGATGATGAAGTATCAAATATGGAATGGAGGGAGTTCAAAGATCTATTTTTAGAAATATACTTTCCTCGTGATCATCGAGCAAATATGGAAAGGCAATTTCTGAGTCTGAGACAAAAGGAGGATGAGAATATCACAAAGTATGAGGATAACTTTACAAGGATAGCAAGGTATGATAGAGATTATATACATAACCCAAGAAGTAATATTGATCATTTCTTTGATGGGTTAAAACCATTTCTCCGTCGAGCATTAGTCTCACAATCCTTCTCGTCATACGAAGAAATTGTCTCATGTGCTATCAAGACAGAAAAGGAATTCTCTAAGTCTTATGACTTTAAAGCAAAGCAAGAGAAGAAGATATCTACTGATCAATATGGTAATGGAAATAGGGGGAATAAGGGAAAGGATGAATATCCATACTATGGTAAATGTGGGAAGAAACACCCCGGTACTTTCTTGAAGGGAATGGGTGTCTGTTACAAGTGTGGTGAAAAACTCCACCAAGCTCGTGATTGAAAAGGGAAGAAGGAAGCTACCAGTGTTCAATGCTACATTTGCAGGGAGATGGGACATTATGAAAATGAATTTCCTAATCATCCGGGGAACATACCTCAGAAAATGCCAAGGGATCAAGGCCAAGCTTTTTCTATCACTACTACTGAGGTATAAGCTCCAAAAGACGTGGTGGCAGGTAATTTAATGGTTTCCTCAAGTTTAGGAAATGCATTATTTGATTCTGGATCATCGCATTATTTCATATCTTCCCAGTTTTCTAAGAAAATTAGATATTTCCAATTTGATTTAATAAGGGATTTGTCAGTTAAAACTCCTAAGGGAAGTATCATTGCATCAAAGTTTTATGAATCGGTCCCCATTAGAGCACATAAATGTTCTTTATCTACTTCTATCATCGTCATGTCTATGATTTAGTTTGATATAATCATCTGTATGGATTGGATTTTGGACTATGATGCGAAGATTTATTGTAAGAATAAGGAGGTTACGATTTTTGATGATGATGATAAGGAGCACCTTATATTTAGAGAAGAATCGTCACCACCTAATTCTTATCTAGATCCACCCCCAGTAGCTCTACTAAATTCAATTATTGGGGAGGAAGAGAATGAACTGACTGTGGGTGAGGAAACGAATGTTCAAATAGAGGATGTACCTGTTGTGAAAGAATATTTATATGTATTTTCGGAAGATTTACCTAGACATCCTCCAGAACGAGAAGTTTAGTTTTCCATTGATTTAATTCTTGGATCAAGGCCTATATCGAAGACCCCTTATAGAATGGCCACTATAGAATTGGTTGAACTAAAAAAACAACAAGAAGAATTGAGTAATAAGGGATTTATTCTCCCTAGTGTTTCTCCATGGGGAGCCCCTGTTCTTTTTATTAAAAAGAAAGATGGATCAATGAGGTTATGTATTGGCTATAGGGAGATCAATGCTATAACAATAAAGAAAAAGTATCCCCTACCTCACATTGATGATTTATTTGACCAAATTCATGGATCACAATACTTTTCAAAGATTGAAATTCAATCTGGATACCATCAGTTGTGTGTGAAGAAGGAAGACATTCCAAAGACAGCATTTCGAACCAGGTACGGGCATTACGAGTTTACAGTAATGCCTTTTGGATTGACTAATGAACCCTCTGTATTCATGGATCTTATTAATAGAGTTTTCAAGGAATATCTCGATGAATTTGTGTTGGTATTTATTGATGATATCTTGGTATACTCTAAATGATACGAAGATCATGAAAATCACGTGAGCATTATCCTGAAGACTCTGAGAAGACATGAATTATATAAGAAGTTTAGAAAGTGTGAATTCTGGCTTCATGAGATTTCTTTTCTTGGACATAGTGTCTCTAATGATGGAATCTATGTTGATCCTTCTAAGACCAAGGAAATCCAAGAATGGCCAGCACCTACGATTATAACTGAGGTACGCAGTTTTATTGGTTTGGAAGGTTATTATCGAAGTTTCGTCCAGAATTTTTCCCGATTGGCTAACCCATTAACGAAGATCACACGTAAAGGGGTTAAATTTGTTTGGACAAAAGAGTGTGAAGAATGTTTCGAAGAACTGAAGAGATGCTTAGTCAATGCTCCTATATTGACTCTACCATCGAGGAATGATGGGTTCGTTATTTATAGTGATTCATTGAAGAAAGGACATGGTTGTGTCCTTATGCAGAATGATAGGGTTATTGCATATGCATCACGACAGTTGAAAATTAATGAGCAAAACTATCCTACTCATGATCTCGAGTTAGCAGTTGTGATATTTGCTTTGAAGATATGGAGGCACTACCTCTATGGTGAAAAATGTGAGATTTATACTGATCACAAGAGTTTGAAGTATATTTTCTCACAAAAAGAACTCAACATGAGGCAAAGGAGATGGCTTGAATTGCTCAAGGATTATGATTGCACGATACACTTCCACCCGGTGAAGGCAAACAAGGTGGAAGATGCTTTGACCAGAAAAGACCATGGAGTTTTGAACAATATGAGAATTGAAAGGGATCCGATTTTCATGGATCTAGTGAAGATGGACATGGGAATAACCAGGGAAGGTGAAACATCAATTCTTTTTCAAATGGTTTCCAAACCATCTTTACTAGAAATAATTAAGATTTCTCAGACCGATGATGAAGAATTTCAAAAGATGATTAAAGCTGTGAATGATGGGAGATTGAGAGACTTTGTGTATGAAGATGGAATTTTGAAATTTGGGAAGAGAATTTGTGTTCTCGATATACCTGATCTAAAAATAGAATTGCTGGATGATGCTCATAGTTTCGATTTCTGAATACACCCTTGGAGGATCAAAATGTATAGAGATTTGAAGGAACATTTTTGGTGGGACAGCATGAAGAGGGAGATTGCTGATTTTGTGTCAAGATGTATGGTTTGTTAACAAGTGAAAGCTGGAAGGCAAAAACTTGGTGGAGTATTGCAACCTTTTCCCATACCGGAGTGGAAATGGGACAATATTATGATGGACTTTGTCATGGGGCTATCAAAGACTCTTATAAGGAACAATGCAATATGGTTCATTGTTGATCGTCTTACCAAGTCAGCACATTTTCTTGCTATAAGGGAAGATTTACCACTTGAACGACTAGAAAGACTATATATTAATGAAGTTGTGAGACTTCATGGAGTACCCCTATCGATTGTTTCTGATCTTGATCCCCGTTTTACTTCAAGATTCTGGAAAAGTCTTCAGAAAACCATGGATACTGAACTTCATTTGAGCATTGCCTACCCCCTCAAACAGATGGACAATCAGAATGAATTATTCAAACCTTAGAAGACATGTTGAGATCCTGCTCACTTGACTTTCAGGGTATGTGAGATCAATATTTACCTCTGGTAGAATTTTTCTATAATAATAGATTCCATTCGAGTATTCAGATGGCACCATATGAAGCGTTATACAGAAAGAGATGTCGTACACCAACCTGTTGGGATGACGTTGGTGAAAGAAAACTTGTAGGCCTAGAACTGGTGGAGGAAATGATGGAAAAGGTGAAGGTAATCCAAAATCACATCAAAGTAGCTCAAATTAGGCAGAAGAGCTATGCCGATAATCGAAGGAAGGATTTAGAATTTCAAGTCAGTGATCATGTTTTCCTGAAGGTATCTCCATGGAAGGGAGTCATACTTTTTGGTAAGAAAGGTAAATTGAGTCCCAGGTACATCAGACCTTTTGAAATTCTAGAACGAATTGGGGCTATAGCTTACCGATTGGCAATGCCGCCAAGTCTCTCCAAAGTTCACGATGTGTTCCACGTATCTCTATTGAGGAAATACATGCCTGACCCAACACATGTACTCACCTACGAGGAATTAGAACTGGAACCCGATCTGTCTTATTGTGAAGAGCCCGTCACGATTCTTGATACGATAGAACAAGTACTGAGAAACCGGACGACACATCTCGTAAAAGTTTAGTGGAGAAACCATAAGATGGAAGAGGCAACATGGGAACCCGAGGAACTTATGATGAAGAACCACTATAGTCTTTTCATGCGGTAGTATTCAAGAAATTTTGAGGAAGAAATTATTTGAAGGATGGGAGAATGTGACACCCCAAGATTCTACGGTATGCTTCTCTTTGAATAATGCAATAGCGTGTGTTGTACGCATCATCGAGTTCTAACACACACCACAACCGATCAAACTAGCCGTTATGAATAGTAATACCTAATTTTTAAAATTTTAGAAATTCTATCTCTCAAAATGGACTTCATTTTTGGATTCAGATTATCTAATTTAGCCTAAGGTGAAATTTTGGTACTTTTCAGATAACTTTAATATTTTGATTAATAGTGAAAATTACTAAATTTTAATTAAAAACAACTTTTTAATCAAAATAATTAATAGTGATAAATTTTGAATTTGAGTGGTTTTAAAGTATATTTAGAATATATTTTTTCCATTTAATACAATTTTGGTCATTGGACATAATTTCATAATTAAACCGAACATAAACAAGTATCAATCTTTTGATAGTTATTATATCTTAAAAACACGCTTTTTGTTTTGACATCAGGAATTAATTTTAAATTAATTTCTGCCACTTATATGTTTTGAATTTGGAAAAAATGAATTCCATATTTGGAATCAGGATGTTCAAATTGGGTATATAGGTAACTTTTATTTTTAGACATTTTGAACAATTATTTCGGTAAATATTTTATTTACCATGGTTAGAGGGTATATCCGGCAAATAAGGGTTAAACAATAATATTATAATAATGACAAATTACCCTAAAACATGTCCTAACCTTATTGGATGATAGATATACGACCATGGGCATCTTTGGGTAGATTTTGGGACCCCATGGTGCCACTTGTAAGTGATAGGGACACTTTATTTTAATTATGTTAAAATGAATACAAAAATGACACAAGCATATATCTTTTAGAAAAAAAAATTTTAAATAGGGTTATATATGTTGGATTTTAAACTATAAATATTCATTAGAAAGATAAAAGGATTTTATACATAATGGAATTTTATTTATAATTTTTAGACATTAAATAATTTAATTTATTTATGACACAATGGTGATGTAGTAATTACCATAATTTTGAAAAATTAAAATGATTAATATTGTAGATACCCAAATAAATATAATTTGAGCCTTTTTATGAATTCCACTAATTTTATAGGTTAATATGACATTTTAGGAAGTCTTTAATTAACGTTTTGTGAAGTAATCATTCTGTTATGAGTTTTACAAAAATCAATTATTGAATAGTGTCAAAATTGACATAAAAGAGTTTTTAAAACAAATATTATATTATTAATTGATATTAAATTCCTAAAAATCTATGGTTCTGAAAAGAGACTTATATCATGATAAGTTTATCATTAATGGTCCACTTGGCGGTTTCTTTGATGTATATAGTAATTTTATTAACCATATTATATAAAAATACAAAGAGACACTGTAAAAGTGAAACTAATTAACTAAGAGTTAATACATAATGACATGGTTAATATAGTAACCCAAACCTGTCTAAATTCTATTGGTTGAGTGGTTTGCGACCCATCCCCACCTTAAACTTTATGTAATCCACTTTGGAGCCATTATAAACCAAATATTAATTTATTATAAAATAATATTTCTAGATTTTCAAAAGGTGCCCCTCACCCCTCTTATAAAAGGGCACTCCCCCTTCTCATTAATTCACACCTTCAAAGCCTTTTGTCTCGGCCAAACTCTGTCCAAATACTCTCTAAACTTTACTCACTTCATCCTAGATGCCTTCCTTTAGTCAGAAAGCCAACCTAAGAGCCCGTTTGATCAAATCAAAAGCAAGAACCCGATGAAGAGGTAATGATTTCACCACCCTTTTCCAAGTTCCGTTCTTCTTCCACTTCTTCCTTCTTTGTTATTAGCATCATAAAATAATAACTCCAGTATCTTATATAAACTTTGATGTTATTATAAATATGGTACAACCATATTCAATATTCTATCCATCCTTTTAATAACATGTCACCATACGTGCGTACGTACAGCTTATCGTCTCCACGTCGTGGTGTAATTGTTATTCAATAAATTATTATTTGGATGGGTATAATAATGATGTGTAACTCATGTAAATAATAAATATAACATGATAATGATTATTTATATATGATATAACATCCAATTATATATTATTTTAATATCAAAAGAATGATATTGTCGCTCGTGCGTACGTACGGACTACTGTCTCCACGAACGCGATGAGATTCATTATCCATCGTATCCATTCAAGTATAATTCTCATTTGATGATTAATAATAGTATCTATGGACTTGATATCATTATGGATATGATTAAGATACAACTTATCCATGACAAAAAAATCTTACTTAACAAAACATATAAAAGAAAACGAGTATGTTAACACCCGAAACAACGATAATACTATGATATTATTAACAAATCAATGTTAAACGATCATATATGATATCATATTAAAGTATATGATTCTTTTATAATTTAATAACAATTATTTCGGCATTATACAGGAGGTTAACCTACCCCAACCAAGGAAAAGTACAAGGTAAGGGTTATTTCACAATCTCTTCATTATCAGAGGTTGTTTATACGTAATAATCTACCAGGATTTCTTTATCATCCACATCCATGTTTCTTAAGAATGTATTTCAAACATTTTTACTATTTACAAGAATATGGGTTAAATACATTTAAACCCTTGTTTGACTTTTTATAAGAGGTTTATAAAGGAATCTTTCCGTCGTTTTCCAAACAAGGTGCTTTTTAACCTTTTCGGCAGAATTATGGTAAGAATGTTTTTTTAACTTATATGGCGGGTGCAGCTATTTTCCGCCATTATAAAATCTTAGAAGCCTCCCTTAAAATATTATAAGAATATTTTCAAAGAAAATGTTATATTTTATAAATATATGATTTCAAAATAGAAAGATATATTTCTCTAAAAAGAGTTTTATTTGATCTATGTCAACATCCATTGATGGATTTTACGCTTATTTGAAGTTGATTTATTATGATACAAAACTTCTATATTGTATTAAAGGTTTTGTGATATGTTTGACTGTGGATGTGTTATTTTTATACCATTCATGGTTTATGGACGAAGTATTTACATTTCGTATGCTAGTGTTAATACTAATGTTTATGTTATGTTTAAACCTTTTCATATGGGAATGCATTAGACATAATTTGTGATGGGTGGAGCCCGCTATAGCTCCTCGATGCATCAGTAGGTCTCATGAGACAAACTAGTGTCTTGGCATAAGGACATGACAAAATATTATTTGTAGTCTTGGCATGAGGCCTTTACTATGTGGTTATGATAGTCTGGCATTATGCATTCCATCATTATGAAAGTGGTTATTGATATTTCATGTGATTATTCGATTAGTAGAATATCAATGTGAATAAGTAAATGGCATTATTTCATTTCATTTTTGCCATTCTATGTTGAAGTTCAAGTTTAAAAGGCTTTTGTTTTAGTTATACATTACCTTATTTGTTTATTATTATTTATGAAAGTTTCCGCTATATTGTTATCCTTACTAGGCATTTGAGCTCACCCCTTTCAATGTTTTATTTTTTCCAAGATGTGAAGAAGTAATTTATGAATGACCTGCAGGGATAGTATGTGGGTATATGAGTGTGGACAATGAAGAAAAGAGGTTGTTGTATTTTTCATTTTTATGATGTAATGTAAGACTTATGAATATATCTAGTGTTTCCAAGGCTACTAAACTAATCAGTATTTCGAGATATGATCATTCTTGTGATCATGCCAATGTTATGTAATAATGCACCGACTCTGGGTAACTAGGGTCGGGGCGTTACAGTTGGTATCAGAGGATGTTTAGTACAAACCTTAGAAGCTATATTTAGATAAACTCTGATTAGGGCACATAGACCTAAGAAGGACTTTGAGGACTAGTATAGAATAACTTCCTAGAATTTTGTTATTAGAGATTTTGTGAGTTTTCCGAGAAATACATCCCTGTCTATATACGAGCAGGTAGAGGCGGCTCTGGCCCATATGTACCTATGGGTAAAACCCAAAACACCGCTTTGATCTAGACTCGAATGAGAACTGGTGCACGAAAATGGTCCTTGCTGCACTCTTGGTTACGACACTCCCGGGGGATATGCTTAGGATAACTCTGATTTTCATTACAAATAATTATGAAGGGTTTATGAGTATATACTTCTTCAAAGAAAACAATTTTATGATTATGGATTATATCCATAAATAGTTCAATTTATGTTAAGTGTTTTATAAGTATGGAATTATATATTTTGATTCATAAACTAATCTAGTTTATGACATTGTTTAGAAATGGAACCTAGTGGAAGAAATGGAAACCGTATCAATGCACGCACTCCATGTAGGGATTTCCCTCCTGCTCAAGATAATTATAGTGGAGTTGGTGATGCAACTGGTGCCGATCAGCTAATCACCATACTGGGACAACTCACTCAGGTTATGAATAATAACCTTACCCGTATGGAGCACCATGAACCGTAGCGTGGAGGATCAATGTTAGATCGATTCATGAGGCAACAACCACCAACGTTCATTGGGAGTACAAATCCCTTAGTAGCTGAGAAATGGATAAATTTCCTAGAGAAAAACTTTTAGGCTTTGGGGAGTAGTGAATGGGAAAAAGTTATCATGGCAGTTTACCGCCTCACTGGAGATGCTGATCAATGGTGGTCATTGATTCAAAACACGAAGGAAGATGATGAAGTATCAAATATGGAATGGAGGGAGTTCAAATATCTGTTTTTAGAAAAATACTTTCCTCGTGACCATCGAGCATATATGGAAAGGAAATTTCTGAGTGTGAGACAAAAGGGGGATGAGAATGTCACAAAGTATGAGGCTAACTTTACAAGGTTAGAAAGGTATGCTGGAGATTATATACGTACCCAAGAAGTGAGATTGATCGTTGGTTTGATGGGTTAAAACCATTTCTCCACCGAGCGTTAGTCTCACAATCCTTCTCGTCATACGAAGACATTTTCTCATGTGCTATCAAGACAGAAAAGGAATTCTCTAAGTCTTATGACTTTAAAGAAAAGCAAGAGAAGAAGAGATCTGCTGATCAATCTGGGAATGGAAATAAGGGGAAGAAGGGAAAGGTTGAATATCCATACTATGGTAAATTTGGGAAGAAACACTATGGTACTTGCTTGAAGGGAATGGGTGTCTGTTACAGGTGTGGTGAAAAAGGCCACCGAGCTCGTGATTGCAAAGGGAAGAAGGAAGCTACCAATGTTCAGTGCTACAATTTCAGGGAGATGGGACATTATGAAAATGAATTTCTTAATCATCAGGGGAACATACCTCAGAAAACACCAAGGGATCAAGGACAAGCTTTTTCTATCACTATTGCTGAGGTAGAAGCTCCAAAAGACGTGGTGGCAGGTAATTTAATGGTTTACTCAAGTTTAGGAAATGCATTATTTGATTCTGGATCATCGCATTTTTTCATATCTTCCCAGTTTTCAAAGAAAATTAGATATTTCCAATTTTATTTAACAAGGGAGTTGTCAGTTAAAACTCCTAAGGGAAGTATCATTGCAACAATTTTTTTTGAATCAGTCCCCATTAGAGCACATAGATGTTCTTTATCTGCTGATCTCATCGTCATACCTATAATTGAGTTTCATATAATCCTTAGTATGGATTGGATTTTGGAATTTGATGCGAAGATTTATTGTAAGAAGAAGGAGGTTACGATTTTTGATGATGATGATAAGGAACGCCTTATCTTTAGAGCAGAATCATCACCACCTAATTCTTATCTAGATCCACCCCAGTAGCTCAACTAGATTCAATAATTGGGGAGGAAGAGAATGAAATGAATGTGGGTCAGGAAAGGAATGTTCAAATAGAGGATGTACCTGTTGTGAAAGAATATGTTGATGTATTTTTGGAAGATTTACCTAGACATCCTCTAGAACGAGAAGTTAAGTTTTCCATTGATTTAATTCCTGGATCAAGGCCTATATCGAAGACCCCTTATAGAATGGACACTGTAGAACTAGTTGAACTAAAGAAAAAACTAGAGGAATTGAGTAATAAGGGATTTATTCTCCCTAGTGTTTCTCCCTGGGGAGCCCCTGTTCTTTTTGTTAAAAAGAAATATGGATCTATGAGGTTATTTATCGACTATAGGGAGATCAATGCTATAACAATAAAGAACAAGTATCCCCTACCTCGCATTGATGATTTATTTGACCAAATGCATGGAGCTAAATACTTTTCAAATATTGACCTTCATTCTAGATACCATAAGTTGTGTGTGAAGAAGGAAGACATTCCGAAGATAGCATTTCGAACCAAGTACAAACATTACGAGTTTACAGTAATTCCTTTTAGATTGACTAATGCACCCTCTGTATTCATGGATTTGATGAATTGAGTTTTCAAGGAATATCTCAATGAATTTTTGGTGGTATTTATTGATGATATCTTGGTATACTCTAAAATCTACAAAGATCATGAAAATCACTTGAGCATTATCCTGAAGACTCTGAGAAGACATGAATTATATCGGATGTTTAGCAAGTGTGAATTCTGGCTTCATGAGATTTCTTTTCTTGGCCATATTGTCTCTAAAGATGGAATATCTGTTGATCCTTCTAAGACCAAGGCAATCCAAGAATGGCTAGAACCTATGAGTATAACTGAGGTACAAAGTTTTATTGGTTTGGCAGGTTAATATCGACGTTTCATCCATAATTTTTCCCGATTGGCTAATCAATTAACGAAGCTCACACGCAAAGGGGTTTAATTTGTTTGGGAAAAAGAGTGTGAAGAATGTTTCTAAGAACTGAAGAGAATATTATTCAATGATTTTATATTGACTCTACCATCAGAGAATGATGGGTTCGTTATTTATAGTGATTCATCGAAGAAAGGACTTGGTTGTGTCATTATGCAGAATGATAGGGTTATTGCCTATGCATCACGAGAGTTGAAAATTAATGAGAAAAGCTATCCTACTCATGATCTTGAGTTAGTAGCTGTGATCTTTTCTTTGAAGATATGGAGGCACTACCTCTATGGTGAAAAATGTGAGATTTATATTGATCACAAGAGTTTGAAGTATATTTTCTCACAAAAAGAACTCAACATGAGGAAAAGGAGATGACTTGAATTTCTCAAGGATTATGATTGCACGATACACTACCACCCGAGGAAGACAAACAAGGTGGCAGATGCTTTGAGAAGAAAAGACCATGGAGTTTTGAACAATATGAGAATTGAAAGGGATCCAATTTTCATGGATGTAGTGAAGATGGACATGGGAATAAATAGGGATGGTGAAACATCAATGCTTTTTTAAATGGTTGCCAAAACATCTTTACTAGAATGAATTAAGAGTTATCAGACCGATGATGAAGAATTTAAAAAGAATATTAAAGCTGTGAATGATGGGAGATTGAGAGACTTTGTGTATAAAGATGGAATTTTGAAATTCGGGAAGAGACTTTGTTTTCCCGGTATACCTGATCTAAAAAGGGAATTGCTGGATGATGCTCATAGTTCCAATTTCTCAATACACTCAGGGAGTACCAAAATGTATATAGATTTGAAGGAACATTTTTGGTGGGACAACATGAAGAGGGAGATTGCTGATTTTTTGTCAATATGTATGGTTTGTTAACAAGTGAAAGCTGGAAGGAAACATCCTGGTGGAGTATTGCAACCTCTTTACATACTGAAGTTGAAATGGGACAATATTACGATGGAATTTGTCATGGGGCTACCAAAGACTCCTAGAAAGAACGATGCAATATGGGTCATTGTTGATCGTTTTTCCAAGATAGCACATTTTCCTGCTATAAGGGATGATTTACCACTTTAACGACTAGAAAGACTATATATTAATGAAGTTGTGAGACTTCATGGAGTACCCCTATCGATTTTTCCTGATCGTGATCCCCGTTTTACTTCAAGATTCTGGAAAAGTCTTTAGAAACCCTTGGATACTGAACTTCATTTGAGCATTGCCTACCACCCTGAAACAGATGGACAATCAGAATAAACTATTCAAACCTTAGAAGACATGTTGAGATCCTTCTCACTTGACTTTCAGGGTATGTGGGATCAATATTTACCTCTGGTAGAATTTTCTTATAACAATAACTTCCATTCGAGTATTCAGATGGCAGCATATTAAGGGTTATATGGAAAGAGATGTCTTACACCAACCTGTTGGGATGAAGTTGGTGAAAGAAAACTTGTAGGCCCAGAAATGGTGTAGGAAATGATGGAAAAGGTGAAGGTAATCCAAAATCACATCAAAGTAGCTCAAATTAGACAGAAGAGCAATGCCGATAATCTAAGGAAGGATTTGGAATTTCAAGTCGGTGATCATGTTTTCTTGAAGGTATCTCCATGGAAGGGAGTCATACATTTTGGTAAGAAAGGTAAATTAAGTCCCAGGTACATCAGACCTTTCGAAATTCTAGAACTAATTGGGGCTATAGCTTACCGATTGGCAATGCCGCCAAGTCTCTCCAAAGTTCACGATGTGTTCCACGTATCTCTATTGAGGAAATACATGCCTGACCCAACACATGTACTTAGCTACGAGGAATTATAACTGGAACCAGATCTATCTTATTGTGAAGAGCCTGTCAAGATTCTTGATATGAGAGAACAAGTACTGAGAAACCGGATGATGCGTCTGGTAAAATTTTTATGGAGAAACCATGAGATGGAAGAGACAACATGGGAACCCGAGGAACATATGATGAAGAACCACCCGAGTCTTTTTATGCGGTAGTATTCTAGAAATTTCTAGGATGAAATTATTTGAAGGATGGGAGAATGTAACACCCCAAGCTTCTACGGTACATTTCCCTTTGAATAATGCAATAGCGTGTGTTGTATGCAACATCGTGTTCTAACACACACCACAACCGATCAAACTAGCGGTTATGAATAGTAATACCTACTTTGTAAAATTTTAGAAATTTTATCTCCCAAAATGGACTTCATTTTTGGAATCGGAGTATCGAATTTAGCCTAAGGTGAAATTTTGGTACTTTTCGGATAACTTTAATATTTTGATGAATAGTGAAAATTACTAAATTTTAATTAAAAATTACTTTTTAAAGAAAAATAATTAATAGTGATAAATTATGAATTTGAGTGGTTTTAAAGTATATATAGAATATATTTTTACCATTTAATACAATGTTGGTCATTGGACATAATTTCACAATTAAACCGAACATAAACAAGTATCAATCTTTTGATAGTTATTATATCTTAAAAACACGTTTTTTGTTTTGACAGTGGGAATTAATTTTAAATTAATTTCTGCCAATTCTGTGTTTTGAATTTGGAAAAATGGATTCCATATTTGGAATCAGGATTTTCAAATTGTGTAAATAGGTAACTTTTATTTTTAGACATTTTGAATAATTATTTCGGTAAATATTTTATTTACCATTGTTAAAGGGTAAATCCGGTAAATAAGGGTTAAAAAATAATATTATAAAAATACAAAATTACCCTAAAACATGTACTAACCTTATTGGTTGATACATTTCCGACAATGGGAATCTTTGGGTCGATTTTGGGACCCCATGGTGCCACTTGTAAGTGATAGGGACAATTTATTTTAATTAAGTTAAAATGAATAAAAAAATGACACAAGCATATATCTTTTAGAAATTTTTTTTTACATAGGGTTATATATGTTGTATTTTCGACTATAAATAATAATTAGAAATCTCAAAATGATTTCCTACATAATGATATTTTATTTATAATTTTTATACATTAAATAATTTAATTTATTTATGACACAATGGTGATGCAGTAATTACCATAACAATGAAAAATTAAAATGATTGATATTGTTTATACCCAAATAAATATAATTTGAGACTTTTTATGAATTAAACTAATTTTATAGGTTAATATGACATGTTAGTAATTCCTTAATTAACCTTTTTTGAAGTAATAATTTTTTTATGATTTTTACAAAAATCAATTATTGAATAGTGTCAAAATTGACATAAAAGAGTTTTTAAAACAAATATTATATTATTAATTGATATTAAATTCATAAAAATATATGGTTCGGCCAAGAGACTTATATCATGATAGGTGTATCATTAATGGACTACTTGGGGGTCTCTTGGATGTATATAGTAATTTTATTAACCATATAATATAAATATACAAAGAGACATTTTAAAAGTGAAACTAATTAACTAAGAGTTAATACTTAATGATAAGGTTAATATAGTAACCCAAACCTATCTAAATTCTATTGGTTGAGTGGTTTTCAACCCATACCCACCTTAACCTTTAAATAATCCACTTCTGAGCCATTAGAAACCGAATATGAATTTATTATAAAATAATATTTCTAGCTTTTCCAAAGGTGCCCCTCACCCCTCTTATAAAAGGCACTCCCCCTTCTCATTAATTCACACCTTCAAAGCCTTTTGGCTCGGCAAAACTCTTCCCAAATACTCTTTCAACTTCCATCACTTCATCCTAGAGGCCTTACTTTAGTCATAAATCCAACCTAAGAGCCCTTTTTATCAAATCAAAAGGAAGAACCCGAAGAAGAGGTAATGATTTCACCACCCTTTTCCAAGTTCCTTTCTTCTTCCACTTCTTTCTTCTTTGTTATTACCATTCTAAAATAATAAATCCAGTATCTTATATAAAATGTGATGTTATTATAAATATGTTACAACCATATTCATTATTATATCCATCCTTTGAATAACATGTCACCATACATGCGTACGTACGGCTTACCGTCTCCACGTCGTGGTGTAATTGTTATTCAATAAGTTATTATTTGGATGGGTATAATAATGATGTGTAACTCATGTAAATAATAAATATATCTTGATAATGATTATTTATATATGATATACCATCCAATTATATATTATTTTAATATCCAAAGAATGATATTGTCCCCCGTGCGTACGTACAGACTACAGTCTCCACAAACGCGATGAGATTTATTCTCCATCGTATCCATTCAAGTATAATTCTCATTTGATGATTAATAATAGTATATAAGGACTTGATATCATTCTGGATATGATTAAGATACAAACTATCCATGACAAACACAGCTTACATAACAAAACATATAAAAGAAAATGAGTATGTTAACACCCGAAACAACGATAATACTAAGATATTATTAACAAATCAATGTTAAAAGATCATAGATGATATCATATTAATGTATATGATTATTCTATATTTTAATAACAATTATGTCACCATTATATAGGAGGTTAACCTACCACAACCAAGGAAAATTACAAGGTAAGGGTTATTTCACAATCTCTTCATTATCCAAGGTTGTTTATACGTAACAATCTACTGGGATTTCTTTATCATCCACATCCATGTTTCATAAGAATGTATTTAAAACATTTTTAATATTTACAAGAATACGGTTTAAAGACATTTATACCCTTGTTTGACATTTTATAAGAGTTTTATAAAGGAATATTTCTGTCGTTTTCCAAAGAAGGTGTTTTTTTAACCTTTTCGGCAGAATTAAGGTAAGAATGTTTTTTTAACTTATACGTTGGGTGCGGCTATTTTCCGCAGTTATAAAATCTTAGAAGCATCCCTTACAAGCTTATAAGAATATTTTCAAAGAAAATGTTTTATTTTATAAATATATGATTTCAAAATAGAAAGAGATATTTCTCTAAAAAGAGTTTGATTTCATCTATGTCAACATCCTTTGATGGATTTTACGCTTATTTGAAGTTGATTTATTATCATACCAGACTTCTATATTGTATTGAAGGTTTTGTGATAAGTTTGACTGTGGATGTGTTATTTTTATACCATTCATGGTTTATGGATGAAGTATTTACATTTCGTATGCTAGTTTTAATACGAATGTTTATGTTATGTTTAATCCTTTTCATATGGGAATGAATTGGACTTAATATGTGACGGGTGGAGCCCACTATAGCTCTTCTATGCATCGGTAGGTCTCATGAGACAAACTAGTGTCTTGGCATAAGGACTTGACAAAATATTATTTGTAGTCTTGGCACGAGGCCTTGGCTATGTGGTTATGATAGTCTGGCATTATGCATTCCATCATTATGAAAGTGGTTATTGATATTGCATGTGATTATTGGATTAGTAGAATATCCATGTGAATAAGTAAATGGAATTATTTCATTTCATTTTTTCCATACTATGTTTAAGTTCAAGTTTAAAAGGATTTTGTTTTAGTTATACATTGCCTTATATGTTTATTCTTATTTATGAAGGCTTTTTCTATATTGTTATCCTTACTGGGCATTTGAGCTCACCCCTTTCAATGTTTTATTTTTTCCAGGGTGTGAACAAGTAATTTAGGAATGACCTGCAGGGATAGTATGTGGGGATATGAGTGTGGACTATGAAGAAAATATGTTATTGCAGTTTTCATTTTTATGATGTAATGTAAGACTTATGAATATATCTAGTGTTTCCAAGGCTACTAAAATAATCGGTCTTTCGAGATTTTATCTTTCTTGTGATCATGGCAATGTTATGTAATAATACACCGACTCTGGGTAACTCGGGCCAAGGTGTTACAGTAAACCATTTATAACCCCAATGAATTTAAAGGGAGAAATTAATTTTATTGGGGTAGAATGTAACACTCAAAGATTTTATGAGAGATATTAGTTTTAATTTATTTTATGTTATGTGTTATACATTAAACCAAAATTATCTTGCGCTATATGAAACATCGTATTAACGTGCAGTATACACAACACTATTTTTGGCTTGTGTTGCACACAATTTTAAGTTATTTTGATAGAATTAATTTCACAAAAAAATGAGCATAGATTTTGTTCAATGTATAAATGAACTAAGTTTTTATTATGTTATACACAACACCAAAAGAATTTTTCACTACACGCAATAGTGACATGGCTTGTGTTACACGGAAGAGCGACCTTCCTCGATAGCTTGTGTGGTATACAATACCGAGTTTAACCAAACAATGATATATTATTAAAATATTATATAAACTAGCTGTTATGAATAATATTAACCACATTTTAACTTTTATATTACATTATCATTCATCTTACACATGATATGAGAACAAAACCATTTTTTCAGATAAAAGAAGTATTTTTTAAAATAAAAAATGCCGTTTTACCACCTTTTGATGGAACACCGATTTTAAATATTTATTTTCACACTTTTATAAGTTATATTTTACAAGATAAACTTTTTATTTGGAAGAGGGACATAAAAATTTACTTTGGATAAAATTTTGATATCTTTCTGATAACTTTCATATATCGATGAATAGTGAACATTCGCTAATTTTTAATTGAAAACAACTTTTTTCATTGAAATTATTTATATGGTTAAAATATATAATTTAATGGTTTTAATGTATATATAAAATAAATTTTTATAGTTTAATACAATTTATGTCATTGTTATTAATTTCACATTTAATTCATATGTAAAAACATTTCAATCTTTTGAAATTTTTTAAACAAAAGCCCTTTTTTTGACAATGAGATTAATTGTAAAATAATTAATGGAATATCTCTGATTTTAATTTTGGAAAATGGATTCCATATTTTAAATCATTAGTTCTAAATTATGTCAATCAGATACTTTGATATTTTTGGAATTATGAATAGTAACTTCAGTAATTATTATATTTACCATGGTTAAATGGTAAATCATGTAATTAAGGGTAAAACTAATATTATAAAATTACCCTAACACATTCCAATATTCTATTGGATGAATAAACATCGGCCCATATCACAAAATTGTCGGAAGAGATTCATTTCATGGACTTTTGACCATGAAAATGATGTAATTATTATTAATACAAAATAAAGTGACAACATGTCACTCTCTTATATCTTATAAGTGTAATAATTTTAATTTAGTGACAAACTTCATAAAACATAGAAATTAAATAGTCACAAGAAATATAATTAAATTATCTACATCATGATAATTTATTTTTTATTTTTTGAGATTAATTAATTATAATTAATGATGACACAATAGTGATGTAAAAATTATTGTATTAGTAGAATTATCAAATAGACGTTTTTAAAAATATTAAAAGAAATAACAAATTAACTAATTTAATTTCTCCATGAATTTTATAGGTTATTATGGTAGGTTAGGAGTTTATTAAATATTTTGGTTAGAATTTTGATTTTGTGATGATTTTAGTTAATTTCAAATTAATGAATAGCTTCAAAATTGACACAATTGATACTTTATAAAAATAACATTTTAATAATTTCATTAAAAAATGAAAAATATTTAAAATTAAAAAGTGATAATTATAAGATCTAAAATTTCATAAAATACTTAATTATTTTCGATAAACACCATATCTGTAAATATTTATAACAATTAATCATTTTGAATATTATTACCCAAATAAAAATTTAATAGATTAACTAAGTGTCAATTAAAAAGATAAGGTTTAAATTGATATATTAGGCTCTCCAAATTTTATTGTATGATGAGATTAAATCCCTTTCTCATATCATATTCTAATTTGGGACACTTTGGAGGTTTTTAGGTAGGGTTTTATTTTATTATAAATTAAAATTTTTGAGAGTTTCCTAAAGTTCCCATGTCCTCTCTTATAAAAGGGAACCTCCTCCCTCTAATCTTCACTCCATTTTGAGCCTTCAAGATCGGCCATCCCATGAAAAGTTCTCTACTCAAATTACCTAGTTACATTCTAGAGGTTTGGGTCTTTTAAAAAGACCAACTCTTATGCCCTAAGGAGAAATTTAATGGAGGCACGTCGAGAAATAGGTAATCTCCTCTACCAATTCTTTCAAATTTGTTTCTTCTTCTACTTCCTCTTCTTTAGTTTTCTCATTAAAAAGTAATAAAATAAGTATCAATAATATAATTATATGTTATTATAAATTTTAAACAACCCTATTTCACCTTCTATCTATCCTATGAAAAATGAAATGACCACGCGTGCGTACGTACGGATTACCGTCTCCATGTTGTGGCGTAATCTATTGTTCACCATAACCTTACTTGGATGGGTATAATTGTAGAAATAATAACTATATATGATTAATATAACATGATACTAATTATGAGATATTATAAACCATCAACTTCCATACCGTTCAATAACTATGAGAATGATGTCGTCGCTCATGTGTACGTACGACTTACCGTTTACAAGATGCGATGAAATTCATTCTCCATGTTAACTATTCAAGAATGATTATAAAATATATATAATAAACAACCACAAAATATATTACATAATAATTCTAAAATATTTATGTATATATATATATATTCTATTTACTAACTTCTATTCTATTTAATAAGGAAACGAAAACACCGTTCATGCGTATGTACGGCCTACCGTCTCCATGAACGATGTTTTCCATTTTATTTATCTATCTACTATATATATATAAATATTTATATAATGAATATATAAAATTTACATAAGTTGTGTTTTAAATTTTTTAATCAATTAAATTGTGATCTATGTAATCATATGACGAATAACAGGTCCAAACATGTATGATTATTAGCCAAAACGTTGCTTTAACAAGGAATTGACAAATGAACGGGTAATATAATGTCGTATGTGAATAATATATGATATCATAAATATTATTAAGAATATTTTACCAGTTAATATTATACTTATTCCCACTGTAAAGGAGTTTTTCACATGTACAGAAGAAATTAGACATCAGGTAAGGGATAATTTTGCAATCTCATTTTTTTCTAAGATTGTTTACACGTAAGTATTTTCTAGGGATATATTTATCATCCATGTAAATTTTTTATAAAAATTCGTCCATAAAATATTTTTAATTCTTATATGTATTTTTAAACTTATTTTTACCCATTTTTGACGTTTACTTCTTGGTATGGAAGGAATCTTTATTTTTTTTACCATTCGAGGTACTTTTTAAATTTTCCAGTAAAAGTAAAATGTGAATGTTTTTTAACTTATATTGAATGAAATGATTTTTACATATTATTAAAGTCTTATTTTAATGAATCTCCCCCTACACTATTTGAAATTTATTTTCAGCTAAATTTTTTTCTTTGAAAATTGCGCGATATTTTGAGAAAAGAATATATTTATGAAGAAGAAAGGATATTTTACTAAAGAACTATGTTCAAGTGGTTTGTCAAAATTATTTTCCATTAATGTCTACACTCTTTAAATAGTGTTGTGTTCCTATCCCTATTATTACTATGATTTGATTATGTTAATGATGAAATGGTATTTTATATGGATTATGTTATGATGGAATAATGTTTAAGATACCCATTTTATTTTATAATTTATGATATGATGAATGATTTTTGTTTTTGTGGAAAATGTATGAATGATTTAAATATGATAAGGGTGGGACATATATCTACCTCCAATGAATTGGGTAGAGATTTATATTTCATGACATAGACATGGTTGGAATGAAAAGTTAATCTGGTTTAGTAATATGAGGCTAGAATGATATGTAAACCCGGTTCTTTAATGGAAATAATCCACTGTGATGGTATTGAAAGTAATGGCTTAGCTACTATGGAAATCATATTATGTGATTATTAGTTTTCTACAATTACATGTTTTATGAAAATTCTATTCTATCATGGTTAATGTTACTTTATTATCCATTCCTTACGTAATGCCAGGATTTATATCATTGCTCAAGATTTTGATGTTTAAACTTTATTTTCGTGTTTTTAGGTTCAAATGATTATTGTTTTTTTGTTCTCAAGGTTTACCCTTACTGAGCAATTGAGATCACCCTTTTTATGTTTTCTTTTCCCGAAGATATAAATAAAGGTTTTAGGTAAGAAAACAAAAGGGGAAGATCTTCATAAAAGATGTTGAAGATGTTTTACCATGATTAGAAGATTTTGTTCTGAGTTTCTAACGACGCTAAACTAATATGGTCTTTGGGCATTTTTTTGTGTTATGTATTAAGTATTCTGCAAAAGTAATGTAATTTACATGTACATGTTTCTTGGGTCTCTATAAAACTGAACTTAAATAAATAAATTAAATGATCTCATGTTTATAGATATTTCCTGATATGGATAATTCATAAATGGGTTATTGATTTTAGTACTACTTAATTTTATATACCTTCACACTATTATATTTATAATCACATACTAGATTTGTATAGACACCATTGGTGGTGGAATACTAATATTTATCTCAAACCCTATATAGGTTTTCATTGGTACCCAAGTAGATTATATGATCACTGGTGTTGAAAAGTTGAAGCGTCCAACTTTGGATGCCTGACTTTTATACTTTAGGATGCGAGCTTGGTAGCAGATGACCAGTCCACTGATCGGGATAATTTGATTGTATTTTCATTTTTATTATTTTTTATATCACATATTATACTACTTTCCTATATATATGTATTACTTATTTCTTTTTTATAGAGACAATCAATCTTCATCATTTAGCATATTATACAATTACAACTTTTGAGTCGATCATTATTCCATTGACGTTATGCTTACATCATTTTCCATGTTTATTATTTTTATTCCACTATTTATTCATGTCGTATCACCATTAGGATCCATTCTAACTTGATGGAATAATCTCTATACTATTACACCCTATCCCTCACTTCTAGTTGACAACATCTCATGTATGGGTAGGCACTGATGAGGCCAAGTGGCTACCTTGTTCAGTTACTCTGGTGTGAATCGGGGTTCATACATCTTTGGGAACTCTATACTTTAAAATATGAAATAATTATTTTATATTAATTTTCAATGATACTATGTATCAACGGGTCAACAATTTAAGCATTAAGATAAGGACTGAATTTTAGGGAATGTGTTTATTCAAAATTTATATGGTTAAATGATCCATATTCAAAGAGTTTTGATGGATTGAAAATTAGTTGTGTTGTTTTTCGTAAAGTCTTTTTAGGATTTTAGTGCATGTGGGAGATTTTTGGAAATGAAACAAAAAATTTATATCATATTATACAATATACTATGTTTTAGTCAGTGATATGGTTTACAAATGGCACTATTATATTATCTTATTTGGTATCTATCATAATTTATTTTATAAAATAGATCTATAATATCAATTTCATGTTTAGTGATATATACTCCAATATAGTTTTATTTATACATGTCAATGATTTGACTCATTTATGTCTATAAAAATTGATTATAATTAAAAGAAATGTTTAGATGATTTTATAGCCCAAATGTATTTGTTATTTTAATTTTTTTATCTTACAAGTGAAGGAAAAAACACTAGACCACATTTATTAAATTAAGGGAGACTATATAAAGATATTTTATACCTCTATTTGGAGAATGAAATACTCACTATCTATAGTTGAAAATATCTATTTCCCACCATTTATTATTTAAGGCCATTTTAATGGTTATGGAACATCTTTGGTGTTAGGGGGTCCTGTTGTTGGATAAGAGGATCACAGTGGTAAGTGTCACCCCTATGGATGAAAGTGTATGATGACTGTTATTTTATTATCTCCATCATGAAAACCCTAACAAGATTGAAAAATTTGGATATTTATGTGATAAATATATTCCAACATTATTTATTACTCATACAATTTAGCGTTGGTTAGGTGAGGATAGATACTGAAAACAAATGGGTTTATTCAACGGTAATGTTCATGAGATGATTCCCTAATTCCCTTTTTTTATATGTATGTTTTTTTCTTGATGCATCTTTAAAAGATAATTTTATGGAATGTATTTACCTATGTGAAATTAAGTAAACAATGATATTAATTTTTATTTATCACATACATTGTTTAAATATTACTCTTTCACCCCTTATAAATAGAAACATAAAAATGGGATTTAAAAAAACATGATATTTTTCATCTTTGACGTTCATTTGAAGGAACAACTATAGTTTCTTAAATGGGGATCAATGTTTAAGTTTGATAATTTTTTTCTAAAATAATGATACTTAAATTTTTATATTTTTAATTTTAAACTACTATTAATTAAATTTTTAATGAAATTAATTTCATAAAATATTTGGTGATATAATACTATGAAAGTTTATCTGAAACCCTATATACAGTATTTTTTGTGTATGTATCCTTCATGTTTTAGTTTAGGTTGCTATTAGACTATTTTTGGGATTCCTATAATTCAATTATGACCCTTTTTATAGATTAATTTGGAAGGAAAAATTGAACTAAATTCCTATATAAATGATCATGTTCTATTTTGGGATTTACATGCATTGTATGATAGCTCTAATATACCTATTCAGTCATTCTATTAAATATTTAATTTTTCAATTTTCATATATTGTGTCACTCACTCAGAATATAAATTTTAAGGAATATATTATTGATTTTGATGGATATTCATTTTTTTATCTACATTTAATTTTTTTTTATTTTTTTTCGTGGTTATCCATCAAAAAGATATGTAATTTAGAATTTTTTAGATGATTTTTATATCTTTTGACAATATTTTTTAGGGGTAATTATTCCCACAATCTGATATTTTTTTCCCTAGAACTAGTTTCCAAATTGGGAGATAAAGAATGAAACCTGGGTCTTATCATGGGACATCTTGGGTTATGTGGTAGTTTAACCCAGGTTGGTTTATTAGAAAATGGTATTATAACCCACATGTAATTTGGGAAAGTCTGGTATATAGGTGATAGGAATACTGGAAATCTAATGGTTGGAATGACAATGTTTCCTACATACACTTTTTGTGATGAAATTTGAATTACTAGGTGTTTTATGATATGCTTAACCATGGTTTAGATTTATTTATAATTAATTTTGGGAAATATTTTTTCTTTAAATATAGCGTGAATACTAGCTAAAAAACTTCATAAGAAATATGTACATGAAACATACTATCCACATTGGTCTTGTACCTTTGTTAATATGTGAGTTTTTTCAAGAATTTCATTTCTAGTATTTATTTATGTTTTCTTTTAGTATAAGGATTATTTATGATTTTAAATTGATGTTGGGTAATTAGTTTAAATTAAATTCCAATGTGTATTGATATTTCTTTTTTTAGATTTGATTTTGTAAATTACGTAATGAATTTATAAAATAATTATTTAAAACACAAGGAAGCATATTATTTGATACATAAAGTTTATTTTAATTGTTTTGAATGTAAGATTTAAAAAATAGGCCATAAACTCAAATACTAGTCGGTGATTTTACAATTAATGTATAAAAGTTGATTTAGTTATATTTTTCATGTCTTGATATTTAGTCATTTGTTATTTTAGTTTCCAAAATTATTATTATATTTTTCAAACCTTGTAAAATTTGTACAAATTATAAATCCTTCCTGTTATAATTTTTTTGTTATGTATTGGTAACATTTATATAGAATTATACTATTATAAAATCTACCAAATGTATATATGATAATATTATAATAATAATTTTGTGAATATATGTCGATTGAATTATATTTTATAAAATAAATATCTCCTTATAATATATATATATATATATTATTTTAGGAGTACTTTATTGGTTTTTCTTATGTTAATGGATTATAATATTATATTATTATGACATTATGAAAATATTCATGTTATATTGGTGTGAAGACGATGGGTTTCTTTTGGGTTGTGTGTTTTTTATATTGAAAGGTAATTTGATTGGGAACTATATTTCATGGTATTTTATCATATTCTAGTAGAATAAGATTAGAAAATAATGGAATAATGTTCTAAAGAGTGTATTTTGATTTGATAATACAATAATCCAAATTTAGTCTATCCTATTTTTTTTATTCTTCCTGGACTTCAAATCGAGTAGTAACATAAAATCAATCACAATATATGGATAATGCTCAAGATTTTCTAGAGTATAATACACATATCGTCTAGGGTAATTGCGGTCTATAAGATAAATGGAGTTTATAATGAAGGTTTATGGAATCATGAATTCATTAGAGACTCATACAACCACTAATTTAATGTCCCTTTAATATTATTCCAGGTACCATGTAGAGAATGGTGGGAAACCATTAGTCAATCTAATTTTCTTATAAATATGTATTAGGAGTAATTTAAATCTATGATTGTTTAGTGGAATTATCCTTAGAATGTAAAAGTTGACAAGGCTATGTAATTCACGATCCCTTATTAAGGTGATAGATTAGTAAAGGGGTACATATACCATTCTGATGAGTGGGTGCACCTCTCTCTTGATAAAGTCCTTGGAAAATAATTAGAAGATCACTTATTTTAAATATGTATTCATCTATACCTTAGTTAAGAAGTTTTATTAACAATATTAATATCCTATATAGAAATAGTCAATAAGGCTATAATTTTGAAAGGGTATATTAAATGAAAACCTACTTTAGACTATGGTTTCTTATTATTTTTTTGAAATAAAGATAATTTTTCGGGTGAAAAGATGATGTAAGAGTTACTCAAGCCTAAATGAAAAAAATATTGGTGACTTACCCCCCTCATTATATTTATAATAATTCCATGAGTAAGTGATATATTGTGTGATTCTAGAGTGTATGGTTCATACCTTCGAAGCCATCATATTTGAATGATCTAAAAAATTACTATTGAAGTGCCCAATTAGGTCAATCTCAAAAAACTTTTAATTATCTATGGAGTTATAAATCTCAAATGCAAGAAACTTTTAGGAAGGATCATCTGTGAGATCACATAGAGGTGGAACTAGAATGCGCTTATTCATTTTTTTTGTATCTCTTTGGGTATTAAATTTATTAATGTGGTTACCTTTTGAATTTCATTATATATTTTCCATATTGAGTTCTCTAGTGTTATTATAGTGTTCTCTTAAATTCATAACCTATATTTTAGTATGAGTTAGATTTTGGATAAATATGATTGTGTGGATGCTCATATTTTTTCCCTTTAAACTTTTAAGTAGGGTTCAACATGGTGGGGAAAACAATATTAGGTCTATGCCTTCTATAAAATTGTGTTGGTATGTTGTTTGGGTTCTTTGAATTGGTCCCCCATGAAATTTTCAATAGGTTGCAAGTACTAAATAGAAAAAGGGATATTTAATATAGTCTAATCATTATAATTTCATTCTCTTTGAGTATATATCATTGTACAGTATTTTGGGGATGTATATTTATTGAGTTATTATATATTGTGAGCTAGTAAATTCGGATTTGATAAGGTTTTTTATTTCATGGGACAGTTGAATCATATTTCTAATTTCTTGACTAAATAATTTTGTGAAAATTTTCTTTTTGATGTAGTGGATTTTTATTTCATATTCTGGGGGTAAAATTTTTTATTGTGTTAGAAAATTCTGACACCCACAATGTCAAATATATGCATTTAATTTTATATTTATTTTTTATGTATTGTACTTTAGTTTGACGTCACATTTTTGGGCATTTGGAATATTTTTATACTTTATATGAGTAGTTTTCTTACACGTGTTAGAGCCTCAACATTTTAACAATAAAAGACCGAACCATCCATTATGAGACAACATGATTTATCAGAAACATGACCATGTTGTTGTCTTATGAAAACACCCAAAAAATATTCTTTTATTTTTAAAACTGATTCTTTATAACATCAATCTTATTTCATTTTGGGAGTTGAGAGGATCATCCAATAAGCAAACAAGGTAATATACCTGCCTTTCACTTCCCTCTCACAGTGTATTTCTAGTGAATTATTAGTTTTTCTTCCTTTGGTTCAAGGGCTTGGATTTCCTTTCTCTTTTTCTTTCTTCTTTTGATCTTATATTTTCTCACTCTTCCAACTCTCTTCATCCAAAATATAATTTAGGACTATTTTTTTATTTTCATAAAATAAATTAGGGTTTTTAAGGTTATGTATCATTATTATCTTATAAGGGGATGATATATCCACTTTAATTGGGATATCATCAATTGGCGATGAGTTCAACATTCTTTATTACGTATTGTTGTGAAATATTTTTTATTTGGGAAATCATGTTATTTTTGAATTTTATAAACCCCTTATCTATAAAGATTATATTTATATGTGATATTTTTTAACAAACATCAAATGAATTACATCATATTTTTATTTTCAATGGCTAACAAAAATTAAAATTCGTGGGTTCTAAGAATTATATTTTCAATAATTAGATTTACACACCTTATGTATTTGTTAATTTTTTTAAGAGACCCTTTTGAATAAAAATTCATATTTTAGTGGTTTATAAATGATCTTATAAAGGGGTATTTCATAATTTCATGGTTTTTAATATGATTAATGGAATTCTTGGGATGAGTTAATTTTTCATTAATATTTTTTATAATGTTGTTATTTTTTATGATATCTATGTTCTGGTAAGGTTTTAAATTGTTTTAATTGTTGTTTCAATATATTTTTTGTTTCATGATTCGTTTATAAAATATAAATTTATGGATTTTCCCCAATTTCATTTTAATTCATATATGGAAATACATTAAGGAATTTATATGAAGTGCTCTACCACCTAGATATTGTGTCCTCAAGATGAGATTGTTTTTATCTAATTAGATATTATATAATATGAATTTTTATTATTAAAGATAAATGTGGAAGGGATCAGCATTTTGAAGGGTGTTTGGATGTGATACTATGAGATTTACATGATTGATTGATTTTATTATATTATTATTTTTTTGATATATATCATTTACTCAATTAGTTAAACTCATGGAAACCCTAGATAACTATGTAGGATTCATGATTTGGTTTCTTTTTATTATATTATTTTCAAGTGTCATTTTAGTCATTTATTAGGATGATTTTCATGGGTTTTATTATTATTTTTTCTATTATTCCTTATTTGTTAGGTTTATAATTATAATCCATTTAAATTTTTTCATTAGTATACAATATAAGGAAATATAATTCTATATAATAGGGATGATTACGATGTACATTAATAATTTTTCAAAGTGGGAAATCATAAATAATTTGATATGTTTAACAAATTTTCAGTAGTTTTCTATCCATGGTTATTTGTAATATACCCTGGGTTTTTTGTGAGATATCATAGGTGACCTCACTGGTTGACCGAGATTGGTTTATGATAATTATCATTACGATTTCTCTTTCAATAATTCCTAAAGGCAAATGAAACAATAATATTTTTATTTTTTTGGTAAAATGAACTTGTTCTATCTATAAAACTAACATGTAACTTCATAAATCGTCTTGAAATTTTCATTAAAGTACCTTCCAATTTTAGGAATCACAAACTAATGAACAAATTATTTTTATCTAAATAAATATCCCAAAAAATTTAGATAAAAAATCCTAAGTACTATTGGAACCACAGACATCCATGTGGGATATTGATGTCCCATTTTTTGATCGTTCATTTTTTTGGTTGATAAAGGAGGTTGAAAATAGGTATAAAAAATCCAAAGTTATTTAGTATGCTATTATACTTAGGAATCATGTTTTATTCACTAATATTTATATATAAAACATGTATTTCTTGTTTCCATAGTTATTATGTTCTTATCTATAATCCACATGAACGAAAAACTAGTGTGACCAGATCAGTATTCTATGGATTTTCATTCTTGCAAGGCGCTGTAAAGTTAGTGCAACGATAATGAAAAACCATGATTTTTAGAGAAAGTGGATTTAAAAATTTGTGATATCTTCCTATAAATGTCAACTAAGCACTATCATTTGTGACTAACAAAGATTAAGTGGAGGATTGGAGGATCTCCCTTCACCTAATTCACTAATTAACCAATTGGAAAAGATAAAATCCATCTAGGTGAAGCGATATAATTGAACATTAGAAGGGAGAGAATAATTAAATGAGATCGCCTGAGTAAAGGGTTTTGTTAGAAGGTAGTTCCATGTAATGAATTTAGATAATTAACTTTAACACACAAAATATGGGAAATGTGACATAGGTGAATGAATGTGGGTTAAATAACCTAGGTTAAATAAATAAGGGTGAAGCCAGAGGACCATAAGAACTATAATTTTACAATGAAAAGGAATTTTCACAACTATACCTGTGTGAATCTAGGGATCTATATGAATCTAAATACCTATGAAAAGGATGTACATAATAAAAAAATGTTGTGACATTCTAGATCCTTAAACATAGGTATTAGTGATTTGGTTTTAAATTAACATTCATTTAAAGTGATAGGAACACTAAAAATAATTAAATAGATAGGAATAATTCATCCAAAGAAGTTAGTAGTTATATTACATTTAAAGTGATCTAAGGGAGGTCGTGTGTTATCCATTAAATCATTATAATGGAAACGAGATTATCAAAAAGTAACCATTTCCCATACTAGTGAAGAATAGTGGATTTTAGTATGACCGAAACATTTTTAGTGTATATTTCTTAAGATATCCCTTAGTGGTGAACCGATTTAAAAATTCTATATTCTTCTATAATTTATACTTCTGTAGTTGTGGTGAATGTACAATGTAATCATAAAGGTTTAATGAGATCCTATTTATATGTGGACAAGATCCATCAAAATTAAAGAAAAAATAACACCCTTATTCACCACTCGCTCTTAGGGTGCCCCATGTTGTACCAAGTGGTATTATTGAAATAAGATATTATTATAATTTTTTCAGTAGTATAAATCCACTGAGAATATAGTTAGTTCCAATGGGGTTAATCAATTTAATAGGAGATAATGTGTGATGAGGAAAAATAGTTTGATATCATATCATTGATCTAATGGTTCAGAATTTATATCTTCCACTATTAATGAGATTCATGTTAGTAATCTGCTATGATAATCTATGAATGAAGATAATTGGAAAATTATTGATACTAATGAAAAAAAAATCTAGAGCCATGTTAGATTTAATTTATTTCAATGTGATAAGATTCAGTTGCACCATGGCCATGTAGGAGAATTTAGAGAGTATATATGATTTTCATGTATCATATTACTCAATTTAATGGAAGATTTCCTTGGGTTTTATTATTGTTTTTTATTGTTATTAATTATTTGTTTAGTTTGTACTAAAAATCCCTTTATTGTTTTTCATAGCTATAAACTATAAAGATATATAATTCTATATTATATGGATGAGTCTGGAGTGAATTAATAATATTTTTAAGTGTGAAATCATATATAATTTGATATGTTTAACAACTTTTTAGTAGTTTTCTATCCCTAGTTATTAATAAAATACCATAAGTTTTGTCTTGGGATAGCTTAAGTGACATCACTAGTTAACTAACATTGGTTCGTGATAATGATCATTAAAGTTTATCTTTTAATTATTCCTAAACGTACATCGTTCAATAATATTTGGATTTTTTGTAAAATGTACTCGTACTATCTATAGAATTAACATGTAAATACATAAATCATCTTGAAATTATGATTCAAATACCTTCCAATTTTGGGAATCCCAAATTAATTAAAAAAATTCTTATTATCTAAATCAATATACCAAAACAATTTAGAAAAAAATGATATGTTCGGTTGGAACAACAGATATCCATGTGGGATATTAATGATCCATTTATTTCCCACTCATTTGTTGGTTGATAAAGGAGGCTGAAAATACATATAAAAACTGAAAAGGTATTTTTTATGTTAGTAGACATAAGATTTGTGTGTTATTTACTCAGATTTAGATTTATAACATGTTATTCTAGTTTCCATAGTTATTATTTTCTTATCTAGGATCCACATGAATGAATAACTAGTGTGACAAAATCATTATACTACGAGGTTTTATTCTAGCTGGGCACTGTAGAATTTGTGCAAGGATAATAAAAAACAATGATTTTTAGAGCCATGGTATTTATGATATTTTTGATATTTTTATAAAAATATAAACTATATGCTATAATTTGGGACTAAAAAAATTAAGTAGAGGATTAGAGGCTCTCCCATCACATAAATCACTAATTATTATATTGGACTAGTTATAATCCATCAAGGTGAAGTGATATATGTGAACATTAGAAGGGAGATGAGGCTTAAATGAGATCACTTGAGTAAAGGGGTTTGAAAAAATATAGTTATATATATATAATTTAGAGAATTGACCTAAACACACCGAATATGGGAAATGGGACCTAAGAGAATGAATGTGGGTGAAAACAAAAAGGTTAAATATACCAGTGTGAGGCCAGAGTGCTAGAAGAACTATACTTTTAAGATAAAAGTGAATTATAACAACTATAACTAGCTGAAAATAGAGATCTGTATGTATATAAATACCTAAGAAATTTACATACGTAAAAAATATTATGGTGACATTATGTATCATTAAACATAGGTATAGGTAATTTTGTTCTAAATCCACATTCATTTAAAGTTAGAGGAAACCTTCATGTTATTAAATAGAGAGGACTAATTCATCCAAATAAGTGAGTAATGAGATATCATTGAAAGTGATATAAGGGAGGTAGTGTGTTTTCCATGAATTCATTATAAATGAAGTGAGATTATCTGAATGTAACCATTTCCCAAACTAGTGAAGAATTGTGGATTTTGGTTTGACCGACACATTGTCAGTGTATACTTATTAGGATATCCCTTAGTAGTGAACCAATTAAAAAATTCTATATTATTCTATAATTTATACTTATATAGTTGGGGTGAATGTATTATGTAATCATAAAGGTTTAATGAGTTCCTAATTACAAGAGAAAAAGATCCATCAAAATGAATGAAAAGAATAACACCCTTGCTCACCCCTCCCTCTTAGGGTGTCCCATGTTGTACCAAGTTGTGTTATATAAATATAATACTATTATTAAATATTTTTTAGTAGTCTAAATTAGTTGGGAATATACCAGGAAAGTGTAGCCAGAGGGGAAACCCCTGACCATTTATTAAAATCAAATAAAATACCCTTGCTCACCCCTCCAAAGGCGTTACTGTTTTTTATGGGATAAACTGTGTGATGAGGAAAAATAGGATGAGGTCAAATCATTGATCTTAGGGTTAAGAAGTTCTATCTGAAACTATTAATGAGATTTATGTTAGTAATCTGGTATAATAATATATGAATGAAGATAATAGGAAAACAATTGATTCTGAATAAAAATAAAAAAAATCCAAAGCCAAGTTAGATTTCATTTATATGAAAGTGATGAGATTCATTTGCACCCAGGCCATGTAGGAGAAGTTGTAGAATATATATGAAGGGGATAATAAGGTGAAAGTAGCTAAGATTCAAGTATTGAATAAAATGTTTCATGATATGAAAATGCATCCTTTTCAAAATCTATATAGTTTATTGAAATGTTTTAATGACGTAATCGTTTAAATTTAATGTCTTTGAGAAGGAGTTAATGATATTGATATTGTTTAGAAGATTTTGTGATGTACGCCACCTTTATATAATCTAAACCTACCAACTCTTGAATAATTTGACTTGGAAAATATTTTTATTGATGACCTTCAAATTAGCATTGTATATAATGAGATACTGATAAATATAGATGGAACATCAAGTCCTTAGAATAAATAAATTACTCTAAAATTATTGGAAAACCATGAAAATTTTAAAGGTTATATGTATTAAATGGATGTGGATGATGAATTATTTTCCCTTGTAGCCAAAACATTCATGATTGGAAAAAGTAGAGTCATAAGAAAGATACACATGATATGATTTTTATATGGTTAAGTTAGACACATTTTTTTAATGTGCATTATAATGTTGGATGACTAATAAAGAGAGAGAAGAGTCATATAAAATATTGAATGAAATTTAATCCTAGAAAATAATCTAAAATAAGAATTTCATCTCAAGGAACATTTCAATAAAAGAGATACATGAGAAAAGAAGAATATGGTGGAGAATATTACTTAGATAAAGATAAAATAGAATTTAAATATGATATAGAAAATTATTTGATCGAAATTATTGAAAGGGAATAATCTAGAAAGAAATTTAGAAAATAAATAGAAGGTTTTATTGATTTCAATGTGGAATGTGAGGGGTAATATAACAAATAGACCCTATTGAAACCTTATACATCCTATCTTTTTAATATTTTCATCTAGTCTTGGAATTATAAGACACATTATTTTATTTGTAGACATGTGATGTCACTTCCCCATGGCCCACCAATGCACTAAAATGAGTTAATAGATTAAAAACAATCCCCATAGGCAGATACATGTTCATTCTATGTGATTTTTACTTAATCATAGACACTCTGATAAACGATCAAAGATGTAACCCTTCAAAAAAAAATATTAGAAAAACTCTCTTAACATTAGAATTTTAGTTATGTAGGATTCCAAAAATAATGGTATACCTTATCGAAATGGGAAGTAACTTTTATCCTTTTAATACACTTACTATATGAGGTGATATAATCTACCCATTAGAGAACAACATCCTCATTGTGGACCCACTATTACAACCTATACAGTTGTGATAAATTATTTGTGGGGTATTCCATAGGTACCACTATAACAGTCGAGACCTAATAACAACATAGAAAATATTCATTTTCTAATATGGTTATCAAGTCTAATCATGTTAGGTGCCAAGATTTTACCTATATACATCTGTTTTCCCATCCACTGGTCCTATATATGATCTTGAATGGTTTATCAGACTAATTATTATTCACAAAATATTACACTTTTTATTTTCATGTATTTTTTTCTCACTCAGACATACCATTGGAAACATCATAGGAGGCCAGACATCCTAACACTACTCAAGCACATGCTCGGTTAACTTTTGAGTTTTAATCAAATAAGATATTTAAAATGAAGGTGCACCTCATTGGCCTGAGTAGTAAAATTAATATTTTTAACCATTTAAATATATGAGGTGTTATAGGGATCTAAAATATCTCCCTAGTAAAAAAGAATAAAAATTAATGAGTTAGTAGATTTATTAAAGAATCATCTAAAAATGTTGATCAGCTTGTGGTTGACATTGGCCAGCTACCGATGGAGTTTTAAAATCACCCACCAAATTATGGATACACAGGAGATGTGGTGGAATTAAAACCTAAGGTTAAATAACATTAAAAATAAATTGTTGAACTTAATGATAGTGTGATGTAGTGGAGAAAGAATAACGAATCTATTGGAGAAGAGGTCGTCACACCGAGAAGAAATTTGAGTTAGGGGACAAATCAAGTGAGATCAAGAAGAAACTCCAATGTGAAATGTTATTAGATAAAGAACATTTATATAGACCAAATAAATTATTCGAAGGTTTTGTAAACATTATATATGATTAATGACTAATATAAATGGGAAAGGGTGGAATTGGATTTGAAGTAGAGTCATGAAAATAAGTAATAGTGAAAGAACATAGAAAATAAATACTTAATTTTTATGATGTGGGAACCAACAATGAGATGAAACAACACAATGTATGAGAGATAAGACTATTTTAAACTGGTGACTAAATTTAGTCCTTGATTTTTAAATTCTCATTAACATGTGAGGAATAAATCAAATTTTATCAAAATAATAATAATTTATACTAGTGGTAAAAGGTTCCCCTTCATAAAGTGCCAATTTCATGGATATCGTTTCTAGGCCATAACCTAATATGAAGAGGTGAGGAGATATTTGAGAGGATATGATATAGGAATTTAGTAAACAAGAACACAACTGTACCATTTATATGCTACAACAAATTATTTCTATGGGTTTCTATACTCAAATTTTAGATAGAACGTTTTTAATTTTATGATGAAAGGGGAATAAATTATAATGGTGGTGAAAGTAATATGAGTAAGAAAGAACATAATAATGTTTAAAAAACATATTCTTCATAATATAGGAGAAAGTTGAGTATTAAATCACTACAAATTCTGAAAAAGAGGACCATCTTATTACAAAACCCAACATGAAATCTCATGGAAATAAATGAAAAATAGAGAAAAAGAAAATCTGGAATAAACTATACTCAAATAATTAAGAGACAATAGAACTAGGATAAATGATTGTGGGTGATAATAATATATGAATAGAAGATATAACAAGGAAAAAAATTAAAGGTGATATTTTTTAGAATATTACATTTTGGAAGTGATAGAGTAGAGAAGATAAAATGAAATGAAAAACACTAACATTATAGATAGTGAAACAATTGTAAAAATTGTCTATTTTTAGAAGGAAATAAATATAAATTATTTAGTGTGGGTCTACTATGTGACTCATATGTTGAGTTTATATTAAAAAACGAGTATTTGATCAAATTAAAAAAAGATAATTATATTAAGAGAGTAAGGAGAAAAATTGTAAATCAATATCAAGTGGTAGTTGATGTGGATGATTTTTCTACACTTTTCCACAAAATTTTTTACTTTATTCTACTTTTATTATTAAAATAATTTATTTGATTTAAAAATTAACAATTGTTTTCTTTTGTATATTAAATTGTAAAAAAAATTATGTTATAAATAAATATATATATTTCTGGTGTTTATTTTTTTTTTGAATAATAAAATTAATTTATTCTTTCACGTTTTCTACATTTAATTTTTATTCTTTTGTATTTATTTATATAACAAATTTACACTTTTAATTCTTTTCATTATATTATTATTTCTATAATTTTATTTTTTTCATTCTTCTATTTTCACTGCATTTAGATTTATTCACCAATTTTTATTAATTATTTTTTGATAAATAAATTTCACTTTTGTCTCTGAAATATTAAATAATTATATTAAGTTTCACTTGAATTTTTTAATCCATAATAATAATAAATTTTAATTTCATTTATTAATTTTATTAAGTCTATTAATTAGTTAATTAATTAATTAATTTAATAAAATCGGATGTAATTATTTTTTATGATTATTATTTTTTTATTCCAATGTATTTTAATATGAATTTTTTAATTTATTTAATAATTTATAATTTTTATAATTTGGTTTTTAAAAATTTTAAAATTGGAATTTAAATTTAAATTTAATTTTTTTATTAATTTATATTTAATTAGATTGACTTGCATTAAAAATTGGTAATTAATTTAATTGTTAATTATTTTCAATTTTTTTCACTTTGAGTTTATGTTTTTTTATTTTTTTCCAGGTGTTACTGCTCCAAGACGACCTACCACATGACTGCGCCTACTACTTTCCTGCATCAGTTTTGACTACATGGGTTGCTGCCATACACTCTAATGGTGACTCAATGAGTCATATCCAACACCATTGACCCATCACTGGTATCATTTAGTGATGACATAGGAGTAACTCTAAGAACCACATCCTTTCACTACTTCCTTCCTTCAACGATGACTCCCCAATCACCACTGATACCAACATCCACCCTCCACCAGTGTCAATCCACCATAAAAAAGAATTAAAAACTCACTATTTCATTTTACCCTCCTCCATAACCACCCTACGAGGACTGACACAGTCACCTCCAGCCTTTGATCCACATAGACACCATCACCCACCAACTCATACAAAAAAAATAAGGACTACAAAATATAATTGTTGAATGAGATTTTTACAATTGAAACAGATCTCAAACACTACATCTGAACTAGCACAAATGAAAAGGATTGTGAAAATGTTAGAAAGAAAATAAATAGAACCATACTCATTTGAGAACGAACTGTAGCTCCCACACCATTCAAATGCTGTGTTCCATTGCCATTGAACACTCTGAACCATGTATTTTTTCAGATATGAAAACCGATAACCCACCTGGACCGAGCCACCATAAATTTCCACTAAAAGTATCCAACTAGTATTTATGGATGAAGACCAAGACCTTCAGTGCCACCACTGTTGATTTTCTATGGAAGGAGGCTGAGTTCCCTAGCTTCGAAATCCTGCCAGATCCTCCGTCTCCCTCCTCTACCAGAGGATATCCCCTCGCTTGAACCAGCTCACCTGAGTCCCCCTCCCCCTCTATTCAAATTTGACCACAATTTTCTAAATTTTCTATGAATTATATATATAATATATTATATAATAATTTTATATAATATAATCGTAATAAATATACTTATATATAGAATATCAAGTACTTATATTTTAAAATAGTAAACTTTAATAAATAAATTAAAAATTATATATATATAAATATATTAGAATAAATAAATATTTATATTAAAAATATATATAACATATTTATTGATCTGTAATAATATTTAAACTATGTCAATATACATATTTTTTTAACAAGTACTTTTTAAAAAAAATATATAGATATAGTATGTATGTTCGAACTATCTAAGAGGTCTTATTTTTAAATTTTTTTTGGTATAGTGGGATTTGAATCATGGGTGGTGTTGATGAGGAAGGGATCATGGGGAAATATAAATAAATAGAGGGTTTGTTGCATGATCATGGTTGCACTCATTGGATGTTCATTATATATCTTGTGACAGGTGTGTTGAAGGTTTACCACATGGTTTTCATTCAGGTTAGTTACTTTCATCATGAAATTTATTTTTTGTTTATCAAATATGAGGAGATCAGGATCCTCTTTATTCTGTAACCCCCCAAACATGTGAACCACCTATGATACCTAAATACAAGATCACCACTCATTCTTCTTCTTATTCTTATCTTTTTATCTGGTTTCCTTTCAATTTTTTGATCTGTAAATATTTTAGATCTATTAATTTCTTGTGAATATATTCATAGTTTTTGCTTGAATTGACTTCTTTTACTCCACTTGTACTGCAGTATCAAATCTCCAGTAATTGGAGATAATATGAAAGTCAAGATTTAAGAAGTGAATCTCAATGTGACCTGGATATCTGAGCTTTTTCGTGATCATCATTTTTTATTCAACACTCAAAGGAGAAAATGAAGGTGAATTGGAATGTGTTATATCTCATTCTTAAACCTGATTAGCTTCATTCTTGATTTCCCTTGATCCTTTCCCCTTATTTTATTTACTCATTTGATCTATTGGTTAGGTGAGGATTGTGTGATCTTTGATCCATTGATGATGAACTTAGTTAGGTTTAAATTCTTGCCTCGAGTGATTTGATTTGGAGATTTCTTCACTTTGGGGAGAATTCTCATGCATTGGAAGAAATTATATACACGAATGCCCAATATTTTGGGAAAGAGAAGTGTTTTCATCATTCCATTGATGATTCACTACGTGAGTTGATAATATTTGGTTTTATCATTATTATATCTATGAAACGTTATTGAGGGTGGACTGACATGGGTCTAGACCTATTCTTATTGACTTTTGTTTTATATCCTAGTGTTTTTTCCTCCGTTGGTTTTTTTGACTTTATCAATGTTTTATCTCTCCCCTCTATGATTTTAATAATTTTTTTCATTGGATGGCATCAAAATATAAAAACAGAAAATGATTTTTGGAAATACAACTTGGGTTCTCGACATCACTTCCATGAATGTGACCTTGATATTAGTCATTGTTCTATATCTAGGGTCTTATAAAGGTATCTTTGACTGCCCTCAGGAAAAATATATCATCAGATTTTAGTACTGTTTTGGGATAATAACCATATTTTTCGGTGGGGTTTTTCATGTTTCTTAAAAAACTAAAATAATTGAAAAAGAAAATATAAAAACAAAATAGATACTGTATTTTCTTTTTCTGATGATATGTTTAATTTATATGATTTGCATGAAATTTATGAGGATGTAGCATTAATTCAATTTTGGTTGCAAAAATAACTAGGAAGAGATCTCTTTGATTATATTAATGAATCCTCTCATCAAACTAAACAATAGTATACCTATATATTCATCCTATTAGGATCTCAATTCACCCCTTCTGAGATACTCACTCTGACTAACATTTTGTAAGTGCCCACTCAGGATTATAGTGTTAGTGAGAAGGCGAGGGGGTGAATCAGTGATATCGTTTTCTTTTAGGGATCCTTTCATTATAAAATAACCTTTTTATCCTATTAAATATTGTTTCCCTTAAAAAACAATTCAAACACATGTACATATAAACACATTTATTTACAAGGTTCACTATTCAAAAAGCATTGCTATGTCCTTAGTATGGTTTTTAAATGACCCAATACCACCCAATCCATTAGAAAAATATGATTTTGTGTGGAATACATTGAGTAGGATATTCCCTTCAACTTATGTAACACTACGTAAATAATTCAATTGGTTGTGTGCTCTATTTAGAACATATGATGCAATGAAAAGTTTTGTTACAAAACATGTTACTAAAATTCTTTATCCACTTTCACAAATATAAAATGTCCAAAAAAATCTCCACATTCTTCCCCATAAGCTAATTAGAATTTCCTACACATTATTGTAAAACTCAGTCTAATTCTCCCAATCTGATTTTCATAGTCTGATTGCTCAATAGAGAAAATATATCTCTATATGAATACAGTTTAGAAAATTCTAAACCACTTCTTCTTCAATCCACAAGACCCAATACGATTTCCCCAATCTGATTACCCATATGATATGATAATCAATAGAATAAGATGATCAACTGAATATGATGATCAACTGAATAAGATGCAATCTTATCTCTTATCCTTTCACTTCTATCCATCATGACTTATTCATGAAATAAAATAAAAAAGCATATACTCATAAAAAATTTTGAGCTTCATTCCCCTTATTTTATGAAAAATAAATTTGTGGTAAAGTATAGTTAATTTATCCTATTATACTCAACCAAAAAATTGTTTGGGAAGGATTCTAAATTTTTTTCCTTCTCAACGAATTCTTTTTGAATTTTCATGTCTCCTTTAATTTTTGATATAATTATGAATTCATCAATGCTACTCAATTCTTCTCATCTCTTCTTGAATCTTATAACTACTTCAACTCTTATTTATAATTTATTCAAAATCCTGAGTGTTATTTTAATTTCCGCTTTCTGATTTTCTCAGTGCGATTTCTTTATTATGATGCTCTGTACCAATTACATGTGTGAAGAAATATAAAACCCTAACATTCTAAGAAAACCATAGTCTGATTCTGTTTCTCCATTTTGATGGCTTGATAAAATTTCTTCAATAAATTACTCTTCACAAAATGAATATTACAAAAAATCTTTTTCAAACATCATATTCCCCATTTTCAGTAATTTTTGTATCTCTCCAAAACACTTAACAAACTGAAGTCCTATTGTAATTATGATTTTCATTATGATTTTACTCTTTATGATGATGTCGTGTGTTATAGAATATATTATTCTTCATCTCTTATCTTAATCCTATTGAACAAAGTAATTCAATCACTTCTACTACTTTTTTTTCGAAAGATGAATTAGTATCAACTCTAATATAATGTCTGTTGAACCAACAGATGAGATAACATAACAAAAAATCATAGTTCTTATTTCTCTTCTGAATATAATTCCAAGGATCCTTGAACTCTAAAATAACTTCTATTATATGATTATGGCACTTATCAAATACATTCTCTGAAGAATTAAGTCTTTTGGATTTTGATCTAACTAAAAACCAATACCTTCATTACGGCCATCCTTCTATGTCTTTAATTGATCTTACTCTAGTAAACTCATTATGATGATTTTGAGATTGAAAATATTTGGCATCACCGACTTTATTATTCAAAAAACATCCACGTGTATCATGATTATTTTCATGAATTTGGTTTCATTGAATATTAGCTTTATTGTCATGTGAATTAGTAAGTAAAGTATTGTATCATCCCTAACTATCATAAACATATTTTTTTTACATATCCGGAATATGATTGACATGATTACAATTAGAGTAAATATGATTGGCATAATATTTTTTTCCCATTTACTTTATAAACATTGTATAATATGTTTTGGAACATACTTATGACTTTTGAGGAAAAAAATAGAAAATCATCGTTAGATTTTTATTGAAGTTAGGATGACTCTGATGCATTACCTCATTATGATCTTCTCTTCCACCTCAAACCCAAGGTTATTCCGAAGAATTTTTTCATATAGAAATATTATTCCCAATATAATGGATTTTTTAATCATTCTGTGTCTAATTTTCTTGAATACAATGGTAAGGCCGATTTTCACCAAAAACAAAGTAAGGTGTTTACTTTATTCTTTGGAAAAAAAATGATCACCAATAAACTTCTTCCTGATTATGATAGTGAATTCGATTTCCCACAGCTTCTAACTTGTTATCAACATACCAATTAGATGGATTCTATTGACTCATTAATATGTTCGGGATATGATTCACATCTTGATCTAATTTAAAACCTTCTCCAATCCAGATTTTCATCCATCGTCTTCTCAACATACTGATCTATTGACAAAAAATATAACCAAAACAGAAATTGGCCACCAAAATATCCTTTTTAGTGTTTATTATCAATACTTACTTTAACCACTTCATAAAAGTGGTATTTTTTTCTTTTTTTACCTTTTCTTATCTCTATTTCTTTTTTTCTCCCCTTATTTCTCTTCTCCCCCCTTTCTATTGTTTATCCCGCTTGTTGACAATCAAATTTAGAGGGTCCATCATGAAATGTTTCTCCCTTATTGAAAAACTATCCATTTACATGGGTTGTAACATTTCTACTATGCTTATTGAAACTTTTATTTATCCTTCGTATCACATGCATTTCTTATAAAAATATTAACTAAACAACTCAAAGTATACATGGGTGAACTTGTTATATAAAACACGAGTGAAAAAAGAAAGTTTTCAATGTTTTCTATTCCATAACATTCATGCAATGCCCTTTTATGATTTGTTCCAACATTATCATGATTAGGGAAATACATCAATGTTTTGTTTACGAAAAAATTTACCTACACCCATATCAACAAATATATCATAATGTTTAGGTGTATCAAAACAAAATTATTTAAAAACCCATATTTTTCATAACCTCATTTTTATCAAATTCAAGAATAGTTAGAGACTCAAATACATCATATTCCTTATTTCAAATCCCTAAATTCATGGAACATTAGTAAAAGTTTATAAAAATATTTTGGGAAGAAGGAGGAACCTTGATTTTTTTCTTAGAAACAATCAATTGGGCTGAGTGTCATCCCTCAATCTTGAATATTTATTTTTTTTCGTGGATTTTTAATTGGAAGTACTTTCTATCTTCTGTTTATATTTCTCATGTTATGTAAAAAATGTCTTCTTATATATATAATCTACAGATGATGATGTCAACTTTTCCTACTCTTTAATATCATCTTTGGTACAATCAATTGGTAAATTGTTTTCTAGGCCTACATTTTTCCCTGGGAAGATAGATTAACATCTTTTGATATCATTCCAGTATTGGTCATATTCAAAATCTGTTGATACATTTTTTTTAAAATTGATTATATATTAAGAATTCTATTTCTTCCCCTCTTATTTCACTAATTTTTGTTCTTCCTATAACTTCCTAGATAAGTCAACATATTTTAATCCAGACAGCTAAGCACTCTTTCTTTTCAGACCTTGTAAATCTATTTTTCTTAAATTCCACAACATTAATCTTCTAAGAAACGTTCACAATTTTTTTATTGTAATAAATAGGACATCCTTTAGTAATATGTCTTAGTTTCTCACATATTACACAAATAATTTTCAGAGGTTGGAACCTATTTTCCATTTTCACACCAACCTTTTCAGGATTCTTCTGAACATCTTTCTCAGACATCTTCCTTTGAGGGGACTGGATCCCCCTAAAACTTTTCATTTAATAGATTATGTCATAATTATAATATTTTTGGTTGATCCAAAAAATTTTATCTGTATTCCTAAATCCACTTCAATACTATAAGTATGCATTGAAAGAGAATTTTCTTCCATAAATTCCATATTGATAGTTGTTATAAATTTATTTCTTAGTAAAATTATCAACATAAATCTCTTGATCAATGTTTTTTATATTTTGAATCATAATATTCATCTTCAGCATGGTATTATTTTCATTATTATCGGAACCACATGTAAAAGAGTCCTTTTCATATTCAAAAAGTTTAGAAATATTTTTAGAATCGGGGTTTCTAGAGTCTTATAAATTATCCATTTGTTAATATTGTCCATAGACATAACATTCCAAGCTTTCTTTTAAACCTTTGAATGTAACTTTTGTTTAACTTTATCAGGTTCCTTTTTATAAAAACAATTAACCAGCTTCAAAGATAAATTATTTGAAACTTTTATCATTCTATTTAGCTTTAGAATTTTATTGCTAGACAAGTTTCAATTCTTATTCTTTTAACTTTATCCTCAATTCCAAAAGATTATTATGAGTATTTTCATCCTCAATAGATTTATTCAAAGAATAAATATCTTTATTAATCTTGAATTTCTCATCAAGAATACATTCTTGACTTTTTGTTGAAGAGTTTTCACTTTTCAAATCTCTAATATGATTTTCATGTCTCCTAATATTCTTCATACATTATATAAATTATTCATTAAGATGGTATCCTAATCGAGTTTCTTCATCTTCTTCAGAGATGTTACTTTCATATTTTTTATTTCTAACCTTAAAATTGAAATTATTTTGCCTAGATGTTTGAGTGTATTTTTCATATTCAACGTCACTGTATTCTTTTTCAGAATAACTACTCTCTCTATTAATATGAATTTCATCATCATCTATTGTAATAAAATTTTTTTCTTCAAAACCATTTGAAATTTCTTCTCTATAATTATCCTTAGATAAAACGTTCCCCCTTTTGGGTTTATATAACTTCTTTTATTTCTTCTGGGAATATAATTTATCATTATCACCATTTTTCTTCTAAGATCTTTTTGTAATTCCTTATTCTCTATCACTTTCTTATACATCACTTTTTTACTTATCACCTATTTGTAAAAAATTGGCAATAAATTTCCCCTTATATCCACAATAATAACATTTAAGGGAAGTTTTAATTTATATCTTTTTAAAACTCTTTTCATATTTATTTAAAATAAAGATATAACTTTATTATGATTTTTATATACCTCATTTTTAGAGTCCGGGTCAACAATATTGTCTTCCTCAGGAACCTTCTTATCCTTTTCTTTCTTGGTGACTTGGAAACACATTTATCTATCTAATTTTGTTTTTCCCTTAATAAATTTTTCCATCCTCATATCATAGGTGATGTAAGTACTATGAAAATCATCTGTATAAAATGTATCATGATCTCTATCTTCCAACGAAGAAACTTTTCCATCGAACTTATCGGGACGAATTCATTAAATATTTTCATTAATAATAAAATCTTATAAAATTTTACAAATACCTCTGATAGTGCTAACAATTTCATTCACCCTGGAAAATAATTCACCAAAATATTCATACTCACCCATCTTTATATCATCATAATTAAATCTATAGATTTTTAACTTTTCCATTTTAACTATTTTATTACCTTCATAAATATTGTTTAGCTTATCCCAGATAACTTTTGTAGTGAAAAATACTTTTACTCTCATAAACATATATTTAGAATATGATGAGAGTAAACCATTATTATCTCTAACATCATTCCCAAGGTTGACCTTATCATCATTTATGAGACAAGAAATCTAAATATGCGAAGGGAAACCATATGTATGAACTTTTGAAATATCATACCAAAGAGACATAAGATATGGAAATATTATTCCTTTCCAGATATGATAACTAATATCATTTATGATTTGAATCCAATTACTATTCACACAACTCAGATTATCTCTGACTACATTAGCAATGAATTAATTGAAGGATCCTTCAGCTCAGATATCAATTGTAAGTGCCTAGTCAATATTTTTTTATCACTGAGAGGGGGAGGGGTGAATTAGGTATTTAAGTATCTCTTATATTTCACTTATTTATGAAACAACCTTCTCATCTTGTTAAATATTTCTTTCCATATTGATAACAATTCAAACACACATCCACATGAACACAAGTATTTATAAGGCTCACTATTCAGCAAGAATAGCTACATTATTGAAATGGTTTGGAAATTATCCAATACTACACAATCCACAGGAAAAAATCCTATTGTGTGGAGTAAAATGAGTAGGATATGGTATTTCACTTGTCTACCACTATGAAAACATTTCATTAGTGCATGTTCTATTTTTAACACAAATGATGAAATGTTATATTTTGTAAAATAACATGTTACTATTCTTCATTATCAACCTTAAAAAATATATACTTTCAATAAAATTATTCACATTCTTACCTAGAAGCTGGTAAAAAATTATTGGAATTTATAGCAAAACTCGATCCAATTTTCGTGTTTGATTCTCCACGTACAATTTTTTTAGCCATATTTACCAAATTGGAAAATATATCTCTATCAAAATATAGTTTAGAAATTTCAGAACCACTTCATCTTCAATCTAAAAAACCAATATGATTTCCTCGATAAAATTATGCATTCTCATATGATAATCAATAGAATATGATGATCAACTAAATATGATGATCAACTGAATATGTTGCATTCTTGTCTCTTATCCTAGGAATTCTATCAAGCATGAATTTATTAAGAAAGGAAATCTAGAAACATATTTTCTATATTAATTCATAGATTCTCTCTCTTCCTTTCATGAATAGTACATCTGTCCAAAAGTACACAGTACTTTCTGCTTTTATACTCTCCAAAAAAATGGGTTCGATGGGATTCAAAAATTTTTTCCCGCTCAACCCAGCTTTTAGAATATGTTTGTTTTCATGAATTTCAGATTCATTTATGACATTTTGAATGCTCATTAACTATTATAAATCCTTCTTGATGATTCTAAAAACTTTATATATTCTTCATAAATTCTTCAGAAGACTTATTTTGATTTTAATTTCCCATTCGGATTTTCATGACATGAATTATTCCTTAGGATGATCCATACCAATTTCATATATGAAGAAATAGTCATCTTTAATCTACTTATAAAACCTCAATCAGATTATTTTTTCCATTCTGATGGCTTGATACAATTGCTTCATTACATTTCTCTGCACCTAATGAAAAAAAAACAAAATATATTTTTTGAACTATGTGTTATCCTTTTTTATCACTTTTGTATCTCCTTAAAAACCGTAAAAACTCATGTCTGACTTAAATTATGATATTTATTATGATCTTCCACATTATGAGGGAAAAATGAAACATAAAAGATTTTTCTTCATCTCTTCCCTTGACCAACTTGAGCAATGTATGTCAATCACTTCTACTTATTCATTTCTTCAGAAAGATAAACTAGTATCAAATCCGATATGATGGCTCTTAACCCTACTATTGGAAGAACGTTACCATAAATTAGTGTTCTTCTTTCTGTTATGAATATGATACCAAATATCTTCCATCACTCAAGTTCATTCTGTTTTCTAGTTATAAAACTTGTTTTCATCTTTCTCTGAAGACTTAAATTTTTGGATTTTAATCAACCTGAAAACCAATAACTTTATTATGATCCTCCTCCTCATCCTTTAACAAATGTTCCTCTTTTAAACTCATTACGATGATCTTCATATTGGAAATATTTGGCTTCACTAATATTATTATTTCACAAAATTATTCTTGTATCATGAATTATTTAATGACAATGATTTCATTAAATATTAGCTTCAACATCATATAACTTTCCAAGGAAATTATTATAACTTCCTAATCATTCATCATTATCATTATTTCTTTATTATCCCAAATAAGATTGGAAATATTATGATCACACTAAATATGATTGGAAAAAAAATTACCCCCCTTCTTTTATCAATCATTCATTACAAGTTTTATAACTTACTTTTTCTTTATAGGAAATAAAAAATAGAAAAACATAATCCTATTTTTATTGGAGTTAGGATGAACCTAATGTAATACCTTATTACAATTTTCTCCTCCAACCTAAACCTAAGGTGAGTCTAATGAACATTTTCGTTCAGAAATCATATTCCCAATACGATGGTCTTTATTAACCATTATCAGTCTGATTTTATTGAATACAATAGTTAGATTGATTTTCTACAAAAACAAAGGGAGGTGATTCTATTCTTCTTTGGCAGAAAAACTGATCACCAACAAACTTCTTCCTAATTATAATGGTGAATCAAATATCTGTTAGCCTATGATTTTTTATCAATATCCCAATCTGATGGATCTTATTGAATCATTCTAGTGTTCTAGATGTAATTCTCATCTTGATCTAATTGACATTTTATTCAGTTCAAATTTACATCCATCATATACTTAACATACTAATCTATTGATAAAAAATACAACCAAAACACTTCTTTGTCCTAACACATTTCGTATCAAAGGATTTCTAAACATTTTCGACTGTGATTTTATTTTTGTTTTAATAGTATTAAATTTATGTCATTTCATTATTATTTTATTTAAATGGAAATAGAAAATATGGTTCTACTACAAATAAAACTCCCTTCCTTAATCGAATTAACTACAATCACTAGAAAATAAAGATAAAAATTCATATAAAGAACATGTATTTTGAAATATTGTTTGCTAAAAAGGATAAGTATGAGTTAGCTAAGACATATAGTAATACATGGGATGATTCAAATAAACTTGATTATAGAAATGATTGTAAATATATAAATTATATTTACTATTTTTTAGGAGATTAAAATTAATATACAATATCTTCTAGTAAAACCAGTTATAAAATATGGGAAACTTTAGCTATTTCTCATGAAATAACCACAAAAGTTAAGGAAAGTAGATTCAATATATATACAATTAATAATGATACATTTTAATTTGAAACCTAATGAGATCATTTCTAATATGTATCTATGTTTCAATGAGGTAGTCAATATAATGAGTACCTTGGGGAATTCATTTTCAAATAAATACCAAATCATGATACTTTTGAGATGTCCTCTAGTGATATAGAGAGGGACATATGATTTTTAAGGTAATTCTATGACATCTATAAACTTATTATTAATGAAATGATTGGGAATTTAATGATTTACAAAGAATATATTAACATAAATCATGAATAAGCTGTTGAAACTAAGATAAAATGATTAGACTTAATGTATAATGCATCCAAACAGAATGAAAAAGAAAAAGTTCAAGATGGATGCTCCTTTTATGAGAAATAACCTCTAGATAGTGATGAAGAAACATGCCATATGTCCATAAGGTTTAAATTATATATTAAGAAGAATTATCCTAGAAAACCATGATATATAGGAATTTATGACAATTGGGGAACTTGAAAAAATGACTGGAAATGACATGACAACTGAAATGAGATTACCTGTTAAGAGTCAAAGAGAAAATATATTGTTAAGGTAGTTTGACTTATGTTGAAATACAAGAAGAACTATGAGTAAAAAGATAAAAAATATATAAAATCCATGAAATCCATATGGAGTGCCTCTTTTGAAATCTCTAGTGAATATAAATCACCATATAAAGAAAATCCTGATAGAGAAAACATGTGCTTCACAAAAAAATTCCTCTGAGGTACCTACTGTATCGCTAGTAAAAAATTCTAATCAATCTAGAAATGAAAATGATGATGAAATATGAAAAGAAGGAATCATTGAGTACCACATCCTGATTGAAGATACTTCTAATGATATTAAAGTCCAATATAATGTTATAAAGAAATAACATGTTTTATCTGATAGCTTTAAATCAGATCCTACTATATAAAAAAATAAATCTCACATGATAAAAGAAAATAATGAACTGAAATTGTCAAATGTGAAACAAAAGATGTAATTGAAAATATTTAAAAATAATAGAGAAACTATAGATAAAATATTAGGAAATAAAATTGCTCAAAAATATATTACTAGTCTAGTTTATAAACCTGGGCATAGAAGAGTTGTTAAAAGCTCATTTTTTCCTAAGTTGAATTTTGGAAATTAAACATTTAGTAATTTTTCAAATTGACATAAATAGTTTTTATTTATAAAATATTAAAATCTTTTTAGAGGAAAACTATTAAGAAAATGTTGGTTACTAGGGACCTAATTACTAATATTCCCGGACCTACGAAAATCTAGGGAAAAAAGCATTTATTTTATAATTTGTTTTCGGTAGAAAGATGATTGACGATTTATTATAGAAACTTATGGGACTTGGAAAATGGATATTCCAAAAATATGATATGAGAAGCATATAGATCCAAGAACCTCATTTTTTTATGGTGGTTATGTGACCTTTGGTGACAACAAAAAATAAAGTACCATTGGCCTTGGAGAAATTAGTAACACTAACTCAGTTTTAAACTCTAAAGTACTTTTTTGATAGATTAAAATATATCTTTCTTAGAATCTCACAATTGTATTATGGTAGGATTCATGTGATGTTTTAAAATAGTTCTTATAAATTTTTTAATTCTAAAAATTATTTAGTATTTACTACTTTGAGAAATGTGAATATATATTGTCTCAATATTGATTTTTGATTTACCAAAATTTTTGTTTCATATGTTCCTTTCATAGAGAATATTAGATATGGAATAAGAAACTATACCATTGTGACATTCACTCACTTATAACGCTTATTTGGAAAGGGTTAGTTATGGATCAAACCAGACCTATATTCTAAAATGAAAAGTATATAAACCATGTGAAAAGGGAAAACATCATAATATTTCTTGTAAATTAATGTAATAAATTCTAACATCTTAGCCTCTTGAGTTTGTTCAAAAGGAGTTCTTTGGACTATCCATGGTTTCTAGTTTAAATTGGAATCAATAAGTCTATGTACTTGTAGATGAATATTCTAGGTATACACGAGTATTATTTTCTTCTCAAAAGAGTGAATAATATTCTTAGATTATCCATTATTCTATATCTATAGATAATATAAGTGGAATTAGAATTTGGAACTTAATAAGTGATCATGGTCGTGAGTTTGAAAATAAATACATTGAATCATTTAGCTCACAAAATTGTTATAGTCATAAATACTCTACCCTTAGAACCCCTCAGCAGAATAGAGTTGTAGAAAGAAGTAACAAGAAACTTCAAGAGATATCTTATAATATTCTTAATGAAAATGATTTACTTGTATACTTTTGAGTAGAGGATATGAATACAACCTACTATAAAATAAATAGAGTTTTAATTATCCCTATATTAAAGAAAACCCCTTAAAATATTTGGAATAATAGGAATCCTATGGTAGATTACATTATAGTTTTAGATAAAAGGTATTTATTTTTAACACTAAGGACAACCGTGACTTTTTTTCCTCTGAGTGTGATGAAGGAATTTTCCAGGGTTATTTAACCTCCAGTAAATATTGTAGAGTTTTTTACAAAATATCCAAGACTTTAAATGATTCTCCCCATTTTAAATTTGATGATCTAGATCCAAATGATCCTAATAATCCCTTAAAGAACCCTAATATTGATTCATCCACTTTGAATTTAAATTCAAAACCTTCTAATTCTATGGTAAAACAAGAAGAAATATCACCCAGTTCAGAGGAACCTCTAGAACATGAAACTATAGAGGAACCTAAGGTTAACAACCCTTACTTTTTTAGTTCTTTTAGGACTCTTAAATACCATAATTTATATTCAATTGTCTAAGTCTTAGATATAGGTACATAAACTGTAGATTCTCTAACTAACTGGGTTGAACATCTAGCATTATTGTCATAGTTTGAGCCTATTAATATTGATGAAGCAATTGATGATGAATTCTGTGTAATGGATATACAAGAAGTAATTAATCAATTTGAATTAAATAAAGTGTGGAAAATCATTTATACTCCCAAAGACAGCTTAACTATAGAAACTAAATGGGTTTTTACGCACATGGTTGATGATTCTGGCTCAATAGTGAGGAATAATGATAGAATAGTTTCACAAGGTTATTTTCAAGAAGATGGTATAGACTATGAAGAGTCCATTTTACCTCTAGCCACACCTAAAGACATTAAAATATTTCATTCCTATGCAATATATCTAGATTTTAAACTATATCAAACTGATTTAAAAAGCTCATTTTTGAAGGGGTGTATAGTTGAGGATTTTTTTGTTCAAAGAGCTCAAGGATTTCAAAATAATCATTTTCCAAATCATGTTTTCAAGTTAACAACATCATTATATTGGTTGAAAAAATATCTTAGAACTTAGAATGACAAGGTTAACTATTTTAATATTTCAAAAGGATTTTTAAAATGTATAGCTGATCCGACCCAATTTATAAAAATAATTTCAAAAGATTCTTTAGTTGTTGAAATTCATTTTGATGATATTTTTTGAATATTTTAATAAAAATTTATGTAATGATTTTTATAAAATGATGTAAAATTAATATGGAATGAGCTTAATAGGTGAATTGGAATTATTTCTTGGTTTTCAAATTTCTTAAAATAAAGTAGGATTTTTTTAAATAAAAGGAAATATATAAAAAAAAAGTTTATGACATTTTGGATTGGATAACACATAGATTTGTAATACTCCTATGAGAGACACCTATAAATTGGATCTTGATGAATCTGGGAAATTAGTGAATAAAACTAGTTAATTAGGTATGATTGGAATTCTTCTCTATGTCTATAGACATGAAATTATGTTTATTAAATTTATGTGTGATCATTTTCAAGAAAACCCAAAATATTAATACTTAGTTATCGTAAAAATATTTTTTAGATACCTCAAATAAAAAATAGGATTTTTTTCTCTGATAGGATAAGCATTTCACTTAGTTAGTTATTAATATTCTGATTTTGATGTTTATTTGTTAGATAGAAATATAACCTTTGAAAAATGTTATATTTTTGGAAAGTCTTTAGTTTCATAGCATGGTAAAAAAAATTATGTTTCACTACAAGCTACTGAAGATAAATATATAGACTAAGAGATATGATGTGAAAATATTTTGTCAAAGAAACACAATTTACTGGAATAGGGTTATAAATTCTGACATTTAACTATTAATTGTGATAATACAGGCCCTTTTTGAATTTCTATAAGGCCTTTTTCTCAAACAAAAAAAAAATCATATTTATGTAAGAAGTCAATTTTTGAGACACCATTTCCCAAAATGTGATATCACTCTTGAATATTTTTGACTGAGCATCATATTGTTGATATTTTCACTAAACCTATGAATTCTAAGAGAATTAACTATATCAAACATGAATTAGGCATGATTAATTTTGGTTATAGGTAATTTTCCCAGAATCACCATTTAATGTTTCCACCATTGAGTATTTCATTCCATTGGAATTATTCGCCATTTGAATTAATCACCTTTGAAGTTACTCACCATTGGAGTTATTCACTATTTTAGTTACTCACCATTGGAGTTATTCACCATTAGAGTTACTCACTGTTGGGAATATTTTTTCGTTTTTCAATTTTTCATTGTTTGGGTTTAATCAACCATTTCTGTTTTAATATTACAATTTATTTATTTAATTAATTCTTTATTTGATCCAAATTTTATTCTTTTTTTTTATTTTCAAATTTTTAAACACCTAAATAATATAAAATTAGTAATTGGTCTTATTTAAATGCTTTACTTTCCTTGAGCCCTTTATCTTGAGTCATGTTGTGGAATTTTCTATGCCAACTGTTGACTATCCCTCACCTTCACTCGAACCAATTGAGAAAATATCCATAGTTATAATTTATAGATATTTATAGTATTCATTAGATTATTTGTATCCAAAAAATTTGAATAAAGGGGAGTCAATTCTTGTTATTGTAGAGAGAGTAAATCCAAAGATTGATAAGCATATAGTTTCTTCTATGAAAGAAGTTCAATCCAAGTGGTTCCTTTTGAGAAAGTCTTTAATGATCAATGTTTTACATGACCATGGATGGGTAGAATGGTTTTTGTATAACTAGAGGCCCTTTTCTCCTAGGTTGGTGAAATGTTTTTTTTGTACTTTGAGATTTGTTTTTATGAAAATAATTATTGGGTATGAATAATGATTAAAGTATATAAAATAAATTCCTCTTCAAGGCTGTGGGCTAATTGATTGAGTGTTCCATAAGAAGCAACTGAAAATTACTATCCAGTAACTATTCTCGGTGACTGTGAATTTTTTCTATATTGATGCATTGATTGAGTTGACTAGTAACGGTATAATTATAAGACCAGTTGACTTTGAACAAGATGGTGAATACATGTTTCTTTTTTATGTTCATTTAGTATATATTTGTTCATGAAATGGTGACTTTTCTATAATGAGGCATCATGAAGTTTATCTTACATTGATTCTGAAAAGGTTAGTGAAGATCAAATTATTTAAATATCTAATGCTTCACATGATGGAGATGTTCAAGACTTCTTCTTGATGAAATTACTCGATCTAATCCATGGTTATTTATGCTATGTTGGAGGGAAATTAGTATTTCAATGAATTTTAAGAATTCAATGTGATTTGAGGATTCTTTTTTCCTTACTAGGGTCATATTCAAATAAAAGAAGATTAATTGGAATCCTTGGAATATGTAATAGTTTTATGATGGTTAAAGGATTTATGATGAATTTAATCTGGTTAATCATCCATATAGACCCAAATATTTTATTGACTCTACCTTGGTTCCAGATGAAGTTGTTGAGTTTTCAAATGAAGATGATGAAGATGAAACCTACTATACTTATAATGAAATGGAATTTACAATGGATTAAGGTAGTGACCAAGATTTATCTTTGATATACCATGCTATATATTTTAGTGCTCATAATCCACTATTTTCACTCCCTATTAGATAGAAAATCATGAAAGAAGGAAGTCAGGTGGAATAAACAAAAATATCTGGGGGGGATAGTTTAATAGTACTACAAAATTCACTAAAAATTGTGAAAATAATAGCGAGGAAGAAGAAGAAGAAGAAGAAGAATATTGTAAAAATGAAATGGCAATGAAAATGTATATAGAGATGGAAATGATAGTGATAGAGGATCTTACCATGATGGTCCTATTAGCCATATCAGAGATAGGGATGTTAAAAGACCTTTGTATCTTCTTTATTATCTTAGTTTATATATTTATAGATATAAAGAGATAACAAGTCTTGTAAATTATGTGAATCTAGATACTAGAGAAGAAAAGGACACATCCGTTTAGGGGGAGGAATCCACAAGTGTGGAGAGTCATCTTGTTTATTCTACTATTGGTGGTGATCATTCTTTTCCAAAAAATATTTCTCATATGGTTGATGAAAATATTGTTATTGAATAGTCAATGATTGAGCAGATGGATATTGAGGCTCCTAATATTGATCAAACAAATATTTTAAATAGATCTGTAGAGTCCACTACTATTTTTCCTTATATGATTGTGTCTACTATTTTTGTTCTCATGTTAATAAATTGATTGCTATGTATTCTACTAGATAGATGTTCGTAATTTCTTAGGAGTGAGATACGTTTACTCAAAGTCCACCAAAGGCTATTGGGCAATCTTTAAAATAGGAAAGGTATCCTGAGGTACCATTGGTTGATCAGATTGATGATGCCAATGATATGTTAATGTTTCATTCAGAGAGAGTTTCTATAACTACAATTCCTCTACATCTAGTGGATGTTTTCAGCAAATGTGACTTAGAGTCTTTTAGAGAAAATATTCTCGTCAACTATGGTTTTCTATTGAAAAACCAACCTACCTTGTTTACCAAGATCAATGATAAATATGAAAGTCATTTTTTGTCACTTGTGATTGAGTACATCCAGCATAATATGATGCTTCATATTAGAGAAGTGGAGGTGGAAAATTTATGTTTGGAAAATGTATTGGATGCTATGAGATCCAAAATGGAAGAGATGATATCTTTTTTTCCATCAAACGTTAACATTTTATTAATATTTCAAGATGGGAAAATCTCTACATAGAACAAACATATGGAGGTATAAAGTTCTAGAGATGCAACGCATCTTCCCTAACAAAGTTACCACATGCCTGTGGAAGAGACCCTCGCCTAGAAAACAAAACATTAGGATTACCATTAATAATTCCTGAATCCAAGAAATTATAAACCATGTTCCCCTCTCACCAATTGTGACTATGAATCACTTGTGGGTCCAACATATGTTGTCACTTGCGAATGATGTAGGCAATGGTCCAATGGATATACGAAAGGAATTAAGGATAATAGAGAAACCATAACAAAATCCATAATGTATAATCGATCTTGGATATATACTAAGCATGATATGAATTATTATTTCATTTGTCTTGATAGGAACCTAATGATTCCCCCAGTTTCACAACCATTTAAAGAGAAAGTGAATCAGTTAAAGGTGATGAATCCAATGTTAATGATATTTATGTATGTTAAGAATGATTTTATTAGTTACAAGGAGAGAGGTGGGTATATTATTATTGATTTAAAAAAATATGATGAAGATATTTCTTTATGTGTTGTAAATATCTATTACGTATTAGGATTCCATTCTTGTTACTGCCCACCTATCCCCTCCAACATCTGCTATAGAGTTCTTCAGTTCTATTGTAACCAAAGATCCAAATGCACCTTTTTAGACATATTTCCTTCCTTTAACTCTATATATCTCTCTCTCATAGGGAAGCTGTTTAAGACATCATGAAAATCATCATCAGAGATACAACCTCTATAACTGATATCCCTACTATTATCCCTCGATCTCCCTCAACTTCACCAGATGTGAGTTCTATTTTAGTCAATGGGAAGAGAAAATATACCCTTTCTTCTTCTATCGTTCCCTTATATCATTGACAATTAGATTATTTTTTGTCTTTGATTGGGTTCTTTTTTATATCTTTATGTGTAACATTTTTTCTAAATATCAAATTGATTTTCTTAATGGAATTTCTCTGTTACTCTTATTTCATTCTATGCATTTCCTTGTTTCTATTCAATTTTTGATAATCCCAAAGGGGGAGATGACATATAGAATTTACTTATATACTATTATTCCATTAATACCATACTTATAGTCATGGTTTATTTCCTTAATTTGATAACATATTTTCATTAACCCTATTTACTATATAATTACTTTTAATACCAAGTGTCATTTATTTAGATTTGATTCCATGTTTGTAAAATAACCTGATTTAAGATCATAAAAAAGGGGGATATTGTTGGATCCCTTATGTTAATAATAAAAAAATCATGTTTCTTGTGATATTCAGGTGTTTTATGTGTTATGGAAGCATTTTATAATATAAGAATGTTTGATTTTTTTGGGTATGTATGACTCATTGTTAAAGATGGGTCACCACCAAGGATGTCTCACCATTGAGGTTGAGTCACTACCAGAAATGACTCACTATTAGGGACGAATCACCCTAAAGGTGAAAATATGGTTATGTATGAGAAAGACTCACCACCAGAGGATGACTTTATGCTGAACCAAAAATATGACCCAGTTTAGAAAAAACCTACCATTAGTGGTTACCAATGGATATTTGGTTAAGTATCAAAAGGACCTAATACTATACTAGAGTCACCATTGCTGATGACCTACTACTAGAAAGGAATTTAGGAGATGTTTTGGAATGTCTCACCTCCAACTTTAGTCACCACCAGAGATTGTGTCACCATTCAAGAGGTTCTACAACCACTATTCTGTTTATTTTGAATGATATTGGGAAAAAATCCCTTAAGGTATCATTGATTCATTTTTTAGGGGATTGTGATTGTTGAGAAAGAAAACCTCCATGTTTTGTTTGTTAAAAGAGCTGACCATGATGTATAATTTATTAAAAATGGGGGTTTACATGGTGATTTTTTGAGTTCCATAGATATCGTTGACAACCTATATTAACCAAGAGCGATGACAATGGAATGGACGATCTGAAGGCGGTAGAAAAAGAACAGATCTAAGGTGGCGTTGTTTTCCAGTGTTTTCCATATTTTTGAGCCTCAAAATAATAAAATGGGGAACCATGTTTTTGGAAAAAAAAAGTTTCACACAAGATCTAGGGTGGTTTGGAAACTTGCGTGCAAGGCATGTTCCGGGGTCCGAATGTTGAAAAATGGAAAAGTCATGTTGCGGACGAAATATTTGAATATGTGCACGAAAGATGTGGTTGCGAAAAAGAAACATGCATGTCCAATGCGACGTCAAACGTGGCATTTCACGCTCAAAGAGGACCATGCACGAAAAATGTTGAATCTCTTGCGCAGGGGTCAAGAACACCTATAAATAAGAGGTGACACCACTCATTCGAGATATCTCAACACTTAGAGAAACTCTGAGCACCGGATCACGTAATAATTTTTGGTGAAGAGATTTTCACAAAAGATTTTGGAGTTTTGTGAAATCTAAGAAAGTTTTGTGTAAGATCTGAGTTACGTGAAATATTGAAGTTGCACGCAAGGAGTGGTTCGCAACAAAATTGGAATCTTCCGTGCAAGAGAATAATGTTCTGTTCAAGACACAGTAAGGGTTGTGTGAAATATTGGGAGGTTCCCTATACATACAGTGAAAAGAGACATTCATCTATGGGTGAATGTTGGACGTAAACATAGAATCTATCAACATTTAAAGATGCCGATTTTATTAGAGATATTGTATTTCCCTCTAAGTCAATAAACTATGTGTGGATCTTCTAAAGAAGTGATCATACTTCAGGTGAGAGGGCAGCGAGATTTCATATCATGACTGTTTGTAAACCATAAGGGATAGTGATTCCTCTTTGAACATTGTAAACAGAAGTTCACTTTTAGTGAATTTGGTACATCGGCACATCGTCGGTGTATGCTCCTTGGTTTTAGCCCAGTGAGGGCGAACTAAGTAAAAATCATTGTGTCTTGTGCATGATTTTTTTTATGTTTTTACTTTTCTAGGGGAAAGAGAGAGAAGAGAGTTTTTCATAACAGTGAAAAAAGATCAATAAGGGAAATTGATTTAATCTGTCATACCATGGTTCACTCCCTTGTTAGGGTATCTAACCTAGTGGACCTAACATAAGGAATTTTTCTAATAGAAATATTAATGAATTAAATGTTGTGAGATATTTTAAGGATTGTTATTAATCTATTAAAAGTAGGAACTAGGTAATGTGTTATACCTATTTATGAGGATATAAGATATCCCAAATGATTTTTCTCCACACAGGAAATCATGAATGCTACCTTTAAATGAAGGTGAAGACCCCCTCATGCATGTAGATACAGAGGTAAATAAATAAGTTGACACACATACATATAAATGGTTCCACTTGATGAAATATTATATCTTACATCATGGTTATATATGATAGGTGAAGAGTATGACTTATATAACATTTCGTTCCTTCATACAGTCAACAAACAAAAGAGTTTACGACACTCTGTTTTTCTTCTTCAGAAATTCAACTCAAGATTAAATTCAAGCTACTTTCAAGGAGTGAAGAGGTACATAACATATCATAAAAATAAACACATTATTTCAAAAAGAAATTATATTATATTTCTATATGTCTTTATTACATTATGAGAACTGTGACTTGAATCTGTATTTTACACATACACATATCCTCCAACACTTTATCTGGAAGATATAAGATTTATTTTTAAAACACTTTTTACTATTGTTTTCTCACATATTGTGGAAGATTTCTTTGAGTGGAATTTGTTTTTCTATTCCCTTGGGTTTTCTGTAATAGGTCCTTTGGAGCCTACACAACTTTCAAATTGTACACATGATACATGCTATAGATCAAAGATAATTTTATATAATCTTTTTGGCATCAGAAGATTTCCAAGTAGAGAGGATTAAGTATTGTCTTGAGAATGAACCTATTGTATTAATTCAACTATGTGTTCTGTTTTCTTCAATTTTACGCTTTAATATGAATCTATTTTTAAACTATAAAAAAACACAAATTTGATAGTTAGTTATAATTTGAGTTTATATAAGGTATTGGTTATGCAGATTGATTTCAAAAGCTAATTTTTTTTTCAAAAATATTTTAGATGAGACTTAATTAATATTTAAAAAATCTTCTAAAATATCAAAACTTATATAAATCTGGTATTTTGATTAACTGAGCTATTATAAATTAACTTGTTGATTTTATTTATGTTTTTTATAATGAAATTTTTATTGGGCAAATAGATCACCCCACAGTTAATTAAGAACATCCCAGTTAATCAAATTAAGAGATCAGTATAATTTCATATCTTTTAAAGTATTTCTTTAAGGTTGATTATGTATCAATTAAAACAATTGATAAAATTAGTTTTACATTTGAAATCAATTTACTTAACCAAAACATTATATAAACACTAATTAAGACCTACTATCAAAGAACTTGTTTTTTTACAGCTTAAAAATAGATTTAGTTTAAAGAATAAAATTAAATCAAACAAGACACATAGTGAAATTAATACAAGAGGTTCAGTATCATGTTAAGAATTAGTCATCTCCACTTATAAATAACATTATACTAAGCAGATTATATAATGTACTCTTTGATCCACAACTTGAATTGTGTGTAAAGAATAAAAACAACCCAGTCCGCACATGAACTCTTCCACAAAACCTATCGGAATAAATCATTCCCCATAAACTCAATGAACTCTTCCATTACACATTGGAAAACATTAGTAAATATAGTTTTACATATATATATTGTATCATCTAGTTAAAGCGCAAGATATAGTGTGCATTTATAAAATATATATTAAGCACACACTACTCGTAATGTAAAGAAAATAGATAGAAAGAAAAAATAAAAAATATATAGAAAGAATTTGTTACTCTCTCTGATTTTCTTTATAGATAGTGAATCCTTGAAAGAAACGTGAAGCGAAGCTTGAGTTGAGTTTATGAAAATACCTACAAAATAGAGTTTTGAAAACACTTTTGTTTTCTCACACTAGGAAGGAACTGAATATTCTTTATGCTCAACTCTTCCTCTATCATGTGTAAGAAATATGAAACATATAAGATCTCAATAAGTGGAACTCTTCACATGTATGGGGATTTCTCTATATTATTACACTTATTTGTTTGTCTCTACATCTACTCGCACAAGTAAGTTTTCTAATTCTTTTATCAACAACATAGATGAGTGCCCTTATGTAGAATAATCATCCAGATATCATATATCCTCATACCAAGGGCATACACATTATTTAATTCATATTTTCAATGTATTAATAACAATTATTAAAATAGCACATAACATTAAATTAACGAATATATATGTTAGACATATTTATTTCAAAATAAATAGAATAGTGGTGGTGAGTCCTCTTGAACAGTGGGACAATCTCTAGTAGTTACATAAGTTGGCGGTTAGACATTCCAACACTTTTTCAAAAATCCCAATCTGGTGGTAGGTCATCGTTAACGGTGAGTCTGGTATGGTGTGAGGTCTTTTGGATACTCATCCAAATTTCCATAGGTCGCATCATATGGTAGGTGTTTTCCATACTTTGTAAATTTTTTGATTCAATGGAAACTCATCATCCAGAGGCAATTCTTTCTCATACATAATCATATTTTCACCATGATCATGAGTTATCCCCAATAGAGAGTAATTTCTGGTGGTGACTCAACCTCAACAGTGAGTGTTGTCTGAAAGTGAGTAATCCTTTATGGAAAATCATCCTTAATAGTGATTCGTACTTATCCAAAAAATCATCAATTTGTCTTATATTATAAAATTATACAATAACTCATGGAACTTATTGATATGATAAGAAACATGATTTTGTGATCATTAAAAAAAGCGTTCAAACACAATAAAATACAAAAGGGTCTAGTGCGGAATGAGACTACTAATAAGAATTTGATGGATATAAAGAAGATCATGGACTTCCTTGATACTACCTACCTATATCAAGAGGAGAACAATATCAGGGTAGTCCCCCTAAGAACCACTAAAGTCACACATTATGGAAAGCATATGAAATGTTATGAGAAAAGAAACATGAGAAAGAAGATTTTGGAGAAGCCTATTTCTAATTTGGAGATTCCCTTGGTGTTAAGGCTGGATATTCAAGAATCACCTTTTGGAGATTTATTATGTGGTGGAAGGAGATGGGTGTAAGGAAAAATCCTTAAACATTAAATAGAATAAGACCTTTTACCAATCTAGGTTCTAGTTAGTTAGATACAAACTTACAATTTATCAGAGTTGTAGTAAAATTAAAAAACAAAACCCAAACTTCACTTCCACGCATGTCCAAAAAATGATGGCACCCAACTTTGGGCATCAATGCGACCAGTGAAAAATAATTTTATACAATGAGTGAGATTTGGAAATACCCAGTAAGGAGTATTAAAAAAATCATTAAGAAATAATTCCATTTTAAATCATATATTTAAATTTCATGTTTTAAATCATGAAATTAACATTTCCCATAACATGCCATCATCATTTTCTGAAGATATTATGAAACAATATTTTGGATAACCACATGCTCAAAATTGGTAATCTTATTTAGGATTTATAAATTTAATTCATTATAAAATATGCACGCACTTGGGAAAAAAATATGAAATTACATCAATGAGTTAGATAATGACCATACATAGTTGTTCAATGACATACCAGAGGTGCAGATAAGGATTTACACATAATACCATATTTATTCAGTATTTCATATAAAATGGTGTCATTTAACATTAGAGATTGGAATCAAAATAATAAATCATATTTATAATTTTTATACAAGTGTATATATAAATGTAAAACATTAATCCATGTGTCCTTTTAAATATAAAACTGATTAATACTGCTTCATAATAGGATGATCATTAGCCATGTATATTTTTCTAAATAAATTATCGCATGGAAATCCACTTACTAGAATCACTTTGAGTGAATTCATAATGTAGTACATCATAACCCTTGTGTCAAGGACTTGTTCCAATACCATAGATAACCATTATGCCAAGGCCTTATACTAAGACCTAGTTTGTGTCATGATACCTAAAGATGCATCAAGAGGCTATATCTGGCCTCACCCATAACATAATAAGTCCAATGAATGTGTGAATGCATAATTCTAGACAACATAATCGTTCTGTCATGGCCTCATGCCCAGACGCTAGTTCGTCTCATGAGACTTGACGATGCGCCGAGAGGCTATAGAGGGCCTCACCCATCACATAATATGCCCAATGCATTCCACACATCTCTAATATAAATAAGTATTTAAATAAAACTATACCATACAAATTTGATTTATATAAATCTTATTCATAGATGAAAATAAATTAATTGATAAATTACTAAGGTACATATTATTTAAATAGTCCAAAGTGTCCCATACCACTTTGAAAATTTTAATTCTTAATCCATATAATATCATAAAATGAATAATCCCATACTAGAAATAATTTTATTTAATTTTATGTCATCAATAAGATGAATAATGAAACAAATTCACATTTAGTCAAAAAATGCTTATATTGTTTTTCCTTTTGAAAATAATATTGTACAAATACCAAATATGCTTCACACATCAATATATAAATAAAACATTTCAATTCTCGAAGAAATACATGTTCTTGATAATCTCAAAAAATATATTTGGAACCACGTGTTTAATATGAATGAAAGATGTGTCGGTGTTATGTTTGATGCATGGCCATGTCTGTATGCACATGTGACTACCTTAATATTAAAATAACTTGATGACATGTTATGCACATTTTTTTAAAAACTTTTATTTTATGTATTATAACATTTCAATAAACAGAATATTATATATATATATATATACCATGAGTTTAATTTTTAAAATAAAAGAACTTATTGTTTTCCATATATATGTATATAAATATATAAATATATTTATATGAAATTTTATTTATAATACTCTAATTTTAAGGATAATTTCATGATTAATAAAAATATACATATTTAAAAAGAGTTAAAACATAGCTTTATACGCTTAAAAATAACTATTTTCATAAAAACATAAATGACTTCAAGTATATATATATATATATAAACAAACATTGATCTCCCATGAACTTATATTTATTTATAAATGTTTAAGTATAATCATTAATGGAAACTCACATATTTGCAAAACCAAATATCTTGATACATACACATTGTATAATTTCATGAAATATCAATTGTCATCCATTCACTTAAACACTTCTTCCTTAAATATCCATTTTAGGGTTGTTCTGATAAATGTAAAATTAATACGATGCTTATGCATTTAAAATTTATAATTAAAAATATAAATCAAATCATTTCAGTTATGTTCTTATTCATCTCAGAAGTAAACCGTAAAATTTAATTTGAAATCATGATTATGAATTCATGGTATGTCATTGTGAATAATTGCATGGCCATGATTATTTGCATATGTGACGTCCGTAAATTTTAGTACACATTGATGACACGATATGCACATTTTATTTGTTTCATGGTGATACAATTATTGACATAAAAATACCAATTGCATATATATATATATATATGTAAATATATCAAATAATGGGAACCCTCATATATAGAATGCATGGGGATCAAGTGATACCCAATGTGATGTATAATTTTATTAAAAGAAAATATACATGCATAAATGATTCCTTATTTTATAAATTGAAAAACAATAATTTTATCTCACATTAAAGTTTATAAATATCATCATAAATATCATGGAATTAAATTAAATAGACATAATATTTTTAAATAAAATGATTTCCCTTTTCATAAATATGATTTAAATAATACATATACTCTTATTTTTAGTAGATGAAAAAACAATCATACCATGAAAATTTAGTTTGATTAAAATAAACTAAAACAGTTCACAAAAATTTAAAGCATGAATTAAGATATTAAAATATAACCATACTCTTACTAAAAAATAAAGGTTAAATGAAATTAAAATGCAATTTTAAAACATAAATACAATCCCTTAATTCTAAAAGTATGATTGTCCCTTGACAATCTAGATTAATAAATAAGATATAGATAATTTAAAAATCAAGGAAAATAATTCTAAAATAAATTTAATATAACCTTTAAAGAATATTTCCAAAACACATTGAAAAAAATATATGAATAAAATTACCCCTTACATAATTTTAAATATGAAATAATAAAATGGGTTTGACTAGTAAATGATCATGTGAACATAAATAATTTCCCCTCAAGATCTTTATAAAAAGAGATATCAAGAACTATAATTATGAAAATGAATTTATCTATACCCTTTCATTTAATACATATATTGTGTAAAAATAAATGAATGAATTGATCCCTTACATAATTTTGAAAAATAAAAATTTAAATTGATTGAAAAACAAATCGGTATTTGAAAAAAAATTAAAACAATTTCGGTTATATCATATTTTTAGTAAATGAATCATTAATCAATAAAATAATACCGTATGAAATAAATTTTATCCATCAATCCCTTGTGAAAAAACATGATCATAACACATATATTAAATACAATCACAAAGGTTTTGAAAATTATTAAACAAAAAAATTCATTAAATGATTTTATAATACCTAGTGGAATGGGAACTTATTTAAATTGTAAAAAAATAATCCATAACAATAAAATATAAAAATAATTGATAATTATCCCTTACAGAATTTTTTAAAAACAACTTGAACTAAAGATAACATAAATACACACATTGCCTTGAACAGTAGTAGGCTATTGAAGGACCACCATTTTAATTGACTCAGTAAGGGTGTGCAACACCCATATAAAGGACAAGCAGCACTTGCACATAGCGTGCATTACTAAAACAACATAGTAGAGATTTTATTCGTGTTCAAAAGGAGAATGTACATTTATAACTAGAATCAAAACAATTTCTACATTGAATTAAATAAATAAACAATTGGTAAAATTGGTAAATGGTAATACTTTAATAGACCTGATACAGTGATAGGTTGAAGCTTGTGATGCAAGATCAATATACAGATAACAAAATCACATAAAATTGAAAAAAATGCATTGATTAACATTACAAAGACAGAATTAATAAACATATACAATCCTAAATATACACTAAAAAGATAAACAAAAATGATAAACGAACCAGACAATCAGTTAAGAAAATGGGGAAAATGACATATAGGGACATAAAATAAAAGGACAATCCAAAATGACAAGAAATTTTATCCAATATTAAATAATTGTTATCCGAAAAATCAAAACAAAACCTACCTCAAACTAGATTGGATAAATCTGAAACCCTCTCCTCGAATGAGCCCCTTCGATGCAGCTCAGTCCACACACCAGTGATAATCCAGCTCAACTTTTCCCTCAGCCTCGACCACCATGTGGCATGATGGTGATAGTCTTGGCTCGACATGTTCCCCCAAGAACTCTATGACTACGACCCATGACCCAAGAAACCCTCACTTTACTCAACTTCAATTACGATGTAGCCTCACATAGACCACAACTTGAACTCTCTAGCCCCGCCATCGACTCTCCTGGTAGGAGAAGTGCGATCCCTTTATAGCCCTTACCCAATTCCCTTAAACCTATTCCCCTTTATTATTATTATTATTATATTATTATGAATATATATATAATTTCATTAATAAATGTTAAAATTATATAATATTAAATGTTTCACGTTAAAACCAAATGAAATTAAAATTTCTTATTAATGAAAATATTAATATTAATTTTTTAATAATTTTATTAAAAACATAAAATTTTCATACTAAAATATATTATTCCCTATTTAGAATATAATTTTATAATTTTTTTTAATTTTATAAAATGTTAATCTAATCAGTGTTTATAATCTAAAACTAATACTTATAATTTCATATAGATAAATTATATTTCCAAAAATAAAACCAAGTCAAATTTATAATAACATAATTATTTAAATGACTTATTAAATACATATTAGCATATATTAAAATGTGAAAATTAATAGTAAAAATATATTCGCAACACAATTTTGTATTTTTCAAAATAATTATAATACTCAATTCATTTAAAAGATTTTTTTAAATATCCTTTTGATTGAAAATATTGTTTTTTTTTCAAATTAAAATACATATTACAATTTTAATTAAATTAACTAAAATACATAATTTCAGTTACTATTTTCAATGATAATTATAATAAATACATTTTTAATTTATTTTAACTCTAAATAAACCATTTAATATAATATTTTAACTAGTTTTCAGATTCTTAGCTGCTACAATGGTATTTCTTCAAATCCATGATTCAAGACATCTATTTTATGATCTTTATTTTCCTAATTTTCATTATTTTATTTAACTAACTTGTAAAATGATTGTTCAGTGATTCAATTGGTGCATCCAAACCCAGGAAGCATCTCCTTATCCTTGCAGGACACCACACCTAAGGTGGTAAGCCTTTAATAAAGGATGGAAGAGGTTTACTACCTTACTTTTTCACCACACATTATCCTAGTATCACTATTTAATCAATAAGTTGAATAAACTGCACTATTATAGGGAGTTGAAATTTACCTCAAATAAGCGGTATTTGTATTTGACTTGGATTGCATTGAAACTGATTTGATTTATTTTTTTCTATTTATAGTGGTTGAGGATGTATTTCAATTTTGATATTACCTGGACCCTAACAAGAATATGAGGTAGATACCACTAAATAACTTTTTGACCTTCCATTTATTGATGAAAATTCAATGTTTGGAGTAGCTGGTGCTGAAGAGGAAGTGTTGGAACCATGAATGGTTATCAGGAAGGAAGTTGATACATTTTTTGTTTTCAAAGAAAAAAAAATACTAAACATATTGTACCACAGGAAAATAAACATACTAATGTTGATTTCATACAACTTATGCACACCCATCATAAAGTGGAGGGAAGAGGGAAGTTCCACTACATTTTGTTTCACTCTCCATTAATCTTTAGATTTTACACTAGCAAGGAGGGGAAAATTAAGGAAGCCAACAAAGCATAAATATATTTATGTAAAGTATATAATGTTGGGAAGAATGAAATTGGGTATTTCAAAATAATGAATCTGCATCCCCCATCATATTGGGGATGATACACTAACTAACCGTATGTGGATAGTCAAACTACAGCACCCCTTATGGGGTTCTCCCAAGATTATCAATTTTCATTTAATTTTTTCATTTCTTCATGCTTGTTGTTTTAATTTGTCTCTTTTTTCATATTAGTTTGATAATTAGATTGTAAATTATATATGGTAGTCAATCAAGGTCAAAGGGATCAGCTCACTAAAATTCCAAGGATCAAAAATCCCTAACTCATAATTTGGTTTCATTTTACCTTGAACATAAGATTCTGAAGACTACTATTAATTGATTAAATCTTGTATGTAATCGAATAGAGAATATATAGTTCCTACTCAAAACAAACATGGTGACGCTTCATTGGTAAAATTAATGAAATTATTGTACATCAGGGGAGTGATTGTTCTAATTCTGTCATTTAAAATGTTTTAATTGTATGTTTCTATGAACTATGTTTTGTGGAGTTCCATTGATTTATTATAAAACTTTTAGATCATTCACTTCTAATGGGTATATATCCTATTAGAATCTAGAGTGTCTAAAATTTAGTGATGTTTCATTGTTGAACCTTGCTTGAACCATGTACATTCACATTAATTTTACTACTACTACACAATATTGATCACCATGATCTTAATTAAAATTCAACGGAAAATATTTTCTATACTTTCAAAATTTTAAATAATGGAATATTCCATAAAAAATATTAGGCTTTATTTTCTTTTGGTGGTTGGTGTGGTTTCTTTTGTATATGTTTTTTGTTTTTTTTCTTCTTGTGCGCCAAGCAAAATTTTGAGCTTCCCTGCTACCTCATCACAATCCATTAACTGCTAAACCACTAATCTGAATTGAACCAATATGTCTACCACTATAGGATTCACCAATGGGGACATTTTTTAGTTTTAAATAAGGGAGAGAAGTGTTATTCTCTCACTTCCAATTCGTCCTATATTTTTTAGAAAAAAATTATTCAATTTTTTATCAAAAAAAAACTATTCAATTTTAAAAAAACATTCCACATTCTATAAAGAAATTTAAAAATATATCAAAATATTCAGGACATTTTTTATCCACTTTATCCTAATTCATTTAATACCGAGAGGATATTTTAAATCTACTTTATATGAGTTGAATTTTTTTTGAAATTATTGTTGAATAATGATTGAAGAGTGAAGTAGCATACCATATCTATGGATTTTCTATTTAGGGATAGAATAAGGGAGTTTTATAGGATGAATATTTTTATAAATATGATCATCTCATTAGGAAACTATAAAACTGAACTTGAACCTAGGGGACTCACCTTTTTAAAAAATAATCACTTCATGGAGCCAACCCAAATTGTAATCTTAGAAGTCCTTCGAGGCTGAATTTAAGTTGGTAAATAGGATCCCACAATGAACGTCAGAGACTTGAGGCACTAGGAGTGAGTGTAATACCTCTGTAAATTTCTATAGATGTATATGAATAGTTCTTTTCACACATATATGGTTGGGTAAAATTTTAAAAAAAATCTAAGAGAATAAAGTGCCTTGTTTTAAAAAAAATAGTTCATTAAGGAGATTGGAATATTGAACCGAGATGAAGTAGGGGAAAATTGAATTATATGAGGATTATTTGAGTTTCATAATTTATGTGGTTTAAAAAAGATTAAAATTTGATGTTTTGAACCTAGGATAAGGTGAAAATTGAAGGTTCCTTTTGTTAATATTTGGATTCCACTTTATCTACCATGTCAATACTCGTTTGATTGGATATTGAACTAGAATTGAAGTAGGGAAGTAAGTGACTTCATATAAGATGCATGATGTAATAAGACAATATTTTTTTGAAAATAAATTTTCCATAATTTTATTTTATTGATATATTCTATTTCAAACTACACCATATTATTCTTTCCCTGCATGCAACATTGTCTTAGCTTACGTAACAAGCAACACTTAGTTTTAATGAAAAATAATTTATTATTGTAATTATTTAAATAAAAAAATTATAAACTAGTAATTAGAATGGTGTGTATAAAAATTATTAAATAAATTATGAAAATATGTTTTATACATGTTTTTATAATTAATTATTTTATGACCAAGTAATTATATAGGAAAATAAAATCCATTTTAAAATTTATGGAAATGTTTCTCTAAAAAACTATTTAAATGTTCACAAGTGTGTTTTATAATAATAAAATTAAAAAAAATCCTTTTGAACGATATTAATTAAATATATATAAGAAATATTCAATCTAATTTTTGACATTCATCTTCTTTGATTTCATGATATTATATAAAAATAAGTCTAGTTTTATGCTTAAAAACTGTATTTATCTAAAATAAATTTCATCACCTTTTAATGAAACACTTGTTTTAAACCTAAATTTAAAAACCATTATAAATTATATTTAACCAAATAAACATATTTTTATAAATATAGATTTCAAAATTAAAATATGGGATAACTTTCGGAATTTTTCTGAGAAGTTGCATGATTTCATGTATAATGAACAATACTGAATTTTAATTGAAAATTAATTTTTTTTCTAACATATATATAGAGTTAAATTATAATTATATATATGTTAAAATTATAACTAAATACATTTTATATCTTTTAATCCAATTTTTTTCATTGTAACTAATTTCACATTAACTTGTACATAAGAACATTTCAAACTTTTGTACCCTTTCACTTTAAAAACACATTTTCTCGTTCCTTTAATAGGATTAATTTTATATAAATTTTTGACAATCATATTTTCTGAATTTTTAAAAATTTCTTCTATAATTGGAATTAAAAGTTCAAAATTTAGAATTGTTCCCTTTTATTTTTGAACAATATAAATAGTATCACTCGTAAATTTTATTTCATAATATTGGGTAAATTGGGTAGTTTATGTTAAAACTAAAATGATAAATGATTTAAAATAACTATAAAAAATAGAAAAAATATTATTTTAGGAAATTATTTCTACCCTTAACACATAATGTTCAAAATTGAATAATTTAATGGACACTTTCCCTTGAAAATGAATTAGATATTACTAAAATCAAAGAAAGTGACAACTTGTCACACTCTTACTTTAAATACATAGAATATTTTTATGCGTGATTAAATGGAATATATGATAGAAAATATATATTATTATGCAATATAAAAGGTTTTACTATATCAAAATACTTTAATTTTAATTTTTAATTAATAAATAATTATCATCAATAACAATATAATGACGATGTAGTAATTATTCAATTAATGAAATAATAAATTAAATGATATTATAAATATTAAATGAAATATAATATGACATAATTAAGGATATCCAAATGTCTTATTTGTTAATATGAAATATTATAGATTTATTAAAATAATTGGTTCTAAGTTAGGTTTTTGTATTGATTTTTTAAAATTTAATGAAATGAATAGTGTCAAAATTGACACTAAAGATATTTTCTGAAAATTATATTTTTTACGAAATTATTAAAAAATAATTAAAATACTAAATAATGAAAAAGGGGATTAATTATGTTCTAAAATATCATTACTTTACCATTTATTTTTCAATTTATACCTTATAAGAAAAAATCACATCCATTTAATATTGAAAATGTTGTTAGAGTGGTTAAAATTAAAATAGGATAATTACGGGTTAACAAAGAAAGATAAGGATTAAAAATACAAAAAAACATGTCTAAAATACATTGTGTGATGTTATTGACACCATATTACACATTATCTTAGAATAAATTTTCATTTGTAGGTATTTGGATACTTATTAAATTTATTATTAATTAATATTTTGAGAAAATTCGAAAGTGCCCCCCCTCTCTTATAAAAGGAGGCCCCTTATTCTCTTTTCTACACATTTCAAAACCTATTTGGTTCCAAAATATCTATAGTAGTATACTAGAAAGAGTACTCAATTAATCATAGAATCATTAATTTGGGCAAAAATACAACCAAATAACTTCATTTGTGCAAATCAATACGAGATACCTAATAGAGATGTAATGTTCATTAATGAACGTTTTTGTTTTATTTATTACTCAAAACCCTAAAATTATTTCTATTTCATATTTTTATAATAAAAACATTATGATAAATATAATGATATTTTATTTTATTAAGGTTTAACCTACAATCACACACACTTCAATCAAATGAGATAGACAATCATCATTCTTGTGAATGGCAGACTACCGCCTCACGAACTGAGGTTGTTCGTTCTTTCATTACCCCCATTCAAGTATGATAATAATTGTAGAATTTATATTTTTATATGATATAAATTTTATTTATGATGTATTTATGCATATGTAAATATTATATAGTACATAAATTGATTCTTTTAAATTTTTTATAAAAAAAGATAACTTTGTTTGTGGATGTGGGGACTACCACCTCCTAAATGTGATGTGACTCGTTCATAATTTACATGGAATATATTACAGATGCGTTTATTTAAATTATATGGAATAATAATTATAATGTAATTATATTATATATATATACACTTACATTTCATGTAATTTCTTTCTTTCAATACAACAAGAAAATGGAAACAATGTTTATGTGTACGTATAACCTACCGTCTCCATGAACGATGAATTTCCTTTTCTATCTAGAATAGATTATTATAAATTGTTATATACAGAAAATATATTATATTCATATAATTTAATCATTATATAGATGTCTAAATTATGATATAATTAATAGGATAAAAATAAAACAAATCAAAACACATGGTAAAAACAAAGCAGTTATTACCCAAAATATAAGTTTAACATGAAATTGTTTATAAATGGGTAATAGAAGGCCATAAGTAAGTCATATATGGTGTGATATAATTTAATAAGGTTAATTAATATATTCTTAAAAAAATTATATTTCTTATACATGAGGTTTTCATGAGTATGATGAGATTCTCGGCATAAGGTAAACAATTTTTATCTCACTTTTATTTCTATGGGACAAATGCCTTATACACTACTTATTTATTCTTTGTGATATAGATACTAGAAATGAGTGAATTATATGAGTCATATCCTGAATATAATGGTATTTTAATATCCATATAGTTTTATTTATTTCATTTATCACCTGATTCACCTGATTATAATGTTGTATATTTTTATTTCCAAATCTCATCAATATTTGGGATTGTTTCGTTTTAAATCTATGTTGGGGAATATTTATCTTCTATGTACAAGTTTTTTAAAAATGTTATAAAAAATATTTTTTAATATTATTATATGAATATTTATTATTTTTTACACATTATTTACTTTTTATCAAATAATATGTAGAGAATATTGTTTTCATATTCTGAACAAGGTTCTTTGAGAGTTTTCCAAAACAAATATGGAAGGAATGTGTTTTTAATGTATATGAAATTAATGGAATATTCTACCATTGGACTTAATTAATGTTTTTTTATTAATAATGGATTGGTATCATTGAAAAGATATTTTCTATCCCTCAGTGTTCAGAACATGAACAATTCATTTTGTCTTTTTATCAACTAGAAAGAGAAGATAACCAGAGGTTGAATCTAATCCTGAATATAAGGTAGAAAAATTAAATTGAATCCATATATTTGGAGAAGTTAATGAAAATATTATTCTATAAGTACTTTCCTCATGATCTTTATAAAAAGATAGATAAATATTTTCTTATGTTAAAACAGAGGGATGATAATTCTATTGGTACCTACAAGGATAATTTTACAAGACATGGAAGGTATACTTCTAGTATTATCACCCAAACTTAAATTATTGTTGATATATTCTTCAATGTCTTAAAAACGTGTCTTCAAATGAAATTAGTCAAAATAGACATCCTTAAATATGAAGAGATTGTGTGTTGTGCTATCAGGCTGGAAAAAGAGGTTAGAGTTACATATCAATCTCGTGGGTTTGAAAAGAAATGGAAAATAGGGATTAAATATAAATAAAAAAACCATGGAAAAATGAATATGATATTTCATTCATACTCAAAGTGTGGAAAGAAACATGGAAGAAATTGTTTTAAGGCTGTTGGTAAATGTATTAATTGTTGAAAAGATGGTTATCTAGAATTTGATGATTGAAGTAACGGTAGAAATTAATCTAATGATTCAAATAGTGATAAGGATTTAAAAATTTCACTCCCACACATCAATGATTCATGTGTAAGGGGAATGGGAATTATGTTAATCAATTCCCAAATCTAATGGTTAAAGATCAAGATCGACGTAAACAATATCTCAATGCTAAAGACAAATGGAAATCCCATATGATCACAATTCATGATGTGGAGTATGAGAATTAAGTATTTTAATGTTTGAGTATTTATATATTGGAATACATGAATAATTTTAAAGTACTTTTATGGTATTATGGAGTAATTAAACATCTAAGTATTGGTCGATAATAGTTTTCAATAAGGATTTAAGAGCATATGCTGAATGGGACTCATAAACATGAAAAGTGATTGATGTGGTATTGTGGTATTTTTGGAAAAAACATTATTAAAGGAAGGATAACCCTCAATATGTGCATGATATTGAGATAATGAAATATATATCTTTGATTGTGATAAAATAGATGATATAATATTGGGTACCCTAGGTCTGATAAGATGACAAGTATGTTTATGATATCAGGAATAATGGTTATTTAATTTTCTAGAATTATGGTATGAGTAAAGAGTTAATTTTTAAAAGCATGCATTTTTTAGCAATGAATTTATGGTAATTTCGGTTAATACCATATTTCTAGAGAATACATGAAAATGGTCTTTACATGTTTAGTGCATGACAATTAGAATCCACATCAAGTTGTTTGGGGGATTTATGATGAGTTGATTTTTTAATGTTAGTTACCTTCTTTTGAATGTTATGGATTTTAATCTTTTGTAAGGTTTATAATTGTAACAATTAATGAAATTGTTTATGTTGAAATTTGAATGAGGTTTTTGAAGTTAATGTTTCATAATATGAAGATTTATTCATATTGGATGACTTGTTATACCCACATTTTTGTGATGATAACTAGATATATATGGAATGACATATCATCCCATTATCGATCTTATGATCCTCTACTTCTTCAGAAATTAAAATTTCAACATCATATTTTCTCAGAGTAGGAGATGAATTATAAATTTATCATGAAAAAACGATAGGTTGATATTTTACTTATCACATGAAATAAAGTATGTATATCGTCTCAAAGGATTTTTAAATAAAAGGTTTTCTTATTATCATCATTTATGATGACATCAATGATGTTTTTCCCACCTATTTGGTACATGGTTCTGTGGTCATGAATTAATTTTTAACATGTTCTCAATCATTATCTATTAAAATCTGATAGTTAATTTTCTCTTTTATATCCATGTTTTCACTTTTCGCATATATCTTCATACATTGAAACCTAGTTAAGAGTTACATTTGGTAACTTCTAACTTCCCAAAATTCTTTTTTAAAGATTTTTTTAGTGTATATTTTTATGATTTGTGTTTCTATGAATGTAATATTCATGTATTATAACATTGATGACCCTAAATAATTTTATGTTTTAAATTCATTTTAATGGGATTCAATATAACACCTTGAGATTTTTATGAAATAGATTTTTCAAATATTTTTATTTATTTAATATATTTCATTTCATGCTACACCATATTAGGCTTATGGTAGACGCAAGATCGACTTATCATATGTTACATGCAACACTGAGTTCTACAAAAAATAATTTATTATTGTTATTATTTAAATAAGATAATTATAACCTAGTAGTTATAATGAAGGGTATAAATTGGATTGAGTAAATTATGATAATATAGTTTATAACAGTATTTATAATTAATTATTTTGTAACCAATTAATTATAAATTAAAATAAAATCCTTTTTTAAAATTAATGGAATGGTTTTTCAGCAAAACTAAATAAATCTGAAAAGGCCTGTTTTATACAAATAAAATAAAAAAATAAGCCTTGTAAGATTATATTATTGGAATAAATATATATGATCCAATATAATGTTTAATAGTCAATCTAAGTATTTTCTAGATATGATATAAAAATAAATCCATTTTTATGCTTAAAACTGTATTATTCAAAAAGTAGATTTATCAACTTTTAATAAAGAACATATTTTAAAAAAAATATTGAAACTTTTATAAATTATATTTCAAAAAAAAAATCTTCTTGAAAATTGGGATATAATAATCTATTTTTCATGAACATTTTTTATTTTAATGAGAAGCTTTATGTTTCGATAAATAATAAAAAATACTAAAAATTAATTGAAAATTAGTTGTTTGTCTAAATTATTTATTACATAAAATTATAATTTTTATTGGTTTCAAAGTATAATTAGATATATTTTAATTCATTTAATCTAATTTAGTCAATTTGTAAAATTTCTCATCGAAAATAGATAAAAAAACATTTCATACTTTTGGATATTTTCACTTTTAAAATACATTTTCTCATTCCGTCAACGAGATTAATTTTAAATTAATTTTATGCAATTATGAGTTCTGAATATTGTTAATTGGATTAAATAATTATATTAATAAGTTACAAATTTATAAAATAGGTCCATTTTATTTTTTGGAATATGAATAGTAACTTTGGTAAATTTGGATTCCATGATAAAGGGTAAATTTAGTAATTTCTGTTCAAAATCAAATGATAAGGAATATAAAATGACCCTAAAACATGTAAAAATATTATTGGAAGAAATTAATTCAACCCATAACACATGATATTTGAAATTAAATAATTTAATGGACATGTTTTAAATAAAATTATAAAGATATTATTAAAATCAAAGAGAGTTACAAAATGCCACACTCTTACTTTTAACAAGTATAATATTTTTAATGTCGGTTTAAATACAATATATGGTCGACTATATATATTAGTATAGAATATATAATATTTTTATAAATCATGATATTTTAGTTTTAATTTTAAATTAATAAATAAATCTCATAAATAATTATATAATGAAAATGTAATAATTACTCAATTTTAGAAAAATTTAATAAAATGATATTATAAATATTTAAATAAATCTAATTTTACCTAATTAGGGAGATACATGAATTTTAATGGTTAATATGGCATATTAGGGGTGTATTAAATGGTTTTCTTAATTTAACTTACTATTTTAATTTTATTAAAGTCAATGTGATGAATAGTTTCAAAATTGATATTAATGATATTTTATGAAAATAATAATTTGTTGAATTATTTAAAAATCATAAAAATATTATATATAGACAAATGGGATAAATTATGCTAACAAATATCATACATCTACCATTTATTGTTTAATTTACATGTTATAAGTAAAAATATAAACCTCTAAATATTGAACGTGTTGTAACTATTGTTAATATTATAATATGTTAAATAAGGGTTAATAAAAAAATATAAGGTTTAAAATTACAAAACAAATTGTATAAAATATATAGAATGATGGGATTAACACCATATAAAAAATTATATTGAAATAAATATCTATTTGGAGGTATTTTGATTAAGATTTAATTTATTATAAATTAATCATTTGAGAAATTAAAAAAGTACCCCTCATCTCTCTTATAAAAGGGAATCCCCTCTTAGCTTTTCTATAAACATCATAACTTACTTGGATCAGAAACAATATATCAAAATATCCTCGAAACATCCATTTATTCATCATCGAAGCCTTAACGTTTTCATAAATCCAACCAAATATCTCCTTTTGTGAAAATCAAAAGGAGATACATAAAGAAGAGGTAATGTTCATTAGCGAACATTTTGGTTTTATTTCTTCCTTATATCCAATAAATTATTTTTTATTTAATGTATAAATAAAAAAATTATTATAATCAATATGATGATATTTTTTATATTAAATTTTATACCTACATTCTCGCACACTTTCCTCAAATGGGACACACAATCGTCGTTCGTTTGTATAGCAGACTTCTGTATTGTTAACCGATGTCGTTCATTATTCCATTTCCACCTTTCATGGTAGGGGATAAGTATAATATATATATGTTCATTTAATATATATGATATATATTAAGTATTTATTATTATTTAACTATTATATAACACATACATTCTTGCTTTCCATTTTTGTAAGTATGATAACTTCGTTTGTGGTCCTGTGGACTACCACCACCTCAAAGCGATGTGTTTTATTCAAACATTACCTGGAATGTATTATGGATGAGTTTCATTAATATATATGAAATAAAAATTCTAATGGAATTATATTATATACATATATATACCTATATTTAATTTACATACTTTCTTTAAATACAGTAAGAAAATAGAAACATTGTTTATGTGTACGTACGACCTACCGTCTCCTTGAATGATTTATTTCATTTTAAATATTGTATATATTATTATAAATCATTATTTACTGAATATATATGAAATTTATATCATTTATATCATTATAAATATTATGAAATTATGATATAATTACGGGGTAAAAAAATATAAGAATCAAAACACGTGCGAAAAATAAAGCTGTTATTAACAAAAATGTAATTTTAAAATGAAATTGTTAATAAACGGGTAATATAAGACCATAAATTAATCATATATGGTAAGATATAATTGAATAATATTCAATAATATATATATATAATAAATTTATATTTATCATATAAGAGTTTTTTTAGCTATGATAAGACTCAAGCCATAAGGTAGGATATTTTTTATCACTTTTATTTCTATAGGACACATGCCTTATACAATAATTACTTCTTATTTTTAGTGCATATATTACCCATAAATGAATTTCATGAGTATTATCATGAATATTATGTTATTTTCATATCTATATAATTTTATTTCTTTCATAGATCATATAATTGAAATGATTATAATGTGGGAATGGATTATTTCCGAATCTCATTAATATTAAAGACTGTTTTGTTTTAAATATCCATTAAGGAATATTCATCTTCTACATAAATGTTTTATAAAAATGGTTTAATTTTTTTAATATTATACTAATATTATTTAATGTTTTTAAACATATTTTACTTTTTTAAAAAGTGTTTGAAAATAATTTTTTCCATTTTCTAAATAACGCCCTTTGGGACTTTATTAAGAAAAATATACAGGAGGAATGTTTTATAACATATATGACATGAATGGAATATTATTATATCATTATTCCTTAATATTTTTAATCTTACATTAAAATATTAGATGATTATTTTTAAATGATTTTTTTCCTTTTCAAATTTTGCGACATTCTATGAAAAGATAAATTTTTCAAAGAAGAAAGGAATTTTCCTCATGAATTATTTTCAAGTGAACTCTAAAAATTATTTTCCATCTATTATTAAATTATTTGATGTCATCTATGATTTAATGGTTATATTTTTCAATGATACTATCTCTATTATTCATATTTTTGGTCTATTTTTATGTTTTAATGATATTTATGAAACCTTTTTCTTTTCCATGGGTTATATTATGGTTAGATGATGTTTATGAAACCCTTTTATTTATGTATGTTCTGATATGATGACTCATTTATTTTCATGTGGAAATAATATTTATGGTTATTATTATGTGATGGGTTTGATCTATATCTCCCTATAATGAATTGGGTAAATATTTATATCTCACAATATAGACTTGGAAGGAAAGAGAAGTGAACTCAGTTCTATAAAAGACCTTTTCCTCTAAGATGGTCTTGGGAGTGAACCATGACTACAAAGATGGTAATGGGATTGAACCATGATTACCAAGATGTTATGAGGAGTGAACCCATACTACTAATATGGTCTTTTCAGTGATTCATTGACTACTATGGAGTTTATATTATATTCTTATATGTTTACCACCATTCCGTGTCTTCTTTATTTTTCATGCTTTAATGGTTTATGATCATGAATCCCTTATGATTCATGTATTATGAACCACAAATATTTAATTCATTGAATCAATATTATTCTATTTGATATTAGGGATTTTCATGTCATGTATTGTGATCTTTTTCCTTACCATTACACTCACGAAAAGATTTTATATCTTCCACATTTACCCTTAATATGCCTCTAAACTCAAAATTTCTTATGTTTCCTTTACCCTGGTTATAACGAGTCATATTAAATAGGTGTAATAAAGTGAAATATCACTATGGTAGATTATAAAGATCTTTCACGAAATTAGATGAATGTGTTCCATGTTTCAAAAGGCACTAAACTATTATGGTCACTGAGCACATGTTTGTGTAATGTAATGAGTATTCATATAAAAATACGTAGTATTCATGTATTAAAAACCTGGTTAGTTATATATGATATATTTTTAAGTTAATGAATATGTTTTTTCCTTGATTTCCATTTTGCTTTTTAATATATATAAGACCGTATTTGAAAGAATTTTTTAAAAAGAGTGACCCACCTCTGGTTCAGTGCCTTTGTTTTTTAAATAATAGTGCTGATTAATTTTTATGCTCACTATTAATTTTTTTTTTATATTTTTAAAATTCCAAGAGAATGAATTTTTTTGAGGATGAACAAACATTTATCTTTGGGGGAGTTTGATGTGGATCATTTTCTTTTCAATTTTCCACAACATTTTTCACATTTTATTCTATTTTTCTTGTTAAAATAATTGATTTTATTAATAATTTTAAATTTATGTATTTTTTATATTAAATAGTTAAAAATGTTCTTTTGTGTTAAACGTATTTTTTAGTGTTTATTTTATGGGTTTTTGAATAAATAAATTAGTTTATTCATTCTATTTTTTTACTTTCACTTTTTATATTTATGTTTTTGTTTAAATAATAATATCTCATTTTCAATTAATTTCATTCTTTTATTATTTATTAAAATTAGAATTTTTAATTTTCCTCCATTAATTTTATATTTACTCATAAATTTTATTAAATCAATTTATTGTCAATAAATATATTTCACTTTTGTTTTTGAATCATTAAATAATTTTATTAAATATAATTTTTTTTTGTCTTTTTTGTTGAATTTTTTTAATAAATTTTTATATTTATTTTTAATGTAACTATTCAATTTTATGAATTTTGTTAATTAATTAATTAAGAATGACTTTAAATATTTTTATACCTTTAAATTAATTTAATTGTAACAATTTTAATATGAATTATTCAATATGTTGAATAATTTTTAGTTTTGTTTATTTGGTTACTAATAATGTGTATTGGAATATTAATTTATTTTTTTAATTTATTTCTAATTATACCGATTTACATTAATAATATTTATTTAATAATATTTATAGTTTTTATTTTTTTACTTTTTCTATGAATTTTTATTTTTTCCAGTTGTTTCTGCTCCCATACCACATGGCGTTGGACTACACCTACCACAAGAATCCATCATATGTGACACCATTTTTTACCTATAAAACACTCCAATGGTGACACAATGAGTCACCGGTACTACCCTCGACCCATCCTTGTAATCATTTAGTGGTGACTCAAGAGTCAGTTTTAGAACCTCATCCTTTCGCCACTGCCTTCCTTCAATGATGAATCCCTAATCGCCACCAGCTCCTACATCCACCCTCTTCTAGGGTCAATCCATCATCGACAATAGTTCCCAAATCACGATGTCATTTCTCCCTCCTACACACCCACCAACAATGAATCATGCATTCACCACCCTGTTTCAAGCCACCGAGCCACCATCACCGTCCCACTCACAAAACAACATAAGAATAAAAAAAGTCAATGTCAACACAGGATGTTCACAGTGGAAGTGAATATCAAATACAAAATTTGAACCTCTATAGAAGGGGATGATTATTGAAATTCTAGAAAGAAAAAAAATCGATCCCCACTGAATTGAGACCAAAAATCCACTTTTGTACCATTCAAATGCAACCATACTTATCGTTGAACACCCTAATCCAGGGATTTTTCTAGATCTAAAAATTGTTAACCCACCTCGACCGAGCCACCATTGATTTCAGTCAAAATTAGCTGACAAGTAAGCCTGGATGAAGGTCAAGACATCTGGTTCCACCACTATTGATTTTCCATTGAAGGATTATAATATCCACTTTCTCCACATCACGAATCCTTCCAGACCTTCCCATGCCTTCCTCAGATAGAGGAGATCCCCCCGCTCAACCAGCGTAGCCGATTCCCCCTCCCATAATGTTAGATACCAACCCCCAATTCTTATTTTATTTATTTTTACTAATTATATATTTAATATAATAAATAATAACAATATATACAATAATCATAATAAATATAATTATATATATAATATCAAGTGCTTATATTTTACAATAGAAAATTATATTAAATAAATATAATTTTTATCTATATACACATAAATTGGTTATAATAAATATTTATAATAAAAATATATATTTAAAATATATATTTATTATTAATAATATTATGAATATATTAATATACCTATTTTTTAACAAGTAAATTTTTTTCTATAATGATAAATATATAAATATATATAGTAAATATTTTCAAACTGTCCAAAGCATGTTATTTTTCTATTGTTTGGAATAGGGGATTTCGATCATGGACGGTGTTGATGGAAAATGGATTATGGTTAAATTACAAAGAAGTGACTGTTCGTATTATTATGATAGTTTCACTCATTGAAAGTTCACTAAAGATCCAATGAAGAGCATGTTGAAGGCATGCCATGTGTATTTCTTTCCCAATTGATAGTTTTTTCACAATAATTCTTTTTGTTTTTTGAATAATAGGAGATGATCCTCCACTCTTGTTTTGTAACCACCTAGAAATGAGAACCAACTATGATGCATGGGGAAGGCCACCCCACACCTTATTCTACCCTTTTTTGTTTATGGTTAATGATCTATGAATATTTATGCTCTATTATTGTTTGGTGAATAATCTTGGAGTGTTTGTTGGAATTGTGTTATTTTTTACTCCATTTGTTATTTGATATTGAATATCCAGTAATAGATGACTAATTTTTATGTCCCGATTCTAGATTTTAATATCAACAAGACTGAGATACCTGAACTTCATCACAATTATCATTTCCTCTTCATAAATCTGAGATGATCTCAAAGGCTTATTAGAGTGTGAAAGAACACATTCATGCATTGAATCAACATTATTCTTGATTTCCCATGATCAGTTTCCCCTTTTTATCTTAATTATCTTGATTAAGTTGTTAAGAGAGGATTTTTATTATTTTTAAACCATTGATGATTTGTTCAGTCAAGATAGAATTCATAGATGGAGTGATTTGAATAGGGTATTTCTGTATGTTTCGAAGATTGCTCATGTGTTGGATGTGATTGTTCACAAAAATGGTATATTTTTTGGGTGAGAGTGGTTTGCGAATCGATCCATCGATGATTCAATGAGTGAGTAGAGAGTTGTGGGATTTATCCTTACTATATTTATGATAGTGAGTTGATGGTGGATCGACCTAGTTTTGGACATGTTCCTTATAACTCTCTTTTATTTCATAGTGCTATGTTTCCTCTTTTGGTTTTTTGTCTTTATCCCTATTTCATCTCTTCAATATCGGATTTTTATCACTATTTCTGTTTTTTTATTTTAATTCATTCAAAATATAAAAACCGGAAAATATTTTGGAAACACCACATGGGCTCTAGATACGACTTCTTTTAGAGAGAGCCTGAGGTTAGCCACTCTGCTATATCATGGGTATTATACATATATCTTTGACAGTATGTGTGGTATGGATGCCATCAATACTCATTAAAATACTTGTCTTCATACAATAGGTGATGAAAATAAATTTTATCTTTGGATTTTAGGCTACATTTATCAATAGAAAATGGGAAATATATAAAAACTAAAAGATGCGATGAACATTATATACTTGAGGTGTTATTGAAAAAATAAGCGAGATGATTTCATGAAGGGAACAATGGTATTTAATCATTTTTTATGAAAAAATATGTTGCATTTGTTTAATATTGTCTAAACTGATGTGTGTGGTCCAATGAATGTATTATGAACAAATGGAGAAATATATTTCACCATGTTCTTTAATACATCCAATAGGATATCATGTTCCATGATTATGTAAAGTAATAAATAATTGATGGAGTGCATGCGAAGTAATCTAAAAGTAAAAAATTGGACTATAATTGTAATTAAAACATTACAGAATGAAAATGGGATAAAATGCACTTACATTATGTTTAATCAAGTCCATAAAAATAACATCATAAGAAATGAATCCTTGTCTGCAAGAGCTCAAAAATGGAATGGATTGATTTAGTGAAGAAATAAAATAGTGAAAAATATGTATAGGAAAATACTTATTGAAAGGTGAATACTTCAAAACTATTGTATCAATGCAGTAATGTTTCAAGTATAAAATTAGAATCAGGTGTTGTTAATCCTAGAGGAGGAGAGAAAACCATTCTAAATTATTTATGGGTGGAATCCATCAATGAAACACTTTAATGTTTTTTGATGTAGATGTTTCACCCAGTAAAATGAAGTCATTTAGGTAATGTATGGTGATATTGCTGATGAATGAGTAATCTTAGGATACCCAAAGGGGTGTAAGGCCAGAAATTTATACAACAATATGCTGAGTAGAATTTTAGTGAGAAATATTGGAAAGGTTGTAAATTAAAAATATCTGGGGACTTATAGAAGTTAAAACAATGACATATTATAGGAAGAATGGGAGGAATAAAATGAATTTAGTATAAATGTAGAAGTTGTTATAATGTGCATGAATAATGATGATTCATAGGATAATTCATAGATGGAAATAATTTTTTAAGAGTAAAAGCAGAATCCTGGAGTAGAATTAGAAGAGTGTAGGTAGATCCATCTAACTTAATAAAAGGTAAATCCTCTCCAACTCAAAAAAGGATATCCTGGAATGTATAACATTCTAATTTATAGACTATAGTGGACCCAACCTTATTTGATGAAGTGGTGAGACGTTATTCATTTATTATGGCCAGGAATAAGGAATTTTATCCAATTGAGAATAACTAAAATGGGTGCTAGATGAAAATAAATATCACAATGAAATTGGAATGATGTGGATCCTCAAGAAAAAGATATATGAACAAGGACATTTTATCAAAAACCAGGCATGATTATTATATAACATCTCTATTCAGATTTAAGGCATCAATGTAAAAAACATTATTGTCAAGTGGAATGAATTGATTTGACCATACTCTTTCTAGAAATAATAGTTAAAATTGAAATCAGGGTTTATCAAATGGATGGTATAAAAACATTCTTGAATTGGATTCTAAATGAGTATGTCTATATTGAAGAACTTATGGGATTATTGATTTTGAATAATGAAACGATGGTGTGTATGATAAATAATGTCATGTATGTCATGAATCTGGAACCAATATCATGGTATGCTTAGGTAGATTTGTTTTTTAGGAAGATGGATTTCGAAAGTGGCAGTGTCAATCACAATATGATTGTGTATATATCTAATAAAAACAAATTAATTGTTCTTCTATATGTGAATGAAATTATTATCAAACTAAAAATATAGACTTCCATAGAATATTTTTCTAATATCCTCAATTATGGATTTAAAATTTCCATGATTGGTGAAATCACATATTGTTTTTGGGATTACTGTTGAATTACAATAATTAGTACACTTCTATATCACAAGATATGTATGTGGGAGAACTATTAAACAAATTTTACATGCCTAAATACAAGCTTACATCAACCCGAATTGATAATGGAACCAAGAATAGAAAACATTAGGTGGGAAAATATGTAATCCTACATTGTATAAAAACAATGGGTGTCTATTGTATCTTATATAAACTAGGAAATATATAGTTTTTGTCAAATTCTTAATGGATTGTTTTCATAGTATCTAAAAGAACCACATTTATAAGGGGATAAATGAATCATGAGATGCATGAGTGGAACTATTAACTTTTGGTTGATCTATTACCTAATAAAGGATCATGAAATTTGATCATTTTATGATAAAAACTCTACTGGGGATGTATAATAACACAATCCATTGAGTGAAATTATGGTTTACATTAAAGATAAATATGTTTTTTGGTTATGAAAAAAAGGAGAGGACAGATCTCAATATAGCCGAAGTTGAATATGTATCAGTGACCAAGGAATGTATACATATTCTCTTGAAGAAAAAATAGTTAGGGTATATTTGTGAAGAAGTTACGCTACCAATTGTCATATACTATGACAACAAAAGTGGGATTAGTAAAACAAATAATTCACAAAACTATTTGTTTCGGTGCGGATGTGCGTCGGGTTACGCTGTTCCGCCAGGACGCGTTCGCGCGTGCACCCGTCAACCCGGGGGGATGGGCGTGCGGCTTGTGGTCCCGTAGTCCCGCTTTCCAAGGGCGGGCGGCATCCGTCCCTTATTCAGGGGCGTCTGCTCCTTGATCGAAACCGGGATGATGGGATGTCGGCTCCTCCTTCCTTGGACGTCTCCTCAGAACTCGTCGCCTAATCCGGGTCTCCCTCATAGACTTAAGAATGTTCGTGAATCTCGTTCCCGGCGCCATATCTTCATGGACACCGGTTAATTACGCTGCTTCCGCCCGGATGCTCCAAGGAGTCTGGGCGGGGCAGCAACCTGCAGTGAGAAGGCCGGGTGGCTCTGGGTGCTGGGGGCGTGTCGTAACACTGCGGCTCTGCACGTCTGTCTTCCGTCCCTAATAGGGCTTCTCGAAGGCATGATGGCCTGAGGCATCCCGCACTGGGTTCGGGGAACTGTGTCACCCGAGGTTTTCCTCGGCTTCCCATGTTTAACACGGGGTATGCCGCGAGTTTAACGTCCAGCGGGGACGGCATCAGACCGATCAACACGAAAAGTGGATCAGATGACAGAACCCCTTGCGGGGAACCTCCGACGCTGGGGCCAGCACATGGGCGGCTTCCCAAGTAACGTGGAGTGGAGTGAAGTGGCATGACCAAACCGGGATGTGGCGGCCCGGGTAAGGATCAGGATGGATGATGGAGTGAAGAGCTTGGACCCCGTAGGGGCTTCCTACGTACCGCGCGTTAGCACGGATCAAAGTCAATGTAGTTCGGGTATACAGTTTAACGTCATGCTGGACGTCGGCAAGCCGACTCACGAAGAGGTCTAGGCCGCCGGGCGGAGGATTGAACCGAACCACCTCGCACAGAGGGGGATGGAACGGCCGGGTGGATCACAGTTTCACGTCATGCTGGACGATAAACGGAGAAATGGAAAAAGGGGCTGTGGGGAGGCACAGTGGAGGTACACACGGGCAGTCTCCCACAGGGGCGGATTCATAGGTGAATCGACGCAAGCGTGAACCCTGGAGGGGTCCACTGATGGACGAACCGACGTGAATACGACCGGGACGACCAGGTGGTGGGCTTGAACCTCAGGGAGGCTTCCTACGTACCCTGTTTAGAAGACAGGGATCAAAGTCCACGTAGTTCATTCTGTCAGGACTTACGCACTTGAGGCAGCCCGAATGCAGCAAAACTCAGTTGGAAGGGACTTGGACTGAAAGTAGGAGACACCTCGATCCCAGTCACACCCTCTACTGGCTTCGGCGGTGGGGAGGCGCAATGGAGATACACATGTGCAGCCTCCCACGAGAAACTAGGGGTTTGTAATACCCTGCCCCCGCAGGGAAAAGCCACTCCCATTAAATCGTCCCAAAAGCGGGACAATCCCGACATCCCTGCAGAGACGAGCGGGTGGGGGCCACGTCCAAACCGGGGGAGACCCTGCGTGCAGAGCACGGGATCGGATGATGCGGACGGTTTAGCGTCTTGCCAGACGAAGTACAGTTTAACGTCGTGTGTTGAGGACGAAGCGGACGGTTTAACGTCTTGCCGGACGAAGTACAGTTTAACGTCGTGTGTTGAGGACGAAACACTTGGCAGTTTAACGTCTTGCAGCGCGGACGATGGGGGCTAGGAAGTTTAGCGTCGTGCAGCTTGGACGGATGTGCAGTTTAACGTCATGCTGGACGTATGGGCAGTTTAATGTCATGCGGGACGAATGCGCAGTTTAACGTCATGCTGGACATATATGCAGTTTAACGTCATGCTGGACATTGTGCAGTTTAACGTCATGCAGGACGAATATGCAGTTTAACGTCATGCTGGACGAAGTACAGTTTAACATCGTGTGTTGAGGATGAAACTCTTGGCAGTTTAACGTCTTGCAGCGCAGACGATGGGGGCTAGGCAGTTTAGCGTCGTGCAGCTTGGACGGATGTGCAGTTTAACGTCATGCTGGACGTATGGGCAGTTTAATGTCATGCGGGATGAATGCGCAGTTTAACGTCATGCTGGACATATATGCAGTTTAACGTCATGCTGGACATTGTGCAGTTTAACGTCATGCAGGACGAATATGCAGTTTAACGTCATGCTGGACGAATGATTGCCGCTGATGGGTCCGTGTCACTTCGCACGAGCCTGGAAGGCTGCACGGGAAGACATCGCACGGTTCGGGCACCCAGGATGAGGATCATCGGGCGCCATGCAGGCGGGTACCCTCAGGGGGTCAAGGGAGGCGACCCTGGCGGATTGCGCGCAAAAGAGGAACTTTGCGCGCAAAACCGCGGGTCGGCGCGCAAAATGGCGGGCTGGCGCGCAATTGGGCCAGCGCTTCGCGCGCGGATGATGGGATTGCGCGCACCGGGCTTCGGGTAGCACGCGGGGGCAACGGCTCATTCTCTAACGAATGGCCACTTTGAAGATGGGGGGTGCGCGCAATCGGGTCGGATTGCGCGCACCCGGGGGCAATTGCGCGCAAGAGGCTTCTTTTGCGCGCAAAGGCCTTCGGGTTGAAATTTATTCAAAGGAAATGAGCCAAGGGGATTGCACGCGAAGGCGGACCCCAAGGCTCTATTGCGCGAAAGAAAGGAGGTTACCTGAAGATCGGCATTGCGCGCGGAAGGGGTTGGATTGCGCGAACGAGCGACGCTTCGGATTCTGGCAACCTTCAAAACGTCGGGGGTCGCCTTATATTTATAGGCAACCCCGGGCGTGGAATCCGGTCTCGGGCGCGCAATTCGCTTCGCGGGCGCGGAATCAGGACCCAGCGCGCAAAGGCGCCGCGCGGGCCGCGGGCGCGCAAAATAGCGCGCCGTCCCAGCACATTGCGCGCATCCCGGGAGGATTGCGCGCCGCGACTCAACTTTGCGCGCGAGCTTCTGAAATTTCGCGCAAGTCCTCCGGGCCCTCCGGAACGTGCCTCTGACTCCAAATATCACTTCGCTTTCCGCATCCGGAGCTTCGTTTGGGAACAACGGACTTTTCCGGCGTCTACAAAAGCCCCCCCTCGGAATCTGGTCGGCGAGAGGTCGCAACGATCGGGTTCCGAGGGAGACGCCGGAATGCCGAAGTCCTGGGCGGCGCGGGACTTAGGCGCGCAAAAAGGGGCGCCGGGCGCGAAATTCGCCGCTGCGGTCGCGCAAAGCGCGTTCCGCGCAGCGCGGACCCCGGCCTTGCCTATAAATAGGGGCCCTGGGTCCCGCGTTCCGTACACAGGCCTTCCGCGCGATAAGCTCCAACGCTCTCGTGCGCGAAATTGCCTTTTCCGGCGCGAAATTCGCCCGATCGGCGCGCAAAACCATCCGGATTTCGCCTGTCTTTGCGCGAAAACCCGGAACTTTGCGCGACATTCTTCCCAATTGTGCGCCGTCCACTTGGATTGCGCGCCACCCTTCAAACTTCTCTACCAGCCTCGTCCGATCCTGCACGCTTCATCCCTTTACCCGCACGACTCCCGAAACTTCTGAGATGGCCGCGCACAGAGGAAATGAGGGGGATGCCGCCACTCGCAGAGCTGAGATGGCGACGAACGAGGAGGTTTACGGAGCCAAGGAGATTGTTTCCAACAATCAATCCCTGTTCGACTTGCTGACGCCGGCCCAGAAGACATATCCGCTGTCGGACAACCTGCCGCTCTGGAACTTCGGCATCCTAGATGAGGTTCCGGTGCCAGGGTTCGAGATTGATGCGCCGCGGACCTGGGTGACCCGGGAGGACGAGCTTCTCCGCTATAACATCACCAACAATGGGCATCCTGCCAGGGAGACCAGACACTTGGATGTCTATGTCCTGAACCCGAGGACGCGAACCATTGACGGGGGTGAGCCTACTGCGGAGAATTCTCCAGCCCTCTACTCGAGCATATATCGCCAGAGTGTCACTGACGACACCAAGGGTTGGCTGAAGGACTGGGACTTGCGGTCTGGGGGCAATTTCACCAGCGAGTGGGCCTGGGAGTTCTGGGTACGCCACACTTGCGATCACTTCGCAGAGGAGCTGCGGTACATCGGCCTGTTCGAGGCGGTGTGGACGTCGCAGTTCCACTTCTACCAGCAGTCCGAGCTCGGGCCGGAGCTGTTCACCCGATGGTCTCCGGATACCAACACCTTCCATCTTCACCATGGGGAGGTCGACATCGGTCTCTGGGACATCCACTGCATCGGAGGTATCCCGCTGGAGGGCTACCAATACGATGAGTTCCTGCCACCGAAGAACACCTGGGAGGACAGGTCACGGACTCCCATCCTGACCTGGCATCTGCTTGACCTGGCTACGCAGCGGCTCGGGATCAAAGACTTCCAGAAGGACATAGCCTACAAGGACTGGTTCGGCCAGTTCTTGGAGCATGACCTGGCGGTCAAGATGCCAGGCAGGGGGAAGCGGTGCCCGACCGCAGCTCAGAGGAGCCGGAACGGGTCGTACTGGCGGGTCCTGGAGACGGGCGACTACCGCTCATGGGGGTACCGCGTCATCGAGGCCCGGGACCCAAATGTCCGGTATGCGGCGTTCCTGGCCGCCTTTCTGAGTGGGTGGCTCCTGCCAGTGCGGGACGCGAGAATGGGCGTTCGCCCGGCGACACTGGCAGTGGCGGGTGCTATGGCCGCCAACAAAAGATACAACCTCGGGGTCCCAGTGCTGGCGAGGCTGTATGCCATCCTGGGACGCATCTCACGAGGGGGGGTCGCCACGAAGGATCTGTGGGCCCTTTCAGTTCTTCCACGGCTGGGTGGCTGCTCACCTCGGTGGGTACACGTTTCCGAACGCCATCATTCCTCCGGGCAACGGCCTGCGACCCTCCCTGCTGAACATCGCGGGGGTCGCTCCGATGACCCTAAGTGAGGAGGGCGTGCGGATCCGAATTGGCAATCATGCCAACTTCAACTTCAGTCCGTTCCCCACTCCCGTCGTCCAGATGATCGACAATGGGCAGGGTCTGCTGGAGCAGCATGAATACTTCCTGAACTTGCGGGGCGGGGTGCTCGTTGCTCGGATCGACGGGAAGGTGATCTGCGAGCCTTACGTGCCGACCCGGTTCGCCAGGCAGTTCGGGTGCCTTCAACGGATGCCGAAGAGGGTATTCACTGCTGTCCGAGAGGAGACGAACCCTGGCGTCCTTCGCCAGATGTGGCTGATGTTTGCTGCTTTCGGCTCTGGCGACGTCATCACTCTCCCTCCTACCGGAGTTGACGCAGGCTTGGCAACCGAGTACGCCGAACACTGGGCCATCGCGTACCCCGAGGGGCTTTTGCAGAAGCTAGTTCAGCGGCTCGAGGTTACCCGTGCGGAGACCGGGCGTCAAGGAAGGAGGCGAGGCGCCGCCACACGGGGGAGAACGGAGGCGCGCCAAGCAGCGGAGCCGGTGCGGGCAGGGACTTCGGCGGCGGGCACATCGCGAGCTGCCGCTACGACCTCGGTGCCCAGAGAGGGGGCACGCGTGGTGGTCAAAGAGCGGCCCGGGAAGCAGGTGAGACGTCTGCTCGAACCCTCCCACGATGCAGTCTTCCCGGCGCTGTGGTCGGCCTGGATGACCCTACGGCAGTCACTGGGGACCGACGCCATCTGGCGAAAGATTCTCAGAGAAGGAATCCATCTGCCAGAGGTCGGGCGCCTCCACATTGCCGACAGGGTGGACTTCAACCGGCAGTATGCGTATCTGACGGCCATGGACGAGTACGCGCACCAACGTGGTCAGCGCGCGGAGCCATCCCTTCTGGTGAAGGTGATGCTCGGTCTCGAGCCCGCTCCGGAACAGATGCCGCCGGAAGAAGACGACAGTAGCAACGACTCCGAAGAAGAGGAGGAAATGGGGGAGGATGAAGGCTCCGAGGGAAGATCCCATCAGGGGAGCCCACGGGAGAGCGGCGAGGTGGCCGGCTCTGACAACGTTGATGTCACTGAGCTCCTCGAGGTCCGCTTCTATCCCTACTCAATCTGCTTCATCCACTCTCTTATGCAGCTTCTAACCCATTTCTCCATCTTTCTCAGGAGCGCACGGATGTTGGTCAGGCATCCTCAGCGGGAGTAGGAGGGGCGCCAGCAGGACAAGGCGGGGGCCAGACACCCATCATTGAATTGACAAGCGCTAAGGGGTCCCCTGCTGCAACTGTTCCTGCGGCGGCCGGGATAGCGGAAGATGGCACTCTGACCTCCCGTAAGTCTCCTTACTTTACTGCTGGTGCCTGCCGTTGACGATCCGTGACTAACCATGGCATGCCCTGCGCAGTGATCTCAACACTGGAGGCTCGTCAGGTTGCCGAACCCGGGCCATCTACGAGTGGACCAGTGGTGGACATGCCGCCTGCTCCGGAACAGACTTCCCAAACCGAGCCGGCCCCACCAACTGCTGATCAGGGGGCTGCGGACGTCGGCGGTGCTGCCATCGGAGAGAGGTTGGGGGCTGACGAGGGTGTCAGCGCCGCTGGGGAGAGAGAAGAAGGTCGCCCGGATGTTGGGTAACCTATCCCTCGTGAGGACCTCCCAGGGGCGGACCCTGCAGCAGACCTGCTGGCTGCCTTCCCTGCCTACCGGCCTGCCGACCCCGAGGAGATGGACGACTCGGACGCGGAGGCGGTCGAGGAGAGCCGGATAACGCGCCGCAGGGGGTGGAAGTGCATCCAGCGCTTCCTCAAGCGAGACCCGTCGGAGTGGCTGGGGCGCATGGGATCACTTCAAACCTGGCTGCGCTTTCTGTGTGCCGGGGGAGCTGATGCTCAACGCCTCCATCTAACGGTCCGTGATTTCATGGCCGAAAAGATGCGCGAGAGCTGCCGGCGTGCCGACGTCACACAAAGTCGTGACATGTCGGAGAGCACGCGGGCGCTCCTCGCGGCGGAGCAGGAAGTCCGGCGTCTCGAAGGGCAGGCGGAAAAGAAGGAGGCCCTCGTCGCAACGTGTACCGAGCTTGTGGAGCAACTAGCATCCCAGATGGTTGACGCCCAGGTACAGCTGACGGAGGCGGGCCAACAGATGGTCACAATTCAGGTCGAGCGGGAGCGTGCACAGGCCAGAATCGACGAACTGCGCGCTGCGACTGCCGACGAAGAGAGGGCACGCAGAGAGCGAGAAGCAGCTCTGGAGGCCACCAGCCAAAGGGTAGCGGCATTAGAAAGACTCATTCATCACGCTAATCCCTAAGGGCTTTGTTTTGCCATTCCCAAAACATTTGCTTCCGCTACTTTGATCCATCTGTATGAATCAATATATTTATCTGCATCTTTTGGCTTAACATGCTCAACCACAATTCGTTGTCTTGCGGGAGTGTTAACCAAGCATCAGGCATCCGCAATTGGGCCTGTATTTCTTAGAGAAAAGAGGGAGGTCATTCCTAAGAAAGGAGACCTCAGACCTAATCAATGTACCATCCCCCCAACCTGTTCCAACACACGAGCGGGACAATGCTAGGGGCGTTGAGATTTTATCCGAACATGGGGAAATGAGAAAGGGTGAATCGCGCGTCCCGAATCCAGACATCCACAATGGTCGGCCTTCCAGGAAATGCCCAAGACGGTAGGCGGACAGTGGATCGACCATAACAACTGCAATAGACGGACCGAAAAAGGCCATCATTCATATTGCAGGAGGCGGACCACATGTCATCATGAATACCGCTTTGGGGTTTTTTCAGACACAAGGGTGGAAATCCAGATCAACAGGGCACGCGAAGCGTGGGGCGAAGTGACGATTTGTTCGGACAGAATCCAACGCTCTCAAAATTGCGCCACCGTGGGGAAAGCGTATTAGGCGGATGCACTAATCTGGCCGTGAGTCACCCCAATTCTCAGACAGCACCTCTTTGACGAGGAAGCCGTCGCTTCCCACCATTACAGTGGGGCATCCCGAGCTGAATCGGGGAGAATATCACAACTGCACCACTCTACCCGAAGTCAGGCCAGACGGCCAGCGACGAGGAGGGGCGGGACTTAACGATCCCTGAGGCTGGACCCGAGTCGGAATGCCCGGGCGTTCCTACGTACTCCATCAGGTTGGAGATCAAGCCACACGTAGTTCTGAGAGTGCAGTTTAACGTCATGCAGGACGTAGAATCCCGTTTGGGGGCGATCTTAGTTTAAGGTCTTAGAGCTCGGACCATAAGGGTAGATCTTAGTTTAAGGTCTTAGAGCTCGGACCATAAGGGGTAGATCTTAGTTTAGGGTCTTAGAGCTCGGACCATAAGGGGTAGATCTTAGTTTAGGGTCTTAGAGCTCGGACCATAAGGGCTAGATCTTAGTTTAAGGTCTTAGAGCTCGGACCATAAGGAGAGATCTTAGTTTAAGGTCTTAGAGCTCGGACCATAAGGGGAGATCTTAGTTTAAGGTCTTAGAGCTCGGACCATAAGGGGAGATCTTAGTTTAAGGTCTTAGAGCTCGGACCATAAGGGGAGATCTTAGTTTAAGGTCTTAGAGCTTGGACCATAAGGGGAGATCTTAGTTTAAGGTCTTAGAGCTCGGACCATAAGGGGAGATATTAGTTTAAGGTCTTAGAGCTCGGACCATAAGGACCTCAAAGTACGCCGCATCGTGGTCATATCCCCTGGATATGCGAAGATGCACTGAGGGATAGTGTCAAGAGTATCGAGGTTTCGCCTGGCCGGAATGGGAGGTGGAAAATGTGAATCATGCGGCCATTCATTCAAGGACTGGGGGCATCGGCGTAACGATATGGGAGTACTGCCGACCGTGGCGGAAAGGCAGCATCAATATCGCACTAACCGTTGGTGGAATGAGGCAGCAAACGAGCATCGACCGCTCAATCGCAGGATTCATATCGATTTGCTGCCCGAGGCCATTGGGGGTACCGGCCCGAGTCGGCGGGAGAGCACTGAGGCATTGTGTCCGAACCGTTCACGGGGGCTCCACCCAGGGCGTAGACGATGGGTCCGAATGAAAGGGAGCACGAAGCCTGAAAAGCGGAGGAAACCTGACCAAGCGGATCCTGAGCCTCCTGGCAATAAACCAGAGTACTCTTGACACCGGTGGACCACTGCAAGGGGTCGGGGAACACGCCTTGAGGGTGACCTGAAGGCGGCGGATTCCCCAGAGAAGGGGGAATCTCTAAGAGGTGGGGGGCTGGACCCGAAGTTTCAAACATTCGGGCGTTCCTACGTATCCCATAAGGATGGGAATCAAGCCGCACGTAGTTCTTGAAGCGCGACGCAACACAATCGGGCACCAGCGCAGGGAAGAGTGCGGGTCTGACCCTCGCACACAGAAGGAGCGGCATTTGATATTTCTTGTTTGTCCTTAAAGATGAATGGTTTTTCTTTGTGCGGCGACATGCCTGTGATTGAGAAATCTCTGGCGTCGCCACAATAATCAAGCCACGGAAGGCATTGATGAATGGCGTGGTTATTAACCAGCGCCCAACATGAGTGTCCCCTGAGGGGAACATCACGATGCAGTGCCGTTTCTCGTCGGGCGGCCAAGACGATCACAGTTTACGGTCGTGTGGTAGGACCAGACAACACAGTTTAAGGTCGTGTGGTTCGGACCATGGAGGAATCCGCTTACCGCGGTACGGCGGACACGGCGGAGGTGGGAACATACCCAGCCCTGCGGTCACGCACGATTCCAGGAGAAGAGTCTTGGGATAGGGGCCTGCGTATGTCCATCACCCGAGGGGCAGAGATGCTAGCCTCCAGATATACTAGGCCCAGAACGCGATTGTTCGGGCAACTCCTCCCTCCTTATGGGGACGAGGGTCCAGCTACGCATGGCCCTTGGGGAGAACATCCGCATATATCCTTGGTGCTCAGATCATGGGAGCCTCGAACGACATCATTACCCTGGTTGGTCTGCCTAACGTGTAGAGGTGTACTGAAGGTCAGTATGAAAAGAGTGTCGAGATTCCACTACAACGCATAAAGGCGGAGTGTGATGAGGACTGCGCAATCCAATGTTCAGAGCCTGAAAGAGCCGACATGGCGATCAAGGACGTTGCTGACCATATTCGCAACACAACATCCGATCGCGTCAGCCTAAGACGGGGCAAGAAAACGAGCATCAACCGCTCAATCGCAGGATTCATATCGATTTGCGGCCCAGGACTCGCCGGTAAATCGACCCGGAGCGGTAGGAGAGCACTGAGGCATCGTACCCAAACCGCCAACGAGGATCCCTTTGAGTGAAGGCTCGAACAAGAGGAAGCGCGAGGCCTGACAAGCAACACAGGACTTGTCGGGATTGAATCTGACACTACGAGTCATAGACCGAAGTACCCAAAACATGTTAACAGATCTCCGGAAAGGGTCGGAGGACTCACCCTGAGAGCAACCAAAAGAGGGCAGATCCCCATGATCAACCAAGAGACGGGGCTGGACCTGAAACATAAGCGTCCAGGCGGTCCTACGTATCCCATAAGGATGGGAATCAAGCCGCACATAGTTCTTGAGAGGCAGTTTAACGTCATGCAGGACGATGAGGGGTGTGAGGTAGTCCCACACACGGGGGAGGCGTACGGCGCGGCCAGTAGACCAACGTGAATGAGGACATAATCCCCCGCTCACGCGATACGCCTCGCACAAAAAGGAGGGGAACTTGGGCCAGAGACCCAACGCGGGATAGGGATTCCCGGAAAATGGGGCTGGGCCTGAAACATGAATGTCCAGGCGGTCCTACGTATCCCATAAGGATGGGAATCAAGCCGCACGTAGTTCTTGAGGGGCAGTTTAACATCATGCGGGACGATGAGGGAAAAAGAAGGGGGGAGCAGAAGGCATCCCCAAACATGGGGGGGGGGGGGGGGCGTACATCGTGACGAGCAAACCGACGTGAATGAGGGCATAGCCCCGCGCTCACACCATACGCCGCACACCCGGGGGCAACTGGGCCAAGGGCCCGAGATGGGATGGAAATTCCCGAAGGATGGGGCTGGGCCTGAAACATAAATGTTCAGGCGGTCCTACGTATCCCATAAGGATGGGAATCAAGCCGCACGTAGTTCTTGAGAGGCAGTTTAACGTCATGCAGGACGATGTACAGTTTAACGTCATGTTGGACGGAGCACTTGGCAGTTTAACGTCTTGCAGCGCGGACGATACGCTGGGCAGTTTAACGTCGTGCAGCTTGGACGTATGCAGTTTAACGTCGTGCAGGACGTATGTAGTTTAGCGTCATGCGGGACGATGTGCAGTTTAACGTCATGCTGGACAAATGTGCAGTTTAACGTCATGCTGGACGTTGTGCAGTTTAACGTCATGCTGGACGTTGGTACACTCAGACAAAGTACTGCTTGAGGAACCTAGCGTTGGTGGGAGGAGTGACACGCTCACCATCCATAGTCGCTAGGGAGTACGCGCCATTGGGATAGACCTTGTGGACAACAAAAGGTCCCTCCCACTTGGGCTCCAACTTGGGCGGCTTCCTGCCGGGGATCATCGGCGCTCTTAGGGCTAGCACTAGATCACCCTGCAGGAAGGAGCGGAGGCGAACCTTCTTATTGAAAGCTCGAGCCATTCTGCTTTGATGCCTCTCCAAGTTGTGCAAAGCGCGAAGTCTATTCTCATCCAGTGCTTCCAACTCGACTAGACGGGCTTCAGCAACTCTGTCCGGCGCTTGCTGGTCGTAGACCGCAGTGCGCAAGGACGGTAACTGGATCTCGATGGGCAGGACGGCCTCAGCTCCATACACCAGGGAATAAGGGGTCATCTGGGTGGAATTGCGAGTCGTCGTCCGATAAGCCCAGAGGGCGTTGGGGAGCTTGTCCGGCCAACTCTTCTTGTTCTGACCAACTATCTTTTGCAGAATGTTAGAGAGGGTTTTGTTAAACGCCTCGATCTGTCCATTCGCCTGCGCATGATAGCGAGATGTATGGTTCGAGCGAATGTTATACTTGGCGTACAACTTCTTCAACTCGGCTGCTCGGAAATTGGTTCCGTTATCCGTGAGGATAGAGTGAGGCACTCCAAATCGATAGATGATGTTGGAGGTCACGAAGTCAGCGATCGAACAGGATTTGACCTCTCTGAGCGGAATCGCTTCTGCCCATTTGGAGAAGAAGTCCGTGGCGGTCAGAATGAACCGGCACTGGCGAGCTGTCGCCGGCGGGTAAGGTCCCACAACGTCCAGTCCCCAGACTGCAAAGGGCCAGGAATACCTTGTAGTATGGAGTGGCTCCGGCGGCCGATGCACAAAGTTCGCATGAACCTGGCACGCATGGCACCTCCTGGCATACTCGATGCAGTCATGGATCATAGAGGGCCAGAAGTATCCTAACCTCCGAATCTGGTGGGAAAGCTTCGGCCCAGTCTGGTGGGCGCCGCATGAACCAGCATGGACCTCTTGCATGACTCGTGGGATCTCAACTCCCTGAAGGCAACGGAGGAGAACACCATCAAATCCGCGTTTGTAGAGGATCTGCTCCAGGCCGGGACTGCTCTGGAGGACGAACTGCGATGCGCGGCGTCGAACTCGCTCGCGCTCGGCCCGATCCGATGGAAGAATGCCATGTTGGAGGTACTCAACCAAAGGCGTCCTCCAATCAGGGGCTGATCCGACTGTCATATCTGGGGTACTCGGGTCTCCGGGAATAGGGGCAACCGTGGTGAGATTACTTACCAACGGGCCGCGATCTTCTTCCGGGATAACGGGAGCGATGAGCCTGCAGCGCGTCACGCGGACGATCAGGTTGTCCTGTTCAGGCTCCGCAAGTGATGCAGCAAGGCTGGCCAAAGCATCTGCTCGACCGTTCTGCGACCGGGGAACATGGACAATTTCCGGCCGAGAAGGGAACCGGGCCATCAGAAGGAGGGTGCACTCCAACAATGGCACAAGTTCCGGCTTCCTGACAACGTAGTCGCCATTGATCTGCTTAACAACCAGCTCGGAGTCCCCTTTCACGCACAGACGTGGCACGTCGATCTCGAGAGCCAACTCGAGGCCGATGATGAGGGCATGGTATTCCGCCTCATTGTTGGTACAGCCCTCTGACAACAGGAAAGAGTATGGCAGCACGGCTCGCTCCGGGGTAATGAAGACGATGCCCAAGCCCACTCTGTTGAGCTTAGGATTATCGAGTCTTCTACCGGTGGGGCTCCGGGATGCGCCGTCAAAGTGCATCTGCCAGCATGGATCGGCTCGATCAACCGAGAGAATGGTCTCATCAGGAAAGCCTAGATCCAGCGGCTGATCCGCGGAGGTCGGGTGAGCTGCCAGAAAGTCTGCTAATGCTTGCCCTTTGATGGCCTTCTGAGACACATACCTGATGTCGAACTGCTGGAGAATCACAGCCCACCGCGCCAGGCGGCCAGTCAACATAGGCCGGCTCAGGATATATTTCAACGGGTCTACCCGAGAAACCAACTGTACCTCATGGTGCTGCAAGTAGTGCCGTAATTTCTGTACGGCAAATACGAGCACCAGGCAACTCTTCTCGATGGGGGAATACCTAACTTCCGCATCGAGGAGCATGCGACTGAGGTAATAGAGGCTATTCTCTGTTCCCTCGTTGTTCTTCTGGGCGAGAAGGGCACCCAGGGACCGTTCCAGGGCGGTCACATAAAGGACCAGCGGCTTTCCGGATACGGGCGACATCAGGACCGGAGGTTGAAGCAGGTACTGCTTGATTTCCTCGAAAGCGGTCTGACACTCTTTATCCCATACATAGGTGGCACCTTTCTTCATGAGCCGAGAAAAGGGCTTACACTTGCCGGCCAGATTCGCGATGAATCGGCGTATATAGGCTAAGTGGCCTTGGAACCCTTGCAGTTCCCGGACGGTACCTGGGGGAGGCATCTGGCTAATCACCCTGATTTTCTCTGGGTCGATCTCAATACCCTGGTATCTTACCACAAATCCAAGGAACTTTCCGGAGGTGACCCCAAAGGCACACTTCAACGGGTTCATCTTCAGGCAGCGAGACCGGAGGAAGCTGAACACTTTCTCAAGATCTTTGAGATGGTCCTGACGCTGGCGCGATTTGAAAACCAAGTCGTCGACGTAGCATTCCACCAGTGTGCCGAGGATTGGCTTGAATATGTGGTGCATCGCCCGTTGATAGGTGGCACCTGCATTCTTCAGGCCGAAGGGCATGACCCGGTAGCAAAAGGTACCTTGGGGGGCCCTGAAGGCAGTGAACTCCTCATCCTCAGGGGCCATCCGAATTTGGTTGTATCCGGAGTATCCATCCATGAAGGAGAGGGCTTGGAACCCTGCCGTGGCATCAATCAACAGCTCTGTCACTGGAAGGGGAAAATCATCCTTCGGACAGTGGCGGTTGAGATCGTGGAAGTCGATGCAGACTCTAATCTGCCCGTTCTTCTTCCTGACCGGCACAATGTTGGCCAGCCATTTGGGGTACTGAACTTCCCTCACGAAGTTGTCCTTGATAAGCTTGTCAACTTCGGCCTCAACCATGGCACCGTGGGACGGGTGCATCTTCCTGGGAGGCTGCTTGAACCCGCGATGGTTCGCCGGGAGACCAAGGCGGTGGACGGCTACCTGAGGATCTAGCCCCGGCATCTCGTCATAGCCCCAAGCGAACACATCACGGTGCTGCCTGAGAAAGTCCACGTACTGCTGCCGCTCCTCAGAGGGCATGGCGGCACTAACCAATGTGGGTCTTGGATCGGCCTCAGTTCCAAGGTTCACCTGTATTAACTCATCTACCGTGGCGGGGACGCCCTCCTCAAAGGCCGGGGGTGCATCTTCCACGTCCTCTCCGCTCGGGGAGGGATCGTCCACGGGAGAGACTGCGTTGGAAACTGCATTGGGGCTACCAGATCCTGCTGGGCCACTGGTGCTGGCGCGGGCAGTCACGGCCATCTCATCAGGAGACTCGCGGACCGTCAAGACCATGGCGACGTCCAACCGGTGAATCGGGAGGACGTAAGCGTCATCCAGACTTGCCCAGGGATCACTTGCAACAGCGACAGGCTCAACCTCACCTGCCAGGATCTGCTTATCCTTGCTCTTGTAATAGTCCGCGTCCAGATAGCGGGCTTCACACGAGGCAAAAGGAGAGGCATCTCCTTGAAGCACGCCTACTCGACCATTAAGGGAGTATTTAAGGCATTGGTGGTATGACGAGGGAACCGCCGCGTGAAGATGGAGCCATGGCCTGCCCATCAATGCGTTGTATGCAGTGTCCTGAGAGACCACCATGAATTTGGTGTTGGCAACCAAGTCACCGAACTGGGTCTTCAAACGTATCTTGCCGACCGGGGTTTTCTCGGTGCGGTCGTACCCCTGGATCCTGAGGTCGGAGGGAATCAAGTCATCCTCAGACAACCCCAATCTCCGGAGCGTCCGAGTTGGAATCAGGTTAATTCCGGACCCCGTGTCGACAAGACAGCGCCGGACTTCAAGGCCATTGAACTGGCCAGTGACATACAGCGGACGAATGTGTCCCTGTATAGGAGGGTCTTCATCCTTACCAGAGAACGACATAACTGCCTGACATTCGGCGTCCTCGATCGTTTCGGCGTGGAAGGCCTCTGCAGCCGCAACCTCTGTCTCAAACTGGAGGGGGCTTTTCAAGGCTTCAGCGAGTGCCTCGCGCATCTCAGATGACATGCGCAGAGCCTCAAGGATGGAGAGCCTTGCTGGGATGTCGGCCAAGTGCTTCAGGACATCATACTTTTTAGCCAAGCGCGAGCCCCTGGTTGCAGGAGGTTGCTCTGCGGTTGGAAGCATGACGGGCCTTGCCAGTTGGATCGGCGGCCGACTGGTACTCGGCGCATCTCGCTGTTCACTGGTCACAGTCCGGGAAATGGTCACCGTACTGGAGTCAGGAGGCCGGGATGGACTTGTGGCAGGGCGGAGCTGGTCGCGACGCGGCTGAGGCGGTTCTGCCTGGTCCCACACCACAAACAGTGGCGGAGGCGAATCCGTCATCCCCGGATGGGGGGGCTGCGCGCGCTGAGCTCGGTTTTGATCCTGCTGCCTAGTCTCAGTGGCGTGCACGGCCTGGCTGGAGGTACCAACGGCTGTGCCCCGGCGACTCCTGTTGCTGCGGTTCTTCCGACGGTAGCGACGACCGGGGACACTAGGGAGGTCCACCTGGTGTTCTTCAACGTCGGGAACCGAAAAGGGATTTACCAGCTCGACGGTGTTAACCGAAGCGTACCCAACACCAGTCATACGTGGGGGGGGGGGAACCCAGGCCATCGACGTCATGAGACGGAGTGCCCGATTTCCCTTCCCCAGCCCCTGGCGGGTAAGACTGAATGCTTGGCCGGGCAACATGCCGGTCTTCCAACACCTCTGAAAGCCATCGGTCTTCATATCGAGGAGAAGAGATTCACGTCGGGTTCACCATTTTTCTGTTTCGGTGCGGATGTGCGTCGGGTTACGCTGTTCCGCCAGGACGCATTCGCGCGTGCACCCGTCAACCCGGGGGGATGGGCGCGCGGCTTGTGGTCCCACAGTCCCGCTTTCCAAGGGCGGGCGACATCCGTCCCTTATTCAGGGGCGTCTGCTCCTTGATCGAAACCGGGATGATGGGATGTCGGCTCCTCCTTCCTTGGACGTCTCCTCGGAACTCGTCGCCTAATCCGGGTCTCCCTCATAGACTTAAGAATGTTCGTGAATCTCGTTCCCGGCGCCATATCTTCATGGACACCGGTTAATTACGCTGCTTCCGCCCGGACGCTCCAAGGAGTCTGGGCGGGGCAGCAACCTGCAGTGAGAAGGCTGGGTGGCTCTGGGTGCTGGGGGCGTGTCGTAACACTGCGGCTCTGCACGTCTGTCTTCCGTCCCTAATAGGGCTTCTCGAAGGCATGATGGCCTGAGGCATCCCGCACTGGGTGCGGGGAACTGTGTCACCCGAGGTTTTCCTCGTCTTCCCGTGTTTAACACGGGGTATGCCGCGAGTTTAACGTCCAGCGGGGACGACATCGGACCGATCAACACGAAAAGTGGATCAGATGACAGAACCCCTTGCGGGGAACCTCCGACGCTGGGGCCAGCACATGGGCGGCTTCCCAAGTAACGTGGAGTGGAGTGAAGTGGCATGACCCCACCGGGATGTGGCGGCCTGGGTAAGGATCAGGATGGATGATGGAGTGAAGAGCTTGGACCCCGTAGGGGCTTCCTACGTACCGCGCGTTAGCACGGATCAAAGTCAACGTAGTTCGGGTATACAGTTTAACGTCATGCTGGACGTCGGCAAGCCGACTCACGAAGAGGTCTAGGCCGCCGGGCGGAGGATTGAACCGAACCACCTCGCACAGAGGGGGATGGAACGGCCGGGTGGATCACAGTTTCACATCATGCTGGACGATAAACGGAGAAATGGAAAAAGGGGCTGTGGGGAGGCACAGTGGAGGTACACACGGGCAGTCTCCCACAGGGGCGGATTCATAGGTGAATCGACGCAAGCGTGAACCCTGGAGGGGTCCACTGATGGACGAACCGACGTGAATACGACCGGGACGACCAGGTGGTGGGCTTGAACCTCAGGGAGGCTTCCTACGTACCCTGTTTAGAAGACAGGGATCAAAGTCCACGTAGTTCATTCTGTCAGGACTTACGCACTTGAGGCAGCCCGAATGCAGCAAAACTCAGTTGGAAGGGACTTGGACCGAAAGTAGGAGAAACCTCGATCCCAGTCACACCCTCTACTGGCTTCAGCGGTGGGGAGGCGCAATGGAGATACACATGTGCAGCCTCCCACGAGAAACTAGGGGTTTGTAATACCCTGCCCCCGCAGGGAAAAGCCACTCCCATTAAATCGTCCCAAAAGCGGGACAATACCGACATCCCTGCAGAGACGAGCGGGTGGGGGCCACGTCCAAACCGGGGGAGACCCTGCGTGCAGAGCACGGGATCGGATGATGCGGACGGTTTAGCGTCTTGCCAGACGAAGTACAGTTTAACGTCGTGTGTTGAGGACGAAGCGGACGGTTTAACGTCTTGCCGGACGAAGTACAGTTTAACGTCGTGTGTTGAGGACGAAACACTTGGCAGTTTAACGTCTTGCAGCGCGGACGATGGGGGCTAGGCAGTTTAGCGTCGTGCAGCTTGGACGGATGTGCAGTTTAACGTCATGCTGGACGTATGGGCAGTTTAATGTCATGCGGGACGAATGCGCAGTTTAACGTCATGCTGGACATATATGCAGTTTAACGTCATGCTGGACATTGTGCAGTTTAACGTCATGCAGGACGAATATGCAGTTTAACGTCATGCTGGACGAAGTACAGTTTAACGTCGTGTGTTGAGGACGAAACACTTGGCAGTTTAACGTCTTGCAGCGCGGACGATGGGGGCTAGGCAGTTTAGCGTCATGCAGCTTGGACGGATGTGCAGTTTAACGTCATGCTGGACGTATGGGCAGTTTAATGTCATGCGGGACGAATGCGCAGTTTAACGTCATGCTGGACATATATGCAGTTTAACGTCATGCTGGACATTGTGCAGTTTAACGTCATGCAGGACGAATATGCAGTTTAACGTCATGCTGGACGAATGATTGCCGCCGATGGGTCCGTGTCACTTCGCACGAGCCTGGAAGGCTGCACGGGAAGACAGCGCACGGTTCGGGCACCCAGGATGAGGATCATCGGGCGCCACGCAGGCGGGTACCCTCAGGGGGTCAAGGGAGGCGACCCTGGCGGATTGCGCGCAAAAGAGGAGCTTTGCGCGCAAAACCGCGGGTCGGCGCGCAAAATGGCAGGCTGGCGCGCAATTGGGCCAGCGCTTCGCGCGCGGATGATGGGATTGCGCGCACCGGGCTTCGGGTAGCACGTGGGGGCAACGGCTCATTCTCTAACGAATGGCCACTTTGAAGATGGGGGGTGCGCGCAATCGGGTCGGATTGCGCGCACCCGGGGGCAATTGCGCGCAAGAGGCTTCTTTTGCGCGCAAAGGCCTTCGGGTTGAAATTTATTCAAAGGAAATGAGCCAAGGGGATTGCGCGCGAAGGCGGACCCCAAGGCTCTATTGTGCGAAAGAAAGGAGGTTACCTGAAGATCGGCATTGCGCGCGGAAGGGGTTGGATTGCGCGAACGAGCGACGCTTCGGATTCTGGCAACCTTCAAAACGCCGGGGGTCGCCTTATATTTATAGGCAACCCCGGGCGCGGAATCCGGTCTCGGGCGCGCAATTCGCTTCGCGGGCGCGGAATCAGGACCCAGCGCGCAAAGGCGCCGCGCGGGCCGCGGGCGCGCAAAATAGCGCGCCATCCCAGCGCATTGCGCGCATCCCGGGAGGATTGCGCGCCGCGACTCAACTTTGCGCGCGAGCTTCTGAAATTTCGCGCAAGTCCTCCGGGCCCTCCGGAACGTGCCTCGGACTCCAAATATCACTTCGCTTTCCGCATCCGGAGCTTCGTTTGGGAACAACGGACTTTTCCGGCGTCTACACTATTGTAAAAAACATATTGAAATATAATATGAATTCATGAAGGAAAAGTCAAAGTAAGGTTTTTTCGAATTGAATAATGTTTGAAATAGTTAACAAGTGGAAGATATCATGATGAAACAATTACATACTCAATAGTTATAGAAATATCATTTGACCCATGAAATTTATCCAAATCAATGAAATTGAGGTTTTTTATATATTTTTTCTTTCCCAATTGGTATCTAACACTTTATTTTGTTTTTCTTGTGTTTGGAAATTTAGTATTCATTTATTTTCCAAAGTTAAATAAATGACCATAAAAATCAATGGAGAAGACCTAAAATTAAAGAGATCAATAATCGCTTTCAGAGGAAAACACTAACATTCAAGGGGAGTAGATGAAATGAAATTCAAGGGGAGAGGTGATCCATAGAGTATAACTAATTGGATCTTGATTGAGCTAGGAGACAATTATAATTATAAAATGGAAACATTCATTAGTCCAAGATTTGTATCCTGATCTATTTTTTCTATATTGGGAATTTCTCACGTAGACATAGAGTGATGGATGGGTTGTTTCACTACTACCCTGAAGAAGTACGTAGTTTGTGTATAATTAAATCTCACATTGGAATTCCCAAAAATCCAAAGGAGGATAACGTTTTAACCAAGGTGATATAAGTATAATAATGATGTTAGTTTTTTTATAACCCTTTATTTAGTAGATTATGGGGGTTAAATACTAAGGTAGATGGTTTAAAGTAAATGGTCATGTTTTTTAGTGCATAAATAGTTTTTTTGGGAAATCATAGAGGAATATAAATTCTAAATCTAGTTCAAAGAATGTTTTTAAAACTAGTGGACGTTTGTGAAACAAACTATATTAGGTGTTGTTTTTCTAGTCATTGAGAACTAATGAGGCAACATACCTATCTTGTCAAACTAGTTGTTATGATGTAGTACAATGTTTTCCTAGAAGAAGGAGAAGATTGAGTGAGAGATATACCAAGGGATTGTGTGTGAGTAGATTTATATGCAAGCATAGAAGGGTGAACGATGCGTCATGAATTTTAGAGAAGTGGGTTGTGCAAAATTTAGGGTATTTTCCTATAGATACCTTATAAACCCAATCATTTTGAAATAAATATTATTAAAGGGGTATCATATGATCTCTATTTATATAAGTATTACATGGAAGAAGTATACTATATAAAATACATATGGGTGAAGTAGTAGAGTGAAGTAGGCTCTATTATGTTGTTTGAGTGATACTAAAATGGATGAAGAGTCAAATGTGAGCTCAAAAAAACAAAGGGGGTTGTGTGAATTGACATGGATGAATTGAAACCGGTGCACCAATGTTAGGAAAAGGTACACGAGAGTGAAAATACTGATAAAGTGTCTTGGGAAAACAATATCCAGGAGAATCTAGATACCTAGATGAATACTAATTTTGAGAGAAAAGGACTTGAGAGAAGTATATGTTGGTGAATCCATTGATCATGTAAAAATTGATTTCTTGAGTGAAGGTTGGTACTTAGTGAAAATTAAAGGGATATTATTGAGAATAAAACTCATAATTTCAAGATTTAGTTCATAATCAACATTCATTTAGGGTTAATTGTGGACCATAAATTATTAAACTGAGTGGAAGACTTCATTCAAAGAAGCATGTCAGGAGAAGTTAATGGAAGTGATGCGAGGGAGGCAGTGCACTATCCATGAATTCATTATAATGATACTGGTAATGGTTTAGAGTTACTATATCCATATATTCTTATCCACAAAATAAGTGAATTATAGTGTAATCTAGTAAGACTGACACCTTATCAATGTATGAACCTTGGACCATTCCTTAGTAGTGAATGAAGTAAAAATTTAATTTTTTTAGTTCCAAATTCTACCTTTGTGATTATGGACATTGTGAAATTCAATCAGATATGGTTAATGATTATCTACCAACATAAGGATTGGTTCCAATAAACCAAAAGTAGAATGTGACACTCTAATTCACCCCTCCCCTCTTAGGGTATCATGGGTTGAAAAAACTATTGATATCTAAGGATCCAAATAAATTATTACTAACTAATATATATATAATAATTTAATATTTTTTACTTATATAAAATATAAATAATATAAATATGTTTATTAAATTGAGGATTTATAATTATTTGTTGATTATATATTGAGTTATTCTGTATTGAATAAATTTAATTATTTTTGTTATCTATTAGAATCATTCATTTCCATGTTCATGGTCGTCATGATTTTTAATTGATTTTATTGTATTTTCACCATATTTTTTTGAATAGTTAATGTATATTTCTAATGATTTCTAATAATTTAAAAATAAATCATAATAGTATATGAATCTGCAACCTGTTGCTTTTTCAGCATTAGAAGTCGAATGTGTTAGAAATAGGCTCAAGGAGGTTTGGTGGAGGTTGGATCTATAAGAGAACCACGACATGATTTTTACATAGTAAAAGTGTGGTTTAAAATGTAATTTTATTTGTAATGTCTTGTATGGAAAACAACTATGTCTTGTATGAAACAGAGTTGAAATGTGTGAAAGTAATTCCTATTGTAAAAGAATAATTTATTCAATAAGTCAATTATGGCCAAGGTTCCTTGAAAACCAGTGGAACTTCCATTGCTTTCAATATTATTCCATAAAATGGTTTTATGGAATATTTATTTTGAAGATAATTTGTTTACACTACAAATATTGGATTTTATATATGAAAGTGGAAATTTCTAGGTTGTTTATGTCTTATTTCCACCAATTTCCCTCTAATTTTGTCATTACTCATTTCGTGTTGGGAAAAACCTAGTCGAATGTAGGAGAACATCCAGCATGTCTTCTCTCTCCATGTTCCTTGGGTTTTAGTGGTCGAGTTTTTGTGATATTAGGAATGTTCATATAACTTTATCTATTGTTTCTTACTGGGTTCCTCTTATAGACCCACTACAAAATTATGGTATCTATTTGGGGGTGAGTTGGGATCTATTTTGATAACACTTGGTGTGTTTCATAGTGATCATGGTTTTCCATGAGAAATAAAGCTTTTCAAGTTTTTTCTTTTTTACCATATAGTTCCATGTGAGATCAGAATCCATATATGAAGTTGGGGATCCTCAATCTCTTAGATTTCACCTACAATGTGTGGAGATTTCATGGTTCTACATTCCATTGGGTAGACAGTAATGGATGGTGTAATAATATAACAATTTTAAGAGATGAAATTTATGGGCGTGGGTGATATACCTTATGATTTATTACTTTAATTCGTTTTGTTGATGATATTACGCATTTTTGTTTCCCATATTGAAAATAATAGCTTTTGGGATCCTAGTTTGAATTATAGATGATATGTGCTGAGAACCTTGATATGTTGTTTTGTGAACAAACCCAAAATAAAAGGATAATGAATTTATATCTATATTATAAACTGGTTTCCCATGGAATATATATGGTGTGATAATATCCATGAAAAATAATATTGTAATGTGATAAATCCCTTATATTAATTGTGGATGTCAGGATGTGGTATTGTTGTGAATTATGGTTCTTATTTCATTTCCCTATACGGTTTTGGATTTTTTTGTGGTGATGGTGGTGACCAAGTGGGATATATGATGTGTGGGGCTATGATTCTGTGGGTTTTTCATTGATTTGATGTGGTCAGTAGTACGATGGGTACATAGTGTCTGTGATGAACAATGGTTGTGGGGGCATAGTGGTTGATGTGTGGTGGTGATGTGTGGGGTGGTTTTATTGTGTGGTGTGACAGTTGTGTAGTGTGGTGGTTTTTATGTTTACATGTGGCCATGATAAGGATTGTTTGATTTGGAATGATGATGTCAGTGAATGGAAGGTGTTCTGGAAATAGTTTTGTGCTGGTCCATTATTGTTGTGGTGTGGTTTTGTTAGTTTCCTGATAAGATATTGAATAAATGATATTGCTGAATGAAATAAATAAATTAATGTTTTGATAAATTAAATATATTGGGATGGAAATTGTTGTTTAGTATTCGGATTTATGAATAATATAAATGAATGGGTTGTATGAGTGTAAACAATGAGTATTATCAAATAAAAGTTAATTGGAAATTGATATATGTGGAAATTGGCAAAGTTGAAAATAAAAATGGGAATGGTTTTTAGGGTTGTGTGGTTGTGGTATAGTGAATATTATATAGAGGTTGTAGTGGTTGTAATGATTGAAGTGTGGTATATTTTTTGTGGTGGTTTGAAAGAGTACATTAATTGTGAACCCATATTTTGGGTATTTTGTGCTATCTATATATCATGAAATTCTGCATTATTTATAAACACGGTCCATCTAAGTTGGATAACATTACAAACTATTGGATATTCTATGTTTTATATGTTTTCCCCAACATCCAAGATAGTGGTGATATGGATGGTTGGCTTCCCCATTTTCCTTACTATTCATTTAATTGTGATGATATGGGTTAGTTTTGGAGAATACCTAGTGGGTTTGACCTAGGTTTAATGGGGATAAATATAATTAGATGAGGTAGTGGTGGGATGTGATATGTAGTGGGGGTTATTAATTGTAGTTATTGGGAATGTGGTTGATGTCATTGATGTTTACGATACCCTACTACCCTGGTTAAATGACGAGATAGTATGTAATGTCTTATGTGTCCATGAGCAAGATGTGATGTAATGATGCCTGATGATAGCACAAGATGCTAGAAATCATGAGGGTGGGGTAGAGAATTATGTGTCTAGGACCACATTAAAGATTCCCAATTGTCTAAAATGATATGTATGGAAGGAATGAGAGAACATTATAGTCAAAGTTGGGGTGTGATAGTTTAAAATTAGCAGGTAAGTGGTCGTTATGCAGCATTCTTTGTTATTATCTCCTTGTTATATTATTATACCAAATTTATGATTTGGTGAGTGATCCATGAAGATGTTGTATTTGGTTGTTTGACCTTTTTAGGTGCATTTTGGCCCTAATATTTTTTCATTGGCATAATAGCATTCCGTTTTAACATGTGCACTTGATACCTTGTGTATGATCCAACTGAGTATACATGTATTCTCATGCTATGTTTATAAGCTATTTTATCTATTTTCTAGGAGGAATTTGGGGACCGATCTAAAAATTTATAAATTCGGTTGGATCTACTTTAGGGTCACATCTGTAAGACATTTCAATTGGTAATTTACTTTGGCGACTATTATTTTATTGGTTCATTTATATTCATGCACTTTGGGAATGTTTTTGGGTTTACCTTTATATTAACTTCCCTGATTTTTTATTGGTTGTTTATCCTATTTCCCAATCATATATTGTTAAAGTGTGTAATTCATAGCATTTTGTGATATTTCAATACCCTCAGTTCTTTTCACCAAATTGGGGCTTATTAGAGGTGTGATTCATGGTTCATTATCTACATTTCTTCGTTGTCATCCCAGTAGGTGTATATGTAGAGAGTGGGGGTCATGATAGAGTGATATTTGAAGTTTTGGTTTAGATATATGCTATATTTTGGAGTTAGGCTCTATGAGGGTTTCATGGATTTTTTGGGAAATAGTTCTAGTTTATCTTGGCATGTTACATTGGGTAGGGAGACTGTCTAGGATATAGAATTTTGGGGCCACCATCATATAGTTCCTTGACTTCAAGACTATTGAAACACCATGTGTGGTTGAACTGTTTATAGGCTAGAGACCTAGGAGAGGTAAATGCATTATGATTTATTATGTTAGTTCTTTAAAAGGATTTTTATATAAATAAAATAAATCAATTAAATAAAAATTGAAAAAATTTCATACTAATAGGATTAAGATGTTCTATTTACTTTCCAAGAATGGATCTTGGTCATCATCCATGATTATCTTAGGTTGTTGAGGTTTAGTATAATGATCTAGTTGATCATCACAGGGTTTAATTGATAGTGTAATATGTGGTTTTGTATATGTCCCTGCATTCTATTTAGCGTTAGAGTCTTGTAAAGTATGATGCATGAATTTTATTTCTTGATATAGACAATTATTTTGAGGAGATCAAGATCACATTTAGTTTTATCCGTGAATGAGATATGTTTTTGGTGATGTTGTAAGTTAGTCAGTTGTGAGGAGCTATGTGTCCTTAAGGGTAGCTATTTCTTAGTGACTATAATGAGAAATATGAGTTGTTTATAGATTATGAGAGGGGTTATTATTAATATTTCCTTTCATTAAATTGAGGGAAGCAAAGCGGTAGGAAGATCTCACCTTATAGTATGAGAGCCTGAGTTTGCGGAAGAAGGGGATCAGGTTAAAGGACCTCCTACACATTTCTCCCAATATCTTTCCATATGAGGAGTCTAAAGTGAGATGAATGGAGGAGGATTTATGCCCTGTGTTCCAAAATGTGATCACCCTATTTATGTACCAACATATATGGAGGTGTAGAAACAAGAGGAAGTTATTAAGGAGATGATTTATATGGGATTTGAGCCTCATGGGAGTGGCGAGTAATGAATATTGAAGAGAATGGTTTTAGGTGGTGGTCCACCAGTGTTCATGCATTCAAGGTTTCGACCAATGGATAGTTGACATTGGAGGCCTTTTTCTTGACCTTATTGGAAAATTGTATCCTAATAACATATATAAGGCCTCCTTTTCATGACATATCTAAAAGATACAATGTCATTTCCAGGCTCAGTTTCTGACAGCATAGGGAGGCATGTATCCATAGGGTGTTTAGTTCCCTTTTTTATATCAAGATTTGTTTCTTCTAATGTATTTCTTCTACAAGAGACCATTGATTAATGTTCAAAAGTAGAGGTAAGATGTTTTTGGTGGAGGGAATCCCCTTGATGGTGCCCATACACTTGGACCTATACTAGATAATTATTGTCTTGTTCAAAATAAGATAGTAATATGATATGGGTATGGTTAGATGCATGCATTAGAGGTAGTTTTCCCAGTAGAACTCATAGTTATTTGAGGTGTCATTATATCATAGTCTACTCTTGTGTTTTCTATTTTTAATTAAGGTGACTTATACTCCTTTGTTACTCATAATTTGGTCCTTTATTTGGGATTGGATTTGGAGAGGATTCCATTGACCCTAGTGTTATATATTGTAGTTGAAGGATATATTATTGGTGAAGTCTTCCAGTGATGTATTATGGTAATGGGGAAACACTAGTACGTTGGATATTACCACTTTTTATAGATACAACCATATGAAATTATCCTTGGCATGGATTTGGTATATTTAATGAATGAAATCATTGAATTTTTCTATTAGATATTTTCATTTTCTGATGTGGATTGATGGGAAGTGACGATTTTTGGTGAGTAGGAATATTGAATGGGTGTCTGGAAAGTGGATCCTCTTTTGTTGTAGTTGGAGGAGTTGTTAGTTAATTTCCAAGAGGAGGATTTTCCCTATATTATGGTGGAATTTCCAAATGTTTTCACAAATGAGGTTATAACACTACCTCCACGATGTGATGTCAGATTTGGGATAGAGTTATAGTGGAGGTCATCTCATATTTTGATGTCTCCCTATCAAATTACACCCACAATGTTGTGAGAGTTCAGGTCATAGTTGGATGATATGATGCACAAGGGTTTCTTCCATCATAGTGTGTCACCATGGGGTGATCCAGTACTATTCTCAAATAAGGTAGACAGTACTAAAATGTTGTGTATAGACTAATGAAAGTTTAATTAGGTGATGGTCAAGAACCATTTCCCCCTTCCAAGGAGCAAGAATTTGTTTAACCAGTTGAGAGTATTTAGTTGGTTATCAAAGATTGATGTGTGGTCTTCATATCACCAGTTGAGGGAAAAATATGAGGATATATCAAATAATTCCTTAAGGTATAGGATGAGAAACTTTTATTTTGGGTTCATTTGGGTTGGAATCACAAAATTTGTATCTTTGTTTATGGGGATCATTAAAATCGTGTTCAATGAGTTCTTAAACCATTTCATTTCTATTTTCATCAATGGTATCTTGTTGTACTCAAAGTTAGAGGAGGAGAATTCCATTCATCTCAGAGCTTCTTTACATTCCTTTTGATACCACCATATATACATGAATGTTTTACATGTGTATGTGATTTAAATGAGAGGTTCATTTCCTTGGGTATGTGGCATCTCAAAAAGGTGTGGAAGTGGACCCATATAAGGCCGAGGTAGTTATTGCTTGGACTAAACACCTGAACATGGAATTGGTTCATAGTTTCATTAATATCATTGGCTATTAATAATAGTTTGTACCAAATTTTTCTTTATTTTTAACACATCAAACCAAATTAACTATGAAGGACTCTATGTTTTGTAGACTAATTAGTTCCATGTAGCATTTGGTGACCTGAATGAGAATATGGCCAGTTCTCTTATGCTTTTGTTTCTTAAGGAGGGTTTTTTGTTTGAGGATTTCTGTGACATTTACTATTTTCGATTGGGATGCATGTCAATTCAAAAAATGGTATTGATCTATTATGGGTCTAGTCTAGTACATCCCCACAAGAATAACTATTCAAACCGTGATCTAGAGTTGGTGGAAGTTGTGTTTCCACTGAAGTTTTTGTGGAATTACCTCATCGATGAGCACCTTTTGTTCTTCATTGACCAAAGGACAATGGAGTTTGTTTTCTACAAAAATTATCTATATCTATTCCAATGGTGGTGGATAGATTTTTTGTTTCTGTTTTATGATTTTTAGATCTCTTACACATTGGTAAATAGAAATATTGTCACCAATGCATTGAGTTGGAAGTCCATAAGGGGATGTGGCTCAAGAATATATAGTTGATAAGAAAGGGAAAGGTGAAATTTTCATGATGCATCATGAACTAATATTGATAAATTTCTAATAATATCATTATTATATTTCTATGGATCCATTCTTGATTTAGTATGTAGAGGAGTTTCAATGGGGAGACATGGAGATAGATGTGATGTTTGATTGTGCTAGTTATGGTGATGTTATTGAGGGATAGTCAGAGGATGGTCAAAATTAGGAGCTATTTTTTGAGGTTATTTGTTTTATTTTATGTTCATGAGGAAGTCATACATGAGATTTATGTCACTTTTAATAGCTCATCCTAGTGTCAATAACATTTATTGTTGATTAAGGAGATAACATTGGTCTTCGAGTATAAAAAGTTATGTGCAATTGTTTTTGGTGAGGTGTTTTGTTTGACCAATGGTGAAAGTAGTTCCCCATGCTATGGGTGGTTTTTTGTAGTCCTTATATGCCACTAAGTGGAAATTTTAGAAAATTTTAATGTGATTCATCTCCAGGTTACCCCAGGCTTAGGGAGGTAATGACACAGTTTCAGTGATAGTCGAATAAAGGTTGAATACAACTTATTTTCAGATGACTTGTGAGTTTAATACCATGGAGATTATAGTGAGGTGGTTTATGGATGATGTGGTTAGTATTCATGGGTTAATTTGAAATATTATCTTTGATAATGATTTTAATTTTACCTTTTGGGTCTACATGGGATTATAAAATACTTTTGGCTCCCAATGTTACATCGAAATGACTTTCCACCCTCATACGAATGAGTAGATGGAGAGAATCCTCCAGACACTGGAGTATATATTTTGAGCCTATTTCCCCATATTTGGTGGATCGTGGGTATAGAAAATATATCATTCTAGGATTTCATTAAACAAAATCTATCACTGATCCATTGGAATGGATCCATTTTAGTAATTATATAGATTTCCATGTTGTACCTTACTGTTGTGGATGGAGGTTGGGGAATTATAATTTCACAGTCATAATGTGGTAAAAAGTATGAAAGAGAAGATTTAGTTCATCTTACATAGAATGAGGTTAGTATAAGACCATCAAAAGTCTCATAGTTATTATAGGTGGAGGCCCTTGGAGTTAAAATTTTGAGAACATGTGTTCTAGATAGTATACCCTCGACATGGGATGTATAGTCTTGGTAGGGAGACTAATATATCACCTTAATTTGTTTGGACTTTTGAGGATTTTGGGTGTGTTTATGATGTGGAATACAAGTTAGCATTTTCAACATGGATAGATTAGATCCACGAACTCATCTAAATGTTGTCACTTCACTAATATATTCTCTAGGAATCCCATCTCATCAACTAGAGAGAGTTTGATATTGGGGATGACATGACGTTTGATGAGAAATTGGAAGAGATGTTGGATTATCAATATATGGTGATGTGTGGATGAACCATTTTTTTGGTTCATGATTTTTGAAGGCATGGTGGTCTAGGAGATATCACTTTTGTAGAGAGACACATATATTTTATTAGCACCTAGATATTTTTTTTGTTTTTTCTTTATGAAATGTTTTTTAATGATGGGATGTTCTGATCATGATATTTTTATGATATGTTATTCTTATTTGATGTTGTAATGTGTGATAAATAATCAAATATATGAAAATCGGAAAACCTAATTCCTAATCAAGAACTATAATAACTCGATGATATTAAAACTATGTGGGATCTTCAATTCCTCCTAAAGAGGAAAATATCATAACATAGAAGATTGAATTCCATAATTCAAGTGATTGGGATAGGGTTGTGTTTCAGTTGAGGTAGTGATTTTCTTTGGTAGTGTGAAAGTTGTTTGTGTAGTGGTTGGTCAGTTGTGTAGACGGTTGTGTGGTAAAAATGTGGTAGTGGATAGTTCTAGATGACGTGGTGATGTTCTTGGTGGGAGATAATGATGTGGTCATGTGATGTGTTTATTGGCTATTATTTTTGGTGTGTTCAGCTAGTAGTGGTGTGGATGGGTAATGAGAACCATAATAGGTATCTCATGGGGTGGTTATTCAAACAATTTCATTTCCTTTAATGGTTGGGTTTGATTCTCTAAGGTGAGAATCAATTTTGGGGTATTCAATGTAACAATATTTTTCATAAAAACAAGTTACTTTTACAGTTTTTCTAGTTGGATGTGTTTGGATGATGATTGCAGATGTTTAGTTGATGTTGGAGCTACATCAGACTTGTTTACATTATAAAAGAGGGGTTTATGATGTATGTTTACAGTTTAATTCTTAAATGTTTGATAATAAAATATTTTCTATATATGATGTGTAGAGTGTGAAATGAATTCATTCCATAAAAGAATAATTTATGAAATATGTTAATTACAACTAATTAACCATGAAAATCATAAGAACTTTAAAGGTTTTGATGTTTCTACTATATAATGGTTTTACAGTGTATATGTTTTAGAGCATGTGGTTTTTACACTATTAATGAGTGATTTTCACAATAAAAGTGGTTGATTCTAGGTTTTTTATATGTCTTCTTTTCACTGGTTTTCTACTCCTTTTTTTGTTCCTCTCTTGGTTTTGGGAGAACCATTGGTGGCCATAGGAGGCCTCCAAACCCATATTCCATTTCCTTGATCATTGGGTTCCAGTGGTTATGTTTTTGATATATTAGGTGAGTTATTCTCCCTTTATCCACTATTCTATATGGTTCTTCTCTTGGATATCCATTGTAGCATTGTGGGTTCAGTTTGGTGTGTGTCAAGAAATGATTTCATGAATCTTGTTGCAGCTTAGGGTGATTATAATTTTCCATGTGTGTTTTTTTGGGTTTTGGGTTATTTCTTCTTCACCCTATAGTGAGTAACAATATTATAAAGTTTATTTTAAGTTGTGTGTCCTCATTATCTCCCTTTTAGCATTTTTTTGGTGGATATTTCATGATTATTCTTTCCATTGGGTGGTTATGAATTTTGAGTGAAATAATTAATAGTTATAATAACTGAAATTGATGGGTATGAGGGAGATACAATACTCTTTAGTAATTTGAAACTTGTTTTTGATGAAATTTTCTTGTTTTTAACGATAATGATAATAATAAATGTTGGTACCATTGTTTCCATTTTAGAAGATTTGTGGTGATACCCTTCTAGTATTGTTATGTGATGTCACTCGTAACAATAGGATAATGAATCCATAGTTTGTTAATAAAATTATTTCACTAGAAATATAGTTTTTCTTATCGTAATCATGCTAAATAAATAAGAAATATGATAAATCCCATGAATTAGTTATGAATGATGAGAATTTTTTCTGTATATGATTTTATTTGTTGGGTTTCCCTATGTGGTTTGGGATATTGTATGATGATGAAGGTAAATAGATGAGCGGTGTTATGTGTGAAGATTTGATGTAGTGGTTGGTGGGCACGGATGAAATGTGGGTGTTTGTGTGATGTGGTTCATATTCATTGTAGTGAAGAGTGTTTTTGTTGTATAGTGGTTGATGAGTGGTGATTATATTCATTGCAGTTGTGTTATACCGTGTGATTGTTGTGTTGGGTTGGGGTTGTGAAATTTGGTTTTGGTGGTGAGAAGGATTTGATGATGTGGTGAAATGATGACTATGGAGGAGAGTTGTGGTATCTAGGGGTGTAGTTTGGGATATTCATTATGTGGCACATTATTGAAATTTTTCTGGTTAGATATGAAATAAATGATGATTTTGAATGAAATTAATAAATTAAGGGGTTGATAAATGAAATATAATATGTTTGAAATTGATGTCTGGTCATAAAATTTATTAATTGAATAAATTAAGGAGATATGTGAATGTAAATGTAGTGACTTCATAAATAGAAGTTAGTGCATGAATGATATATCTAGAAATTGGTGAACATGTAAATTAAAATGGGAACTATTGTATAGATTACATGGCGATGGTGTGGTGTGTTTCATATAGCAGTATAAGTGGTTGAGATGATAGGTGTGTGTTGTAGTAGTTGTAGTGATGTGTTCCGGTGTAGTTGTAGTGAACCCCTAGGTTTTTTATTAATATCTAATTATATATTATGTATTTTATGTTATTTATATATGAACCCCACTAGAGATGGATAACCATACCCACATTCAGAGGTTTTGGGTTCTAGATATTTACCCCAATATCCATGACTGTATTAATGTGCATGGATGGATATCCCCTCTTTCCTACTATTCCTTCTATAGTAGTGATGATATTGGTTGGTGTTGGAGGTTAAACAGTTGTGTTATACCATGAATCTTTAAGTGAAATGTGATGTATTATGCAGTGAGGAGATGTGATATGTAGTGGGGGTAATTTTTGTGGAATGAAGGGAATAAGGTAAATTTACTTCACATACATGATAAATTACTAACTTAGTTATATGATGAGATGGTATGTGATGGACTAAGTACATGTGGAAGAGATGTGATGTGTTGTACCATGTGTCTACAAGAATGATATGATGTTATAATGCTTGATTCTAGAATTTGATTCCATAACTTGTGAGGGTGTTGTAGGTAGGGATGCATCTTGAGAAACATCAAAGATAGATGGTTGTGTGATTTGATATATATGGAAGGGATGAGAGAAAAGGATGTTCAATGGTGGATGTGAGATAATAAAATCAGTTGGTATGTTTTAGTGGGGAACCATTCTTTGTTATGATCTCATTAGTATATTACTATATTGAATGCATAATTTTGTGAGAAAGACATGGTGAGGCTATTTTGATTTGTTGTCTAATATAGATGCTTGTTTTTTTTCACTCTCACATTAGAATTATCTTTTAACATGTTCACTTTAAACATTGTGTATGATCCTACTAGTTATACGTTTATTCTCACCCTTTGAATAAAAACTGTTTTTAGGTTCACAGGAGGACTTTGGGGACTGATATTGACATTTCTATTGTGGTTTGGAGTTGATGTTGGGTCATTGCTATATGATTTGTATTTTGGTACTTTAATTTAGAGTCTTTTATTTTATCAGTTCATTTCTATCCATGCATTGTGGGAGGATTTTGGGTTTAATTTTATAATATCTTTTGGATTTGTTTTGTTATTAATCCAATCTCCAGATCCAATATTGTTATAGAGGGTAATGCATCCCATTTTGTGATATGTTTATACCATATTTGATTATCACCGACCCAAGGCCTATTGGATATGGGACTCATGGGCCATTAACTCTCTTCTATATTTTCCAAACTAGGAGGGGCATCATTAAAGTGAAGGGGTTCTGACATGCGTGAAAAGAATATGTTTCTCTCTTTTCCATTATGTTTCTCACTCATTTAGATTATCAATCCATTTTTTCTACTTTCATTATGTTAGAGAAATTATGATAAATACCCTAATAGGGGGGTGAATCGAGGTGTGACAATTTAAATCAAATTCCCATTATGATCTTGTTTCGTCATTAAAAAACACTATTCTCCACCTTTCCCATATCAATATATAAACAGAATTGAAATCATGCATGAGACACAACAATTTTACTTAGATGAACTTCACTAGGCTACATCCAAGGAGAATAAAATGGTGGTTTTACAATGTACCAAATCCACTAAGGATCACTACCAAATTACAAAGTTTGAGATAGATCACCTCTATTACTAGGATCACTTTCATTATAATGTTTATGGTCAACTCAATGATTTCCCATGTGTCTCTTCATGATTCTATTTCTCTGGATCATTGTCAGTGGAAAGAATCACCATATTCCTCTTCCTTTTCTCATTTCTCTGAAAAAGATCCACACATAGTGTATGGGCTTGTATTTCCCTTAATTATCACTAATGAATGCATCCTTAATTATATGTTAATGATCTGTTGATGTTCTTATTTATCCCATAGAAGAAATCCACAATTAGTTATACTATTAGTTTATATAAATTACATTCTCGAACTGTTTTAGTCTTATTGATAACTTTCATGCATCCTCTTTGAAATGTCTTTTATCCTCTGTGAACTATCTTTCACCACATGGTGAGAGTTCATTGTGGAGATCCATTTCATCCATAGACCACCCCTACTTCATAGAACACCCTTGCTTCCACAGGTTGCCTCTCCTTCCTCAGACCGCTTATCATTCTATGGAATGCCTCTCCTTTACAGATGAATGATACCTCATAAACTACCTATGATACACTATACCTTTTACTTTTTATACTAAAGATCCCCTCAAACCTCCTTCCATGAACTTTCCTCACAAACTTATTCCTCATTCGTAGAATAAATTACCCGTAGACTCGTCAACTTTTTGAAATTGTCTCTTGAGAACAATCGAAATCGTCACTGAATTCTTCATGGAGTGGTGATTTTCTATAATTAAATTCACTATACCTATTGATGTGATTATAAATCTTAATATATTAAAATATATCCACAAAACATTCTAATCTGATTTACCTAAAAATGAACTCTAAGCATCCCACTAATTGTAATCCTCTAGGGAACTGATTTTGTTATGCGTTCTGCATAGCATGCTTTCAGGTCCGCATAACACTTCTATTCCTAAATCCTTCCTTTTCTTATTCTGATTTTTGTTCCACATACATACTTTGTGGAATTTAAACATCACTTCATGGCCCATGAATTTTTTGTCAGAAAAAATTTTGTAGAAAACAATGATTTTCCATAAAACAAACTCCAAATTTTGAGGCCCAAAAATACAAAGAACATTAGGAAATTGTGCCACTTAAAACATTTGATTTGAAAATATTAACTATACTAATTTTCAGTAATCTATATTTTTTAAACAAACACAATCACACCAAAAAACACTTAAACGGAACCTTGAGGTATTTTTCCCAACAAAGGGGTTGTGACTGGAGTGAAAAAAATATTTCTCCCACTCTACCATTATGTTTCTCACTCATTCTTTTTAGCACACTATTTTTTTCAATTTCATTAACAATAATGTATTTAAAATTGTATTATTCCATGTTTCTTTTTAAAATTTTTTATTTCCATTTCATTTTTTTATAAAAACATTTATTCATAATATCATATTTTGAAATAAATGTTTTCAAATTAAAGGTATATTTATTATTAATTTTTACAAAATTTCATATCCTACACTAAAGGGGTTTCATTTATTTAAAATCAATTTTACATTATATAACTTCAATACTCTTATCTTTTATTTGTGGCATAATTTTATTGAATCATCCACTATTCTTATCTGGATTTTTTATTTTTATGTGTTGTGTGAATTATTATAAATCTCATTTTATTTCCATGAGTTAATTTATTTATAATTAAATTATGAAATTTTTAATGTTTATGTGGGTTAAATATATATGGTTACATCATTATATTATGATTGGGATCATAATTATATAATAAAATAATAAATTTTATAAAGATTTAAACATCATGAGTGACTATATTTACATGAACCTGATGCAATTACTTTTTTCACATTGTTATGTCTGGATGTGGTATTGTTTTCTATGTCAATTATGTTATGATGGTGTTGTCAAAGATAATTTACATATGTTATTATTTTATATACTTATGAATGGTACACATTTTTATGATATAAAACATCGTTATGTTTTGATTTTTGTTATTCTCTATGGTTTTGAAATATTTTATTATTACATTGTGACTAAGCCTTCAAAACCATATATTCTTTTTACGTTCACTCAGTTATGTTGTTCATTATGATCACTTATATTTTTCAAATTGGTATTATATATATATTTATACCTTTTTTATGCATTATATATCAAATTTTTCTTATGTTTCTAAATTACCTTAGTAATTAATTAGTATATTTTTGATGGTATATAAAATAGGTTATCGATTATAATGACTAATTTGGAATAAATTTTAGTTATATGATTTTATAAGATAAATTTTTATCTAATTTACAAAGACACTAATCCAATGAGTTTTGGGAATATGATATATTTTTGATTTGTAGTGTACAATAATGTAAAATGATATAAAATACATATATATATCTTATTTAGGTCACATCAGTTCGATTCAGACCATAGTTTAGTTAATTTTAGTGATTAGATGATTTAGAATAAGGGTGTTGAATTTAATGAAACTGAGGTAGAACCAGAAGTTCCATATGAAAAAATTAAATTTTCAAAAGTTAATACATCATATGTTTTATTTTCATTATCATTTGGAATTTTTTTATGGGTGTTATTTTTTAATAAGTACACTAACCTTTTTGGTTTCAGTTAATATCTTAAACTAGGACGAACATAGTAAAAAAAATACGAAAGTCAATGTATTGATTATCCGAATGAAAACCCCAATGGGATAAGATGTAGTGTCAGAAATATCCTAAATATACTTTCATATCTATATCAAAATATTAACAATAAAATAAACCAAAAAATTCCAAAACTCACTAAAATATAGAATAACTCTTAATTTTATCCTTCCTGATACAATGAACACCGTCCTAATTTGGTAAAAGATGTTCAAGGGGGAATGTATGTGTTTTTGGGATGGTTGTGTTTGTTGAAAACGTGTATTGAAAATGATTTAGAAGGATGGATAACTGTATGATCTTGAAGGACCTCTAATGAGAGATTTGTTTATTCTATCTATGAATGAACTGCATCTGAGTATGGAAGATCAATAATATGCACAAGAATCATTATTTAACTGGTGGATTTTTTCCAGTTTTTTCCAGATGTTTCTCAACGAAATGAGTTTTTTGAATGTTTATATGTATCATGAGATTCATAGTTGTTTCAAGAATTCAATTTTGTATGAATATGATGAGTTCCATGTGAAGAGAGATGACAGTGGATACATTTTTTTAATGATCTTACATGAATAGAATTTAATTATTTATGCTCAATGAAGGAGGAGTTATGTGAAAATGATATTTCGAGTTACATGACATGTTAGTGGAAATAATGGGTGTCCTGTGATGTGTTAGTAATTCCTATAAATAAATTTGTATCCCCCTTATTCTAAGTATGAAATCTTTAAAGATTATATGAATGCTCAAATTCATGAAAGAGTTTCTGAATTGAGTTTATTGAATTAATTACTTATAAAAACATCAATTTTGATTAGAAATGGACTTATATCAATCTAACTAATTTAGTCTAATGAATTATTGATTGTTTTTGGAAATTTATGAGTTTCATAAAAGTGAATTATTTTATAAAAGAATGAAAATATGAGAAAAATGTTCAAAAATCTCACAATAGGTGTGAAAAGGATACACAAAACTATAATTTTCATGAACCAATGAGTAGTTACCCAAAAATATAATGGTAAGGAAGAATTCATTTTTTGGATAAATTAAGAGGTTTATGACACACATATTATGGTGTAAAAACATTTGTTCATGAAATAAAAGGATATTTACTAATGTAACAATGAGTATAATTGAATATAGGGAAAAGTCTGTTTTTAATTCATGTTTGATAACAAACCAAGGGGATACTGATACTGCTCTTGAAATTGTAAAAGAAGTGTAATATATTTGATTTTTTAAATTGGAATATCCCCATTGTATGATCCTTGGACTAGCCCCGTTATGGGTGAACTAAGAAATTTTTTTGTCTCGTGTATGTTTTCATTTAATTATACACATTGTTTGAGAACAAGTGAGGAGATAAATTTTTAATAGAAAAAAATGATCCAAAGGATAAATTGTTTCAATCCATCATACCCAGAATAAATTACCTACTAGGGTACATAGGAAGTGGGTCTAACAATTAGTATCAGAGATATATATCAAAGAGATTGATTCTCTCTTATTTAAAGCCATAATAACTCTAAATTATAATGGGATTCAGATCTTTGGAAGAAAAATTTCCAATTGTGGAAGTATCCGATTCTGTTCTATATCAGATCATTTGGAATAGATGTGTATACAATTTTAATATTGGGGATATCGATCAATATATATAGAGATACCATATTAGATTCCGGTTAAAGAGAGATAGATGTCGACACTAGTGGAATCAATGATTTATTAGGATACCTATATAATAAAATATAACCAAATTTAATGTTGTAAAATCCTCACATGCCCTGTGGGAAAATCTATCTAACACCTATGATGGTGATAAACAATATTGAGAAGCTATGATAAAAGTTCAATGAAAAAACTATGTGGACTTGATAATTCACCCTAATGAATTTATTTATGAATTATTTGATCGGGTGAATGTGAAAAGGAGGATCGGTGCCGTCTTAGAGAAATTCTTGATGAAGTGAATATTTTAAATGTATCCTATGAAAATTTCCACATGGTTATCTATGAATGTGAAATAATACCAAAGGATAAGAAATTATATATTTGTAAAAATATTCATTTAAATAATTAAATATGAAATGCAGAAAATTAAGCTTGGGAAAATGGTAATAATGATGTGATGGCATTAAAGGCTATGAAGAATTAGACTATGGAGGATGGTTAGGAAAAAGATGAAGTGGATGAAGTTATGTCATTCCCATAATAAAATATATAAGGGAAAATGTAATTTTAAATAGAAGCTTCAACTTATATGTTTTAGATGGTGAAAGGTGGAGAACCTTTTAGAAAATTTTCCCTTGATGTTTCTGGAAGATGACGAGGATGATGAGATTACCATGAAGAATTATTCAGAAAATGAGAAAGGTAGGAAATATAATAAGAAAAATTACATAAAAAATAAGATCCTACTTAAATAAGAAATAGAGTGTTCAAAACTGTATGAGGTAGAAGTAAAAAAATAATATAGATAGCATAATGAAAATTATATAATTTCACTAGTGGGAAATTCCCAATGAAGGGAAGAGAGTGGTTCTAGTGATGAAGATGCATAATATTTTATCTCTAAGTAGATTATAAGGTCTCTCTAGAAGAATTCGTTGTTTGGATTGATAAAATGAATAAACCCAATAGAGTGGTTCGTGAGGAAAAAAACTATATGCAATAGTAATAAAATGAAAAGTGGTATCTGGATGAATAAAATGAGAAGATAAAATCATTAATTCTCAGAAAATCATAGAAGGTTTTATAGAAGAAGATCAATGTTGAACAACAAAACAGGGATATCCATGGTTGTATTCTAAATGTGAAGATCATGTCCAATAGTTTTAAGAGCTATAAGAGGTCGTTTCCAGCCTATGATAAAAATTAAAAAAATCAATAAATTCATTTTACACATGATAGAATATCAAAAATAATAATAAAATAGGTGATAAAATAATTGATAGTGGATCACAATGGTCCAGTAGAGGATGAAAAGGGATTTCATCATAAGAAAAAATTATTTTTGAATGTCAAGGATAGTATGGGGTCTTGATTATAAATACAAATTGGTGATGATTAAAGAATTACCACAATAACCCACTCCTAATATTATGGTTAATTTTGTAGAACCAATATTGCTAGAGGGAATCAACAACAGCCTCGCCAATCCAACTAGTGTACTAGTCCAAGTCTACCCACCAAGATATCTCAGACACCATTTTTACTCAGTCCCTCTTCCCATGTCACATGAACCACCTCTTTCACATTTCAAATAACCCACAATACTGAATGCACATAGAATCCACCACTTTTACCAAAACACATCCAACAATAAAAAACCCAAAGAAAAACTACCATTTTCACTAGGAAAACAATTTTCAAAATCTGTTACACACATACACATGATCAATGTTATTAACATCCTTGATAACCAACCATTTTTATTTATAAAATCATATTTTAACCCACACACCGACCAGAAAACATTGAGAACGTGTTTCTCACCTCCCACACAATTCTTAAAACACATTAATAAATTATAACAAGCATAATAAAATCATCTAATAATGTTAAAGCATTGAAACACCTACCTCATTCTTGGAAACATTTAGAATATGTTGAAAAACCACAATCACGCTATAAGGAGACACTATTTCGAGAAGATCATACCAAAACAATGAGGATTGAAACCAAAAATTCATTATTGAACCCCTATTAGATCAACCATTCCACTAGAGAAAGAATAATTTGGTGAAAGAAGGAGGAACCCATAAGAATGACTAAATCAAGAGTGAAGGGACTTACATGAAGCTTCCTGAAGATTCCACACCAAAAAACACCAAAGGATTGATGTCTAAGGGATACAAGCCGTAAGGTGGGGAATTAAAAGGGAGGATAATTCAAAATGGGATGAAATAAGTTATAATTTGGTTAAAATGGGGGATAGGAAAATTGGAAAAGTTAATATGTTTATGTTTCTTGGTAGGTTGCACAGTTTTCCATACCATGCGATTACTGTGTGTCCACCTCCATCAAAATAAGGACAAGCCAAAAAAGTTCCTTGGTGGGGGATCAATCCCATAGGGTTGACTGTGCACCTAAGATAGACCCACTAGTCTTGGTACACAATTTCTTCTAGTTGGGTGAAAAGTTTATATTAACAGTGTGCCACCTGATTTATGGTAAAAAAACTCCAAGATTCTTCAAATAATTAAGGGAAAATCAAAAGAACTATGATTATAAAAAAAATGAAAATACCTCAGAACAAAATCATTAATTTGATAATGTTCCCCACCATGAAAACTTTCCTTCCTCGAAAAGTCAAATCGTAGTCTGATCAGAGAATAAAAATGGATACGGCTCCTCATCCCAATACATACATTCACAAGTCTAATGCTACCCATTATAGTGCTGCCAATGAACTATTTCCAAACGTATAGACTTACCCAAAAGAACATTATCATGGTAATCAACATTCTATACTAGTTTCTTAAACACAATCAAGTTGGGATCCAATTCCAACCCTTCCCAATTCAACACATGTGACCGACCTATATTGTACTCATTTAATTATGAGACATGAAACACATCATCAATTGATGCGCACTGAGGGAGAAAACAGAACTAGAATTCCACCATGCCTATTTGCTTAGTAATCTTAGAAGATCTGATATACCTCGAATTCATCTTTCATTTCTTACCAAGGTGACGATAACCGAAGAAATGGGAAAAATTTAGAAAAAACTAATCACAAATTGAATACTCCAAGGAACAACACTTCTGATCAACATAAGACATGGTGTTACTCTGCATTATCAAAAAATAATGATTGACCTACTATACATTGTGATAATTCACCTACATAAGTCTCAATCATAACAACAATGTCTGAACCACCTCTTCCCAGTTCTAGAGCATTTGAAATGAATAACAATAATGTACCTCAAAGGGTCCCATTCTTATTGAGGATTTTTAATTAATGTTATATTAAAATTCAACCAGCCCAAAATGGCTATCCGAAGAGACTCCTAAATCCAACACACATTCTGAGACCATGTATCCCAAAATATGATTCTCCCACCCCGTTTGACCTACCGTTGAGGATGGTATGTTGTGCAAAACATGACCTGGGATCCCAGAACCTTCTGAAGAAATTCCCAAAATCTAGAGGTAAAACTGGGTCCCTATTAGAAACAATCATTGATGGAACACCATGAAGATCCAATACCTATTTATCATATAAACTACCTAGTTAATCCACTTTGGCAGAGTCTAATATCTTAATAAAATGGGGTAATTTGGTTATATGGTCAATTACTATCCATGTAGAATTCCTCCCCTGGAATGTATGGGGAAATCCGATAATTTAATCCATGAAGACCACATCCCACTTCTATGTAGGAATGTGTAAAACCTGAATCAAACTTGAGGGTCTTTGGATCTCTTCTTTAACCCACTTACATGTATAACACCTAGATATAGATTATGTTATTTCCATTATCATGACACACCACCAGAACCGATGACACACGTCATAAAAAAATATTGGGGGTTCTAGGATTAAGGAACCATTCTGAATGATGGCTATCCTACATCACCACCTTCCATAATGACAACAACACTAACACATAGCCCTTGAAACTGTTAATCCCATCAGAAGACATAGACCAACTACTGGGAACCTACCAAAAATTTTGGGACTATATAAGTTACCAACACAACTAATAATCATGATTCTCCTACGGAATCAGATCTATAAGGGATGGTGTAAGCTAAATAGTAGATATGAATGCATATCCATAGTGATCCTTGATCTCCAGATGCATCTAGGTAAAATCCCCTTCAAGGTCTAGTAATCACTAGACCCTTTCACCACAAGCACCTGGAATTTTCATCTCACAACATCTTCCACCACATTACCTTTTTCTAGTGTATAAACGATATCAACATTAAACCCCTATATGTACTCCACACATCGATACTACCTTGAATTACTATACTTCTAATAAAATATGTAGGCATAACATTTATGATCTAATTCGACTAAATATTTATCTCTAAATAGGTAGTGATACCATGTATTCAAGGCATGCACCACTTCTAGTAATTCCTAGTTGTCACTTGGTTATATCATTTCATGTGGTCATATTTGGAAAACCATACACCACCACAAGATCATTTTACATCAACACACACCTAATTACCATAACCAAAGCATCACAATAGAACACATATCCCTTATAATATTTTGGTATGATTAAAATAGGTATTTTAGTCAACAACATATTAATATTATTGAAGGACACCTAACATTCTATGACTCATTCAATCATTACCCTTTTCTGAGTAAGAGGATTCATGGCAGAAGTGAGATGGGGAAATTATATAACTAACTTCTTGTAATACCATGACAGGGAAAAAATATCATAATCTCAAAAGTGTTCCCTGGATGTTCCCATGAGATCACTTTTTTTATCATACCAGGCTCTGCTGAAACCACACATTCCAAGATCACATGACTAAAAAACTTCACCTCCTTGATCCAGAAGGTATACTTAGAGATATTATCATATAGAGAATGATATCGAAGGGTGACTAGAATGATCCTCGAGTGATTTTCATACACTCCCTCAATTATATAGTAAAACCCAATTTGATCAAAATAAATGATAATGAAATAAGAAAGGTATTGGTGTAACAATCTATTCCCAAGTTAGATGAAAATTTCTGGAACATTTTTCATCCCAAAAGACATGAGAAAATAATCATAACGGTTGTAACAGCTTTAGAAGGATGTTTTAGGGATATCTTTCTCTGAAAATCGGAATTGATGGTACCTAGAAGTAAAATCTATCATGAAGAACCACATCAACCCATTGAAACGATACAAAAGGACATCAATATAGAGAAAGGGATATGTATTATTTATCTTTACATTATTTAGCTTCTTCCAGTCTATACACAAGTGAAGATATCCATTAGACTTCTTTGAAAATAGAAATGGGGAAGCCTTAGGTGGGATACTCAGGAGAATGAATCTGTTATATTCAAAATTTTTCTGTTGTATCATTAATTACCTGTACATGATAGGTGATATAGGGAATGAGGTAAGAGATATTGGTTGTGTCCCTAGATGGAAATCAATGATGAACTCCAAAAAATGATCAAGTGGAAACCCTGATAAGTCTCCTAGAAATACCTATGGGGACACATCCATCTAAAGAAGTAACCCACCCTCAGGACTACTGCAAACTATCTCCAATATGAGAAAAGAGATCTGAAAAATAAGACAGACCAATTCTAGAAGTCGAGGTCAATTACACCCTGACCAAGGATCCCACTCACCTTGAAAAACCTTCGATCTTTGATTGGATTCCACAAAACTCCATATCTAATCAGCAAAAAGATATATATGGTGAAATAATAAAGGAACCATGAATGGTCACAAGTCCAACATTAGATTGATCTTGTGCCTAATCTATTTCAGGGTGGTTCTTTGTCTCTACCTAAGCCTGAGAATGACCACTAACCTACCAATCTCCATTAAAATGACTCTTCCTCGAAGTAGATCCAGTTTTACTTCCATGACCGACAAATTATGATCCCACTTCCATGTACATTTTTTAGTGGGATGTCCTTCCCGTTGAGGTTTTAGAACCTAAACCACCATGATATGGGCACTCTATTTTGAAAAACCATTGCAAGTTTACCTAATTCCACACCAATGACAAGGTATGGGTCAAGAAGAACACATTTACCATATATTCCATGAATTCCCATAGAGATAGAAGAGATATAAACCTTCATATTAATCCGTATACAAAATCATTCAGCAATGATGAAATGTACTACAAACTCACCTTTTTTCTTGCCTTAATTTATTCCTCTTCTTCTTAGATGATGAAACACTACACTTGACCCCTCCAAAAAATCATCCATAGAAACCAAAATTTACATTGTAGTCAATCTCCTCCATTAGGTCTTGATCAACCACCTCAGAATTTGTCTCCAACTTTTGAAAGAAGACATGGGATTATATATCAGGTCCCTACCCAATTTCTAACCATTGATCCTTCAGTTACAGATTAAAAACTAGTTCTGGTGAAACCAAACTAACTCTAAAAAGTAGTTGGCTTACTCCATCATGGTTCAATCCCCCAAGTGGAGATATAAAAACTAAATGGTATTATTGAAGGGAAATTACTCAGGTTAGTAGTGATCATTGAAGGAAACATTCAACTCCTTCCAACCTATCTATTCACGCTTCCTGGCCTAAACCACTAAATCTCACCACCTGTGACTAATACTTTCCAACATAATTAAATAAGAATTCAATGCGACTACATGAAGAGTGTCAAGGAACCCAAACATCCTTTCAATTTTCAAAATCCATCCCTTATCTTCCCGGTGACCAATTATACTCCAGAATAAAGGAGGGTTATTATTGAGAAACTCATGATACTTATCCTTCATCACACCTAGTTCTGCTTCCCCAACCTGAGTAGGACAAGAGACCTCTCCCTAGAAAAATTATGGGATAACACAAAACACCACTTCTATTAGTCTCTGATCAATTGGTGAGTGATAAATATCTCTGGCGTATTCTCATGGTTTCACAAGAAGTCTTCAAACAAGCATGGTTATAAAATAAATTCACTTGCAGAAGGAAAACCATTAACCAAACATCATGATTTTTTTAGCAACATTAACTTTTAAACATATTTATAAACCAATATTAAGAAAAAACCAAAACAAATGAAATAAAAATTCTGAACACTCTACGTCCACTATGTATCCATGCATAGTCTACATCCTGTACATCTCACGTGGAATGGGATTCAACCAAAATCCTGAACATCCCATTGTGAATCAAGGCCCGTTTTGAGGTGTGTTGGACAACCATCCCAATCACAACCAAAACCTCAAGCTCTGACATTCCTAGATCTTATCTATCTAGACTCTCCTAATTAACATGTCCTGAATAAAGGTGGAAATCTTCCTCTGATACCATTTTATCACTAACCATGAAAGAGTTTCATCCAACCCAACCCCCGATAAGGCTCATGACATGGCCTGAATGGAATTCCCAATCCCTATGAGATTTTAGCCAGTGAATGAGAATTGTGCATTACATTTGGGAATGATATCTCCAATGAGAAAAATCCATAAACATCCACAAGAGAAACTCCTCAAAAATTAATCATGAATGATAATTAAATTAGATAAATCTGTATCAACTTCAACTAATTACATATTTTTTAAAAAACCTGAAATTCGAAAATTGGTGGGGGGAAATAGAAAACCAACACCTCCAAGTGACAAGAGGTCTAACATGCTCATGGAACCTCTACCAAAACATTCAATAGAACTAACACTAGAAAATAGATCTTCCATCCGCACTATAGAACATTTTACATTACATAGGTCAAACATAATAGGGTCAACATACAACCAAGGGTTATGTAGGGCATGGTCCAATTCCTAGTATGATTCCACCCAAAATAAATTCAATTCCATATCATTATAAGTAAAATCAACATGCTATTTTTTTTAAAATATAAGAAAACATTATAAGGAAAACATTTTAATGGAAACATGCTTTGAAATTATTATGAAAGGTAAAGTCTATCATTTTATGATAGTAATCATAACATCACCTGAGAACCATGGGTAATACCTAAAGGCACTAGAAATAGTGAGACCATAGGAACCTTTTATCCTTGTGACAGGGTATAAGATTCATAACCCACAACTTTATTATGCACGAGTTACTAGAGGAGAATGTATACTAAGGTCTAGTTGTATCCAATTATCATCATATGTTTATTTATTATTGTATCATTAAGCCTACCTGACGGAACCAGGCCTCGGATCTACTGCTCTGACTAGCGTACATGTCCTAACATTCCCACCTAAATACCTAGGGAACCCATTTTTCTAAATTAATCTTCACATGTCACATGAACCACCACTTTCAAATTCACATAATCCACAATAGAGAACACACACAATAACCCCCACTATTACCAACACACTTCCAACATTGAAAACCCCCTACCACAATACCATTTTCACATGGAAAACCTTTTCAAATCCCCTTACACACATATACATGTTCAACGTTATAATCAACCATGAAAACCAACCATTTCTGCTTGTAAAATCATCATTCAACCCACACATACACAAAAAAAATTTGAAAACAGGTTTCGAACCACTCACGAAATTCATATAACACATTTAGAAAGCATAACAAGCATACTAAAATAATATAACAGTGTCAAATCATGGAATCACCATCATTAATCTTTTCAAATTCTGAAAACCGATTGAAAACCACAATTACACCATATGGAAACCCTATAAAAGAAAGATCGTACCACAAACATCAATATTCAACCAAAACAATTATTACTAAATCCTTATTAGGAAAACCCATCCACTTTATAAAGAATAACGTAAAGGAGAAGGAAGGAGGAACCAAGAAGACAGATGAAATCCTGAGAGATGGGACCTACTTGAAGTTTATTGAATATTCCACCCCAAAACACAAATGGATTTAGGTTAAAGGGAACCAATAGGGAGGGGGAGGTGACCCTAGGTGGATTATCCGGAATGAGAGGAATTTGGGTGGATTTGGGTAATAATCATGTAAGTGAAAAATGTGAAATTACACATATTTAGGTTTATAGGGATGCCAAACAGGATGCCCACATGAGTTTCTAAAAAGTGTGGTAACATTGTGATCCCCTCTGTCTAAAGAAGGATGAGTCCACACAGTTCTTATTGGGGGGGGGGAGATCCCATCGGCATGGTTGACCATGCACCTTATACAGACCCACTGGTCTATGTGCATAGTCTCTTCTGGTCAGGCACATGTTTTCTACATACCATGTGGCAATCGTGCACCACCAATTGTTCCAAGAACACTATTTTACACCAAAACCCCATGAGAATATAAGGAACCAAGATAATATCAAAATAAACAAGAAAATATCTAAAAATGAATATTTTATATCACATTAGGTTCTATTAGTATCGAACGATGGGGAATTCCCAAATATTTTTCCCTTAGAATAGTGGTATTGAAGGGAATAATAGAAGAAATGGTTCCAAAGAAGAATTCAATATTAGAGGGACGTTTAAGATGACCATTTTTTTGGTGTAGTGGATTAATTCATATGACTAGATATTTCTTATTAACAATATTGAGGAAGGTTCCAATGTTGACTCAATGTGGTTATATATAGTAGCACAAGGAATCATCAGGAGTGTTGAGAACAAAACTTTATTTTACAATAATGTAAGATGATGTTGTTCTATAAATATATAAATAAGAAAATTATTTTTAATCAACATTGGGTTTGAAACCAAATACGGGGATCAATAAGAGATATTGTTTCAAGAAATGGTTTTAAATATTTCCATTAATCCATTAGACCATACTAGTGTAAGAATCATTGAAAATAGATGCGCCTCCCTTGTGATGGGAAATAAGGATATGGTCAATGGAATAAATAATGAAGTGGAAGGTGTTCTAAATCATTTCAATAAATAAGTAAAAATAAATGTTGTCTCTATGAAATCCAAATTCAGAGGAAAATATAAGAGTTGTTTAGATGTCCTATTTTTTAAGGACTCATTAACAACATTCATAGTGTTAGTAAAATATGTGACATATTCCATGCAATAAGATTTACTAAGAAGTTTTGTAATGGAAGGGGAAATGATGGTTCATTTATGATGTAAGGTTAGTGACAAACTGAAATCTTATTATTGTAAGTGGATATTATGATATATGCATTATATGCAAATTATAAGAGAATATTTTTTTGGAATAAAATTCTTAGTCAGTTTATCCAACCATATTTTGATGTTCTGGTGGAAAGTTATAGAGTTTGATATATCCCTAAGATAACTCATTATCGTACACATATATTTGATTTGAAGAAAAAAAGGGGAGATTACTTGATAGTATTAAAAGGAAAATGAAAAAAATACAACAAATGTGATGGAATTGGTGCATATTGATGTGTGTTATCCTATCTCACCAATATTACTATATGGGGGTTGAACCTATTTTCTTATTACTAAATATTATACCATAAGGTCATTGATATTCATCAGTACCCAAAACTCTGAGGTGTTTAATTGTTTATAACAATACTATAGGGACGATGAACGCATGGTTGGGTATAAAATTTAAATGTTATATACCAAGAATGAGTGGAAATTCAAAATTATAAAAGTTTATTATTTTCTCAAGAATCATGGGATAGGGTATGAAGTCTCAGCAGTGAACTCTTCATTATAATAGGGTGGTTGTGAGAAGAAATCAAATCACTAAAATGGGAGAAAATATTATTATTGAGAAATACCTTTTAGAGATGTTTTGTAAAGAAGTATTTTTGATATAATATCACATATATAACCAAACATTTAATGTTATAGTAAATAAAATAATTCATATAGGATATGGTATGAATAGAATTTGATGTCAAAGTATTTATTAGTCTTCAATAGTAAGTTATTTTTGGCACTCACTTTTATCAAAGAGAATAAAAACATTATGCATAATTCCTTGGGCATGATAAAGTGTTAAAGATAATTGGAGTCAATATAATGGATTTGATATATCGACTTATACACATTGAATCCTACACATTACAAAGTCTGTGTCGAACCCCTATGTGGGAAAAGGGTCAAGACACCCTTGTACAAGACACATGCACCAGGAAACTGCTTCGTAGACCTATGAAAACAAAATATTCTACCAGAGGTCCTATATTTTTCAATAAATAGGACACATGGGATCCTCATTTGAGGAGCTAAAAAATCAGAAGAACCCCCAGAGATGTCATTGTGAAGCACTATTCCCTAGGTCGATTGAAATATTTCAAGTAGCTCTCCAAAACATGTGATAAGTGATAATTAGATGGGATAAACAATATCAAAGTCCATTCTGGGTCTAAAAACAAATGACACCTGCACTAGTATAATCCCCCCTATGTAGAATCCATATTTGTGAGGCCCCTCTCCCTTATCAGAGACCTATTCAAGACCCTTTCTGGGACACTGATGTAGACTCGGGGTGATTAGGATAAAGCCTCACCCTAGTGTTGTTTCCCTAAAATCCCATTGATAGAGGAATATCTATCTCACAAAGGCCTATTACCCCTTGGATGAACCACTTATTTTAAATCATAGTCCATTCATAGTATGGGTTTTCAGAAAAACTATGTCAGGTACCTGCACCTAGGACTTTTTTGAGTTACCTTTCCTACCCTCTTCCATGACAAACATGCCAGGGACTCCCCTCAATTGGATCCCTTGTCTGAAAGACACAGATGTCAATCCCTTATAAAGACCTCAAATCATTCACAATCATAGTGATTGGTACAACAACCTACCATCTACTGGGTTTGTATTACTAGGGTTAGAGGTTTCCCACACTTGTTCGATTGGCTGGTCAATGTCCTAGGGATGCATGTGGGTTTACATTCCCATGGTCACGAGGACCCCTACCCCAGGGAAAATATTGAAGGAGCTATTAGTATTAGAGATTGGGGTTTAGACCATGTCCTTCCCTTCTCTTCTCTAAGACTTGAACACTCATATTTCTAGTGGGGTGGGTCAGGACTACACTTTTATTTCCATTCAACATGGAATTAGATTCCCATCCCACTATGGAACCTATTTTTGGGAATCCCTCCTGGAGTAATCCCATAGAATTTCATGTACGTGGTTTCTGTCTGGATGCTCTCTACCTCCACATCCTTTACCTTTATCCCTTCATTGGGGTAATGTGAAGATATGGAAGTGTCGTAACCTCATCATTTCCCCCCATCATCTCCCACCTCTTCATTGATAGAGAGAGGTTATAGAAAATGGGCACACTCAACCCCCCCATCCATCTCCCTTAGGGATTTGCATCCATGTCCACCAATAGGCCTTGGTAGAAGGTATGGTTTGTTGGATTTTCTATTTCCACGTATTTCTCACTCCGAGCATGACTCATGTGAGTATAAAGGTAACAATGATCACAATATACACATGATCCATGAGATGGATTTAACTATGATAAGATTTATTCCTACTATCTTGGATACGTAGGAAGCCTAATTAAGGATTGAGCTTATTTGGTTTCCACTTTATGTGTAAGAAGTAATTAAAATTTCTTTAATCTGTCCATCCTCCTCAAGAGTACACCCTGAGTTAAGCCCCAAAACCACCATGAGTTAATAATGACTCATGGTCCCATTTATAAGGGAATTCTATTCTTGAATAATCTCTAACATAATCCCCTCAAAAGGCTATACTAACCAACGATACATACAGTTGAGGGCCTTGATTGGAATATTTCCTTACAATCAAACTATGTTGGATTTGATTCATATCCAAATGGGATACATAGAATGGATCCATGAGGTTCAAACCCAAAAATAAAATCAACCATGTAATCTATGGTCCATATTCTTGGTAGGGTCTAATATAACATGCAAATTCATATCTATTCTAGGTTCATGATATTTTTCAGTATAATTCATACACTAAACATTGGATGAGAATCTTTTTCCAAGATGTTTTTTCCACATGATGTTAAACTGTATATTTATGTCCTTATCACATGACCTTAAAAGGTACGATGTACCCCATTAAGAGACATAAAACTACTTGGGTTCAAATACATTTCATGAGAATATGTAAGAATTCCACCATATAGGTTTGATCCCAACATCAAAACAAAATCCTTCACCCAAGGTGATGATAAACTCCAGAGTAACCCCAGTCTCTCTAGATGATAATAAACCCCATATTTCCCTATTATGTTTCTATTAAAACAACTTCTCTATAAGAGGGAAAACATAATAACTAATCTATATATAAGAGGATACAATTGATGGAGAACCTGAGATACATATTGATGTCTCCGTTGATGAATAACCTCAGATATACATAGCTGGTTCTACATTCCATACAAGATAATAATTGATTGTTAATCTTGGGGTAATCCACTTCATATGTTGGATTTAATAACGGATTTGAGAATTTTATTAATTCTATAAGAGAGTCCCAAATTAGGCAATAATTCCCTCCAAAAGTTTGTGATGATCCCAACCTCTAATCCCATCAACCAATGTGAGTTGTTAACCATCATTGACCCAACATACTGATGAGAACCCGCCTTTTGAAAAGAAGGTAAACATGGATACATAACCATTAGATGCATCTGGTTCCACAAACAAACGTATTATAAACTAGTCTTAAATAGTAATTCCTGACCTAAAGTACCATATCCATCTAAATCAAAAAATGGTGAAGACAACATGAATCCATAACCAAGATGATAATGTCACACATCTATCAAGACCCTTTTCCCTTGATAAAATAGGTCCATAAAATTCAATGAATCATGTGTGTGTTCATTAAAATGATATGCTGCTTTGATGACATTTCTTGTTTTTGTTTGTCATATATAATATCACCAACTCTTAGAAGTCCCCTCAACCCAATTGTTCCATTCATGTTTCCACCAATTTTTTTGTCCATTTCTCAGGATGGTACATCATCCATGTGAAAGATGCCATCACTAACCTAGGGTCTTAAAAACTGGGTCTCTAACTCAATAGTCAAGGGGTAGCATCGAAAAGATATGATCCTGAACCTGGAGGCTACCTGATAGGCCCTCCAGCTCAACAACAACCACCGATCATCCAGTCAACGATGATCACTGGTCCAAAATCAGATGGTGCTAACTACTATCTTCAACCATTTCGAGATCTTATCCCCAATCTATGACAACCAGTCCCTCCCATATCTCAAGAGGTGGATCATGAGGCCCAATATGGATTCACTAAGGAGGCACATGGGTACTCCTTAAGGGATCCTACCAACAAGCACCGATTATAATGCCATGTTGTAGAAAAAATTCTATATGAATAGGGTGTTATCCTCATATGAACAACCTAGGTCCACCAACCCATTTTTGTTGAAATTTGTAAGCGGCCACACACACCCACCTGCCTTCATTAAGCCTACCAGAAGACTCGCCTGGAAGCATTCAAAGAAGCCCGCCAACCATGTTTGGCAGTAAGTAGCGTGCATCAACATACACCTTTTTCCACACACCAATCCTTATAGTAGACTTTTTTTTATGAACTCAAAGAATTATTCCAACAATGTTTGGTGGAATGCAACAAGAAGGAACACATGCATTCCAACATTCATCAAGGCTGCCAGCAGCATTGTTTGGAAGCACCCGGAGAAGTCAGTCGGAAAGTCCTAATGACAGGTATGGGGAAGTAAAAACTCTATGCCTCCACACATTTGTACTTTCAGTATCCACTGGAAGGAAAGGGATGGAAGAAGAAGGAACATAAACCTACTCAAGATATGGAATTTATGTAAACTCCTATTTCAGTTCTTGAAGGCACCAAGCACATCCTGGAAATGGTAAAAGGGTAGACATAAATTCCTGCTCATATCCTAGAGACTTGTCATCATATCATAATAGTGATGGTAGTTTTCCAAGAGGTATGGACACATAAATCTATCCCCATAAATGGGATGGCTCATCAGCATACCACCCTAGATAATACACACACCTATGCTCTCATCAATGAGGGTTTTGGTGAAAAATATCCCATATTATGTGCAAAAACGGATAAAAAACATACACCCACATCAATCAGAGGTAATAAAACTATCCCAATGGACACACCAAGGATGGCACAAACACCTTCCCATGGAAAACAACTATTTTTCCTAGAAGTTCCCCAATCGCTCAAAAGAAGGCCCCCAAGAAAAAGCCTTAACAAAAAATATTTAATGATCAAGAGATGATCTATGATCCAGATCTGCTAAATGATGGAGTTCTTGAATCCCTCCATAATTCATCAATAGTAATTTAAGATCCTACTCTCCCATTACCATATTATGGTAGTAGTAATAGTATTTAACAAGGTCCTTTCTGGGAACTTCACCAAGAACTCTTAGTTCATGCAAACAATTTGGTCTATATCGAGATCATATCTCTTTATGAGATCCATTAAAAATCTTAGTGTGGAAAAAATACTAAGGATCATGATGGTTTTCTCCTTGATATAATCCACCATAGTGGTCCTCCCTAGGATAACATTAACAGTGAAAGTTCTCTTCATATTAATGTTTCACATTATCAAGTGAATTATCAAATTGGAAATCTAGTGACAAGAAAGACCTTCTATCATGGAACACTTGAAATTAAATGAACATTAATGTATAATGATTTTTCATTGGTAGGTGAAATCATTTATAAAATATACCCTAACCAAAGATGATGGTCATTCTATAAACCCCCTTTGGATCGCCTGTTTTCCAACATAGTAGTGGAAATCCCAACTAATCCCACTTATTGTGGTAAAACAATCAGGATGCATCCAATCTTTTCGGACTAGGTCACGGAATATCTGGTGAAAGAAGAATATGATCTCCTAAACATGAATAAACAGACTAAATAAGATGAAATTGAAGTAAATTGTATCCTTTATCCACCCCTCAATACAGAATTACACAGGTGTTGGTGGATGATAGTATGCATGACATCCACCTCAATATATGAAAAACTATTCATCACCTAAAAGAAAATGTATTATCATATGGAGAGTATCAAACTCACATCAATGTAATAGAAGGGTCATAATGCCAATATGACTTGTCATATCTCTTAGATTCATGACATCTAAATATCAAGAAGAAACAAGGATCCCTTCAATATGCATTCCACATTTGATTAATGAGGTTGTGACATCTAATCGTGGATTCCCCATCTAGTGATCATTTCAAAGGATGAGGTGCACATGGGTAATTTCATTTTACAACTCTCCGGAATGAGAAAATACTTTTCAAGGTCGTAAAAGGAAATTTTTTATCCTCATGCTAAATTAACAAGGGGACATTTTCTATGACTGATGCTATGATTAATAATAACAGGCCACAAAATACTCTCAATGATTTCATGAAAAAAGAGTGTAGGCTGTTGAGATAATTTTTCATTAAGCATATAATAACAAGGATTAGGCACCCCACTTAGTAGATTTCATAAGTCATATTGAGAAAATGTCAGAAATAGCCCAGTGATATTCCAAAACAGGAAAATCTAGTGCCTATAGAATGATTCACCCGTCCCGTGTTTGTAAAAAAATGTAAAATCCTAAGATCAATTTTGATAATATCAGCAACATCAAATTGAGAGAAACCCTATCCCACAGGGATAGGGGAGTTTTTAACCCAACCCTCGGGGTTTTGAAACTTGGCCTGAAGGGTTGTGTAATCAGAATAGGAACAACCACAGCCCTCAGGGCCGGGGGATTTTTCACAAAAACAATCGCCTGCTTAACGAGAATCAATTGTCTCTTGATTAGGGAAGATACTAAAGAATAAATCCTCCTAGTTCTCCCCATCCTGTGATCAAGTACTTTCACATGGAAGATGCCTGACTAAACTATATAGATATTCCCATGGGGTAACAGTCCACCAAGATTTTACCAATGAATTAAGAAATGATATTACAAGGCCTCATGGAAGACATAGAAGAAGGAGATCTCATAGAGACACCAATAGAACGCATTTAGTGCATTACGTGTCAGTGATTTTCATCAATGATATCACTGAAAATAATCAATAACATGAGGAAAATTCAATAGATTAATAGGAGGAGGTTCTATTCTATAATATAGTACACACCAAAAATAATGAAGAAGTTCTATGTACCCAGAACCAAAGTATTTCCCAAAATCATGGGAATTCCCATGTACAATCCACCACTACATCCTCGAAAGGCATCAAAAAGGGAAAGGGTAAGAGTCCAATTGGGACTCACCTCTCTCATGGGGAGGTTAAGATCATTTCTCTAGAAGAAATATTTCCCTAATATGAGTTAGAGATGAAAGAATTGAGGATAATCCACAAAGAACTACTCTGAGGAATTTTTCCTTCAAGATACATTCTGCAAGAAGATACCCAAATCACGCTTCTAGTTAGAACACATCAAAAATGATATTTTTCCACTGTAATGAATGAAGAATTAGAACATTCCATGAATTTGGGAAACCGACCAACAATATATTCGGATCCCATAGTAGTAGATCGGGAAGTACCTCCATTGCATACACAATTAGAAAATTACCATACAAATCCTTAAGGGCCTTCCCCTATGGTTTACCTATAAAAAGTTCCACTGGTGATGCCACAGATGGTCCTTCCAGTCACTAGACGCATTAAGGCTCTAATCACTATAGATTTTTAGGCTCTAGTTGTGGGAGTAATGTAGGTTTCATCTTATCCATATGTTCTCAGAATGGTTATGAAGACCGTTGAGTCATTAACAACTCTTCTAGATGCCACAAAATGATGGAGTGTGCCAATACATCCCGAAAATAAGGATTTCCTAGAATGGTAGATTGAAATCCTCCCCCACCAATCTTTGGTAACCCTACAGTTCCAATATTTAATTTCATAGGAGTCCCAGATAATCACATGATGAATTTCGTCTCTCATTGGGATCCCATGACATGTACCCATGAACAATAGTAGGAAGTGAAACCTCAATTCTTTTTATATTCACAATAAGAACCAACCTTTCTGTGTTACAAAAGTTGTTAGTATCTCTCAATAATGGGTTGGAAAGACCTTCGTGAGAAGTTTCTCTTCTAGTTCAGATCATCACTGTAGAAGACAACAATCTTTAACCTCACAAAATATAGACAATGGGATATTGAAAGGGTATTTTATTAAATTTGTATGGTGGAAATGGTTTAAATACTACTTAAATCAACCCCACCCTCAAGAATAAGTGTTTCCCATCTATGTAGAAAATCTTATCGACGATTTAAACACACTGCTAATAATTGAGAAGTATATATGAGGGTTTCAGGACCTTACCACAATTTCTTAATAGGTTGAAACCTCCATCATAGAGTCCAAATCAATGTATATAATAATTTATTCAACTCAGGGAAGGATAACAAGAAAAAAGAGGCCTCTATAATTACACTTAAGTAGTCCCATGTACCCACTCCTACTTTAATGATTGCACCATATCATAGGAATCCACCTTTCAACCGTCAGTAGAAATTCATGCCTCATCAATATGATAAAAGATACCATTATAAGAAGTATTTTGAGGAGATAAAATACAATTTATACTCTTTATGAGATAACCAAGTCCCCAGTTACTTCATCTCGATATTGAAAAAAAAACATAATCAATTTTCCAATGCCCAAGAATCCTTGAAATTACTTCCCCTTCCATATGATGTTGGGATACAATATCCAGGATATTTTTTTTAAAGACCAACTATAATGACGGTAGACTCCAGGAAAGTCGGGTTCAATAATTCACATGCTCAGGTGGTGTATGTTACTAGCACTATCACAGTAGAGGATGAAAATGTATGGACTGGAGTTAGGAGAATGAGTGAACAAATGTTTAGTGACTAGATGGTAAAAAAATGGTCAATGTGAATCATGATATTGTAAAATTATAGTTGAAACAACCAACTGTGCCTCCAGCCACTCCCACTACATCACAACATGCTAAATCATCAGCTCATTCCACTAAGTGGAAATCCTCCAAAAAGTGACATGGCTATCAGGATACGAAGACAACACATTAAAATGAACCTTCAACAAAGGATAAGTGTTCCTAATGTTTCCACAATACATTTCTATAGTCCGGATAGCATGGGGACCACCCTGCTAAATGGAAAAAAAGAATTGGCTTGTCAGATAGAAGATTCATCAAAAGAGGAATTGATCCATAGTGACATTAATGTTATCTATCTAATGGATCCATTGATAGATGATGATTTTGGTTCTGAATCCGAATTCCCAACACCATATTGGGAAACTCGGGGAAGAGGCTATTGAGTTTGACGATATAAGGGAATACGTAGTTGTGATATAAATCATTTCTTCAGCAAAACCCCTACTCGAACCGTCTATGCATCTGAGAATTGTGTAAAATCTCTTATGTGAGATCAATAGGAATAAAAAGAGTTCTTCCTCCACACATGACCAGGTATTCCCTAACATGAACATCCAAGAAGACCATTTATAGGATTCATTACTACCTCCTCATCAATTAGATAGACCCATATGAATAATGTTTCATAGAGAGGAACCACCTTGAGCTCCTATTCCAATGGACAATGTGTTCACATCTTGAACATCATCTGAAAAATCACATTAAAAGGAAAACTCCCATACTGAGATACATAATCCTTTGGATCATAAATATAATTTCATGATGGAATTGTCTCATTTTCCATCCATGTTTTCAATCCTTGATTCTTTGAAACTGTTAAAAGACTATTGAGGGGCACTCATAGAGGCTTTGTCAAGACCTAAAGGGTTTCAAGTCAAGGTTGTATCATCTAAAGTATTTTGTGCAGATAATGAGCCAACAGAATTCCATGTGGTAATCTATTTCACAGACAAGGATATGGATTATATCATTAAATTAAAAGTTAATCCCTAGTATATTTATGAAAAAATAAATTATATTGATAAATGATGATCTGTTAATGACAATGGCTTAGGATTCAACCTCATATGGGACTATAAACTTCTCCAATTGAGTCTCAATGAATCTCACTTGTCCCCAACCACTTTGATGCTATAGGGTTACAATAATAATGAGAAATATCCTCTTAGAGATATCTCACATTCAACTAACATTGTGGATTTAGTGTCTAACTCAATGTTTATGGTTGTCCGATAGGATACAACATTCAATGTCCTCCTTTGAAGGCCTTAACTATTTCAGCGTGAAACCATTCTTTCCTCATATAACCAATATCTCAAATATTTTTTCAAGGTTCAAATTTGTACACTATATGGTGAAATGGACCCATTAAAATATTAACAGTCCCAATATATTGGTGCAGGATTCTATCATAAGGGAGGTAAACATTCAATGGTTGATGAATTTAATCGAATCAAGGCCCGAAATATCATGGAGATGATCCAAATCAAACCTTTCACATAGCTCCTCATGAATGACATGCTTTCCAAGAATTAAATAGAAAGGGTGAGCTTTAATTCCAGCACACACTATATAGCTTCTATAATGTCAGTAATGAAAACCAAGCCTGACAGTGTAGGAAAAGTTACCAACGTTCCAAATTGTGATGGAATCCTGGAAAAAAATTTCTCCATCCAATCCTTCGAGCTTCAATAGATCTCTATGTAATTATATGTAAATGAATAAGTCTCTTTATCAATGGGGTAAAATGATGATGCTCATCCTCATTCCCTCATTTACCCTACAAAGTGTTGGAGAGACCTACTTCTCGCAGTTGAGCTAGGGATGATCACTTTGTCTTATGGATTTGTAAATGAAAATTCAACCTATAACTATGAGATTATTTCGTCACTACCTACATCACAAGTGGAGTAGAAATTGGTAAATTATGGGGAAGAGGAAGAATAAGAGGATGTTAGGTATTCCCCTCTATATTTTGAAGAAGGTATCTCCATCACTATTGATGAACTCAAAGAAATAATTCTGGGTAAAAATGAAGATCCATGAACCACTTTGATTACTGTGGCCATGACTTATAATGATCATGAGGAATAAAAATTCTTACTAAAGAAGAACAAGGACGTGTTTAGCTAGAAATAAATTGATATTCTAGGAATTTACCCTGAGGTGGACACCCATAGCATGGGTTTTCTAAAGAATTAATGGGGATACAAATAGGTTTCTAGAAGAAAACACATAACCCATGACTCCAAGATTGAGGCTAAAGTAGATCAGATCATCAAGGAAAACATCATATGAGAGGTGAAATATCCAAAATTTCCTGCCAATAATGTCCCTGGGAAAAAGAAAATTTGGAAAATTATATTCTTCATTGACATCAGATATCTCAACCGACATTGTCCTAGAGACAACATGCCAGTTCAAATTACAGAACTCCGAATTAATCCAATGGATTGTTATAAATCCCTATCCTTTATGGATGGATATTATATGTATAATATAATATATATGGCCCCATACATTGAATAATACATAGACTTTAGATCGCCCTATGGAGTATTCTACTATAATGTAATTCACATTGGATTAAATTATATTGGAATCACATATCAACATGTCATGAATCACATATTTAAAACCTTTATAGGAAAGATATTCAATTTCAATGTTGATGATTTAGAATTAAATTCATGAAAATGATTTTACCACTTGTTTGACCTTGAAATCTTCTTCTATATGCTATTACAACATAGCTTAAATATGAAACCATTGAAATGTGTTTTCCAGGTAACCTCTAGATATTTTCTTAGATTATTTGTATTCCATCACTTTATCAAAGTAGATCATGAGAAAAATAAATCTATCATTATAATTCTGAATCATATAAACCTTAAATAGTTTACTAGACTTCATTTACACTTAGACTACATCCGACTCTCCATATCCAAGATGGAAGGAAAGTATTTTCTCTTCACCCAATTGATGAATAAGGGAGACATATATCAGTGAACCGATGAATTCCAAGAATAATATGTTACCCTTAAAAAAATACATCTAGATTATACCAGTTTTGATACCACCTATTAAGGTAAATCCTCTAATTATGTATGAGATATATTGGATGTGATCACTAGGTGCCTTAATTGCACAAAAGAACAACACTGGGAATGAAAATAGCTTGTATTATCTCAGTCAAACCATGGTTGATGTGGCGGTTTAATACATAGATAGTGAAATGTAATGACTCGAATTAATATTCATATTTTAGATGTTTATGCACTCTCTACATCACCATGAGGTCTAACGGGCCTCTAGAAATAACATGCTCAAAACTATCCTTAGTCATCCTATCAGGAAAGGGTGTCAGGTATGGTCGGCAGTTGTTATACAACAGTTTAATATATAGTTTGAGCCTAAGAAAGTAGTAAAAGTTCATGCCTTGGTAGATTTTCTAGCAGAGTACCCATTTGTGGAAACATCACAGTTAAATATTGAATTTCTAGTTGATGAGGTATTCTGAATTCTGGAGAACACTAAAACATGGAAAATGTATTTTTATATCACATCCATGAGCCCAGCAAGGAAGAGAATAGAATACACTAAGCTCAAAAATTCTGGGATAGTTCTCTTTCTCATTTATCTAGTGAAGGAATTCATACATAACTCCTTTTAATCATAAGAATAATACACCAACAATGAGGCAAAATACCAAACCCACATCACAGTTCTAGAACCAGAACTCCAAATACCAGTGAATCACCTAGAGGTAAAGGGTGATTCAGATTTGGTAATCAAACACAACAATGGGGATTACACCATCATAAAATAAGATATGGTCCACCTATTTGAAAAATTCCATGGGTTTATAAAATAGTTTGCTCAGAACCAAATTTATCTCACGTCCTGCAATCAAAAAATACCCACAAAAATGCATTGTAAAATTCATCCATAGCATTAGAAGATCTAAACAGGGATGAAACAATCACCAACACCACCTATCACCGAATGGTATCCCATTTTGATGAGTCAGAATAGATTAGATCAAATAATTAATCCCCATCACTGTGTCATATGGACCTACTACTGTATGGATGGTGAAAATTGTAGACTACCTTCTAGATGAAATACTCCCACTAGATAGGGCTAGAAAAATAAAATTTTATGGAGAGTATCCACCATGACTCTATATAATGGTTCAAATCACCAAACATTTCTATATAAACGAAGGTTTGATGGATTCTTTCTCATATGTATTAATGGAGAAGATACCATGGTCATTACAGATGAAGTACATGCGGGGGTGTGTAGTTCCCATTAGCTTAGATATAATATTTTCCACAAAAGTCAAAGGCTTGTGTATTAATGGCCTTTAAGGATACTTGACTATACACAATTCACCAAGAAGATTCATTCATTATAAGTGAATTCAAACCTCAATCATCAACCCATAGATCTAGTACATACAACCAAACACTCATGTCCATTTTCCATATTGGGAATGGATGTTTTGAGACCATACCCTCCAGTTATAGCTAAAAAATTCAAGCATATCCTTATTGTTACTGATTTCTTCTCTAAATGGGATGAGGCAATAACCTTCAAATATTTCATAGCCAAAATCATTTTTATCTTCATCAAATATTACATCATAACCAGATTCGGTGTCCCACATACCATATTGATGGGAAATGGAACGAATTTCTATTCTCCTAAGGTAGAAAATCTATATTAAAAGTATAATATCAAATCCAACCATTCATCTCACTATCATGAAACAAATAATTGAAAGATAGAGTCTTTCAAAAATACCACATCCAATATACTCTAGAAGATGGTTGAAAAAGATAAAATGTCTTGTCCTAACATGTTATTGCATTCCATTTGGTCTTACCAGAGTATGACTTGTACTGAAACGTGGAAAACCACATTCTTGTTGGTGTATAGAATAGAATTATTCTTTCTGATTTAATTTTAGTTACCATCACTCCGTATTTCAATCTGTGACAAGCTATCTATATATGAATAGTCTCAAAAATGGATGGATGAATTAAAGTGACTAGATGAAAAGAGACTACACACATTGCATAACTTTGTGGTCTACCAAAATCAGATAGCACAATATTTTTACAAAAAGGTTCTCCTCCACTCATTCCTCTATGTAGAATTGGTGTTGGTCCCTAGGAATCCAATAAAACTATGAAAGAGGCCTCCAAAACATGAGATAATGTGGGAGGGACCTTATTCCATACACAAGGTCTACTATAATGAGGCTTATTCATTGATATTTATGGATGGGGAACTCACTATGACCCCAACCAATGAATGTTTCTTGAAGAAATATTTCATGTAATTACACAATCAATATCCAATATTCAAGACATCAAAAAACACAGTGAGTCATTATAAAATTACCTTAAAATCCACAACACAATGTATTTTTCGCAAGACATTAAATTTCAAAAAACAATGTCCTTATTGAATGATAATAAAATGAATCACATAATTTACTTGTTTCATGAAAATAAACAAAATGAACCCCTTTTTCCTTACTTCATGACATTAAAATGCATGGTTGAGATCTTTTTTATTCGATACTAAGAAACCCCCAGTGTACCATAAGCTAAGATATCCCTCATAGTCCTTTAATATTGGGCCTCCATTTTAGTTTTGGTGCCAATTGCATAACTCTAATCATTCAATGGGCCAATATTCCCTCTTGGACATACATGAAGAAGAAAGATAGTTTTCCCCATGTATAAGTATCACTTATTTAATTTCCACTCAATAAGTGAATTTAGAGCCATTTTATAGGTATAAGTCCCTAAATTTTTATATCCTTACCAGAAGATGATAAATTGAAAGACCAACATCCTCATCATATAAAGATAAACACCATGATTCGTTCGATAACTATGTGTGGAATAATTCAAATTATAATGAGATATATAGTGATTTCTAGATTTCTAATCTCATGTCCATCTAAAATCTAAAAAACGGAACCCCCCCTTTCCCTATGAATGAAGTAGATATATATAGGGAACTTTTCTAGGATATATGAATTGATTCTCAATATAATGAGATTCACAGTGATTCCTAGACCATACGTATTGGGTCGAAACATTATTTTTCAAGGTATTAATGTCTCTTTCCCCACATCAAATCTCAATAAGTGTTTGGAAAATATGTTCATGAAATAGGTGTAGCTTGATTATTGCTCTAGAAAGATACACAGTGGCATCAAGGTCATATCCCATGGTCCAACTGCAACACTTCTTGCAAGTCAGATGACCGACGTCCTTGCATAATGATGTTAAAATATATGGTTCTTCAAGAAATACAGGTGGATTGATTATTATTTCAATGAGATACATAGTGATTCATGAATCTTTAATCTTGGGTACATCTGTAAATAGAAATCCTACAATTACTATATATGAATCACACCAATATAGAGAGACCTCAAGAACAACATGTGGATTGATTATTTATCCACCAAAATATATAGCAGCATCCATATTTTCAATCTTCGGTCCAACAAAATTTTAACCACAAATCCCCTTTACTTCCTATGTATGAATAAGATCTATATGGAGAGCCATTTTAGATCTATGTAAGGATTGATTCTCAATTCAATGAGATATATAGTGACACCCAGATCTATATCCTTGGCCCCACCTACAATATTTCCATTATTTAAGGATGATTCAACTTAATCCTTATCAAATGGACTCAAACTACATGAAATTTCATTAAATGTGTATGCCTTGATTCCTAACATTATAGGATACATATAGACACCCAACATTTCCATCATTGGGTCCTTCATCATTACCCCTTTTCACGTTAGGATTTCAATGTCCTTACCCCAAGATGTTAAAATGAAAAATTTCTCAATAACAATGTATTTCTTTATTCTCATCCTAATAAGATAAGTAGTGCTTCGTGGATCATATATCCTGGCCCAGTCACTATAGAATCTGGATGCCCGTATCCGTTATGGGTGATACCTTTATGCCATGGAAGAAACTTTCCCACCCCTTGTTTCTCACACCAAGCATGAATCATGTGGGATTATGAAATTTGGTAAAAGTGTATCACTACATAAGTATAGATTATGAATTCACATTGAGTTTACCCTTGTCTATCCACAATATTACACTTCACATTAGAATCACCCATGTGCTCACTGCATGATGATAAACTATTTGTACTTCAAGAACTACATGAGTTTTGATTCTAACCTATATGAGATACGTAGTAACATCCATATCATCAATACTATGCCCAACAAAATCATAATATGGTAAATAGTTCCACTATCCCATCTATGAGAAATATCAACAAGATAAGGCCCAATATGAGTTATCTCACTATGCATGATCTCATATCAGAACAACCCCCATTTTACTCCACATATGAATTCAATCAGGGGGCTCATATAAGAACTACGCATGGCGTTATTATTTGAAAGACATGATACATAATGAATCATGGGACCTATTACATTTTCCAACAACATTATTTCATTTCTCTACACATAGAGACACCATCGTCCTTTGATGTGGCTCTTTTTTTACATAGTTTTTCCACATATTATTACATAATTTTTAATGATTTAATTAATTATTTAAGTAATTTAAAATAAATTAGTGAACTTATATATTTTTATACATAAATTTTTAATTAATAAATCATTTTTAATTAATTAAGTATTTTCAGTCCTTAAATTAATTATCTTAATCTTACTTAACTATTATAATTTAAATATTTCATAATTAGTTTGGTTAATAATTTTTTTAGAATTTTTTTAATAAATTAACATTTTATTAAAAGAAAGTAATTAATCATCATTTTTCTATTTAATCAATTTATTATTTAATTTAATATTTAATCCTTTAATTTATATTTATTATAATAAATTAACTTTTTTAGTTAATATGTTTAATCATCCGACCCATTGACTTCGTTAAACGTTTTAGTTTAATTAAGTAAAATAGATCGCTTTTAACTTTAAGTATTTAAATATTTTTTTAATTAATTTATGTAGAGTTATATGACATTAATTATTTAATACTATGTATGTAGTTAGATTATTTATTGATTAACTCTTGTTTTTATTCTACCAGTGAGACAGACAAGAGCCATTAGTGACTTTTTTTAGTCACCGATGCAATCCTTTTCTACTCATTGTAGACCATTTAAATTTTTTTAAATTTAAGTCTTTTATCGATTTAGTTTATCAAATATCTTGTTCTTAATTTAAGTATTATCAATTTATAATTTTAATTGATACTTTAATGTTTTTCTTCAAATAATAATCATGTTTTAAATTTATGGTGTTTAGCTTTCGTTTTACTTATTATTTTCAATCATTTTATTTAGATAACATAAGTTTTAATTTTATTTTCATTTTTTGTTAAGATCACTGTCAGTTCTTTATTTTGGTTCCACTGGTAACATTTTAATTTCTCTACATCAGGGAACTTTTTTCACCGGTGACCCTTTTTCATTTCATGTATCGGTAGCCTTTATTTTTTATACCTATCGGTAGCCTTTCATTCTACTGGAATCTTATAACTGCATCTATGTCCTTTTTATTTTCTCTCTGCCGATGACCTATTTTATTTTAGTTCCCATAGATGACCTCTCTTTTATACTAATGGTTACCTTTAAATTTAAACTATCAGTTACCTCTTATGTAGATATATGTGAACTCTATTTTTATTTCACTATAGGTGACCTTTTAGCATGCCTTTGCTCTCGTTGCACATCACCGTTAGACTACCTCTGCTGCACCTCACCAATGCAGATCCATCACTGACCTATGCCGCGCTCCTTTCCTGCAACCGGTGCCTCAGAACCCTTTTTCTCACTATTACTCACATACACTATTTCCATCCTCTACCTTGCCTATTCCGTACTCACAGTCAGCATCACCACACTTACGGGTGCTGCAACTCTTACAAAACGTCCAAACATACCTGAATCAGCTACGAACCACGATCAATCAAAGACCAACACACATATTCAGATCGAATTTCACTCAATAAAATTCAATCCACCTCCTGTCGATCCAGATCTTCTCTGTCCACTGAGGAGGGACCCTATTCACTATTGACACCTATTCTTCAAGAGAAACATGGATCTGGGCCACCATGGGATTTCGCTAGTGAAGCCGATTCCTGGAGGATGACAAGTTGAGTCCACCCTGGTGAGAATGTGAGGCCACCTTGATTTTCCAGATTGGGCCGCACTATATGCCTCTATGAACTACGCCTCTACTGCTACGAGAATTGGAGGATGAGGCCGAGCAGATCTATGCCGTAGCTATGGAAATCCGCTACACCCTCCATATACATAGCGCTGAAGACCCCTATTCCCCTAGGGTTGCACCGAAATGGGGGGAGAGTTTATAAAAATATAAATAGATTAAAGTAAAACCAATTTAAAAACTTTATTAAAAAATAACTAAAAAATAACTTTAATCATTTACCATTATAAATAAATAATATATATAAGCTAAATAACATTAAAAAATCAATTAAAATTAAACAAAATTATAATCCTAAATTCATGAATTACTAAACTAGAAATATTAAAACATTAAATACTCATATAAATAAATAATAAACATAATATATATAATAACAAAGAATTATTATACTATTTAACATAAATAAATATTTTTAAACTAAAATTAATTAATTGTAACTTCAAAAATTATATTAGAACAAATTAATAATAGTTTAAGTGTTTCATATTAAATAATTGTTTAATAATAAAATTATAAAATAAAATACCAATAATACTTTACAAATAAAATTAGAATAAAATATATTATTTAATAGGTTAACAAATCAATGTTCAAATTAATAATTGTCAAGGAATATAATAATTAATCATAAATATCAACTGAACTTTTTAAAATAACATTTAGAACTATAATTTTAACAACTTATACATTTTAGATAGAGTAACTCAATAAAATTAACTAATAAAAATATCTTAGTTAAAAAATTAAATTTTAATTTAATAAATATAACAAATGAAATAATTTACATAATTACATAATATTTAAAAATTAATAATTAATTAAACTTCTCAAATTCAAATGTAAATAGAAATTAATTAATTTTCCTAAACCAATTTAATAAACTTAATAAATATATATATATATAATTAAATATTATTATTACATTATTATTTTATCTCAATATAATTTCTAAAATATAATTTCTAGTTTTTATTAGTACTAATAAAGTAATCTACATAACAACATTATTTAACATTTTATTAATTATTTAAAAAGACTTTAATAAGTGATATTATTAAAATATAAATTTATATTTCCATCATGTTGTAACTGTGTAGTTAGTTTTTCATGTATTGGTTCATTATAGGGATAGGAATATGTCTAGATTCACTTAAATAACTCACTCTAAGTTAGTAATGAGAGAAAAACTAGCGCGATGTGTTAGTTTCGGAAAAAACGCACATGTGTTGACCACACATGAAGGAAACCTTATGTAGGTGGAAGCCAAGCGATGGCATTAAGCAGATGATAGAGGATACTAAAATAGAGAAGAAACATAATTCAAAGGGGGGGATAGACATTCGATTGATTTAAGAATTCAATTGGGAGAGAGCGACATTCGAGACATAGACAAGTCTGAGCAGAGGGCCAGTGGCAGTAGCTATTCAAGCGAGGAGAGGAAGATATCTTCCTTTTTTTCGTATCAATTTCTTCTGTTGTAATTGAATTATTTTACTATATGTAATAGAGATGATTTTAGGCTAAATACTTATAGTTCAGGGTAAAAATTGAGTCTACTGGTCATCTTCCTACTACGTGCTCACTTTCAATCGAAATGTGTTCGGAAAAGATCGGTGAGATCAACTCTGAATGCATTCATTTGCAATGTACTATTAGAAATTAATCTGTAACTTCACAGTCATTCAGTGTTACTGATTGTGGATTGACATTCTTAAATACTTGAGTTGAAATAAAAAATGTGGAACTTATGGTGAGTTTGTTCTGTCATATTTTTTAAACCAACGTTCTCAATGTTTATTAATCATGGAGTGGAAAACTCTAATAATTGTCGGCTTGAGTGATTTATCTCCTGGATATGGAAATAAATCACATATATTCAGTGGTACTAGTTTTAGTCACTTTTGTGCGAAGGAATGTTTCCAAAACCAGTAGAATAAAGATTTTTCCCCGAGGGTTTCATTAGATTGTTCATTTATCAACTTACTATAACTCTGTGTATTTTGGTTTTCAACTATTTATACATTCAATGTAGTTTAGATACATGTTTTTAAATGTTCTGTCACACTACTGCTTAATAAAAAGTAAAAAAAAATTAAGAAGAAAAAATAGAAAATCTACTCTACTGCTGACAACTGTGGGATCTTTTGTAGTTTTTAGACGACAAATGGACATAATCACCTTCCTTGGGGTTCAACCATGGTTGCCACATAAATAGTAGTTTGTAGAAATCTAAATTTTAAACATCGATCGACATTAGTGACGGTTCGTGTCTAGTTATTGGAGTTGTTGCTGAGGAAGGCATGAGCCATTCTTTTTCAAAAAAAAATGAAACAAATCACAACTGTACCAAAAATCAAAAAAAAAATTGAAAAATTGAAAACTTTAAAAATATGCTTCATTACCATTATAACCGTTACTTTTATCTTTACCACTGAATACATTTTATTGTTGTTTTCATGAGAATAAGAACTACTGGTGTTAGATTAGAGCTCATGAACCTTGAATTAGAGAAACATTTGACTTCTCTAAGAATGAAAAACAAATTTGAAATGGAAAATCTAGATGAAAGAGTTATTGCACCTAATAACTTCCAAAATCATCTATAACTATAAGAAGAAAATGAATGGCCTAGGATGGGGGAGTGACCACTCTCTCATGTTTAAATCAATCCATATTCTATAAGGATATACCCCAGAGCCTGAAACGATGAGCTAAAATAGTCACACATTTCACTATTGCCAGCATTTAGTAGACTGTATAATGAGGACTCTTTAGCCTTCATTAGAGATTTCTATAATACCATGCAATAATTATCTCTTCTAGGAATCTTGGAAAATGAGATAATAATGAAAGTAATTCCCTTTTTCGTTAAAGGGAATTCTAGGAATTGGTTTCTGAGTCTAGAGGAGAACATATTTGAAAACTAGGATCGAGTGTACAATTCATTCATAATGTTATTTTATTCTCGAAGTCTTAAGGGTAAACATAGAACATAAATCACTAGTTTTTATCAAGAGGATGGAGAATATTTTCATGAATCTTGGGATAGATTTAAGGACCTACTTAGGTAGTGTCCCCATCATCAACTCCCATCTCACCTTCATATAGACACATTCTATGAAGGGCTACCATCCTCTAGATGAAATCTAGTTGATTAGGTTGCTGGGAAAAATTAAAATGATAAGACAGATGAAAACATAGGAAAATCCTTAACAATCTTGCACTGAATTCACAACATAAAAATTCACAACGGAAAAAAGTCAATAGAAACTTTAATTCAAAAACTAGCTCAATGAATGAAACTAAAATTCAGATTGCTGAAATCACCAACCAATTGCAATATCTAATGAACCATATCTCTAAACAAACTACTAATCAACATGGCTATCAAAACACCAATCAATCATTAAGGGAACAGTGTGTCCAGTGTGGTATGTTTGGGCATACTGAAAACCTCTATCCTAATTTTGATATGTCGGCCCAACAACATGAGAATTCAATCATTGTTAACTATGGTCCTAGAATTACTCCTAAAGAAGATCCATTTTCAAACAACTACGAACAAGGATATAAGAACTATCCAAATCTATCCTGGAACGATCAAAGCCTAATTAAACAATCCACTACCCCAAATTACTCAAATCAACCAAGACCAAATTTTCAAAATCAACAAAGAGGTGAGTCTTATAATTCACAAGGAAATAATTATAATCATATTTATTCTAAGCTCGTTATAATATTGAAAAAAATTAACTCTCTAGAGGAATGATACATGACTTAGCTAACCAAACATCAAAATCAATATGAGTCATATAAATTGAAAATTGATGTTAGAATGAAGAACATTGAAACAAAACTTGGTCAACTTTCTAGGGATTATTCATCTAGGAAAAAAGGTAGACTTCCTAGTACCACTAAACCTAACCCTAAAGAGAATTCCATGGTGGTTGTCACTAGAAGTGGGATTAATACTCATTAAATTGTTGAAAAATACCATGAAATTTCCAAAAATAAAAATCTACTTCAATATGGAAATAAGAATCTTCTTGGTTCACATGATAGAAATCAAAAGAAAATTCATAAAAATGATGAAAATCTAAATTTACCATCAGATAATCATGATGAAAAATCATCTAAAAATCAAAAGAATAAAGGAAAAGAAAAGGCTGAGGAAGAGGTGAGGGATATACTTACTATCCTTAAAAAAATTTCCCCACCCATCTCTATACCTGAGAAGATAAAAACACCAAGTAACACATGGGATAAACTTCTTCAGTTCCATGGAATCCTTTCAAAACATAAAGTAAACATTCCTTTAATTCAAACCCTAATTTAAATCTCATCTTACTTGAAATATCTTAAAAAAAATTATTTCAAAGAAAAATTCCTTGGAAGAATTTGCTACTTATAGCCTCACTAAAGAGTGAAGTGCTATACTATAATGAAATTCCCACCTAAATTGAAAGACCCAGGTTGTTTTTTCATACATTGCACACTAGGAAATTTTGATCAGCTCAACTGTTTGTGTGATCTAGCTTCTAGCATTAACCTACTCCCTTACTCACTATTTTGACTATTGTAGTTGGGTGACCTTCAACCCACCATAGTCATATTGTAGTTGGCTGATAGATCTTTCACTCATCCTGTGGGAAGGATAGATGACTTGCTAGTTGGGGTAGAGAAATTTTTTTCCTGTAGACTTTTTAGTCTTATACATGGAGTGTGATCAAGAGGTTCCCATCATATTGGGTAGGCCCTCCTTGCCCACTGGTGGTGCTGTTATTGATGTTTCAATGGGTAAAATTATTTTAAAAATTGGATAACAAGAAGAAGAGTTCAATGTGTTTAAAAATGTTAAAGGACCAACTTTTTTCTAAAAATTGTTCAATTATAGAGTCCTTAGAGGATGAGAACTCAATTGAAAAATTAGATGAATATAAAAATAAATTCCTCATTGAAGAAAAATAATTTAGAAGCTAAAAATCCTGTTGAATTTGCCTTAGAAATTCAAAATTCTTCTCGAACACCAAATCTGTAAAATTTTCTAGAACTGGATAGTGGTTTAGTTTCTACTTTAGAAGAGTCCTCTATTTCGGAACATTGGATCTTTCTTAGTGAGTTTGAGGGTGTTTCTATTAACACCAACATTGCTAAAAACATTGATTATGTAGAGGGAGAACTTATAAGACAACTTGATTATTCTTCTTTGATTACCTTTTTAAATTATAATCTGGAAAGTCTGGATAGTATGCTACCCACCTTGGATAGAAGCACTATTAATTCTGAAACTGAACATGAAATTGAAAATATTTCATCTTTCAATACTCCTTATAAGAGATTCGTTAAATATATTCAACCTCCCATGCCTAAGAGTCTTCCTTCTAGTGTAGAACCAGCCACTCTTGAACTGAAACCAATCTTTGTTCATTTAAAATATTCATTCTTGGGTGAGAATTCTACTTTGCCTGTCATAATTTCTGCTGAACTAAATGAAAACCAAGAAGAACGATTTTTAGGGTGTTAAAGAAATTTAAATCTGCCATTGGCTAGACAATAGCTGAAATCAAGGGTATTAGTCCCTCAATTTGTATGCCTAAAATAACTATAGAGCCTGACCATAATTTTAGGGTAGAGTTTCAAAGAAGATTAAATCCAAACATGAAATATGTTGTGAGAGAGGAAGTGACTAAGTTGCTGGACACTGCAATGATATATTCCATCTCTGAATGTGCTTAGGTTAGCCTTGTCCAGGTTGTTCCCAAGAAGGGAGGTTTCACTATAGTCAAAAATGAAAATAATGAAGAAATACAAGTTAGGAAAGCCACCAAATGGAGAGTATGTATTGATTATTGGAAGCTGAATGCACCCACTAGGAAGGACCATTTTTCAATTCCCTTCCTTGATCAAATACATGAGGTGCTTACTGTAAATGAATTTTTTATGTTTCGTGGATGGGTATTCTGGTTACAACCATATCATTGTTTCTCTATAGGATCTTTAAAAGACCACTTTCACAAGCCCCTTTAGGACATTTTCTTATAGAAGGATTCCCATTGGGTTGTGTGGAGCTCCATCCACCTTTCAAAGGTTTCTGATGGCTATTTTTTAGATATTATTGAAAGAATAATTGAAGTTTTCATGGATGATTTCTCCATTGTGGGTAGTACCTACTATACTTTTCTTGGAAATATTGATTTAGTTTTGGAATGATGCATTGAAACAATCCTAGTTCTTAATTGGGAGAAGTTTCAATTCATTGTCATAGAAGGTATAGTGCTTAGTCCTATGGTGTCCAAGAGAGGTCTAGAAGTTGATACTGCTAAAGTTGAAGTCATTCAAAAACCTCCACCTCCTAAAAATATAAAATCTATTTGAAGTTTTCTAGGGCATTCTGGTTTCTATAAGAGATTTATAAAAGATGTTTCAAAAATAAATAATCCCTTGTGTTCTTTGTTGGTCAAGGATGCATCATTAAATTTTGATGAAAGATTTTTGAAATAATTTGATATGCTTATTGAAAGACTCAATACATCACCTATTATCACTGCACATGACTGAAAACTACATTTTGAACATGAGTGTGATTCTTGTGTTATGGTTGTAGGTGATGTCCTTGGACAGAGGAAATATAGTAAGTTACTTGTAGTGTATTGTTCTTGTAGACTCCTAGATAAAGGCAAAAAGTTTTAAACCACTACTGAAAAAGAATTATTAGCTATTTTGATTTCTCTAGAGAAGCATAGAAAGTATCTATTAGGGTCAAAAGATATCATTTTTCACTAATAATTCCACTTTGAAGTACTTGCTATCTAAGAAGAAAACTAATCTCAGGCTGATTAGATGGATTTTTTTGCAACAATAACTTGATTTAGAGATTAGGGATAGGCAGGGAGCTGAAACTTTAGTTGCTGACTCCATATCTAGGCTACCTCTTACTCAATCTGTAGAACCTTGAGAGATAAACTCCTCCTTCTCTGATGAAAAGCTGCTCACTGTTTTTATTAGGCTATCTGCATGGTTTGCATATTTTTCCAACTTTCTGGCAGTATGTGTCTTTCCCAAAATTCTGTCCAATAACCAAAGAACGAAATTAATTTCTGAACATAAGTACTATCTTTGGGATAATCATTTGTTGTTTTGGAGATGTGATGATGGTATCCTTAGGAGATGTGTGCCTGATGAAGAGATGCTGCATGTTTTAGAGAGTTGTCACTCCTCACCTTGGGGAGGTCACCATGGTGGTGAGAGAACTTCTCAGAAAGTCATAGATTCTAGTTTTTATTGGTCCACTCTTTTTAAGGATTCTAGAAGCATTCAAGTTGGCTGTGATTGATGTCAGAGGCGTGTAAATGTGTGAAAGAAGTAGGAGTTACCCCAAAAAATAATTCTAGAAGTTGAAAATTTTAATATCTGGGGTTAATATTTCCTGGATCCATATCCATCATCTCATTGTAATGAGTACATTCTTGTTGATTTATATTATGTGTCAAAATGGGTTGAGGCAGTGGCACTTCCAACAATCAAGCCAAATTTGTTATTAAATTTGTGAAAAAGAACACCTTTACAAGAGTTGGAGTTCCCAAATCCTTTATAAATAAAAATGTAACACATTTGATGAACTATAAGTTTAATGATTTAAATGAAAAATATGTTTGTATTCATAAAATAGGTACTCCTTATCATCCACAGTCTTGTGGATAGGTGGAAATCTCAAATAGAGAACCAAAACAGAGACTTTAGAAAACTATGTCAACTACTAGGAAAGACTGGTCTCTAAAATTGACGGAATCTTTATGGTCATATAAAACTGCTTTCAAGACCCCAATAGGTATGTCTTCTTATAGGATGTAGTTTGGGGAATGTTTTCATTTACCTGTGGAGTTGCAACATAAGTATTATTGGGCAGTTAAGGCTCTGAACATTGATTTTAAGAGTGATGGTGAGAGCAGATTACTTGAGAAGATTGAACTTGTTGAGATTAAGAGAGCGAGTTATGATAATTCAAGGATTTATAATGAAAGTAATAAAATCATTCATGATTCAATTATAGATGAAAAATAATTTAAACCTAGAAAGTAGTTCCTCCTCTTTAATTCAAGACTTAAACCATTTCCTAGAAAACTGAAGTCTCTGTGGTATGGACCATTTACTACAATGAGAGTGCATAAAAATGGAGCTGTTGAAATTATAGTTGAAGAAAAAACACCCATTTTAGTTAATGGGAAGAGAGTGAAGCTTTATTTTTAGGGATAACCAAAGGGGTTGGCTGCCTTCACTAAGCTTGAGAACTGATCTTGAGTAAAGTCTAGTTGAAAACAGTAAAACTTAGCATTGCAAGGGAGGCAACCGATGGTTCTTTTTTTTATTTACTTTCATTATTTTTAACCTTTAATAAAGTGATTCTTCTGTGCTGTATTTTTGCAAAATTCCTAATACTTGTTGTTCTTGGTTTATTAGTTATAATTCAAGGTTATAAATTGCTGGTATTGTTTCACTAAGGGAGTTGAATTTACATGCTTAAGACTAATGATAAACCTATTCAAGGAAGTATTCTATTTTTTTTTTTCATTCATACATTTTTTTCTACTCCTTGTTCACTATAATATAATTCACCGCTAAGTAATAGTAACTAGCTTATGTGAAAAAATGAATTTTACCTTTTAAAAATATTATTTTTTTAAAAATATTTGCTACATATTTGTTAGAAATTCGGTTGCATTCCTTGCTACTGAAATAAAAAAAACTGCATATGTTTAAAAATTATGCTCATTTTGGAATGAAAGTCGGATGTATGTCACTTTGTAAATAGAAGTTATGTATGTCCCTCATTATAAAAAAAACTGAATGTCATTATTATTAAAATCACCCACTACTTGAAATTGAGTGTGGGGTGATGGGGTACTAGCTTCTAGTCTTTTTTAATTTGCTTTGGGTTGGGGTATTTAGAATGCCTTTGTATTCTTTATTGAACATACATTTGAATCATACTTTGTTAAAATGCTTTCACCCAGTACACAATCCACTTACACCTCATATTTACATTTGAGCTGTATTGAAAATTTTACAATGTACTTAAATAGTAATGAATGTACTTTCTTGTGGACCTGTTTTTATGTTATTTATTATGGAAAACAATATTTTTGAACTTTAATGTGACCTTTATACATGTCATCAATCTACTAAATTGAAAATAATTTTTTAACCATAATTATTTAATTGTTCTTTTCCATATTTATAATTCATATTTGGGGAAAAAGATGGGTTTTAAGTGTGGGGGAGGGGGTCAATTCCTAACATTGCTATCTATGCTTAATTGAAAGCTCGTCAATTCCCATTGCAACATAATCTTTTTTTTAAATGGATAAATATTTTAAAAATTATTGCACAATTTTAAGCTGGTACATTGATATCAAATTGGGTATTTCCTAAGGACGGTGCCTTGATTAGTAGTTAAGATCCACTGAGAATATGAAATTAATGAGGTTGGATGATTGCTAATTGATTTTTCTTAGTGGTTTATGGAAATTTGGTCAGGGAATATTTTTGAGAGTGATTTGGGGAACATGTAAGTGGAGTTATGATCTTATTCTTGGAAACTAGAAGTTTGATCTCGATCATAGGGGCCTCATTCATCTTTTAATTATTAATGTAATTTCCTTAATGAGATAATATAATTGGTTTTAATTAAAATCTTTTGAAATTGGAGTAGTCTGGGAATCTAGGATCCCACGGAAAATCTATGTGACCCTTGATGTTGGGTGTGTTTCTATTTACTATAATCCATCTGTACATCTTGAATACCTTTGTATGCATAGTGCTTAGCACATGATACATGGCTTGGGGAAAATAAATTATGTTTTTAGGGTCAAAAATGAGTTCATTAAGGTGAGGGGGAGGATGAACGCCAGATGATGAAGGGGTCTATTGGTTTATATGGGAGTCATTTTAGTTGCATCATTAAGGAGATTCAAAAAAAATTAATTATTTTTTGAACCTATGTGATGAGTCAAAGTACATTGTTCATCTGGTTAAGTTAATAATTCCACATAGATTTTACCTTTTGTCACTCTTGGAATAAGAACATGAGTTTATACTAAAACGAGTCACTAAGAAGTATCACATATGAAGGATGACATTTTCATTGCTTGATGATTCATAGTTTTACTGACTACCAAAAATAATTTCATTATTGGCAAGGATTTATATGAGCAACTCATTTTCAAAAATCCTATTGACACTTTACCACTCCGATTATATGTACTGGACAAGATATAGTTAGAGATGAATCATAAATACTACGATCTTTTTTTTCAATGATATCAAAGCAAGATATTATTTGAGGACAAACAATGATTAAGTGTGTGAGAATTTTATGTGGCTCTATTTTTACATAGCATTGGAACATCTTTTTAAATAATTTTTAATGATTAAATTAATTATTTAGGAACTCTATACATAATAATAGTACTTTTTATTTTATAAATAATTTTTTTAATTAATCAATCTTGTATAATTAATTAAGTATTTCTAGTCCTTAAATTAATTATATTAATCATACTTTACATTTATAGTTTAAATATTCCTTAATCATTTTGGTTAATAAAAATATGTTTTATTTTTTTAATAAATTATCATTTTATTAAAAACATGTATTTTACCATCATTTGTCTATTTAATTAATGTAGTCTTGAATTTATTATTTAATCCTTTAATTTAGATTTATTAGAATAAATTAACTTTGTTAATTAATATTTTTAATCATCATTCACATTGATTAAGTGTAGAGTTTTAGTTTAATTAAATAAAATAGATCGCTTTTAACATTAAGTATTCAAATAGTAGTTTAATTATTAATTTAGAGTTACAAAACATTAATTATTTAATCCTATATATGCTGTTAGATTATTTATTCATTAAATCCTTTTTTAGTCTACCAGTGAGATAGACAATAGCCATCAGTGACTTGTTTAGGTCACTGATGCGATCATTTTCCACTTATTATAGACCCTTTAATAATTTTTTTACTGAATTCTTTTATCGATTTAGTTGATCAAATATCGAGTTCTTAATTTAAGTGTTACCAATTAATAATATTAATTGTGACTTCAATGTTTTATGTCTAATAATAATCCTATTTTAAATTCATGTTGTTTATCTTTAGTTTAATTTATTATTTTCAATCATTTTATATAGTTAACTTATTTTTTAATTTAAAGTTCAATTTTTGTTAAGATCAACGTCATTTATTTATTTTTGTTCCACCGGTAACCTTTTAATTTATCCGCATCGGTGACATTTTTTCACCGGTGACCCTTTTTAATTTCAATTATTGGTAGCCTTTATTTTTTATACCTATCAGTATCCTTTCATTCTATCGGTAACTTATAACCGCATCAGTGCCCTTTTTTATTTTCCCTTTACCGGTAACATATTTTATTTTATTTCTCATCGGTGACTCTCTTTTATACTAATGAAAGCCTTTAAATTTAAACTATCGGTGACCTCTTATGTAGCTATCTATGACCCCTCTTTTTATTTAACTATCGTTGACCTTTTAGTATGTTTTTTCTCTCATTTCACCTCACTGTCAGACTACCTCCACTGCACCTCAACGATACAGATTGATCACCAACCCGTGCCGTGATCCTTTCCTACTACCGGTACCTCGGAACCCTTTTTCTCACTGCTACTCACAGGCACTATTTAAATACTCTACTTCGCCTATTCCTTACTCACAGTAAGTATCACCACACATACTGGTGTTGCAACTCTTACACAACTTACCAATGGACCCGAATTAGTTACGAACCACCAACAATAAAACCCCAACATAATGATTCAGACTGCATTTCTCACAATCAAATTCAATCCACCTCACGCTGATCTGGATATTCTCTTCCCACCGAGGAGGAACCCTATTCACCGTTGACGCCTGTTCTATGGGAGAAATATGGAGCCGGGCCGCCGTTGGGTTTTTTCTGAAGTTGATGTTGTTCGCCGCTGGAGCTGAGGGGAGCCGGGCTACTTGGGTTTTCACTAGTGAAGCCGACACCCGAAGGATGCCATGTTGAGCCTACCGCTGTGAGAACCTCAAGCCCCCTTGATGTGTGGGATTGCGTAGCACTGTGTGCCACTATGAACCGCGCCACTACTGCAATGGGAATTGGAGGATGAGGCTGAGCTGATATGCATCAGATCTGTGGAGAGCCGCTACAGCCTCCCTATGTGGAGTGACGAAGACCCCCTTCCCATAGAGTTGCGCCGAAATGGGGTGGGAGAGTTTATTAAAATACAAATAGATTAAAATAAAACCAATTTAAAAACTTAAAAAACAAAAAAATATCTAAATTAAAACGTTAAACATTAATGGTTATAAATAAATAATAGTTATATGCTAAATAAAATAAAAAAAATTAATTAAAATTTAACTAAATTATAAACCTAAATTCATGAATTACTAGACTAAAAATATTAAAACATTAAATACTAATATAATTAAATAATAATCTTAAGATATATAATAAAACATAATTATAAAATTAGTTAACATAAATAAATTTTAATAAAATAAAATTAATTAATTGTAACTTCAAAAATTATATTAGAATAAATTAATAACAGCTTAAGTGTTGCATATTGAATAAGTGTTTAATAATAAAATATATAAAATTAAATACTTATAATAATTTTAAATAAAATTAGAATAAAATATATTATTTAATAAGTTAACAAATTAATGTTCAAATTAATAATTATTAATGACTATAATAATAAATCATTATTATCAACTTTACATTTTAAAATAATATTTAGAATTAGAATTTTAACAGCTTATAAATTTTAGATAGAGTAAATAAATAAAATTAACTAATAAAAATATCATAGGTCACAACTTCAATTTTACTTTAATTAATATAATAAATTAAATAAATTACTTAATTATATAATATTTAATAACTAAAAATTAATTAATCTTCTCAAATTCAAATGTTCATATGAATTAATTTAGATTTCAAAAATCTATTTAATAAATATAATATTTAATTATATAGTTAAATATAATTTTTACATTATTATTTCATCTTAATATAATTTCTAAAATATAATTGCTAGTTTTTATTAGTACTAATAAAGTAATCTACTTAACATCATTATTTAAAAGTTTATTAATTACGTAAAAATAATTTTTAATATGTTATTTTCTTAAATTATAACTTTTTATTTTCTTCGTGTTGTAATAGTGTTGTTTGTTTTTTCTGTAGGTTCATTCAAGGGATAGGAATACATCCAGCTTCATGTAACTATATCACTCTGAGTTAGTTATGATAGAAAAACTAGCACGATGTGTTAGTTGTGAGAAAACACACGTGTGCAGTGCACACTTGAAGGACACATTATGTTGGTGGAAACCGAGCGGTGACATTCATGAGATGACATAGGATACAAAAATAGAGCAACAACAAAATTCGAAGGGGGGGGGGCAGACAATCGATTGATTTGAGCATTCAATCTAGAAAGAGAGACTTCCGAGAAAGAGACAAGTTTGAGCAGAGGGCCAATAGTAGAAGCTATTCAAGCTAGGAGAGGAAGATCTCTTCCTCTATTTCCTTTAAATTTTCTACCATTGTAACTGAATGATTTTAGTATATTTAATATAGATGATGTTTGGATAAATTCTTAAAATTCGGGGCAATAATTGAGTCTACTGGTCATCTTCCTACTACCTGCACACTTTCAATCTAAATGTGTTTGGAAAAGATCGGTGAGATAAACATTGAATGCATTCATTTGCAATGTACAATTATCACTTCATCTGGATCTTCACAATCATTCGGTGAGATTGATTATGGAGTGAATTTCATAAATACTTGAGTGGAAATTAAAACTGTAGAACTTATGGTGAGTTTGTTCTGTCATCTTTTTAAAACCATAGTTCTCATTGCTGATTAATATAGGAGTGGCGAACTCCATGATTTTTCGGCTTGTGTGATTTATCTCCCAGAGAGGGAAATAAAACACATCTATTTAGTGGTACTATTTGTAGTCACATTTGTGAGAAAGAATGTTTCCAAAACCAGTAAAATGGAGATTTTTCCTAATCATTTTTTTATATTGTTCATTTATCAATGTAATAAATCTCTGTGTCTTTATGTTTTCAGTTGTTCCTAGCTTCAATTTAGTTTAGATACGTGTTTTGAAATGTTCTGTCACTCTAATGCCTAATAAAAATGTAAATAAAATATAAAAAGTAAAAAATAGAAAATCTAATCTGCTGCTGACAATAGTGAGGTCTTTTGTAGTATTTTTAGAAGTCTAGTGGACATAATAACCTTCCTTGTGGTTTTGACCCTAATTTCCACATATATGGTAGTTAGTAGGAATATAAATTTTAATCTTTGACCGACTTCATTGATGGTTCAGGTCATCCTTGCTGCATGAAATTAAACATCATGGCTAGTGTATTTGTTGAATCAATCTAAACTGCACAGTACCCAGAGAGCTATGTGTGGGTTGATTCTCATCCCATTGAGATGCATCATGATGAATAATCTTTAATTCTTATCCCCACCCATAGGGTTAATAATAAAGTTCCTCCTCATCTACATGAAAACAAATATTTGATAAGGCATTATGGTCCCCCTCATAAGGGTGGTATGTTAAGGAAATAAAGATGTCCATCTTCTGCATATAAGTCAGATCTATGAAAGGGAATCCAAACTCATGGCCCATAATAGTCCAGATGATTCCATTGTTTCTTTGAAAATTCCCCATTCACATATCATTCTCATAATCTTAGACACTTTCAGATATTCAAAATATTTCCTTAGCTCCTAGTGTCATAATGTATGATACATGAAGGCTCCTTTTCCGAACTATATAGTACGCGTCCCTGTTGGCCTTGTATAAAATGAGAATCATAACGCGACTGTTATCCAAAAGGTACCACTATTTGACTATGCATTATTTTCATTAGTGGGACTTTCATAAAAAAATATTCTTAACTTATTGATCACTCTTGGGAGAATCCCCTTTTGACCTCGTAAGAATTGATGATAATATTTTGAGAATCATGATTTGAAATAGTTCATAGTTACCCTTTATATCTTTCCCATTTTATCTCTACGGATATGAGAACCCCCAAGACCAAGGTTTACAATTTCCACCTTCATGTGTTTGAAGAATATTGGGACCATCATGATCTTAAAGGCCATGCATATCCTTGATTTACATAGTGAAATGGTCCTTGTAGTATGTCCTATGAATACAAGAACCAAAACATTATATGCTTGGGTAAGACCTTCGTAGAAGATCCTTTCCCCCAATTATTTGGAAATATTGACTTGATATAGCCCTTTTTTATCCATGTACAATTATCAATAGAACAAACTCTATTCATGGGGAGATCCAAATCTCCATAAACATTCATGGGATTTGAGTAATAGAATGTCAGAATTCTTGAGAACTCCATTGCCTGACTATATAGTATGTGACCATGTTGGCCTTGTATAAGTCTCTGACATAACGGGGTTTTCAACAAAAGGATTCCACTAATTGACGATGTAGTAAATTCACCAATTTTCTTTCATTAAATATCCCTCCTAACAGGCTTGTCAACCATTGGTAACATCTTCATTGGGAGAGAACTCCTTTAATGCTATAAGCCCTTCTCCCATTCAACTATTAAGATCCGATAATCCCCAAATCATGGCTAGAAACTTCATCCTTCCATTCCCAAATATGGTAGTAAATTTCGATAAAAAGGGTAGTAGAATCATCAATCAAATGGACAATGATAGAGACCTAAAATTATAGCCCCATAATTTCCTTAAAGAATGAATTTAGACTATACAATATAATGTCCATGCAATATAACTTTAAACTACACAACGTATTTTCTTTACTGCACAAATTTAAAATGCATAGCATAATGTCCATATCATAAAATGTTAAATTACATAGTAAATTTATTTGTCATATGACATTAAACAGAACAATTCCTTCTCTCCTTCTTAGAAAGGGTCCTTCCCCCTGACATTGACAATTTAAAATGTACCCTCCTTCACTTGATCCAAATTTGTGTAGGAGTGGTTTCCCATTCATGGATAGTAACGATAAATTTATTCCCTTCATTCTTAGACACATCCCTTTGGAAAAACAACCCATCCTGGTCTTTATAAATCCGAATATTAAACTTCAGACATCAGTAATAGAATTTCATAATTCATGAGAACTACTTTGTCTGACAATGTTGTACATTCCCTAGTTGTTCTAGGACAAGTCGCCTGTATTACATGTCTATCATCCTAGGGATGCCTCTATTTGGCTGTATAGTAAATTCCCCAATTTATATTTCATATACTAGACCTCATAACATGATTTTATCCATTGGTAACTTTATCCACATGAGATAACTCTTCAATTCCCAAATATATATTTTTTATTTAGAAACCACAAAATTGTCTTTCATGATTCCCCACTTGATATATGAGGAATGTAAAAAACATCATGGACCAAATATTGTTTGGGTCATTATTTAAAAATTAAATTTCATATCTGTTTAAACTAATATTGTTGTCTTATTGGTATGATATTCAATAATTAAAACTACCCCTAAAAAGAAACACCATTCTCTCTAGGTTGAAAACTCGTAAAGGGAACTGTAGAAAAAAGTTGACTCTTGGATCACTAGGACTACACTCTATAGAATTTAGGCATAAATCGAGCAATGAAATATAACTGGAAAAAAATGTGTTAGGCTTATAACCCATAAAAGGAGATATAAGGGAAAACCAATTCTTTCCCACTAAGTCTCATTTATATCGAGGTTAGGAACAAATTAGGGTGATGAAACAAAAGACAAAATGATTGTAAGGTTTTCCAAATAATTTTTGAAAAAATAAAACAATGTTCTCTAACCCCATGACTTAGGAAAAAATTAGCGTTTTTTACCCATCCCTGTCATTATAGTTACAATTTTCAAGAAAATGAATTTTTTGTCAAACAAATCAGTTTCAATGTTATGCCACAATCATAGGTAGTGAATATGGATAAAGACATAAGTTTTTTGGAACAAAAATAATCCTTTTTTAAATTATGTTTTGTAAATGCAGAGGATGTTCCACATATTGGAGCCTCTATACTCAATTTCATAGTTTTTCCTCGATAGATGATTTCAGATTGTTAATAAAACCCCAAGAAACTAGTGTAGCTTGAGGATGCTAACCCTTTGTGTGGAAATATATTTCCCAACATTGCAATGTTTCTCATTCTCATCCTTATATTCTAAAGCCTCATTCATAGATCGATGAAGTTAAAAAACATCTTACCTTTCAACATGTAATTCTTCTTTACTTCATATTATTTGGGTAGAACTTGAATCTGTATAATCTTGGTACTCCCCTACCTTTTTGATGTGGTTGGAATCATCTTGGATCATGAAAACTTTATGTTCATCAAATGGTTCCATCTGTTGCACATCATACTTCTACGAAATTTTCTCCTCATACTTTCACTAGATGATCACCTTCACCAGACCATGGATCAAACAGTAGTCAAACCAGCCATATCCTAAGATAGAAAGCTTGTCTGGAAACCAGCAAAGTCGAGATGTCATATCTTCAAGGGGAATCTCACCGACTATCTTCCAAATATATATATAGACATGAAATCGTGTAGAGGGAAAATATAACTTCATCTATAGAACATATTTAGATCCACTTTCTGAGGTAGGGATGTAATATAGGATAGGTTTACTCAATAAGACACCTTGTTCTTCTCCGCCATGGTAGCTCCATAATCTCTTACTAATTTTGGGGGAACTAGCATAAAATCCCCCCCATATTAGGCCTATTTGTCAAATTTTATGGAATTGAAGAGAAAATAATTCTTTTTTTACATCTAAAGATAAAAAATTAGAAGATGATGTAAAATACATGAAATCGTTTATGAAACTCACATGTTTTTTGATTGACTGCTAGAACTAGGACTTTTCTATCACACTTAGTTTCATACCATGGGGCCAGAACCTCTTGACGAGGAGCATATTATTGAGTCTTTTCAGAATCAAAATTCATAGACCCCCTTGAATCACTCTCCCTATGATTATCAAATATTTATATATAAATAGTAAGAGTAGTGTGTATTTGAATTCCCTATTCATGAAGAAACTAGGAATTAACATCTGCAGACAAAGCTGCATTGGATGAGCCTTGATATAAGACACTAGGTGAAAGAAAATGAACTCTGTTTGAAAAAGGAAAGTATGATAATAATCCAATACTTAAAATTACTTATGGATGCCTTCAAATTCATCAATATAACCTGTAATATCAATGTATGGATTATTTAAATCAATTATTTCAATATAGATGGCATTAATCCTTTCGGCATCTTTTCCAGTTAGGGTATCTCAGGTAGGTGACTAAACATATGAATTGGATCTACCATCAATCCCCTCTACCGACTGCTTAGTAAGAACAACATAATATGTCCCCAAAATGTCAATATTGGCATAAATATCTTCATCAGACAATCTATGATCATAGTCATCCCCTTCTGAAGGGACAATAATATCGAGATTAACTATCACGAGGCCCTCAGGCGTAGCCAATGGATCTAAAATATCATAAATATAGAAAAGTTAGAAACACCACATGACACCCAAAATGAGTCCATATGACATTACCATGACCCAGTTACACCTTTGTAGAAGTGGGGAAAGATGCATCTGCACCTCTTGATACTTAATCTTTCAAGATGAAAGATTCATCAGTGTGATTTTGTACCTCCCTCGATGTATCCTCCTATATCCATGACGGAAAATTATCAGATGCCTTAAGGGAGGAAAGCAATATGTATTCTGAAAAAGACAATCACATTTAGAAATTTATGTCAAAAAAGTTGTGATATTAGAAGATTGAAAATAGAATCACTGTGATGTATTCACTTATCCAACATTAATTCTCTATCTATCTTCCTATGACAAGATAACGTGGTGCCTATACTACTCTTATAGGAAATGGGGACCTAAGGAAGAGGTCAATTATTTCTCTTCAATATCACCTAAATCGATGTCCTTTGACTAGGGGACAGTTATGGAGGATCAATAGGTGTACCAGTGGGCCAAAACATTAATGACCCACACACATCAATAACTTCTAATTCTATAACTTATCCTATTTCGAGAAAGTAAATAAAGCACCGTCATGATTAATGATAATGAATGGAATAGCATGAAAGAAAAGAGAAATATGTTTTTAGTTTTAATTCAAATATCCCATTCCTCCCCATGAGGAACAGTTACTCGTTCAGTCACTCCTTAGTACAACATATTGGATACTTATTTTTAAGTTGGCACTTGATCATTGGTTTTGTATATAAAATAATTCAACTATTAAAAATACTTCTTCACCTCATCAAAATTATTGTTAGGATGTAGATAAGAAGGTTCTCAGATATCACCCAGCTCCAAGATTCATAGGCTAGCTTGGAGACACTCCTATGCATCCATGACATTGAGAGTAATGTTCTCCCAAAATTGGATTGAAAAGAGTTGCACATAGTTTGATATGATATAGTTTTATGTGAAGAACAATCAACATAATTTGATTGGGGAGCCTCTTTAGACCTTTTTTCACTTCTTAAGGAATGAGAGGATGAGAAAATGAAATTATCTTAACAGTTAGGACTTGATTGCCTTAGTGGTGAAGGTGTTTTCTTATCAAGCATAGCCCCCTTGTGGACTTTGTCTGAGAATGTTTTGAAGGATCTAGATATTTCTCATCATATTTATCCTGATCCTTATTTCCACACATAACATGACTAATAGTTGTAGTGGCCTCCACCTGATGATTGTGTTTTTTCAATTCCCTAGAGGGCATGAAGATATCCACAGCTTGGAATATACAGTATCATGAATAATTGATGCCTATGAAAGAGGTGGCATGATATACATTTTGGATAGATCAAGATCCATTAGGATCCCTAAATATCAAGAAACCATTAAGAGCTTCTCATAAAAAATATGTATTTGGGGAAGGATTCTTGATTGTTGAAGACATTTAAGATGGTGAGAAAACTGATAAGGATTGTAAACCTCACACATAATCTCACTATCAATAATGGATACCAGTACACAGTACTTGAATGACATAATGTACGCCCTCACCATGCAATTATTCTTTTCACCATCATTCATAATTTTTTTGATTGGTGGATTACCATATGGAAATAAATTAAAGTATCCAGATACATTTAGAACCTTCAAGATACCATCATGCTTCCGGATCTGAGGCTGAATCCCAGATTCTTTCGGAACAAATGGGTGGAATCAATTATTAGGGATATTAATTGAGCTTGGTACTGAATAGAAGATAAAATGCGCCACAATCCATCCCCAAAGCACCTATAATGGACCTGAAATTTTGAATGGGGCCTTAATATTGTTTTCAAGGGGAAGAAATTATTAATCCTTTCCAAAATAGGAGAAAACAACCCTATGTTCTTCTGCACTAGTAATTTTTCCACGATAAAAAAAATTCTCAGCCCCACGTTGTCTCCAGACTCACGGACTGGGAATAGGTAAGTTATTAACCACATCGCAAGGAAGATGACCAGGAGAGTCTTTTCATTTATCTTGGGGTTAACCTTATAACCCCAACACTTATACTCACCCTTCTCTAATATGGGACAGAATGTGCCTAAAGCAACCCAATTCTCTAAAGTAGAAATAATAGATGGGATCCTACAAGTAGAACCCTATACTATAGATTTTATGAAATTATGAATTCATGTTTCCACATGTATTTTATCCATGGGGTGAGGATCATGATACCTCTGGAATATTATCATAATCATGAAGAGATCATGGGCCAATGGTGGAATTCTCTCAGCATCTCCCCGTGTTTAATTTAATGGGATGAACTAATCATATATCTATTTCAGGATGGAGACCCTAAAAATTTGGTATACATCCCACAAGATGATTCCAACTTCACCATATGTGAAGTGAAAGGAATTTTTCTGTAGACTGCAATCGCTTAGTAATTCAAGAATAATTTCATGGTTATTATAAACATAGGTCTGTACTTCCAAAACAACCTCTTAAATATGATCCTCATATAGCTCCTTTTTAAATTATATAAATGTTTTTTGAATCTAGAATTCCCACATCCACTCAGGCCTAACTCCCCACCCAAAACGGAAGTACCAATATTTCATCCAGACTTGAGATTGTTCTGTCCTTGACGAGTGGAATGTTTATCGGTAACAATGAGGCCTCGACTCTTGGATTTTTGGTATCACATCTAGATTATAACTACTCTAATTTATAATAAATCCAATAGGAACTGTTCATTCCTTAATATAAGAACCCTTCTAGGATATGTTATTATTATGATAATTGACGTGTTTCATGAATAAAGACTTAGTGATATATTTCTAAAATGCCAGAATTTGGAAATCCATTAGAATTTCAGGCCCATACAGAGAAACGTAGTCAGTTTGAAACTACTTACGTTGATATTGTATCAAAAACCTCTTCAAATCAGTAAGATTTGATTCAACAGAATAATAATTATCAATTACGGAGACATTGATCATTTAATCTTATAGTGATGAATCTTTCTTAGTGGAGTTCATTCAAACAACCATTAAAAATAAAGAGTAAAGAACCAAATACTCTCATTATGATTAAATATTGAGTTAATAAAGATCAATTATTAACATAGAATAATCCCAAAAAATTGGAAAAGGGAAGAACTTGTGTATCTCCCTCACCAACAATCCCTATGTAGATAAATCAACAAGGGTTCTATTACAGCTCCCACAACATGGGTTCCTTCATAAGTCCCATCAACAAGATACCTTGAATGAAATCCCCACAAAGGTGACCCCACATAGCCCCATTACTCTGGTGGATATACCTTAAGGGAACTTCTAGGATACCTTTTTGGAAGCATAACATGACATAGTTGGGAGGATGACATGTGATGTGAGAATGAAAATCAAATACCCTAAATGTGTGGAAATTGAAAAGGATACGAGTATTTATTGAAGTTGATGGTCTACATTGTGCGCCTCCACTGACACCCTACATGCATGACCTGTGCTTTTGGCCTCTAATAGAAACCCTGTATGGACAACCTACACTGACATCATATAAGGAGAACCTACGAAAATTGATTTTTACCCCATCATAATCTTTTCCTCATTTGTTTACCTCATGTCTTACCTTATTCTTTTGTTCGGATCCAATACTAAGGGGGGGGGATTTTTTTTGAAAATCCCTTTTATCAAATTGGATGTCAAGATTATTGTGAGAACATAGGGAATGATAATGTGATAAATAGCCTTACATTCAACAAATGGACATGAATATATCAACCTATATGCACTGAACCATATGCAGAACCCCTATGTAGGCTAAAGGGAAAATACACCACCACATGATACACCTACACTGGGAAAATTCACAGTAGACCTACACAAATAAAATCATTCACTGAGGGTCTCGTATTTTCCTATAAATAGTACCATTTGTCTCCTCACTTATGGAACTGTAAAATTAGATGAACCCACAAAGATCCCATTTTTCAGAGCCTTCACTGAGGTCCCTATAAGATTATTAGCTAGCTCTCCAAATAACAAAATAAGAGGTAATTATATGAGATAAGAATGATCCAAATCCATTCATGGTATACAAATATAATAAAACAACCTGAGGGTTATTCTACCCAAAGGAGAAACCAAATTCATGAGGTCTATCTCCCTCATTAGTGACTTTTACGTGACCCTTTCAGGGACACCAGAGGAGACCTAGGATATTTAGGATAAAGCCTAAATCTAGTTTTTATTTCCCAGTAGCCCATTTAATGAGGTATATCTAACTCATACAGTCATATCCCCCTTATTCAAACCACTTGTAGTTCCCCTATGGCCCCATGAGGTATACATCCAGGACACACCTTAGCCAGGTACCTACACCTAGGACCTATGCGAGTCATCCTTCATTCCCTCTTCCAATCCATATATGGTAGAGCCACTTTTTCGTTGGATCCATTATCTGAAAGAGACTAGGTTGAAAACCCTACCAATACCTCCATACCTGCACAACCTTGGTGAGTGGAAGATCAACATTACCTCCATTGGGTTTGTATTCATATAGTCAGAGGTTACCTGCACTTGTCCAATTGTCCAGTTAGGGTCCTAGGTGTGTATATGGGTTTGTATCCCTATGGTCATAATTACCCCTACCCTTGGGATAATGTCAATGAGTTCCTAGTCCTTGAGATTAGGGATCATACCATGTCCCACCTTCTTGTCTATAAGATTTGGATCCTCCAGGTGCTTGTGGAGAAGGGGAGGATTACACCTTCTTTTCCATTAAACATGGAATTAGATCCTCATCCGGCTATAGAAATGAGTATTGGGAATCTCTCATTGTGTAGGCCCCTATAATTTGTTATAGGAGGTTGCGGTCTTTCTCTTCTCTACCTTTATATACTTTTCCTTTATCCCTTACTTGTGGTAATGTGAAGTGAGGAAAGTGTTATAACCTCTACTTCTTCCATTTTGATTCCCTTACTCTTCCATTGGAAGATAAAGGTTAGTGGAAATGAGAAAAATCAACCCCCTCCATCTACATTTGGGATTTTTATCCATGTCCTAAAGTATACCCAGGAAGAATGTGTGGTTTTTTGGATGTGTCTTTTACCAATGTTTCTAACATTGAGCATGACTCATGTGATCTTAGAGGTAAATAATATAGAAAAATCCACCTAATCTATGATACATATTTAACTATGATAACTATGATTCTTGCTGATCACGATATATATGAATCCTAGATAAGGCCCAAGATCAATGGGTGTACCTCATTTGGAGTAATCCCCATTCATATTTCCCTTAATTCGGGCATCCTCCTCAAGAGTAAGCCCTGAGTTAAGCCCCAAAACCACAATGATTTAGTACATTCCTTGTGATCCCTTTGAAAAATGAATCCCATTTAGGAATAAGCTCCAAATTAATCTACTAAAAGGTCTATACTCTATTGCAAGACATAGCATTGAGGGCCTCTATAAGTGTGGGTGCTCACAATAAAACTATGTGGGATTTGATTCTTATCAAAATCGGATACGTACAAAGACTCCCTGTGGTTCAAACCCAAAAAACCCAATCAACCATGTTTTCTGGTGTCTATATTCCTAGCATAGTCAAATTCAAATCGGAAATTCATATATCTTCTAGGTTCATTGGGATGCTTCGACATAAGTCACACACAAAACTTTAAATAGGAATCTTCCACCTAGATGTCCATAACACATGACTTTAAACTATACAAATATGTAATTATTACATTACCTTAAAAGTTATGATGTAACCCATTAAGAATCACAAAAATATGTGGGTTCTAATTCATTTCATTATAATACATAGGAATCCCACCATATGGGTTCAATCTAAACATCAAAAAAATCCCATCTCCCTAGTTGATGATAAACTCTAGAGTAACCCCGGTCTCCCAGGATGATGAAAAACTCCATAGTTCTTCACTATGTGGAAATAAAACTAGTACCATCATAATAATGAATAAGGAATCACTAATATGTATATAAGAGGATTCTGTTGATGGAGAACCACAAACACATAAAAATTTATCCATTGATGAAGAACTATATATATATATATATATGATTATACATTCCATAAATGATAATAATTGATTTTTATTCATTGGGTAATCCACACAATAATTGTTATTGAATAAAAGATTCATGAATATGTCTTAAATCTATAAGAGTGTCCCAAAGTATGAAATAATTCTTGATAAAGGGTGTGATGAGGCCCACTTCACATACTCTCCACCAATGTGAGTTCTTAAGCACTATTTTCCAAACGTACTAATGAGAACCTACCAATTTAAAGAAGTTCCCCTTGGATATAGATCCTTTTTGTGTTTTAATTTCCACGAACAAACCTATTGGAAACGATTCAGAAATATTAATTACTAACCTGAATTCCCATGCCCTTCAAAAAGTGTGATTTATTCCCAATAAAGAGAAATGTATGATTTTAGTTTCATATATAGATAAATGGATATTTATTGGATACTTATAATAAAATCAGACATTATAATTTATTATATAAATTGATAGAAAATGCTGTAAATATAAATGATGTTTTTGTTGTGGACAATGAGAATAATCATCATAAAATTATTAAACAGTATACATAGGAATGTGATGAAGAGATAAGTGTCATAGGGGAAGTGAATGTTCATTTGGGAGAATTATAAGAATATTAAGATGACTAATAGGATATATTAGACTTGTATTTAAATAGAAGCTGAGAATCCATGATAAAATTTATAGTCATAACATCAATGGTGATCAGACAACACATGTGTAGATGGAAAGAATGACGTATCTATAAAAAAAATCCTTACAATCATAGGTAGATACAAAATATTTTGTATAATATACAAAATATGATAACTAAGTTCAGTAGACGAATATAGAGCATGACCAAATTGAAAATATTAAATTGTTTGAGATTATTTTGATGTTGGTATAAAAGAATGTCATAATTCTCAAATTTATTTTTAATAGAAATATCAATGAATATGTCATAGAGATTAAAAAAATAATAACTTGTGTATAAGGGGTACTCTCATATCAAAATAATTTATTTTTTGAGAAATTTTCACCCATGGAATGTCTTCATACAATTCATCTATTTTAATGAATTACAGTGAAAAATAAGTACATGATATTCTAGATGGATTTTAAGATAAAATTTATAAATGGAGTTATCGAATAAGTGATGTAAATATAGAAATAAAATATTTATATTGTTAATTAATATGAGAATAATATTTTTTTAGATTAATAAGTGTAATTATGGGATAATTCAGGAATTGATATTGTGATATTCATGAATTGAACAATACATTAAGAATCATAGTTTCCATCATGGTGGAGTTGATAAAAATATATATGTAAAAAAGAGAGTAATTAAATGATGATGATGATGGTGTATTTACAAGAGATAATCTTTGGTGGATGAAAAAAAGTTCAAAGTATGAAAAGTTTCAAAATTCATGAAATGTGAGTTTGATATGTCAGTTATTTGTGAGATCATGTTTTTCCTTAGATTGCTAGTGATACAATGAAGAAAATCGTACACTTATATGTAAAATAGCTTTATAAAAGATTTAAAATATTGTATTCCAAGTAGATAACAACTTTGGTTTATAAAAGGATGAAATTATTAAATTTTGACAAAGGCAAAGTGGTCAATTTCACAGAGTATAGGCATATCATTGGTAGATTGTTGTACTTAATAACGAAATGACCTGATATTATTTTTTCCACATTTTTTGAATCATGATATAAAAGTAATGTTAAAGGGAGAGACATGGATTCAGTAAAGATAATACTATAAAATTCCAAAGGAAAAGTACATTTCATCTTGCTTTGCAATAAAGGCTCAGAACATGAGTATTCGGGATATACAAACACTGATTAGGCCAGTTTAGTAGTTAATAAGAATTCAATGTTTAGATGTTTTGTAACAACCCACGATTTTATGAGAATTATTCCTTTTAATTTCATTGATGTATTGTGTTTTACGCTACACCAAAATTAGCTTGTTCTATACACAACACAGTATTAGCTTGCAGTATATGCAACACTATTCTTGACTCGTGTTACACACAATTTCAAGTTCGTGTTTTTAAAATTATTATATGCAACATTAAGTATCGATTTTTTTAAAGTATAAATGAAATAAGTTTTTATTATGTTATAAACATCACCAAACAGAGCTTTCAATACACGCAGCCCTGGCTTGGCCTACATTACACACAATCAAGACCTTCTTTGATAGCATGTGTAGTACGCAATACCGAGTTTCACAAAACGAGATATTATTATAATATTATTATGAACTAGCCATTATGAAAAGTAATACCCACTTTTTGAAATTTTATAAATTTTATATTTCAAAATGGATTTCATTTTTGGATTCGAAATATCAAAATTATCCTCGGGTGAATTTTTGGTATTTTTCTGAAAACATTCAATTTTTGATGAATAGTGAAAACACTAGGTTACTATTTAAAAACCGAATTTTTATTTAAATAATTATTTATTTTATTTAAATTTATTTTAGGTAAAAATTGATACATAATACATATATATGTTCAATATAATTCATTAGAGTCATTTTATAATAATTTTAGATATATAAAACTTTTATTGATCGTTTTACCGTCTTTTACCCACCTCCTAGGAGAATTTAAATATTTACATAAAACATAATTTTACCGCTTATATGAGTGGAATTTTGAAAATCCGAGAGACATGGTTAATATCAAGGAGTAAAATTTGGTTCAATAAGATAAAAATAATTTTTTGTGAATAGTAACTTTTTACTTCTATTTACCACGGTTAAAAGTAAATAGGGTAATTAAGGGTAAAGATGATATTATTATTACCCCAACACAGGTCCTAATTCTATTGGATAATTTTAATTCGACCAAAAACAACCTTAGGAATAAAATATTACCCTTTATGTTCACTTGGATTAGATTAGGAAACTTATTATTATTTTATTTATAGAAGAGTTGAAAGAGTTAAAATCAATATTTAATAACTAAATTTTATTTAACATAGGGTTATACAGAAGATAAATTCTACTATAAATATTAATTAGAATGATAAAAATATTTCATAAATAATGGTATTTTATTTTTAATTTTTAGAAATTTTATAATTTAATTTATTTATGCCACAATGATGATGCAGTAATTACCTTATTAATGAAATATTAACATAATTGATGTTATAAATACCCAAATAAATGTAATTTGTGACTTTTTATATATTAAAATAATATTTTAGGTTAATATTATTTGTTAGTGTTAAATTAAATTAACTTTTTTAGAACTAATCATGCTGTTATTATTTTGACAAAAATCAATTACCAAATAGTGTCAAAATTGACATAAAATAGTTTTTAAAACAAATATTATATTATTAATTGTTATTATATTCCTAAAAATCTAAGGTTCGACCAAATGACTTATATAAGGTTATATATATTAATAATGAACCACGTGGGGTTCTTTTGGCTTGTTATACTAAGTTTATTAACCATATAGTGTAAGAAAACAAGAAGACACGGTAAAAGTTAAATTATTTAACTTAGAGTTAAATCTAAATGATAACTTTAAAATAGTAACCTAAACTTGTCTAAAACCTATTGGTTGAGAGTATTTATACCCATCCCCACTTTATCTTCTAAATAAATCAATTTGGATCTATTATAAACCAAATATTACTTTATTATAAAATAAACTTTTACGTTTTTACTAAAGTGCCCCTCTCCTCCCTTATAAAAGGGCACCTCCTCCCTCTTCCCTTTACACAATTTTGTGCTTTCAAGCTCAGAAAACCCCTGCCCATTTACCTTATCAACATTCCTAGAAACATTATAGAGGTTCTGGTCTCCACAAAAGACCAACACTTGTGCCTTAAGAGGAAGATTAAAAAAAGTGTGTCGAAGAAGAGGTAATCTCTTCTACCAATTCATTCACGATTTCTTTCTTCTTCAACATATTATTCTTTAGTTGTTTAATTATAAAGTAATACCATAAGTATCAATAATATACTTATATGTTATTATAAATTTGAAACAACCCCATTTCACCTTCTATCGATCCTACGGAAAATGAAATCACCGTGCGTGTGTACGTACGGAATACCGTCTCCACGCCGTGGTGTAATCTGTTTTTCAACCACCACATTACTTGGATGGGTATAATGGTGTAATGAATAACTATAAATTGTTATTATAACATAATACTGATTATGAGATATTATATCATCCACCCCAATTCAATTTAATAATTATGGGAATGATATCATTGCTCGTGCATACGTACGGATTACCGTCTCCACGACGTGATGAGACTCATTCTACATGTTAACCATTCAAGAATGATTATAATGTATATATAATGAATAATAATGAAATATATGACATGATAAAGCTACTGGATATATATATATATATATATGTCATCTACCTACTTCCATTCAAGTCAATAAGGAAAGGAAAACATCGTTCATGCGTACGTACGGCCTACCGTCTCCATGAACGGTGTATTTAATTTCATTTATCTATCTATTATATATATATATATATACTGAATATATATAATAAATAAATCATGTTTTAAATTCTGGAAGTAAGTAAATCTTTACATAATTAATAGTAATATCAAGAACAACAAGTCCAAACACATACGATAAATAAATTGATTTTACCCAAAACACTGCTTTAACATGAAATTTAGAAAATAACGGCTAATATAAAGTCATAAGTGAACCATATATGATAAATAACAATGAATATTATTCTGTAATAAGTCAATGAAATTATTTAAATCATTATAAAGAAGTTTCGGATACGTACGAAGCATATTGGACCAAATTTAAGGGATAACTTTTCTAATCTCGTTTTTATCCGAGATTGTTTATTCGTAAGTATTTAATGGGGGTATATTTTTCATCTACGTCATTATTTTCTAAGAATGGTTTCATGTATGTTTAAAGTTATTTTTACCAATTTTTTATTTTTACTACATGGTATGTAAGGAGTCCTCATATTGTTTTTGTTACGAGGGACTTTTTTTGACATTTCCGGCAAAAGTACGAGAAGAATATTTTTTAAACTTATACGGCATGAACATATTTTTACGGTTTTATAACGCCCTATTTTCCTGAATCTTACTCTAAAATATTTCATGAATATTTTCAAAAAAATACCATTATTTTAAAATTGCATGGCATTTTTTGAAAAAAAAATGACTTTGAAGAAGAAATGATATTTTTCTCAAGAATTAATTTCATGTGTTTTATGAAAACCATTTTCCACATAAGATGAAATTATTTAATATGTTTATATTTAAAGTATAAGGTATCTATGATTTACATGGTTTCACTTTTCTTATGATTAAATTATATCAATTTTTTAATATGGATTATGTTATGATGGGATGATGTTTATAAAACCCCTTTTATTCTTTGGGCAATGATGAATGATTTATGATCATGTTGTGGAACACTTAAGAATGATTTCACTATGAGATGGGTGGGACCTATATCTCCATCAAATCCATTTGGAAATTATTTATATCGCATGAGATATACATGGTTGGAACTACAAGTAAATCTGGTTCAGTAATACAGGGCTGGAACGACATGTAAACCCGGTTCAATAAGGGACTTTGTCCACTAAGATGGTCTTGGAAGCAATGCCTTGGATACTATGGAAATCATATCATGTGATTAATGGTTTTCCACAATTACATGATTTATTCCCAATCTATTTTATGATTATTCATGTTCTATTATGAGGTATTCCTTACGTACTGCTATGTTTTTTTGTCATTGCTCAAGATTTTTATGTTTAAACATTAAGTTCATGTTTTTAAGTTCAAATGTATATGGTTTGTTTTATTTTCTCCATGCTTACCCTTACTGGGAATTTGAGCTCACCCTTTATATGTTTTATTTTCCCCAAGATATAAATAATGGTTTTAGGTATGAAAACAAAAGGGGAAGATCATTATGGGAGATGTTGAAGATTATTCAGCATGATTAGAAGATTATGTTCCGAGTTTCCAAAGACAGTAAACTATTACGGTCCTTGAGTGTTGGTTTTTTTTATGTATTAAGTATTCCGAAAAAGTATTGTAAAGTCCATGTAAGTCAAGAATGGGGTCTCTATAGTTGGTATCCGAGGAAAAGGTGGTAGGAATGAATCTGATCCTTGGGAACTCTCACATGTGAGCGTTGGATGAAGCATGTCTCTCCGCCCAAGGGCTTCATGAGGAAATGGCTGCCACTAGGGATGGTGGGGTGACCCGCCCAAGGGGTGTAGCCGCCCATGGAGTGCCCTTATAGGTATCAATTATATTTTACTGGATGTAATTCCAGACTGCTACAGTTTTTATTAAAGGAAAGGTTTAGTTAACCTTTGAAAAACTAGGAACCGAAAAAAAAATTTAGTGAGATCCCTAGAGATATTTCTAAGGTATGTCTAGGGATGTCTCTAAGGTTAAGTATAATTATAGGTTATAGTTATATAATTATTGTAACGATATTAGAATTTTACCTAAGATGATAGACATTGAAGGTAATCCCCCTTCATTATGATTTTTTCCTATCACACTATTCTTTTTGGGTTTTAGAAAATGGCTGGAAACAGGAAGATTCACAATATTGAAGGATATGATGGACAATGGAATGATATTCTTCTTCAGAAACCAAATGAAATGGGATTTGGAACTCCAAACATCGTTATTATACCCAATCGGAATTCTCATAATATGATCAATAATCTCAAATTTGGTAAGTTTCCTGACTCATCTAATTAGAGAAATATGGAGTTTCATGATGATCATAGTGGAAGGAAAGTTCAATTTCCATCATGTAAATCATGTGGAAAGAGGCATCAGGGAGAATGTTTCCAAGGAAATGGATGGTTCTTTGGGTGTGTAAAAGAAGGATACAAAGCCAATAAGTTCAATGGAAAAGGTTCAGTTAACACCATGGACAAGGATAATTGTATTGCTTGGACAACAACAATGGTTAAATGTTTTAAATGTGGGATGTACGGGCATTATGCAAACCAATGCCCAAAGGGAAAATATCATAAAGGGAATCTGCATGGTCATATGGGTAGTATTTATGTTGTTGATGATGAAGAGTCTACAAATGATATATGAGATGAAAGAAATAATGAAGCTCAGTTTTTTGGTTTAAGAAGGTTGTGTAATGATTGTATGATTATCAAGAATAATGTATGGTACTATGGAATAAAGAAAAATATAAGGATTGTTACAATGTTTCCTTTTCTTGAGTTTTGAAAGTATATGATGAATGGTACTGGTATCCTTGAAAGGTTATTAAAATATTTTTGGATAGAATATGATATGCACATAATGAAGGGATAATGAGAAAATTAAATGAGCTCATGACTGATATAAGGACAAAGTTATAGCATTGTTTGAGTATATAGAAATTTTGGGATTTTGGTATGTGGAAGGAGTTAACTTTTGACAGCATTCATGTTTTCACTAATGTTCAATGAGTATTCATTTTTAAAGAGAATACATGATTAAGGTTTTCACATGATTGGAATGTGACCAACAAGATATATCGGGGATAAATGTTGGTATTCACATGATCGGTAGATAACATTTCAAGTAATTGTTTTCATTATACTCTGATATTGGAAAGAAGTATTTTGGATAAGCCTAAAGATTTGAAATGGATTATGTTGGACATAAGTTAGTATAGTTTAAGGCTTGAAATTTTTTAAATATTATTGATGTAATGTTATAATTTTGTAGTTTTAGAAAAAGGACAACCTGCAGGATGGGCGACATCCCATTGTGTCAGACAAGGTTGTGGGAATCAAACCCACAACTGAAGTGCAACATGCCTTTACCTCCTACCACTAGCCTACAGGAAGTCCCTGGTTAGTAGAAACTAGTTTTATTTTATTAAGTTGTATGATAAATGAAGTATAAGTCCATTTTTGGATCCATATACAATTAATCTCACCATATGATGGACTTATAACTTTCGCTAACCTTAAGTTTGAGATAGATGGAATGACCTATCATTCTATCATATGATCTACTAATACTTCACAGAAGACAAATTCAACTTCATTTCTTTAAGAGATGAAGTGGAAATTGTTCTAGGCACAAACAACAAGAATATTTTATCAAAATGAAGTAACTATTTATTTTAATTTAAAAAATCTTCAACATTAGGGAAATGATCTTGAAAACCAAAAATGTTATCCTAGTGCCCTCATATCTGATGAATCAGATGGTACCTTAGATCATCAAAAATTTATGGCTTTATGGTTGTTGTCTTTTTCATGGCCATGTCCTCTACCACTCTCCATCAGAACATGATGGTTAGATTTTTCTTCCATATCCATATTTTCACCTATGCTCTTCTATGTGGACACCTAGTGATGAGTTAATTTGGGTAACCGTTATGTTTCATACTTCACTTTTTAAAATTAAGTTTTAGTATTCCTTTTTACGATGTGGGTTTTATGAAAGAAACTTTCAAGTAGTAAACCATTTATAACCCCAAAAAATTTCGAGGGAGAAATTCATTTTAAGGGGGGTAGAATGTAACAACCCAATATTTTATGAGAACTATTATTTTTAATTTCATTGATGTCTTGTGTTTTACGCTACACCAAAATTATCTTGTGATATACGCAATACCATATTATCTTGCAGTATACGCAACACTATTCTTGTCTCGTGTTACACAAAATTTCAAGTTCGTTTTGTCAAAATTATTCTACACAAAATTAAGTATCGATTTTGTTTAATGTATAAATGAAATAAGTTTTTATTATGTTATACACAACACCAAATTGAGCTTTCACTACACGCAACCCTGACTTGGCTTGCATTACACGCAATCAAGACATTCTTTGATAGCATGTGTGGTACCCAATACTGAGTTTCACTAAACGAGATATTATTATAATAGTATTATGAACTAGCCATTATGAATAGTAATACCAAATTTTTGAAATTTTATAAATTATATCTTTCAAAATGGATTTCATTTTTGGATTCGGAATATCGAAATTAGCCTACTGTGATTTTTTGGTATTTTTCTGAAAACATTCAATTTTTGATGAATAGTGAAAACACTAGGTTACTATTTAATAACCGACATTTTATTTAAATAATGATTTATTATATTTAAATTTATTTTAGGTAAAAATTGAAACATAATACCTATATAAGATCAATATAATTCACTGGAGTCATTTTATAATAATTTTAGATATATAAAAATTTTATTGATCTTTTCACCGTCTTTTATCCACCTCCTAGGAGAATTTGAAAATTTACAAAAATCTTAATTTACCGATTCTGTGAGTGGAATTTAGAAAATTCGAGAGACATGGTAAATATTAAGGAGTAAAATGTGGTTTAATAAGATAATAATAACTTTTGGTGGATAGTAACTTTTTACTTTTATTTACCACGGTTAAAAGTAAATAGGGTAATTGAGGATACAAATGATAATATTATTACCCTAACACATGTCCTAATTCTATTGGATAACTTTAATTTGACCAAAAACAAACTTAGGAATAAAATATTACCGTTTAGGTCCACTTTTATTATATTAGGACACTTATTATTATTTTATTGAAAGAAGAGTTAAAAGAGTTAAAATTATTGTTTAATAACTAAAACATCCTTAATATAGGGTTATACATAAGATAAATTTGACAATAAATATTCATTCAAGAGATATAGATCTTTCTTACATAATGGTATTTTTTTAATTTTTAGACAATATATAATATAATTTATTTATGACAAAATGATGATGCAGTAATTACCTTATTAATGAAATATTAACAAATGTTATATTAGAAATACCCAAATACATGTAATTTGAGACTTTTTATAAATTACAACAATTTATAAGGTTAATATGATATGTTATTATTTATTTAATTAACTTTTTTAGAACTAATCATTATTTTATTATTTTCACAAAAATCAATTACCAAATAGTGTCAAAATTGACATAAAATAGTGTTTAAAAAAAAATATTATAATATTAAAAGTTATTATATTCCTAAAAATATATTGTTTTGGAAAAATGACTTATATAAGGATATATATATTAATAATGAACCACTTGGGGTTCGTTTGACTTGTTATAGTAATTTTAGTAACCATATAGTGTAAGAAAACAAGAAGACACAGTAAAAGTTAAATTGTTTAACTAATAGTTAAATCTAAATGATAAGGTTAAAATAATAACCTAAATATGTCTGAAACCTAATGTTTGCGATTATTTTTACCCATACCCACTTTAGCTTCAAAATAAATCAATTTGGAGCTATTATGAACCGAATATGACTTTATTATAAAATAATATTTTAAATTTTTCCTAATGTGCCCCTCTCCTTCCTTATAAAAGGGCACCTCCTCCCTCTTCTCTTTGCACAATTTTTAGCTTTCAATCTCGGACAACCCCTACCAATTTCCCTTATCAACATAACTAGAAACATTATAGAGGTTATGGTATCCTCAAAACACCAAATCTAGTGCCTTAAGAGGAAGCTTTAAAAAGTGCATCGAAGAAGAGGTAATCTCTTCTACCGATTCTTTCAAGTTTTCTTTCTTCTTAAACTTATTCTTCTTTAGTTGTTTCATTATAATGTAATAACATCAGTATCATTAAAATAATTATATGTTATTATAAATATGAAATAACCCCATTCCACCTTCTATCCATCCTACGAAAAACAAAATCACCGCGCGTGCGTACGTACGAAATACCTTCTCCACGCCGTGGTGTAATCAGTTTTTCCACCACCACCATACTTGGATGGGTATAATGGTGTAATGAATAACTATATATAGTTATTATAACATAAAACGTATTCTGAGATATTATATCAACATCTCCAATTCAATTCAATAATTATGGGAACGATATCATCGTTTGTGCATACGTATGGATTACCGTCTCCATGACGTGATGAGATTATTTCTCCATGTTAACAATTCAAGAATGATTATAAAGTATATATAATGAATAATAATGAAATATATGACATGATAAAGCTACTTCATTTATATATATATATATATATGTCATCTACTTACTTCCATTCAAGTCAATAAGGAAAGGAAAATAGTGTTCATGCGTACGTACGGCCTACCGTCTCCATGAACGGTGTATTTCATTTCATTTATCTATATATTATATATATATCTATACAGAATATATATAATATATAAATAATTTTTTACATTCTGGAAGTAAGTAAATCATGACATAAGTAATAATAATATCAATAACAACAAGGCCAAACACGTATGATAAATAAATGGATTTTACCCAAAACACTGCTTTAACATAAAATTTACTAAAGAACGGGTAATATAAAGTCATAAGTGAACTGTATATGATATGATGACAATGAATATGATTCTATAATAAGTCAATGATTTTATTTAAATCATTATACAAGAGGTTCAGATACGTACGAAGCATATTGGACCAAAGGTAATGGATAACTTTTCCAATCTCATTTTTATCTGAGAATGTTTATTCGCAATTATTAACTAGGGTTATATTTATCATCCATGTCCATGTTTTCTAAGAATGGTTTCATGTATTTTTAAATTTCTTTTTACCCATTTTTGAATTTTACTACATGGTATGTAAGGAATCTTTATTTTGTTTACGTTACGAGGGACTTTTTTGACTTTTCCGGCAAAAGTACGAGAAGAATGTTTTTTAACTTATATGGAATGAATGAATTTTTATGGTTTTATAACGCCTTATTTTCATGGATCATACTCTACAATATTTCATGAATATTTTGAAAAAAACATTTTCTTTTAAAATTTCATGGCATTCTGTGAAAAGAAAATGATTTTGAAGAAGAAAGGATATTTTTTTCAAGAATTCATTTTAAGTGTTTTATCAAAACCATTTTCCATCTAAGATGAAATTATTTAATATGTTTATATTTCATTTATAATGTATATATGATTTAAATGGTTTCAATTTTCTTATGATAAAATTATATCCATTTTTTTATATGGATTATGTTATGATGGGATGATGTTTATGAAACCCATTTTATTCATTGGGTAATAATGAATGATTTCTTTTCTTGTTGTGGCATACGTAAGAATGATTTCATTATGAGATGGGTGGGACCTATATCTACCTCCAATGCATTGGGTAAAGATTTACATCTCATGAGAAAGACATGGCTGGAACGACAAGTAAATCCGGTTCATTAATACAGGGCTGGAACTGCATGTAAACCCGGTTCAGTAAGGGACTTTGTCCAGTAAGATAGTCTTGGAAGCAATGCATTGGATACTATGAAAATAATATCATGTGCTTAATGGTTTTCCACAATTACCTGATTTATTCCCATGCAATTTTATGATTATTTATGTTCCATATGATCTATGCCTTACGTACTTCTATGTTTTATGTCATTGCTCAATATTTTGATGTTTAAACATTATGTTCATGTTTTTATGTTAAAATGTATATGATTTGTTTTATTTTCTCCATTATTACCCTTACTGATCATTTGAGATCACCCTTTATATGTTTTGTTTTCCCCAGTATATAAAGAAAGGTTTTAGGTAAGAAAAAAAGGGGAAGATCTTTATGGGAGATGTTGAAGATCTTTCACCATGATTAGAAGATTATGTTCCAAGTTTCCAAAGACACTAAACTATTACGGTCCTTGAGTGTTGGTTTTGGTTATGTATTAAGTATTCTTCAAAAGTAATGTAAAGTCCATGTACTTCATTTTTGTGGTCTCTATAGTTGGTATCAAAGGCAAACGAGGTGGGAATGAATCCGATCCTTGGGAACTCTCAAATGTGAGCGTTGGACGAAGCATGGCTCTCCGCCCAAGGGCTTCACGACGAAATGTCTTCTACTAGGGATGGTGGTGTGTCCTGCCCAAGGGGTGTAGCCGCCCATGTATTTCCCTGATAGGTATCAATTATAGTCCACTGGACATAATTCCACACTACTACAATTTTATTTTATCTAGGAATATTTATTTTTTATTAGAATAGCAAGAAATAAGGATTTATTTTATTTAAAACATCAAAAGTTGGGTATATTTTTCAAAATAAATATTGTAACTAGTTATTATAGATGAACCCGTAAATTGAAGACTTGGGAATTGTGGTAAAGTTTTTAATAATAATTAATTGCGACAATTCATAATTTAAAATTCTTAGAAATAATCTATTCCATCACTCAACGAATAAACAAATTGAAATAATGTAATATTTTATCAAGAAGGAATAGGATCATGAGTTGGTGGAATTAGACTAAATTCATATAAAACTACAAGTTGTAGTAATTTTTAATTTTTTATTACCTAAAGAATAATTATAGATTCATTTACTAGCTATTTGATTCAAGTTCACTCTCTAAACATGAATTATGTGGATGTGAAACCCCTTCCATTAAGGTGTGGTGTTCTTTACCAATTCTATAATATGTTTTCTTTACCATGATATGACCAAAAAAGAGTGACCTCTAGGTCATTACCAAAAGGGGGTTAGTCTTGTTCATGATTCGAGATGAAGCTGCTAGGGTGAGTATAGAAATAATTTGTGTTTTGTAAAATATGATGATGTTGAAGATGGTATTTCAATGAATATATATCATGGAAGGATGGACTATGGATTTATGGTAAAATTAATTTTCAGTTATTGCTGGTGAAGTGGTCTTATCAAGAGGCAAACACTATACATTGCACTGATTATAGTCAATCCTCATTAGGTATCGATAATGAATATTTGGTATTGAGAATGATATGATTCATTGACGACCATTGATTTCTTATAATTTTTCTCACACCGACCATAGACAATGTAGGATTTTGGTGTGTTTTGGGTATATATTTGATCATTTCTAGAGTTTCATGATCAATTTTTAAGTTGAATAAGGATGTTCAAAATTTTATGTTAGTGACATAACAATATAATAGATAAATTCCAATCAACTGGTGAAGATTTTTCAATAAACCTAAATGGATAAATTATTTGGAAAATATCCATAAATGTGACATGTTTTTATTTTCAAGTTAGTTGTGTTAACTGAAAATTTTTATTGAAATAACTGATGTATGGTGGAGACTTTTACAATCTTGAGGTCTCTATATTAATATACATGTTGAAACTATCCATTAATGTGGAGAATCGAGGTGTGAAATATTTTGAATGTATTCATGTTGTCATTAGTAAACAATGGTTATTTTTCTTAGTGTTTTTAAAATGTTCAGAAAAGGATGGTTTTTCTCATAAAGCTAAATGTTTTGTGAATGATAGTAGGTATGGAATCCCACTTTCTTATTACATTACTTTTCATTACATTTGAAAAAGAGAAAATCTCTAATGTTTAATGACTTGTAAATCCAGAACATAATAGATGAAAACCTAAAACATTCTTCTAATAAACGTTTCAGGATTCATCATAGGTTCATCCTAAGTACAATTACTGTATATCATAACATTGAGACATATATCAAAGGAAAGGTTGAGAAAAATTCCCAGTAAAGAAAACAAGTGAAACAGCTTACAAGTGCTCTTGAGCAATTTCAATGAACATGGGAGATATCGTAAAGGAATGATAAAGAGGAATATCCTAAAAATAATAAATTAAAAAAACATGAAAATAAGGCTACAAAATTTAATAAAAAATTCATAAACATATCACCAAGGTCCAACCCCATGGTGTCATAAAAATTACCAAAGTTATTCACCAAGGTATCGTAAAAAGTGTCATCTCTAGAGATAAAATTATTTTCCCAATTCATTAGATCTCTATTAGGGTGAACACTAAATATGAATTTTTTTCATGTGATCCACATAGATTATAATAAAAAATTTCATAAAAAACTAAAATATAATAAAAGTTTTGGGTTTTTTGTCAAAATCTTGATGTTTAAAAACTGCATAGAAATTAGATCGTTATGTCATTTATAAACCATAGAAAGGGAGTGAGGGTTATATGTATGTCAATTCCAGAATAAAATTCATCAATTTTACGTCTTGATGAAAACCCCTATAAATTAAATAGGTTTGCGTATTTAAATAAATAAAATAAGATAATTTCTTGAATAATAGAGAGATTTTGAGATGAAAATTCTACAGCATAATGATTATACATCATTGTTACAAAAACATTAAATATAGAGTAAAAAGGGTTAACCACTCATAAAATAAATCATAATACTGTATAGGTACAGAATAAAATGTTAATAATATCATGGTATGGATGTTTTAATGACATACCACATGAAAAGGAAACTTGAAAAAAGTGAAGATGTGATTTCTTTTAAGAAATGTCGGCAGCCTAACAACATTACATAAAAAATTAAGAAAATAAGTTCATGAGAGAGGAAAGGGTCTCTAATCATTTGGAAATTAATTTTTTTTGAAATAAGAATATAGAAGAACATAACCCGACATAATAAAATATAAACTAAAATACATAACATAAAGAATGTCATGAATAAAAGTGGAGAGTGAAAGGTTTCAGTTCCATGAAGAGTGACATCAATAATTTCATGATTGGGACCTTAGGGGGCTTGATGGATCCTTAGGAGGACTCCTAGGATGTAAAATGACCATAGCTTCATTGGGGATGAATTTTTAATGAAGGAAATGATAAAATGTGATGGTATTTATAGCAAAAGTGAGGGAATGTTTTATTGATTTCCCCGGGACACCTCATTAGTTGTATTTGAAAAACCATGGGCTTGCCCATGGTATTTGCTCATGGTATTGGCATCTTGGGACGCCTAATAACATATATTACTACAAAAAAGTAGACCAAAATTATTACATCATTATTACATCATAAATGATGTCATTAAACACACTGAAACTCAAAACTATATTTTTACTATTCACCGAACAAGAAATTTTTTTATAAAAATATAATTAATTCACTCTAACCTAATATCAATGGAGTAAATTAAAAAATGAAATCCATTTTATGAAAATAATTTTCCAATTATGAGATATTTAATTTTTAAGATAAACCACTATTTAACCGAAAAAATACAAATACTTAACTAATAATTTTTGAAAAAATTATTTACTAATGCTATAATATCACATTACCAAACCAGATTTATATATTACATTTATACTTTCTTAAATGTGGTTACTATTCCATTGGTCACATTACTATTCATAAGTGTAATATTAGTTTTTATAATTTACAATTAACTAAAAATTAATTTGAACTTATTAGACTCTATATTTCTTAATGATCGTAACTATAGAAGACATTTTTTTAAAATCATTTCACATTATTAATTATATAAATTATTAAAAAATATTAAAAAATTACCTTTTTCCAAAATTCACCAAAAATATGGAACTTCTACAAATTCATCCTATATTTATTATAACATTTGAAATTCACAAATTTTACCATAATAAATCAAAATTTTATTGACACAAAAGGATTGCACAAAGTAACTAAGGCATTGTTACATATCCCATTATAAAACCTGCATAGGACCTAAGAGTAATTTGCGCATAGGTGACATAATCTTGGGGCATCTCATACAACATTGCCCGAGTGGTGATTTTGATCTTCTTGAACTTCTCCCCTAAGGGATTCCGTTCAAGCTTAACGTGTTAGAGTTTATCTAGGGCTGGGACTATAGAAAAGCCCAGTGATTCTACCTCTTTCTGAAGCTCTGAAAAAGTGGCTTCGTATTGCCCAAGTCTACTCGATAAGGTCATTGAATATTATTTTATATTAATTAACCATGATCAATTGTATTTATAAACAATAATCATAATGTTAAGAGTATAATTTCCAATGATCATGTTAACCAATGATTATATAACAGTCAAACAAATACAGTTTTATTTTAATTATACTCACTTAATTAATCAGAGGATATAGTTTTGTTGAGTACAAAATAATATAACATAAATATTTAGGAAACGAATATTATTCAAAAGATCAGGTCATTACATTATTCCCCTCTTATGAAATTTATTCCCCAAAATATCAACTCGTACCCTCAGATGATAAAAGGAGTGTGTATATCTACCTCATAGACTCCTATGGTTCCCACGTGGCTTCTTACCATTTTTGGTTTCTCCAAAACTCGTTAACAAGGTGTGTAGTCTTATTGCGCAGAACCATGTCTCTATGATCCAAGATCTCCACTGGCTTCTCCTCCTAAGAGAGGTCTAATTTTAGTTGTACCACCTCTAGATTTAGTACATGTGAAGGGTCTGGTATGTATTTCCTCAAGAGGGATACATGGAAGAGATCATGACCTTGTGATTGATTTGAAGGATGTGAAATCTGGTAGGCCACTACTCCTATGCGGCCAGGGATTTCATATGGGGAAATGTACCTAGGGTTGAGATTCCCTTATTTCCCAAACCACATGAATCTCTTCTATAGTGAAATTAAAAGAATTAATTTATCAGCAACATCAAACTCCAAGTCCCTTCAATGGTTATCAACATAATTCTTTTTCCAACTCTGAGCAACTTTAATGTGTGGCTGTATGGAATTGACCATTTCTATTATATATTGCACAAGATCTGGCCATAGAAGTTTTTTCTCACTTGATTCATCCCAATAAAATGGAGTTCTGCATCAATTACTATATTGAGCTCCATAGGGTTCCATTTTAATCCTCGTGTGGAGCTATTTTTGTAAGAGAACACTACTAATGGAAGATGTTAATCCCATCCACCATTGAATTTCCATGACCATGTTCTCATCATTTCCTCGAGTGTTTGAATAGTCCTTTACAATTGGACATAAGTTTGGGGGAGATAGTCTGTACTAAAATTGAATTCATTACACAAATCAAGTTGAAGACTTCTCCAGAACATTGAATTGAACCTTGGATCATGATCAGATACGATCAATCAATCATGTAATTTTTTATTCATGAAAAAAAGTACAACGTAGAACAACTCCACATAGACAGACCAACATGAGAATAAAAAATCAAGGGGGTCTAAAATATTGAAGACCACGAGCATCTCCACTTATGATGTTTACACCTTTTGACTTCATGCTGATCAAATCATGAAAGCATAAATTATCCGGACCTAGAATATCCATTGAAGATAGATAATCCACATCCATATTTCCTTCTCGCTATGTATGAGAAAATATAATATCAACACCAATGATGCTACTTCATTTTCCAATTATATTAGATATAGACTAAGGGATCATACATCAATCTAGGATGAAATTATATAAGATCATAGAATCTATTTCTGCATCAGATATCTCCAATTCCCTTTGCTTAGATATTATTAATCCAGTTAGCATAGCCATTGCCTCATCATAAAGAGAATTTCCTTGATACAATCTAATAGAGAAGGCCATAATATTTGATCCACAACTATCATAGACAATAATTCCTACAAGGATCAAACTAGAAACACAAGAACCATTAATATTTAATTTCAAACCTTTTAATCGAGGCCGCCAACACACCCATATACCAGAATGAAAATTATGACCCTGAGGAAATATTTGATAATTATGAATCAATATCAATAAAGAAAAATCTTCTTTCCAATTACCGAAGGCCCTTACAATATAAATAAATAGATTCCTAAGTTTTCATATAATAATCTGACTATTTGTAACCAGACCCTCAATGATACTCTTATTTCTTTCCTGCCACAAGAACTAACATCCCACATGTAAAACAATGTATGTGTTTTTTTCTTTCAATACCTCTCACACCTGATCCAAAGAACCAACTATGAAGGAATTAAAGATCCAAAATAGATAAAGAGGAAAATGATGTGATTTCTCTAAAATAATCCCAAAAATCTTTATCCCATTATCTATCAAAGAAAAGATATTACGAACTCTGTTCTTTATGATTTTTTTCAACAAACACATCTGGAAACAAGATAAATTCCACACCTTTTCACATTATCATCTCTTGATACCACTCCATTAAAAATTATCCAAGTCAAGAAATTATATTTTTTAGGGATAATCATAACCCAAAGAGTATTAATCCATATATCCATTGAATTCTGGATGGTAATAATCATCTGGTATTCCTTAGACGTAAAGGATCCCGAAAGAGTAAATATATCCTGATCTAGACATGAATATTTCAGAATGGGATTGAGAAGATCTTGTTGACCACTATCCAAAACTAAATTAGTAAAATTTGGGAATTGAAAGGTTTCTTTAAATGAAATAAACATTGTAGGACAACCCAGATAACCAATAATCATTCCAATTTAGTTCTGATGCAAGAAGAAAATATCATCATTTCCAACAAGCCAATGTGAATAGGGTCTAAGGAAATCAACAATGAGACTAATATCAATCCAAAATGGAGAAACATGTTTATCCAATGAAATAATGTCACCCACTAAATTAACATGCATTTTAATTCCCCATAAATTTCGGAATTTGAGAATTTGCCATGTTAATTTTGTATGCATACACCTAAGAGTAACATCAAGTCTACAAACATTAACTCCACCATCCTCCACAGGTCGAGCTAACCTTTCCCAAGTGACCCATTTACTCTTAACCATAGCCTTAGGATCCCATAATAATTTATCAACAATTATGTCTATACTTTTGATCACCCACATTGAAACATTAACAGAAGGTAGAGCATAGACACAAGTGGCAAGAAGCACACTATTGATCAACATTGTTCTCCCTCCAAATTACAGATTTTTATTCTTCCTATTAATAACCCGCATCATAATCCTGCTAATAAAATGATAAAAAAAACATAAAATTGAATTCTTCCATAAGATTTTAGAAACCCCAAATTATCCATAGGAAAGGCTCTTTTCTCCACATCAAGAATATTTCTAGTGGTGGACAGACGACTTAAATTTCAATAACATGGTACATAGATGAAGATTTTATTTTTAATAATCACTTGTCCACTAAAAATAAAATACTCATCCAAATCATTATTTAAAATTTTAAGTGATATACTTGATGTATTAAAAAAACAATAGTATCATCAGTAATCAGAAGATGAGATATTAAAGGATAACCCATCCTACACCGATATGGAATAATAACACCACTAGTCGTGATTCGATGAACAATCCAGTTGAGAACATCTTGAAAATGATGAATAAATTTAGAGATAATGGATCCCCCTGCATTATACCGTGAGTAGATTTAATGAATCCATAGGTCTTACCCATAAAATATATTGCTAGCCAAGAATAGAAAAATCAGTGAAAAATTAAATCACAGTTCCAATGAGAAAAACCCACACCTGATAACATTTTTTGATTAAAATAAATTAAACATGAATATAGGATTTATTCATGTCATGTTTAATGACCACATTCGACCCCCTTATTTTTATGATTAATATCCCTAACTATTTCTGGAGCCAAATCTATTGCTCCCTAAATAGAACGACCCTTCAAAAATCAATGTTGTTCAAGAGAAATCCATCACGGTAAGTGAATGAAAAAATATGTATTGATAATAATTTCCAGAATCTTGTAAGTCATATTACACATACTAATAGGCTGATAATGAAAAATAGAAGTGGGATTCATTATCTTAGGAATAAGTATCATAGTGGTGGCATAGCTAACACGAGTCAGCTGACCTCTTTTAAAAAAATCTTGATTCACTTAAATAATATCATTCTTGATAATACTTCATGAGGATCTATAGAAAGAAAAAATAAATATATATGTACCAATAGCACTATATAGATTAAGCTTCATCATAGCCTCAATGTTCCATTTTTCTTGTGGAAGGGATCCAATTTCATCATTTCCACTTGCTAAAACATAGGTTGGAATAACCTTAAAAATATCTGGGGGCTCCCTTGGATATCCATTGGGAATAATTTCATTAATTCCATCCAGGAGATCTCTAAAATAAAAATTAGCCAAATATCTAACAGTATCTCTCTCATTTATAAAAGAACCATCCTCAAGTAAGATATTAGAATTAATAAATCTTTTCCCCTACTTAATACAAGCATGAATGTACAGTGTGTTTCTATCTACTTCTTTCAACCACTTATTTCTTTCTTTATCACTGGATAAACATTCTTGTCTAAGAAAAATATCCTCCAAATAATTTTTCTTGTGAACAAGATCCTCAAACACCTGAGAATTCCAATCATCCTCAAAACTACGTTAAATATGATCCACCTCTTTCATAATATCATGTAAGTCTTTATCCAGTGGAGGAAGATATTTCAACCACACTGACAAACTATTTTTAAATGTCTAAGCTTATTATGAATATCATACCATGTGTGACCTTGTATAGGATATTTCCAAGACTTCCTTAAAAAATCAAGAAAGACCATGTCATAATTCCAATATTGGAAATATCTAAATATCTCATGATTATCAATCCTAGGAGATATAGCAATAAATAATGGTGAATGATCAGAAACACTTCTTACCCAATGATCCACTTTAACATTGAATGACCAAAAATTAATTTTTTTTATTTCAAACACTTTTAAGGAAAAGTGATAAACCAAGTGCCAACCCCATAAGGATAAAGCAGAGTCATTGAAAAGAAACATAATTCTACCTGAGTAAATATCCGTAAACATGTTCCAAGAAATAGAGGTTACCTTAATGCTTGGTTCATCCCTTATCAGATGTTCAAATGTAGAGGCCAGCTTAGCCCAGACCTGTATATACTCCTCGATGCTAATCATCCCCTTGTTGAATCCCCCAACCAGGATCGTGTACTGTTTGTCAATCCATGAGTATTTATTCTCCTTCAGAACCACTTCTATAAATTTCCCCATCATTTTCGATGCTTTCTCTTCAAAATCATTGAGTAACAGGACATGTTCTGTCACCTCATCTTCCAAACTCATAAGCAAATCTAATTGTTTTTCACACAGACTACCTAATTTTGGTTGACACATGGCCTTGCAGACCATCTTCTCATAGTATTTATTTTTTGTGAGAAAGGATCTAGGGGAGGTGGTAATGATGCGTAATAATTCCTACCCTTCATCTTCTTGTAACACTTGCTACTTCTCGGGCTTGTTTCCTCTGCGGAAAAAACTCTTAGTGATTTCATTGCGCTCCTCCACACAGACCCAGTTTGAATAGTCCGGGTCCTCTTGTTCAGTGTTCAAACCTTCCATTACAAGACCATCAAAGAAGTTCCACACCTGAATTGAGTACCGGTTCCCTACAGTAGGACCCCCTTCCTTACAATCTAAAATTTGGTTATCCATAACTAGTGGCGGATTTCCCTTGGGCAGGAAATCACTGCCCTGCAAAACCTCCACAAAAGAGGCATTAAAAACATCCTTTTCATCTCCTACCATTTGGACCATAGCCCTATTAGAAACAACCTTTTGAAATTCACTCCAATTAGCATCATCCAGAACCAATACCGCCCCTCTTCCATTCCCAATGGATTTAACATTGTACCACATGTCAGGGCCAGCCATATCCTGTCTTAATTTGTTAATGACCGTAGAGACTTTTGGGTTATCTGGAAACTCGACTGGATGTTTCCCCATAAACATGTCTAGCATACTCAATTATGCAACCTTGCCTACACTTTTAAACAACCCATCTCGAACCTCAGATGACACAATGTGACCCGTTGAGACACTATCAGGTCGTTCCTCCTGCACAGGCCCCTATATACCCCCAGAAGCCAACTATGGTGATTGAACCTACAGTGTATGTTTATGAGATCGAAATCCCTATGAACAACATTCCATACTAGTTAGAATACGATACCTTAAACCTACCATGACATGAGCCTCTGACTTTTCCTAAGAGCCTTGTTTTCATTTCTCCCTCGAGTGTCCCAGGCGCATGCAGACAGAGCAAAAATCAGTCGAGGATTTGTAGAGCCTGAGTTGCTGGAATCGGTACTCCTCACCAACATTGATCCAAACATATTCAAACAAAACCATTGATACATCCATTTCGACACAAACACACACACTTGGGTTGATATGACAGAGAGACTCAATGTAGCTATCTGAACATAAATATCTACCATTAAGGTTCCCAAGAATCCTAATAACAGCAGGATTTTGAAATAGTAGGGGAAGGTTGGGAATAATTACCCAATTTTCCATTTTAGGGGGATCCCACTTCATATGAAGGCTGAAAGACCATCTTAACAGGTAAAATTTATATCTATTGTAGCTGTGATGGGAACTTTACCAAGAATTGATAAGATCAGGTTCCAAGGAAAACTGAATCATTATCTGGTGTCTATCAAAAGAATTTAAGCTATTCTATAATTTAAATATTTGTTGAAGATCACAACATCCATAAAAAATAGTGAAAAAGAAAAAATGATAATGAAAATTCCCCTTTTTTGTAACAAATTGATCGCCTACTAGAATATGATCCACAAGGAAGATTTTATATAAGAAAATTCGTATATAACGACTAAACGGATCTGCATGCATGATGCCATGAATCTTGAGTATTCTGAAAAAATCATCAATCCTATCTAGTTGTTGTTTGTGCTCAAGAATACCAACCATACCATTTTTATTTTTAGCAATAAAAGAAGTTAGAAAGTATGTTTTGACTCGAGATCCAATTCCCCAAGAATACAATATGAAAACTAGAAACATTAATAAACCAGGGTTCTGGGATTGGCCCCATAACATGTTTCCTTTTTGTAATGGGTGATAAACCTCACCTATCGAGACATAGGAGAAGGTTTGATACAAAATTTATTATCCATATAAGGATACCCTACTAGAGAGATTATTCCATTACTTTCCAGAGATTGATTTCCTTCATCTAAATCTACCAAAGAAAAGTAATCCTTCTCAAACCAGAATCAATAGGAGTAAATGAATTATGACAAATAACAAAACAGCTGATGAAAATGACAGATTTTGAGCATTTTCCCTATTACCAGAACCATTTTTGAAGTCATAATATGACAATAATAGAGGTTCAATATAACTAGACAACAAATCATTAACAAAATTCAAAAAACATAACTATGTTGATATCATTCTTATGAAAATAGAAGAAAAAATATTACCAACCTTAATCAAGGTCATTTTATCTAGTATAAATTGAACAATCTCCTGAAAAGACACTTCATCATCTAGAAATTGTTCATTTTTTTGGAATTATCTCTTAAAGAACCTATTTTTCCTCCAACAATCCTTCATAAAAAACACCAAAGGATAAAGGCAATTTACACTTAAAAGTCCCCACATCCTGATCTTTCCATTGCCTTCTTCCCCGATGAATTCTGTGACACACCTGAAAAGAATGACTTTGAAGGGATGAATTGGAACAAAATCTTAGAAAAATTGGATACACAATTTGTTGATTCTAAGAGAAAAAATCTTACACCCAAAGAATAATATTATCTAGAACTCGATGAGAAATATCCATCTCTACACATAATTGAGAAACCATAGTATCAATGTCTGATTTCTTCCTAAAATTAGAACATAAGAAACCACTGAGATAATCTCCAATCATCTTCAATAATCATTCATTCTGGAATGGGATAGGAAGACTTGGATGATTTACCCAAACTAGCACCATATAATTCTACTTACCACAATGAACATCCAAGGACCATCTAGATAAGATAAAATTCCATCAACCCATAGAATGAGGAGAAAAACATCACACCTAGACAAAATCTTTCCATGAACCCAGTATAATACAAAAAAATTGTCTGTGAATCAATGAAAATAGCACAGAAAATTGAAGATCCCAATAATCCACAATATGTTGGAAAACTAAAGAAGAAGGTATCACATCCCAAAAATGAGAAACCATCGTTCATATTAAACAATACGAAGCCTCTTCAAAGACAAACATTGGGATATCTATACAAATCAAAGATCCTTCACGAACAACATTTTGTTGCACCATTGAAATTTCAAGAAGGAATGGTATAGATGAAGTATTAACATCGAGGAGAGCATCCCTAAAAGATTTTAAGATTGTCGCACTGGATGAATTACGACCCATTCTCTCGCTAGGATATTCATTCATTCCCATGATCAGATGCGATAGAGAGTGGAACTTCATGCAGCCTTTCCACTTCCTTCACGCAAATCCTAATATGTTGATCAAGATAATAATCTTCTCAAATAGAGATAAAATGGGAAATCTTGGTGAGACGGTCCATAATAACCCATATCACATTGTTTCCTTTGGATGTTATCAGGAGAATAGTGAAAATTTACATGATGATATTGTCCCTCTTCTAGGATGTTATGGGTAGTGGTTGTAATACCCCTTTAAGAAGTTTTCACTATGCCTTCACTTGCTGACATACCAGTCACCTTATAATGTGGTCAGCAATCTACCATTTCATATTATCCCACCAATACAGATCACAAAGTCCCCAATACATTTTTGTGTTTCTTAGATGTATAGAGAATGTAGGGATATGAGCATCAACCATTATCTCCTTTATTTCTGGAATAGATGGAACACATTGTCCTGTATGAAATTTCAGTACACCCTCTTGATCAATATTGAACTCAACAAACTTAACATCCCTCATAGTCTCAAACTTTTTCTATAACAAAGGCTCTTCTTTCTAATCTTTTTTATCTTCTCTAGTAATGATGGTTGAGAAATAATTTGGGATAGGGTTGATGATGTACCTTCCCTTATAATTCCCATGCCCATATTTACTAGGTCTTTGATCAAAGGATCTCTTTGAATCCTCATAATGGACATAAAAATTGTTCTTTTCTTGCTTAATGCATCAGCAACATTGTTTTCTCTTCGAGGGATGATAATGATTGAACAATCATAGTTTTTAAGAAGTTCCAACCATGTTCTCTGTCTCATGTTCAATTATTTTTGTGTGAAAATATACTTCAAATTTATATGGTCTATGTACATATCACATTTATCCCAAAAATTATAATGCCTCCATATCTTCAGAGTAAAACATGACTATAGTTAGCTCTAGATCATGCGTAGGATAGTTCTTCTCATGTGTCCTCAACTGTCAAGCTGCATAAGCAATGAATTTTTCATTTTTCATGAGGACACACCCAATCCCTTTCAAGGATGCATCACTAAAAATATCAAATCCTTCTCCACTTGAGAATAGAGTCAACACGAGTGTGGTAACCAATATCCTCTTCATCTCTTGGATACTTTCCTCGCACTCCTTTTTCCAGATGAAATAGAACCCTTTTCGAGTTAACATGGATAATGGATTATAAAGTTGTGAAAAGTTTTTCATAAACCTGTTACAATATCGCTTAAATCAAAGGAAACTAAAAATCTATGTTTTTTTTGTTGGCTGGGGAAACTCCTCTACAACCTTTGTCTTTGTAGGGTCAATTGTGATTGTATTATTGGTTAAAATGTTCCCCCAGGAATGGAACTTTTTGTATCCAAAATTCACATTTGTTAAACATTCCAAAAAGCACCTCCTTCCATAGAGTTTCCAAAATAACCTCTAGATGAACCTCAAGATCCTCAATACTTTTGGAATATATCCTAATATCTTCAATAAAAACTACCATAATTTTCTCAATGTATTCCTTAAAGACTCTATTCATTAAATCCATAAAAATATCCTGAGCATTAGTCAAGCTGAAGGGCATAAAAACAAACTTATAACACCCATATCTTGATCAGAAGGTAGTTTTTTTGGATTATCTTATTTCTTCACCCATAATTTATGATAACCAAATTGAAGATCAATCTTGGAGAAGAATTGATCCCCATAATGTTGGTAAATAAGTTATAAATTCTTGGAAGAGGGTATTCTTTCTTCACTATGATCCTGTTCAGTTATATATATTCTATGCATAGCCGCATTGATCTAGTCTTCTTATTCACAACGAGAAATGGTGTGCTCTAAGGAGACACATTCGTTCGGATAAACCCATTCTACAATAGATCTTGGAGTTGTTTATTTAAATGATTCAACTCTACATTTATAATACTATACAAGGTTTGTGATATCAGATGAGATCCAGGTATGAGTTCAATGGAAAAATCTACCTCTTTTACTTGGGTAGGTATGTGTAACTCGTCAGGAAATACATAAATGTATTCCTGGATGATGGGGACATTTTATAACCTTATACACTCATTTGCATCGTATTCTTCACCGATCAACACTATAAAGAAGGATATAAGAGGCTATTCTAGATAATGATCAGGTTGAGATATCTCTCCATGGAAGATAACTATAGGTTTTCCATTCAAGAATAGTGATATTTCCTTTCTTCTCCATTTGATCTTAGCATTATACTTTGAGAGCCAATCCATCCCTAGTATAATGTAGAATTCATCATGGGAATGACTACTAGATTGGCGATAAGATTTTTCTCACCAAAGTAAATACTAGATTTTCTAAACACTGATGATGCGTGGATAATACCAAACAGAGTCTTGACTCATAACTCTACTTTTAGAAATTTAGGGGTTTATTCTAATTTTTTTGAAAAAATTTAAGAAATAAAGGAATTATTAGAAGGAGAATCAAACAAATTACTTTCAATATATGAGAGAACAACAAGAGTACCATCCACCACATCATTCAGAGCTTCAACGTCCTTTATTTTGATAGAAAAATCATGACCTTGATCCCACTACATTTGATGAGGATGATGGTTGTTCCACTCCACTGCCCTCAGATTTGGATAGTTATTGGAAAATTTCCCAAGTTGTCCATACATCAATCATTGAACAAAAGGTAGGGCATGAACCATATTCCATTTTTCAATAGTGTTTGTAAGTTGAGGCTTCACCTCACTCTGAATATTTTGCATGATATGGCCATCTCTTCCACAAAATTACCACTTTGGGATCCCGTACAGGTAGTTCCCAGAATGCTTCTTCCCACATTTATTACACGTGGGATGTTGAACTTGCTTGCCTCCTCTTCCCCGATCGATTCTCCTCTCTAATTTTGGGTCAATTGATCTATTCTTGCAATTGGATTTATGAGACCGTTGCATCTCTCCAAACTATTGTTTTACTTTCATTATACTCTGTACTATCTCCTCATAGTTGTCATAGTCTCAGTATGAAAGATTCTTCCATAGATGAGGTCTTAGTCTACCAAATAATCTATCAACATTCCCATTTGGATCCATGACAAAGTTGGATGTGTAATGTAAAATCTTTAATAATTTCATCTCATATCTTCCCATAGATATATTCTCCTTCTTATTCATCTCAAGAAATTCATTCAACATTTTTTTTCTCATTGATCAAGGGAAAAAATTATTAAAGAAGATCCCAATAAAATCTTACAACTCTATAGATTCAACCTCTACTCTTGGACTTGTGTTTTTAATCATCTCCCATAACTGATAAGATTTTCCCTCTAAGAAATAAATTTCCAGGGTGACCTTCTCTTGTCCTGAATAGCGGAGTACAGAAAAGATCTTCTCAATAGAGCGGATCCACTGTTTAGAAATTAGTGGGTTTGTATAAAAGGACTTGGCCTTAAACATTTCATAATCATGAATTAAATGAACAATTACAATTGAGGATATTTTCAGTTTTATAGTTTTAGAGAATTTGGCATAACAATTACAATACATCTCAAAAATTTCAAATTAGACACTTCTACTCATTTTCCATTTTTTCATAAAATAAAAAATCTTGAATAATGGAGACATGTCTACTTTCATGTTTTAGACAACATGAATTTTCCTTGATCTCATCCCTGACCCTATTCCACTGTATGTCATGTGATAAAGATTTTAAATACTTGGGATGAGCATAAAAAGCTCAGTGAGGGATACACAAAGAAGGAAAACTGTTTTTTTTTCAAACTAACAAGTAAACCATGATTACATTAACATATTTAAACTTTTCACCTTTATGAATTAGTAAATACTCTTCATTGAATAAAAGATCACTACTTACCCTTTTGTAACCAAAAGTTTACCATAAAACCCATATAAGGAATACATAACATATAAATGTAACTTGGGAAATAAACAAACTTAAATAGAATAACCATATGGATGACTTCTACACATATCAGTAAATAGAATATCCATACGACTGACTTCTATACCCAATGCATTAGAGGTTATAATGTAACCACACATCCAGGTTTTCACGACACCACCCATCATATAGTTTATCACGCAACCACCTTTCAAATGGCCAAGTACCATCATAACACATAAAATATTGCAAATATAAAAATTTCACTAATAACATTACATTTGAAATCATAAGATGTAGTTTCGATATGTTGAAATAATCAATCCATTTTCATAAACCATTTAAACAGATATTTTTAAATCAAAGTGTCCAATACCACTTTGAATATTTTAATGGAATTCTAATTTTAAAACATTATTGTACATATAAATAAATAATCATAACCATTTTTATAAGATGGACATTAAAGATAAATATTTATAATAATAAATCTTTAAAACTTTTAAAATGGTATTTTAGCTGAAGAGTTTTTAACAAAATGAGAGACTCTTGAATTAAAATTAATGAGGAATAACATTTAATAAGAAATTTATAATATCATGAGAATAATGGGATTCATGATATAAAATGAAAAAGGATAGTATATAAACCATATAAGAGTGAATTGGTGAAAAACAACAATAAAGTCTCAATGGAAATGTAGATTGAGATGAAATATCTTATAAAGACGGTATCCTTAAATTAAGGATAAATCAATCACATAATTATGTGTAAAAAATATAAATACAGAAAATATATGTGAAGATTAATTGTAAATCAATCATAGTTCATTCAAACATATTCACATGATGACATATTTAAGAAGTACAAGTTTAACCCAATGACTTGAAATTGGATTAAGAAGTTCCATTGCAAAAATTCGAAAGCCTAACAGTGTCACTTTTGAATTTAGAAAATGAGTTGATGAGATAAAAAGAGTATCTCATCGCTTGGATATAAAATTTAAATCAATAAGTATATAGATCAACACAAACCAACATAATAAGATGTAAATTAAGAGACATAATAAAAAAGTCTTTTAAAAAGATTACGGTGAAAGGTTCCCTGACCGATTTGGTAACATACAAAAAATATGCCACCTAAAAGAAGGATCATACAATGAAGATGTAAATACTCATAAATGAAAGTATATTACAGAAAGTGTATAATTATTGTCTGTACATACACCACACAAAAGGAAATAGTGTCAAATATATCATGAATCTCATGGTAATTAAAAGTGATACGAAACCCTTTACCACGTTGTTATCAACTGAGCCATTTGAAAAAAAGATAATATCCACCAAATGAATCATAGAATACCATGAATATAATTATAATAATGATAATATATATCAATTTTCATTACACAATACACCACATGAAATTAATTAGTGGTGAACAATGGAAATCTTACAGAATTAAAAGTGAGATAAGAAAAGCCCTTACCTCATGTCCTACATGACTCGTATGCTCCGTGTTCTTCCTGAATAATAAACTTAAGTTAATATCTAATTCATTAAGAAAATATTTAAATTTAATTATACATATTATATCACTTATTATCTTTCTATAACAACGAGTTAATTATTTGAGTTCATATTGGATATTTTATCAATGTTCGGAACATGAGTCAAAAATGAACTCGTTATAATTACAATTTGTCAATGGGGTTAATAGTCCATTATATCCAGAATGAAATACATGTTTTATATATCATATATATCATATATATCCAGTGTATATGTATTTATAATATTCCATATCATTTGGAGTTAAGAAATGAAACACACCGTTCATGGAGATGGTAAGCCGTACGTACGCATGAATGCTACTTTCTTTTCTATTTTATATTTAATGGAATGAAAATATAATGATAAATTGTTATATTATAATTCTAGTATAATATAATATAATATTTATTTTACATAATTTCATTAACTCCATCCATTTTAAATTCCATGTATGTCATGAACGAATCATATCACACTGAGGGGGCGGTAGTCCTCACTTCCTCAAATAAATTATCACATTTACCCATACGAGAAACCAGAAAGGTATGCTATAAATGAATAATAAATAAGAATAAAGAAAACATAAACATAATATACATCAAATACAAATAAAGTTCCATCTTAATGGCCACCATGTTAGGTGGTAGGAGATAATCAAACAATCATTGTTTCGTGAGGTGTTAGTTTTCCATCCACAGAAACAGTATGTTTTTCACCCATTAGATGGTGGTGTGTGTAAGTGTAGTTCAAATACTTATTATAAAAACATACTAGTATATTTAGGATATTGGTTTTGTTATAAAATAAAGTAATAAAAAGAGTTTAGGGGGTTTTATAAGTAAAATAAAACAAAATAAAACAAAAGAATTTAAGATAAACTGTTACCTTTAATTTGGGTAACTTCCTATGGTATGAACCAGAAGGACTTATTGAAGTGACTTCTGCCTAAGTTAAGGATTCTACGAGGAATAGGGGGATATTTAGAGAATAGTTTTTCAGGCGTTGGACAATCCAATGGCCTTGAGAGGTGTGGGGAATTGGTTTGAATTGGTCTCCTTTTATAAGGGGGAGGAGGGGCTCTTTAGGAAAGTGTGAAAATATTATTTTATTATATAATGATATTTAGTTTATAAAGTCCCAAAAATCATTAAAGTCAAAGATACGATGACTCATAGTCGAAATAATATCATCCAATATGAATTTGACAAGTTTTGGATAATATTTTTATCATTTTAATCTTATTTATTTAAACCATTTATTAATGAGGTATATATTGCATCATTATTGTTTCATAAATAATTTTTTTTGTCTAAAAATAAGAATAAAACTACCCTGATGTAGGAAATTGTTTTATATTTCCAATGAATATTTATAGTCGAAAATATAACTTATATAACCCCATGTAATAATTTACTAAATGATATTTGATTGTGTCATTTTTGCCTTTACATTATATTAATTAATCTAAAGTGTCCTTATCACTATTAAGTGGCTCCATGGGGTCCCAAAAGCTTCTCAAAGATGTACATGGTCGTCCATGACTCATAAAATAATGTTAGGACAAATGTTAAGGTAATGTGGTATTATTATCATATACTTTTTACCTTAAATTACCCTATTTACCTTTAATCGCGGTAACTAAAAGTCAAAAGTTACTATTCATAAAAAATTATTTTCATCTTAATGAACCACATTATATTTACTAATAACAAACTTGTATGTCAGATTTTAGGAATTCAATTCATTGAAGAGGTACATTTTAATTTAAATGATAAAGTCAGTTTTTTTAACTACTACTAAGTGGTTTCACTATTCATCAAAAATTGATGTTTTTCTGAAAAAAAAACCAAAAATTCAGCCTAAGATATATTTGATATTCTAAATTAAAAAATGATGTCCATTTTACCAAATTCAAAACATATAAGTTTCATTAATTAATTGGAAATTAATTCTCGTTGTCAAAACAATTAGAGTGTTTTTAAGAAACAATAACTATCAAAAGATTGGCATATGTTTATGTGCAATTTCAAAGTGAAATTAATTACAATGACCAAAATTAGATTAAACGGTAAAAATATAATCTAATTAAAGATTAAAAAAATAAAAAGTTAATCTAACCATATAAATAAATTATATTAAAAGGCAGTTTTGAATTAAAATATAGTATTTTCACTATTCATCAAAAAACTGAATTTTTTCATAAAAATAAATTTTTTTTACCCAAAGTGAATTTTGATGTCAAAGTTCTAAATAAGAATTTTATTTTTTCAAAAATATCAAATAAAAGCGACAAAAAATAAATTTAAAGAGGGTTTTCCAATAAAAGGTGGGTAAATCAACCTTTAAAAGTAAAATATACTTAAAATTAGAATCATTCACATTTTAAGCCTCTAAAATTTATTAGATAAATGTAAAAAAAATTTAACAAACATGTATAATCAAATTGTAGTTAGTTTTGTTTGTTCCTACCACTACAACAGCTATGCATTAACAAGTATTTGAAATAATAATATTATATATATTTTTCAGTATGACACAGCATTGTGTGCAACGTAATATTTCCAAAAAAAACCCATTGTTGCGTATCAGGTGTGCCATCCAATCATAGAATCCCCTTTAAAGTTAAATTAATATTTAATTCACAAATATTAATAAATATGAAAATTTCTTACTCATTATTTACCTGGGATGTTACATGGTAGATCCACTGAAGGGTAGTGTTCATTAATGAATAAAGGACTCAACATAATTTTGTTCTCTTCATGGGGTGATCTGTCTCTCAGCTTCATTCAAGTTATTTCCCATAACGTGAGTCAGTTGGATCATATTATCATGAAAATTTCCATTTCGTCTTCCATCTGAGGGCCGTCAGTGCATGGTCCGTTTTAGTCACCATTTTCACAGTTCCTCTTATTACCAACCATTTTATTAAAGAAAAAAACCTTTGTATTAATATTATTTATTTTATGAATATTTTGACTATAAATGATTTTTATGTCATAAAAATTTATCCTTAAACATAGTATTCCTTAACAAAAATTACATTTCTCTACAAATCCTGAATAATGATTCATAGAAAGAATATGATTAACCAAAAATATCCCCCCAGGAGTGTCAAAGACGGAGTGAAGAAATGTACATTGTCATGTACCAGGATACCCCGGGTCAAGACCACAACTCATTGTTAGAGTTTTCATTTCTAGGTACATTTGTGCCAGAGCCACATCCACTTGTTCATATCCAGACAAGAATTTATTTTATTAAAAACCCCTTACATAATATTTCACCAAAATACATGGAAGTTTTCCTATATTTAAACATTTCTATATTGTTCTTCCAAAAATTTTAATCACCTAATTTTCAAAAATAACTAATCTATCATTTTATACCAACTATGGAATTCCATCTTCTTATTAAATTATTTTTCATTACATTTTACCAACAGAGGATCTTTAGAGTCTAGTGTCATTGAAATCAAGAACATAACACATGAAAACATAAACAATTCTTCTAATACACTTTTAAGGATTCATAATAAGTTCTTCCTATGTATAATTACCACATCTAATAACCAAGAGACATACATCAATGGAAAATGTGAGTAGAAGGCCCAGTAAGGAAAACAAGTGAAACCGTTTACATGTGATTTTGAGCGATATCAATGAACATGAGAGATATCGTAAATGAATGATAAAGTGGCATATCATAATAATAATAACGTTAAACACAACATTAAATTATGTCAACAAAATGTAATTTAGACATTCATGAACAAATCACCAAGGTCTAACCCCAAGGTGTCATAAACATTACCAAGGTTATTCACTAAGGTATCATAAAACGTGTAATATCTAGAGATTAAATTAATTACACAATGCATTGTAGCACTATTATGGTGAACCATTAATATGTATTTAATTTCATGTGATCCACATAGATCATAATCAACCATTTCTCAAATAACCCCAAGATAGTAAAATAATTGGGTTTCATGTCAAAATCGTGACATTTAAAAAGGGCTTAAAATATGATCATTATATCATTTATAACCCATAGAATGGGAGTGAGGGTTATATGTATCACAATTACAGAATCAAATATATTAATTTTATTTCATTTTAAAAACACCGAGAAATTAAATTGTTTTGGTTATTTATAAAAAAAATAAGAAAATTTCTTGAGAAAAAGAGAGGGATTTTGAGATGAAAATTCTACAGCATAACAGCTATACAACATGGCTTTAGAAAATATTAAAAAGAGAGGGGACAGGGGTTACCCACTCATAAATAACTCACAATATGGTATAGGGATAGAATAAAATTACAATAAGACCATGTTATTGATGTTTTAATGACATACCACATGAAAAGGAAACTTGAAAGAAGGGAAGATGCGATTTCTTTTACGAAATTTCAGCATCCTAATGACATCACTTAAAAATTAAAAAAAATCATTTGATGAAAGAAAAAACGGTCTCTCATTATTCAATCATGAAATGGACAAAAATAAGGATATTTAATAACATCCCCAACATAATAAAATTGAAACTAGGGGACATAACATAAACAAAGTTATGACTAAAAGAGGAGGGTGAAAGGTTCCCTTACCTTGACGAGTAACTTCCAAAACATGATGGTTGGGACTTTAGGGGGATTGAGGTCATCTTGGGATGACTCATTGAGAGGTAAAAATACCAGATCTTTGTCGTGGATGAATTTTCAATGAATTGAATTATGTAATGTGTTGGTGTTTATAGAAAAAGTGAGGGAATATTTTATTGATTTCCAAGGGACACCTTAGTAGTGGTATTTTCAAAGCCATGCAGTTGTCCATTGTATTTTACCATGGTATTGGCCACTTGGGAAACCTTAGAACATATGTTATTGTATAAAATTCCTATTGAGTTATTACATCATGATTACATCATTAATGATGTCATTAAACACACCAAAACTCCAAACTATATTTTTTCTATTCACCAAATAGCAAAACATTTTATAAAAATCTCATAAATTTACCCTAATATAATATCGATGCTCTGAATTCAAAAATGAACTCCATTTTATGAAAATAATTTTCTGATTTTGAGATTTTTAATTTTAAGGTATAATACACTATTTACCTAGAAATAATACTAATACATAACTAATAATTTCTAATATATTTATTTACTAATACAATAATATCACATTACCAAAAAAGAGTCCTAAATTATATATATACTTTCTTAAGTGAGGTTACTATTCCATTGTTCACATTACTATTCATAAGGGTAATATTACTATTCATAATTTACTATTCACCAAAAATTAAGTAGATCTTATTAGACTCTAAATTTGTTACTAATATCACTTGTAAAAGATAATTTTTTTGAAAGGCATATCACATTATTAATTAATAAAAGTATTCAAAAATATTTTAAATTAACATTTTTAAAAATCTCACCAAAAACCCGGAAATTCAATAAATTTATCCTATATTTATTTTAAGATTTGAAATTCAACAATTTTAACATAATAAGAAATAGAAATTTTAATTATACAAAAGGATTGCACAAAGTAAATAACTCCTCATTACATATTCCCTTTTAAAATCTGTATATGTCCTAAGAGTAAGGTGTGAAATGGTGAAAGAATCTTGGGATAACTCGGAAAACATTGCACGAGTGGTGATTTCTATCAGTTTGAACTTCTACTTTAAGAGATTCCCTTCAAGATTATCATGTTGGATCTCGGCTAGGGATTGGTCTAGAGCAAAGCCCAATGATGCTACCTCCTTCTCAAGATTTGACATATGGTCTTCATACGGCCCAAGTCTACTGGATGAGGCCATCGACTCTTCTTTTTGTATTAATTAACCATGATAATTTTTTTTATAATCAATAAACATAACATTAATATTATAGTTTCTAACTATCATATTGACCAAATGTCATATAAAAGTTGAATCCTAATGGTCCCAATTTAATTATACTCACTTCATTAATTAATGGATATAGTTTTATTGAGTATAAAATAACATTACAAGAAAATTTAGGAAAAAATATTATTCAAAATTTCAGTTCGTTACTTTCTGAGTTTCACAATGTTTAACAAAAGTGAATATTCAAGGAAAACTAATAAAATTTTGGAAAAGTCTTGGGTTTTATGAAATTTTGGAATAATGGTGATAGTCATAATTTCATGAATCATATATATTTGAGTGAAGGCAGTGATTTCCTTAAAACAAATATGACATGTGAAACATGTTTATTGAGAATTTTTACCAATGTAAGATATAGATGAATGTTTCATGAAGGAGGAGTTAGATAAACATGGGATACTGAGTTACTATAATGTTTAGTGAACATCATGGATGATTCATAAAGGCTTGATAATTCCCATAATTTGGTTCATATCCCCTTATTTGAAGTAATCATTACTTAATTAATATATAAAGGCTCTTAACTCATGAAAGAGTTTAATGAAATATTTTCTTTCATAAATCCATAATAAATACATAAATTTAATAAAGAAAATGAATTGTGTCAATCTAAAAATCCTTTTTCATTTAGCCTTAGATATTTTCATGAATTTTATAAGTTACATGGAATTAAAATGTTTTGAGGAAGGCTGAAAAGTTGTATAAAATACTAGGAAATGTGTGAATATTTAGCATAGTATGCATGAAAATATAAGTTATGAAGAAAAATGAATAATTACCTAGAACATCTAAAGTAAATTCGAATTTCGAATTTGGATAGAAAAAGATATTCATGAAACAATTACTATTGTGTAAAAAAATGATTCATGACATCAAATGATATCTATGATGGAACAATTATTATACTTATGTAGAGAGAGAGAGATGATATTTCAATCCGTGTTCATTTATGATATTGGGGGGATTGTGGGATCACTCCGAACATTTTAACAACTATTCTATATAGTGGATTTGGTATGTTGGCACATAGATTTTGTATACTACTTGTACACTAATAGTTAAGGGTGACCCAAATAAAATTGATGTGTATCTTTCATGGTTTCATTTCAGTTTACTAATTTCATTGGAATTTAGAATGTTGATTGTTTTTTAATGATGAAACAAGATCAAAATGGGGATGTGTTTTAATATATCATACCCCAATCCCCATTTAGGGTACATAACCTAATGAGTCCTGTAATAATTTTTTAGAACATCTGACCCAATAATGGTTGAGAAATGGATACACATAATTGGAATGTTATTCTCTATACTTCTATATATATATTATGAAATTATATCATTTTTTCAATTTTAAAGTGGAGTGAATCAACAATGGGCCCTAATCAAGATTATAATGTCAATAGAATAATTTGACTCCATATAATGAGAGGAGTTATAGTAAAAACACCTTGGAGTCGTTTTTGGGTTGTTTTTGTTGGGAAGAATGTGTAACGAATATTATAGGATTATTATTTAAGTATGTATAGTACATTATTTTGATAGTTATAAGTGGTTTGAAAGTTTTCTAGGGGACATATGGAAAATATGTTTTTAGAATTTGTTTTGAAATATTTGTCATTATCCACGTAGAATTGATTTCACGTTTATAGTAACCAATATAAGTGTCACATATTAATAATCCTTTTGAAAAGTGGAGAAGTTCATGTGAGTGTTTAATAAAGGATTTAACCAAGAATGATTAATAAAGGTAAGAGCTGTAAGATTGGAAAATAACTCCTATGGAAATTGATGTAAGGGTTTTCAATGTAAGGATAGTCAATCATTAATGTAAGATTCATCTAAAAGTGTTTTTTATAGTTTATTAATAATTTTTATATGAATTGGATGAAATATAAACCCATGTAAGATGATCTCTATAAAATATAATATGAATCATTTGATAAAAATGAAATGAAGAACATGATGTAAATAAGTGTACCATACACAGATAGGAAATCTTCAACATCTTTAAATTCTATATCAATGTGTTGAAAAAGATATATCTATGGAAAAAGAATATCAAATCAGTGGTTTATCCATATAGTGTACTAGAATCACTTGAAGTTTGAGTAAGATCCTTTTTCTATCCATGGTGTACTAGTATATTAAAAAATAATGAAGGTAGATGATAGGAGATATAGGTCTTTGAGATCCATTTCTAAGAATGAGGATCTCAATATACACCCATTTCATTAGTATGGTTGTATATTATATCGGTATTCAAAGGGGGTATCTTTACTGTCATCTTATTTATTTAGGAAATGAAACATATGAAAAAATACAATAGTAGGTTCATGATTTCATCATATGCATTTACTGACTATACATTTCCAAAAAATATGGAATGATTGATTTTAATGATAGATTATGTGGGTAAATGTATTTGGTTTCAAACACAAAAAAAATAATATACCGAATTCATGAAAATCATAATTTTCATGTAAGACGATATACAACCCCTAAATATATCACACACACACACACACACACACACATATATATATATGGATTTAAGAAATATCTCCTTTAATACATCACTTACACTAATTATTAGTAGACTTTATTTGATTTAATCTTATACTGTATCATATAAAATAACATGTGAAACCATATCCAAAACTAATTTTGGATATCTTATAAAATATTTTTGGAATGATATCATTAATGACACTTGGTATCACATCATCCAAAATACCTTGTGAATACACATCCAAAAAACTTTTGTATTAACTATAAAAAAATTTAAATAATCTCTCTAAATCAAAATTAATCTTTATTTAATAAAGAAAAATGTATTCCCCCACAGGATGTTATAGCACTGACAACAAATATGAATCTTTAGATCCATATATGTATGTAAAGTGAGGCCTCTAGAAAAAAATAAATGGTACTAAAGCTATAAAGGGATCTCTATTTATCTACATCAAACATGTGTATCTATCTAACTATGCACACATTTGTTTATCATATGAAAACACATATTCTCATAGTTTTCCATTTTACCATGACAGGGAGTGACCATAGGGCAGAAATCATGTCAATCCAATTTAGACAACTCATCTATTCTCCTCTCTCTCAATGAAAATAGATTTGATTGATTAATAAATCACATGTTTTTCATCATTATAGACAATCATATCACATTTACCTTATCTATATAGATATAAAATTTATTGGTGTGGTTAAACACTCCCACAATACATCTAAATCGAGTTCCCTAATTTCAGACTCTTCACATGAGAGGAAAAATCCCTTATTAGTTAATATCCAATAGATGGCATGATTTGAAACCTACCCAACCACCCCCCGTATTAGATAAGTAAATATATAGACATTAGTAAGTTGGTTTCAAAACACGATAGTTCGCATGATAGGTATGTTTCTATCATCAGGTAGTGATGACTCAAATATGATCCATGCACCCATAGTATACCAAATACATCTATACAACCATTGATGTGGAATACTTAGAGGGTAATCTAGCACACCCATATAATTTTAATCACTGTATTGTGCATTTTTGGGGTACATTATATCTCTGTACAAGAATCCAACTCATAATAACATTAAATTTCATTATAACCAATAATAATTTACATAAAATATTTTTTAGGGATAAAATGATAGTCAAACATTGATAGCTAAGTCATTATTACACTACTCAAAATGTTTATCTAAATAGGAACTTATGTATCGAACATGAAAAAATTTTAATATAGAGGTTACCATTAATATAATATATTTTAATATTTTTAAAATCATTACTATTATGAAAAAACATAAGAACCAATCTATAATATCATATATGATAAACTACCAGATCAGCATTTTTTGATACACTATTTGGGTTTTTATTAACACATATCATCAAATATAATACATATCAGAACTCTATCTGACCATTTAATAAAAAAAACCAATTAAAATATTTAGTTAGAAATATCTATAATGTTATCATGTTTGAATAATGATGAGAATTAGGAATCACATTCCTAAATTTTCAACTTCCTAAACATATCTAAACTTCTTAACTTTACAACATCAAGTGTTACAATGCTATCTTTGGTTTTCTAGATAGAACTATTAGTTCATCATCCCCAGAAGCCTATTCCATCATATGACATTCTAGAAAATAATTTATTTAAAAACATTATTATTTACTAATACATTCTATCTCTCTTAGGTTATTATGTAAAATTCATATTAAACATAGATTGGTGTAATTATTTATTTTTTAATTTTGAGATTATTTTAAAACATACTCCCATTATCCCCTTAAAATATATATATTTTAATGATATAATTATAATATTTACAAAAAAATTTGTTCTAATAAATAAAATTTATTTCCTTTTAGTCAGAACATTAAAAAAATAAACTATGTCATATATGATATTTTTTTTGTTTGGAAATTTTATATAAAAAGAGTAATTTATTAAACTATTCCACCTACGGGTTGAAGGAACATGGTACCATATATTTTAACAAATACATGGCTAATAATTTTATACTTGTAACACACCGAGCTTCCACAATACGCCTCTCTTTCAATAATGCAATAGCTTGCATTATACGCAAGTTCGGGTTCTAAAACCCCGCGACTAATCAAAGTAGCCGTTATGAATAGTAATAACCACTTTTTAAAATTATAGAAATTTTATATTTCAAAATGGACTTCATTTTTGTATTCGTATTATCAAAATTATCCAAAGTTGAATTTTTTGTAATTTTCGGAGAACTTCAAATTTTTATGAATAGTAAAAAATCCTTAAAAACAACTTTTTTAATCAAAGTATTTTATAGTGATAAATTATACTATTGAGTGCTTTTAAAGTATAATTAGAATATATTTTTACCATTTTATCCAATGGTGTTCATTATAATTAATTTCACTTTGAAATTGAACATAAACAATTGTCAATCTTTTGATATATATTGTTTCTTAAAAACACGCTATTTGTTGTGACAGCAGGAATTAATTATAAAATTAATTAATGAAACTAATATGTTTGGAATTTTGTAAAATAGAAATCATTTTTGAATTCGGAATATCAATTATATCTTAGGGTGAAATTTTGGCATTGTTCTGAAAAACTTCAATTTTTGATGAATAGTGAAACCACTAAGTGGTAGTTAAATAACTGATTTTTTTCATTTAAATGAAATATTACCACTTCTGTGATTTGATTTTAAAAAATCTGATATACATGGTTGTCATTAGGAAGTAAAATGTGGTTCAATGGGATTAAAATAATTTTTTGGTGAATAGTAACTTTTAAGATTAATTAATCGCGATTAAAGGTTATTAGTGAAATTTAAGGTAAAAACGATATTATAAAAATATGAATGACCTTTACACTTGTCCAATCACTATTGGATGTGTCATGGACGACCAATAAAATCAATGGGTCAACTTGGGGACCCAATGGAGCCACTTTGGTAGGAAAAGGACATAAATAACTTTTTATTTAATGTTAAAATAAAAAGGTCACAAACAAGAGTTGTTTTACTAAAACAATTTTTAAATGGGGTTATACAAGTCATATTTTTGACTATAAATATTCATTAGAAATATAAAAAGATTTCCTACATCATGATATTTGTTTTATAATTTTTATACAATAAATGAATTAAATTATTTATGACACCATGATGATGCAGTGATTACCTCATTAATTAACGATTTAAATAAAATGGAAGGATAATGTAAAATCTAAGAATTACACTTTTGCAAAGCCTATTGTATGAGAATATTTAGAACCCTTATCACATTATCCTCGAAATATATAATTTTGTGACCTTTAGAATCCGAAAAAGCATTTCATAATAATGTAACATTTCAATCATTCCAAGAGTGCCCCTCCTCTCCTCTTATAAAAGGCCCCCACCTCTACCACCTTATTCACACATTCAAGCCATTTGGGTCGGCCAAACTCTGCCCAAATACTATCCCAACTTCCCTCCCTTACTCCTAGAAGCCTCACTTTGGGAATAATTCTTCCCAAGGAAGCCTTTGGCTCAAATCAAAAGAGTAACCCGATTTTAAGGAAATGTCTTCTCTTATGTTATTTTGTTTTATTTTTCTTCTCCAACCCCCTATAATATTTTTATTAATTTAATTTGTAACAAAAAAAGTATCCTAAATATACTAGGATGTTGTTATAAGAAAGATTCGAGATACCCTTACACACACCTACATCTAATGTTTAAATAACATACTGTTTCTGTGGATGGCGAATTTCTGCCTCACGAAACGATGATTGTTCAACACTCATATAACACCTTCAAAGGTGGCCATTAAGATGTCACTATATTTATATATATGATATATAATATGTTTTTGTTTTACTTAAGGTTCTGTATTTTTCATTTATGGCATACCTTTGTTGTTTCCATTATGGGTAAACACGATATTTTCATTTTAGGAAGTGCGGACTACCGCCCCCTCAAAGTGATTTGAATCGTTAATACCATATGTGGGATGTATAAAGGATGGAGTAAATGGTATTATATGCTATATTATACTGGAATTATATTATACATCTATATCATTATGATTTCATTTAATTAAATACGAAATAGAAATGAAAGTAGCATTCATGCGTACGTACGGCTTACCGTCTCCATGAACGGTGCATTTCATTTTTTACCTCTAAATGTTATGTAATATTATAAATGAATGTATATACTGGATATATATGATGTATATGATATATACATCATGAATATAATTATGGATATAATGGATATATTACCACATGAACAAAGTGTAATTATAAGAAGTTTATTTTTGACTCAAGTACCTAAGTTCATCAAAACGACCGTTATTAACATAAATAATTACATAATGTTCATAACATGGTAATAAGTGATATAAAATGTATAATAAAATTGAAAAATGTTCTTAAGAAATAAAAAATTAACTCTAGATTATTATTTAGAAGATCAAAGAACGGTCGAGTGAATTCGGACACGAGGTAAGGGAAATTCATAACCCAATTTTCATTCTTTGGGTTAATCTCATACTTTCAAATTATGATATAATATTATTATTTCCTATCTTGTATTTGTACTTTCATTATGTGTACTTATATTTAATATACATAATAGATCTATTTTATTTAAAAAAATGATCTTGGTAAGGACTTCGTCTCAATCTCCTTTCATTGAGGCATATTTTGTTTTATACACAACTTTCTTTTATACGGTGTATAAAACCCTTTGACTTTTAAATTTATTCAAAAAGAAACTTTTTTATACGAAGCATTTTACTAAACGACAAAAAGGAATGTTTTTCTTGTCGTACGTATGCGGCGACAACGACTTCTCCGCCTCTGTGAGCACTATTTGAGTTTCGGCTTCCTCTACAAGCCATAACTTTTTTTTAAAAGAAAAATAAATACCATGTTTTCCTTTTCTTTTATTTTGGTTTTGAAAATGGTTTTAAAGTGTTTTTATTATATCAATGTGTTGTATTGATATCTTGTGATTGAAATGTGGACATTTTATGTTTCCTTTATGCATGTTTTATTTGATATGATTATGTTATGGTTTATGATATGTTTAAACCTGTTCATATGTGGAATGAATTGGACTTAATAAATGACAGGTGGAGCTGGCTATAGCTCCTCGATGCATCGACAGGTCTCATGAGACAAACTAGTGTCTTGGAACGAGGCCTTGACAAAATCTTATTTGTAGTCTTGGCACGAGGCCTTGGATACATGGTTATGATAGTCTAGCATTATGCATTTCATCATTATGAAAGTGGTTATTGATATTGAATGTGATTATTCAACAAGTAGAATATCCATGTGAAGAAGTAAATGGAATTATCTCATTTTAGTTTTTCCATATTATGTTGAAGTTAAAGTTTAAAAAGGATTTTGTTTTAGTTATACATTTCCTTAAATGTTAATGTTTATTTATGAAAGCTTCCGCAATATTGTTATCCTTACTGAGCATCTGAGCTCACCCCTTTCAATGTTTTAATATTTTCTAGGATGTGAAGAAGTATTTTATGAATGATCTGCAGGGATAGTCAGAAGAGGATATGAGTGTGAACTATGAAGACTTTGTTATTATTTTTTCACTTTATGATGTAATGTAACATTTATGAATGTATCTAGTGTTTCCAAGGCTACTAAACTAATCGGTCTATCGAGACTTGATCTTTTGTGATCATGCCAATGTAATGAAGTAATGCACCAACTCTGGATAGCTGGGGTCGGGGCGTTACAGTTGGTATCAGAGGAAGTTTAGTACTAACCTTAGAAGCTAGATTTAGATAAACTCTGATTAGAGCACATAGCCCAAAGATAGACTTTGAGGATTAGTATAGAAGAACATCCTAGAATTTTGGTATTATAGAGATGTTATGAGTTTTCCGAGCAATACATCCATGTCTGGATAAGAGCAGGTAGATGCAGCTCTGGCACAGATGTACCTAGGGGTAAAACCCAAAAACACCGCTTTGAGCTAGACTCGAACGGGAACTGGTGCACGACAAAGGGACTTGCTGCACTCTTGGTTATGAAACTTCCGAGGGATATGATTAGGATAATTATCATTTTCTTTACAAACCACTATGAAGGGTTATGAGTATATACTTCTTTAAAGAAAACTTTTTTTATGATTATGGATTATATCCATAAATAGTTCAATTAGTGTTAAGTGTTTTAAAAGTATGGAATGGAGATATTTCAAAGATATTTTCTTAGAAAAATACTTTCCACATGACCATCGAGCAGATATGGAAAGGCAATTTCTGAGTCTGAGACAAAAGGAGGATGAGAATGTCGCAAAGTATGAGGATAACTTTACAAGGTTAGAAAGGCATGAAGAAGATTATATATGTAACCCAAGAAGTAAGATTGATCGTTTCTTTGATGGGTTAAAACCATTTCTCTGTCGAGCTTTAGTATCACAATCCTTCGCATCGTACAAAGATATTGTCTTGTGTGCTATCAAGACAGAAAATGAATTCTCTAAGTCTTATGACAACAAAGTAAAGCAAGAGAAGAATAGAACGGTGGAACAAGAGACAGATAAAAGGAAAAAGGGAAAGAAAGATTTTCCATTATGTGATAATTGTGGGAAGAATCACCCTAGTACTTGCCTAAAATGAATGGAAGTTTGTTATAAATGTGGAGAAAAAGGTCACCAAGAGCGTGATTGCAAGGGAAAGAAAGAGGCTATCAATGTTGAATGCTACAATTGTAGAGAAATGGGTCATTATTCAAATGAATGTTCTAAGCGTCAGGGAAACCTAACTCAGAAAAGGACAAGGGATCAAGGCCAATCTTATGATATTACTACAGTTGAAGTGGAATAATTAATGTATGGGTGCTTTTCGAAACACGGATTATATTCTGGTTATAAGAATAATGTGATATATATAAGGATTGTACTGCAGTACTTGTTTTTTCATTAAGGTTTTAACATGATGAAGGTAATCATATTTTAAGTATGTGAAAATAAGAGAATCTTTACTTTGTTTGGGAAATCTGATGTTACAATTGATTTTGGAATTTAGAGACCTTTTAGAAAAAGTCTGGACAGAATTATTTTGGATAACTATATAGGTTGGAATGGATTAAGTTGAACCTTGGATAGTATTTTTTATGGTTAAAACATTTATGAAGATTATTTTTGGAATATTATAATACTATAGTTTTAGGAAAAGGAAAACCTGCAGGGTGGGGCATAACCCGTCGCGTCGGACAAAGGTGCAGGAATCGAACCCACAACCATAGTGAGACAGGCCTTTATTACCTTCCACTAGCCTACAGAAAGTCCCTGGTTATTACAAAATAATTTTACTAATCTAAATGGTATTTGTTAATATTTGGAACCTTATACAATTAGGATAAATAGAATATTTTTGAGTTCTATTACCTTTTAGAGTGAAAGATGGGTTTGTGGTAAAAATTTATTAAAAAATGAAAGTCTACATGACAAGTATGTATATTCCCTTACGTTCTTAGTAAATCTCCTAAATAAATTCCTCAACTTTATAAAAGGTAACTTAAAACAAAAACATTGCCGGTTATCTTTTCCAACTGGGGATTCAATGACCGTTTATCCAATCACAAGTTTTTGATTTTATTATGGTTAACTTTCTCCTAATCCAGTTTTCTACAACTCTCCATCAGACCTTGATGGTTTGTTTTTCTTCCATATCTATATTTTCATAGAATCCTATTATGGGCTATCTCGGGTGACCTTTGTACTTATCTTTCTTTCTTTTAATGTTATATTCTTATTAACCCTATTTCCGATGTGGGTTTTCCCCAATAGTATTTTCTATTTTCAACCTTTTATTTTCAAAGAAAAATTTCAATTTGCGAGGACGCAATTTATTGAAGGAGGGGAGAATGTAACACCCCGAGCTTCCACAATACGCCTCTCTTTCAATAATGCAATAGCTTGCGTTGTACGCAAGTTCGAGTTCTAAAACCCTGCGAATAATCAAAGTAGCCGTTATGAATAGTAATAACCACTTTTTAAAATTATAGAAATTTTATATTTCAAAATGGACTTCATTTTTGTATTCGTATTATCGAAATTATCCAAAGTTGAATTTTCTGTAATTTTCTAAGAACTTCCAATTTTTATGAATAGTGAAAAATACTTAAAAAAAACTTTTTTAATCGAATTATTTTATAGTGATAAATTATACTATTGAGTGGTTTTAAAGTATAATTAGAATATATTTTTACCATTTTATCCAATGGTGTTCATTAGAATTAATTTCACTTTGAAATTGAAGATAAACAATTGTCAATCTTTGGATATATATTGTTTCTTAAAAACACGCTATTTGTTGTGACAACGGGAATTAATTATAAAATTAATTAATGCAACTTATATGTTTGTAATTTTTTAAAATAGACATCATTTTTGAATTCGGAATATCGATTATAGCTTAGGGTAAAATTTTGGCATTGTTCTGAAAAACTTCAATTTTTGATTAATAGTGAAACCACTAAGTGGTAGTTAAATAACTGATTTTTTTTCATTTAAATGAAATATTACCACTTCTGTGATTTAATTTTAGAAAATCCAACATACTTGGTTGTCATTAGGAAGTAAAATGTGGTTCAATGGGATTAAAGTAATTTTTTGGTGAATAGTAACTTTTAAGTTTAATTAATCGCGATTAAAGTTAATTAGTGAAATTTAAGGTAAAAATGACATTATAAAAATATGAAATGACCTTTACACTTGTCCAACCACTATTTTATGTTTCATGGCCGACCAAAAAATCCATGGGTCAACTTGGGGACCCCATGGAGCCACTTTGGTAGGAAAAGGACATAAATAAAATTTTATTTAATGTTAAAATAAAAAGGTCACAAACAAGAGTTGTTTTACTAAAACAATTTTTAAATCGGGTTATACAAGTCATATTTTTGACTATAAATATTCCTTAGAAATCTAGAAATATTTCCTACATCATGATATTTTTTTTATAATTGTTAGACATTAAATAAATTAAATTATTTATGACACCATGATGATGCAGCGATTACCTCATTAATTAACGATTTTAACAAAATGGAAGGATAATGTAACATCTAAGCATTACACTTGTCCAAAGACTATTGGATGAGAATATTTCGAACCCTTATCAACTTATCCTCGAAATATATAAGTGTGGGACCTTTAGAATCCAAAAAATCATTTCATAATAATGTAACATTTCAATCATTCCAAGAGTGCCCGTCCTCTCCTTTTATAAAAGGCCCCACCTCTACCACCTTATTCAAACTTTCAAGCCATTTTTCTCGGCCAAACTCTGCCCATATACTCTCCCAACTTCCGTCCCTTACTCGTAGAAGCCTCACTTTGGGAAGAATGCTTCCCAAGGAAGCCTTTGGCGCAAATCAAAAGAGTTACCCAATTTTAAGGTAATGTGTTCTCTTATGTTATTTTGTTTTATTTTTCTTCTCCAGCCCCCTAAACTCTTTTTATTAATTTAATTTGTAAAAAAACTAGTATCCTCAATATACTAGTATGTTTTTATAAGAATTATTAGAGTTACACTTACACACACCTACATATAATGGTTAAAGAACATACTGTTTCGGTGGATGGCGAATTTCTGCCTCACAAAATGATGATTGTTCAACACTAAAATAACACCTTCAAAGGTGTCCATTAAGATGTCACTAAATTTATATATATGATATATAATATGTTTATGTTTTACTTAAGGTTCTTTATTTTTCATTTATGGCATATCTTTATTGTTTCCATTATGGGTAAACACGATATTTTCATTTTAGGAAGTGCGGACTACCTCCCCCTCAAAGTTATTTGAATCGTTAATATCATATGTGGGATGTATAAAGGATGGAGTAAATGGTATTATAAGCTATATTATACAGGAATTATATTTTAGATCTATATCATTATGATTTAATTCGATTAAATACGAAATAGAAATGAAAGTAGCGTTCATGCGTATGTACGGCTTACCGTCTCCATGAACGGTGCATTTCATTTCTTACCTCTAAATGTTATGTAATATTATAAATGAATGTATATACTTGATATATATGATGTATATGATATATAAATCATGAATATAATTACGGATATAATGGATATATTACCACATGAACAAAGTGTAATTATAAGAAGTTTATTTTTGACTCAAGTACCTAAGATCGTCAATACAACTGTTATTAACATAAATAATTACATAATGTTCATAACATGGTAATAAGTGATATAAAATGAATAATAAACTTGAAAAAGGTTCTTAAGAAATTATAAATTAACTCTAGTTTATTATTCAGGAGATCAAAGAACGGTCGAGTGAATTCGGACACGAGGTAAGGGAATTTCTTAACCCAATTTCCATTCTTTGGGTTAATCTCCTACTTTCAAATTATGATATGATATTATTATGTCTTATCTTGTATTTGTACTTTCTTTATGTGTACTTATATTGAATACAAATAATAGATCTATTTTATTTAAAAGAATGATCTTGGTAAGGACTTTATCTCAATCTCCTTTCATTGAGGCATATTTTGTTTTATACATAACTTTCTTTTATACGGTGTATAAACCCCTTTGACTTTTACATTTATTCAAAATGAATCTTTTTTATATGAATCATTTTACTAAACTAAAAAATGTAATGTATTTCTTGTCGTACGTATGCGGCGACAACGACTTCTCAGCCTCCGTGATCACTATTTGAGTTTCGGCTTCCTCTAAAAGCCATAACATTTTTTTAAAAGAAAAATAAATACCATGTTTTACTTTTCTTTTATTTTGGTATTGAAAATGGTTTTGAAAGTGTTTTTATTATATCAATGTGTTGTATTGATATCTTGTGATTGAAATGTGGACATTTTATGTTTCCTTTATGCATGTTTTATTTGATACGATTATGTTATGGTTTATGATATGTTTAAACCTGTTCATATGTGGAATGCATTGGACTTAATAAGTGATGGGTGGAGCCCACTATATCTCCTCGATGCATCGGCAGGTCTCATGAGACAAACTAGTGTCTTGTCACGAGGCCTTGACAAAATATTATTTGTAGTCTTGGCACGAGGCCTTGGCTACGTGGTTATGATAGTCTGGCATTATGCATTCCATCATTATGAAAGTGGTTATTGATATTGCATGTGATTATTCGACCAGTAGAATATCCATGTGAAGAAGTAAATGGAATTATCTAATTTTACTTTTTATATATTATGTTGAAGTTAAAGTTTAAAAAGGCTTTTTTTAGTTATACATTGCCTTAAATGTTAATGTTTATTTATGAAAGCTTCCGCAATATTGTTATCCTTACTGAGCATCTGAGCTCACCCCTTTCAATGTTTTAATATTTTCCAGGATGTGAAGAAGTATTTTATGAATAACCTACAGGGATAGTCAGAAGAGGATATGAGTGTGGACTATGAAGACTTTGTTTTTAGTTTTTCACTTTATGTTGTAATGTAACATTTATGAATGTATCTAGTGTTTCCAAGGCTACTAAACTAATCGGTATTTCGAGACTTGATCTTTTGTGATCATGCCAATGTTACGAAGTAATGCACCGACTCTGGGTAGCTGGGGTCGGGGCGTTACAATACTTGATATAATAATTTTAACCATATCTTCTTCTCAAAACATGTTCTAGAAATTGAGGAATCATAAACAATATGTTTAAAATTAATCATCTCCTACATGTTCATGAAAACACTTTTCAATTGAATATAATCTATTATCATATATGGGAAATGAGTTGAAGATACATATCTTTTACTTATATTCATTCAAGCATGATAAAATCAATTACATTCAATTAATCTATATTGAAACTATTTACTTCATCTCATTAATATAAAATACTTGATCGATCAATTATTACTATTATTTTGAACTCTAATATATTTACTATAGTTCATAAAATATACATTTAGTATTACATACCATTCAAAATTGAATAATCAATTTCTATAACATCCATACATGATATAATAATTCCATGGAGTTTCACAAGAATCTGTATGTTTATATCTTTGATAATCTGTTCATAATGAATGATTACTATTCCTTCCTAAAAACCATAGGTTTCAATGAACATGAATGTATTCTTAAAGAAAAATTATTTAAATTTTCATGTAACTTTTCTACTTTAGGTTTGAATTTTTAACCACCTTAATATCTATAAAACACATTAAAACTTAGAAATCACATTCCTTGTTCATATATATTCCCAATTGATTTAGAATATTTGGATTTGGTTATTTAAATAAAATCATATTGTTAGAACATTTTCATATATGGAAATTAGATAAATTCTCCAAATATAACAATCCATATTGTATCCATTAATGTGGTCTACAGAATTGAAATCTATAACCAATAAAATTTTGAGAAAACTTTAAGTCTAACTATGTCATTTAACATATTTAATAATGTTGAATACCACTTGACATACCCAATAATATCCAGTATACGAGAATAAAATTAATGTACGACATCATATTGAGTACATGAGGGGACACTAGGATCTGTTAGTTCATTTTTCATCATATTCATTTGAAACATTAAATGAATCACTCTATGATGCAATAATCATTGAGATTCAATTTTTCAAGAATTTTAACACTTCATTACTAAGGAAAAAACTATTCTGACACATAAAAATTTTCTATAAGAACTTTTCATAAATAACTAATATATCTTACACAATTTTTTATTTTACCATTTTTTAGAGCTACTGACATTGAGTTTGTCATTATCAAGTATTAATTACAAATTTTATCTTGATGAAGAAGGTGATATTATCTATAAAAAAATCTTGAATCAAATTATTATTATGTATTATATACCATTTAATAATTAATTTTACTAATATGGATAAAACTAAAATTATGAACACCATTTAAAATCCATTATATCCATTTGTGGGACAATATCCCTACTTCACTACCACTTATAATAGTTACCACATAAATAAGACACAATTATTCGGATATGGTATCATTATAATCATATATTATATGATTCTGGGATAGCTTAGTGGACCAAACTTTTTCTAATCAGTCATTTAGATAAACTAAACACTATTCCTTTGGTATCCATACTATTTGGGTTTCTGGCTAGTAAAACCAATGAAAATGCCAAGAAGAAGCCAAAAAACTAAAATCAAGGGATACAGTTTCTAATATCAACAAATCCCACATATGAATAATATTTTCCTTATCACTTACTTTCCTTAAATATTATAATTCCATGGTACCCATGCTGAGGTTGAAAATACCATGTTTAATAATTGTTGTCTCAAAAAGTGATTCTTTGGAAGGATTATCACACTTAGTATTTGAAGGGGATTTTTATTCTCTCTATCATATCTCATGTTATTACCTTCCATGTGTTCATGCTTATTGTATTTATGTTTTTAATCCAATTCCCAACCCAAACCAATTTGCTCAGTCCAAATTGAGGAATATCCCTTTATAGAAACCAGAATTTTGTCTTACATAGCAACAAATTTATAAAATACATATTCATACATATCCAAATGCATCATAAGAATAATATATATGAACACCTCAAATAAAGGAGTAAAATTATATGAAATTTATAATATTTACATGGATAAGACTATAGTGATATATAGCCAACCCCATTAAATTTCATAGAAAAGGTAAATGCCTCAAGGTAAGTAGGCAGTCTGACTGAAAGAAACTCAACATGTGTATGCTTTACTAAAGAGAGAATCCAATTAATAATAAATCTAATAACTAATATACAGAAACTATATTAAAAAACTAAATTCAATATAATAACTAAAAATAAAAAGTACGACCAGGGTAGATGAAAAAAATAAATTCATTATAGAGTCAATCCTAAAATGTAATTCATGGATCTATCCAAGAAGAAGTATACATTTTTAGAATACAAAACAAACAATTCATCATATAAATAATTAATAAAATTAAATAAGAAAGTGAATAAAATTTTAAATAAATAATCAATTTAGATATTTAAAAATAATTTAAACATTTATGACCAATTCATAAATAAAATATAACTTTATATATTTTAACTTTTAGATTTTACATTAAGAACATTCTACAATTACGAATATAAACATTTTATAATCATTTTAGAATGAAATATTTTATATTTTTGTTATTATATATAATCCCCATTATTAATATATGATATTTTATTAATTATAAAAAAATTACAATCCAATTTCCATTATGTAAACAATTTATTTAGTCTATATATCATATAAATAATTATTATTTAACCCTTTATTGTATGAATCATCAATGTTTTGATGTGGGTAAAATATTATAAAAATAAAGGGCCCTTTTTTAATTTTAACAATTAAAAATAATTAATTATGAACCAATTATAATGTAAAAATAAATAGATAATATTTTGGCCTTATTTAAACAATTATAATTCTTTATAAATTTTTTCATTATGATTCTATATATAAAAATATATTTCAACATCCTAGGAATTTCCATATATTTTTTTAAAAGTTATTTTAAATATTATAATTTTATATTTGGGAAAAGTAAAAGTTTTATAATCATATATTTATATAATTATATAAAATTTATAATTAGTTTTTTAATTTATAAAACTTTTACTAATTATTTTTACAAAATTAACTTTTATGATGATTAATAATTATTTCATAATCTATTAAAAACATTTTAGAATATAATTTTTCATGTACTTTATATTTTACCCTTATAGAAAAAGTCAATCCTGTGAAAAGGTATCTTTGATCTTCCCTTACATGGACACTCTGTGTAAGGGTAATGTGATTATAGGTACCTTGATTAATGCTAAGATATTATTTACCTTTATATAGTTTAATGTTAGAAATCATCTTAATGTTAAAAATCATACTTCTTTTAAGAATGTGATTCAAATAAGGGTAAGTATCGATCTACCTTGACACATCCTTCTGGAACAACTATGTAATGGTTCGACATTCCTATAGATGGGTCCTATAAGGTTATTACCATTATGTAGCCTTTTTTAATTCTACAACTACCTTAATTTAAGATCCCACATATAGGAAATACGTTGGATTTCTTTACAAATTCAATGTTCCATGGAAGGGTAAGATGAAACATACCATTATGAAGTCTTAGTAAAAGCATGTTTACACATACGTGAACCCATTAATGTAAATGTAATCCTCATGTAACCTTTGTGAATCAATTCACATATGGTTCTCACCTTGTTTATCCTTATGTAATTGATTTCCGTGACATCTCGTTACCTGATTTCTTGTAATTCCCTCCCTGTTGGTTTCTTTCCTCTTTTATTGGGTATAACATGGGAATCAAGAGGATATAGAAAATTATATGGAGAAACTGTATTAATGTTTAGGGATTTTTTTTTGTTGGAATTAAGGGAGTCTGGTTATGAACGTGTTAATGGTGTTGCGGGGTTCTCCCATAGTTTGGAGAACACATGATATTGTATGAGGTTACTATGTAAGAATATGCATTTTCTATAATATGTATGAAAAATATACACTATGTGAAAGGAGTGCATGATGTGTAATTTGTATAGGTTGGATGTCATGAACCTGGTACATAACATAGAGGGAGTAAACTTAGTCTAAAACTTACACCTCATGTAATGTTAAAAGACCTGTTTTTAATAAAATGTTAATGGGGTTTTTAAATGTGTCTATTTATTGAGGATTAAAAAAAATGTAAAGGGATTATACGTTCTTTAAATGTCATGATACTGGATTTTAGGGTTTCATTAAATTTAATTCTTATTCCATTATTTTACATCTGTTTTGGATCTCAACCTAAATCCCTTCTATATAGATTTTGTGGGTCTCAATTCGATCAAGATCGATGCATTTAGTGATTTATCACCATTTAGGTTGGTTTTTGTCTCTCAGGGTGAGTAATTCTTTATGCTTCTTTTTTTATTTTATCATGTAAGTAATTTTTCATTGCATTATTGGTTCAATTGATCCGTAGTGATGTTTTCTTTTTTTCCCTCTATCCATTTTGAGATCTTGTTCCAGTTTTTGTTTACATTGTTGTTTATAGTTTGGCGGGTGTTCATTAACAACCTATGAGTTGTTTCATCTTAATTTCAAACCCTTTGTTAAATTGAATCATTTATAAGATATGTACATTGTTTCTAGGTTCTTCACTACGGTTTCTATGATCTTCTTGTTGGAGGATCCTTTGTGGATGTGGGAAACCCCAATTTTTGAGGTATGTGGTTCCATCTCTAGCTTGAGATAATGAAATATATTGCTCCTATTTTTATAAATTTATTTATAAAAAAATTTGGAATGTTTTTTGTCTATTTAACTGAATTTGTGTTAATAGGTGGGGTTTCTCTAGTTTTTGGTAAGTGGATAAAAGTGAAAATTAAAATAATTGAAGTTATTTATGAAATAAAGCACATGGGAACCCTTGATTACATAGGTGGAAGGTTTACCTTTGGGCTATCATCTGTATTACTCATTGGAGGTTATGTCATGATGATTTATTATACCACATAGTCACATTATTATTGGTAAATTTTCATGGAATTTCTGGGTGGTTACTAATGTATTTTTCCTCTAAACCATAGGCATGTGTTCTATGGACTTGTTGTGAATTAGTCATTTGTAATGGTAAGATTAGTCTGTATGGATGGCTTGTTGAGTTCCTTAGTGTGATTTTCCTATTCTTTTCTTTGTACTATTTTTTATTTTATATGCATGATTTTATTTTTGATAAATTATAATGTAAATTAAGCTTGAAATTGATATCGATGACTTTTTTTGGAATTATTTGAAAAGGGAAATATTTACCATGATTTTATATAACTGATTTACTAATTATCATTCCATTATTTATCTGAAATGAGAATAATTGAGCTATTTGTATAACGATTTGTTATGGAAGTCCTAGGTGGGACCTACTAATCTAGTTAGCTCGCACCCTACATACCCCTTTGGCATTATGTAGACCATGTTTTGTCATTAATTATAAGGAAAGTTAAGGTTCTATAGTGAGGTTTCATGGTTTTTAACAGCTGGGTTGATTAGATGGTGATGATATGGTGGGAGTTTTCTGACACTATAACAAGGATTATTGTTATTCATTCTTATTTTGTTAGTACATTGTGTTTGGACCTGTGCTTGGTGACTTTTCTACTCTTGAGTATTTTGGTTTCGACTATCTTTTTTTGTTATGGCATAAATTTATATTTCTCTCTATTTTTATTATTGTATATATGTTCCATGTTTTTTTCTTAAAGTTGGTTTAAATCATTTCCTATAGTTGTTTTTTTATTCCCAAGTTATAATATCTATCCAATTAGGATTGGGAATTCCCTTCACTTATATGAAGGGTTAGGCCGGGCAGTAGTTTACGAGGGTATTCTGGTTGGTTTTTTATAATATGGTATCAATGGTGGAATATCCTCAAGATTCATTTTATTGGGATGTTTGGTAGATCGAAGATAATATTTTTGATACCAAAGAGGTATATTGTGATTTGTACATGGCAATATATTAATGTGATGAGACTCCAATTAAAATGGGATGTTGGGATTTGTCTCTCCTTTTTTATGTTCATGATTTTAATCTCAATTTTTTATTATGTGTTTTCAAGTTTGAGCTGAGATTTATCTAAAGTCTGATCATTTATTTTGTTTTAGTTTGTATTAATATGCCTCTGAGAAATGTTCAATGAGTTCCTCAGGAGGGTACAACTGTTTCTCCTCAAGGAAATCCTTCAATTGATTATAAAATCATTGAGGCAATCATGTGATCAGTTCATGATGTCGATCGGAATGTGAAAAAATTTCAGAACATAGACTTTTAGGTACAACTAGGAGCTAGAAGAGAATATGACCAATCCCAAGATTTCATTTATAAAATGAGTCTTACTTTAAAGGAATGAATGAATATTAAGTGGAATATGAATGGATGTAGAACATCAATAAGATACTTGACTTCCTAAATACACCTAAGAGTATCAAGGTGAATAGTGTGGTGTTTTTTTCTCAAGGATCCAAATATGAAGAGGTAGGATTCTACGATATAGGATAATAAGCATGTGGGATTGGACTAGAATGGTTCCAAGACTCTCTTTTTCAGTAGAGATTTCTAGAATCACTAATGATAGAGAATTATTTATATGTACCCTCTTTTTCTTGATGAGATCATGAAGTGTTAGCACACACTAATCAGTTTGCTGAACTAGTTCATTTTTTGTATTGGTCATGAACAATGACCAATTGAAAGATTAGAATTATATATAGGGTTTTAAACTAGATCACATTTACGTATTCTGAATCTTTCAACCTATTAAGAGACAATAGATAGGGAAATGGTGGTTGAAATGAATATGAAGTAAAATGTTTAATATAAATCACCTTCTTTACCACCTCATGGCATGTTCAGTGGAACAAAGGGGAATAAGAGGACGTGGAAGGATCAATAAAGGTTTGGCGGAGGTGGTTCTCATTAGAATGCCTATTAAACACCTCACGTTACATCTATTAGTTTTTTTTTTTACTTTTTTCAATGTGAAAAATTAGGTTCCATAAGGAATTCCGGTCATTTACATGAAATATGGGTAACAACTATCAGAGCTATGGTCATTTACACCATTTCTATCATGCCAGGTCAAATCCTCAATAAGGGTTGGGATCGTCATCTCCAAAGGATAATATAGTGTATTCAAGGGCATAAATAATATAGGGCTCCAGCTATAGGTGTCCAGTGTGTAGAACTTTTACACAATATATGAGATTCTAGTAGAGGTAGAGGCTAGTCTAGTGATAGTGAGAGGTTCCATCATTATTTCATATTCATTAGCGATTGCTTTAATTGATATTAGTGCTTACCACTAATTTATATATGACCGTATTTTTAATATAATTTACCTTACGATGGAACCGAAGACATTTTTTATGGATTTATACACTCCTCTTTGGAAGTGGAAAGAGTAGGGGTTTTAGTGTCCTTGCACACTATCAATAGATGATGTGGAGCTAGTATGATATTTTCTAGTTTTTGATTTAGATTTCTTGAATCCATCATCGAGATATGTTACATTGTTTATAATTGGGATGAGGCTGATTATTATCACAAGATAAATCATTTATTTCAGATGATGGGAGCTCATTGGTGTTTTATGGAGTGTGGGATCTAGGGTATATCCATTCAAGATCTTCCCACCCAGATCTTAGGAGTTTATTTTTCTGTTGTTGTTGAGCTCGATGATGTTTCTATTGTTGTTGAAATTACTACCATTGTTAGATGTTTTAATTATTTTCTACAAGAATATTTATCTAGGATTATTCTTGAGAGGGAGTTTGACTTTGTGATTGACTCGGTTCCATGGATGCATTCGATATCATTGCCTTATTTTCATATGGAACCTGTGGAGCTGTAAAGGGAATAATATTTAGTGGGATGATGGGATGGAAAAAATGTTTTGTTCTACATATTGATTCAGCTTTTGAATCTGAATGATATTTTCCAAGAAGGTAGATGGTTCACTTCAGTTGTGCGTGGACTGTCAAATGTTAAACTAGGTAACAGTTAAGAAAAAGTATAATTTTCCTTATGTAGAGGACTTGTTCGACCAGTTAAATGGTGAAGAGTGGTTTTTCAAATATTTTTCTTCAATCGGGTTATTATCAGATTAGATTTTCGGAGTGTGATATACCGAAGATGGATTTAAAGAGTTCATGTGGCCATTATGAATATATTATCATACCGTTTTGTCTGACTAACACTCGTGAAATTTTAATTGACTTGATAAATTAAATATTCCATTAGTATCTAAAATATTTTGTGAATGTTTATATTGATGTTATTTTTCTTTACTCGATATTCGAAATTGAGAAAGAACACTATTTGAGGTAGGTTCTTGAAATCATGAAATGCCACCATTTATATGGAAGGATTTTGTAAATTCACTTCCTTGATTCAAGAATTGAATATCTTAGGGCACTTTTTTTGAAACATGGATTATCAGTTGATCCTAAGAATGTAATTGATGTATTTTCATGGGAAGAACCACATAATTTACTTGAAATTCATTGCATCTTTGGTCCTGTAGGTTAATATCTATGGTTATTAAGGATTTTTAGAAGTAGGAATCTCATTTGACTGCTCTTACAAGGAAAGAGGTGAAATTCCTGTGGGATGAAATACATTAATCTTCTTTTGATGAGATGAAAATACTTATGACATAATCTCCTATTTTTATCTTACATGAGCCCGGTAAGGGGTATATTGTTTTCTGTGATGCTTTTGGTGCTGGTTTTGGTTGTGTTTTCATGTAATAATATTATGTGGCAGATTATAGTTATCTTCATCTTAAACCACATGAGATGAATTTCCCCACTTGTGGTTTAGATCGTAACACAATTATTCATGGGATTAAGTGTTGCTGATATTATATTTTTGGGGTATGATTTACATTATTTTTTTAAATATTCTAAGTTATATCAACACTGTGAAATACATGATTCTTAGATGAAGATATTGGGTGGAATCCTTCAGATGTGCAACTTCAATATCACATACACCACAGGGAAGGGGAATGTCATTGGATACACTCTTAGTAGAAAATAACCATAAAAAGATGTTTTGGAATTGAAGGAAGAGTGTAACCTTATGTGTCTTTTTTCTTAGCCACATTTGGATTCTTAGGAGGATGATTATGGTATGTTTCGTACCACTATTCTTTTATCTTCTTCTATCCTTGAGTATATTCTGTAGCATTAGTAGTAGGATGAAAAGTTCAGAGAAATTAGAGAAACCCTATATGATGGGGAGACCGTTTCAGGTTGGCTTATCTCCTCATATGGTATAATATATTTTAACGAAAAATTTTCTATTCAAGAACCATTAAGTATCATTTTTTACTTGATTGTGATTTTTCTTCATTTATCATTCATCTAGGAACTAAAAATATGTATTATTACAAGATTCAGTGATTCTGTTTGTCGAGTATGAAGCATGACATTACTGATTATGTTTCCCAGTTTTACACCTTCCAATAGATAAAGTTAGAGCATTTCGAACCTTTTATTTTTTTTCATATGCTTCAAGTGCATGTTTTGAAATTAGAAAAGGTATCCATGGGCTTTGCTTTTAAATTATCAAAGACTCAATAAAGGAGAAATACTATATGTGTGGTGATTTATCAGATAAAAATTCATCTCATGTACATTCAATCAAAGACTCTACAAAAGTTGATGATTTGGTTAATCCATATGTGTAGTTAATTGTGAGGTTATAAGGGGTTCATTAAACTATTATTTTAGAGAGAGATCCATGGATTACTTAAATGTTATGGAGAATTATATAAGAGGTGATTTGGACTCAGTTCATATTGAGTGTATCTTATTATACATAAAATAGACATTCATATGGGGCATTTTATACATATCTTGGAGGATATGTTTTATAGTTATGTATTGTATCTTGGTTCATTGTCGAGCAACCAAGTAATACTGATTGAGTTTTCTTACAAAAAAAATTAACAATTTTTTGTTAATAATGGATCCCTTTGGGACTTTGAATGGTCACCCATATAGGTTATCTATTTTTTTGGAATATGTGGGTGAAGCATCATTGGTGGGACATAATTTAGTTTAGGGGAAATCCATAAGAATTCAAGATATACCACAATATTTGGCTACAACACAGAGTCGACTGAAATATTATGAGGATTAGAGATGTAGTTTTTTGGAGCTTTTCATAGGTGACATGGTTTCCTGAAATTCTCTCCTTATTTCAGTCGTTGTAGGATTAAGAAATATGAAAATTTGGCTCAGGGATATATCAAACCATTGGAGGTAACTAATCCGATTGGGTATGATTCTTATTAGAAGGCATTTCTAGTTTGGTGGATAAGGAAATTTTATTTTTCCACATATCATATCATAGGAAATATCATAATAATCCTTCTTATGTTCAATATTTGGAAGACATTTAGTTAGAGTTAGATATTTTTTGTTGTGGAGAATCTAGTAGAGTCATAGATTCATCAGTGATTTTCTTGTAAGGGAACTCTATTACATTGGTGAGAGTGTTATGGAGGCATGAATCATATTCTCATGACACCTGGGAGCATAAAACTATTCGAAACATACCCTATACCCATGATTTAGAACAAGTTTATAACCCTTAAAACTGTGGTTATATGATATACCCACAAATTTTTGAAATGTGGATTATAGAGCTGTTGGTATAGAGTTTTACCCATAATTTCTATAGAAACTTCTTGTATAGCCAAGAATATTTTCTCATACCCATCGTTTGGGTTAAATTGTTGATATATACATATATATAACCACAATTATAAAAAATAAAGGTTTATCCTTTCCTTGAAAAATTTATACTGACGTTTTATTGAACTGTGGATATAGTCAGGTACTTCTATTTGGAAGCATTAGCCATTCCAACCCATCCAAAACCTTTAAATAAATTAGAGACCAAAGTGCACACTAAATGAAATACATATATTATATTTATTATTCTTCCATCTTCTTGTAATAATTTTAATGTATTTATAACTTTATAACATAAATATACATACATTAAACCAATCAAATACTATCATTAAACAAAATCCCTATGTATATTTTTGGCTAAGTTAAAAATATATGGAATCAATATCTCCCCCATCACTAACATACTAATCCTCATCACCATCAGTAACAACTTTATCACCAAAATCATCATCTGGAGATATATCTGGATCATCATCGCAACCAACACCATCTTCTCCTGTACAAGTAGATCAACCACCATAGGAAGCCTCCTTGAAACCACTTCAGGTATTAATTTAAGAGTTCATTTAATACATATATGAATCAATAGTAGTATAATAATCTAATTTATATGATTTAATTATAACTTAAATAGATTTTCTAAATATTTTAGTGATCATTTTACTTTTTACATGCTCTTGTAAGACAATTTTTCTGGCCTTAACTTCTTCTGCATGATATCTATGATGTTTGTTTGTTTGAAAGGTTTGAGATATTCTTGATGAGGACCAATACCTAGTGAGGATTATTTGTTTCCCAGGTCGATAATTGACTATCCCATAGTGATCTTCACATAATACATGACTCAAATTATCATTTTTCCAAAAGTAGTCATTTCCATGATAACTGAAGACCTCTGTGATGGACTGTTGAAAATATAAAAAAGATATTTAATTATGAATTATTAATAAATAATTTAAATATAAATAAAAAACAATATTTTCTATTTTTTTGGAATTTATTTCATTTCTATAATTTTTTTATGCTCGAGAAAATTAATTTTTCTCATGGAAAATGACCTTAGATGCCCAATACCACTTGATACAAATGATATTTATTTTTACAGTTTTAAATTAAAGATTATTATGAATTTGAAAAACATAGTAAGAATTAAAATTGGATCTTTTGAAGAAATCCATAAAAAGAATAATCATCAAAATATAAATTTAATTATAATTTTAATACTACTCACTTAACATAATCAATATATACAATGTAACATGATAAAATCGGTATGATATAGATTTATCCTGTATATTAAATTTGGTCCAATTCTATATTTGTTATGATATTTTTTTATTGGGTCACTTGGTAATTTTGACCATTTGATCATTATGTTCATTTTTTGGTTAGGTTGTTAGGTAAATTGATAAATTGGCTAGTTGGTCATTTGGCCAATAGGATATTTAGAAATTTGGAAAATTAAACCATTCAGGCGAATTAGACCAATTTGGCCAATGACATTAATTAAGATAATTAGGCCAGTTAGGACAAGTAGTCGAATTAAGAAATTTAGGCCAATTAGGCCATTTAGTCCCTATAGTCCAATTATGCCATTAAGCCCAATTAGGCTATTTTGGCCACTTAGGCTAATTAGAACATTTACCCTATTTAGGGAAATTAGATAACATAGTCCAATTAGTTTAATTAGAAAATTTTTTCCAATTATGTCATTTATTCCATTTCAACCAAATTAGGCCAATTAGGCAATTTATTTGGATTATATAGGCCAATTAGGATAATTTAGGCCAATAGTCCAATTGTCCAATTGACCATTATTTCACTATTCCAATCGTCCATTTAGCCATTAGGCCAATTTTCCAATTGACCACTAGGCCATTAGGACAATTGTCCATTAGACCATTAGGCCATTAGTTTATTAGGTGAATTGATCATTATTCCATTAGGCTAATTATCCAATTTGTCCAATTTCCCAATGGTCCATTAGGTCATTAGGCCAATTGACCACTAAGACATTTGGTCAATTGGACATTACACTATTATGAAAATTGGCCAATTAGGTCGTCAAGCCTTTAGGACTACAGGCCAATTGGAAATTAGGCATTTAGGAAAATTTCCATTAGGATATTAGGGAAATTGATTGATTTGACATTAATACAATTTTTGAATTGGTGAATTCTCCATTAGGGAAATTGGAAAATTTTTATCACATTATTAGGTTTATTCACCATTTATAGAATTAGAAATTAGTCATGTTGGTCAATATTCAATTATGAAATTATACCATTAGTCCAATTGATCATTAAGCCATTAAACCAATTAAAAGTTGGCCCAATTGGACAATTTTGCAATTTGACCATTAGGTCATTAGGCCACTAGGATAATTAGCGATTAGGATCATTTGACATTAGGTCAATTTTTCTTTAGGAAATTATTCCAATTGGACATTAGGCTATAAGGTCGTTAGGATAATTTTCCAATTGGACATTAGGACAACATGGCATTAGGTCAATTGTACAATTACCCATTAGGCCATTAGGAAAATTATCCCTTAGACTGTTAGTCCAACTAGGACATTAGACTATTCATTAATGAGTCTAATTAACCAATTTCCCATTATTCCATTAGTAAAATTGCCAATTCACCATCAGGCCATTAAACTAATTTTACAATTGGACATTGTGCTAATTGGTTGTTTGGCCATTAGGCCAATTTGAAAATTTTACATTAGTCCTATTGGAAAATTTGAAATTAGAACATTTTAAAATTAGTCCATTACTCAAATTGTACATTTTTTCATTTGGCCTTTAGGAAAATTTAACAATTCAGAATTAGGACATTATTCCATGTGGACATTAGGCTATTATGACAGCTTCCATACGACCATTACACTATTAGTCTATTAGGGCAACTAGCCATTAGTCTATTAATCCAATTATACAATTGGGAATTAAGACATTAGGCCAATTGGACATCACCCCATTAGTAAATTAGGCCATTTGGCCAATTGTTCGTTAGTCCATTATGCAATTAGGCCTATTGGCTAATTGGCCATTACACCATTTAAAAGGTCCATTTCTAGACTTATATTAATGTTATTAATGACAATTAAACATAAATTTCAGCATGAAAAACTAACTAAGTAACCATGTAAATCTAGATATTATTTATATTCACATTAATGTACCTATCACTTTTCTTGATTGGGCATTATAGTGCACCACAATGTGTGAAAATATGTCCTGAAATCTTTGTTCTTTTTAGGGTTTTCAGGATTAATAATAAAAAATTAAATATAAGTAAGAATTATTAAATTTTATATTAAAACCATTAAAAATATGAATACCTTAATTTCAAGACTCTTACAATATGTGATCCTTTTTCGATATTGTGTTGTTGGACAATCGAGGAGTATTGGTACACCATCTAAATTAGTACCGACTCTACTCCTCTAACCAACATATAAATCATTCTTATATGATTACTATAACTCTCCATGATCCTTCATCCTTGCAACCTTAGTAGCTTCACCATTGGGAATGATAAAACGAATCTTCAATGAACATGTTTATTTATATAAATATTTCCATAATATAGATATATATGTAATAATATTTTATTTCCCATATCATCACCCATGACTTTTACATGATGTCATTACAGAGATGTCTCAATGAGACAGGTTTCATTGGAATGATATCACTGTAAAAGGATAAAGTTACCATCAAACTTCTACACTTCATGGATGTTTTACATATCATCTGATTTTCTTCGTTGTAATCCACCATTATGTTTTATTTCCAATTCTAGGATTCCGACATTAGGTTGTGTCCACATTTGTTAATAGAAGATACCAATAAATACGATTAGAGGAAAAACCTTGAATTATGTCACAGTACAACATAAAAAAATTGGAGAGTTATAATTTGACAAACTTATAATAAAAAAACATAATGAAGGATGCTAAATTGGATCTGATCGATTCATGGTCTATCCTGATCAGTAGCCTTTAAAGAATTTTTCTATTGCAATGAATACTACGTGTAATCTAATTGCACCATAGTTGACATTGAAGGAACATAATAATGATATCCTAGAGGGATAGTGGGAAATGGAGGCATTGTAAACAGGGAAGGATATGTATAGTTGGGTTAGGGATATATCAAATGATATGAACATGGTAAAGGTTGGAATATCCTTAGACATGGTCTAGACATGGTATGGGAATAATATGCTAAAAGATATGATGATTGAGGAATGGGTGGGCACAAACCTAGATGATCAAGTGAAGGATGTAAATTTGTAGTAGATGGGGTGTTGCTGGTGGTTCAGGGTGGAAACATTTTCAATGGGTGGTGTGTCTAGGTAAATGAGCACTCTCGCATCGATCCTTGCTAACAAGATGAGGATGAGTCAACTCCAGTTCAGCTGAATGTTACTAAATTTTTTATAATAAATATGAAAATGAAATTATATATAACAAAGAATAATATTATTATAATTATTAAACTCACGATATGAACCATAGGAGGCAACCCATGCATGCACATCTTTCAATTAGTATCAAATAATAGCTCCCTCTAAATGTATTAGTATTCTTCACAATCATCAGAAGAAAGAAATATATAATTTTTAGAAATAGTGTTCAAAAATCATTCATACAACTGAGAATACCAATATGTGACAAACAATGTCGTAACATGTTTTAGTAAAAATAATTTAATACTAAGTTATACAATTTTTAAATTCCTATTTCAAACCTGGTTTTCAGAATAGAAATATATAAAATTAAACCAAATGAAATTAAAAAAATACTAAAATAAACAAATCATTCCAAAAATAAACTAAATAAAAATAATTATAGTAATACCAACCAGATCCATGTCAAGGTAAAATGAATCAACTGTGAACATATATTGTTACATCTATATGTTACCCACCACTAATCTAGGTTCACCGTCAACTCTCATGAGGGTATAATTTGTGTCATGAAATATAATATTTTTGTCAAAAATAATGGGGGTATCAATGGAATCAATTTCATCCCAAAAATCAGGAAAAATATGTCTTGGGATTACATCATTAATGATATAGTAATCTGGTCTCAGATGATCTTTCAAATAAACTTCTGATTTTAAATTGATGGAAAATTATATGGTTCACTGAGAGTAAGGAATCATATCATGTCAATAACTATTGATCCAAAATCATCAATAAATGTAACATGTAACATCATTGAATAAATCCATCTACATTTCATCATAGTGAGTCAACCATGAGAGTAGTAATCCAATAAAAAAATTTCCCAAAAATCCCACAATAAGACACATTTTCATATCAAGGATGAGTATCTGATACAATGGAATAATAGTTCTTTGAAAAAATTAACCTAAATACATGATTAAGTGCTCTCATTTTTATAACTCTATCAGTTGTAAACACATTATACCCATTGATTATTAATGATTGTGAATAATGAACGAGTGAATTGGGACCAAAATCTAACAATCATAATTCCGGGGAAACAAGGTCAAAAGGTAAACACAATGCCTTAATTATATATGAAATATAAAATTAAATGAATATATATATTTTAGGTGAATTAATGTATGGTAACACCATTGATTTCAACGAACCATGAAACTCTTACATATGTAAAGCCTCTCACCTTCTCAATGATAAGGTTTTATGAACTGAAACTATAATTTTTTTATGTTACATATATGAAATGATAATAAAACTTAAAGATATATGAAAAATGACATAGTTTGAGATAACATATAAATATTCATATTACTTACTTGATATAGTCATTGAACAAATCAATTTTAAACAAGACTGTGCGATGTGCCAAATCCGGCTCTTCGAGGCTCAATGTTTCCAATATATATGACAATGGAATTCCACCTATTTGGGGGAATATATGGAAATGAGGGATTAATTTAACCAAACTTCCCAAGTTCATTTATCATTTTATGGTAATGTATTTTTCTCACATAAGACTAATACATTGAAAAAATCCATTCATTCTCGATCAAGATAATCTCTAAAGATGAAACATTCAAAAAGATTGTTGTATCATACATAAGATTTCATTGTGAAAATTTTCATTCATTAAGATACATTAACTGAATATAAATGGGTCCTAAAGAGGTTTTTAAGCTTGAAGATGAATGATTATATACAGCATGCATGTGAAAAGTTATGCAGAAATTTTTTTTCCAACTCACAGAAAATTAATCGCCTATGATGCTACATTTTTATCAAGAAAGACATAAAAAATATTTTATGACAATGTTATATAAATAAATTACACAACAGAATCAATGTAACCCTTAAATTATTGGATAGGAAATTTTGGATTTCAATTTTATTCAATTCACAAAGAAGGATATGAGAATCAATGATTTTTAGGGATTTTAGTTTCAAATAACATTTGTTGAATCGTTTAGATATATTCCTATCCTATATATCAGGAACCTTTATATTATCAAATAATTTATGAAATTTCTTTTATAGAGGTTTCATCACATAAGAAGCACATGTAACTTTTCAAATTTTTTCACCATTACACAAAAGACGCAATTCTGGTTGACTACCCCAATCAAACATGCCCCATCGAGATTGAAAGTCATCTTTGGTCATCCCCTTGATATTTAGAAGACTGGAAAAAAAAATTTCACATACATTTTTCTAGATTTTAGTTAGATTTGAACAATGATGTAACAAGTCGGTAGACTAATATTGAAACTCCAAAAAGATCGTTATATTTTTCATATTGTAAGTTTCTTCAGTGAAAATGTTATTAATACTTTAAGATATCATCTATTCTTACCCTAATGTAAAAAATAAATAAATAAAATTAATTAAGAACATCATTTCATGAAATATGTTGAGGTGGATGTTTAGTATACATAGTATTATGAAACCATTGATTATCCTTCCGGTATAGATGATCCATTAGAATGAATCTTCGATACCCTATAAATTTGAAAGTATGATGATATATAATCCTTCTCGATCATGTAATTTATAAAAAATAAGTAATGATATTTTTCCTTTGTGCTCTAACAAAAAACATTGCATAAATAGGGAAATAAATTATAGTCCATAGAAGGGAACCATGCATATGAATTTATTTTGAAGAAACATCAATTCTATGCACACCCATATACCAAAGTTGATTCAAATATTTTATTTAAGGTTTCAAGTAGATGTCTATAACATTCCATGATCTGAAGGTAAAAATATTAGTATAATCAAGAATGTGCAATTTGGTTTCATACACATCCACAAAAGAAGATTACAAACATGAATAAAAACTATCCATGTGTTGTGAGTAGTAAGAATATGCCCAAATTGACTAAAAACATCACATTATAGATCCAAATATACATTACACACCTCATATTAATAACCAAGATGTCTTGCATTAGACTACCTCCATACTAGTCCATCTGTAGGATGAACAAACTCATCCGTACCATTACCTCTCTCAACATCATTCAATCACATATTGGCTAGTATTTCTACTGATATTAATATATTTTTAAGACCTAGAATCAATATAAAGTGAAACATGACTTTATGTGGTGCATGATATGGTGTTCCATATTCATTTTTGTTCCATTGTGATGTAACAGATTCCTTATAGTTATTAAGATTAGTTGTTTCCTCCCACCATAATCTGCAATATTTTTGGAAAGTATGATTTTTTTAGAAGAAAACCCAAGACTCTCAATTAAATTTCATTCCTTTTATTAATTTGATGGAATAATTTCAACCTTTGGAAGAAAATACTTCAAAAAGGTAATAATATATTCAATGGTTGTATTAGAAATTCCATACATGGGTTTACCATGAAAATATCATATTAAATATTCCAAGATTCTATTTTATTACATTCATGATATACAAGAGTTCTAGTTTCATCTATTCAATTGTTAACTCTCTCATTATAATCATCATCTTCAACCATTTACTCGTGTGTATTTATATCATTTCCTTTTTTCACTGGAATTCACTCCATCTCATGATGATATGAAAATGGTAACCTATTAAATTTCAAATTCTCCATACCACTTCATTATTTCCATTTCTAAACAATAGAATATTATCTCTTCAATCCATTATGATACAAAACGTAAAAGTTTGTTTAAATGTAGCTTTATTTATATGGTATATAACTTCTTTCATGATTGAACAATTTCTTCCAACATAATTATAACATAGAAACTCTATAAACCCTATATATGAAGAATTTCTAAATGAGAAATAAAAAAAATCAATTTAGTTTGAAAACTGGTTGAAATTAGATCGGTATGATATATGTATCTACTATCAATTTTTTTATAAGGGAAAAATTTATGTTCCACCAATGAATTTAAACTATAATTACAATGATATTGAAATTCAAAGACAAATTAATTGTATAGTATAGAGGAAAATAAATAATAGTAAAAGGGAAGTAAATTGAATACAATACATGAATTAAGTGACCATTATATAATACTATACTATCAATCCAAACAAAGAATAAGGAATATCCTAATAAAAAACCAATTCATGCTCATAGAAATATGGAAAAGTGTTTGTATTGAAATAATTGACAACTATGGAATGCTAGAATTAAAATGTGTATGTCTTATCTATATAGGTATTATCATTTAAAAACATAATTCAGGATAAAATTTAGTCATGAGAGGATTTTATTTAAGGTTAAAATTAAATATATTATTAAAAAATAAGGAATATAGATTTTACATGATGTTCTATTTCAAAATATAAGAAGTATTTAATTTGGGGAAGATCTGTCAAGACTGAAAAAATAATCCACTCTATCTCACTTTATCATTCATTCATGTAAAAATCATAATTGTTAATTCTAAGAAAAATGATTGAAAAGTAAAATAAATATAGTGGTGAATTCCGGAAGAACCATCCTTCATAAATAATTCAATATTCCACATATACATATAATAGTATAGTCATGTCCAATATCATATAATTATCTCTTTTTTGGTTTAAACAATGTAGTAAATAGTATAACCATTATCATGATATAACAAATTAACTTACAACATATACATCCCACATATATAGGATTATAAAAACCTACATTAACCTTAGTAGTTAACTTAAATATGATTCCAAACACAAAAACTATTTAAATCCCAAAAATATTCTAGAGAAAGAATCACAAATTTAAGTTAAATTTAAAAGAATCCCTAGGATAATTTTTAAATTAAGTATATTATACATACAAAAATAATTTCACAAATTAATAGACTATGATTGATTTCTATTAGACTATAAATTTAAAAACATAATTATATAAGTGTTTCCAAAACACTTCAGTAGAATAACATTCATAGATAAAAATGAAAATAATAGCCAGTAGAAGAGAAGAAGAATTCAGAACTCACTAATCTGACATCGAAGAATATTAGAAACAAAAAAACATGAATTAGTGAAGAACATTGGAGAATATAACTGGTCGTTACCCAATTGAAGGAAGAAGAAAGAACTGGAGGAAAATAAATCGTAAATATTAAAATAAAAAATTCTATAAATAGAGGAATATCCACTGTTGATGGGGTGAAATGTCTCCAAGAGAGAAGAGGGGGGATTTGAAGCTCATATAAAGGGAGTGGACAAAGTAATCTAAATGTGTTTGGGAGGTGGCGGCAAAGGGTATCTTGTTACATGATGGAGATGTACCCCAGATTTTTTAAAAACTAGTGGTATAGCTCAGTCTATAACAATGATTTTTTTAAAAACCGTGGGTATATCTTGGGGAAAAATATTAAAACCAATAGTTTCTCTAAACCATTGGTATATATTCTTGGGGACAGACCTAGTATACAGTAGTTTTAGTAATAGATAATGGAGTAATGAACCCACCTATTTAATTTAATTAATTCTTCCACATTAATTCCCAATGATAGAAAGTCTTATTATGGGGAGTTTGTAAGATCCCATTATCTTTTGCAAGGTAATTGCCTTCCCGTTACTTGTTTTCCACATTAATTGATTTTGTATTAAGACTTCTAACGATGGAGAACATTTTTTGTGTACTATGAAATAATGTTTAGGGGTGTTTGTTTGTTTAAATTAATAGAGTATGGGTATGAATGTGTTAATTGTGTTGTGGTGTTCTCCCTCATTTTGAATAATGCACATGTTTTTTGGGGTTTCAGTTGTAGAATTTGCAGTATGTACAATATGTAGAAAAATAAACACTATGTAATTGGAGTACAAGATGTGTAAGTTCTGTATTATGGATTATATGAACATGGTACATAATGTGAAGGGGGTCCACATAGTGTACACCTTACACATCATGTAATGTTGAAATACAAGTCTTAAATAACAAGGTGATATGTTTTTTTGATGTACCTAATTTACAAAGATTACACTATATTTAAAGGGATTTCACACCCTATAAATGTCATTATGTTTGAGTTTAGGGTGACTCTTGGATGAAATTATTTTTAATTCATCCACGTATCCTTTATGTCTAGACCTAAAGCAATTCTCCAGTGATTTCTAGATTCTCCATTTGATTCATATTGATCCGTTCAGCGGTTTATCAACACTGTGGTTGGTTTTCATATCTCTTGGTGTTTAAGTAGTTCTACTTAATCATTTATTTTATTATGGCAGCACTTTTTCATTGCATTATCATATTTTTTGAATGATATAGATATTTTATATTTATTTTCTCTCTAGATCGGTTGTTCCATTTTATTCTGGGGGACGTTTTCTTTAGTGGTTTTGGTGTAGAGGGTGTGATACAATAAGGTATGTGTTGTGTCCACTTCTCTGCCAACCCATTGGTAAATTGAATCAATTATAATATGTGTAGTCTGGTTCTAGGGCCTCCATTTTTGTTTTTGTGATCTCATTGTTGGCGGATATGTTGTGGGCATGTGTGGCCCTTATTTTTTGATGTAGGTTGCTCCATCTCTATACTATGTCGATGAAAGATATTACCCATACTTATATTATATTATTTATAAATAAAATTGGAATGATTTTTTGTGTGTTTAAATGGATTTTTGATAAAATGAAGTTTTCCCTTGGGTTTTATTAAATAGAATATAGGTATCATAAAAGTATTGAAATGATTTATAAAATAAAGAACATAGGATTCCTTTGCTATGTTGTTGCATATTTTATCTTAGAGACATCGACCATATTACCATAGGGTTGATTTTTAATGGGGGTTTCATTTTCTGCCATATCCCTTTTTTCTATAGACATGTTATTGACATTGTTTTGGGGATTCCCACATGGGTTTTTCCTCAATTCATTAACCCCATGTTCTGTGTAAATTTTGCGCACTAGTCATTTTTGGGGTATGAGTAGTCTTCTAGCCTGAACTATTGAGTTCCTTGGTGCAATTTACCAATGATTTGTTTTTGTATTTTATATTCATGATTTTATTTTGATAATTAATAATGTAAATTTCTCTTGAAATTGATATACTGACCTTTTCTTTAAAATTGTTGAAAAATGTAAATATCTCCCAGTTTTTGAAAAAATTTATTTACATCTTATCAGTACTTGTTTTATTTTAAATAAGAATACATGATTTATTTATACTTAGACTTGTTATGGAACTACTGGGTTGGACCCTACAGATCATAATAGCTCACAACTTGTGTACCACCTCAGCTGTGCATATACCCAGTTATGACTTTCGATGTAGGGAATGGAAAGACACCATAGTGGGTAGAAAAGGGTTTTGTCCACTGAGTTTAGTAGGTTGTGGAGATATATTGGGAGTCTTCTAATTCTACCACCAAGATTAGTTTAATTCTTTCTTATTTTGGTAGTTTTTTGTGTTTGGAACTATACTTAGAGACTCTTTCCACTATGTTTTTGTTTGGTGTCTTAATTCTTATTTTGGTTAAGGGAATATATATATATATTAACATTTTGTTCTTATTATATATATGTGCCATTTATTTGATTTATCTTGGGATAAATTCTTTACTCTAGTTATTGTTTGATGATTAGGTTCTAGTGACCAGGCCGTGGGGATCATGAAGGATGTTCAGGTATGTGATGGTTCAGACCGATTACTAGTTTAAGAGGATATTTGGGTCAGTTTGTGACAATCTACATTATAGCAATGATTTGGTTACAATTATAAAACCCATATACATTATGATGGAAACTCAGTTATCTTTTCAAAACAATGATATGTAAGGGTAATATAGTTTAAAAACAAAATTTCATAATACTCAAAATGCTTCCCTATTTTTATTTTCTTCTTCATTTCATAATAATATTTTATAAATCTAAATAATGAATCATTAGGATACAAGTAGGGGGTCAAATCTCTATTATTCATATGATCACATCAAACATGAAATATATATGAACTTATTAAAGGACTCAACTTCCCCAACTCTTTGGTAATGTTACTATTTGAATCATAATGGATCTCCTAGGAAGAGATCCAGACTTCATCACTATTCATGTTTGAGATTTATTAGTAAAAATTTAACTCTTTAACCATTCCTTTCATATCATTGAAGGTTTTTATTAGAGTCTAAAAAAACAAATTGATGATACTGAAATAAAATAAACACTTTCCCAAAGATCTCCAAGCGGGATATAATGAAACATGTTATAAAACTGAAATGACTAATATTATGTAAATATGTGCACCAAAAAAAGAAGATCACTGGAAACATCTTCAAAATCCATTGCATGGTTTTGATAAATATCACTAAGTTTAAAAATGACTCCCACCTCTACAGTGTATCTATGGGATATTCTTAAATCACTCAAAATATTATTGGGATCTATATTATATCCATGGCATGATACAACCTCAATATGAAAAGGAAAAATATAAAGAGATCTACGGGTCATGAAGAGTTTTTACTCAATCCATAGGATATCAATTAACAAACATTACCATTATATGTCTATAGATTATATAGAAAATAAATGTTTATCCTTGATTATCCTCTCATTTATAAATGCATTGAATCACATGAATAGATTCCACGGTCAGGTCATGAATGAATTTTATGAATTTACTCACTATAAATTTCTTATAAATTTGATATAATTTTGTTTAATAATAGGTTACGTAAATGAATGGTTCAAGAGTCCACCACATACAAAATAATATACCCAAAGAATTAAAATAATAAATTTCATAAAATATTATACACAACCCATAAAAAAATCACATATATATATACGGATTTAGGGAATATATCCATCACACCCCCTTTGTTGTTAGTATCTTCTATCTTGGTGCTTCTAATTTGGAAAACTAATCAAAAGGACTCATCATTTTAGTGGTCTATATGATAACCCTTTTCATTATTACGCATTAATTAATGATTGGTTACATAATATTACACATACTACAACCCAAAATATTGATAATTACAGTGTATTTGTGATCTAGGTACATTACATGGAAACTAAAATAGGAAATACATCATCTTTATTGAAAACATCCTTAAAAGGCTCATACTTAGAACTACATGGGATAACATGGGGATAAACATAAGAAAGGGCTGAGCTATAAATCCAAGAAAAGGAATAATATTTTCACAACATGAATAAATTAATATATGTTGTACAATAGTCATATTAACGGGCCACAAAAGTGGTGAGAATCATAAACATGAACAATAATACATGATATAACATGATAATCATAAAGTCAACATAGGAAATGTGGAAGCAACATAAAGTACGACATCATAAACATATGTCGAGGATAAAAACCAAAACAATCATGATATAAAAAGTTTAGTGATGGATTAGGTTGACTACCTAATACCTTGAATAAGTCTTATGAGACTAAACCATTACCTTCTTCATTAAAGTTCTATATAATTATGGGAACACCCATCACTTTCAATTCATTCTCATGCTTAATTTTTTTTATATAGATCATAAAACTGGAATAATTAATCACCATATTTTATTTCATTATAAAGGAATATTTAATGAAAATGTGTATTTTACCAATAAAATAATTAAAGTTTCATAAAGGTGAACACACCTAATAGGAAATTGGTATGGTATTCACTACATAGTTGTTTTTTCAAGGAAAATCGTGGTGAAATTTCAGCAACATAATGAAGTTACTTAAATATTAATAAAATGGAACTATGAGAGAGAAAGGGGAATCTAATAAATTGGAAATAAAATTGAAAGTAACAGAGACACATAAAAATGTATCGCAAAATAAGGAATTTTAAATAAAAATCACAAGATAACAAAAAAACATGAATAAAGAGGAGAAATAGAGAATCCCTTACCTTGAGAGTGTGACTCCAAATTCAAGGGATTATATTCTTGAGAACCTTTGGGAACTATTGTAGTACTATAGGGAGATTATTCAGGGTATGGAAGTGCTCCAAGGATTTTTAGTGAAGAGAAATGGTATCTTGGGTTGGTTTATATAGAAAAAGAGTTGGGAATTCCTTATCATCTCCCAAACATAGGTTCTTTGACATATGTAATAAAATAACCAAAACCACAAACCATCACAATGTTTTTTATCATAGTCTCTACCAAATGGGAGTGATTTTAATTATTTTGTAAGTCCAAAGGATTAAATAACTAAAATAATACCCATGATGATGTGGGAGTGTGTCATACACTTAAAGAAATGATTTTGAAGTCTTTAAATATATTAATCGTTTCAAAGGATGCATAATATCATAATAAAATTTATAAAATATAAATAAAATTACAATAATTTAAAAGGAGGACATATATTTAGTCACAGATCCTTGTTATATTTTTTATTATATCACTTATAGGTCATTATGATGTCGGGAAGCACACCGTATATTTATATAGTATTAAATTTTTACATGAAAATTCGAATATCTCAGAAAATTATTAAAAATTAATCACTGAATAATTTCAAATTTATTACCCAAAAAAAATATTCATTTTAAAACAATAATTTTAAAAATATGTGTATTTTCACTTTTAAAATAAGAATCTAAATTTATTGAGAAACGGTGGGTTTCTGGATAAAAACTGTTTTTGAACCCTTTTTAAAATTCCATTTGACTTTATAAAAAGTATATTATCATTTATATTTAATAAAAATAATTTATTAAGAAAATTTTATTAAAATTTTATTTATTTAAAAAATCTAATTATTCATGAAAATGAACATATTAATTGAAATTTAATAATAATTAAAAATGATTTTTGTGTTTTATTATATTAAAATTAAAATAATTTATACATTAACGATAAAAAAAAGTAAAAAAATTTATATTGAAATTAAAATATAAATATTCAAATTATTATTGTCTTCATACATATCTCTTTATTACACTATAAAATTACCAAAAAGTAATATGTGAGATGATGAGACTTTCATGGGATGGTTTGGCATGCATGGTTTGGGTTATGATCATGTTGAGCTTGAAAATATCACATAAATGGATATACTCACTCAAAGGTTATTGGATCTCATCTTGAGATTGGTAAAGGGAAACTCCCATTGGTTTATCCTCCCTTGGAAACCTTGTTAAATAGGATTTATAGTGTAATACCTTATTGGTTGAGGAAATTAGTTAATTTTCCATTGTCAATTGTATTTTTAAAAACATATAATCATACAAATCATGTGATCAAAATTAAATGACAATAGTATCAACAATAGAAATGATTTGTAGTCTTCAAAATATCATAGGATACCATTAAATCCTAAAAGTTCAAGTTTTTTATATAACCATATTACATGATAATACATTTAATTAAATCATAAGAGGAATTTTATTTAGAATAATTCATGTAATTAAAGTTGATGTAGGGGTGCTCAATGTATGTATCATCTCCATTAGGGTAATATAAGGATCCACATAATATTTATGTGATTTATGAGTGACTTTATATATGAGTGGGAGAAAGTATGAGTCATCTCCCATGTAATGTGTTTTTCATTTTAGTTTTTTCTAGATAATGGTTGGCCAACAACATATAAATTAAATATTATTAATCATTATATATGGTTAATAAATCGATAAAAATTGAATGTAGGGAATCAATCCCCGATTAAGGGGTGAATTAATTCATTAAATATTGATTGGTTAGGTATATATTTATTCATGAACACTGCATCATGGGAAAGGATGGTGGAATAGTGGATGCTATAACATCAAATATTGGGTGTATTTTAATGAATGATCATTTTCAAAAAACCTGGAAATACTTATATACAAGATATTAAGTTATTTGATTTAAAATTAAAATTGGAAAGAATTTCTCTGTTGACTATGTAAGTTCATTGATTTGAATATGGAAATATTATCTCGCCTGAAAAAATAAACAATATTATAATCATAGATAAAAGGAAAAAAGAGATTGTGCAGTCTATATAAATAAAAATCATAAAAGGGGGAATTATTTCTATTTAAAAAATTTAATGTGAAGGGGATTATTAGATATACAGTTCTCCATAACTAAAGAAAAATTATTCTGATAATTTCTTAAAAAGAAGAAACACTAAAAGCGGTTTTTATAGGAGGTGATCTGATTCAATGTTCAAGAATAAAATGTTGATTACAATACTATCCAAGGTGTAATCTCTAGTTACAATTCAATGGAGAACAAGATAAATATAAGATTATTAGAGAGATTCATTTCATAAGAAGAGTGGTACATTATTTCATTGTTCTAGGATGTAAACTAGAAGGTTCAATATAGCCTCTCTAAATAATATAACAAAACATAACATGATCTTTAGTGTTTCAGATGAATAGGTACACTTCCATGAATTCTCCATAGATTAAAAAATTTGGGTGAAATATGTAAAATCTAATGTGTCTCCCTTTACTAATACAATTATTTTATATCGTTTTTGATTAAAGGTGATGATTTTCTGTTAAAAAATTGGATGGATCATCATAAGGGATAAATTTTGAATAGATATACCAAGATTCCTCCCCACTCATAATGCAAACCCTATATGGGATTGAGAAACTAATATTAGAGAAAAAGGATCTCTATGAAAGTGTTATATCTCATATGTTATTCCAGTTATTGTAAATCATAAACCAATTACCATTTTCAAATGTAACAACAATGATTTTTAGAGTAAAACAATGAAGTAATACATTAAATAATTGATATTTGATATGCACATGGAATTAATCTACATGATTTTAGCTAGTTTGAAATTTATATCCTGACCAGAGAGGGATCACAATGAGGTAGATACATGCACTCATGTAATTAATACATTAGGGGGAGATTTTGGAACCCTTTCTACATGATGGTGATGTCATGAAAATCCTCTATTACTATGTTGGAAAAGCATCATTGGATTTATGAAGGAAATTGAAAATTTACAGAATAATAGTTGTAGGTATGTAAAATAAATATAAATATTTGGGAATAATCCTATATAGGATTGTTTATATGTTCTCTGGTCGAGTGAACATTAATATAGTAGATATTTTTGGACATATATAGGTCCTTTATAACATAAAATGTATTAATAGAATCATGAGAATATTTACTATGTGTTTCAATGTAAATTTATTGGTTCTTGAAGACAATGATCAAAAGGAGGTGAAATTTGAAAACCACTATAACACTCTTATTTCATAAAAAATGGGGAATGATAGTAATGAGTAAATTCACATAGTTTGTTATTTAGAGATAACATTCAAGGATGTGAAAATAATCATATTGATATATGTTCATAGAAAAGATGAATTGGAAGAGATGGTATATTTTATTTATACTAATTTTAAAATTATAAAAGGGAAATTCAATGGAATTATTCAAATTACTTTATATATATGATAAAATTTTGGGAATCTTGCTATTATGTGTGCTAAAAAATTTCAGAATAATGATAGAGGTGTAGAGACTATAAATAAATCACCCAACCATATTAAAAGTAAAATAAAGCCATAATATAAAGTTTTAAGAGAAATAAATTACATTCAAATGAATATGACCCCTATATTGAAATGGATGGAGAAGAGGTCGTTAATTATATAGAAATTGATGAATAAGGCATTGTGGAAATTATAGGCATTCTAATGGTGGATAAAATTTTTGTAATATGTACTAAAATCAATGGAATAGTTAACCTTCTAGCAGAACATGATTCTTATAATGACGAAATTGACATTTAGAGAGAGAAAAATGAAATCCCATGGTTTTTACATGAATCCATGATTTATATACAGCAATAAGAATAGGATAAGTCTGAATTAACATTTTAGATTAAAATTTTTAAATCTATAATCTCTAGAAAGCTAGGTAATAGTTTCAATCTTAAGATCAAAATTTAAGAAAAATCATGGATCAATTATGGATTAAATAATATAGTTAATTAAATGGAGAATGAAATTGAGGAACATGAAGGTTAATCCATGATGTTGTGTGATATACACAATGATAAAAAAACTTATTAGTACTATAAAGAAACTGGGATATTTAGGTGAATCATCCTCCAAAGTGGAAAGGGGAGTTATTTAGAATTAATCCATGGATGGTGTGGCCCTCCCACAATAACATCAATTCATGGAAAAGGTAAAATATTACATGGATAAGGAATATAATAAGTAATTAGTTAAATTTAATGAAGGCTTTGGAAACACACACTCCTTGAAAGAAGGGTTATTTCAGAAACACTCAGAAGACAAAAAAGGCCATTTGTTTAACTTCTAAGACACATAATAGTGATGAAAATTATTATTATTATTGTTATGTAAACATATTATATACACAATATGCATGTTATATAATTAAAAGGAACTAAATAAATCTAGAGAACCAATAAAATTGAGTATAACTTCATAAAATTGGTATATTGTTTTTATCAATATTCATTTTCTAGGTTGTTATGGAAATAGGGGGATGAAGTTTTCATTAAGAGTACTAGGGAATATGTGTATGATGAAATATAAAGGAAAAAATTACTTGGAGACATCATCATATATGGTTAAAAATCATAATATATTTTTATCTATTATAGATGAGGAAGAAGAAATATAGAGGAAAATAATAAAAGTTTAATCATCACCAAAGGAAACTAGGAAATGGAAATTGTACATAATGAAAAAATGTAAGGATTCGAACATCACAAATTTTTATTTGGGGGAGATAGATATATATGAAGAATGTGTCATTTATATTGACTGTATAGAGAAAATAATAAAAAATAAGGATATGTTCATCATGAAAAAATATGAAAAATGTAGACTTCTATGACATCAAAACGATGATTGGTTGAAGGTCATACTCTCCAGTATGTCCGAAATATATGGAAAATACATGAGGTACACATATGTAATATAGGTGGAAGTCCTTAGTCACAACTTAATTAGTGTAAGCCGATTATATGATGCAGGGAATGCAATGATGTTTAAAAATAATATTTGTATAATAAAGGGAAATAGAGTTACTATAATTATTTATAGACGAAATTCTAAGGGAAACATTTATCTCTACAAAGGAGAAGAGGATAGATTAATTTTATCTGATGAGTAAGAAACTTTTTTGTGGTATAAATATTTTAAATATTTGGGTAAAAAATTATTTTTAGGAATTGGTTAAAAAATTATATATCATGAGACCTCCATAAACCTTATTATGATCACCCTCATATACGTAATTCTTATAAAAAATTGAATATTATTAAAAATAATGAAAATAAAAAAGTGAATAAGTCAATAAGATTGGGTGATATTATGAATATGGATGTTTTTGTGCCCATGATACCCATTTAAAATAATGTAAATAGGTATTATGTCATATTTATTAATGATTATAGTAGAAATACATGGTTGATGCTCATACACATTATGGATGATGGGTTATGGGGCATCACTCATTATAAGATATTGGATGATTAGATTCTTATACTAAAAATCAAAATTTTGTTCAAATAGAAAGGGTTTTACCAGTATTCTTGTGGAGGATCACCTATAAAAGAATTATATACAAAATTAAGAATCACTGATAAGGTCTCCTAAACAAAATAGATATAATGATACAAAAACCAAATATTCCATAAAATTGTTCTAAAAATGATCATCGAAAAGAAAATACTAGATATTTTTTTGAAATATTCTATCCTTATATAATTATAAATACTAAATATATATTAATTATGACTAAATTACTAATATACGTGAAATGGGATGTTGTATACAAAGAATCCAACGCTCAATAATTTTATAGTTATTGGATGTAAATGTTTTAGTCTCAATAATGAGAATCATTAGTTATTTAATGCATGCGAGGTTAATTGTATTTTCCCTAGCTATTCACCTAAAATTTTGGAATATAAATACACAAATGTAAGTCTTTGAAAAATTGTTGAATTTCAAGATGCTATAGATGATGAAAATTAGAAGAATTTGAAATTTGGTTATAATATAAATATAGAGGTATTTGAGAAAGAAAGTGATTTTGAGATGATTGGATATGGGGTTAAACAAATTTTATATAATAATTATATAAAAACCCTAATAATTACTAAATTACCAAAGGATTAGTCTCAAAAAATGATGAGAAAAAGTAGAATACAAATTGGTATGAAAATATTGTTTGTGACTTGATGCCTCTAGTTCAAACATAGAAGATAAATTATTAGAAAAATAATCATGCATATCTCAAGTGGACATGAAATGTTTTTAAAAATATTCTAAAGATGAAATTTTGGTCAAGATTGTGAAATAATAACTCAAATAAATAGAAAAGAACCAAATTATGGGAAGTAGTTACATGTTTGAATAAAAGGAATATATCTAGAACTATGTGTGTATTCCATAATAAATAAATAAAGATGTAATGGTGACATGGAAAAAATAATGGTATGTGTAAAATGGGTATTCTTAAATTTAATGCATTGATGTGGATGGGAAATTTTCACATGTGGCCTTATTATAAAATATTCAATTTTTTTCTAAGGCCCTCCAAAGAGACTCAATGTTTTTTTGATGGATATTAAATCAAAAATCTTGAATGTACTCCTTGTTGAGAAAGTGTACATTGATAAACTAGAAAAATTTCTTATGGATGAAGATAAGTTCAAGGTGTGAAAGTTAAAGAATGAATTTTATGGGGTTAAATAAATAAAAAGATCTTGGTATGATAATATTTACCAATATTTGATGAATCTTGGGTTACAATGATGCGAGGTTGGTAAATATGTACACATATAGAATGAAAATTAATAATTTATTTTAGTGATGATCTATATTGATAACATATTTTTTGTAGGATTGGATGATGAAAAATGTAAGATATTTTCATATTATATATTGTATGAATTTTATATTTCCATGAAATAGAATGAATTTTTTTCTTTTCTTATAGGTGATACATAAAGAAAATGGAACATATATCTCTAAAATAAAATATTCCAAAGAAGTTATAAATGGTTTTGAAATGGAATATTCTCAACCAATGAAGTTATTCATGTGTTCATAGATGAAATTTTTAGGTGATGTTGGTGGTAAGAAGTTTAATGTGATAGTTTATATTCAAGTTTTCGGATGTATCTATTCTTAACAACAACACAATTAGATATAATTTTTTCTACATGAAACTTTAACAATATAAATGTAATATAAAAAAATTCACATGTTAATAATGAAGAGGATACTATTATAGCTTAATAGTACAATATATTTTGGGATGTTTTTTTATAGAACATCACAATTAGTGTTTATTGTCTTTACTGATATATATTGGGAATGTTCGATTGATGATTGGAAATCCATATCAAGTGGTTATTTTTATCATTAATTGTTGTATCATTATTGGAAGATTAAGTGGAAAGATTATATTTCATTATTATCCATGGTGGCTGAATATGTAGTTTCTATTCAAGATTTTTCTCAACTTTGATGGATAACGAAACAACATGATGATGTTGTAAAAGATGATAAATATGTCATTGGTATCATGTGTATACTAGAGTTATATTAATAATATAAAAAATCATTTTCATTAATCATGGATAAATAAAACTGATATAAAATATCAATTTATCATGGATAATGTTGATAACTGATTGTGAAGTTTTATTATTAGTCAAAAAATCATGTGATTTATATAATTAAATTGAAAGTTCCCAAAGCATATTATGAATGGAATTGATTTCTTGTTTTATTTAACCAACCCCATCTAAGGTAAAAAGTTTGAAAAGGTACCTCCACTCCACTATGAGAGTTTCTATCTGTATTATGATATGTTTTATATCAATAATTCAATGCATGTATCCATGAACCTTGTTTTTTAAGTTTCATAGATTTTATATTTTTCTAATATGATTAAGGGTGACATGAAATCATTATATTTCAACAGAGGGATAATAAATAAATAGGGAATCTATTTTGAGAAAGGATTTGACTATTTTTCTATTTAAAAAGATGGAGGAATATTATTCTCCTATCATTAATATGGGGATATCGTCTCATTAATTAGGGGAAGCATTTCTTGGAAGAAGTTTAAAAAGGGATCATGAAAAAGGATGATCAATAATGTTTTCTCATGAGGCTATTTTCAATTAACACATGTTTATCACAAAAATATTGACCCATGCAAGCTTAGATTTTATATAAATTGAATCATTGATTCAAAAATTAGAGGAAATAGGCTCATATTATGTTTATGACATGATTTGGTTGTTTTTTATTTTTTATACACAATAATTGAAAAGTTTATTTTTTTTCAAAAAAATAAAATTAGGAGATTATTAGAAAAACATAATTATTTATTTTTTATATATTTTTTATAATAATGTAGAAGTAATTTTAAAATACTCTCTTTTTAGAGTGAGGTGTTCAGATCATGATGGTTAGAAGAGGGGTATGAGTGTTTTTAGATGATTTTTTGGAAATAAACGTTTGAATAGAAGATTTAAATTATGGGTAAATAATTAATGTAATATTATGTTTCTGAATTCATGGTACTTATACCCCTTTTTTATTTTCTTTTTTTGAATATTGTTTAGGATTGTTTTTTGATACATTTTTCCATTTTGGGTGTCTCTGTTGGGTGACTGGTTAGGGAAAACCATTTCAGTTAATATCCCATATGTTGGAGTTCTTTAGGGGGAATATTAGTTCAAACAATGTGGCCTTCCCCAAAATTATATGGCGTGGGATAGTGGGGAGTTCATGGTTGGTGCTTTTTTTTTCAAACCATACAATCATATCATTCACCCTTTTTCTAACACCACAATAGGGAGTGCATGATTGGCTTAGTGTTTGAAAAACTATGCCACTAAAATCTGTGACTCTCTATAAAATCCCATTAAGGGTGTATGGTTAGGAACACAGTCAGTAATTATAGTGAGGCCTATCCAAAAGAAACCATCCAACATTAATTTAATACTATGAAATATTTAATTATCATCCTGAAACCCTTGTTATAAATATTTTTCATCCTTTTAATGGAACCTAAATAAACCCTATTAGTTATGGGTGATCTCTAGATGTGCTTCCGGCCCCCAAACTTTTTTATTTTTAGATTGAATTCCTAGTGGATAGAATCAATCATTCCATAGTAAGTGTAACCTCTTTTATTTAGAATCCACATTCCATCCTCTCCCACTATCATGGAGAGTGGTGAATCCTATTATTTTTGATATATTGGAACTTTGATATAATGAAATTTAATTATAGGTATTACACATTTATTTTCATCACCTTTAATTCTCTATTTTTAGTTCTCATTTCGATTGATTTACTAAGAGTGTGAAATTTGGTAGGTTATTCTATATGTTTTTCCCTACAAATTAAACATTGAATTATTTTTTGATTTTTACGTTAATTTTTTTTTTGAGACCATGAATTAATGAATTTTGATTATTTATTTCAAAATTCATGGAATTTATATTTAAAAAACATTTTAATAGTCTTTTAAAATATAAGGGTTTTTATGAAAATATTATTTCTTGAATTAAAAACTAATTTTCTTAAATTATTTGATGTTGATCCTCATAAAAATGTTCTTAAATAAAAGATTATTTTGAAACTAATTAAAAATATAAAAAATTGATTTGTTTTTAAAATTGAAATATCATATTGAATGTTGAAATATGGTATCTGAACTATAAAATATGAATTGAGATTTTAAATAATTATCTTCGTAGGATAGATTGATTAATTTTTCATGTGGGAATGTGTAGTCACTGGTTTCCTAGTGAAGAGAAATATGGAATTTAGGTCCCTATTAGTGGATTAGTGAAGAAAACTCCTGATAAAAAAATTAAAGAAAATATTCCCTGATGCGGTGTTAAAAAATTATATCCTGACACCATGGTCCTTATGGTCATGTACACACCTTGAGCAATCATTGATTTACTGAGTGTTGTTTGGATACTAGAGCGTGGAGATAACAAAACATGATGGATAAAACCATGGTTCTTTATTTTTTTTAGATTGTTAAATTCCAATCTTTTTTTTTAAATTTTTAATCCATTTCATTTTGTTTTATGAAAATGTTCATTTAAGACTTTTTTATATACATTCCATCTTATTTATTTGAATGTTTTTTTGACTAAAATTTTGAAAATTATTTTTAAAAACTTTTCTTTTTTTTAAATTGAAATTTAAGTGGTTTATTTTGTATAAAATTTCTTATGGAACATTTTGGGATAACCTATAGATTTATTTCTATCAAACCTACCTTTTTTATTCACATGTTATTAGATTTTGTTATACCTGGTCCTAGGAAATAGAATGCACCACATGAAGGTAGTGAGTGTTAATGTGTAGTGGTACCTTAGCAGATGTCTACAACTGATGGAATGATGATTCACCCTTTACTTGATGATTTTATATTTGTTTCGTGATTTATATTTTATTATTTATTAAATGGTATCCCACTTTTTTCATTTTTTGTCTTCTTGTGGAACATTATCCTTAAGGTGTGTTTGGAACACAGACTACTCACTATCTTATCTTTCACTTCTCTACATCGTATGATTTTTTGTGTGGAGAAATTTTACCATAGGATACTCTTTTGATGACCAAAAACTTGTTGCCAACCCATGAGGATCAATAAAACTCTTCATACTCTGTCAGTTCCTCCTCAAGTATCGGTGTGCCAATGTATCCTTGTTTTTATGAAAAAATAGAATATAATGGTCAATTTTTTCATATCTCATTGATGTTGTATGCTATCTTAGATGACATGGTATACATGAGGTTGGATTACTGAGACAGAACTTGTAGTCTATGAGCTAGTACCATTCCACCTCTAATCATAGGGATCCTTTTGTCCAAATTGGTTCTTGGGAAAATCATTTTTAGGAATAAATTGTTATTATTATACTCCTTCACCAAAATCAATCTAAGTATTTTAGAATAAAAAAAATTTAAGTATATATTATGGAATTTATATTCATCTATCTTTTTATTTAAATGATTGTTTGATTCTCCCTTCTAATGTTTTAAGGTTACTTTTTTAGGTTGTTAAAATTTTTGAACACACCTCAAGAGGAAGATTACAATTAACCATGTAAAGAAAACCCTCAAATTGATCATAACCTTGTTAATATAGTGGTTTGTGTCATCTATGCTATGTGTTTTTTAATTTTATCCATTCCCATTTAAGCTACAATAGTGGAACCCCAAAGGGAAAAAATTAGTGAACATGCTCAAGAGTTCATAAAAAACAGCTGACTTTACTAGGATAAAATGACCATCAGGAAGAATTGGATATGATATAAAATATTGAGATGCTTTTTTATGTTCTTAGAAACCCCAGATTCAATAAATTTGAAATGTTCTACCTCTAGGCTATAATGGTCCAACAAGAGGTGGTGAGATTTAATGGTTATGATGAAGATAAATGAAGGATTGGAGTGTATGGACATTAAATATCTTATTACTAAATGTATTTATATCCAAAATCAAGTGTTTTTGTGAAATATGAAGATTTTATCTCACTCCAAAAATTAGATATATTAGTGAATCAATATGAAAACCATATTACTAAACTTTTTCAAATTTCCTTTGATGTAGTATCTTGTGTTAAGATGAAGGGCCAAAGATTCGTATGGGCCTTCAATTTGATATACAATATAATTTTTTATTTATAAATCTCACCTCCTATGTGGATATAATTTATATAGATTTGATGTATAATATTTACATGGAAAATAAGTCACGGTTTGTAGGAGTTCTGCTTAATCATAGTTGTAGTGATATTAATTTCTATAAAAGAAAAAAGAAATCCTGATGAGTCTCATAGTTGGATATCAGTATGATAAATCATCCATATATTTATTAACCTCTAAAGAAATTCCATTAACAAACTTTTAATAGTGAAATATCAGGCATTTGAGAGGGTCTGTATAGAGGTACCAATGTTCTTTGGTTCATGTAGTCTGCTAGACCACCTGTAGAAGTTTTTTCATGTCTTTTTTCTAACGCAAGGAAATAATACAATCATAATTGAAATGTATTGTAGTGTATTATGATACTCTAAGAACTAAGGGGTTTCATCCAAAAGTATTCATAACTAAGATTATCAAACACAATGGATGAATCTCCATTGGAAAAAGATATAGATCCAACAACTGTGAGAGGTACCATCACTATAATTCATCTTTAGTGACTATTTTATTTCATAAAATTTTATATCATTTATTCAAATAGACTAAAATATTTATTATATTAAAATTTTGTACATGGATCTTTGTCATATGTGACATATACTGTAACTTCCAACAGAATAAAGAGAGAGTAGGGTCTCTCATGCCCCTCGTGAGCCTTGTCCTTATTGTAGATCAAGATGAAATGGGATTTTATGGTTCTCAATATAAATAATTTTCATGTCATTCTCGGGATGGATAAGAAAACTTCATATAACTATTGGATATAATATTTTCTCTTGTAGGTATCCTTTACTTACCCTGATGATGTGGGATATGTCTTATTTGGAGAATAGAACTTGATGATGATTTAAACTAAACCAGATATACTAAAATTGAGAAGGATGATATATATGTTTTCTTTTGAAATGAAGTAGGAATTTATGATTAGTCATCTTATTCCATTATTGATTGAGCTTCCTAACAAATTTCTATAGGACATATCTGCTCTTCCACTGGTTATGGAGGTTGAGTTTTCTATTGTATTTGTACTACGTAACTTGCATATCTATATTTCCACTTACAATATAAAACTTGCTTAATTTATGTATTAAAATAATTTGTTGAATGTTTTTTGTATAAAAAATTTTTTTCTTTAGAGTGTCTCATTGGTTGGAACTTGTTACTTTTTAAATGAATTCTGAGAAAACCCATTTTCTTTTCATTGATTACTGAAAAATCAATTGATGCATGGTAAAGAACAATTACCCATTTTTTGAATAAAACACTTTTTTAGTTGTAAGTGGAAAAGTGGTCCTCATAGATTAGTATTTATAAAAGATATCGCTATCTTAAAATCAAAGAGTTTGATATCACAATGACCACCTTCTAGATTATATATGACTATTATAATTACCTTGTTATTATTTTTGTGTAACTAATGATCCTGCTAATTTAAAGGAACTGATGAATAATATATACAATGGGTATCTCAAGTTGTTAATGGTATTGTTTTTTAATAACATATTTGTTTACTCTGAATCTATAGAGGACAATGTGCATCATCTAGGAGTAATTTTTGAAATTTTGAGAGATCATTCATATTACACGAAGATTTAAAAATTCAATTTATGGATTTTGGAAGTGGAGTTCTTGGGACACACAGTTTCAGAACATGGGATTCATATTGATCTTGTAAAGGTGAAGGGTGTTATATTATTTGAAATATGAAACATTTGTTTCAATATTTGAGGACTATTAGGGATATCATTATATTACCAGTGGTTTATTAATGAATCCATAAAGATAGATTCTCTAATGAATTCTATCACGTGGAAAGGAGTAATGTTTTTATGGGATTATAGTTGTATATATTATTTTGATGAATTGAATATTATTTTGACTTATTATACATTGTTGACTCTTCTAAAGGATGGATAGTGATATGTTTTCTTTTTCGACACATCAATATTGGTTTTGGGTTGCATTCTCATGCAGGCTGATCACTTGGTGGCCACTGGATCCCAATAGATTATGCCACATGAGAACGACAATCCTACTCATGATAAAAAACACACAGAATTTTTTAGATGGATTCTAGGTGTTTTTGAGTGTTACATCAAGGATGGGTCACCAATGGCATGGGAAATTGGGAATGTTTGCACCAAGATACATGGTCCCTTTGAATACATTGATCATATTTTAAAGGGGGATTACTATATTTTACATTCGACCTCAGTTTATGTCAATTTATATTGATTTTAATATATTACAACTAATATTGTATCTCTATTACCCATCTCATTCTTTAAGTTGGGAAGAACATGGAAAGGAGACTAATTTCTCGATGACCTAGAACCGTGTTTAGATTGTTAATTTAGTGAAAAAACTTCTTTATGGAAAGTCCATACCCTTAGTTTTAGTGCATTGTTATAATAATTCTTATTCAAATGAGACATGGGAGAATGTGGCACCGATGAGAGAGAAGTTTCCTCATCTATTTGACAAAGATTTTTCTTAACAGCCATTATGGGGGCATAAATTGTTTATAGTGAAATAATTGTAACATGACATTATCAATACTCAGGAACTTTTAACCTTCATTTTTTACTATACTTTTTTGGATAATGTTTCTAGATTTATATGGAGATTTTTTAAATATTTTGGATGTTTTTATGCTACTTAAATGTTAGATCACAATGAGGGAAAATCATGTGGGTCAACATAAGAAACTGTATTCCATATAATGAATTTATGGAGGGGTGGAACATGGTTAGTTTAAACTATTTATCGTTCCCCTAAAATAGTCCATCATAGGATAGTGGGGACCACATTGTTGGAACATTGTTCTCAAAAAGTGTGTAAAAACCATGCACCCATATTCGAGTAGCCTAAGTGGGAGTGCATGGTTGGTGCATGATTTTTCAAACAATGCATCCAAAATGAGTGAATCTCTCTAGTATCCTTGTGAGAGTGAATAATTTATTGCATGAATTGTCTTAACCATGTGACCTATCTTAATAAATTATGTGATGGGAATTTAATCCATGAAAACTTTTAACTACAGAACTGAAACCTCCATTACAAATTGTAAAATTCTCTTAATAAAAACTAATTACACCCTATTGGTTTTGAAGCCACTCTAGAATAAATTTTGTCACCAACACCATCCTTTCTTCTTATATTAAATTTTCAGTTAATACGATTCATCCCTATAAATCTAAGAAAACAATGTGGATTAGCTATTCAAGCCCCCAAAGAAGGTCTGTGACTTGGTGATACAAAATAAAGAAGAAGCAACATGTCTGATAAAAAACATGAAAAATGAAATACAATATGGCACATAGTGTAAGAAATAAAATTCAGTAATTATTCATAAAAATTCAATCCAAATAGGCCAAAACCAAAAGATAAAACAAAACCAGACTAAACAAGTACCTATGTCACCATCTGGCATCACCATACCAGATTGCAACACAGGTGATGATAACAAGAGAAACTGGCATTATACATAATTCTCTTTTCTTTAACATAATACGACAAACCAAAATCAACAATCTTTATAAGTTTAAATTATGGTGTGTACACAAATTTTACTATGACACCACCAAAGAATCTATATAGGTTTTAAGACAAGTAATGCATCAGTTCCACCTTTAAAAATAATATAGTTTATATAGAATTTACCTAAAGTAAATCCATTTTTATAAAAATTTACATTTTTTCACAACATAATACAATATTTATAAAATCTATAAATATTTATAGTATGAAATATAATAGGTAAGAAACCATGGATACAACATTTACTAAGTATGTGAAAAATTGACCATGAAATATACCATCATGTGATAAACCAATCGTAAATGAAAACACACACCATTTAGTATGTAACCTATGAGAATATGTGCTAGAAAAGTATTAAAACCCCCAATAAAATCTTAATGAGGATGCAAAAAATATTTCCTAATGTGACATAAAACACACTAATGTGACATAAACCATTTATGTAATTACATGCGCATAGATTGAAAAGATTATTCCTAATGATCCCAAGGTTACCCATTGTAATATATTGGTCACAAACATTTTCGAAACCATCGTTACAATTAATAACATATTGTCACATCAAAACGATTATATTTTCCAAGTTTAAGTCCTATTTCAAAACCAAAACAACAATTTAATTGTTTTATTAAATCAATTTTGTGTAGATTTTTTTTAAATAAAACCCTTCCAAGAAAGATAGTTTTCATCCATGAAATGCATTCCAAATGTAAAATCATTGATTTTAATTTAAGAAACCAAAATAAATTTAAAAGGACGTATAGAAATTAAATAAATAATATAGTATATAAATACACCTACCTCACGAATAGTGTAAACCTAATCCACTTCGAAAATAGAGATTCGAGCCCAAAATATAAGGAATAATAGAAAACTACATTGGATTGATCATGATCACATCCGTGTTATTAAACCTTTCAAAAATTTCTAACACAATGCATCCAAATCAAAGTACACAATTCTATATTTGGATTGGGTGACTCCACATACTCAAAGGAAGAAAATCCTCCACCAATATGATCAACCACTCATAAAAATGACCCTGAGAAAAAGAAACACATTGAGTGAACAGGTAGATAACTATGTTCTGAAGGTAAATTATTCATGATGGATGAATATAATTAACCTAAATGAGAAATCAAATCATCTTTAACGAGGGGTTTAGGGTGTAAATATTTGTCTTATTCAGTAATTTTTTCATAACTCAATTATGATGAAAAAAAGTGATTCCGGATAAATTATTAAATAAAGAGTTTGATAAAAATTAAATTTTGATATGATAAAACAAAAATTTTATTTTGTGTAATATATATTCTTAATGAAGGCACTCATTTTTATAGATCCAATAATAAAAAAAGTAAATTATTTTTGAATTAAATATTATTATTAAATATTTTATATTAAATATTAATTAAAATATTATATTATGAAGTGAAAATTTATTTTTTTATAAGGGTTAGAAAATTATGATTGTTAAAAACGTCAATTTTAAATAAATAGGGATATGTATTTTAATGTTTAATTTATAATATTTATAGAATTATTTTTGTAAAATAAATAATACCTTTTGGGATTCAACATGTAAAATTATCCAATATTGAATTTTTCCTAATTTTTTATGACAGTCACATTTTTTGTTAAAAAATAAATACTGTATAAATATATGGTCTGTATTATAACATCATAATTACTCAAAAGTGATATAATATATTCCATAAAATGTATCCATGAAAAAATACATATTTCTCATTTAAAATAATATTCTTATGGTTATTTTATTAATTTTAAAAATCCATTACCAATCCTGTAAAACCTAAATAATATTTTAATATTTTAAAATCATTTCTTTATAAAGAAGCACACATCCACATAACCAAATATAATATATTATTTATTTCAGTTCCATTAATTATAAAATAATTTCAACCAATACCCTTTTTCAGAAACCATGGGGAAAACAATGGGAACACTTATCATTTTTGTTACGTTATTGTATAAGTTCCAAACATGAATGTTTCAGAAATAATAAAGAACTATAATATCATTCCCAATATAAACCCACCAAATCAACCATTTTTATTCACTAAAAAACTTGGGGAACATCATTATTCTATCCTTTCATCTATATATCCCTCGAATGGTTCCCAAATATCTCAATGGATCCTCCTCTGATTTTGGGAACACCATATTAAGGTAAGATACATCTCTCTCTTCTATTACATTCGAAAAATTCTTTTTTTTTTTACTTTTATTTACAATTACTAATGTTGGCATATGTTTTTTTCCAATCCATCATATATTATATTTGATATTAAAATTATGAGATACCACTTTATCTGTCATTAAATCATTTTGAGAGTCCTAAATTACTGTTGTAATACTACCAAAAATTCAATGTAAATTTTCGTGCCAAATTATTATATTGTCATTATGCACCCCCATTTCTCCACAATGATATTCAAATAGAAATAAATATCATTTATTTATTTGGGAATTACATGTATTTAACTCAATGTCCCTAATTTTGGGTTTATAATATAAAAATAAATTCTTTTTTATTATGATCCATGTGACACACTTATTAATTAATTTAATATGATTATGAATGGGTTCACCAAGGTAGCACTCCAATGCATTGGGTAATTTTATAGTCTCATGATATTAGAGGAATGGTTCATGAGAGGTTATCCTAAGAAATTTTGTTTATTATATATTGGGTTTTAACCATGCATTATTCTTACAGATTCATGTTTAATGTTATTTCCACATTCCCTTGTTGCCATTATGTTATCATCGATTATCATGATTTGGTGATCATATTTATTATTCTCACTGATTTTATATCTCATTGATATTCCAATTTTCTAACATGAAATAATTTCATCATGATATGATTTTTTATTCCCTCACAGGTATTTATATCCCTCCCATTTCTTATGTATTTTCTCAGGTTATCTCGTGTAATTTTAGAATAATAATGAATAATTAAGAGCATGAATGTTTAAAATAAAATCACTATATCCTTGTTTTATGATGTTATTCTTGGTACCTAATCCACAATAAATCTGTCACTCTCTATAATTTGGATTTCATTAAGTGAATATTTATGTAATTAATCTTTAATTAATGTGTAATAATGACATGTATTGTCATATCCTCACTATTTCACTCCATTGTTGAGGGAGACACAACTCTATTGAAGGACCCACACACCATACAAGCTAAATTAAGGGGGATCACTACTAGATATATATATGAAATCACCCAAATATTGGAGTAAAATATATATCTATATAAATTGTAAGGGGAACCCAAAATCTAATGTGACATCAGAGTACTGATCCCAACAAGTCTCTGATGATCCTTCCCTAATAACTGCCATCGTTGAACATCACCAAAAGAATAATCATAATTTGAGAATCATGTATCATATATCAAATTAAAAATTTGTGGCCAAAACTATGTTTTATGGAGAACAATACTCATGATAGGCTACTTAGGGTCAAAAATATTTTTCCAAATAAAAGAGATATCAGTGGAAGAAGTTCTAGATATAGGTACAAGCTATGTAAGTGGTCCACATAGCACATGGACATACCTCATTTCATGGATATATCCATATCTGAAAATATATTGAAAGCCATGAAACCATAAATGGTATTTATAGGTCGTACACAACAAGTATATACCACTTGAGACTTTCCCATGTTGTCTAGCTCATGCCCACGTACTCCCAGAGTACACAGTGTGCCCCACCGCATGGGGTTCTAGGCATGTGCCAGATGAAACATGGCTTGGAAACACATTGATGTACACATATTGTTGGGTTATATTCACATATATCATGATCCTTAACTTTTTATAAAACCCTAGTGCTGTAGCCATGCGGGCTACATGACACGTGTTCTTCCGGGATACACGACACATAGTCAAAATTTTTCAATAATCAGTGGAGTCCTAAAACGGTTTATAGATCATTCCTCACTATTATGGATATCACTAATTTACAGATTTTTTTTGGAAATATCCTCTCAAAATCATTTTCAATATGTAGCTACTCGAAAAAACAATTTGATGATCTGCATGAATCCCAAAACATTGAATTCCAAACCTCCCACCATATGGTTCCTGATTTTGTATTCACTATGGATCCATGAAGTATAACCCAAAATTGACAATATATCATGATACATCAGAAAAATACTTACCTATTCATTGTCCCAAAACTACCATGAATTTGGGGGTTATATCAAGCCCGAACCCACCTGACAATTTCATAGCGAGACCTCCTGGGCAATGAGAAAGAACATGATGAACAGGTAGGGAAAAGGCACAAGAACAAAGTTGAGAATGTAATTAACTAAGAGTTATTGGCCAATGATCACAAATTAAGGATATATAAGGTTAAAATCATGGAATATGAGGAATAATTGATATAGAAAAATTAAACAGCCTCATAAGATGAATGTGCGATTGGAGAATCCAAAGAATATAATAAATCAATGCACAATAATTTAATAAAAACAGTTTAAATCCAAAATTCATGAGGACTACCTCAAATGTTTAATGATATTTTGTATTGAATATTTTCTTTAATGAAATTGAATACATACTACCTTTTCTTCCTCTCTATCCAAGTTGATTCGATAAACAACAATCATTCAATCCTGATCTGTCAATAAAGAACATTAGAGGCTCTTCTGCAACCTCATAGGGTTATAAAACTATCCATATAAGATTTCCATATTGATATATTTAATTTTAACATTATTTTAGGTTATTTAAATAAAATAAATAATTTTTTTAATTTATTATAATTAAATGCACCACCAACGACTTCCTCAATTAGACATCTGATGACAAGTAAACTATGGTCATGCCTTGGGTAAAACCCATGTTCTGGATTGAACAAATGTCCGAAATTTCCAACCTAAGAATATTCATGGTAGTTATTCTAATTTTTGAGGAGAACTATTCAAGAGTTATATTAAGACAATTAATGTTTTTATAATATCACTGATAGGAATATAATAAACTATTCCTAATCGAGAACATTCCTTGAACTTTTTGAATTATGATGATGTGTGAATTCCATGATATGAAATAGAAGATGGATTTATCTATTGGAACATATAATGGAATATTAATGACAATCTCATGGTACACCTCTAGTTATATATACAAATCTTAAAAAAAACGTTTTCTTAAGTGGACTAAATCCATGTCTTTATAGGGAATTATCCATAAGGGACTTTAGATGGACTAAGAAAACCATTTGATTTGTGATAAATGTAGAGATGGAAATCTAGAACTGTATTTCATTCAAGGATATTATAGGAAATGTGGAGTATAATGGATGATCCAATGATCAACCACATAGGGAAAATAACTTCCAACTTCCTATGTCTCAATCATGTGGTTGTAAACACATAGGAATTTCAAAAATTGATATGTGAAGTCATTTTAATGTGGTTGGGTAGGAAAAAAATCCAAAAATTTACAAATTGGTTCCAAGAGGCTAATTGCCACATCATAGGAGAATAAGGCTCTGAGTAATGTGACATCCACAATTCAATTCATCAAGTTCAAATATTTTAGGGATTATGAATATAACTTCTCAAACACTAGAGATATTAAATATAATATAACTCAACAACCCCATAAATAAAGAGTGAAAGGGAGAGAGTAATATATCACTAATGAGAAGATAGAACCTGATAAGGAAGTGCTGAAAGGATCAATCATTCTTCCTTATAAATTTAAATAAGTATTATTATTCTGGATCTTCATATTATTTTATACCACACGTGTTTTCTAGGAATGTCGATTTACAATTCCAATCCATCGGTAATGAACTATATATGAAAACCGATGATAAAACAATGATATCATATAAGTTATATAATTATTCTTCGATAAACTTTAGTGGGAAGATACATCATACAAATATAGTCCATATTCTTTATGTTTAATTTTATGTGATTTTGGATATGGATTGGATTTCCCTAAAAAGTGGGAATATGAATTGTCTAGATAAGAAGATATCATTTGATATCCCCTATAACCAATTATCAATTAAAGGATTATTATGACATCCCTTTGTAATTTGATTTTATAATATGGGTTATCATACGCAGAAATGGGGGCCTCTTGTCTCAAATGATCAGGGATGAAGCTGAAATTTCTGACATGTCTATTGTACACGTGTTTACTAATTTATCAACAAATGAACTTATTATCCTTCCCATAGAGTGTGAGGAGGGTTTTTATATCAATCTTATACTTGGATCTATTCTTATATCAATGTTTACTTATAGAATGGACCCCATTGAGTAGGAATAATTAATGAATAAACTGAAAGGAAATCTTAATAAGTTCTTTTTACACATGTGCGACTTTACTTGGGGTGCACCAGTGATTTTATTAATAATAAGGATTGATCAATGTTCCTATACATTGAATTTCATGAAAATAACAAGATTAAAATTAGAGAAAAAATTTCTTCAACACCGTATTTATGATCTATTTGATCGAATATCAGAAGATAAGTTTTTATAAAATATTGAAAACAAATCTAGATACAATGAATTTTGGGGATGTGGAGAATATCTACATAAGAAATATTTCAACATAAGGTATGAAAACTATGAATTAATTATTTTCCATTAGTAAAAATAGATTCTCCAACTGTATTTACAGATTTGATGAATAATATGTTTAAAGATTATATATATAAATTCTTGGTATTATGTGTTAATGAAAATATTATATATTATATTATTATAGAACATCATTAATATCAGATTAGAAATTTACAAAGGACTTTATTTAAGCATAATATATAATTATTGTTCATAAAGAACTAATTTTGGTTGTATAGAGCATCTTTCTTGGGTCATGTTATCATAATTGAGTGTATATTTGTGGAAACATCAATGAATGTTGTAACTAAAAAATGGCAGAGACTAACCTATGAAACTGAGATCTAAAAATTTCTACGATTAGTTGGATACCATTTGAATTTAATGAGATAAATCTTACAATTATCTAATCCCCAAACCATGTTGAACTTAAAGGGAGATAGTTTTCTCTAGACAAAAACATGTGTGGAATGCTTTAGAGAGATTAAGAGGAGATTGGAAACTGTGCATGTACTTACTCTACATTATAATGGATAATTATTTGTTATACATAGTGATTCTTCCATGAAGTGTTTGGTATATGTTATTATTCAGAATGAGAAGGTAATTAAATATGATTTATAACATTAAAACACTCAGGATAAGAACATCCCAACTCATGATTTGAGGATGGAGGTAGTAGTTTTTTCAAAGAAACTTTTGTGGCATCATCAAAATGGTGAGAGGTTTTATATTTGTATGAAACATAAGGGACTAATGTATATATTCATAAAACATTTCTAAACATGAACCAAAAGAGATGGGTATAATTGATCAAAGAATACAACGTCTTAATAAATTACCATTATGGAATGGAAAACAAGGTTGTTAATGACCTAAGAAAGAAGGATAATTCTATATTATCCCTGATGAGGATTTAAAATATTCAATACACATGTATTGATAATTGATGAAACATTAAATCATATGGGGATGAGAAAAATCTAATCTTTTCCAAATCATTTAACAACCATCCAATCACTAGAAGATAAATGGACCCCAGAAAGATAATGTATAGTTACCGAAAAAATAATGTGAGTGTTACAAAGTTCAGCATTAATAAATATGGAGTTATAAGGTTTTTATCTCAGATATATGATGAAAAAAAACCAAAAATGAAGAATTTTTTTTGGATAATTCTAAAATATCAAACATTTATATTTATCCTGGTAGTATAACGTTATATAGAGATAAAAAACAAATCACACAGTAAGATAACCTAAAGAGTAAAATCCCAGAATAAAAATATCGATACATCATATTCCATAATGATAGGGCTTAAAAATTATAATAGTATCTTCAAAACCTTACCTATAATAGTATAGAAATGGGAAAACATTTCTGTGGATTTTATTGTGAGACTCTTCAAAATATCTAAGGTTCATAAGGCTATTTGGGTGGCAGTTGATCACATTACAATTTTTTCTCATTTTATCACCATAATATAATATTTGTATCCTGGATAACTCGCCATGATATACACTATAGAAGTGATGAGACTACATGGGAATAAAATTTCCATTATATCTTATTGAGATCCATGTTTTACCTCAGGATTCTAGTAATGTTCTCTAAAATCATTTTAGATAGAATTGAGTTTATCACTTCTTATCACCCACAGATAGATAGTTAGCCTATGAAAACCAACCAAAAAACAGTGGTTATGATGAGATATTTTTTATGTTATTATAAGGATATTAGGATCAATAATTTTCCTTGGTAGAGTTCTCATATAATTTTTTCCCTTTTATAATTTATGTGGATCTATGCAAGGGTTTATATAAGAAGAGACATATAACTCCACAATTGTAAGGATGAAGTTAGAGAGAGGAAGCTGATAGGTCCTGAAATTATCTATGAAATGATATAGAAGGTTAAAACAATTCAATGGTATATAGAATAAACATAATGTAAAAAAATCCCTATATAGATAATCGATGATGAGATCTTGATTTTGATATTCTAGATAAGGTATTCTTCTAGATATCTCCTTGGAAGTGGTTTATTATATTTTCAAATTAAGGGGAAGCTCAACCCTAGGTAAATAGATCTCTTTAGGACCCTTGATCATTTTTGGGTAGTATCCTCACTTAGAAATACATACGGAACTCTACCAAGTACATGGTATATTTCATGTAGTTTTTGAGGAGGTATATTCTAGAACCATCAAATGTATGTAATTTAGAAACCATTCAATGGGAACAAGATCTCTCACATGTGGTAAAACCAATGGAAATTAAGGATTTAAGAGATGTAATGATTTGGATGATGACCACTCAACTATTCAATGTTTTTTTTGATGAATCATATGTTTGAGGAATCTACAAGGGAAGTAAACGATGTGATTAGATAAATATACAGTCTACTAATTTCATATGTGTATTAAAATTTAGAGGATAAATTTATTTTAAGTAGGTAGAACTTAACGAACCAAACTTATTAACATTGTAAAAATGATGTAATGTTAGATTAAATGTATTAAATTCTACACCTAATAAAAAAACAAAACATATTGAGAGAAAATTATTAATTAATCTATTCTAAACACTACAGTGTTAAATTATAAAATATATTGAAGGTAAATAATTAATATAAATTAATATTGAAACAAATTATTTTCAATCAAAAATAATTTCTTAATAGTATGTATTATACTTTAAAATATTAATTTATAAATTTTTTAATTCCTATTTTATAAAATAAAATTCATTTTCTAATTCCTTACTTAAAAATTTTATTTGTATTAATTTTTGAGTTTTTTATGAGAAGGTTGATCTTTAATTAACGAATAGCAGTTTTGGGGATATTTAAATTTTTATGATTTTATAGTTTTGTAAGAATATCATAGAACACTAAAAAAGATTTCACATAATAAAATATGTATTTAAGGAATTACATTATGCATTTTCAACTATTCTTTTAACTTAATAACCTATGTCAAATAATTTTGAAACTAAAAAATTGATTCTTCAACAAAAACAAATTATTTTTATATTTTCCTATATTTTTTTTGTTTTGATAATGAAATTTTGTTTTTTATATCCTTGAAATCCTCGTACCTTTTATTTTCATAAAAATAAATCAATTATTTGTCCTTAAAATCAGTATTAATGACATTTTGATCTAATATATAAATTTAAAACATAAAAAGGGTTTTTAATCTATTTTCTTCATGATGTGTGTGTTTATTTTAAAATTAAATTATTATATATTAGAAATTATATGCTTTAAAAAAGATTCAAATTTGAAATTAGAACGTTAAAATATTGTAAAGAATAAAATATTAATTAATTTCTATTAATTTAATTTAATTATTTATAAAATTAATTACTAAGGTAAAATTTAATTTAGTTGAGAGAAATTTCAAAACAATTGGATGAGAATAGTCTTTACCTTATCATGTCCCACAACCCCACTTTTTCTACTTTTGATTATTTTTCCCTTGAATAGTGTCATAAAATTATAAAAAAATAATGTATGTTTCCAAAAGTTCTCTTTTATTCTCTTGTATAATTATACCCATTTTATTTCAAGAAATGTTAAAATTTACCATCATATTACTCCTTCAAACTCTACCATTTTCTCCTCTAAGAACCCTTTCCCCTTTAAATATGTTTTGTCCACCTTAGGATTCCTTAAGGGATTCACTTCAAAAACAATTTCCAAGAGAAAACTCATGTTTCTAACATGATTATTTTTGTATCCAAGACTATTATTTTATTCCAATAATCCATAGAATAATTTATTTTATTTCTAAAATAATAAAATATGTATCATTATTATATTGAAATATCATTATTTCAATTATATAAAAAATATTCAATCCTTATTATCCACTAAGGAAACAATTTAACATCGATTGTACAAATCTCTAGACTACTACCTCCAAGAAGTGATTTAGTTTGTTTTCCAATATTATTTATCATGGATAATACCTAGGATTTATTTTATTAATAAATATTATTTATAGTACATATATACAATTAGGAATTTAATTTTTCATATATAATTATTTCACCCATTAATTGAGAAATGAGATCGTTAATCAAGGGTATGTGTAAACTACCACCTCAACATACAAACAATTTCATATATCATAAAAAACTTATTTAATAGTACTAATAATGAGTTTAATGAAGATATATTATACTTATGACATGTTCAATATTAATGAAACTTTTTATTAAGAATATAAAATAATGTTCTCTTACTCGATTAATCAATTTAAAACACTATTGTTTAGGACATTTTTACCACTTACATGAGTGGTGGTGTAATTATTTGTTCATGGAGTATTAATCAATGTTATATTATGGTAACAAAAAGAAACATTAATTAATTAAATATTTTAATTTTTTTCTCAATTTAGATTATTATTATAAAAATATGATATTAATTAATCACCTTCAGTTTAATAGACTCTTCAAAATGAGATCTTCTTCGATTTCTTCATCCCATAACATTACCAACACACCAATGAAATAGAATTAGATATTTATAAATTATTTTAAAATATACATTCGCGTACCTAGAACAATCTAAATTTTTTGAAGTTTTAGAGATGAATGAATAACAATAATCCCATTAGAAAAGTATTTTAAAAAAATCAAGACTTCAAATGCATGATTTTGAAAATAGATGACCAAAAAGTAAAAAAATGTGTTTAATATTTTTTAACAAATTTAATAAAAGGTTTTATAAATAAAAATGTAACTAAATAGTTGATTAATATTGTTATTTTTTAAATATGAGGGTAGAGGAAATTAAGCATAACAGGAGTAAAGTTACGGGTTTTTTGCCACTAAAATCATACTAATGGGTTATAATAACCTCTATTTTCCTAAAACCTATCATTTAAAATAATATAAGACCAATAATAATTTTATCATTTATTTAAACATTCTTTTATATAGAAATAGTGTTTAATACAGCATTATTCCTCCAATAAGAATCTATTGTTTGGTGGAAATGATATTTTTTACAATAATTCCCATCTTTTTTAATTAATATTTCCTCCATATACAAGTTTTACATCCTGATAAGGTTATATTTAACAACTATAAAATCAAATTATTTTAACTACAATAGCCCTTTTATTCTAATTTATTTTAAAACTAATGTTTATATACCCTTTTAATGATATGGGTTTTTCAATTAAGGTTTTTTTCCAAATAATTCAGCAGATTTTTCATTCAATGATCATATATTATTCTGTAATAAATTATATTTTTACATAAGATTTATTTCGTTTCATGTTAACATTTCTATTTTTTCAATTAATTATTTTAATATGTTCCTATTTTTTTTAAAAAAAATATGTGACTAAGAGATCATGTCTCTTTAAGATGATATTAAGAATCATTTTTTAAGAAAAATACATTTTTATTACAACATAATTTAGAATGGATTATTCTCTAATAAGGTAATAGTTCATAAATAAAATTATATTTTCTCATTTTTTGTGACAATTTTTTGGAATCAAAGAGGCATGTTTGTTTCTTATGTAATACCATTTTAAAAATTTAAGAAACATTTTTTTCATCCCATGGATTATTTATGATATTTTGAATAATTTGATCTTAATTTTCATTTTTATGTATTTATAATAATTTGTGAGATCCTATGTAACCCCCCAATGCATTTTTTATGGTTTTATATATCATCAGATAATGTTTTTTTGGAAATTCTTGTAATTTTTTACAAAACGAAATAGTGGATTTATTTTTCATTGCTTACAAAATTAAAGGATTGAAATATTTGTTTGTGTTCACAATATTCTTCTATGATTATGTTTATTCCCCTAATTCTATAAAATGGATTTTTTTTCCAAATCTAGGGAAACTATTTATAGTATTATATGTTAAAAATATATATCATATACTAATGTTATGATTTCATGTTTTGTTGTATTTTCATTATATGCTTCTACAATATGTTTTTATGACCATTCTTGTGTCTAATGTTCCCTTTCCATGATCCTTAATGCTTAATCAGGATTTATGGTTTTCACTTACGAACTCATGATCATTTTAATCGGTATTTCCCTCTTACTCTTATTTTACCAGAGGTTAAAGATCAATCTATTATAACTAATTGTCATGTTTACCATACTGAGAATTTCAACTCACCCCTTAAAATGTTTCTATTACCCCAATTATGAATATGATTATGTCTTATGGGATGTATAGAAGTTAGGTTCTAGAGGATAATGGTTATGAATAAATGTTTATTAGTGTTATAAGATATGATGTATATGTTTCAAGTCCCCAAGACACTAAAACTTTCATTTCATGGTTTATGTATTTGTTTATGCGATTAATAAACAACACTATGAAAGTAATTTATTCTTTATGTATAATTATATTGGGTCACTAGTGTAACTCTTTAATTTAGAATATAAAATCTAGGAATTCTATATTTTATCGTCATCCAGGTAGAGGTATGTGATCTTCATATTAGGATCGATCTCCTAAGAAGGGCCTTTAATGCATCCTCATGAATGAAATTAGAACCCAAGTAGTTTGACTCAACATTGTGGGATATGTCATTACTTTTATGTTTATGTGATAATGAATATCTTGTTTCCTTTTAATTTCATATATCAATAACCAAATGGATATGGGAAAAATTGTGCCCTGTAATGGTAGGTGTGTAACAAACACATGAGAGCCCCTTTATGGTTGACCTCATAGGGAATATTCCCCAATGAGCATGGGTATATTAGATGTGAAATTTCATAGCATGTGGTATATGGTTGGTTTAGTTAAGGGTTTATGTCCCACTGACGACGATCTTGTAATTACCTTGAGTGAATATATCCCTCTCTGTGGGGGAGTGATTTCATTGTTAATATGTCATGTCAAAGTGATTAGTTTTTTTGATTTTATGATTAGAACACATAGAGAAGTATAAAATATCATAATTAATAGAATATAAATTCAATATATCACGTGTTTTACAAGTTAAAGATAGGTTGTATTATTATACTATGTAGTTTTATGTTATTAGGTAATCATGTTATCCTTAATATTTATATCATGTAACTAAGACGTAAATACCATGAAAGGTGAATCAAAATAGGATAAAATGGAGCTTAAAAATTGGTGTCCCGTGAAATGCACTTCTCCAACAATATGTCCCTATTAATGATTATGGTTTTTTATGCCGCTTTCTCTAGGGCACAGACATTTTTCTGTGGAGGACGCGCAGCTGATACCCCGCATTCCCACATTCCCAAGGTGGGTGACATCCAATCCTTATTCAAGGATGTCTTCTCCTTTATCCAAATGGGATGATGGGATGTCATTTCTTCCTTCCATGGATTCCTCCTCGGAGCTCATCACCTTGTCCGGGTCTCCCTCATAGACTTATGACGTTGTTCGTGAAACTCTTTTCGGGGCCATATCTGCATGGACACCAGTTAAAGACACTAATTCTGTCAGGACATTCCAAGGGGTCCGGTTAGAGCCACAACCTTTGGTTAGTGGAGTAGTCACGTTGGACATCACTGATGTGTCTGGACGATTGGGGGATTGTCGTTTCTGTCTTCTGTACCTTATTATAGGGCTTCGTTAGGGCACGGAAGCTGAAGGCATCCCACCTCGATCGCGGGGAATTGTATGCCATGGGCATGTATCTGAGGTTTTCCTCAGCTTCCCATTTTTAACACAAGGTATGCCGCAAGTGTAACGTCCATAGGAGATGGATCAGACTGACCGAAACACTGATTAGAGTGGATCAGATAGAGGACCCCCTAGGAGGGAACACCGATATAGGGCTATCATGTGGGAGGTTACCCGAATATTGTTTTATGGAATGGGGAGTGGGGTGGCATGATCCCATCGGGATGTGGTGGCCCGAATGAGGATCAGGATGGTGTTGAAGTTGAGGGGGGGGGGGGGTGAAATATGGCCATCTCTATAGAGATAGGGAAGTTGGGCTTTAGCCTAAAAGAGGATTCCTACGTATACCCGTGGCAGGGAATCAAAGTATGCATAGTTTGATGAGACGATGGGACACCTGAGGAGGAGAACCGTGAGAATGGACCCATGGATTGGACCTAGACGAAGTGGAACCTCCGGGTTGGGGAATGAGTTTCCCAAGACACATAGGCTCAAGGGAGATATCAGGATGAGACATGAGGGATGGGCTCGATCCCCATGGAGGCTTCCTACGTATCCTCGTGGCTGGGAATCAAAGTCCACGTAGTTCAGGATGGGGGATATAGTTTATCATCATGTTGGATGGGGGCGATCCTGATGTGAAGGTGGTCGGAACAACTGGGTGGTGGTCTTGAACCTCATGGAGGCTTCCTACGTACCATGCCTTAAGAAGGATCAAAGTCCTCACACATCAGGATATGGGGTGGGGTTACACTCTTAGGCGGCCCAAGGTGTTGGTGAACCGACATGAAGATGGTCAGAAAGACCCAGTGGTGGGCATGAACCTCGTGGAAGCTTCCTACGTACCATTCCTTGACATGGATCAAAGTCCTCATAGTTTAGGATATAGGGTGGGGATTATAGTCTGAGGAGTCCCAAGGTGTTGGTGAACTGACCTGAAGATGGCCGAAACGACCGGGTGGTGGGCTTGAACGTCATGGAGGCTTCCTACATACCATGCCTTGACATGGATCAATTTCCTCATAGTTCAGGATATGGAGTTGGGGCTTACACTCTGAGGAGGCCTAAGGTATTGGTGAACCTACGTGAAGATGGTCGGAACGATCGGGTGGTGGGATTGAACCTCGTGGAGGCTTCCTACATACCATCCCTTGACATGGATCAAAGTCCTTTTATTTTGGGATATGGGGTGGGGCTTACACTCCGAGGCAGCCCAAGGTGTTGGTGAACCGACGTGAAGATGGTCGGAATGACTGGGTGGTGGGATTGAACCTCATGGAGGCTTCCTACGTACCATTCCTTGATATGGATCAAAGTCCTCGTAGTTTGGGATATGGGGTGGGGCTTACACTATGTGGCGGCCCAAGGTGCTTGTGAACCGATGTGAAGATGTTCGGAATGACCGGGTGGTGGGCATGAACCTCGTGGAGGCTTCCTATATACCATGCCTTGACATGGATCAAAGTCCTCACAGTTCAGGTTATGGTGTGGGGATTACACTCTAAGTCGTGATGTTTTTCATGGTCGGTGCTTGATCCAAGCTCACACGAGTCATGCCCGGTGTGAGAAACAAGATTTAGCAGAGACCTGAAGATCATTATGCGAAAGGTTCGTCCATGGAAAATAGAGTGGGGATTACATATGATTAATGGACCAAAGAGGAAACAGGGGCTTCTGCGTGGTTAGCAACCCGAGATGTCGGGACTTACTATAGGTTGGAGGCCCGATGGAGACAAAGCGCAGTAGGAGAGGGATTTGGTACCGAAGAAAGGAGAAGAATCATTTCCCACCACACCCTTCGATGGCCCTGTGGACAAAAGATGAAGGGAGAAGCTAGGATACCGCCTCCTGCAAGGAATGGAAGGGGCTTACACCCAGGTGGCTGCCCTTTCCCTGTGGACAAACGCCACTCTAATAAGAAGGATAACATCCCTTGTGATGGGTAATCCCATACCCATGGAGATGAGTGGGTGTGGACAATGTCCAAGGTGAGGGACCATATATGCGAGGCACGGGTTGAGGTCACAGTTTAACATCATGTGCTGGGGACGATGGTGCTTGACAGTTTAACGTCCTGCAGCTCAGACGAGGTGGGTTCACACCGCACCCCTAGGACTTACATAACAGGTATCCTCTACTCCATGGTATAGAAAGGGTATAGAAAACGTCGTGATGAGGGGGTGTCAAGGAGAAAACCCTCAAGGGGTCCATGTTAGCATGGCTATGCGAAGAAGTAGTATCCCTTAGCGAGACTATGAGAATAAGCATGATGCGAATCAATGAAACAGGAAGAACCATCCAAGGGATGTTGAAGTTACTTCGTACGAGCCTAGAAGATCATATGGGAAAGTGGTGTATGATGTGGATGCCCGATGCATGAGAGAAACCCACGAATGGCTTCCATAAGAAGAGAATCAGATACACGCGCATAGGTATGCCCAAGGAGTACGGGGAACACAAGTGAAGAGGAAGTCAGGGAGCACCAGAGTAAGGGGTCCCAGAGAGTTGAACACAACTGTTGAGGCTTGCGCACAAAATAAGTACCCCTGGTTGAAGAATACTAGGCTGGCACGAAATCAGTGAGGATTGCATGTTAATGGATCCGAGGCTTTTCATGCAACTAGAATGGATTACACGCATTGATTGGGGTGCGTGCAATTGAAGGGGATTGCGTAAAATTGGCTGGCCAACGCGCAAGGGGAAGGGATTGCGTGCAGGGGGGAGGACCCTGAAGGGATTGGAATTCAGTCTAAACCAAGGGGATCTCGCATGAAGGCGGACACCGAGGCGACATGGCACAAAACGAACTGTACCTGAAAGCCTTCTTTGCACGCACAGAAGGAAAATTTCGTGCATGAGAGCCAGTTCATATTCTTTAGCTTGGAATTCGAAGGGTCCTGCTTCTATTTATAGGCGTTCGAGGGCACATAAAACAATTTGGCATGAAATAATTGTGTGCTGATGTCGGCGGTGTGAAATGTCAACCGCGCGGGGCGGGGGTGCAAAATATTATGCGCCCACGCAAAGAACTCTCACAAATCTCAGATCTTTCTGCACAGGGAATATTTTTTTGCACACTTATGAATGTTTGTCGCGCGACTCCTCTAGGGCCCCTGGACTGGGTCCCTAGATATGAATATTACTTCTCATTGTCGTTTTGAAACCTTGTCCATACCTTGAGTTTTTTCTGGCATCTACAAATTCCCCCCACGGAATTAGATTGGTGAAGGGTCACAATGGTAAGATTCTGAGGCAAACGCCGAAATGAAAAACTTTGTGGGGTCCATGCACGCTTAAAAACCTGGAGCGACATGAAAAACCCAAGGGGGTACGGAGTTCACTTTTCGCGTGCTTGAGTAAACCAGGCTTTTCTTATAAAATCTTCCATGGTTCCCATGTTATGTAATAATTTCCTCATGCGACAAGCTCCAAGCTCTCTTGCGTGAAATGTTTTTCGGTCCTACATGAAAAACCACTCCAGTTGCGTGAAATTCCAACAAGATCAGGCGTCATTTTACGCACAAACCCATGGGTTTTCATGTCTCACTCTGATATATCATGACGATCGCTGATATTTCACTCCACCTACTCATATTTCATGCCAGCTACTCGAGAACTTTTCGGAAGAAGGTGGCCACAAACAAGGATGATGAGGGAGAAGCCGCTGCTCAAAGGGATGAAATGGTCACCAACCCTGAGGTTTATCGTGCCCAAAATATTGTCTCTAACAACCATACCCTTTTCAATATGCTAACCCATGTCCAAAAAGAGTATGACCTGTCAAAAAATATTCCACTATGGGACTTCGGTATTTTGGAGGAGGTCACTTTTCCTGGTTTTGAAGTTGATACACCGCGGTCATGGGTTACCCATGAGGACGATCTACCTCAATAAAATATCACCAACAGTGGTCATCCTTCAAGGGAAACCAGACCTATGGACGTTTACTTCTTGAATCCCAGGACTGGGACCATTTTAGAGATTGACCCTATCACGGAGGGTTCCCCGGCCCTCTACACAATCACCTTCCAACAGAGCGCCACTGGAGAGGCTAAAGGCTGGCTGTAGGACTGGGACCTACGGTCCGGAGGAAACTTCACCATTTAATGGGCCTTGGTGTACTGGGTTCACCATACATGTGACCAATTTGGGTCCGAGCTACGACATATAGGCTTTTTAAAGGTGGTGTGGACGTCGAAATTTCACTTTTACCATGAGCATGAGCTTGGGCCAGAGCTTTTCACTTGGTGGTCCCCCGATACCAATACCTTCCATCTTCATCATGTGGAAGTTGGTATCAGTCTTTTGGACATTCACTGCATCAGTGCTATTCCTTTGGAGGGCCACCAATGTGATGAATTCCTTCTGCCAATGAGCACCTGGGGAGACAGATCAAGAACCCCCATGATGACATGGCACTTATTGGAACTGGCTAAGGAGAGGATGGGGGTCAAGAATTTCATGAAGGAAATCACTTACAAGGACTGGTTTAGCCTTTTCATGGAAAGGGATCCGACAGTCAAAATGTCAGGGCGAGGAATACGGTGTCCTACTGTGGTACAAAGGAGCAAGAGCGGATCGTACTAGAGGATCCTGGAGGAGAGGAACTATTAGTCATGGGGATACAACATAAATGAGAGTCGTTACCCAAATGTTCGGTAAGCCAGATTCCTTTCCACATTCCGGAGTGGGTGGATCTTACCATTGAGGGACATAAGGATGGGAGTCCATCCAGTGGCCCTGGTGATGGCTGTCATTATGGATACAAACAAAAGATTCAATCTGGGGGTCCCCGAGCTGGGACGTTTGTATGCTATTTTGGGACGCATCTCGAGAGGGGGTCACCTAGGAGAATCTGTGGCCCCTTCAAGATATTCTATGGATGGGTATTGGCTCATTACTACAGATATACCTTCATGAATGCCATTCGTCCTCCAGGTAATGGCATGTGGCCTTCCCTGATGAACATTTCCAGGATAATGCTACTGATGCTCAATGAGGAGGGAGTAAGGATCAGAATTGGTAACCATGAAAACTTCGTTTTCAGCCCATTCCCCACCCCTAATGGCCATATGATAGACAATGGGAAAGGCTCACTGGTGGAGAGGGAGTACTTACAAAGCATTAGAGGTGGGGTCTTTGTGGCCCGAATTGATGGGAAGATCTTCTGTGAGCCTTACATTCCGTCCAACTTTTCCAAGAAGATTGGGTGCCTCTAGTGGATGCTGAAAAAAGTATACACAGATGTCTGGGAAGAAAGGAATCCCTGCATTCTTCGTCAAATGTGGCTGATGACCAGGACCTATGGCTCTGGTGACTTTATCATCCTTCCACCCACCGGAGTCTATGCTGGCCTCTCAAACGAGTATGCCAAACATTGGGCCATAGCATACCCTGATGTACTTTTGCGGAAGCAATTTCGACAACTCAAGGTTGCCAGTGTGGAACCCGGGTGGAGAGAGAGCAGGAAAAGTGCCATTAGAGTGGGAAGGATAGAAGTACATCAGACAATGGGGTCTGCACAGGTTGGGACATCAGTAGTGGGGGTGTCACATGGCGTGGCCACACACTTGTCGCCTAGATGATGAGGGTCCCATCGAGCAACCGGGGAACTTCCTGGGAATCAAATAACATATATGCTTCAGCCATCTCAAGAGGAAATCTTCTCAGTGCTATGGTCGGATTGGATAACCCTGTAGTAGTCGGTGAGTACTGATGCCCTCTGGTAGAAGATAGTGCGAGATGGGATCTAGCAGACAGAAGTCGGGATTGTACGGGTTTTCGATAGAGTGAACATTCATCGCCGGCATGCATATCTGACGACCATGGACATATACGCACGCCAACAGGGTCGATGTGAAGAGCCATCATTCATAGTTAAAGTGATACTTGACCAGGAGCATGATCCGGAAAATATGTCGTTGGAGGATGATGACATCAATGATGAGCCAGAGGGCGGAGAGACAGAAGAGGAGGAGGTAGATGGAGAAGGTAAAGGAGTAGAGGATCCCAAAGGTGAAGGGTCTAAAGGGGCGTCCCACCAAGGGTGTCTTCGGGAGAGTGTTGAGATCGTCAGATCTGATATAGATGTGACTGAGCTACTCAAGGTATGCTTCAACCCTTATCTGTCCTCCTCCTTTTACCCATTCTCCTTTGCAATCCTTAATCCACCCTCCTTATCTTACTCAGGAGCATATTGGTGGTGATCAGAAGTCTCTAGTTGAAGGAGGGGGGAAGCACCAATGGAACAAGGTGGGGCACCGACACCCATTATGGAACTGATGAGTGCTAAGGGATAACCCAATATGATATCCCTTGTAGCCGGAAGAACAATGGAGGCTGGTGCCTTGGGTGCCTGTAAGTTCCTTTCTTCGATACCAGTACTTACCGTAAGATGACTCAATTGATTAGGGTGATCCTAGTCTGTACAATGATCACGACATTGGTGGATCATTGGGATACTGAGCTCGGGCCATCTGTGAGAAATTCAATGGAAAATGTACCTCCCTTTCCAGTACATGCACCCCAAACCGAGTCGGCCCACGCAATTGGTGTCCTGAGAGCGGTGGACACCAGTGCTGCAGCAATCAGGGTGGGGCTGGAAGTTGACGAAGGTGACACCAAGGTCGAGGCGATAGAGGAAGGTCTCTCAGATGCTGAAGATTCTAACCCCCTGGGAGGAATATCCAAGGATGACCATGCTACTAACCTTTTGGCTGTTTTTCTTGTCTATCGGCTAACTGATCCTGAGGAAATTGATGATTCGGACTCAGAAGCAGCCGAGGAGAGACGGATGATGCAACACTAAGGGTGGAAGTGCATCAAGAGTTTCCTTATTCATACTCAAACGGATTGGATGAAGCATATGGGATCACTCCACACATGGATGCGTTTCTTGTGTGCTGGAGGGGTAGATGTTCAATGCCTTCACTTGATGGTTTGTGACTACATGGCGAAGAAGATGCATGAGAGTAGCTGGTGCTCCAACGTTGCCCAGTGTTAGGAGGAGTATAAGAGTACCCGATCATTTTTGAAGTCGGAGCAGGAGGTCTGACGCCTCGATGAATAGGAAAAAGAAAAGGAGATATTCAATGGAAACTGTTCCTATCTCGTGGAGCAGTTGAGGGCCTAGCTGGAAGACGCCCAAGAACAACTAGTAGAAGCGAGTCACCAGATGATTGAACATCAAACTAAACAGGCACAATCACTGTCTAGGGTCAGCAAACTATGCTTCGTGGACATTGATGAATAGAGGGTCCTCAGGGGGCAGGAATCCATCCTAGGGGCCACCAGCAAAAAGGTAGCAGCGTTGGAACGATCCATCCATAAAGTCATCCATTAAGGGCCCTGTTTTGGCTGAACCCATAAACCTATTTCGCCTTACTGCTTCTTATTTTGAACTGTATGTATGGGAAATTTTATTTACTTTTACCCTTGGTTTAACATGCTCAACCATAATCACGCAATAAATATCAATCCATTCCTACGCTCACGTAGGCCATACCCGATGTGAGAGACAAGGGATGCTCGTACTGTCAATTCATTTGATCGTGGGAGTGTCAACCAATCTTTGAGCATTTGAGATTTGAAACCATATTTCCATGAAGAAGAGGGAGGCCCAATAAAATGAATAGTACCTTAGGCCAATTGATGTATCCTCTTCTCAATGTGCTCTAGCGCACGAGCGGGACAATGATAGGGGAATTAGAATCAGTCCGAACATAGGGGAATGAAAAATGTGAATCATGTTACCCAAAATTCATAACACTGTGGGAGGGGAGTGGCAATAAAGGAAAACTGTTGAACATGTTCAAAACACAGCATCCCTACTGCGTTATCCTAAAATGGGGACAAAAAACGAGGTTCGACCACTGAACATGTTCAAAACATGGGACCTAACTCAAAATATCATCCATTGTTCTTCCAGAACATTGGACCAGGAACAACATGCAAACCATAAGCCATGTATCCATATTGTTAGTGGGTCCCTTCAGACGTGAAAGAGGATGAGGGTCCGAATAAATGGAATGCAATTCGTTGAAGGTGATGTGGTAGTGTGTTCAAACAGAATCCAACACTCTTAAAATTGCGCCACCGTGGTGGAATCACATTAGGCGGGTTCATTAATATGATCAAGAATCATTCCTAATTTTAGATAGGACCTCTCTGGTGAGGGAGTTGTCTCTTAGAAAGGTCATTATGGGGAATCCCAAACTTGTTCAGGGCAAATGATGTAGTTACACATCTCCCCAAGGGGTCAGGCCAAGGGGATGACACTGAGAAAGGATGGCATTTGTGATTCACGGGGCTGTAACCATGATGAAATGTCTGGGCGTTCCTACCTAACCCATAAGGATGGGAATCAAGCCATACGTAGTTCTAGAAAGGGTATTAGTTTATGGTATTAGTGCTCAGACCATGGACAATAGGTAATTCTGGAGACATATGGAGATGTAACTCATACAACCCGATGTGAATGAGGATGAGGTCCACATCATCATGTGTTCCCTAGGGTGGTTTTAGGTCAAGGGACCGAAAATGAACACCAGGCTGGTCCGAGAGCAGGGAGCACAAGCATTTCTACATATCCCATAAGGATGGTAATCAAGCCATACGTCATTCTAAGGGGTGGAACGGTAAGGTACTAGTTCAAAGGATGAAAGGGGTGTGCGGGTCTGGCCCTCATACTAAAAGGAGCGACATTTGATAGATCTTGTTTGTCCTTTAGGGTAGATGTGTTTTTTTTGGAGTGAAAAACCGAAGACCTAGGGATCCTGGCATTTCCAAGGAAATCAAGCCATATGATGGAATTGACAAATGGTATGGTGGATGACCAATACCCAGTGTGATGTCCCCTATGATGAGGTAATCACAATGCAGTGCCGTTTTTTGTCATGCAGCTGGGACGATATCATCACTGTTTAGGGTCATGTGACAGGACCAGATAGCACAATTTAAATCCATATGGATTGGACATGATGGAATGAGCATGAAGTGATAAAGAATAACCGACGTGAATGAGGAAGAGGTCCACATCATCACTGTGAACAACTTTGGGAAAGGAGCCTCGGGCCCAGAGGCCAGTAAGGGTCAGAGGAAAAGGGGTAGGAGAAGCTTGCTCCCAGTTGAGCTAGACACGGAAACATGATGTCCAGGTGATCATACATATCCCATGAGGATGAAAATTGAGCTACAACTAGTTCATAAAGAAGATCTTAGTTTATGGTCTTAGATCTCGGACCGTGGGAGCCCCGAAGAACGCTGTATTGCAGCTTTGTCCCCCTGACGTGCGGAGGTGCACCGAGGGATAGTTCCAAGAGTTACGAAATCCTACCGAGACATGATGGGGTGGAACATAATTTGAATCATGTAACCAAAATTCATGGCCTGAAGGGGCTTGTGTGGCGATGAAGGATTACTGCTAACCATGTTCACAACACATCATCCATTTCGCATTAGCCTGAAATGGGGACAAAAAAATGAGCATCGACCACTGACCATATTCGCAACGTGGGAATTGTATCGATTTATTGTCAGAAACCCTCGGGTAAGTTGGCCTGTAATGGTAGGAGAACCCTTTGACCTAGCATCCATGCCATTTTGGGGGTCCCTTTAGGTGTGAAAGATAATGGAATCCTAAATGAAGGGGAAAACGAAGCCTGAAAAGTGAATGGAACATGCCAAAGTAGAATCTGACATTCCAAGTCCTAGACCAGAGTACTCTTGGACAGTTTTTCCAACCACTGCAAAGGGTCGAGGGGCTCAACTAGAGAGAGACCTATTCGCATAGTAGAGTATATAACAAATAGATGGCGAACTCTCAGAAGAATGGGGGGCATGTCACAATTTCCAAAAAACCAACACGAAAGAGGGCATAACCTTGTATGACACCTATATATCCCTCTTATGTAAGGGAACAAGACAAGGGGCCTAGGTAACCAGGAGATCTCCACGAGATGGGGCTGGACCCAAAATATAAATGTCCGGGTTGTCCTACGTATCCCATAATTATGGGAACCAATCCGCATGTAGTTTTTGAGGGTGTAGTTTAATGTCATGCAAGACTGTGTGCAGATTAATGTCATGCGGGACATTACAATTTAAAGTCATGTTGGGATGTGCTGTTTAAAGTCATGCTGGACTATGTAGTTTAAAGTCATGATGGACTGGCATGCAGTTTAGGGTCATGTGGGACCATCCAGTTTTAGGTCTTGCAGGACCAATGGGCTCAGGAAAAGTATTTCTTGAGGAACTTGGAATTGTTTGGAGGGGTTATATGGTCACCATCCATGGTCACTAGGGAGTATACTCCATTGGGGTAAACCTTATGAAAAATGAAAGGTCCTTCCCATTTGGGCTCAAACAAGGGTGGTTTTATACCAGTTATCATTGTTGTTCTCCGATCCAGCACCAAGTCACCTTGTAGTAAAGAGTTGAGGCGAACCTTCTTGTTGATGGCTCGAGACATCCTGCTCTGATGCCTTTCTAGATTATGTAGGGCAGGAATCCTATTCTCGTCTAGCGCATCCAATTCAGTTAGAGGAATTTCAGCTACTCTATCTGGTGCTTTCTGGTCATAGACCACTGTGCGAAATGAGGGAAACTAAATCTCGATGTGCAGGACTGCCTTAGTTCTGTACACCAGGGAATACGAGGTCACCTGGGTGGAATTACGAGTCATCATCCGATAATCTGAGAGGGTGTTGGGGAGCTTATCCATTCAACTCTTCTTGTTCTATCCAGCCATTTTCTGTAGGATAATATTGAGGGTTTCATTTAACACCTCAATTTTCCCATTCGATTGCATGTGATAACGAGAGGTATGGTTAGAGCGAATGTTGTACTTGGATTTCAACCTTTTCAACTTGACTGCTCAGAAGTTGGTGTATTTATCGGTGAGGACAATGTGATGAACTCCAAACCGATGGATGATATTGGAACTCACGAAGTCAACGATAGAAAGGGCCTATACTTCCTTTAGAGGAAATGCCTCTTCCTACTATGAAAAGAAATCATTGGCAGTCAGGACGAACCGTCATTGGCGAGCCGTTGCTGGTGGGTATGGTGTTATGACATCTAATACCCATACTGCAAAGGGCCAAGAGTACTTGGTAGTGTGGAGAGGCTCCGATGGCTGATGCACAAAGTTAGCATGAACTTGGCACACATGGAAACTCATGGAGAACTCGATGCAGTCGTGGATCATGGAGGGACAAAAATAACCTAATCTTCGGATCTGGTGAGACAGTTTTGGCCCAGCCTGATGGGAACCACATGAACTGGCATGAACTTCTTGCATGACCTAAGAAATATCAACCCACTGAATGCAACGGAAGATAAAGCCATCAAACCTATGCTTATAGAGGATTGGCTTAAGGCTGGGACCACTCTAGAGGATAAATAGTAGCACATAGCATTAGATTCGCTTGCACTCAGCCCAGTCCAACGGGAGATTACCGTGATGGTGGTATTCAACCAAGGGAGTCATCCAATCGGCAATCATTTGGATCACTACATCAGGATGACCAGGGGGTCCTGATGTGGAGGTGTCGACGGTAAGATGGATTACCTGTGGTCTATCATCGCCATCTGGGGTGACATGAGCTATGACTCTCCGATGTTCAATGTGGATAATCAGACCATCATGTTCGGAATGTACAAGAGATGTGGCTAAGCTAAAAAAATCATCTGCTCGACCGTTCTATGACAGAGGGACATGGGTAACCTCTGGCCGAGAATGGAACTGGGCCATGAGCTGGAGAGTGCATTATAACAATGGAACGAGCTCTGGATTCCTAAAAACATAGTTGCTATTGACCTGCTTAATGAATAGCTCGGAGTACTCTTTCAAATTCAAATGGGGAACGTCAATATCAAGGGCCATCTCGAGGCAAGTAATGAGGGCCTAATACTCCGCCTCATTGTTGGTGCAGCCTTTTGATAGCAGTAATGAATATGGTAAATAGATTGCTCTAAGGTAATAAAAACGATACCCATGCCTACTATGTTGAGTCGAGGATCATTGAGCCTCATACTAGTGGGGCTTAGGGTGGCTCCATCAAAGTTCATTTTCCAAAACATGATAGCTTGATCGATTGAAGGGATTGCCTCATTGGGAAAATATAGGTCCAAGTACCGATTATCTGGTGTTGGATGGGAAACAAGGAAATCGGACAATGCCTATCCCATGATAGCCTTATGAGACATGAACCTGATGTCAAACTTCTGGATGATTACCGCCCACTGCGCTAGTCAGCTAGTCAACATGGGAAAACATAGGATGTACTTCAATGGGTCTACTCGGGACACCAGTTGTACCTCATGGTGCTACAGGTAATGTCACAATTTCTGTACGGCAAACATGAGCACAAGACAACTCTTCCCGATGGGGGAGTATCTGGTCTGCGTATCGAGGAGCATGCAGCTGAGGTAGTAGAGGATGTTATCTATCCCCTCATTATTCTTCTGGGTGATAAGGGCACCAAGGGACCATTCTAGGGCGTTGACATAGAGGATCAATGGCTTCCTAGAGATGGTTGGCATCAAGACCAGAGGCTGGAGTAGATACTAAATGATTTCCCCAATGATGGTCTGGCACTCATCGTCCCACTCATAAGAGGTGCCCTTCTTCATGAGCCGAGAGAAGGGCTTACACACGCCATCCAAAATCGCAATGAATCAGAATATGTAGGCCAAGTGGCCTTGGAAACCTCAAAGTTTGTGAATATTACTCAGGGGAGGCATCTGGATGATGGCCTTGATCTTCTCTAGGTCGACCTCGATGCCCCGGTAACAGAAAAAAAAAAGACAAGAAACTTGCTAGAGGTGACCCCAAAAGCACACTTCAATGGGTCCATCTTCAGGTGGTGGGAATGGAGGAAGCCGAAAACTTTCTCAAGATCCTTGAGATAGTCCTGGCGCTGGAGAGATTTTACCACCAGATCATCCACATAGAACTCCACCAATGTCCCGAGGATTGGATTGAATATGTGATGCATGGACCGCTGATAGGTGGAACCTGAATTCTTCCGCCCGAAGGGCATAACCAGGTTACAGAAAGTACCTTAGGGCACCCTGAAAGCTGTGGACTCCTCATCCTCAAGGGACATCCGGATCTGATTATACCCAGAGTAACCGTCCATAAAGGAAAGAGATCGGAACCCAGTCGTGGCGTCAATCAAGAGATCCGTTATAGGAAGGAGAAAATCATCCTTCAGACAATGGTGGTTGAGATCACGGAAGTCGATATAGACTCTGATCTGTCAATCCTTCTTCACGAATAGTACAATTTTGGCTAGCCATTTGGGGTACTAGACTTTTTTAACAAATTTTGACTTGATGAGTTTTTCAACATCAGCCTCAACCATGGCGCCGTGAAACAGATGCATCTTTCTGGGAAGTTTTTTGAAATTGCAATGATTTGCCGGAAGACCGAGGCGGTGGATGGCTACATGAGAATCGAGTCCTAGAATCTCATCACAAACTCCAAGAAAACATGTCACGGTGCTGTTTATGGATGTCTACGTACCGTTGCTGCTCCTTGTGGGGCATGAAGGTGTTGATCAATGTGGGTCTCGGGTCTGCCTCGCTTCCGAGGTTCACCGGTACCAACTCATTGACCGTGGTGGAGACACCTTTTTAAAAGGTAGGGGGCATCCTATATATCCACTTCTCCACTTATAGAGGGATCTTCCGTGGGGGAAGGTGCTTATGAGATACCAAATCCTGATGGGAGGTTGGTACCAGCTTGATCGAAAGTGGTTGTTGCATCTGGGAACTCTGGCGATGATGAGGCAATAACAATGAAGGCTGTCAACCCGATCCCATCTGGTCTCTAGCCCAAGGGGCCACACTTGATTATATCAAAGTAGTAGTGGTGCATTGGCTGGAGCTAGATTATTCCAGCCCATAAAAACAGACAAGTAGGACATACTTCTGTTTCCATGAGCTAGACGCCCTGATACATGATGGGAGTAGGAGGCTCTGGGATCACTGAGGCCTGATTCGTATAAGAATACGAAGTGATCATTCGATGCCACCTGGATTTGGGAGCATGGATCCCCCTTGTCCCGGAAATGACAAAAAATTTCCCCATATCAGGGGTCGTGGCCTCCAACCGATGGATTGGGAAGATATATGCGTCATTCAAGCCTACCCAAGGGTCGGTCGTAGCAGTGACGGGATCAACGTCACTTTCTTGGACTTGTTTATCCTTTCTCTTGTAATAGTCAACGTCCAAAAAGAGGGCATCAAAAGAGGCGAAAGGAGACGCATCGCCCTAGAGTACTCCCACTCGACCCTTAAGGGAGTACATGAGGCATTAATGATATGATGAAGGGACCGCTTCATGCAGGTAGAGCCATAGACTTCCCATCTATGCATTATACGTGGTGTTTTGGGAGACATCCATAAACACGGTGATGGAAACTCGGCCTCCAAAATGGGTCTTCAAATGGATCATGCCAATCGGGATCTGCTCTATCCTGTCATATCCCTGGATTCTTAAATCAGAGGGAGTCCGGTCATCTTTTGATAACCCTAGCATCTGCAGTGTCTGCATCAGGATAAGTTTGATCCCAGAGCCGGTGTCAACGAGACAACAACAAAACTCCATGGCGTTAAATTGGCATGTGATGTAAAATGGGAGGATGTGCCCCTGTATGGGGGAGCCTTCATCTTCTCCCAAGAATGAAATGACGGCCTGACATTCAATGTTCTCAAACACTTCAGTGTGGAAATCCTATGCTGCTGCTACCTCGGTCTCAAATTTGAGGGGGATTCTTAAAGCCTCGGTGAGTGCTTCACAAATATCTGGCGACAGGATAAGGTCTTCAAGGATGGAAAGCCTCGCTCGGATGTCAGTGAGGTGCTAGAAAACATCATACTTCTGTGGCAGGCATGAACTTCTGCTTTAGGGAGCCGCTCTGTGATAGAAGGCATGGTGGGCCCTGCCGGTCGGACAGGCGGCTGACTCATACTGGTTATATCCTACTGCTCACTAGTCGAAGCCTGAAGAGTAGCTACCGGATGAGGACCGGAAGACTGAGATCGGCCTGTAGTGGGGTGATGGTGGTCGAGGCATGACCGATGTGGTTCCGCCTATTCTAGTAAAACAAACGGTGGTGGAGGCGGGCCTGTCGACACCAGATGAAGAGACTGCACATGCTGATTTATGCATTGGGCTAGATGTCTGGTCTCAGTGTCATGCACATCCTGGATGGAGGTTCCAAATGACGTGCCCCGAGGACTCATATATCTCCAACTCCGCTGACATATGCATCGGCTGAGGATGTTGGGGAGGTTCACCTGGTGCCCCCCCTCGTCTGGAGTCATATATGGGTTTACCAACTCAACGGTGTTATCCAAAGCATTCCCTTTACTATCACAAGATGAATAATCTACTACCAGGTAGATTCTTGGGGGAATCCCCATCTCAGTGGATCATGAAGTCGCCGAGAGTTCGGGACGACCATGGCATTGGAGGGGCGCGTTTCTTTTTCTTGCGCCATCGATGCATTCTCTTTTGGGAAGAGGTAGGATGAGATGATGATACAGATGTGGTGGATACATCTTCTGATGGATCTGGATGATTCAAGCATCAACAGATAATGCCATGGGTGTGGGCGACCACTTTTCAGGCCCTCCATTCATTATACTTCTGAGACCCACGGTCAGAAACCTGCTACCACTCGCCTTCGTTGTCGCTACTGCTATCTGACCTCACAAAGATTCCCACCACATGTTCCGGGGCTGGGACCAACCTGACTATGTTGTTTTTAATCTTTTCTTGAAGCTAGTCCTTGAACACATATAATTTTTTGATGGTGTGCCCTAGGATCTGGTGAAAAGGGAAGTAGTTGGGGCGATCAGTGGGATTCGTCTATTCTGGCTTTCTACAATCAGGCAGTCATACAATTCCCTACTCTAAGGAGCTATGGAATTAACTAGGGACTTGAGCCTCGTTAAATGAGTAGCTATGATTTCTTTTGTCTATAAAGGGGGCTCTAGGAGCTTGACCCTGACGAGGGGCCAGAGGAGCCTATCGAGGATGCAGAACTTGATTATCTGGCCTAGCTGGCGGTGGCGCGTTACGTAGAGGTGCCTGCTGATTTCTAGGCGGTCGCTGCTGGGCTGGAAGCTATGCCCATTGTGGAAGACCTCTACGGGGCTTCGGAGCTGGCTCGATTGGTAGCAATTCTAGTTGTCTGGGGGCTATAATTTGGGCCACCGCGGCTGGCTCGGCTCTGATGGACCTCCTTGCTGGGATTAAAGGGGGAAACAAATATGCATGGCTGGCCTGTTTCAGGGCTTTTTTGAGGAACAATGCCTTATCTAAGAAGTTTCTGAACCCTCTGAGATAGTTCTTAGTGATCGGGGAGGGAACCAATTCCATCTTAACGTTCCCTATTCACATCATTAGTAATTTCTCCTAAGTCAGTGGCATGTCAAGGGAGTATATGAGCCCCTTCCACTGGGTGATAAAGTCCGCGACTCACTCATCAAGCCTTTGTTTTCACTTGAAGAGGTGTGGGATGCTCATTTTATGGGTGGTGGAACTGAACTTTTAAAGTAATTGTCTGCGAAGGTCCTCCCATCCAGTCACGGATCCGACGGGGAGCTGGATGTACCAGACGAATACCATCCCCTCAAGTGTCTGATAAAAACAAAAGAGCTTGGTGGCCTCCTACTACGTCGGAGTCCCTAACATTGGCCCACACCTAGAGTTGAAGTGGGCCAGGTGCTGTGGCGGGTCCCCAATCCCATTAATGGGGGAGAAGGTGGGGTTTTTGAATCCCGAGGGTGCTGGAAAATCATCCACCCATGCCAGATGGTTTGAAATCAGGTGGTAAGGCCACCTGCCGTGTTTCCAATGCCTCTAGGTGGGCGATGAGTGCTGCCATTAGATCATCTGGACGGTGGTCACTGTCTTGATGGGGTTCCCTAAGCACGGTCATGATTCCGAGTTCTTCAATGCAGTAGAAAAGATCAAAGGCTCGTGGAGTGGCTGAGGGAGCGACCCTTGGGGTGGCTGAGGGAGCCCAAGATGGGTTTCATGGATTGTCGATCCGTCCAGGAGGGTTTGGCAATACATACCGCGCCCTCTTTTCTTGAGCTCCAGCTTCCGCCCTATCTGCGGGAGCGGTGTGATCAGGGTTTCCATGGGGCAGCTCGCCAAGGGTAAGCTATTCAAGCCCTCACTTCCCCAGCCTATGATCACCATAGTCGGGTTATCACTCTGTAATGTGTTCATCCAGGAGTTCGTCGACCAACTTCTTCTTCTGAGCAAGCTATTGGCGCAATGTGGCCTTCTCGGGGTCCTCCTCCATTTTCTGCACTGAATTGGACTAGTCGGGGTGCTTGACAACTCTGATGTGCTCTTTTCCCTTTCCGGAATTCTGGCTGAGTACCAATGCCTCAGTGGGCGCATGGAGACTTAGGATGTTCCGCTACTGATGAGTAATCCTCCCTGATGGGTCCAGTAGTGGTGGAACATCCTCAGGGAGGATGTTCCCATCAAGAAGGTCCGAATCGTTTTCCCCTCCTGATAGATCAGTCATGTTGCCTGCAACTCTTCTCAGGGGCATGTCCTCAATGTCTCATAATGACTCGGGCTACTGGTGAATAGCACTGAAGAAGAGCGCATCGTACTTCCCCTATCCATGAATTTTCACGTGGGGGTAGCCTCCTTAATAACCTTGAGGAGTACTTGGAAACTCTGAATGCATTGATGTTAGAGGGCCCTGTGGTGACCAGGTGTCACAGGGTGTTGGACCACGGGGAGTGTGGCCAGGTGAACCAGAAGACATTGTTCGCTGATGACTTCAAAGTGCACTTGGCTCTTCGGATAAGTCACTCACTGGTTTTGAAGGTAGAATTGCGTCGCCCTGAGGGTTCCACAGAGACACTCAAATTTCTCAGGGGTGAGATATATCTTTGTACAAAAAGTTGGTCCTACGACCAGCCAAAACATATCAGGGAAGTGGTTTACTGTGAGGATGGTCCAGAAGATCCTTGGCTCAGATTCAAGGTCTGTCCCTTGATTGCCCCACTCCTCAACTAGGGGTGGCTGAGGTACTGACAGCGGTACCGAAGTAGACCGCGGGGATGGCGGGCTGGCCGAAGGGAAATATGGCAAGCGAGCTGACTGTCCGCTGAATTTTGGGTTGTCCTCTAAGGATTGTAGCGACCAGGCCACTATATCATGATAGGATGGACCAGAGACCAAAGCTCCTGACACAGCATAGACATCTGTCGATGGTGGGTCATTCTGTGACTCTTGCGCCATTGACCCCCAAAATAGCTCTCTGTAGTCTCTTGCTGAATTAGAGGGTGCTTCTGGATATGACGATGGCGACTGCATGGTCGGTCCCTCGGGACATTCCAGGTTCTCTTCCTCATGGATATACCTTCGGAGGGAGACAAGGATCATATGGACCTCGCATTTCAGGAGTACGAGGCTGATGCGCCTCATTCCTACCCCATCCTGTGACCTAGAAGAATAAAAAGAGGGCTCCAGTGCAGATTTTTACTCTGCCTCGGAGTTTGAGAAGCGGAACGGTCTGATTCGTGTTCATACCACCCTAGAATCCCTCTTGCTGCGGCGAACACCTACTCTCCTGCCCAAGGGTGGCTCCTTGAGGCAAGGCCAATTTTTTTCATGAGAAGGTCATTCGGCCAGGCTGGGGCTGGGTTGGAGAGAGCTCTCGCCAGGGTGGGCCGTGGTGCGAGGAGAACTGGAGAAAATGTTGAATGGGACACGGGGAGGACCTTAGTGGGAAGAGCTGGAGCGGGCAGGACCTCCTCTAGAGCTGGGGTGAGGAGGAACTTCACTGGATTTTATGAGGTCATGGGGAGGGCCTTCATGTTACTGAGTGACCAAACGTGAAATGTCTTCATACCTGCGGACTACAGCAGGGGGAGTGACCTCGTACCCATTGTAGTGAGCATGGGAGAGACTCCCATATGGTGTGTTTCTATCATGGGGAAGAACCTTGATTGGGTAGAAGGTGGCAAGAGGTAGACATCAAAGCAGAGGTTGGAATCAGGGAGGACCCTCACCTTCGGTAGTGGCGGTATGGAGTGGGACTCCGTACTGGGTGGCATTACTGCAGATTGGTCCACAGAGGCCATCGCCTGTGCTGGTGACTAAGAGAGTCAACCCAGTGTTCCCATGGGGTGGTTGGGGCCTCAATCAAGGTCGGATGTATAACTGTCCCTGCTCAACGTATACAGGGAGTCGGGGATATGAGTCATCGGTGGCTCGGGCCATAGTAGTCACTAACGTTGATTCCCCACGATGGGCTCCCTCTTCCATTTGCGCCCGACACTGGCGCCAGTTCAGTTGAACTGGAGCCGATGGTGCAGGTTCGTGGCTTACCTGTGCCTCGAATCGGGGAACTGGGTGGCGGCGCTGACGCAGCCTAGTGGGAGCCCTCACCAGGATCCCTTAGAGCGGGACTCCGATCGGGTCGACCCGGACATCCCCTACCGTGTAGGTGTAGGGTAGGGAGTTTTCAAGGCGTTCCGGGGACATGCTCCAGAAATGATTGAATGCTGGGTGGGCGAGTAGCGGCTCCCTATGAGGCCCTCGGGGGCGGCATTGACGGTGAGGCACAGTTGCCTCTAGATCTAGGTAGGCCATATCCCTGGTGGGGATGATCCCCTCCTCCTCGTACCTGTGTACAAGGTCATTAATTACCCTTCTCTAGATAATTTCTGATGGGGATAGGGGGTGTGGGTGCTCAGCAGTCATGGCGGTTGAGGCCATCATGGAAGAGGCAGAACCACGTGGGGTGGCCACGTCGATATTTCCCTTGCCCCTACGCCGGTGAGCAGGTGGAGATCGGGTTCCGGATGCAACAACTTGGTTCCTGAATGTAGGGAGATGAACTCATTAATACTGATAGGAAAATAAATCAACAAATAGTGCCGTGGTGTTGTTCTGTCTTCCGTGGCTAGTAAGAGGGATCCACACTGATAATGACGTAGAACAGAATGATCAACATCCTGACTGCCCCAACTTTTGGCGAGTTTCACGTCAGGCCGGCTATTTTCATGGTGGGACCTTGTGCCGGATGATGGGGTCTAATGACATGCTAATTCATTGATGCCTCGATCACTACTAGTCTCCATATTTAGGAGAATATCTTCACGTTGGGTTCACCATTTCTATTTCGAACACTTTTTCTGGGGTTCACACGCCCGTCTGTGGAGGATGCGCAGTTGTTACCTGGAATTCCCACTTACCAAAGGCATGCGACATTAGCTCTTTATTTAGGGTTGTCTACTCCTTGATTAGAACAGGATAATGGGATTTCGGTTCTTCCTTCCATGGATTCCTCCTCAGATCTTGTCACCTAGTCTAGGTATCCCTCATAGAGTTAAGACGTTGTTCATGAAACTCTTCCCGATGCCATATCTTCATGGACACCATTTAATTACACTGCTTTTTCCAGGACATTCCAAGGCATCCGGTCAGGCCAGCAACCATTGGTTAGGGGAGTAGTCACGTTGGGCATCACTGGCGTGTCTGGATGCTGGGGGATTGGCGTGTCTTTCTTCTGTCCGTTATTATAGGGCTTCTTGAGGGCATGTAACCCCAAGGTATCCCACATCAAACTTGGGGAATCATATTCCATGGGCATGTATCTGAGGTTTTCCTCATCTTCCCATGTTTAACACAGAGTATGATACAAGTTTAACGTCCAGCAGAGACAGATCAGACTGATCAGAACACTGATTAGAGTGGATCAGATAGAGGAACCCCATGGAGGGAACACCGATACTAGGGAATTCCTGTGGGTGGCTTCTCGAATGTTGTTTGATGGAACGAGGAGTGGGGTGGCGTGATCCCACCGGGATGTGGTAGCCCGAGTGAGGATCAAGATGGGAGATGAATTGAAGGGGGATGAAATATGGCCATCGTAAGGGTGACGGTGAAGTTGGGATTGAGACTCAAAGAGGCTTCCTACGTATCCCTGTGGTAGGGAATCAAAGTCCACGTAATTTGATGAGACGATGGGACACTTGAGGAGGCGACCCGTGAAAATGGACGCATGGATGGGACCCAGAAGAAGTGGAACCTCTAGATTGAGGCATTAGCTTCCCGAGACACATAGGCTCGAGGGAGAGATCAGGATAAGACAGGAGTGATGGGATCGAATCTCATAGAGGCTTCCTATATATCCCTATAGAAGGGAATCAAAGTCCATGTAGTTTAGGATGGGGGATACATTTTAACGTCATGCGGGACGGGGGAGAACTTGATGTGATAGTGGTTGGAATGACTTGGTGGTGGGTTGAACCATGTGGAGGCTTCCTACATACCATGCTTTGACATGGATCAAAGTCGTCATAGTTTGGGATATGAGGTGGTGCTTACACTCTGAGGCGGCCCAAGGTGTTGGTGAACCGACGTGAAGATGGTTGGAACGAGAGGTTGGTGGGCCTGAACCTCGTGGAGAATTTCTATGTATCATGCCTTGACATGGATAAAAGTCCTCGTAGTTCAGGATATGGGGTGGGACTTACACTCTGAGGCGGCCCAATGTGTTGGTGAACTGATGTGAAGATGGTCAGAATGACCGGGTGGTGGGATTGAACCTCGTGGAGGCTTCTTATGTACCATGCCTTGACATGGATCAAAGTCCTCATAGTTCAGGATATGGGATGGGGCTTACACTCTAAGGCAGCCCAAGGTGTTGGTGAAGCAATGTGATGATGTTCGGAACGACCGGGTGGTGGGCCTGAACCTCATGGAGGATTCCTACGTACCATGACTTGACATGGATCAATGTCCTCATAGTTCATGATATGGGGTGAGGCTTACACTCTAAGGCGGCCCAAGGTGTTGGTGAACCGACATGAAGATGGTCAGAATGACTGGGTGGTGGTCTTGATCCTCATGGAGGCTTCCTACATACCATGCCTTGACATGGATCAAATTCCTTGTAGTTTGGGATATTGGTGGGGCTTACACTCTGAGGTGGCCCAAGTTGTTGGTGAACCAACGTGAAGATGGTTGGAACAACCGGGTGGTGGGCTTGAACCTCATGGCGGCTTCCTACGTACCATGACTTGACATGGATCAAAGTACTCGTAGTTTTGTTTATGGTGTGGGGATTACACTCTGAGGTGGACCAAGGTGTTTTTCATGGTCGGTGCTTGATCTAAGCTCAGGTGAGTCATGCTCAGTGTGAGAAACAAGAGATACCAGAGACCTGATGATCACGTCACAAAAGGTGCATCTGTAGGAAATAGTGTGGTGCTTATGCATGATTAATGACCCAAAGAGGAAACAGGGGCTTATGCGTGGTTAGCAGCCCGAGAAGTCGGGGCTTACTTTAGGATGGAAGCCCGATGGCGACAAAGCACAGCGGGAGAGGGATTTGGTACCAAAGAAAGGAGAAGCATTGTTTCCCACCATGCCCTTTGCTGGCCCTGAGGACCGAATATGAAAGTAGGAGCATGAATGCGGCCTCTACCATGGAAAGATAGGGGCTTACACCAAGATGGATGCCCTTTCCCCACGGACAAACACTACTCCAATAAGGAGGATATCATCCCTTGTGAGGGGTTATCCCATCCCCATAGAGATGAGTCAGCAAAGAGAATGTCCAAGGTGGGGGACCTTGCATGCGAGGCATGAGGTAAGGTCATAGTTTAATGTCATGTGCTGGGGACGATGGTGCTTGGTAGTTTAACATCCCATAGCTCGGATGTGGTGGGTTCACACCACACCCCTAGGACTTACATTACTGGTACCCTCTGCTCCTTGATGCAGAGAGGGGACATGAAAAGCCGTGGTGAGGGGGTGTCATAGAGAGAACCATTGAGGGGTCCATGTTAGCATCGATATGCGAAGAAGCAATAGCTGTTAGCATTCCTATGTGAAGAAGCATGAGGAGAATCAATGCAACAAGAAGAACCACCCAAGGGGCATTGATGTTACTTCGTACGAGCCTATAAGGTCGTATAGGAAGGTGGTGTATGATGTAGATGACCGAGGCCTGAGAGAAACCTGTGAATGGAATCCATAAGAAGAGCATCAGAAAGACGTGCATAGGTTAGCCCGAGGAGTATGGGGAATGCAAGTGAAGAGGTAGACGGTGAGTACCGGAGTGAGGGGTCCTGTAGAGTTGCATTCAACCTTTGAGGCTTGTGCACAAAATAAGTATCCCTACATGAAGAACACTGGGATGGAACAAAATCAATGAGGATTTCACGTAAATGGAGCTGAGGTATTGCACGCAACTATAAAGGATTGCATGCAATGACTGAGGTGCGCGCAATTGAAGGGGATTTCACGCAATTGGCCAGCCTGCGTGTAAGGGGAATGGTTTTAACATAGGGGGGGGGGACCCTGAAGGGATTGTAATTCAGTCTAAACCAAGGGGATCTCGCGCGAAGGTGGACCCCGGGGTGACTTGTTGTGAAAAGAACTGTACCTGAATTCCATCTTTGTGTTCACAAAAGGAAAATTTCACACAAGAGATCCGGTTCAGATTCTTCAGCCCGAAAGTCGAAGGGGCTGCCTTCTATTTATAGGCGTTCGGAGGCACGGAAAATAGGTCAGCTCAAAATAATTTCGGGCTGATGTCGGTGGCACGAAATATCAACCGTGTGGGGCAGGGGTTCAGAATATTCCGTGCCCATGCTGAAGAACTATCACGAATCCCGGAGCATTCCATGCGAGGCACATTTTTTTTGCACACTTCTGAATTTTTTTTTCTTACGACTCCTTTGGCCCCCCTGGACTGGTTCCCCATATCCGAATATGACTTCACTTTTTCATTTTGAAACCTTGTTCATCCCTGGAGCATTTTTCAGCATCTACAATGTTGGATAGATAATATTTCAATTTAATGTAGATTTTGTGGTGGACAGTTCTGTAAGAAGTTTAGATAGGGGTTACAAAAGGGAGGTCCTTACCAAGCTCACTAAAAAATCTTTAGGACAACATTATAATTTATGGAATATTTTATTTTAGCTTATACCCAATGATGGTGACCAACTCTTGTATATGAAAAACAAGGATATGTGGGTGAGGCTTTCCTATGGACAACCCAATAGTGGCCCAACTCATTGAGTGGACTTGGGTGGTTTCCCTCAATGATAACACGATTGGGGGATACATCTAGGAGGATGCCTATGATGTTACATAATAAATTACATATCATGAGTGGGGACTTTAAAAGTGTATGTGAAACTCAGATTTTGATATCACTAACTCATTTACATTTCATAGTGATGAAATCATCAATGAGAACATGGTTTGGGATTACACCTTTTAAGGTATATCATGTACACATGGATCATTGATTGGAATCAATATAAATGATAAAAAATCTGAGCAAGGAGAGACCACTCTAGTGTAATAATAATAAGGACCCTCGTTGTAAATGGAATTCAAAATCATGATCACCCAAAGGGTTATACCTATCTAGTATGATAATTCCCCAACCTTATTTTATCACAAGAATACATGATCAGAGGGTAACTTTCTATTATATATTCCTTTATCATTTATGATAAATGGTTTTGGATGATGTTTGGAATTTCCCTTTCTAAGGTTTAGATATTTTCAAATGGAAGCTAAAGATGCCTTGTGATAAGGTTTCCCGTAGGAAGATGATCTAGGAAAAATAAAGGATATTTTTCTACATGATAAAATATTGGGGGTGTGGATAGAGAGATATATAAAATATGGTAATCAGGTGTTATACTGGAATGAATACATCTAGAATATCATAAAGAAATTTGGTTTGACCGAATATAAATTTTTATTTACCCTATTAATGGACACTCTCTGTTATTCAAGAACATAAACCGACATTCAAATATGATGACTAGTACATTTAAAAATTATTATACAAATCAAAAATCAGAATCATGATGTATTCAAAGATTCATACGCATCAAAAAATTTCATTTTTAGTGGGAGTAGTAATTAATTTTTTTTTCTATCCCAAGAAGGGATAATTATAATGTTGTGAAGTGGATCATATAAAACCTGAAGGGATCATAAGATACTAAATATTTATTTAGTGATGATGATCCTTTGAAATCATTCATGGATATGAATATTTCAAGGGATTTAGATACTTGGAAGATCATGATGGGAATCATGATAATGTTTAGTAGAATAAAATTTAGCTGGAATTCCTTAATATATCCAAGGTTTACATTATCTACAATGGAAGAAGAATACATATTTGTTTGGAGATATGAAAATGAATTTTCCTGGTTAATTCACTTACCAATGGATCTTTCATGGTAATCTTAATGAGGAATTTTATTATTTAAGTATCATAGTATAGTCCACCTTGAAATAAATCATTTATTAAACATAAGAAAAATACACATCGACATAAAATTACATGTCATCATGAATCCCATAGAAGATAGAGTGTTAGAGTTTTGAAACATAATTGGGAAAGAAGATTCAGCTGACATATTCATTAATGTTCAAGTCCTAGAAATTCATAGGAAATAACATTCTATTGTAAGAATTTGGTTAGTGTACATTGGTAGATAACATTAAATGTGAGGATACAAAAGAGATTACTTTATGTAATTATTATGTTCGATATTTTGGGATCATGATATTTCTCCAAGTCACTAGATTTTCATTTAATAGATTGGGGAACTTGATTAAACCACTAAAAGCTTTTCAATCCAGTGATTCATTGACAAATGGGTTTCAGGTTCCATATATTAGTCAAATTACAAAAATTATTTTTAGGCTTTCTAGTTCAATAGATTAATGTTTTATATTGTCCACCAGCAATAATAGTTGATTTAGAGTAATCTTATAAGGAATGATTAAGTCAACATATTGTTGACCATGATTGTCAAATGGCAGTGAAAACTGGTCAAATGGATGAGAGATTTTATAAATTATATGTATAATTAGGTGTTTATGTGTACTATATGAATTATAAAAGAGTAATAATAGCTTCGTATCTATTGTGTTTATAATATTTTTCACTAATGGTAATACAATATTCTATAATTTTCTCCAGAGGATGTTGCATGAATTTCTGAGAAACATAAAATTGTGCATCCAATTCCTCTTTCCTAGTTCTATATTTTAATACTTATAAATGAGATTTTTAGAATGTATGAGAAGTGTTACATAGTAGTGGTGACTTGGAGAGATAAAACATCATATTTCTGGTGCTCTAAGTTGTGAGGATGTTTTGGTGTTTTATTCCATAGTGAAGAATAATCACCAGATGAAATATTATTATTAACAAAAGATTTGTCATCTTATGATCATATGGTTATTATCTCCCCAAAAATTAGAATCATATATTACTTGTACAAACATATAAACATTTGGAAAATTCACTTTTTACTCAGTGTTATATGGAATTTCATTGGACATTATTCTATATGAAGATATTATGATGGATGAATACATTTTTTGAATCAACCAATTCAATTGAATCAATCATGGATTCTCATCGATATAGATAAAATAACATATCAACTATAAGAATCATAAACCTTTTTTTGTAGGAAAGTATATATAATATGTAAAAAGTTTCATGGTAAACTTTTTATCAAAATTCACTAATATTAGTGTGGACATCATTGGTGTGAAATATGTTCTTAAACATATGGGATTATAAGATGAAAGTAAAAATTATGGTGGAAATAATAGACATGTATAAAAAAACATGCGACATTAAACAACATTCTTGTAAAGGAAATATTGTTCGGAATAAGGGTATCTCATGAATAGTTAGTACAATATAATTTATGAAAATTCAACATGACCAGAAGTCATCTTGAACATGTGAAATTCTCTTTCATGGATGGATTATAGGTTGTACTAGTACTATTATAATTTCTATAAATATGTGATTATATGGTAATTGTGATTAGAAAGTGATATGTATAATGTGATATATTTTTTAATACATCTCAAACATTATATTTAATGTGTAACTACATATGATGTTGTTTAGTGTACCTTACAACAATGCACTAAATGACTATAAAGGGGGTACTAACCTTAGAGAAGGAATAATTGGTGATTACAAGATAAGTCTAAGGTGAATATTTGAGGAATGTCTTATAGTCCTTGTTTCACATGTTTTAATTAAGGGACTAATGGAAAAAATTAGGGTAATTGGTTAAGTCATACATAAGGTGTTGAAAGGAAAACTTCTAGAAGATAAAACATTGTTACCTAAAAAAATGACTAGAGAGACCTACTGCTTATCACCAGAGACCTTTTAAATTCATGGGTGATTGAATCTGGTCAATACATTCACTCAAAAAAAGCTCACTAGTACATGGTCAACTATGTATCTGGAAGATTTGGAATATTTTATCTCCAAGATGATGAATTTTTTAATGTTCTTAAAAGGGGAGATGTTAACAACTAGACAATGGATTTATCATTCCTAGGACTAAAGAAAGTGATAAACATTCATGGTCACCAAATGAACCTTATATCTAAGGAACAACTATAGGATATAGTTTGTATAATACAATTCTTCTATGGAGTATGAAATTTGGATCAAGGTTGTTTTGTTGTGGCATGATTAGTAAAAGATGAGTCCCATTGTCAAATTATAATTCTATAAGAAAGTGTACTTTTTGAAATTTTAACCACATTTGATTTTAATGATTAAAATTGTTTACATAGTCACCTTATTGGGAATAATATGTAGGTTCTAGATGGTATGGGTATTATATTGCCTAATAACACAACAATTGAAATTTTTTATAGTTAATAAATTGGACCGAAGAATAACATTTTATTTGAAATGAAATAACTAAAATCCAAATTTTGATATGATGGATTTGGTTTAGTTGGAATTTTGTAGACCTTCACCAATTCGATACCACAGATGATTACTTTGATTATTTTCATTCATCATTATTGATCCAAGGAAGGTATGGGAAAACTTCATTATGTGTAATTATGGTGTTTAAGTTATTTTTTACAATGGAAACTTTTTTCAAAATGATAGAGTGGTGGAAAATTTTGTTTCCTATAGTTAGAAAGATGCGGTGAATTCAGTGGTAGTAACTAATATAATATCAAAAAGAGGAATGGTAATAAGATCATGTGGGAATCTCCCAAAACACCATAATAAAATTTAATGGACAAGGGAATACAAACTTATTTTAATGAAAAGGTAATATTCATGTATGTTCACTCAAAAATGTCTATGGATATTTGGGAGGAAGTTGTAAACAAATAACATTATTTGTGAAAAAAAGTATATCAGCTTTCGAGGGACAATGTATTCTTGAAAAACTATTGTTTGATAAGATATCAGATGCTGAAAACAAAAAAATCATCAATATAATGTCTTATTCATTGACTAATGTTATGGATAGATACAAGCTTGAGAAAAAGGAAATTTTCTCATCGGATATGGAAAAAAGGTTTATGTTTTTAGATTATGGGATGTTGAAAAATCAAATTCAAAATAATTTTTAATTTTAAATTAAATTATAATATCCTCTGAAAGGATAAAAAGATGACTAAATAATATGGTTTGGGTATGAAATAAACATCTTATTTTCATGTTAATATGCATGGATGTACCAGAAATGTAGAAGTTCATGTTACTCCTAATATTTGCACATGTTCACATGATTTTCAACCAACTGAAGATGAAACATAACTCTCAATTTATTCTAATGACATTTGGAAATATTTGAATGCAAAGTAAATAACATTCATTTAATTAGAAATTACATCAATCGAAAGAGAATATCTTCAAGAAGAGTTGTGGATATAATTTAGTTTGAGACAAGTAATCTCAAGTAATTAGGACTATGTGAATTTATTATATCTAATAGAAGTTGGGTAACTTAAATTCTTTGAAGAGGTTGTGACACACAATGGCTCAATGTGGTGGTAGTCATCCATAGAAGATAAAATGAACTCTTCAATGTTTAAATGATTTTTAATATTAACTACCAAAATGAAATCAATCACTAGTGAATGAATGGGTCTCCAATTTTAAGAATAGAGATTATTAATGTATAAAATATAGGGTATAGTTGATGGAAAAAGGATTACATTTGTAATAGGCTATTGATTTTGGTGAATTTATGTCACTAGTTTTTATTTATTCCACAAACAAGATGGTACTCAGTATTGTTTCATTCAAAAGTCTACACAATAAATAGATTTATATTAATATTTCAATTATTCATAGAAATTTTGAGGAGGATAACTATATGATGCATACAAAGGGTATTGAATACAATTAAAATTAGGGACTCTTTTTAAATTAAAAATAAAATCAATTGGTGGTTTGAAACAAGTCTCTCAAAAATAGAACCAACTGTTTGCGACTTTCATAAATTAATGTAGATTAATTCCATGTGATTATGGACAGTAATGCTATAAATAATTTTAGATTATGGGACATACATCATACTTATACTCTATGTGTATGAAAAGTTACATGCATGTTTATAGAGTTCGAGGATTATGTAGCTATAGAGTATTTTATCTATAGGATTTGAGAAAAATGATACTAAGTTAGGAAAATCTGGGTGATGAGGATAAATATGGATAGAAAATTAGGTAATCTAGTGTTTCAAAAGAAATAATAAATGTGAAATATCTTCCATAAATTTGGATTCTCTAGATTTAAATCTTCCCCAAGACCTATTTACATACCATTAATATTATCCAATTCACAAGGAAATAAATTTCAATATATTTCTACATTTGTAGAAAAAGTATTAATGCATTAGTTGTTAAAATATAGATGTATGTGATGATTTATATGTCATCATAAAATACATTTATAGTGGGTGGAGAAGGTTTTATTATGTCAAATCATGGATGGGATCCTTATGATGATATAAAGTGGATCATTTGATACATGATGGGGTTAATAGATATAGTTTGTTTATTTGGTGAAGATTACCCTTTGTAAGGATTCATTGATGAATATTATATGTGGATTAAGATACATGGAAGGTAATGTTAGGTTTTAGGATTAAATATGGAGAAACAATAGCCAATGGAATATATTGGTTATAGAATGTGCTTAAATTATTTAAAATAGAGTAAGAATACGTTGTAGATATGGAAACTTGGATGGTGTTAGTCTGAGTGATGCACTTGGTAATTGATCCTGGAATGTCATTATTAGAAAGAATTATATTAAATGATATTTAAAGTGAAATCAACCTTGATTGAAATAAGTAATTTTAAAAAAGAACAAAATAAATTGGCCCACAAATCCATTTTAAATAGATCATTCTAGAAGATAATGTAATGTAATCATGAAATATAGTAGGTAATTAAACTCGGATTAAAATATTCACAGAGGTTCTAGTTTTAAATTATGAAGAAACACTATGCCTCATTATTATTTTGGTTTATAGATTATGATGGAGAACACTGAATGCGAGGAGTCAGGATGAATTTTATTCCTAAATATAAAATAATGATAGATATATTCCTTAAAAAGTGTTAATGTTGGGGATTGTTTGGATTATTAATATTATTCATGCCATTATATTCCAATTATCTTGAAGGAGGAACTTCGATAAACCACTTCTTATTGTTTGAGATAGTGAATTAAATGTCTTTTACTCGTGTGTCTTTGGATTTAGATGGAGGATTTTAATAGTACACCAACAGAATCAATTATGTAATTGGAATCTTCTAAGGAAAAATGATGTCCAAAAATGGATGTCTATGATTATAAGATGGTGATAAAAATGTATCAATTAGTTTAGTACTTCAATAAAGGAATCTTGGGATTAGTCACTAATGTTTATTGTAAAAAGAATCAATGTATATCACTTTATTATTATATGTATTGTTTGTAATCCTTTATGCTATTGGCAATATAAGATCATATAATGTTCTCCCATAGACGTATGATAAAATTACAAACCACATAACCATGTATCTCCACTATATCTTTTTCTGTTATTTATTTTAATTAATATTTTATGGTTTCTTGAAAGAAGTTAGATCTAAAATATTGTATTGATGACTGGGATAGTGTATGATTCCATGTTCTAGTGCTATAAAACCTTAAAAATTTCTAGGAGCTGATTATATTTTATTGAATCATCTGTAGAAGATATCTTATAATAAACATAAGTTATATCATCTATTGATCATGAGAGGTTCTATCACTAATTGGTTTTTCTAGGGGCATGATCCAGGTGAATGGGTTGAAAATATAGAATTATAAACCCCACCAATTTTGAGGATATTGTATAGATATGTCATTGGTTGATCTATATATAAGAATTGATAGGAGGAGGGGCTCATTTAACCTAAAAGAAGGTCGGTTAGTATGGTGGGATAATGAGGGGAACTTTTCTACATGGTTGACTCTCAAGGGAAGTATTATTAATAAAAGTTCACATGAAAACTCATGGATGATATTGGTATGCATGGTTAGCTCATGGATGATACTGATCTATGTGTTAGATTAAATGGAAATACTCTATGTGGTGTTATTTGTGTAGGGTTATCCCATGGTATATGTTCTTATTGTGGATCTTCAGTGGGGGATATTCTATGTACTTGGTCTATAAAAGAACCCTCATAAGAAGTTATTCATGGATACAACATCAAATAAGGAAGGATGGGTTGGGAATTTGTTGTTGGTTACATTATTTCTCATTATTTTTCTTATGCATGACACCCTTTTGGTTTATTTTTTGAATGAAAATTTTCATATTTAATGGAAAGGATTATTATAAGACACTATATAAAATAAGTGTAATTGTAAGGGATGGTATGTAACTATGTGGGATTCAGTCAATAATCTACATAATAAGGCCTTCCACCGATATGTGGGAATCCATAAAAGGTTTATTCAGTGTTCCATATATGATGGACTGACCAAAATTATAGAGGGTAGTCATGGGGTATTTCCAATAATTTTTCCCAAATGATATCTTCCCATATAAGTGAGAGGAACTCACATGGTGATCCCATCCTCAACCCATGTGGGAAGTATATAATTATGTGGTTACCTTGTTAATGTAGAAAGGATTCGGAGATACATTGAACTTGGTGTATACTCAAATACTAACTTAGTGATTTCACATTACATTAGTCAATTTTTATGATTTATCATCCTATAAACATGGTCTGGTTGATTGTTTGAAGTTCACAAGCATTAGAAATCCCCCCCAGAATGGAGTTTGATCTGCGTGAAAAGTATCCAATTATAGTGAAGCTAATCCCATAATATTTTGACGTGGTCCTTATGAGGCTCAATTCATCATGGATAATTATTTCAGACACCTTAGATTATGTTATATATAAAGAAAAAAATGTGACAACTCTTCCCAAGGTGTTTTTTGACAAGATGATATTATTATTGGAAACCCCAACATGTGTATTTGGTGTGTTCACAATATGAATAGAATATGGAAAAGGAATGGATATATTTTTTCTGATTTGTTGACAAGGTGGATGAGGTGATGTTGATAGATTTATTGACACATGGAGTTTCAGTTTTTGAGTTCACAGATATATGAATAAGGATATAATTCATGAAGCATGGAATGAATATATATTTCTTATACTGGAAAAATAATACACGAGAAAAATGTGGAAAAGTCTATAGTATCATCAATGAATAATAAAATTCATGGTAACCAATGTTAGAGGTAATTATTACCAAATCAAGCTGATGAGAAGAATTTTGGAAATCTGTCCATATACCCACTTATGGGGTTTCCCACATAATGGAATATCGTACTGTGAGATAATATGGATATATAAGTGAGTTAAAATATCAAAAAAAAAGTAATTTATGTTAATATAAGTTTGTGATAATTCATGTATGTGATGTTCTATATAAATAAAAATCAACATTATGAAATTCATATATGTGAGGAAGTTCATGTGTGTAATTTAGTAAATTTATGTGAATCCCTTCACATAAGGTAATGGAAACGTTGGTGAATATAGCCATGTGTGGATTCACTTTTGAAATTCTATTTATATTATATATTTTAGTTATGTGGGCCACTATGTAAATTTTTTGATGAATTCTTTTTTAGAACCCATAGTCCATGTAAGTGAATGATTCAATGCATGACCTTTCCAAGTGACATAAGGGGATATATAAAATGGTTTTCTAGGAATATCCTCTAATAATGAAAATAAACTATATTTTTTAGGAACTATTTATAAACATTTAAAACACTATGGATTTTAAAATTTGATCCATGATCTAAGTAGAAAATGAATAAAGGAATTTTCAAGTGAGGTGTATTGAATTAAGTTAAAATATATTCAAGATGATTTTTTTCACTATGTTTGAAATGAAGGAGGTCCATCTTTGAATTATCCAGGCATGCATGAGGAATCACCATTTTATTATTTAGTCAAAGATAATATATTTCTAATATTTTAAAGGAATATTTAGGCAGAATTTGTTGAATCGGAATGGATACATCATGGTATATGAAAATAAGGTGTTTTAAATATATATTTTTCTAGAGATGTGAAAAATTGGAGATCCTCACTTAATAAATACATGAATATTCTATTAATATTTCACATATCATGTTAGATATTGTTGGGTCAAAATTTCTGGAAATTCAAACTATGTTTAATGTTATTCAAGTAGAGTATTAAATGGGATTAAATCCACAATGTAAAATATGAGAGAAAATGGTTCATAAAGCAATTATAGATGAATATAATTATGAAAATCATGGAGTAGTTTGATCTATTTTGAAGGCCAAATATAGTGTGTTTGGTGGCTGACTTATTAGAATATAATATTAGTATTAAAATAAGTGAGATAAAATTAATGAAAAAAATACATTTAAGATCATTGATATATATAAGAATAAGGTTATTTTAATGGAACATTAAATAACAAATAGGTTTCATGAACTGGTATGAAAGAAGGAGTTCCACGTTCATTTTGGATAATTAAAATATTTCTACCGACAAATTGATTGTAGATTATAATGTAACATCCCAGAAAAAAACAATAAAACCAATCTAGACATGGTGAAACTTTTAAAATAGGTTACATTTTTTAAGATTGATTACTAAATAGTTTTTCCAGATGAAGTTCTGGGTGGAATAGATAATGTGGATGTAAGTGATCCTAAGGAAATATTTCATCTACCCCAAATCATTTTAAGGGATGTGTATCTAATCAGGATTTACCTAGCCTAAAACCGACAAGTAATGTGAATATTGATTTATGTGCACCAACATAATTTTGTTATATTGATCCTTGTACATTCCTCTAGTTTTGAACCATGTATAAATTCATGTTTCATTTTTTTGTTCATTGGTTTACATTCTGTGTATCTTCATCATATAATGTTAATAAGATAATGATAAGACAATTTTATATAAAATTCTTGTGTTAAAATAAGATTAACGTAAATACGAAAGATAAAGATAAGTGACCCTAACATTTAAGAGTTCAAGATCTTGTTGTGTAAGAATAACTTTTAATAAGTATTTATAAACTTATTCACCCCATATCTTATGGTATGAAATACCATTTTAGGACTAACAATTTATTTAAAAGGTATTTTATTTTATTTTATTTCTTTGAATTGTATCATTTATCTTTTGAATTTGATATTTTAGTTTGGATATATATATTTTTTGTTCCATGGAAATGGGATGAACATTAAGGAAGAAACAAAAGTTTGGTGAAATCCATTAGTGTGGAAGTGTTTATAGAAAGATTGTGGTCATGTCATGGGGCACCAGAAACAAACAAAATAAAATTTTGAATGACTCTTATTTTGAATCTATGGGTTCATATAATTGTGCTATATAAATTTCTAAGGAACTTGAAATTTCATGTGAAGTTGAAATTAGTGATTATGATGATATTCCAAAGGGGATAAAATTTAATGATTTCTACTTTTTATAAGATGCTAAGAAGTATTTTAGTAAGGGTAAAAAAATGTTAATGGAGGTAAACAGGTCTCTATAAAGCTATATTCAACTTATGGTAATTGAGGATAATGAATTAAAAGGGAAAAATAAAAGTCCTAAATATATTTTACCAAAATTTATATAGAATAATGACTTTGAAGGTTATGTGTGTGAGAATATGTCCACAATGGTGGAAAAATACATAATTCTTTTGAAGGGGAAAATATTGAACTCAAAAGATGTTAAAAATTGTATTTCCAGGAAGGATGAATTCACTAATTATCTAAAATAATTTTTCTAATACATTAAAAGGATACGAAAAGAAAACTACTGAATTAATGATTCTATTTCCCAAATTAAATCTAAGACAATATACCAAAATGTAATTATTGAAAAACTATAAAAAGTATTAAAATAATATATGTCCACTAGAAAGGAACTCAAGAAATAATTGAATTAAAAAATTTAGAAAAACAATAAAAGGATATAGAAAATGGTTTACTAAATGAGTTAAATAAATTAGAAGTTGGAGAAAAGTTGTGAAAAGGCAATCTGAAATTCCAGTATATCTTATATTTATTATTTTCTTACCCTTATATATATGATGACTAAAGAAAGTTTGATTTTTTTCATTTCTGAGGAGAAAAATGAGAGGTTTTTTATTTTATAAATACCAAACTATATAGAAAATCTATGGATTGTTAATGACGGAAATACTTCTTGAAAGTGAGAAGAAGAAACCCATAGAGATTTCCTAGGAAATGCTAAAAAAATTGTTCTAAAAAAACTGAAGAGATACCTAAAAATATTTATAGGAAAAATAAAAATCTCTACATGATTTTTTATACATATATTTTTTCATTATTGTATGAATGGTTACATATTTAGTTTACTTTGAGGATTTATAATATATTTCATGTTTTGAACATTGAAAAATTATGAATAAAGATGAACCCCACACACAGTGTATTAAAAATATGATAATTATAAACACCACAATAATCATATATCATGTATAATGTTTAGAATAATTTTATAAGGTATTGAAATAGGAAATCAACATGAACACAATGATATATCTTTGTGATTGAGAAACATAATATATAACCAATAATTGAAAGATTCATATACTGAAAATAATGTAAGGAGAAGCTATAAAAGTTATTTTGAACCTTATAAACCATGAAGATATATTCAATTTGAATTAAGGATAAATATAGTTTAAATGTTTCAAAAATTAAAAGGGATTATATTGAAGATTCATCCCAACACAAGGTCAGTGTTGATGAATTTGTTAATTTGTGTAAGGATACAATTCATAGAATGGAATTTTGGGGGAAGAAATATTTTCCTATTTTAAACTACGAAACTATTGAAATTAAAAATTTACTATGGAAAATGTGGTCAGGTAGAAGGGAATAGGCCCAAGGGGTTGAGGAAGTAATTGGATACCATTAAAATGGTTTCAAACCTAAAGGTGGGAACAATGAGATAGGTAAATGGGAAATGGTGGTTCTTACTAACTCAAAATCACCCTCATAATTTTTAATATGATGGTTAAACCTTCTCCCATTATGATTAATATAATGTTAACTTGTTTGAACAGAAGCATGAATCATTGTTAGACAAAATTCATGTGTTATGTTTTCTAGAAATTCATTTTTGAAAGAGTTCAATGTTGATCTGTTTAAAGCTAAAAATGAAATCAAATAAATGGTATCGAAGGAAATAATAGTCCTGATTTTTATGAATATGAAAAAAGAGTTCCATGTATAATCTGACCCAAAATCTAGATAATTATCTAATTTTATAATTTGAAATCTATATGTTTGAAGGACTATTGTTTCTATATTTGGAGGTTTTTAGGAATCCTGAGATAAGAATAAAATTGGTTTGAAATAATTATCTAATGTTATAATTTTTATGATGCTAAAAAAAGAATAAATTAGTGGTATCATGCCTTTAGATGAGTGTTACATGTTCACTAAATAAGAGTTGATAGATTTTAACAGAAATATAAACAAAAAATATTTTTCTTGTTAATATGTATTTATGTTTTAACATGCTATATCAGGTGTTCATTGTTAAGGGTACTAAATTCCAAGTAATATGGATATTGTTTTCCAATAATAAGAACAAAAAATTGAATATACTATCAATAATTGGGGGAAAGTGTATAATTTTAATTCAGGGGGAGTATCAACATGAGGTTTTTAGCCTATGAATCCTCAAGGGATAAATGTGTTGAGCCTATGAAGACCTAAAAGATTAGAGTTCATGTTTCTTAATTTTTTTATCCTCTAACTAGTAGTATCAATTTATATATCCATTTAGATGTCCCAAACTAAATGTGACTCAATATTATACACTAAAAATTCGATTTTAATGTGTAATGAAGATCACTTGTTTTTTTTTGAAATTGAATAGTTTAATGTTTCCAAGAGCATCATTTGTATAAGGAGTGACCTTTGTTTTTTTTTGGTGTTCATAAAAACTATTGATTCCTACATAGATCTTAGTTTAAATATTCTTAAATTATTTTTTTCCAACCCAAATTATTCATAGTAAATTCAATTTGTAATATTTTTTGAGAATGTATAGCTATGTGAAAAGATATATGTACTGCAATTGGGATGCAAGACTTGAAATATTTGATAAAAAATTGGGCTATAGAGATCATATATTTTTCATTATATGTATCAATAATTAATTCTATCTAGACAATTGAAAAGTATGGATACATAATGATCAATTAATTTGAAAAAGGTTATATTTTGAAAAAAATTAGTAAGCCTTTCGAATCCAAAAATGGGGAGTAAAATCCAATGAGTACCCCCTCTTAGAAAAAGTGTATGTTGAGATATATTAGATATTCGTCCTATAAAAATATGGGGAGAAAATGTTGAAGAAATAATGTGGGATCTTGACATTGATAAAGGGGTGTAATAATCACTCATTAGGAAAAGAAATCCCCATTTAAAGGGTGGGTAAGAAATGAAAAAGGAAAACCCCATTATGAAGTGGATGAAGTTCCAAATTCACACAAATGGGGAGAAAATAAAAGAATAAAAATCTTAAATCCATAATTTTTCGTCAAACATTGGGGGGAAATTATAGAAAGTGTTTCTATAAAAACAAAATGTGGGAGATTATTGGAAAACCATTGGATGGTAATGGATTTGTCAACATGATTTTAGGACTCGACCAAAGGTTGTTTGATTAAAATTAAAAGATACTATTGGATACCCCTACTAGTGTTATGGGTGTGTTGGTAAGATGAGTAGAAGATGTTCAAGTCATGACTATTTTTTTGGATTTGTTTAAAATATTGTTGTAGTGATGTTGGCAGTTTTTTTGACAAATTGAGTTTCATCAAATGAGGTATTGGATGTGTTGGCCATGAAAAATGGGCATGCATTATGGGATGAAGGTATATTACTTATATGGGTGAATAAAGACTTGAATCAATATTTGTTCAATATTACGGAATAATTTATTAAGGTTTTATGTCATTGTAACCAAAGATCGATGTTGTTCGAACCCAATTGATAAGAATATTATATTTATAGAAATCTGCCAAAGTACCCATGTAAGTGGTTTCCCACTTATGAGAATTTTTTTGTGTTAGATAATCTGGCTATGTGGGGATGTTAAGGTTTCCAAAATAAGAAACTTATGTGAATTTTGGTACATGATGAATCATGTATACGAATTCCTAATTAAAAAAAAACTCTCGAATAAGGAAATACAGCTACGGGAGAAAGTTTACATATGAAATTCAGTCGAAATAAGTGAATCAATTCATATAGGATAATTGATACCAATGTGAATCTATATATGTGAGGATTTATTTATTTATGTCTAGTAATATAATATATTTCGGGTATGTGATCCACCATGTAAGTATATTCATTTATGCTTTACAGAACTCGTGGTATACGTAAGTGAATGATTCATTCCAGGGAATTTCTAAGTGATGTAAGTGGATTTATTTTCTTATTTTCTAGTAACATTTATGCAGTTGTGAAATCACATAATACAATATAGTAACTATTTAAATATTTTCTAACAATCATATAATTTCATATGGGATCGACAATCAAAGCCAAAACTAAGGAAAGACATTTTTTGGTGAGGTGGTGTGAATTTAATGAAAATATATTCACATGTTAAAGAGTGTTTCATAACACCCAAAATGAGAGTGGTCTATCCATGAACCAACATTTCATACATTATGATCCATGAATATGATATTATTTTGTAGTCAAATGAAGTATATTTAACCACATAAAGAGTAATATTGAGGTTAATTTTGTGGAATAAAAAGGGTATGTTAGGGAATCCATAAATAAGGTGTTTTGGAAAGTGGTTTGGCTATAGATGGGAAAATATTTTCGATTTTGACTTAGATGATGCATATAGAGTTCATTAATATTTTACATATCATGTTCTATGATTCAATCTAAAATCAAAGGGAGTTTTGAGAGATTCAATCATGAAATTAAATATGATTAAATCAATACTAATCAAGGAGATTGAAGATGGTACATAAAGTAGTTATAGTTTGAATAATATTATGGATATCATAGAGAGGATTTTAGTATTTATTAATACCCATTATGGTGAATTATGTGGATAATTTATTTGAATATAATATCCATAATAAAATAGGGGGTGTTGATAAAAATAAAAAATGACACTGAAGATCATAAAAATATATAAGAATAATGGTATTAATTTGAAATAAAAAATATGCAATAAATCATTGAGGAATGCTAGAAGTAGGAGTTTGAGGTAAATTCTTAATGAAAATTTGATTCTACAATGATTTTTTACATATTATAAAGTAGAAACCTTGTGGACATCAATGGAACAAAACTATACTTGGTGTAACAATCAACAATTTTTGATACTGTTCTTTTCCTTCATTGTAAATTGTTTTTTCATTTGAATTATTATATGGAAGAGGGAATGGGGAGGGAAGAAATTATAGGGAGATCTAGTATCAAAACGAAATCATTTTTGGGGCAGGAATCCTGTGTAGACATGTCCATGATTTAAAGTAAAAAATGTCATGAGTAGAGTGATTTTGGTTCACCAACACAATCTTGGAAGAGTGATCCACAAACCAACCCTTAGGGGTGAACTATATAAATATTTTTGTGTCCCTTTTATTGATTAACATAACTTTATATGAATCGTTGTCAAATAATTTTAGTAAGATAATGATCAGATATGTTTTTATAAAATGATGTTCAGTTAATTTGTTCAATAAAAACAATAAAGAGAATGATACTTTACAATTAAATTTTAAAATTCAGGATCTAGTAGGGAAGTATGATCTTTGGAAAATTACAAAACCTTGATTCACCCCCTCTCATATAATTTAAATGTCCATTTTGGGCCTATCAGTATTCTCATGACCAGAAAATGGATAACACATTAGTCTAAGGGTTTTGGTACTTTCTTATAAATATCTCCCTTATTTCCCTTCTTCATAGTGAGTTGTTTTTTATAGTCAGAAACGCGATGTAGATTCATGTTCTTGATCCCTATTAGTGACTCTATGGGGAACAATAATCAAGAAATACTAATTACAAATAGTTCAAAAACATGATTCATGAATAATAATAAAAACCATTGATTTTTGTATATGTCTCTCTAGAATAATTATAGTACTCACATCATCTGTGTGATCCTATGAAAAATCCTTTTTGTATGAACACAAAACCCCATATATTTCTCTTTTTTATTTTTTGCTCACATAAATTTTTAGAATTTTATTTTTCTATTTTTTTAGATGTTGGATTTTAGATCGTCCCATATTTTTTATTCAATTACTAAAGATTAATAGAGTGATGTGATTGCTGATAGCACAAAGGTTCCTCAGAATAAATCATTAAACAATATTCTCACCCAAAAACATCAATATTACTAGCTATATGAAAAAATGAATATATATAAAAAATGTGTTTAAATTTTATTCCTCAATCCATGCATTTAACTATAGCAGACCATCGACGTGTTTAACTTCCTCTCAGATTTATATCTAGCTCAATATTTATGTTGAGTGAAAACTCATCTGATATTCTCTTAATGGGGTGATTATGTAATTAATTTCTACCTTTTGTCGTTTAATAAATTAAATTATTTCCAAAACATATTTATCTTGAGTTTTATATATATTTACTATATAATTGAATAATCCTAGTAGAGGGTGGAATCCAATGTGGGATATGAGTCATAGTGGAGACTTTTCTGATGAAGGGGCATGCGCCTTCGGGGAACATTAGAGTTATAAAACATTTTATTAGTTGTTTTAGATATTTTATTTGAATAATGCTATATTGACTTCCTAATATATTATATATAGACCAACCTTACGTATCCTAGTGCAATTGTTTCACCATTTTTTAAACACAGACACTTTATATAAAAAATATAGTGAGTTTGGGATTTGATTATATGATATCCATCTACTAGCTAGAATCCATATCCTTATAAGTTCCTAAAATGAATTTATTCTTATACATTACATCTAATGAGATGATGAACATATTATAACTTTGATGAGGGAATTACCAGAAGATGTTGGAAGGACTTTGGTAAATTCATCCATCCTCAACCAATCATCTCCTCAGGTGAAAAATATATATCTTCCTTCTGATGAATGGATATAGGCCAATTGTTACGTGATCGAGGATCTTCATAATTCAATCACTTATGAATGTCAAGGGTTTATATGTGGAAACCCTAGAGGTAGGACAATTTAATTAATGGGTGTTTTCTGATCAATCTTACATGACCACATATTCTTACTATCATGATTATTATATTGGTTCTTTAGTGCACGAATCTTTCATATTTAGGTTTCTCACTCAGGTGTCAAGGTTGGTACCTCAGTGATGGCAGTATTGTTGGAACGAGGCCAAAATGTTAACCCAAAAATTTTGGTTCCTTCCCAGAACTTTTATATACAGTCCACATATAATATTGAAACACCCCATATTAGATTAGTGGTCTCTACAACAATCCATTAGTATGAATCTCATCCCAAGATACATAACATTATTGTAATTTTTCTGATATATTTGATCATTCAATTTTTTTTTGACATGCTAATAAACCATTCACATTTAAATTTTGTTAATGACAATTGATATAATGGGATAATAATTTCTAATGAAACTAGTACCTCATAAGAGATATTTTTGATTATATATTTCAATAATGGGGTATTAGTGGAATAGATAGATGTGTTTATCATCTATGATCCATGTTCCCCCTATATATTCTTACACAAGTTTAGATGGATAAATAGATTATAGATTCCTTATTTCTCTAATGTCAATTGTGAATATCAAAAAATTATATTACCCTAACGTTAGATGATGTTTAAATGGGAAGGAAAAATGATGGAGTTATACATTAACCCACCGAAACCTGTAAGAAAAGTCATGGTATTCTTCTTGGAATGTGTAGCACATTACCTTGATGGGGAGATGTGATAACATGGTCGATGAGAATGTAAAAAAATAATAATTTATATTATATTCCGTAACATTCCTATAGATCAAATCTTAGAATCCAAGAGTACTATATCCATGTACTTTAAGAATCATGTTGAATTACCATTTTATAATTCCATTTATACTCAGAGTGGAGTATATCTATTGCTGACAACTAGGGTTACTATCCATAATATTGAAATTAATTCTACAAATACAATGGTATTAGACCCACTATTGGGGACCACCTCTACTGAATCAGTCCATAAATAATAATAGGAAGCATTAATTAATGTTTTTTCTATACCCGTTGCACTAGAAAAATAAATTTTCACCATTGAAGAACTAATTTTAGGAAAAATACTTTTAGTAGTGAGTAACCAGAGATTATAACACAACACTGATAAGATAAATGAGGATATGAGAAAATGGATTTAGTTCCATGTCCATGAAATTATCAGGGAGGCTCAACTCTATGAAATAAAAAACAAGGATGAGAGTCACCACTAAATTTTCCATGTTTTGGGTGTGGGAAGATAACACTAGTAGCATCTTCATGATCTTATTTAAGAGGAAGTAGTTATATAAGAGAAATTTATAGTAAAATTGAGGGTCATACATTCATTTTATAGTATAAACCATCAAGTGGGGACTATGGAGTGGTTCACTAAAGAGTAGAATAATCATGTTGTTAATGAGTTATGGATTTCTGAATGACTTAATACCCAATAAATGGAGCTCCATGAATATGTGGATCAAGTGGACAGGGTAAAATCCAATTATTAAGAGTGATTTTCAAATATAAAATCATGAATCAATGAAATTGGGGCATGAATTCCTATATCTAATAGTTGAATTTTTTAGAAAGAGATAGAACATATAAACAAGAAAATTTCTAACATTCCATTGATGCCTCCTATCATGAATTAACTGATTAATTAAACTTAGTTAGTCAAATATTAGTATTGATATAACTATTTATTTTATATTATTATAAAAATAAGGAGAGATTACAACCCATGGATATCCCCTTTTTCATAAAGGAATGAAAACAATTCTTTTCTTAAAGTCATGTCAATTATTCAATCCTTTATATATATATATATATAAGGTTTTTGGGGGTACAATTACAATTAAACACATACACACCTCAAAAATAGGCAAACAAGGCACCCATAGCCCCCCCCAAGGGGATAGCCAAACAATTATTGAATTTGGATTGGACAAAGTCAATATTCCTTTCTAAACACTTGATTTAGAAATACTTATTATTTTTTATTTCTCACATATTGTTATACTCATATGTGTAATCATTAAAACACTAGAGTTGGTCCACTCAAGTTATGACCCAATATTTCACTATAAATGTTTTTTAAATAATCAGTTTTTTCGAAATCTTACTCCACATAGAAAAATAATTAAGCAATACCCTGTCATGATAAAAAACATTCGAACATTATAATATAACCATTAAATTTGTGTTTATAAAATAAAGTAATGAAAATATAAAATCATCAAAATAAATCAATCGCATTAGGTAGAAGAAGTCTCCATTATAAATCTTGTTTATCTAATATTACGATAGAGGTATCTTTTAATAGCATATTCTATAGACCAAGACCAATAGGAAATTGAGAAAATATGGTATGTTAGAAATTTCATGTGGGGTAAATTCAATATCATTGAAATTTAAAAGAGATTTATGCTAGTTGAATCACCACCAACAAATGCCACCGGATCGTAAATTATACATAGATCTTACAGGGAGGTATTTATGGTATGAAAAACAAGAGATTATAAATATATAAAAAGGTAATTATAAATGTAATAAGTTATTTATCACATTTTGATTAAAAAAATGTATTTTTTAATTTTAATGAAATAATATTTTTATTTGCTGACACATTTATAAAACTTTCAAGATTATTGAATTATTAAAAATATTCTTGTTTATAAAAAAGGAATTTTAATGTGACTTATTTAATGAAAACATATTTATTATATATTATTTATACTAATAATATATAATAATATAATATTAATTTTATTGGTAATTTATATGAAATAATAATAATAGTGGTCAATACATTGGAAATTTGTTTTCCTATAAAAAATATTTACCCTTTTATTTTATGATTATATTTAATGTTTTGAATTTAAAAATAAATAAATTTAATTTGAAAAATTAAACACCATTCTTTATTTATAATTTAAATAACTCATTATGATGAAATTATGGAATTATTTCTAGAAATATTTATTTTTTGGTGAATACTAAAAAATACCATTTTTAAAAATAACATGAATTTTATTAAATTTTTAGTAACTAAGTATGAAATATAATATTATGAAAAATTTACATGTTGAAAAATATTAATTTTTTAAGTTAAACATATATTTTTTAATTTTAAAACCTATATTTTTCATTTTAGATATTTGGTTATAAAATTCATAAAAATTATAAATACATTATCTATTTGTTTTCTAAAATTAATTTTTATCAATTTTTAAAAAATATGTTGGACGCCTCATGTATTAATCATGTTTTAATGATCAAAAATCTCAAAAATAATTACACATCATGTTTTAATGATTACACATCTTATTACTATTAATTTATCTCAATCATGATTGCAAATATTATTACTGTCAGTTACTCTCATTATTATTTACCAATCTTTTGCATGGTCACAAAACTCACTTATCTTATCAAACCCCTGTATTTATGTTTCATGTTCTCTTAATTGATAATGGTTAAGATTAATCCATATTCTGCATATTACTGTTTAAATGTAAATACAAATATTTGTCTAAGTATAAAGACACCGTGAAGCATGACACAATAAGACAGACTGTGTGCAAGACACAATCACAGTCAAACAGACACCGTGAACAGAAACACTGAAGCAGACATTGTGAAGCCTATGTCTCAGACACCGTGATTAGTGAGACACCGTGACCTCAAAACACCGTGACCGTAAACCTGACACCATGATGAAAACACCGTGAGAAAGACACTGTGAAGGTTATACCGTGAAGGTTATACCGTGAAGGTTATACCGTGAAGGTTATACCGTGAAGGTCATACCGTAAAGGAAACACCGTGAGCCAGACACCATGACATGGAGACACTGTAAAGAAGACACCGTGAAGGACATACCAGTTCTTGGAGACACTGTTTATATAATCACCGTGACACCGTTTCTTAACCTTTTTGTCAATATTATTTAAATAATACTAATGGTCATATTTGATGTTTTTAATGTAATTAATGTTATTTAATGATAGTTTTTGGTCTATCAGGAAACCGTACCTTGTACCTATGAAAGGGAAATCATTCATCCTTCCAGAGCTTATGGAATATAAATAAGACTGAGCTGTAGTAGAAAGAGAGAGAGACACAAGCGTGCAAACGAGAGGAGAACATACATACGCACGACAACTCAAGAAACACGAGTGCACTGTACTGAACATAAGAATAATCCTAAGCACAAAGAAGAGATTGCAAGATATTTCAATAACTCTTATGAGTGTAATCCAACTCTAATGAAGAACACAAAATGAATCAAGAGAACATTCTTACGCGTGAAGAACACAAGCTGAACCACAACACTCTGTTTTTCACACAAAACCAGAGAAGGACTCAAAAGCTATTCTGCTGAATCCAATACGTCCTGAGCTGCACTACCAATCACTAGAGCTTTCTAAACATTCATATAATCTCTCTAAGTGATTAATTATTTACTTTTGAGCAGTGTGTGTATCCTGTTTATTTTACACACACATGTCTCCTATGCTGAACTGGAGGATATCAAAATTCTCACACCAAAACTCCTTACTATTGTTTACCCACGAAAACTGTGGAAGAGGTCCTTGTGTGGCCTGGTCTTTATTTTTGTTTCCCATGAATAATAGTGGTAGATGTCCCAGCGTGGCCTGGAAAGTCTTGTACTATTGTTAACCCCGATCCATGGTGTGGATCAAATTTATATATAAATTTGAGAGGACAAATTCTTGACTAGAGACTGAACCACTTGGTTATATCTGCTATGCATTTTTAGTTAAAGTTCAAAATATACAATATCTGATTTATATTCCGCTGCTTATTACTTTTAAATAAAAATCTGTTTTAATGTTACTTTGATAGGTAATCTAGCAAGTGTTTGTATCTATTGTAAATCAGTAGGTTAGTTTCAAAAGCTAATTTAATATTCTGATTATATTAACTGAGAACTAATCAATCTTTTGAGAATCTAATTTAACCTTTACAGTTTTATAAATTCACTATAGTTTAACTTGTTTTATAAATTGGGGGATTTTAATAGAAAATATTTTAACAAAAAATTTGATTGGAACTCAATTCACCCCCCCTCTTGAGTGTCCACTCCGACCAACATTTGGTATTAGAGGTTTGTTTTCGTTAAATAATTTTAACATACTCTATTTTTCAACTGTGATTTTAGTTTCATCTTTAAAGATATTATATTTTTGTTAGTTCTAAATTTTATCTCTTTAAATTTGTTTTATAAAATCTAGTTATGGATAATAGACTAGAGGGTGCTGCTACTAACCGGACACCTTTCTTCAATGGTACAAACTATGCCCAATGGAAACTTAACCTGAAAATTCATTTGAAAATTATGGGTTTGGATATCTGGACTTCTATAGAGTCTCAATATAAAATTCCAGAAACTAAAAGAACAACTTGGGATGAACCTACAAAGATAGCTTACAATAATAATTGTAAAGCTATGAATTCCCTATATTGTGCTTTAGGAGATGAAGAGTTTAACAGAATATCTGCTTGCAAAACTACCTATGAAATTTGGGATAATTTGGGAGTTTCTCATGAAGGAACAACCAATGTTAAAGAAATGAGATTAAATACTTATACTATTAAATATGAAAATTTTAAATTGAAGACTGATGAACCTATTTCTGATATGTATCTTAGGTTTAATGAGATTTTCAACACTATGAGTTCACTTGGTAAGGTTGTTCGAATAAAGGAACAAATCATGAGAATCTTAAGACGTCTACCAGACCGATGGAGGGGCACTTATGTTTCAATTAGATAATCATGTGACATTGGAGCTCTGCCTATCAAAGAACTTATTAGAATGCTTATGATGTACAAGGAAGAACTCAAATTGAATAAGGAATAAGATGATAAATCAAGGAGGAAGTCAGTGGTATTCAAGTCTACTGCTTCAAAGAGCGAAGACAAGAAGAAAATACATGTTCCTACTGAAAGATCAACAAGTGAAAGTTTAGATTCTGACTCTGATGTTGAAATGGATCAAATAGCCAGAAGGTTTAAGAAATTCTATAGGAAGAAGATGTTCTTCAGAAAGTCAAATTACAAAGGTAAGTATGATCAAGAAGGTAAGTGGAAGATGGATTGGAAGAAAGCTGATAAGGAAGATGGTATAGTCTGCTATGAGTGAAAAAGTAAAGGAAACATCAAAACTGACTATCCAAAACTGATGTTTAAGAAGAAATATTACTACAAGGACACTAAGTATAAGAAAGATATGGAAGCTACTAGGAGTGCTTCAAAAGATATCAGAAGTGAATCTAAAGTTTCTGATTCTGAAAATAATCGTGCCAACATGTGCTTCATGACCAATACCTCTGAGGTACTTGTTTCCTCTATATTGAATGATTATTTTTTTGGAAATAACAATGATTCAGATAATGATGAAACTATGTCTAAAGATGAACTATTTGAATATTGTAGTATTCTTGTAGAAACATGTAATGAACTTAAGGACGAATATAATTCATTAAAGAAACAGCATGCTCTCACTACAAATGTTAAATTCTCCCTTGATATAGAAATAGAAAAGAATGCTCAATAGTTAAAGGAAAATACAGAACTAAAAATTTCTAATGAGCAACTTAGAAAGGACTTAGAAAAGTTCACAAATGGAAAGGATAATCTAACTAAAATGATAGGAAAGCAAGTGGCACCAAAATACACTACTAGAATCGGCTGCCAACCTGGAAAAAGACAGTTCACTAAAACTAGATTTATTCCTAAATCTGGACAAAATTCTGCTAGTTCTAGTTTTGGAAATTCATATGCTTCAACTAGTTATTCACATAATTATAGATCAAATAGAGTTTATCTTTCAAAATCTGTTGAATCTATTGATTATATGAGACCCATAAGACAAATTTGGGTACCTAAAGATTTTCAGGCTAACCTATCTGGACCCAAGAGAATCTGGGTACCAAAATCATTCTCTATTTAAAACTGTTTTGTAGGAAACCTGTTTGAAGAGTTCCCATAAGAAGACATAGTATTTGGAAAGTGGATGTTCAAGACACATTTCTGGGGACTATTCATGGTTCAAGATCTTAATAATGGTTTATGGAGGATATATCACCTTTGGTGATAATTCTAATGGAAAATCATCGTCCTAGGCCAGATTGGTAACATTGATTCTGTTTTAATTTCTAATGTTTTATTTGTTGATGGAATTATGTATAATCTGTTTAGTATTTCAAAATTATGTGATGATGGCTTTAATATAATGTTTGAAAATGATTCTTGTAATGTTTTTAGTTCTAATTTTTTTTATTATTTTCTTCTTTGAGAAATGAAAATGTTTATGCAGTTGATTTAAATTCCTTAGCTAAGCAAAATATTACTTGTTTAAATGCTTTTCACAAAGAATCTTGATTATGGAACAGAAGACTAGGACACTGTAATATACATCCACTTAGAAAACTAGCTAGGAAGAACTTGGTTTGAGACCCACCCAAACTTGAATTCTCAAATGACAAAGTTTTTAATCCCTGTCAAAAGGTAAAGCAACATAAAGTTTCTTTTAAATCAAAGAAATAAGTTTAAACTTCTCAAACTCTCGATTTGGTTCACATGGACATGTTTGGACCTTCAAGAGTTTCTAGTTTAAATGGGAAGAACTATGTATATGTATTAGTAGATGACTTTTCTAGATATACATGGGTATACTTCTTGGCTCAAAAAATTGAAGCTTGTTCTTACTTTGTTAAATACTCCAAGTCTGTAGAAAACCTTAGTGGACTCAAGATTAAAACCTTGAGAAGTGATCATGGCTGTGAGATTGAAAATCAAGAGTTTGAATCTTATTTCTCACACAATAGATATAGTCACAACTTTTCTTCCCCTAGGACACCTCAACAGAATGGTGTAGTAGAAAGATGAAATAGAACCCTTTAAGAAATAGCAAGAACTATGCTTAAAGAGTATGACCTGCCTATTTATTTTTGGGCCGAAGCTGTGAATACAACTTGTTATATTATTAATAGAGTCCTGATTAGACCTATTCTCATGAAGACCCCTTTTGAACTATGGTATAATAGAAAACCTAAAGTTAATTACTTTACATTATTTGGATGCAATGTCTTTATCCTCAATACAGATGATAATCTGGAAAAGTTTGCTTCTATGAGTGATGAAGGAATTTTTCTTAGTTATTCTATAACTAGAAAAACATATAGAGTTTTCAATAATAGAACCAAATGTATGGAAGAATCTGTTCACATCAAGTTTGATGAAACTGATCCACATGAACCTAAATCATCTCTTGAAAATCTTGAAAAATATTTATCTGTTCTAAACCTTAATGATAAAACTAATGAACGTGCTGTAAAAACAACCAGTTCTGGAAATATTTTAGAATCTGCACCTAATGAACCAGAACCTAGAGAAGAACCTGAAATTTCTAGTCCTACCTTTACTAGATCAACTAGGATTCTAAAGAATCATCCTTTAGATGATGTTGTAGGAAATCTGGATAGAGGGACACAGACTAGAGCTTCTCTTAGAAATCAGGTTGAACATCAAGCCTTCTTGTCACAAAAAGAACCTAAAAACATTGATTATGTTATTAATGATTAAATTTGGGTAATTTATATGCAAGAAGAACTTAATCAATTTGAAATAAATAATGTTTGGAAACTAGTAGAAAGTCCTTAGGACACTTTCACCACAGGCACTAAATGGGTGTTTAGAAATAAAGTAGATGAATCTGGAAATATAGTTAGAAATAATGCTAGGTTAGTTGCACAAGGCTATAGTCAAGAAGAAGGAATTGACTATGAGAAGACTTTTTCACCAGTATCCAGATTAGATGACATTAGAATTATACTTTCTTATGCTGCACATCTAAATTTCAAACTATATCAAATGGATGTCAAGAGTGCATTCTTAAATGGGTATATAGATGAGGATGTTTTTGTTGAAAAACCACCTGGATTTACAAACCCTCATTTTACAAATCATATTTTTAAATTATCAAAATCATTATATAGTTTAAAGAAAGATCCAAGAGCTTTGTATGATAGATTAAGTACTTTTTTAATTTCTAAAGGTTTTAAAAAAGGAATAGCTGATCATACTATTTTTATAAAATAAATTTCTAAAGATTTTTTAGTTGTACAAATTTATGTAGTTGATATTATTTTTGGATCTTCAAAAAAAAAATATACTAATTTTTCTAAAATTATGAAAAATGAATTTGAAATGATCTTAATGGAAGAATTAATATTCTTTCTTTGATTTCAAATCTTTCAAAATAATGATGGAATTATTTTAACTCAAAGTAAACATACTAGAGATCTTTTAAAACGTTTTGGATTGGATAACACTAAATGTAGTGACACTCCCATGAGTACCACCCATAACTTCGATCTTGATGAAGATGGAAAATCTGTTGATCGAACCACTTATAGAGGATTGATTGGAAGTCTACTCTACTTGACTGCTAGTCATCCTGATATTATGTTTAGTGTGTGTATGTGTGCTCATTTTCAAGAAAACTGTAAAGTGTCACATTTAAATGCTGTAAAGAGAATTTTCAAATACCTCAAGCATACTCCAAATTGAGGACTATTCTATCCAAAAGAAAAATCATTTGAACTAGTTATTTATTTTGATGCTGATTTTTCTGGATGTAAGTTAGATAGAAAAAGCGCCTATGGAACACGTCACTTTTTAGGAATGTCACTAGTATCATGGTGTAGTAAGAAACAAAATTATGTTGCATTATCTACTACAGAAGCTGAATACATAACTGCTGGAAGTTGTTGTGCACAAATTTTGTGGTTGAAACACACTTTACTAGACTACGAATATCAATTCAGACATGCCCAAATAAGTTTTGACAACACAAGTGCTATTAACATTTCAAAGAATCATGTTTCACATTCTCAGACAAAGCATATTGATGTAAGACATCGGTTTTTGAGGGATCATTATCAAAAAGGTGATATCACTTTGGAATTCATTGGTACGGAATATCATCTTCCTTATAAATTCACTAAACCACTAAATTCTAAGAGATTAGACTACATCATACACGATCGTGGTATGATTAATCATAAATAGACAACTTATAGATCTTACTGTTTAATATTTTACTATATCTTACTTTACTGTTTCATGCTCACTATTTCGCAGTTACTGTTTTATGTTTACGGTCTCAAAATTAACAACTTCTGTTCACGGTCTATCACTTAACTATCTCACCGTGACAGAACAGTTCACTCACTGTCTCACAGTGACTGCACAGAATAGTCACTTTCTCACCGTGATGACTACCAACTATCTCACTGTGACGACTGTTTTTCATCGCACCGTAACACCTACTCACGGTCTCACTGTGAAGATTATTTATGCATTTATTTTAATCCGTATTGCGGTAAGTTTTATATCACCGCTATTTACTTTCCCGTGTTTTGGTTTTTAGACGTTTGAAATCCCCAAATGATAAAACAAAAGGTGTTTATTTCGATTTCTCACCCAAACTCTCTCCTGAACCTTCTCAATCTTGAAAACCTTCGCTCCTTCTCTCTCTCCTGAACCTTCAGGGAATGTCAAGGATGAAGCGTCCATATTCACCCTCTTCTAAGAAGCGCCGCTCTATGAAACAGAAGAGGGCACCGAAAATTACACCCGTAGGACCTCTAAATCAAAACCTAGTAAGCCGTACTGTAGTTCCTGAAAATGAGATCTTCCCTAAGTGGCTGTTGACTAGCAAGTCTTTGGTCCTGAAAATCTTTAGAGAACAATGATGGCACGAATGGTTCTCTAGACAAGATAGACTGATTTATCTGAGGATGGTATCTCAATTTTACCAGTACGTAATGTTTTCCTTTGATACTAGAGAAAGTTTTATGGTGACAAGCTGGTTCAGTGGACAAAATTGTTCATTCTCTTCAAGGTTATGGGCTGCATGCCTGATAATTACCCATGAAGGGATTTCTGATTATTACCAGAGAGACCCTCCTCCAAAAACTAACATATTTGATCAGGAAAATGAACTAGAGATCCTGACTGGAAATGGCACCAAGCGAAGGGCTATAATAGATGAAATGGATGGGGAGACAAGACTGATGTTCAAATTTGTTCAGAATTTGATTAGTCCAAGAAAAGGAGATTTTGATGTGATGAAGTATCAGGATGTGTTACTGATTCACCTGTTGAAGAAGGCCATAAGATCAATCTTTGAAAATATGTCATTAACCATATATGTGAGCTGATTAAAGTCACTTCCAAATCAACCTCATTGTTTTACTCAGGGATGATTTCGGCCATGTCGTTTGCCAAGGGGGTGGTTGGACCGAATGAAGAAAAGCTAGAGGATTTTGATTTCTGTTTATCCAATCCTATCATCAGAAGGATGAAGATTAATTGGAACCCCTAGAAGAAGCAGTGAGTTGAGGATAATGATCGACTTTATAAGAAGTATAATCCTGTTGATTATCCAAGAAGGACAAAGAATATAACTAATTCTGGTTTGGAACTAGATGAAGGGGCTGAGTTCCCAAAAGAGAAAGAAGAAGAAGAATAGGCTGAAATACCTCAAGAGGAAGAAACTCCTGTTCAGAAAGAAAGGATTGCTGCCCCTACTGATGTTCCTTCTGAAATAACTTCTAGAGAGTAATTTTTTGTTGTTTTTAGAGAAGAATATCCTACTTCAAGAGATGATGTTGATCAAGAAATTCAGTCTGAGGCTGCAAGAGATTTGATTATCCCTGATTTAGAGCAGTAAGCTATGGAAGAGTCTAGTGGTGCAGAAGACCTCCCTGTCATGGAAGAAGCTGATCGTGGAGAAATCCTTGTTAAGGAAAATGTCAATCAAGTGGATCTCCCTGTTGAAAAAGAAGAAATTCTGGAAGCACAAACAGTGGAACAACCAATTCTTAAGTACATAACCTCTACTGAAGAGAGGATGGAAATTTCCTTTCAGCTGGAAAGGCAAGAATTTTCTAAAAAGATTAGAGATGATTCTGTGGATCTTAACCCAATTCCCGAGCCTCAAGAATCTGAAATGGAATCACATTTTGAGGGGGAGGAACCTCAAAAACTTGATATTGATGAAGATGGATCTTCTGAAACCTCTCAACCAGCTGTCACATATTCTGTGTACACTCGGTTTGAATTTCCAAGTTTTTAAGATGTGAGTGAATCACAGAAAGTGACTTCAACTAGTATAGATCTCTATTCTTTGTTTCAACTAAATTCATCAGCTCAACCAGAACCAGAACCAGAACTAGACCCTCAACCACAACCTCAATCTAAATATGAAACTGAAACTAATTCTGAACCACTACCATCATCTGCATCAGAATCTATACCACTACCTTCACCCTCACTTTTACCTGACCAACAATCATTTGTAACTAAGGATTACTTCGAAGTATTTGGAGAGACTATATTGGATGGATTTGAGAAGATTATATCCTCTCAACCTCGTCTAGTGACTCATCTGAGTCAAGAAGACACCTCGATTCTTTAGGAAAACATTATTCTACATATTCAACCGAGGATGATCCGTGAAATACCAGAAGTCAGAGTTGAAAATAAGTTACTTAGTGGTGATGTTGCAAATTTGAATGATATGATGGAAACCTTCAAAGAGAACTGTCTTCAAGGTCAGAGCCTGCTCCTATTTCTGCTCCTGCACCTGTTGCTACTTCTCCTGAACCAAATGTTTCCAACATTTCTAGAGAAATTGTATCTCAAGTGAATCCTTATCTTTTATATTTTTATGATAAGATAGTAACAAGACACACAAATATTCTGCAATGCATGAGAGAGCTTGTAGGAAATCTGAATAAGCTCACAGATTAGTACACTGGCTGTCTGCAAAAGGTTTTAAAACAGCTCAATGTTCTAACTGAAGCTGTCAAGGATTCTCCTCCCTCTGGTCAGACCTCCACACCTTCTTTGGATGATTCTGTGCTTAGATCCATAATCAAGGAATAAATTTAGAATGCTTCCAGTGGGTTAGATTTGTCTCATTTATTTGAAGTTGTGAAGAATAGTGATAGAACACTTGATGTTGTTCAGATCCATTCTAATATTACCAATGATGATCAATAAGAGATCACTAAGAATATAGACTTTTATCTCACTTGTATTTTCTCTAAAAGTGACATGGAAAATCACTTTAAGTATCTTGTGGAGAACCTGAAAATCCCTCCAGTGACTCAAGATTTTAAAGCTCTATTTCAGAAGCTTACAGAGTTCACCAGATTGTTGGAAACATTTATGGAGAATAAGGACGATTTTGAAAAAGCTATGAAATATGGTGGAGAAATAATTACTGATTTTATAAATCTTTTGAATCCATCTCTTCATGTGCAGAGTACTGCTATCTTTTCCCCAGCTGTTGCACCCCTTAGACCTGGTCTACATGCCCTAGCCTCAACTACCATGTCAGTCAGCCAAGCCCTATCTCAGATCAGACCAATCATTCTTGACCAACCACAGACTAGACCTTTTACTTCACCTTCTTTGGTTCCATCTATTTTTGAAGGTCTACCTTTACCGTCTTTATCTACCACATCTATGCCTTCTTCTACATCAGCTTTGGATCCTACTACTGATAAAGGAAAAGAGAAATCCAATCCCTGAAGTCACCCAGTGCTTCTTAATTTTTCATGGGATGTCTTTGATTTTTTTATTTCTATTGTATGCTCTATTCTAAACAGTTTTAATGAATAATGCATTGTTTCACTCCATTCTCTCTACTTTTTGATAATCCTAAAAGGGGGAGAAAACTTGAGAAGAGTTATTATCTTATTATCTAGAGTTATTACCTCTTAGTATTTTATTTGTTAATATTCTATATGTTATTTTCTCAAACATTTCATTTCATTTATACTTTAACTACATGATTTTTGATCATCAAAAAGGGGGAGATTGTTGGACTCCTCATGTATTAATCATGTTTTAATGATCACAAATCTCAATAATAATTACACATCATGTTTTAATGATTACAATTATTATTACTATTAATTAATCTCAATCATGATTGCAAATATTATTACTATCAATTACTCTCATTATTATTTACAAATCTTTTGCATGATCACAACTCTCACTTATCTTATCGAACCATTGTATTTATGTTAAAATTTCTCTTACATGATAATGGTTAAGCTTAATTAATATTATTCATATTACTGTTTAAGAATAAATACAGATATTTGTCTATATTTAAAGATACTCTGAAGCTTGACACAGTAAGACAGATAGTGTGAAAGAAACAGTCACAGTCAAACAGACACCGTCAATAGAAACACTAAAGCACACACCGTGAAGCCTAAGTCTCAGACACCATGATCAGTGAGACACTATGACCTCAACACACCTTGACAGTAATCTTGACACTGTGAAGGACACACCATGAGTAGGACACCATGAAGGTTATACCGTGAATGGTTATACCGTGAAGGTCATACCGTAAAGGACACACCGTGAGTCAGACACTATGACTCAAACACCCTGACATGGAGTCACCATGAAGGAGACGCAGTGAAGGACATACCAATTCTTGGAGACACCGTTTACATAATCACTGTGACACCATTTCTTTACCTTTTTTCAATATTATTTAAATAACACTAACGATCATATTTGATATTTTTAATGAAATTAATGTTATTTAATGATAGTTGTCGGTCTATCAGGAAACTGTACCCCGTACATATGAAGAGGAAATCATTCCTAATGCTGGAGCTTATGGAATATAAAGAATACTAAGCTGTCATAGAAACAGATAGAGACACAAGCGTGCAAACCAGAAGAGAACATACATACGCGCGACAACTCAAGAAACACGAGTGCACTATACTGAACAGAAGAAGAATACCAAGCACAAAGAAGAGATTGAAAGATCATTCATGAACTCTTATGAGTGTAATCCAAATCTACTGAAGAACAAATGAAGAATCAAGAGAACATTCTTACGCATGAGGAACACAAGTTGAACCAAGACACTCTGTTTTTGACACAAAACTAGAGAAGGACTCAGAAGCTATTTTACTGAATCCAACGAGTCCAGAGATGCACTGCCAATCACTAGATCTTTCTAAACCTTCATATAATCTCTCTAAGTGATTTATTATTTACTTTCGAGCAGTGTGTGTATACAGTTTATTTTACACACAAACTGTCTCCTGTGCTGAAATGGTGTATATCAAAATCCTTACACCAAAACTCCTTACTCTTGTTTACCCACGACAACTGTGGAAGAGGTCCTTGTGTGGCCTGGTCTTTATTTTTGTTTCCCATGAAGAACAGTGGTAGAGGCCCCTGAGTGGCCTTGAATGTTTTGTACTTTTGTTAAACCCGATCCAGGTTGTGGATCAAATTTATATATAAATTTTAGAGGACTAAGTCTCGGCTTGAGACTGAACCTCTTGGTTATATCTGTTGTGCATTTTTAGTTTAAGTTCAAAATATACAGTATCTAATTTATATTCCGCTGCTTATTAGTTTGAAATACAAATCTGTTTTAATTTTACTTTGATAGTTAATCTAACAAGTGTTTTTATCTATTGAAAATCCGTAGGTTAGTTTCAAAAGCTAATTTTATCTTCTGATTAGATTAACTGAGGACTAATCAATCTTTTGAGAATCTAATTGAACCTTTACAGTTTTACAGATTCACTATAGTTTAACTTGTTTTATAAATTGGGAGATTTTAATAGAAAACATTTTAACAGAAATTTTGATTGGAACTCAATTCACCCCCCTCTTGAGTGTCCACTCCGACCAACAAAATAATATAATAAAACTGATCATAAATTTTTAATCAATTGTTACAAATTATTTAATATAGTTTATTTTCGTTCTTGAGAAAAATGATAATTTACCTAAGGTAAAAACTAGTTATCGTGGTAAAACGAAAATTGTAAAAGAAAAAATAAACTAATGATAATGAGTTGAAAAAATTTATAAAACATGCATGGGAATGGGTAATTGAGGCCAAGAATAGAACGATCTCTTCCCACTAAATTATTTCTAAATTTATTTCCACTTTCCAAGATATTGACTTCCCAAAATAAAATAATTTGGGGTATTTACAAAAATATTCATCCCTTTTCACTTATAAAAGGGCCAGTACCCTCTTAACTTTCCATAGAAACAAAAAATGATTATTCCATCCAAATATCTACCTAAAAATATCATAAAAATATCTGTAACCCTTATATTGGTTTTGGTATTCTAAAAAAACAACCCCTCAAAGGCCAAACACCCATTGCAAAGGAGATGTTCCCTGAAGTAAGGAATAAATTTCATACCACACCTTTCTCATTTCTATTTCACTAAACAAACTGGTTATTGTTAAATTAAATTATACCATATTAAAATGAAAATTTTATTATCATTAGTGAACTATTATGTGATTAAAATGATGTTATAATAACTAACCATCTTTCTATTCTCTATTAATAAAAATGAAAACATTCAATCATGTGTTGTGTGGACATTACCTCCATGGAACAACCTATTTCATTTTTACTCACCACCTTAAAATGATGATCATGATAGGGAAATTAATATATAACTATGTTATTTATTGAATATTATAGATTTTGAAAATAAAAATTTTATTTCTTATTTTCTATATTTTATGGAAAACAAAATCATCATCCTTGTTTATGTGTGGACTACCACACCCATGAAATGATCGATTTCCATTTTCATTTTCATCACCACGTTAAATTTATGGTCTAATGAGTAGTGTTAATTCATAAGAATGATTATTTATGAAATTTTTAATGTCTGATAAAGACCAATTGGGAGACCAATTAATAATATGGATGAAAAATAGCCATAGAAAATTCAACTTTCAAAAAGTGCGTTCTAAGAGTTAAAAAATAGTTTATTCAAATTATAAAATAACCTCATATAGGTTATCTTATTCACCTATTAATTTAGAATTATGATAAAAACACTAATAAAATCTAAATAAAACCATTATTATTCTTTAATAATTATATTACAACTAAGACACTTTATAATTATCTATTGATTATGGTATGTTCTTGTCTGGGATAAATTTACCACCAATATGAATAATGCCCTAAATTTATATCACATATCAATATGAGAATAAAATTTATATTAAAAAATAATATAAATATGTAAATAATATTTTTTATTTTAATGTGATATAAAAAATTTACTCATTATTTAAGAAAATACCATTTTCTTACAAATAATATTTAAACATGATCAATGTCAAATTCAATTTCATAGATCATAACAAAAAATATCATCGAATGAATTTATAATTTTATAAAAAATACAATAAATTAATTATAATATATTTATGATATAATAATAATGAAATATTAGATAATAATAATTAAAAACACTACAATTGTGTAACAAATAAAAAATGATCTAGATTCCTCAAACCGGATATTAAAAATAGATAAAAATAAAAAATATAAATATGGTGGATAATTATTAAATAATATTTTCAAAGGAATTATATTTTAATTTTTTGTTAAATTGGTGATTAATATTGTATCTTTTGTATACATGATGTTTGAGAGAATTTTAACTTAGTAAGAATTGAGGTGTGGGGTTCTTTGCATCACATTTAATTTATTGAAACATATTTTTTAATGTTAACCAATATACATCTTATATTGTATGATGAATTAAAGATTAATTATTGTAAATATATTTATGGTTTTTAAAGATAGATATCTGGTACTTTATTAAAATGTACATCAATTCAAAAGATACAAAAGTTGATCGGCGTTTTGATTAAAATGGTTCTAAAACTCTAATGGTTTGGATTGGAACATTATATTTCAAATAACGATTATTTCAAGATAATTCATATGAATAATTGGTATTATATATAAAAAATAGTCATTTTAATTGGATATTCATGTATTTTTACTTGTACCCTTAAACTTTCATTCCCCCTTGACTCATATTTTACCCAAAATTTTTCAAATAATTAAAATGGACCCTATATGTAATTCTGTTTTGGGATCCTCCCTTTTTCATTATTCATATTTATTTGATGATTTTTAAAATGTCATTATATATTTGTCAATATTTTTTAACATCAATTTATACTAATTATAATTCTTTAAAAAAAATTAATTTTTTTTTTTCATTTTCTTCTTAGGTTGATTTCATCAAAATTTGAAGACCAACTATTTTAATGTTTATGTATTAAGATGTGATATTTACAACTTTGTCATTTTATATTTATAATTACATCTATAGTTTCGTGGTTTGCAAATAATATTTTACCTCTTAGTTATATAATTTTTTTGTAAAATAATTTTAAAAGATCCGAAATGTTTCTTATTCTAATGTATTTTCTAATAATTCTAAATAAGTGTTTTTAATAAAGATAATTATCCTATGATATATATTATTATAGATCAAGGATATTATGAAAATGATACCACCAGCCTTATTTTTCTAGATTAATTATAAACTTTTGTGTTCTATCATGGAAATGATACTACCATGCCTTTTCTTTCACAATCAATGAATGTTTATAAATAGAGTTTTTCATATAATTTATTCCATATGTGAATCAAATATTTCTATTTATTTTGATTAAATTTTTTTCACATCCTTAATTTATATAAATTTAATGGGGAAATTATTTCCTTAGACATATACCCTTTATCAATATAGTGTAAATACCATATTCCATACTATCAAGATTGAATGGTATTTAGAAAGATAGTTTTTAAATCATTTGTTACTCATATATTTTACATGGTTTTCTCATGTTACAATTATTAATTATATTAATAATTATTTCCTTAAGAGAAACCATCAGAAAAAAGAAATTAAGCCCATTTTATTTCCATGGGGTCTTTTTGATGTGTTGAATAAAACCCATTTTATTTCCTTTGGATCTTTATGTTTTAAATAGTGAATGATTTTTTTAATGTTTTCTAAAACCCACATTATTTTTGTTGTTTATTTATGATGTTATATATGTGTTATTTTAATTTGGAAAATATAAGTATGGATGAATGATGGGTGGGGTCTTATTTCACCCTCCAATGTATTGTTTAAATTTTTATATGTCATACGATAAGTAATCATGAATACATTTAAGTTTGTGATAAGAGTGGGAACTGAGGGTTTGACTCATTAAGGATGTTTTTCCATAAAATAATGTTTTTTCATTATTTTAATGATGTTTCACAGTTCTTTTTATTCAAATTACTATGTTTTCATCTCAAGGATCATGTTTATTAACTCACATTTCTACACACTTTTGATTTATTTATTACTATAATACATTACTTATTATACGAATTAGAATCCATTATTTATTTGGTATAAGTTTCATATTTTTCTTTATTATATGGATATGATCATATCATTCTCACTAAAGATGTTTAAATTTCATTTTTTATGGTTACAATTCCCATGTATCTACGATCATCCCTTTACTTTGATTCCATTTACATGGGTTATTATGGTAGAAAAAGTATGATGTATAGAGAAGAGTTTCATATGTGGAGTCTTTTTGTAATTTTCATATAATCAATATATATTATGTGGATTCCTATATAATGGATAAGCATAAATAGAGTGTTTTTTAGTTAAATGTTTGTCTTAATTATATTAAACTCTAAACCTAAAAGTTATTGGGAATGAATTTATATGAAATATTTTACTATTTTACATGAATGAGAATTTCATGTATACAAGATGATACTATTTGTTTCTGACTAGGGTTTTCTTAATTTTATAAGGATAAATCATGAGTTAAAAATGCCTTATATGGTTGATAAATTAAGGTTGATTATAACTTCAAGGGTATAGGAAACCCTTGATGTCATATGAAGTAATATTTTGGGAATTATGATAAGAGAACATTATTGAAGGTCCAATGGGAAAGTCTAAAGGATAATCCTATGTATAATATAAAATCAATGAACTTTTGAATGTTTTGAAAATGTACATTTCTTAGAAATGAAATAAAAAAATGAATAATATAAATTTATTTAGGCTCTTTCAATGATATTCTATGTTTTAATAGCACTTATAATGGGGTTTTGGGTATTATTTCAATCATCACCTGGTGAACGATAAAGAGGCATAACTACACACATAGTTTGATACCGATATAGGGTGCTAATTGGTTAATCACATCACATTTACTAGTTATTTTGAAGGATTTATTATTTTAAAAAATTAGAATAATAAGTATGAGAGAACACAACCTATAATATCCTATATAAACCAAGAGTGATTTATGTTGAACTAAAATCTGGGGTAATATTTTGAAGTGTAATATATTTATAGGACTAAATTATCATCTAATTTTATTACACTAATGAATTCATAGTTTAAATTATTCATCCCTTGTGATTAAACCCATTTGGTTTTATTAATGGATTACTCCAAAATGAACCAATTGAACATTGGGTTCCATATACAGTGCAAAAATTATCCTAATGAGTAACCAATTTATATAAGATCTGGGGTGGGAAATTAACTAATTATACTAATCATGCTATCAATAATTATTATTATCCAAAAAATAGTATATATTCTCTGAAAACTAATGAAGACGACGATATAAAATCATGGATGTTCAGGTGATGAATATGTTGAATAAATGAATGTTCAAATTGCTTTATGTAAAAAAATTGGTAAGAATCGCCAATTGGATCGTCTTAAAGTAACCAGGAAATGTTTTATGTGTGAAAAATGAGGGAATAGAGAAACCAATTTTTGATAAAAATTAAGGATCTTAGTGGACATGGTGAAATAAAAAAAACTTATTGAGGTGAATGAAACATTACATTCATAAATTTCACATACTATTATATAAATATTCATAACATATGATTAATATCCACACTAAAATTGTAAACATTTAGTGTATTGGGAAACATGGACACATAAAAAACTAGTAAATAGAATATATATATATATATATATATATCATATCCCACTATGTTAATTACAACTAATACCCTTCTCAGATAAATCATACTTAAATCCTTTCTTCATATCCCTGTGAAAAGGTAATATAACAATGGCTGAGATGTGATACTTGTTAAGTGTAAACAAGGGACACTATAAAAACATACATTTAAAAGGGTTATTCTTTCATTTAGAAGGGGTTATGACCCCCTCTATATTAATTACTACTTCTTACCCAAAATAGCTGCTAAAGTGGCTACCCATACCTATTAGCTGCAGACTTATGTAAGTGTTGATAAATTTGAATACATAATATAATATAAATTCATTTAATATAATATAACTATAATGTAAATTATATCGTAAATTTAGTTAATAAATATTTAATATTTATAAAATTAAATTAAATTTATATATATTTATAAATATTTGAATAAATTTATTTACTCATATATTAATGAATAAATTTATATTTTTTATACAAATATACAAATATTTATATAGGAAAACTTTTTTGTAAATATTTAATATCATTTATTTAATGTATGTATATGTATCATAAATATATATAATTGTTTATTGTATATTTACATAAATTTATATGTTGTTTTCATTTAATATATGTATATAGACACACACACACACACACAAGAGTACAAACCTATTTATTATAAAAGTATATTGTTTTAATAATAATACAAAAAATTACAGTGGTTAAAACCACCAATTATCTTAGATAACTACATTTTAACAGTTTAAAATCCCCTCAAATCGAAGGAGTTAGAGGTTGTCATGAACTACCCCTACTCACTTATATTAGAGGGGTTTATAACCCACTATAGTTTGGTTTTTCTATTTTTTTTAATTAATCTATCGTATTTTATAAACAATTTTTGGAAAACTGGAAAAAAATTAAAATGCAGTAGCAGATTTGAAATAAAATATTCTAATTTATATTAAGATTTAACATAGAGGGGGTTTTATACAACTGTTTATATGTAATATCATGTAGGTATATAGTTTCTTGTAGTCGGAGATATCAATGATCAAGAATAATCTGAGACCAAGGGAATGAGAATATGATATAAAATTATTAAATACATACCTAGAAAAAAAATATCATAAGAACAAGTCAGGGAATAATTATTCAATGGTTATAAGGCATGATTAAAAAATGAATCAAAGAACGCAAGAAATGAAAGAATTACCTACACATAAGACCAGGTTTTACAATAGTGTCACAAATTGTGGAATAATTATTTTAATAAAAATATTATGTCAAGATACCATGAATGACATTTATCAAATGTTAGTCTAGAGATAACCACCCATGTTCCTTCTTCTTGATTTGGATAACCTCCATTGTACCCTATTTTTTTGATTGGTATATCCTATCATGTGCCCTTTTATTGCAAAAAATATTAATATTGACCCAATGCATTGGATATATGAAATTGACACAAATTTTATCAATTGAAATTCCATTATAATTATGTGATACAAAAAAAACAACAATCCATTTTTATTATAAATTCATAATGATATATTAGCTTGAATCTAGACTGATAAATATTCTAAACATAACAATGGATAAATAAATAGAAAATGAATGCATATGAATATAATAATTTAGTTCTTATTCCACAAAAATGACCACACTAAAAAAACAAAGATGTAGAAAAAAATACAATTTAAATAACACAATATTTAGTTTTATGACGAATGTTTATATAAAACTGATAAAAGATATAAATTAATGATGAAATATTAGAATAAGTGTTATTCATAGATCTCATATGACCATAATAAGTCTAACAATTGGAATTGTATTATGACTATTTGGAATAGTAAATAGTTTGTTAAAATAGTTACATATCCTATGGAAAAGAATAAAAATATTTAGGAATATTATAAAATGTAAATATGATATATTTATATAATGGAATAAGTAAATAAATGCTTGTAGAATTATATTTTTATAAAAATTAACTATTTCAAGTCAATTTTATTATAAAGATAGTGATTTTAAAGAATCTTTATCCTCAAAAAAGGACTTATAAATTAATACATTGTTATTTAATAATAATAATATAATTTTATGAGACAATAATTAATTTTCAAAGGATAATAAATTTTATTATACTATTAATCTATCAAAATTCCTTTTTTATTTTCAAGAAGAAACAACTTTGTGGGGGAGTGGGAACCATTTAGAAAAACACCAAGCAAACAATACACCTATAAAAAAAGGCCACCCAAAGGCAAGGGAAACTGAGAACAAAAGAAGAACAAGAAAGAATGAACATGCACACCTCTGATACCTTGCACAAAAAAGAAAATAGATGGCCACAAGCTTGAGAAATACAATCTATATTTCCATGCTAGATCATGTGTAATAAGCTCCTTCTTCATTGGATCAGAAATGTGTGGGGGGGAAGGAGAAGAGGCTTAGATCTGAGCTTATAGGGGTCACCAGATCATGTTTATTTTCCTGTACCAAGATCTCGGAGGAAGCCATTTGGAGGGTTGGTGGGTCTTGTCTTTTGTTCTTTGTCTCCTGTACCTTTGAACTCAATTGCACAAGAGCAAGAGATGAAATAAGGATATATTGCCTCTCAACACACTTTGAAACTGGAGAAACCACAGGATCCAGCTTCTGATCGGAATCTGCATCATCCTGAGATCCCACAACCTCTTCACTGGGAGGAGAAACTTATTCCTCTTGCAGAGCAGACATATCTTTTTCTATTCCACTTTTCGCAAATGTCCTCGTGTCGTCGAGAGATTTCTTTTGGATGAGAGATCCTTTACTAGAAGATCTGGTAACTGGTGGTTTGGGTAAATTAGAGTAGTCTTTCTGAGGACGTTACCTCCTCCCATGTTTGGTGAATCCATCTATGTCCATGATGGTATTCTTGCCATTCCTCATAGTGGACCGAATATAAACATCCTCTTGTTCCACTTCTTTACTCCCAGTTGACCATTTAAAAGTGTCGGAATCCATCTCAGCTTCAAATCCATCATTTTTCCCTCACTAAGATGTAACCCCTTCATATACTCCATCCTTGAATTTACTTTCTTCAAATGGAATTAGGTTGTTGTCACCCAATTATGCAAACCTGTTCAGGTTACATCCATTTCCCTTGAGCTGTTTGTTGGATTCGATAATGTCCATCTTCAAACTGGATATGCCCTCATGTCCCCTATAAATTCCATTATAAAGACTCAATCCAGCCACAAGAATAAATTTCATTGACCTCTCAGGTCTTTTCTCATTCCAATTGTCTCCTAGTCTCGTATCTAAGGGGAGAAATTGAACCACCACTTCCACATAAGGAGGATTGACATCACATCGTTCATTTCTCTCGGGAACCGCCATCCCATTTCCAATGGATGCCTCTTTATTATGGATGAAAATCTCATTCAGCATATTCGATTCATGCGTAGCTTCTCCCCCATGGTGACATCTTAGAACTGAATGTCCTTGGGGGAGGCAGGTGGGACAATAGTGAGTCCCAGACTCATACATAATCAGTTGCTTGTATATGTATTCTCAATTAATAATGATCCAAATGAAGTCCAAAGGAGGTTTCTATATGTCAACCTCAACACATATCTGGGGTTCAATGGGATGGCCGACCACTTGGGTTCAGCGATCCGCAATTAGGAAGCAGCTGACAATATTTCCTATCATCTGAAAAATTGATGGATTTTGAAAATCGAGAGGCAAACCCGAAAGGCGGATCCAATTTTTGGAGGTCTCTTGATCTTGATTCATGTGCAGAGATAAGTCCCATCTATGGAGGATAAAACGTAACCGTTTAATGGAGGGCGAGCCACTGGGCCAAGCAAGAGCCGGGTCTTTTTCAAAAGAGAAGCGAATCTTTATTTGCTGATAATCGAGCAAACCAATCACCACTCATTGACGAAGACCCCATTGAGTATTGATGTAACGCCCTAACCCTAGTTACCCAGAGTCGGTGAATTATTACATAACATTGGCATGATCACAAAAAAGATCAAATCTCGAAAGACCGATTGGTTTAGTAGCCTTGGAAACACTAGATATATTCATAAGTCTTACATTACATCATAAAATGAAAAACTACTACAACAACATATTGTCTCCATAAACCACACTCATATCCCCACATAATATCCCTGCAGGTCATTCATAATTTACTTCTTCACTTCTTGGAAAAATAAAACATAGAAAAGGGGTGAGCTCAAATGCCCAGTAAGGATAACAATATACCGGAAACTTTCATAAATAAGAATAAACATTTAAGACTATGTATAACTAAAACAAAAGCCTTTTAAACTTGAACTTAAACATAGTATGGAAAAAGTAAAATGAAATAATTCCATTTACTTGTTCACATGGATATTCTATTAATCGAATAATCACATGCAATATCAATAACCACTTTCATAATGTTGGAATGCATATTGCCAGACTATAATAACCACATAGCCAAGGCCTCGTACCAAGACTACAAATAAGATTTTGCCAAGGCCTTGTTACAAGACACTAGTTTGTCTCATGAGACCTACCGATGCATCGAGGAGCTATAGAGGGCTCCACCCGTCACATATTAAGTCCAATGCATTCCCATATGAAAAGTTTTAAACATAACATAAACATTCGTATTAAAAATAGCATACGAAATGTCAATAATTTCACCATAAACTATGAATGGTATAAAAATAGCACATCCACAGTCAAACATATCACAAAACCTTCAATACAATATAGAAGTTTTGTATCATAATAAATCAACTTCAAATAAGCGTAAAATCCATCAAAGGATGTCGACATAGATGAAATCAAAACACTTTTTGGAGAAATATCTCTTTCTATTTTTGAAATCATTTAAGAGCCATATAAAACAAAACATTTTCTTGAAAATATTCTTATAAGCTTGTAAGGGAAACTTTGAAGATTTTATAACGGCAGAAAATAACCTCACTCGCCGTATAAGTTAAAAAAAACATTCTTACCTTAATTCTGTCAAAAAGGTTAAAAAAGAACCTTATTTTGAAAACGACGGAAAGATTCCTCTTATAAAAAGTCAAACAAGGGTATAAATGACTTTAACCCATATTCTTGTAAATAATAAAAATGTTTTGAAATACATTTTGAAGAAATATGGATGTGGATGATAACGAGATCCCAGTAGATTATTACGTATAAACAACCTCGGATAATAAAGAGATTGTGAAATAACTCTTACCTTCTACTTTTCCATGGTTGGGATAGGTTAACCTCCTGTATAATGGTGAAATAATTTTTATTAAATTATTCAAGAATCATATACATTAATATGATATCATATATGATCTTTTAATATTTATTAGATAATAATATCTTAGTATTATCGTTGTTTCGGGTGTTAACTTACTTGTTTTCTTTTATATGTTTTGTTACGTAAGACATGTTTGTAAAGGATAGGTTGTATATTATTCATATCCATAATGATATCAAGTCCTTAAACATCAGTTTTTAAATCATCAAATGATAATTATACTTGAATGGATATGATGGAGAATGAATCTCATCGTGTTCGTGGAGACGGTAGTCCGTATGTACGCACGAGAGAAAATATCATTCTTTTGATATCAAAATAATATATAAATGGATGGTATATCATATATAATGAATCATTAACATGTTATATTTATTATTTACATGAGTTACACATCATTATTATACCCATCCAAACAATATTATATTGAATAACAATTACACCACGACGTGGAGACGGTAAGCCGTACGTACGCACGTATGGTGACATGTTATTCAAAGGGTGGATAGAATACTAAATATGGTTGTACCATATTTATAATAAAATCACAGTATATATATGATACTGGAGTTATTATTTTATAATGGTAACAACAAAGGAAGAAGAAGTGGAAGAAGAAATGAACTTGGAAAAGGGTGGTGAAATCATTACCTCTTCTTCGGGTTCTTCCTTTTGATTTGATCAAAAGGGATCCATAGGTTGTCTTTCTGATCAAACTAAGGACTCTAGGTTGTTGTGAGGGAAGTTGGGAGAGTATATGGGCAGAGTTTGGCCGAACCAAAAGGCTTTGAAGGTGTGAATAAATGAGAAGAAGGAGTTTCCTTTTATAAGAGGGGTGAGGGGCACCTTTGGAAAAGCTAGAAATATTAATTTATAATAAATTCATATTCGGTTTCTAGTGGCTCAAAAGTTTATTATTTAAATTTTAAGATGGGGATGGGTCCAAAACAACTCAAACAATAGAATTTAGACAGGTTTGGGAACTTATATTAACCTTATTTTTAAGTATTAACTCTAAGTTAATTAGTTTCACTTTTACAATGTCTCTTTGTATTTTTATATAATATGGTTAATAAACTTACTATATACATCCAGGTGACCCCCAAGTGGTCCATTAATGATGAAAATATCATGATATAAGTCTCTTGGCCGAATATTAGATTTTTAGGAATTTAATATCAATTAATAATATAATATTTGTTTTAAGAACTATTTTATGTCAATTTTGACACTATTCAATAGTTGATTTTTTTGAAACTCATAACAGATTGATTACTTCGAACAAAGTAAATTAAATCAATACTAATATATCATATTATCCTAGAAAATTAGTTTAATTCATTAAAAGTATAATATTATATTTATTTGGGTATTTATAATATCAATTATTTTAATTGTTCACTATTATAGTAATTACATCATCATCACTGTGTCATAAATAAATTAAATTATTTAATGTCTAAAAATTATAAATAAAATATGATTATGTATGAAATGTTTTTATCTTTCTAATGAATATTTATAATCTAAAATCCAACATATATAACCCTATGTAAAATTGTTTTTCTAAAAGATATATGCTTGTGTCATTTTTGTATTCATTTTAACTTAATTAAAATAAAGTGTCCCTATCACCTACAAGTGGGACCATGGGGTCCCAAAATCGACCCAAAGATGCCTATGGTCGAACATGTATCAACCAATAAGGCTAGAACACGTTTTAGGGTAATTTAGTATTATTATAATATTATTTTGTAACCCTTATTTACCGGATTTACCCTTAACCATGGTAAATAAAATATTTACCGCAGTAATTATTCAAAATGTATAAAAAAAAAGTTACCTATTTACACAATTTGGACATCCTGATTCCAAATATGGAATCCATTTTTCTAAATTCAAAACACAGAAGTGGAAGAAATTAATTTAAAATTAATTCCCGCTGTCAAAACAAAAAGTGTGTTTTTAAGAGATAATAACTATCAAAAGATTGACACTTGTTTATGTTCGGTTTAATTGTAAAATTATGTCCAATGACCAAAATTATATTAAATGGTAGAAATATATTCTAAATATACTTTAAAACCACTCAAATTCATAATTTATCACTATTAATTATTTTGATTAAATAAGTTGTTTTTAATTAAAATTTAGTAATTTTCACTATTCATCAAAATATGAAAGTTATCCGAAAAGTACCAAAATTTCACCTTAGGCTAAATTCGATATTCTGAATCCAGAAATGAAGTCCATTTTAAAATATAAAATATATATAATTTCGAAAAGTAGGTATTACTATTCATAACGGCTAGTTTGATTGGTTATGGTGTGTTAGAACTCGGAGTTGCGTACAACACACGCTATCACATTATTCAAAGAGGAGCATACTGTAGAAGCTTGGGGTGTTACATTCTCCCCTCCTTCAAATAATTTTGTCCTCAAAATTTCTAGAATAGTACCGCATGAAAGGACTCGGGTGGTTCTTCATCATAAGTTCCTCGGGTTCCCACGTTGCCTCTTCCATCTTATAGTTTCTCCACAAAACTTTTACCAGACGCGTCGTCCGGTTTCTCAGTACTTGTTCTCTTGTATCAAGAATCCGGACAGGCTCTTCACAATAAGATAGATCGGGTTCCAGTTCTAATTCCTCATAGGTGAGTTCATGCGTTGGGTCAGGCATGTATTTCCTCAACAGAGATACGTGGAACACATCGTGAACTTTGGAGAGACTTGGCGGCATTGCCAATCGGTAAGCTACAACCCCAATTCGTTCTAGAACTTCGAAGGGTCCGATGTACCTGGGACTCAATTTACATTTCTTACCAAAACATATGACTCCCTTCCATGGATATACCTTCAGGAAAACATGATCCTCGACTTGAAATTCCAAATCCTTCCTTCGATTATCGGCATAGCTCTTCTGCCTACTTTGAGCTGCTTTGATGTGATTTTGGATTACCTTCACCTTTTCTACCGTTTCCTCCACCAGTTCTGGGCCTACAAGTTTTCTTTCACCAACGTCATCCCAACAGGTTGGTGTATGAAATCTCTTTCCGTATAATGCTTTATATGGTGCCATCTGAATACTCGAATGGAAGCTATTGTTATAGGAAAATTCTACCAGTGGTAAATATTGATCCCACATACCCTGAAAGTAAATTGAGCAAGATCTCAACATGTCTTCTAAGGTCTGAATAGTCCGTTCTGATTGTCCATCTGTCTGAGGGTGGTAAGCAGTGCTCAAATGAAGTTCAGTATCTAGGTATTTCTGAAGAATTTTCCAAAATCTTGAAGTAAAACGGGGATCACGATCAGAAACAATCGATAGGGGTACTCCATGAAGTTTCAAAACTTCATTAATATATAGTCTTGCTAGACGTTCCAGGGGTAGATCTTCTCTTATAGCAAGAAAATGTGCTGACTTGGTAAGACGATCAACAATAACCCATATTGCATCATTCCTTCTAGGAGTCTTTGGTAGCCACATGACAATGTCCATCGTAATATTGTCCCATTTCCACTCCAGTATGGGAAGAGGTTGCATGACTCCTCCAAGCTGTTGCCTTCCAGCTTTCACTTGTTGACAAACCATACATCTTGACACAAAATCAGCAATCTCCCTCTTCATGTTATCCCACCAAAAATGTTCTTTCAAATCTCTATACATTTTCGTGCTCCTAGGGTGTATAAAGAAATTTGAACTATGAGCATCATCCAACAATTCCCTTTTTAGATCAAGTAAATCGGGAACACAAAGTCTCTTCCCGAATTTCAAAATTCCATCTTCATACACAAAGTCTCTCAATCTCCCATCATTCACAGCTTTAATATTCTTTTGAAATTCTTCATCATCGGTCTGATAACTCTTAATCCTTTCTAGTAAAGATGGTTTAGCAACCATTTGAAAAAGTATTGATGTTTCACCTTCCCTGGTTATTCCCATGTCCATCTTCACTAGATCCATGAAAATTGGATCCCTTTCAATTCTCATATTGTTCAAAACTCCATGGTCTTTTCTACTCAAAGCATCCGCCACCTTGTTTGCTTTCCCCGGGTGGTAGTGTATCGTGCAATCATAATCCTTGAGTAATTCAAGCCATCTCCTTTGCCTCATGTTGAGTTCTTTTTGTGAGAAAATATACTTCAAACTCTTGTGATCAGTATAAATCTCACATTTTTCACCATAGAGGTAGTGCCTCCATATCTTCAAAGCATAGATCACAGCTGCTAACTCGAGATCCTGAGTAGGATAGTTTTGTTCATGAATTTCTAACTGTCGTGATGCATAGGCAATAACTCTATCATTATTCATAAGGACACAACCAAGTCCTTTCTTTGATGAATCATTATAAATAATGAACCCATCATTCCCCGATGGTAGAGTCAATATAGGAGCATTGACTAATCTTCTCTTTAGTTCTTCAAAACATTCTTCACACTCTTTTGTCCAAACAAATTTAACCCCTTTACGTGTGAGCTTCGTTAATGGGTTAGCCAATCGGGAAAAATTCTGGACGAAACGTCGATAATAACCTGCCAAACCAATAAAACTACGTACCTCAGTTATACTCGTAGGTGCTGGCCATTCTTGGATTGCCTTGGTCTTAGAAGGATCAACAGAGATTCCATCTTTAGAGACAATATGGCCAATAAAAGAAATCTCCTGAAGCCAGAATTCACACTTGCTAAACTTCCCATATAATTCATGCCTCCTCAGAGTCTTCAAGATAATGCACAAGTGATTTTCATGATCTTCGTAGGTTTTGGAGTATACCAAGATATCATCAATAAATAACACCAAAAATTCATTGAGATACTCCTTGAAAACTCTATTCATCAGATCCATGAATACAGAGGGTTCATTAGTCAATCCAAACGGCATTACGGTAAACTCATAATGCATGTACCTGGTTCGAAATGCTGTCTTCGGAATGTCTTCCTTCTTCACACAAAACTGATGGTATCCAGATCGAAGGTCAATCTTTGAAAAGTATTGAGCTCCATGTAGTTGGTCAAATAAATCATCAATATGAGGTTAGGGGATACTTGTTCTTTATCGTTATAGAATTGATCTCCCTGTAGTCGATACATAACCTCATAGATCCATCTTTCTTTTTAACAAAAAGAATAGGGACTCCCCATGGAGAAACACTAGGGAAAATAAATCCCTTATTAATCAATTCCTCTAGTTGTTTCTTTAGTTCAACTAATTCTACAGTGGCCATTCTATAAGGGGTCTTTGATATAGGCCTTGATCCAGAAATCAAATCAATGGAAAAATCAACTTCTCGTTATGGAGGATGTCCAGGTAAATATTCCAGAAATACATCAACAAATTCTTTCACAACAGGTACATACTCTATTTTAACATTCCTTTCCTCACCGACAGTTATTTCATTCTCTTCCTCCCCAATAATTGAATTAAGTTGAGCCACTGGGGGTGGATCTAAATAAGAATTAGGTGGTGACAATTCTGCTCTAAAGATAAGTTGTTCCTTATCATTATCATCAAGAATCGTAACCTCTTTCTTCTTAAAATAAATCTTCGCATCATAGTCCGAAAGCCAGTCCATACCGAGGATTATATCAAACTCAATCATAGGTATGACGACGAGATCAGCAGATAAAGAACATTTATGTGCTCTAATGGGGACTGATTCACTGAACTTTGTTGCAATGATACTTCCCTTATGAGTTTTAACTGACAATTCCCTTATTAAATCAAATTGGAAATATCTAATTTTCTTAGCAAACTGGGAAGATATGAAACAATGCGATGATCCAGAGTCAAATAATGTATTTGTTAAACTTGAGGAAACCATTAAATTACCTGCCACCACGTCTTCCGGAGCTTCTACCTCAGCAGTAGTGATAGCATAATCCTGGACTTGATCCCTTGGCCTTTGCTGAGGTAAGTTCTCCTGACGCTTAGGACATGCATTTGCATAATGCACCATCTCCCTGCAATTGTAGCACTGAACGTTGGTAGCTTCCTTCTTCCCCTTGAAATCACGAGCTTGGTGGCCTTTTTCACCACACTTGTAACAGACTCCCATTCCCTTCAAGCAAGTACCAGGATGTTTCTTCCCACATTTACCAGAAGATGGATATTCAACCTTTCCCTTCTTCCCCTTATTTCCATTCCCAGATTGATCAGCCGGTCTCTTCTTCTCTTGCTTTTCTTTAAAGTCATAAGACTTAGAGAATTCCTTTTCGGTCTTGATAGCACATGAGACAATGTCTTCGTACGACGAAAAGGATTGTGAGACTAATTGTCGACGGAGAAATGGTTTTAACCCATCAAATAAACGATCAATCTTACTTCTTGGGTTACTTATATAATCACCAGCATACCTTGTTAACCTTGTAAAGTTAGACTCATACTTTGTGACATTCTCATCCTCCTTCTGTCTTAGACTTAGAGATTGTCTTTCCGTATCTGCTCGATGGTCGCGAGGAAAGTATTTTTATAAAAATAGATCTTTGAACTCCCTCCATTCCATATTTGATACTTCATCATCTTCCTTCATGTTTTGAATCAATGACCACCATTGATCACCATCTCCAGTGAGGCGGTAAACTGCCATGATAACATTTTCCCTTTCACTGCACCCCAAAGCCTGAACTATTTTCTCTAGGGAATTTATCCATTGCTCAGCTACTAAGGGATTTGTACTCCCATTGAACGTTGGTGGTTTTCTCCTCATGAATCGATCTAACATTGATCCTCCATGTTGTGGATCAGGGTTTTCCATACGGGTAAGGTTATTATTCATAACCTGAGTAAGTTGTCCCAGTATGGTGATTAGCTGATCGACACCAGTTGCATCATCAGCTCCACTATAATTATCTTGAGCAGGAGGTCAATCCCTACATGGAGTGCGTGTATTGATACAGTTTCCATTTCTTCCACTAGGCACCATTTCTAAACAATGGCATATACTAGATCAGTTTATGAATCAAAATACATAATCCCATACTTATAAAACACTTAACATAAATTGAACTATTTATGGATATAATCCATAATCATAAAAATGTTTTCTTTGAGAAAGTATATACTCGTAAACCCTTCATAATGATTTGTAAAGAAAATGAGAGTTATCCTAAGCATATCCTTCGGGATTGTCGTAACCAAGAGTGCAGCAAGGCCCGTTGTCGTGCACCAGTTCCCGTTCGAGTCTAGCTCAAAGCGGTGTTCTCGGGTTTTACCCCTAGGTACATCTCTTCCAGAGCCACCTCTACCTGCTCGTATCCAGACAGGGATGTATTTCTCGGAAAACTCCCAAAATCTCTACAATACCTAAATTCTAGGAAGTTCTTCTATACTAATCCTCAAAGTTCATCTTAGGTCTACGTGCTCTAATCAGAGTTTATCTAAATCTAGCTTCCAAGGTTTTTACTAAACTTCCTCTGATACCAACTGTAACGCCCCGACCCTAGTTACCCAGAGTCGGTGCATTATTACATAACATTGGCATGATCACATGAAAGATCAAATCTCGAAATACCGATTGGTTTAGTAGCCTTGGAAACACTAGATATATTCATAAGTCTTACATTACATCATAAAATGAAAAACTACTACAACGACATATTGTCTCCATAAACCACACTCATATCCCCACATAATATCCCTGCAGGTCATTCATAATTTACTTCTTCACTTCCTGGGAAAAATAAAACATAGAAAAGGGGTGAGCTCAAATGCCCAGTAAGGATAACAATATACCGGAAACTTTCATAAATAAGAATAAACATTTATGGCTATGTATAACTAAAACAAAATCCTTTTAAACTTGAACTTCAACATATTATGGAAAAAGTAAAATGAAATAATGCCATTTACTTGTTCACATGGATATTCTACTAATCGAATAATCTTATGCAATATCAATAACCACTTTCATAATGTTGGAATGCATAATGCGAGACTATCATAACCACATAGCCAAGGCCTCGTTCCAAGACTAAAAATATGATTTTTCCAAGGCCTTGTTCCAAGACACTAGTTTGTCTCATGAGACCTACCGATGCATCTAGGAGCTATAGCGGGCTCCACCCGTCACATATTAAGTCCAATGCATTCCTATATGAAAAGGTTTAAACATAACATAAACATTCGTATTAAAAATATCATACGAAATGTCAATAATTTCACCATAAACTATGAATGGTATAAAAATAGCACATCCATAGTCAAACATATCACAAAACCTTCAATACAATATAGAAGTTTTGTATCATAATAAATCAACTTCAAATAAGAGTAAAATCAATCAAATGATGTTGACATAGATGAAATCAAAACACTTTTTGGAGAAATATCTCTTTCTATTTTTGAAATCATTTAAGAGACATAAAAAATAAAACATTTTCTTGAAAATATTCTTATAAGCTTTTAAGGAAAACTTTGAAGATTTTATAACGACAGAAAATAACCGCACTCGCCGTATAAGTTAAAAAAACATTCTTACCTTAATTCTGTCGAAAAGGTTAAAAAGGAACTTGTTTTGAAAACGATGGAAAGATTCCTCTTATAAAAAGTCAAACAAGGGTATAAATGAATTTAACCCATATTCTTGTAAATAATAAAAAAATTTTGAAATACATTTTGAAGAAACATGGATGTGGATGATAACGAGATCCCAGTAGATTATTAGGTATAAACAACCTCGGATAATGAAGAGATTGTGAAATAACCCTTACCTTGTAATTTTCCTTGGTTGGGGTAGGTTAACCTACTGTATAATGGTGAAATAATTGTTATTAAATTATAAAATAATCATATACATTAATATGATATCATATATGATCTTTTAATATTGATTAGATAATAATATCTTAGTATTATCGTTGTTTCGGGTGTTAACTTACTTGTTTTCTTTTATATGTTTTGTTACGTAAGAAATGTTTGTAAAGGATAGGTTGTATATTATTCATATACAGAATGATATCAAGTCCTTAAACATCATTTTTTAAATCATCAAATGATAATTATACTTGAATGGATACGATGGAGAATGAATCTTATCGCGTTCGTGGAGACGGTAGTCCGTACGTACGCACGAGCGACAATATCATTCTTTTGATATCAAAATAATATATAAATGGATGGAATATCATATATAATGAATCATTAACATGTTATATTTATTATTTACATTAGTTAAACATCATTATTATACCCATCGAAATAATATTATATTGAATAACAATTACACCACGACGTGGAGACGGTAAGCCGTACGTACGCACGTATGGTGACATGTTATTCAAAGGGTGGATAGAATACTGAATATGGTTTTACCATATTTATAATAACATAACAGTATATATATGATACTGGATTTATTATTTTATAATGGTAACATCAAAGGAAGAAGAAGTGGAAGAAGAAATGAACTTGGAAAAGGGTGGTGAAATCATTACCTCTTCTTCGAGTTCTTCCTTTTGATTTGATCAAAAGGGCACCTTAGGTTTTCTTTCTGATCAAAGTAAGGCCTATAGGTTGTATTGAGGTAATTTGGGAGATTATTTGGGCAGAGTTTGGACGAACCAAAAGGCTTTGAAGGTGTGAAGAAATGAGAAGGAGGAGTTTCCTTTTATAAGAGGGGTGAGGGGCACCTTTGGAAAATCTAGAAATATTAATTTATAATAAATTCATATTCGGTTTCTAATGGCTCCAAAGTTTATTATTTAAATGTTAAGGTGGGGATGGGTCGAAAACAACTCAACCCATAGAATTTAGACAGGTTTGGGTACTTATATTAACCTTATCTTTAAGTATTAACTCTAAGTTAATTAGTTTCACTTTTACAATGTCTCTTTGTATTTTTATATAATATGGTTAATAAACATCCTATATACATCCAAGAGACCCCCAAGTGGTCCATTAATGATGAAACTATCATGATATAAGTCTCTTGGCCGAAAATTAGATTTTTAGGAATTTAATATCAACTAATAATATAATATTTGTTTTAAGAACTCTTTTATGTCAATTTTGACACTATTCAATAGTTGATTTTTTTGAAACTCATAACAGATTGATTACTTCGAACAAATTAAATTAAATCACTCCTAATATATCATATTATCCTAGAAAATTATTTTAATTCATTAAAAGTTTCATATTATATTTATTTGGATATTTATAATATCAATTATTTTAATTTTTCACTATTATAGTAATTACTTCAGCATCACTGTTTCATAAATAAATTAAATTATTTAATGTCTAAAAATTATAAATAAAATATGATTATGTAGGAACTCTTTTCATCTTCCTAATTAATATTTATAATCTAAAATCCAACATATATAACCCTATGTAAAAATTGTTTTGCGAAAAGATATATGCTTGTGTCATTTTTGTATTCATTTTAACTTAATTAAAATAAAGTGTCCCTATCACCTACAAGTGGCACCATGGGGTCCCCAAATCGACCCAAAGATGACTATGGTCGAACATGTATCAACCAATAAGGATAGGACACGTTTTAGGGTAATTTAGTATTATTATAATATTATTTTTTAACCCTTATTTACCGGATTTACCCTTAACCATGGTAAATAAAATATTTACCGCAGTAATTATTCAAAATGTATAAAAATAAAAGTTACCTATTTACACAATTTGGACATACTGATTCCAAATATGGAATCCATTTTTCTAAATTCAAAACATAGAAGTGGAAGAAATTAATTTAAAATTAATTCCCGCGGTCAAAACAGATTGCGTGTTTTTAAGAGATAATAACTATCAAAAGATTGACACTTGGTTATGTTCGGTTTAATTGTAAAATTATGTTCAATGACCAAAATTATATTAAATGGTAAAAATATATTCTAAATATACTTTAAAACCACTCTAATTCATAATTTATCACTATTAATTATTTTTATTAAAAAAGTTGTTTTTAATTAAAATTTAGTAATTTTCACTATTCATCAAAATATGAAAGTTATCCGAAAAGTACCAAAATTTCACCTTAATCTAAATTCGATATTTCGAATCCAGAAATGAGGTCTATTTTATAATATAAAATATATATAATTTTGAAAAGTAGGTATTACTATTCATAATAGCTAGTTTGATTGGTTATGGTGTGTTAGAACTCGGTGTTGCGTACAACACACGCTATCACATTATTCAAAGAGGAGTGTACCGTAGAAGCTTGGGGTGTTACAATTGACGAGCCTATCTACGACATCAACAGAATGCCTCTGGCGACCGTTGTGGGTAACGAAGGTGATCTTGTGAAAGGATGAACATTTTGAGAATAATGTGGGGGAAATCGGGAGTGAAAAACCTCCATTAGCAAAACCAGGAACCTTTGGGGAAAACGTGATACCTGGGAAGGAAGGGAGAGAATCTTGGTTGGTATAATGAGAAAAACGATGGGAAGGGCCATCTAAGAGTGACAAAAAAGTTGGACCCCCCCCCTTTGGAGGGGAAGGAATCGCGGGGCGGGCCAGTGCCGACGGAAACCCAAATGAAGCCCGAGGCGGTGCGCTTCCTTGTTTTTATTATACTATTAAAATAAGTATTTTTTTATAAATGTTGATTTTGTTTAAAAATAAAATATCTCATAATTAAAAAATTATTTTAACAAAATTAATTACATTTTTTCAAATATAGATGTTAAAAAATAGTGAGGTTAATTTTTTTGGGATTTTTCTAAAATAATTGAATTTTATGAATAGTGAAATACGGTAATTCACAACATTTTACATTTTAAGAGAAATTCAAGAATTTTTAAGTCATATTTTATTTAAGAACCAATTTTATTGATGTCACATGCACTATTAAATGTATATAGTCACAATAATCAATAATTTTTAATCTATTGATAAAAAATAATAAAATAATGAATGTAATAAAAAAACACACCTCTCATACACATGTTAATACCACCCATCACCACCCCTTATCCTCACACCTTCTAAGAATGTGTTTTTGAAAATATTATAACAAATTTCATTACCAATAGTCTACCAAATTCCCTTGTGTTTCTAGTTTTTTCAAAAGTCCAAATCCATGTTCCTTAAGGAGGTCCTCATGGTGATAACACTCAAGAGGTAAAATCCTCCATCGTCCTCTTTTAAATTCTCTCTTTCATCTACCTTATCCTCACTGTAATCCAAAATAGAATGAAAATTATAGTACCATATATATATTTTAATTTTATTGTGTTATTTTAATATCAATCCATAAATCCCATTTCTTATACTTTTATTATATAAAATGAAATTGTTGTTTCTGATATATCGGTTCTTCACTTTTGTGGTTGATGAGTTTTTTTTCAATTACAACATCAAGGATAGTCATTAAACTGTTATTATAGGTCAATCAGATTATAATATGTATATTACAACTATTTTGATGTTCAGTATGTAATATATGGATATTATATTAATGAAAATGAATTTATTTTGTTGTGGTTGGTAAAATAACATAAATAAACTAAGAATTTTTTATTTACATTTTATTAAACGAATCATCCTCATTTAAGAAAAAATGATATATGGTACCATTTAATCTTATGAGATTGCATTAATTCCTTTTCATTTCAATTCAAGGGTTTAATAACCATTCTATTAAACATCTATATTTAGATACAAGTTACCTGACTATGAAAACATTAAACAAACTCTCCTAAAATGATGAAATTGATCTTTATAAGTCATTAAAATGACCATAAATGAACTTAATAAATTTATAATAAATAAAATATATGTGGATTAGGTTATGAATTAAGTAATTATTTAATAAAAAATTATTATATAGGATATTAATTTTAAGTGTATAACACATTCAAATATATGGTTAGGAATCTCTCCAAACCCCCATTTCCCACTATGTTAAACATTCTCTCTATTTAACACTATTATATGCTTCATTACTCTTAAAAAATTATCTTTAATTATATATATATTTTCTAAAAAATTTATATATATCAATTATCCTTTCTTTTATGGGGAAATACTTTTTTTAAAATATTCTCTTCTCAACTTTTCTCGAAATGAATAATAATTAAAGGGGTATTCATTGTTTTAACCCATTTTCATGTACACTACATAAATTCTTTTAAGCCGCCAAATATTTTATAAAATCAATAATTTTGTAATGAGAAAGTATTTTAGCTAATACTTTTTTTTATTTAAATAATTATCACCATCCACTTTCAAGAATGTTTAATATTTTCAGTTAATCTGCACCAAAGTTGAACATTTCTAAATTTTTGAAAAGAACATTTTCATTTTTTTCATATAAGTTAGTCATACTTTTTCGTTATTAATTATTTCTTTACATTGTTATTTACCACAAGGATTTAATCTCTTCTTCCGAAATACAATTATGATATGCTCCTTGGTAATTCTTTGGGAAATGATTAAGAACCACATTTTATTCCATGGGAAACACTTATGATTATTCCTTATGATTGATTTATTTATATGAAAAACATATTAGTGTACATGTTGTAATGGGTGTGACCAGATAGCGCTCCAACTATTTGGGGAATGGTTTGTCTCATGATATGTTATGTATGGTATTAGGGAATAAAACTAATAGATTGTGGAACATTTTCCACCATGTGATACCATCTTTGAAGATAGGAATGACCCATGTTTATGCCATGTCATCTTTTCTTGATACATTTATATATTTACATGATCCTATAATTTCATGCTCTATATGTTATGAATCTATATGTTTATTCATGATCCATTCCTATATTTAGATGATCCTATAATTTCATGCTCTATATGTTCTACATCCGTATGTTTATTCATGATCCATTCCTTGTAGGTTATCATGTTATGTTTTTTTACACATGTCTTCTGTTCCGTTTCCTCATTTATTCGCTTACTAGGATTTTTAGATAAACTATTTGGTTTTTGTATTCCCTAAGTTATCCTATGAGGTTATAGGTTCTCAAAGGGACTAAAACAATCATTATTAAGAATAATAAAAATATTTTCCATTTTAGGTTCATGTTTTCTAATTATTTACCCAGTATTACAAATAAACCTAAGTTTTCGATCCGTGGTTTGTATTTCAGGGATAATTATATTTAAAATCTTGTAATTATATGTTTACAAGTACTGGTCATTAATTTTTTTTATTGTAGCATGGTTTAGTCATTTTTGGGGATTATGACTTGAACACTTTTAGAAGAACCGTTGGAGTAATTCTATCACCATGGATTACCTTGATTGAAATCTAAGGAATCATAAGTTAGGATCCACTTTTAATTTATATGTTTATCCTTATATGTTAGTATTTTTTATTTTATATTTTATTTAACTAATTTTTCAACAGTCAATATTTTTATTTATTGTATCGAAATAAGAGAACTTGTTTTATCAACCAATGTGATATGATATTTTTTGGTTTCCCTAATGAGATGAAACACTTGATGGGAAAGGGCAGTCCCAATATCAGGAAAGTACAAGATCTACTAGTAATGAATATTAACTTGAATCTTATGTAGCAACCTTTTTTTCAAATAAATATGATGTTTTTGTCAAATCCTGTATGCGAAAAAGGCCTCTTACTAATAGTGGATATTGTGATCCACTCATCATGGAATAAATTATTAACACATTTGAGAATATATTACATATCCTTAAATGTTTAGATGAAGATAAATTTGTGTTGGTGGTATATCATTTTGAAGGATAATCTTATCAGTGTTGTTAACTAATCAAGAACATGAAGGCTAAAGAGGAAATTGATTTTATGGAATGGAAAGGTTTCTAGAAAATATAATTCAACAAATATTTCCCCTTAATTATCTATATTAATATAGAGAGGGATTTCCTGAAACTAATGAAAAATGATAGTGAATCTTATTTATGTATAATGAAAACATTATAAGGAATTAGTGATATTCCTTCGAATTTTTTTGACTTTTGAAAGAAAGATAAATCTCTTCTTCAGTGTATTAAGGCAAATTATGTGAAAATTCTTAGTGATTCAAGTCTTTAAAAACTATAAATAAATTGTATATTGTTCCCTTAATGTAGAGATGTAGATTATTGTCTCTCAATGGTCTTATGGTATCGAACATTAAAAAAGAAATGTTAAAATTAATATTAGAGGATAAAAATATGAACCCCTTAGATGAAATAAATCCCAACATCCCACATGGAAAAAGTGTGGGAAGAAGAATCCCGAGAACTTTATGAAGGGAACCAAGATATGTTTAAAATGAAAACAATATGATATAAAGATAATAATTTCTGAATTTATATGAATATACACATAAATATGAAATAATAATTGAAGGTTCATATCGAAAATCAGCATTCAGTACAATGTTTCAACTATATGGGGAAATAAATATGTGATCCAATAACCTAATCTAAGGATTTTTAGAGAAATTAAATGATAACACATATAAGGATGTAATAAAGGGAATATTATATCATAAATAAATTTTTTAATATTTACAATGTCGTTGTGAAAGGTTCATTAATTATTCATTCAATAATAGAGAACAATATTTTTTATTATGAATCAATAAATTCTTTTATATCTTGCTTAATTAGTATAAATATTAAAACACCACCTAAAAGTATGGAGGTTGAGTTATCAATGATAATTGAAAATGTTTAAACTAGAACATCTAAATTATACAACTCCTCCCTAGTAAATTTACATGTAATAAACCTCCTAGAAAATATTGTCTTACTTATATTGTTTGAGAAGGATTATATATTGGCAATGAATTAGCTATCTTTATATGAAGACCACATCAACTATTGAAGGAGGGAGATCAAACATCATATTCTGATATATTCTCCAGCTCTATACAAATTAAATAAGGAGGATTAAGATCCTTTGGAATCTTATTCTAAAAAATGAATATATTTCCTTATGGTAAATAATATCTAGCTCAAAATGATGGAGACAAATGAGAGGATCATGTATAAAGACATTCCCATTGTGAGGGACTATAAAAATGTGTTCCCTAATGAATTTTTTTATCTTCCTCCTGATCGAGAGGTCATGTTATCAATTGAACTTATTCTAGGATCTATTCTAATATTAAATATTATATATTTGATGGAAATGATTTTAAAGAAGAATGTAATATATAGTTGCAATGGAACATAGAAAATTGTTTTATAAACCAGTTGTTTCACTGTGGGGTGCACTAATCCTCATCATCAAAAATAAAGATAGATCAATATGTCTCTACATTTATTATCATCATATCAAAAAAATAATGATAAAGAAAACGTTTCAACTGCTATGGATATATGAATTTTCTGATTAACTTTGTGGGGCCAAGAATTTATCAATGGTGGACCATCGGTCAGGATATCACCAATTAGAGGTGAAGAAAGAGGGTATTCCCATGAATTCATTTCAGAATAGGTATAAAAATTATGATTTCATATTGATTCATTATAGACTCACTAATTATGAAGAAATTTACATAGAATTAATTATTATAGTCTTTATAGATTACATCATCAAATTTATGGTATCCTTTAAAGACGATACCTGAAAATACTCTAAGGAAAAATGATGAGAATTAAAAGAATTTTAATTCTATTATTAATACATTATAAGGGTCAAAATATATGAAAGGTATAGAATGTGTGAGTTCTAGATTAAGGAAGTATCATTCTAAGGGCATGTAAGAATAGTCCAAGGGATATGTTAAGACCCATATAAAATAATGGAATTTGAGGAGTGTCTTAGTCTGACATCTATTACAGTGATCATTAGGTACCATGGTCTAGATGGGTATTATAGATGAATTATGGGGAAGTTCTTGTGTTTTTCAAACCCTCTAACCAAGATGACCCCAAAGAGAGTAAAGCTTGTTTGGTGTGGTGAATGTGAATACTATTACATATTGTAGAAAATGAGGCTTATCACTGCACACTTACTTACAATAGCCACAAGTGGGGAACTCTTTATAGTCTAAAATAATTAATGAATGAATGGTTTAGACTGCATACTTATGAAAATTGATAAATTGATATTTTATTCCCCAAGGTAGCTCAATGTTCGTGAGAAAATATATCTCATGTATGATCTAAGTTTGGAAGATATTATATTCTAATTTATAAATATAGTGACATTATATATATGGGGACAAGTTTGAGATATATATTAATCACAAGATCCTTAAATATAAAATCCCACAGAAAGAGTTTAATATGCACCAATGAAGACAGTTTGAGCTCATCAAGGATTATGGATACTCAATCCACTACCATCTTGGAAATGATAATAAAGTCGAAGATTCTCTTAGGGGAAAGGATAATACAAATTTAACAATGAAACTATTTTAGAAGGATAAAATATTTTTAGACATGTAAAGGATAGATAGAGGATTCATTAAAAAAAGAAACCACAATTCTTTTATAAAATGATTTCTCAACCATACCTTTTAAAGATGACAAATTATGATCAAGTAGATGATGCAGAAACTTAGAAGAAGTTAGAGGATATCAGAAGTGGTAAATCATCAGAGTTCAAAATTTATGAGGAATGATTCATAAGACTTTGGGAACAACTATGTGTACCATCATACTCTAAGATAAAGATTTATATTTTTGATGATGTGAATATCTTAAACTTATCTATTACCCAAGTGAGAAATAATATATATCTTGATATCTAGGACCACTATTTGTGGGATAATATGAATAAATAGTTCAATGAATATACATCAAAGTATCCAATATATAATCAAGTTAATGCAGAAATGTAAAAGTAAAAGGCGATGATGCTACCAATACCCATACCAACAAGGAAATGGGAAAACATCACTTTAGAAATTGTAACTAGTATTTCGAAGACGTCTAGAGGAAATAATGATATATGGGTTATTGTGGATTTTATTAAATTAATACTCATTTCATTGCAAGAATAGATTAATTTTACCTTAATTAACATGCATAGATATACATCAGGGAAATATTGAGGCTCCATATTGTACCATTATCAATTTATATTGATTGAGATCCAATATTCACCTCCCCATTTGGAAAAATTATACAACATTCTCTATAAAATGGGTTTTACATTCTTATGGATTATCAAACTGAATCTGATGGATTTTATGAGTGAACTATTATAACATTGGAAGACATGTTGAGAGAATAAATAAAGGACATAAAATGAGTAAGGGGAACAGATTTTATTCTAGTCATGTTCTCATTCAAAAATATTTTCTACCCAAGCATTGTAACAGCTCTATATGATTCCCTTTATGTTAAAAGATGTAAAACACATGCATGTTGGGATGATGTTGGTGAACATAAGCAGTTGGGACCTAAAATAGTCAAATAAATGGTAAGAAAGGTGATATCTATTTAGAAACACATCAGATATATGGAATATCGAGGAAAAAATCTATGAAGTCAATCATCGATGGGTCCAAGAGGTTGAGGTTGGAGACAAGGTAATCCTCTACAAATTTCCATGGAATAGAGTCATGATATTTTGGATTTAGGGTAAGCTAAGCCTTAGGTACATGGTCCCCTTAGAGATTATTGATCACATCAGATATGTGGTGTATCAAATAGAACTTCCACCAACTATGTATCAAGTGCATAATGTATTCCACATAGACCTATTAATTAAGAACATACCAGATCCCTCACAGGAACTGATTTCATAGGTGGTACAAATGAAAAATGATCTCTCTTATGAGGAGAATATGATGAGGATTTTGGACCACTGAGACAAAGGTCTACAAAAAAGGCTACTCCTTGAGTCAAAGTAATATAATGGATCAAAAAAATACAAAGAGGTGATGTGTTAATTAGAGGAAGAAATTTAGGTCAGTTACCCCCACCTATTTTATTCTTTGAATGTAATATGAAATTTCAAGGGTGAAATTTCATATGTGGGGATGAATGAACGTACAAAAAAAATTTCAACGTAAGTACCCATATTATAATTATTTCATAAAAAAAATAATAAAACATTATTATTAATAATTAATAATGATAAAATAGTAAGAAAATAAACCAATAATAATTTGAAATATTTAATTTGGACCATAAATATAAATTTAAAGAATTCAAATCAGATAACATGGTTATGCTCGATCAAAAAAAATGATCACACTCATCAACAAAGCTATAGAAATAATATACAATGTCAATAATATAGTATTAATCATGAATATGTAAGAATATATTAACTTGAGAAAAGATAAAAATTAATTATGAATGAATGGAATAAGAGATATTATAGAACCTGTATGACAATTATGAATCAGACCACTAGTATAGTAATATGACTATTGAAAAAGTAATTTGAACATTAAGAATAGTAATATGACTATTAGAATAGTATCCACACCTATTTAAATGTACATTAGTATTTAGGTATCTTATAAAATGAAAATATGATCAATTTATATCATTATACAAGTAAATAAATTTTTTAATAATGATATAATATGTGTTGGTATTTTTATAAAATTTAACAGTTTGATTTGCTATTTTATAATGAACACGATGATTTAAAAGAAAATTTATTTTCAAAAAATGGACTTATAAATTGATATTATATTTTATTATAATTATATAGTAAATTTATGGGACAATTGTTAATATTTCAAATTTTCATAAAAATCAATTATAAAAGTAAAACTATTACCATTTGAATAAATGATGATTTTATTTTAAAAATAAATTTAACATATTTAGAAATATATTTTAATAAATGGGATTTGATATTATAAATATTAAAAAAATGGTTAGGGTTAATTTTTTTAGATTTTTTTAAAATAATTGTTTTTTTGGTGAATAGTAAAATATAGTAATTTATGACATTTAACATTATAATTAAAACACAAGTAATTAAAATTCATGCATGATTTAAGAGCCCATTATATCAAACCCACATGAACCATTTACTGTATATAGTATCAAGAAGAAATATTATTGATAATATTGATCCAAAATAATAAAATAATGAATATAATAATAAAAAAACACCCCACTCCTCCACTAATAAATACCACCCCTTTCCCTTCACACCCTCAAAGAATTGGATATTTATAATATTATTTATAATTAATTTCCCAAACATATTCACTATGTCATAGTGCTTCTAGTGTTACTAAAAGACAAATTCCATGTGCCCTAATGAGGTCCTCAATGGCACGATATTCCAGAAGTAAAATCCACCATCTTCCTATATTAAATTATTTGTTTAATCTACCTTATACTCACCCAATAAAAATGGAATGAGAACTGAGGCATCATATATATTTAGAAATTTTAATTTTTTAATATAATATCATCATCAAATCCAATATCTTCTCCATTCATTCTAAAAAACTAAAACATCAACCGTGATATGTCAGCTGACCGCCTTTGTGGATGATGAGTTTTCATTTTCAACTTCCGCGTTTAAAGATGGTCATAAAAAAAAAATTTTAAATTAAATTTTAAAAATAATAATAAAAATTATTTAATGATTTAGATTTAATATATATAAATTGTATTAATTAAAATAAAACTAATTTAGGATGGTCAGAATAATATAAAAAATAATCTAAAAATTTATCATTAACATTTTATCAAATGAATCACCTTCATTAAAAAGAAATATGTAACCATTTAAACATATGAAAATGTATTTTTTCCATATAATTTAAATTAGGATTTTTTATTTCCATTAAAACATAACATCCATAATTATACACAAGTGAACCGACCATGAAACCATGTAATACACTCTCTCGAAACGACGAAATTGATGTCTATAACAAATCAAAATAGAAAAAAATAAACAAAATAAAATGATAATAAATAAAATATACGTCGAACATGTCCTTAATTAATTAATTAATTATGAATCTAACTTGATTATCAAGGATAGTATTTTCCAGAACAGAACATATTCAAACATAAGGTATGAGAACTCTCTGACCCTCTATTTTCCAATGGGTTACACTTTATTTCCCTTTACCCCAATGTATTTCCTCATTAATCTTATATAATTTTTCAAATGATTAGGTATATTTTCCAAAACTATGTATATAACTCCATTAAAATTACTTTTACTGGGGAACACATGTTCTCAAAGGTTTCATGGTCAATTTCCCTAAGTATAAAAGCCCGATGAAGGGAAATTCTTAGTTTCATACCCATTTTGGAAAAGACACCCCAAATTATTTTAATCTAAAAATGGATTTATAAAATTAATAATTTAAACATTAATAATAATTTTATTTGATTCATTATTTGATTTAATTAATTATTCAGTTATCTTAATTTATGGAAACTTTAATCTTTTCTCTTAAACTGCATTAATATGGCACAAATCTGAAGTCACCTAAAAACTTTTTTCATGTTTTCACATTATTTACGAATAAATATTCATATTATATTTTTATTTTTTACTATATTATTATTTAGAAATGATTTAATCACTTCTTTTATGGATACCATTATGATACACTCTTTAGTTATGACTTATGAAATGATTAGCAAGCCCATTTCATTCTATGGGAAACACTTATTATTATTCTTTATGTTAAAATACTTTCTGTGGAATATATATGAATGTACATGCTATGATTTGTGCTCTCAGATAATGCTCTAATATATTGAGGAATTTTATTCTTATGTGATGTTATGTACGATATTAGGGAGTAAACCAAATCAATTATGGGACTTTTCCAACAATTTGATATTATTTTCGATGTTACCCCTTACTCATGGTTATGTAATGTTGTTTATTTATGGAACATTAAGATATTTACACTATCATATTATTAAATTATATATATTCTATTCATTCATATGATTATTCATGATCCTTGCCATTTTTTGTTATAATTTTATACTTTCAGACTCATGTTTTATGTTTCGTTACATTTTTTATTCCCATACTCATCTTTTTATCTCATTAAATTTTCCGATTAATTCACCTAGTAATCCAATGTATTATATGCTCTCAATGTTATTTAGTAGATCATTACAAATTAATAAAAGGTGTTTTATTTTAGCTTCATGTTTTCTATTTATGTACCTACCCTTCCAATTACACTATTCTTTTCAATATTTGATTATATTTAATGTATAATTATGTTAAAAATAATTTCATAACACATGTAATATTTTTGGGGCTCTATAAGTTATATAATGGTCTTACCCATAATATAATCAGAATCCACTAATTTGTATGTCACAAGAGCAAGAAATAATTTCTCACTCAATCATCAATTAGACAATAGAAAAGGAGACATGTATCATATATATTTAATCAACATAGTTCTAAACCATAAAGATATATAATAAGGAAACTAACATATGATAATATCTCTTTTTAACCATAACAAATATAAAAGGATGTTATCGTAGAGGGAAAACGAATTAAAAAGATCACTGTAATATTTTTTGAGGAAAATTCCCTCTTCATTTTTGAATCACATATATAAAATTTAAATGTTTCAAAAATATTAAATAGTTAATATTAATATAAAATAACCATGTTATCATATTAATAATTCCTATAATTAAATATTATTAACGATGGTAGTAAATATCATTCATACGGTGTATGCTAAAATAAATATTATAATCACACATTAGGTTAAAAGTACCTCGATAATAAAACAAAAACATGTTTCCTTTTAAAAGTTTTTTAAAAAATAAAACATTGATAAATATTAAAGTATTAAATCATTTTATAATAAAAAATATTATTGAAAAATTTTTAAATAAAAAATGAACATGGAAGAAAAGATTCTGAACTGAAGAGAAAAACCACATTAGGTTTCTAAATAAACTTTCCTTCAAACATTTGAGTACTTATGGAGTGAAAAGTGATTGATAAATATTATTTCATGAATAATAACCACATTATATAAAAATAAATATTATTTTTGTAGATATATCATATAACATCATAATAAAAAATCATTTCATTAACAATGTAGTGTAAAAATGTTATTGTGATGCAAAACCCTTACCTCAAGTATATTTTGTTTCACAATTGATCTATCATACATTATAATAAATTAAAGATTAATATAATTCTATAATATAACCATATTAATACCTTTAATTTCATATATGATCCACTAATAACTTTTAAATATAATTTATCAAAAATTCATTTTTAAAATCATTGTTTCTAGGTACTATTTAATTTTTTAAGAATGTTTCAGTTTAGCAGTTTCTGTCCTTATAATTTGATCATGTTCCCATCATACCCTACATGAAAACCAAGATATAAATATCATATATATTAATTATTTAAATATTTTTAACCATCAATTTAATTTACAAATTAAAAATTGAATTACATCGTTAATGGAGATAGTAATATTGACGTTCGAAAAACATGTTGTTTTAAATTTTTTAAAAAAAGAAATAAATAAATATAAACAATGATATAACATTATATAATAATTTTTTATCTTAAATATCATATATATATATATATATATTAAATCAATAAATGTGAAGTGATGATAGAAAATTAATCAGATCTCTATGTGGAGATGGTTTCCAACAAGTACACATTTGCAATATTTTCATTTCCCATTTAATAGAAGAGAGGGGGGAAATTGGTTTTGCATAGTCTTAATGAAGTCTCATTATTATAAGGATATTATTTTGATACAATAGGTTTATTGGACGTTAAAGGTGAAATGAAATTGAGTGAAACAAGAAAATATTTTTACCTCTTATTTGAGAGACTAACTTTGGATTACACCATAAAAAATGAATGACAGTTCATAAGAGAAGGAAAAGGGATATAAGATAAACTAAAGGAATATTAGATTATTTTTTGGGTAGTGAAAGGATTATATATAAATATAAAATTTCATGAAAAAGGGTGTAGAGGAATTAATTATTTATTATTGGGGTAAAGGACCCACAAAAACTTCCAAAAAAGATTAAAATATAATTAATTTATTTCTAAAGTATAATGATTAAAATTAGAAAATTATTCGAATCTTTAATAATAAAAGGATTCAATATATTTAACCAATAATAGTAACACATATTTTTATTTCGTTATTTCTCTTATCTGTTAGTTTAAAACCCCGATAAACCCATTTTATCATTAAATAATGTAACCATATATATCTGTTTTTACTATTTTTTATGATAAATAAGAAATTAGATGCATTAAAAAATATTTCCAAGATAATTATTTGTATTTAATCCATTTTATTAAATTAAATTTATATTATATTTAGAATTTAATTTTAAAAAAATAATGGGACATGCAACTATAACCCATTTTTATAACGTACATTTCAAAGAATAAAATATAATATACATTAATTCCTTGCATAGTAAAAACGATGAAATAAATTTTAAAATATTTTATACAATATTTAGTCTATAATTTTATTTAAAACCATTATTTATTAATGATTTATTTATTTATTTACGATAAAAAGAAATTGCACATTTAAAAAAATTAGAAAAAAATAAACAATTTTTTCTTTAAATGATTTAACCATCATTTATATCCTTTAGGTTAATAATGTAGGAATAGATATTAATGAATTAATTTAAATGATAAAAATTAATTATTTAAATAATTTTTCAATAGTGATCAATACTCCTTGTTTAGATTAAAATATTTAACATGTAAAAACTAAAATTTGTTTGAAAAAATAAGCTTTTAATCATTACATTACTTAATTAAAATTTATTTGTCGTTAATACATTTTTACAACTATAAAATTATTTCATAAATTGTTAAATCCTATTCAGACTCCCAAATCCTATATTGAGGTAATAAATAAAAACAATATCAATGTTCTTATAGACATGGGGAATCATCTAAACAAGCGATCAAATACAATATGATTATTTTAAAAGAAAATAAATAAAAAATAATAGGGTTTGAAATTATAAAAAACATAAAATTAATTTTCCATTGACATTATATCACTATAGTATAAAAAAGGAGGATATAACTGCTTCAAAACATCTCTAGGTTCCCATCTAGCTTCTTCAAATTTATGATTCCCACAAATAACATTAACCTAATGAATAGTCTTGTTATGTAGAAATTTTTGTATAGGATCCAAGATTTATATCAATTTTTATTTATAGGAAATACCATTATCTAGCGGTACCACCACTGATTTCATTTCATATGATGTATTATGAATTTACTGCGTCATAATCGATACATGTTACACATTATAAACTTTAGATGGCTTCAATGGATTTTTCATGCAATAAGAAATCGTCCCGACCTGATCAAGAATATGGAAATGGACAATATATATAGGGATCATATTTCCATTATTCATAGAGATAATAAAATTATTTCTGGGATAAATTTTTAAGAATACCTTCTAACCAAATTCAAGTCGAGGATATCACCAGCAGTTTTCAATATAACTCTTTTGGAGACTGTTATATTACTTGATATATTGTTGAGTGGGTCTATCATTTTCTTCCATTTCTACAGTTATATAATGTTTTAATAGTTTTATTTCTCTATATTCATCTTATAACATTGTATTATTTCTATTCCTTCCATATAGGGCTTCAAAAGTATTTGTCTAAATGCATTATTGAAAAAAAAATTATTAAAAAAAGACAAGAGGATGTTGTTAATAAAAACCAGATTGATATCTTGAGAAAAAGATCATAAAATTTCCTCTATGGTTTGAATGGACCTCTCAGACTAAATATCTATTTGAGGATTATAAAAAGCACTAGAACACAAATATATATATCCATAGATTATTGAATGCATGACCATAAATTTAATGTAATCACCGAATCTCATTAAGATACAATATAATGTGGAACCCCAAGAAACATTAATACTACTTTAATGAATATCATGAAAATAAAATAAATATGGAAATATTATTTGATATAAATGAAAAAAATTTCCTTCATAAGGTGATCAACTATAAACCAAATATCATTATGTCTATTAGAAGTTTCTGGGAGTCTTGCAATGAAAAACATGGTAATGTTTTCCCATTTACATTCTAGTATGGGTATTGGTTGTGACATACCTTGAAACTTATGTCTCTCATCTTTAATTTATCGGAATACCAAGAACCAATATAAAGAATATGTAATACCTCACTTTATGTTATCCCACCTAAATAATCTATTAGAAATATATACAACTTTTCATTTATATGATGAATGAAGAATGATTATCTTTACGATTATTTCAATAGTTCCTTCATTAATTTTGGTTTTGGTAGGAAATATACTCGGATTTTTAACATTATCATTCCATCATAGTCAAGGTTAATGTATTGAAAATTTCTTACATATTTTTTTCTTCTTTTCATTTTTCTTCAACAAATATTTAATTTTCGCATATATAGATGGTTAGTAAATCACTATAGATAATTAAAATTTCACCACTTCCTTTCGAATTTCAAGGTTTAACCTTTGAAAGGTAATAAATTCTATAACTTCTGTGATCCTCCTCATAGATAATCCATCATCATCAATATGACTCAATGAAATAACTACCTTTTTGGTTTTCTCAATTTCTATTATATTGATAAATTATAATCTATACTCAAATCCAACCACTTCTTTTAGTGCATATTAAATGCATTCTAGGTGAATATATACTTAAAAAATTATGAATTTTTATATTTTTCACACCTTTCTTCATAAAGACAATGTCTCCATATCATAAATGAAAAAGATACCATATGTATCTCCAAATCACAATTTTGAAATTTTTATCATGAAACTTTTGTTAGGAAGATGAAAAATCTATTATCATATTATTCTATATAAGAATAATTTTCATCCCTTTCAAAGATTCATAAGTATAAATCACAAACCCTTACTCACTACAATTTCCCCTACCAAACTTCTCTCTAGTTCTATTAAATTCAGTTCACATTCATTAGTCCTAATGAACATCAATCCCTTATGAGTTACCATTGTGAGTGGATTATATAGATTTGGGAATTCCTTTATGAAGTGTTTATCATATCCAGGAAATCCAAGAAAAATTCAGATCTTAATCAGAGTTGTTGGTAGGGGATAATGTTCACCAAGTTTTTTCTTTTATGGATCAACCAATATACCATCTCTTGAGATTCGATGACTGAAACATGAATATTTATTTTCCAAAAATTCTCACATGGTAAATTTTGAATGCAACTTATCCTTCCTTATGGTATTCAATACATTAATCAAGTGAACATCATGATATTCATTTCCCATTGAATATATAAGAATATCATCTTTAAATATGTCCAAAAACTGATCACGTTAATCTCAATATAATCTTTATTAAATATACAATGATAGTAGGAGAATTATTAAGACCAAATAGAATAAATATATTTTTAATTTTTCGATACCTCGTAATGATTATTTTCTTGGGTATATTATCACTTTTTACCCTAAATTAATAGTTTAAAAAACAATGGTCAATCATTAATAGTAATAAGATACTCATAATGGATCAATGAAATTATCAATATGGTGTAGAGGATAAATATTATTTATTTTAATATTTTTATTTTATCTTTAACCAATATAAAGTATCATTGATCCATCCTTCTCCATGAACACAATAGTAGGGGAAACCCATGGTGTCATATATATATGAAAAAATCTATTATCAATATTCTCTAAGATTTGCTACATCAATTTCTAACTATCCATCGGGTCCATTAAATATAGTTCATTTAAAATAGGAGTGCCAATTTATAGGTGTTATATTTGATTCTCAACATTATTATTTGAATGAATAGTAGTAAATTATTCAAGAATAACATCATCAAACTCTCATGTTATGTGTCTATCTTTGATGTTGAGTATCTTAGGTGAGATGGTCATTTCATAAACATATATTATTTTATTTTATTTTTATATTCTAATCATATAATACTAATACAATCCAAATATACATATTGGTATAGTGTATTTCGATACTAGATACATAATCATCTTATTTATGGAAGGATCATCAACATCAACCAAAACATTTTTCTCACATAGTATATTTCTTATACCTTCCCTACATAAGAACATTATTTATAATCATGTGAAATGAGAAAAAAAAGATATATATTAGATTCTCAGTAATGGTAATCAAAAGATATATAAATAAATCATCAAAAGTGATCAAAAGATATTATTAAGCATATGAAAACAAGATAATAAAATATGATAATCATATCCTATCAGTTAATGAAAATAAATTAAATACAATGGTAGAAGGCATTATAAAAAATAACAACTAAGTCCAAATCATGCTTAATGATAACTAATAAATCAAAATCCATAAAAAATGAGATTCAAAAGACATATATTTTTTGGAATAAACAACTGTATTGAAAATTATTTCCATAGTAATGTCCTATTACATAGACTTTCATGTAGCTATGGTTCACTCCTCATTCCATCATTTCCATAGTCAATATTCACAACCAAGATTATCATTTTGGGAAGAGTACCTTATTAAACTAAGTTAAATACCCATTCAGGTCTTTATTATCTCATGAGATATCCCTCTTTACAAAATGTATTGGCGTTCTATTTAATTCTTGTACCACCGGTCACATAATGAAAACCATGAAAATATGCTCCACAAGATCAAAAATAATATTTATCATGTCATCATATCGTAACCTATTTAAGGGAGACAAGTTTCAAAAACATTTCGACATTTCTTGAAAGTATATTACATGGAAAATAAATGGGTTTCATAAAGTATTTATCAAAAATAAATTAGCATGCAAGAAAAGACATGCTTCAATGAATCACCATTAAATCATCATCACCATAATATATAAAAAGAAATAATTTGAATAGAATCATAAGTCCATATCCCAAGTTAAGAATAATAATCATTAATTTATGTTGATATATATGAAAAATACCATTAAAATAATAATTGAACATTTCTTTAAAAAGATAAAACAACAACCTTTTATTTTTACAATATTTTTACAAAAAATTCATAGATTATTTATAAAAACAATTTCTATTAAAATAATCATGTAAAAATATAAGATAATATTCTAATAAAATAATTTTCTTGATAGTGGTAAAATCCATTTATTCTATATATGATAAAAGATAACATTCATTTCATACTTAAAAAAAAGTAGAAAATGATTAGTTCATGAAATGTTTCATTAAATTTCTTCTATTTGATTATTTTAAAAAATGTAAAATGGAATTTAATTACTATTCAAAACATTTTATGTATATTTATAGTCTTTTATAAAACAATTTTTTATATTGTTGATATAAAAGAAAACTTGCAATGACCAAATTCTAAAAAAGGTTGACACTTCATTAATAACATTTTATGGGTTATTTTAAGTATAAAAGAATGGAAATGGTAATAATACATAAAATTATCATAATAACTAGTGGAGAAGAAAATATATTTTTTTAAATTATATGATCATTATAATTACCCTTAATGTAAACATTGTATAGAAAATCTTCAAAAGAAATGAGATTGTAACGCAGACCCATACCACAAGTGTCATCTTACTTAATATATATTAAAATATTATATTTATTTTAAATATATTTTATAAATATTAAAAAAACCATATTTATACAAAACATACAATCAATAATTCTATTATAGTTTCCAATTATCCTTTTATTAACAATTTATTTATTAAAATGACCATTCAGGTGGAAACTGGTTTTCCTTCCTTGATTATTTAAGTTTGAGGGTTCTTGTACATTAACCATAGACAAGGATTCAACATCATTATAATATAAATAAATAAATACGTATAAAATGTATTCATCACATAATTATTTTTAACTATTGATGAATATTAATAATAAAAATATCAAGACTCTTCATAGAGGTGGTTGTCCACACATACACACAGACGACATTATCATTTTATAACAAATGTAATAGTAATAGGATTGAAAAGTTATTATAGTTAAAAATAATAATTAAGTCATAAATATAATATATAAATATTAAATCTATCATAAAAACAAACAATGAATAGGGGTTATGTCAAATAAATCATTTAACTATGTGTTGGTAGTAGTATATTCATACTCATTGAGCAACATAATCATTTCTCATTTGATTGAAAGGTGGTGGAAATGGTTGTATAATATTCCTAAAAACATATTATTTTATTTATGATATTTGAACTATAATATTATTATGGATACAATATTTTAATTTATTTATAATAAGAATGACAGTTGAAAAAGATATGTAAGAACATATACATCTTATTTGTGAAACATTCATTGAATCTCTTTTAAAAGACCCATAGGTTTGTATATTGGGAAAATAATAAACTCTAGGATGTTGATAGGGATGTTTATAAATTTTAAGGGTATGTTTTGGTCATGTTATATGTATCTATAGCTTTGGATAATAGAGAAGATTTGGCGTCGTTTTATACGTGAGGTGAGGGGCACAATTTTACTTATAATGAATATTGAAATATAATAAAGTCACTATAAATGTAAAGTGTATCAAAATTAGATTCATGTAGAATATATTATGATATATGATCTAATTACATTCATCTAATTGGTTTTCTATATTATTTCGGCCATTAAAACCCTTATCTCTTTAGTTTAACCTATTATTAACCCCTTTTAACCTTTACAGTAGTAATGAATTTTACATCGATTACTATTAATAAGGGAAAAAAATTATGTTCAACATACTAAAAATATTAATTGTTAAAATTCAGAATATTAAATCCATTTTGGAAGATTCAATTTCTTTTATTAAAATAAATTCATTTTAAGCTTACTGTGTAAAACAATGCAAAACTACTTTTAGCATAATGAATTTTGAAGTAGAATACTAAGTTTACATTCATTATATTCCATATAAAAAAATATATGAATTATAAAATATTTTATTGAATATATTAACTACACATTTAATTAAAATTATATATCTATAGAGATTAATTTTAATTTATTAAGATATATACATATTTTATAAAAAATCGTTTCTAGAAAAACATCTATTTTGACAATAAAATTATTTTATTTATATGTATAAAAACATAAAAAATTATTTAATCTTTTAAATATTTAAATAATATATTTTTATAATTTTATAGTCCTATTCATACATACCAATAAAATATATATACGATAACAATAAAATTAAATACAATAAATTAATAATATATCATGGGTTTTAAACCTTGTGTTGTGTACAAAGAAATATGTTAAAGAAATAAAATTTATATAAAGATACATGTTTCAAAAAATCCCAGAGTGATACATTATAAATAACTTAAAAATAATTTCACCCATGAAATTGCATCACTCTTATATGAAAAATTCAGGATATCACTACGTCATTACATTATTGTGTTCACATGTATCCTCCTTCAATTTGTGATTCCCACAAATAACATTAACTAAGTGAGTAGTTTTGTTATATAGACCATTATATCTATGATCCATGATTTAAAATGGTTGTTATTTATAGTGAAGTTAAATTTACATTGTTATGTATTCTATATTTGTTACATGTGATGGATCATTTATATATTTCCTCAAATGAGATACTCAGAACACATAAAAAACATGAGAGAGGTTGTGTTGAAGCACTGAGAGAAAATAAACCATCCTAATATGATAATGTAAAATGATGTGTTAGATATATATTTATCTCATATTTAAATTCATTATAACATTAAAGAAATTCTTCCATGGAAAAATTTACAATAATATCTCTTCACTTTCATTAAATTGAATATCAATTTTATGATTACCATAATAAAACATAAGTTAAATCTATGATACCTTGATGTGATGTTTAATTGTTAGAACCCTCTATGAGATTTCATAATATAGATGAGTTACCAATAGATTTCATTATATTATTCCATACCATTATATTGGAGGTATGAACATTTTTCTATAGTGGCCTTCATAAGGAGCCATTTGAATGCATGTGTCAAAGTAATTATTATATGTAAATAATATCAAAGGAAGGTGTTGATCCCAAACAACATTTAAATTAATATAATATGATATAATAATATCCTATAGATTATTAATAGTCCTCCTAGAGTGACCATTTATCTGATTATAATATTTGGTGCTAAATTTATTCTCTGTATTCAATGCTAATGGAAGACTTCTACAGAAAATAAAGGAAAACCTTGAATATTTATCGGGTTCCATAGAATATGGTACTCCAAAAAACCATAGAACTTTTTTAATGTATATATAGGAAATTATATAAATAGATAAATATTCTCTAATGTAAATTACAAGTTATGATATCATATGAAGATTGACTTCAATAAAAATTAAAATATTCCCATTATAGGTTTTGGAGAGTTTGAAAATAAAATCCATGGTAATATTCTCCCATTTCCATTTTGGAATGTGTAACAATTTTGACAACCCCTTAGAATTATATATATCATCTTTAAATTTATGACATATAGAACATCGAGATACATACACTACAATATGCATTTTCATGCTATCCCAAAAGCTACCTTTCTATATCCTTATACATCATCATACGTAAGGGTAGAATAATGTATAATGAACTATGAACATTATCCAATAACACTGAATTATTTTCTGTTATTTATGAGACAAATAATTATGCTCATATTGGTGGAATAGAGATATTTTTCATTAAACATATCCTTCCATAACAATCATGGTTGTACTCAGGAATATTTATCCCCTTCCTTAGTAGTTAAACATCATCCTTTTGTTTTTATTTCATCCATACATTTATGGATTCTTGAACACTGATCTGAGAAGGATATATCTTTTCCCCTCTCTTCATTATTCAATGATTCATCTTATACAAAGCCAAAAATATTGGATCTCTTTAAATCCTCATCATGTAAAACCTAGCACACTATTCTATCTCAAAGAATCAACCAGCTTATTTAACTTCCTAGGGTGGTATTATAGTGTGAAGGTGTTATCATTAATCAATTACAACCATCTTCTTTGGTGAATATCAAAATATTTCTTAATGGATATTTAATTCATGATTTTATTATCAATACATATATCACCATATTCACTATAAAGATAAAGGCTCCATATTTTCAATTTAAAATAACTACTACCAACTCTGAAACCTGTGTTGGGTAATTTAGATGATGAATTTTCAGTTGGTATATGGAATAATATAACAACTTATGATTTTTCCTGAGAAAAATGTGGTTTCGACATAGGATCAAGACCAATGTGGCGGGGGGGGGGGGGGAGGGTGAATCATTGTTTCCCTTTTTCACTATTATAATAATTATTTTCTTAACTTTTAGTAAACATTCTTAGCTTCTGAATGATTTTAATGTTACAATCCTCTCAAAAATGACTCACAACCATTGCGTTTGTATGAAACAATTATAAAGATAAGGAAAAACATGATATTTAAACGGATCGGTACAATGACCTACTCCTTTCCATGTTGGATCCTCCTATCAACATGGATTATTTTTGTATTTTCATTACCAAATACAATGGAATAATAAGTGAACCACAATACAATATGAGTAATAACATCCCTTCTATTGTCGATTATACAACAAACTATCCTTCACATGACACATTTCTGACAAACAACCCTTTTAAACTACTTATATGTATACAAAGTTACTAGCTTCACATTTCTTATTCTTTTCTGATCCACTTTAGAAAATCGTCACTTTATCAACAAGTAAGAAGAATAAATATTTACCTACATACACCCTTCAAGAACATAAAAAATTCTCAAATGAACTTGTTGGTCAAGAATATTATTCTAGAACCTCAGTCCAAATATTTTTCTTAGACAATTCAATATGATCTCCTCATTCCGAAGACCACAATCTGATGGTTTCTTTCTAATGGTAGTCCATTACGATTATACTTTTTCTATTCATTATTCAATTGAGTAGTTACTCAATAGGAATCTGCATTTGGTGGAAATCATTCCTATGAACCTGGATACTGTGGATTTCAATCTAATGTCCTCACTTTCAAGGACCTTTACTAATAGAAATTCATTAGATGGATCTTTCTTATATGATTATCTTGAAAATCAATATGATGATCTTCTTCAGCTTCAAACTAAAATGAATATATTGATTTGGTACATAATTCATGTTAAATAATTTTGATATCTCTTGAACATGCACATTGTTGAAGTTACTTTTACAAATAAATCAACTATTCTTTTATTGTATACTCAAAATTGGTTTAGGGAGGGTTCTAAAAACCGTTCTTGGTTAACCCAATTTCCATAATCTTTAATTCCACTAAAATCTTATATCAATTTTTACTTCTTCAATGCATTTCTGAATCATAAAATATCTTTAATTTTTGGATCTCTCTTTGAATTACTAAATTATTTAGACACTCTGATAAATCATCAGTCTAATTCATATTTTTTATTTTGAGTATCCCATTATGAATCTCCAAGATGATGATCATAATATTTTCTTGAACCACTTATAAATCTTAAACTGAAGACTTTTTAACAATTATTAGTTTTATTTTAATTCACCATTATGATTTCCTAAAACAATTTATTCATTATAATAAAGGGATTTGGTCACATTGATTTTCTATACCCACTTGTATTCAATTCCTAACTGAATATATTTCATTACATTGCACTCCAACACCTAAAAGACTGTATGAAAATTCTGATTTCCTCTTTATGATAGAAGAATATTTTCAATAATAGTTTCATCATAACTTCATTTTTAACCAAATATAATAAGGGAACCATATTTCTTTAAATATGATTCTCAGAACCAACTCCCATTATTATTTCATCATTATGATGAAGAGACCCAACAATTTAAAAATTATTTATTTTCTAAAAAATATTCCAATGATGTTTTGACCTAATATTCTTCCTATTTTCTAATTACAATACATGTAAAGATAATTTTATAAAGATTTAAATATTTTGGGTTTTGGTCTATGTAAATACCATTACCTTTAGATCCGGAAAACCTTCTCAGCTGTCAATGAAATATGAATTTGTTGATCTGTGACCGAAATGATTTTACTTCAACAACTTCCATCTTCCACATGCTTTTTTTGTATTCATGAATTCTTTTATGACTTTGATTATATTGGCGATAATATTTATCATCACATGACATACTATGGAAAGTATTTTAATTTTCCAATATCTATTTTCCAATCCTAACCTGAATATGATTGTCTTGATTACTATTGGCTTGAATACAGTTGGAAGATCCCTTTCTCCCCCTTCCTTTATAAATCTTGCATCATAGGTTTTCCAAAAAACAAATAATATTTTTAAATTAAAAAACATCAAAGCATCATCAAATTTATATTGAAGCCATTATGAATCTAAAATAGCTACCTCATTACAATCACAACTTTATTTATAGTCTAAATATTATTTATACCTTTTTCATGGGAGTATCTTTATGACTCATGGATCTGTTGAAACATGATGTTGTTTAGATCCAAGGTCAAGGAATCTGGATCTGATCATCATGGATCCAATTATCTGAATCTAATCCTCTTGGATTTGATTATCATCATTACAGGTATGGATATGTTTTCACAACTTTACTCACAAACTTATTCAATACGGATTTACCTCACAATTTCAACATAAATTCATTCTCAACATAAACATTATATTGATATACTGAAAAAAAATTCAACAGGGGCCCAACAATCTTCTAATTCTTTTTATCAATATCCACCAAAATAACCATATTTAACAACTTCAAAACAATAAGTGTTACTATTTTATTTTCCCACTATTTCTTTTCAATGTCTTCTGTTATTTTCCCCCATATTACATATCTCCCCAATATATATTCTCATCTCCTTATTGATAATAAAATTCAAAGGGGTCATCTTGTCATGTTTCCTTCTTGATTTGAAAAATTGTCTCACAACTGATGGTTGGAAATTTTCATCTAAAAAATTTGAAACTATTCTTTTGGAAGAACATAATTATCAGATGAGTTTCTTAACAAATATCTGTTAACTAAAATACTCCAAGTCTACTTGAGAGACACTGATGCAGAAAATACGTGTGTATAATCAAGATTATAATTGTTTTCCATTATAAAACATTCATGTAATAAATATTCATGTTTCTTTCAACAAAATCTTGATTGGGGTAATTTTGGAAAGGATACGTTTTAAGATAAAATTAATATTCTCCCATATCATTAAACCTAACTGGAAGTTATGGTTTATAAACTGAACATTCAAAACAACCATCTCAAAACCTCATCACTTTATTTTGAGTGAATAGTAATTGAGTAATCGACATCACATTTCTTACTTAAACACCATAAATTATCTATAATTTTGGACATTTATAAAATATTATTTTGGGAACAAGGAGGTACATCATAGTTTCTCAAAACAATATTTTAGACTGAGTTTCCTATATCAATATTTCTTTCTCTCCTTCTTTGATTTTAAAATGGATGCATTTTTTTACTTTTTTTCATCCTTACCTCATTTGAGAAAAAGTTTATCTTTATCATCTATAATTTATTTTGATAATGATGTTAACAATTTTCAATTCTTAGAAACCTTTTTACTACAAAAATTTTGTAATAATTCTTTCATACCTTCTTCTTGTTATAGAAGGGTAGTTAAATAAATTTTCGTAAGATTATCTTCTTCCTAGTATATCTTTAATATTTTTTGAAATTTCAAGCCTCAATATTTTTATATTTCCTTATAAAAGTTTCCCAAATTTTAAAAAAAACCATCCCCTTTATTTAATCTGATTTGTGTTCATTATCCATCTTTCTATCCATGTCAAATTTCTATGTCCAAATAACTATTAACTCTTTCCTTTTAGACTCATCATGTTTTAGTTTGTCTACTTTCATAAAATTCTTAGATATCTCCACCATATTGATTTTGGAAATCGAGAGGCAAACCTTGAAGGAGGATCCAAATTGCGTGGGTCTCTAGATCATGATTCATGTGTAGAGAGAAGGACCATATAAGGAGGATAAAACGTAATCGGTTAATGGAGCATGAGCCACAGGGCAAAGCAAGAGCCATGTCCTCTTCAGAAGAGAAGCGAATCTTTATTTGCTGATAATCGAGAAAACCAACCACTACTCATTGATGAAGACCCCATTCAGTGTTGACGAGCCTGTTGACGACATAAACAGAAGGACTTCAGCGACCAAAGTGGGAATCCAAGGAGATCTTGTGCATGGATGAACCTTCTTAGAATTCATTGGGGGAAATCGGGAGTGACCGACCTCCATTAGAAAAACCAGAAACCTTTGGCGAAAACGTGATACCTGGGAAGGCAGGAAGAGAATCCAGGTTGGTGAAAGGTGAAAAATGATGGGAAGGGCCATCAAAGAGTGGCGGAAATGTTGGCCCCTCCCCCCCCCATTAGAGTGGACAGAATCGCGGGGCCGGCCAGTGCTGGCGGAAACCCTAAAGAAGCCCGAGGTGGTGAGCGTACTTATTTTAATTATACTATTAAAATAAGTATTTTTTTGAATAAATTTTGATTTTATTTAAAAATTATATATCTCATATTTCAAAAATTATTTTAATAAAATGAATTGCAATTTTTCAAATAAACATGTTAAAAAATAGTGAGGTTAATTATTTTGTATTTTCCTAAAATAGTTGAATTTCTTGAATAGTGAAATACGGTAATTTACAACATTTTACATTATAAGAAAAATTAAATAATTTTTAATTCATCTCTTATTTAAGAACCCATTTTATTGATGTCACATGCACTATTAACTGTATATAGTCACAATAATCAATAAGTTTGAATCTCTTAATCTATAATAATAAACTAATGAATATAATAATTAAAAAACAAACCTCTCATCCACGTATAATTACCAGCCATCACCATATCTTATTCTCAGAGATTCTAAGAATATGTTTTTAAAAATATAATACTAAATTTTATTACCAATATTCTTCCCAATTCCCTAGTGTGTCTAGTTTTTTCAAAAGTCCAAATCCATGTTCCTTAAGGACGCCCTCAAGGCGACAACACTCAAGAGGTAAAACCCTCCATCTTCCTCTTTTAAATTATTTATTTCATCTACTTTATCCTCACTGTTATCCAAAATATAATGATAATTCTAGTATCATATATATATCATAATTTTATCGTGTTATTTTAATATCAATCACTAAATTCCATGTCTTCTACTTTTATTCTAAAAAATGAAAATATTGTTTCGGATATGTCGGTTCATCACATCTGTAGATGATGAGTTTTTTTCAATCACAATTTCAAGTATGGTCATAAAAATATTATTATAGGTCAATCAGATTCTAATATGTATATTACAATATATTTTAGGTTCATGATGTAATATATAGTCATTATATTAATGAAAATGAAATTAATATGTTATGGTTGGAAAAAATCACCAAAATAAACTTAGCATTTGTTATTTACATTTTATGAAATGAATCATCCTTATTTATGAGAAAATGATATATGGTACAATTTAATTTTATTAAAGTGCATTAATACCTTTTCATTTTAGTTTAAGGGTTTAATAACCATTCTATTAAACATATATAATTATATACAAGTGACCCGACTATGAAACCATTAAACAAACTCTCCTAAAATGATAAAATTTACATTTATAAGTCATTTAAATGAACATAAATGAACTTAATAAATTTAAAATAAATAAAATATATGTGGATGAGGTTATTAATTAAGTAGTTATTTAAAAAATATTATATATTAAAGTATTCTTATGTGTATAATACATTCAGATATATGGTTAGGGGTCTCTCAAAACCCCCACTTCCCACTATGTTACACTTTCTCTCTATTTAACACAATTTAATGCTTCTTTATTATTAAAAAATTATCTTAAATTCTCTGTATATGTTCTAAAAATGTATATAGATAAATTATCCTTTATTTTATGGGGAAATAAGTTTTCTAAAATGTTCTCTTCTCAACATCTCTCGACATGAAAACTAATTAAAGGGGTCTTCATTGTTTTAAAACATATTCATGTACGCTACATAAATTCTTTTAAGCCACCAAATATTTTATAAAATAATTAATTTCGTAATGAAAAAACATTTTAGTTAATTTCTTGTTTTATTTAAATAATTATCACTTTATCCACTTTTAGGACTCCTTAATACTTTCCCATAATCTACACCAAAGTAGAACATTTTGAAAATTTAGAAAAGAAATTTTTCATATTTTTCACATAAGTTAGTCATATTTTTTCATTATCAATTAATTTTTTAGATTATTATTTATCATAATGATTTAATCTCCTCTTCATGAATACCATTATGATATGACCTTTGGTAATTCTTTATGAAATGATTATAAACCACATTTTCTTCCATAGAAAACCCTTATGATTATTACTTATGATTGATTTATTTATATGGAAAACATATTAGTGTACATGTTATAATGGGTGTGACCAAATAGCACTCCATCTAATTAGGTAATGGTTTGTCTCATGAGATTTTATGTATGGTATTAGGGAATAAAACTAATAGATTGCGGAACATTTTCTAACATGTGATACCATCTTTGATGTCAGTATTGACTCATGTTTATGCCATGTCATATGTTTTTGATACATTTCTATATTTTCGTGATCCTATAATTTCATGCTCTATATGTTATGAATCTATATGTTTATTCATGATCCATTCCTATATTTACATGATCCTATAATTTAATGCTCTTTATGTTCTGCATCCATATGTTTATTCATGATCCATTCCTTTTAGGTTATCATGTTATGTTTTTTTACACATGTCTTATGTTCCGTTTCATAATTTAATCCCTTACTAAGATATTTAGGTAAAATATTTGGTTTTTTATTCCCTATGTTATCCTATGAGGTTATAGGTTCTCAAAGGGATTTAAGAGATAATTATTGAGAATAATAAAAATATTTTTCATTTAGGTTCATGTTTTCTAATTATGTACCCAGTCTTACAAATACACCTGAATTTTCAATCCATGGTCTGTATTTCAGGGATAATTAAGACTAAAATATTTTAATAATATCTGTAAAAGTACTAGGTAATTTTTTTGTCATAGCATGGTTTAGTCATTTTTGGGGATTATGACTAGAACACTTTCAGAAGAACCCTTGGGATAATTCTATCACCATGTATAACCTTGACATAAATCTAAGGAATAATAAGTTTGGAAACACTTTTAATTTATATGTTTATCCTTATCTGTCAGTATTTTCCATTTTATATTTTATTTAACTAATTTTTCAATAATAAATTCTTTTATTTAATGTATCTAAATAAGAGAACCTATTTTGACAACCAATGTGATAGTATATTTTATGGTTTCCCTAATGAGATGAAACACATGATGGGAAAGGGAATTCATAACATCAAGAATGTACAAGATCTAGTATATCAATTAATGAATATTAACTTGAATCTTGTGTAACAACAATTTTTTCCTAAGAAATATGAAGTTGTTTTCAAATCCTGTATGAAACAAAAGCCTCTTACTAATAGTGGATCTTGGGATCCACTGATCATGGAATAAATTATTAACCCATTGGAGAATATATTTCATATCCTTCAATGTTTAAATGATGATAATGTTGTGTTGGTGGTATATCATTCTGAAGGCGTAGCTTATTAGTGTTTTAAACTAATCAAGAACATGAAGTCTAAAGAGGAAATTGATTTTATGGAACGGTAAGGTTTCATGAAAATATATTTCAATAAATATTTTCCCTTAACTCTCTATATTAATATGGATAGGGATTTCCTTAAACTAATTAAAAAGGATGTTGAATCTTTTTGTATGTATGAGGAAAACATTACAAGGAATTAATGATATTACTTTGATTTTTTAGGAAAATTTAATGAAAGATAAATCTCTTCTTCAGTGTACTAAGGCCAATTATGTGAAAATCCTTAGTGATTCAAGTCTTTAAAAACCATTAGGAAATTGTATGTTGTTCCCTTAACGAAGAGATAGAGATTATTGACCTTCAATGGTCTTGTGGGATCAAACATTAAAAGAGAAAAATTTAGATTAATTTTATAGGATAAACATATGAACCCATTAGAGGAAATAAAACCCAACATCCCACATGTAAAAAGTGTGGGAAGAAGAATACTGAAGAACGTTTTGAAGGGAACCAAGAGATGGTTCAAATGAAAACAAGAGGACATCAAGATAATAATTTCTGAAATGATATGAATATACCCAAAAAGTGTAATAATAATTAAAGGTTCATATCAAAGCTAGGCTTTCAGTACAATGTTTCAACTATAAGGCGAATCAATTATGTGATCCAATAACCTAAGCGGAGAATTTTTAGAGAAATTAAATGATAACAACATATAAGGAAGTAAGTAAGAGAATATGATATCATAACTACGAATTTTAATCTTTACAATGATGTGGTGAAAGGTTATTTAATTATTCATTCAATAATAGATTACAAACCTTTTGATTATGAATCAATATATTCTTTTATATCTTTCTTAATTGGTATAAATATTAAAACCCCACAAAAAAATATGGAGGTTGAGTTATCAATGATAATTGAAAAATTGTAAACTAGAACATCTAAATTATACACCTCATCCATAATAAATGTACATGTAACAAACCTCCTAGAAAATATTGTCTTACATATATTGGTTGAGATTGATTATATATTGGGAATGAAATAGCTATTTTTATATAAATACCACATTAACTATTGAGGGAGGGAGATCAAACATCATATTCTGAGTCATTTTCCACCTCTATACAATTGAAAGAAGGGGGATTAAGATCCTTCGGAATCTTATTCTCAAAACTGAATATATTTCTTTATTTTAAATAATATATAGCTAAAAAAGATGGAGTGAAAGGTGAGGATCATGTATGAAGACATTCCCATTGTGAGGGACTATACTAATGTGTTCCCTAATGAATATTTTATCTTCCTCCTGACCGAGAGGTTAAGTTATCAATTGAACTCATTCCAAGATCTATTCCAATATTAAATATTCTATATATTATGGAAATGAGTTTATAGAAGAACTTAATATATAGTTTCAATGGAATATAGAAAAGTGTTTTATAAACCTGTTTCTTGACTGTGGGGTGCACTGATCCTCTTCATAAAAAATAAAGATAGATCAATATGCCTCTACATTAATTATCATCATATCAAAACAATCATGATAAATAAAATGGTTCCCCTTCCATGGATAAATTAATTGTTTGATTAACTTTGTGGGGCCAAGAATTTGTTAATGGTGGACCATCAGTCGAGATATCACCAATTAGAGGTGAAGAAGGAGCGTATTCCCATGACTTCATTTTAGACTAGGTATAGAAATTATGAGTTCCTATTGATTCATTGTAGACTCAAAAATTATGTACCAATTTTCATAGAATTAATGATTATAGTCTCTATAAATTACATCATCAAATTTTTGGTAGCCTTTATAGACGATACTCAAAAATACCCCAATGGAAAGGACGAGCATTAAAAGCATTTTAATTCTATTCTAAATGAATTATAAGGGTAAAAAATATATGAAAAGTATAATAAATGTGAGTTCTAGATTGAGGAAGCATCATTCTAAGGGAATGTAAGAATAGTCCAAGGGATATGTTCAGAACCGTTTAAAATAATGGAATTTGAGGAGTGTCTTAGTCTGACATCTATAATAGTGATCATTAGGTACTAGGGTCTAGATGGGTATTATTGATGATTTATTGGGAAGTTCTTGTGATTTTAAAACCCTCAAACCAAGATGACCCCAAAGAGAGTAATGCATGTTTGGTGTGGTGAATGTGAAGAATATTACATATTGTAGAAAATTAAGCTTATCACTGCACACTTACTTAAAGTACCCAAAAGTGGGGAACTCTTTAATGTCTAAAATAATTAATGAAATAATGGTTTATACTGCATACTTATGAAAAATGATAAATTGATATCCTATTCTGTAAGGTAGCCTAAATTTCATGTGAAAATATATCTCATGAATGATCTAGGTTTGGAAGATATGATCTTTGCAATTATAAATATAGAGACATTATATATATGGGGATAAGATTGAGATGTATACTAATCATAATATCCTTAAACATAAAATCCCATAAAAGGAGTTTAATATGAACCAATGAAGAAGGTTAGAGCTCATCAAGGATTATGACTGATCAATCCCCTACTATCATAGAAATGATAATAAAGTAGAAGATTCTATTAGGGGAAAGGATAATACAGATTTATCAATGAAACTAATTGAGAAGGATCAAATATTTTTAGACATGTAAAGGATGGATAGGGGAATCATAAAGGAAAGAATATCACAATTCCATTATCAAATTATTCCTCAACCATACCTTTTAATGATGATAAATTATGATCAATTGGATGATTTGGAAACTGAGAATAAGTTTGAGGATATTAGAAGTGGGAAATAATCAAAGTTCAAAATTGATGAGGAATGATTCATAATACTTTGGGAACAACTATGTGTACCATCATATCCTAAGATAAAGATTTATATTTTGAATGATGTGAATAAATTGACATTCTCTATTAACCAAGTGAGAAAAAATATATTTCTTGATCTCTAGGATCACTATTTGGTGGATAATATGATGAAATAGATTGACGAATATACATCAAAGTATCAAATATATAATCAAGTTAAAGAGGAAATGTAAAAGAAAAAGGGTATGATGATACCATTACCCATACCAGCATGAGAATGGGAAAACATCTCTATTGAAATTGTCACTAGTATTTTGAAGACATCCAGAGGAAATAATGCTATATTGGTCATTGTGGATAATATTAAAAGACTACTAACTTAATTGCAAGATTAGATTAATTTTACCTGAATTAACATGAATATATATACATCAGAGAAATATTGAGGATGCATGCTGTACCATTATCAATTAATCCTGATTGAGACCCAATGTTCACCACCTCATTTAGGAAAATTATATAACATTATCTAGAAAATGAGTTTTAATTTCTTATGGATTATCACACTAAATATGATTGGTTGTTTGAGTGGACTATTCTCACATTGGAAGACAAGTTGAGAGAATACTTGAAGGACTTAAAATGAGTAAGGGACCCAAATTTTCCTCTGGTCATGTTATCATTCAAAAATATTTTCTACCCAAGAATTGTAACGGCTCCGTATGATTCCCTTTATGGGAAAAGATGTAGAACACATGCATGTTGGGATGATGTTGGTGAACATAAGCATTTGGGGCCTAAAATGGTCAAGTAAATGGTAAGAAAGGTTATGTCTATTAAGAATCACATCAGGTATATAAAATGTCAAGGAAAAAAGCTATGATGTCAATCATCGACGGGGTCTTGAAGTTGAGGTTAGAGACAAGGTAATTGTCTACATATATCCATGGAATAGAGTCCTGATATTTTGGAATAAGGGTAAGTTATGCCCCAGGTACATCGACACCTTCGGGATTCTTGATCGCATCAGATATATGGAGTATCAACTAGAAATTCCACCTACCATGTATCAATTACATAATGTCTTCCAAATATCCATATTAAATAAGTACATACTAGATCCCTCACAAGAACTGATTTCATAGGTGGTACAAATGCAAAATGATCTCTCCCAAGAGGAGAAGATGGTGAGGATCATGGACCATTGAGATAAAGGTCTACAAAAAAGACTACTCCTCTAGTCAAAGTACTATGAAGGAAACAAAATACAAAGAGGCGATGTGGTATTTAGAGGAAGCAATCAAATTCAATTACTCTCACCTATTTTATTCTTAATATGTAATAAGAAATTTCAAGGGTGAAATTTCATATGAGGGGATAAATGAACATACAAAAAATATTTCAACGTAAGTACACATATTATAATTATTTCAAATAAAAAATAATAAAACATTATTATTATTAATTAATAATGATAAAATATTAAGAAAATAAACCAATAATAATTTGAAAATTTTAAATTGGATAATAAATATAAAATGAAAGAATTCAAATCAGATAATTTGGATATGCTCGATCAAACAAAATGATCAAAATCATGAACAAAGCTATAGAAATAATATATAATTTCAATAATATAGTACTAATATTGAATATGAAAGTATATATTAACTTTAGAGAAGATAAAAATTAATTATGAATGAATGGAATAAATGACATTATAGAACCCGTATGACTGTTATAAATCAGACCACTAGTATAGTAATATGGCTGTTGAAATTGTAATTTGACCATTAGGAATAGTAATATGACTATTAGAATAGTATGCACACCTATGGAAATGTAAATTAGTATTTAGGTATCTTATAAAATGAAAATATGATCCATTTATATCATTTTACAAGTAAATAAATGTTATAAAAATGATATAATATGTGTTGGTATTTTTATAAAATGTAACGGTTTAATTTGAAATTTAATAATGAACAAAATGATTTGAAAGTAAATTTATTTTCATAAAATGTATTCATAAATTGATATTATTTTTTATCATAATTATATATTAAATATACGGTACCATTAGTAATATTTCAAATTTTCATAAAAATTCATTATAAAATTAAAATTGTCTCTATTCGAATAAATGATGATTTTATTTTTAAAATAAATTTAACATATTTAGAAATATATTTTAATAACTACGATTAGATCTTATAAATATTCAAAAAAATAAATGGTTAGGGTTAGTTTTATTATATTTTTCTAAAATATTTGGGGTTTTAGTGGATAATAAAATACAGAAATTTACGACATTTAACGTTATAATTGAAACACAAGAAATTAAAAGTCATGCATTAATTAATAATCCATTATATCAAACTAACAAGAACCATTTACTATATATAGTAACATGAATAAGTATTATTTATTGTATTGATCTAAAATAACAAAATAATGAATTTAATTAAAAAACACCCCAGTCCTCCACTAATAAATACCACCCCTTTCTCTTAACACCCTCAAAGAATGGAATATTGCCAATATTATTTGTAATTAATTTCCAAAACCTATTCACTATGTCATATTGCTTCTAGTCTTACTACAAAAAAAATTCAGTTTGCCTTAATGAGGTCCTCGATGACATGATATTCTAGAAGTAAAATCCTTCATCTTCTTATATTAAATTATTTGTTCAATCTACCTTATCCTCAACCTATAAAAATGGAATGATAACTGAGGTATCATATATATTTATTAATTTTTATTTTTAATATAATATCATCATAAAAATTCAATATCTTCTCCATTCATTATAATAAATGAAAACATCAACCATGATATGTCAGCTGACCGCCTTTGGGGATGATGAGTTTTCATTTTCAACTACCACGTTTAAGGATGGTCATAAAATAAATAATAATTTTAAATAAAATTTTAATAATAATAATATAAATTATTTAATTATTTAGAATTAATATATATAAATGGTATTAATTAAAATAAAACTAATTCATGATGGTCAGAAAAATAGAAAAAATAATCTAAACATTTATCATTAACATTTTATAAAATTATTCATCTTCATTAAAAAGAAATATGTAACCATTTAAACTTATGAAAATTTATTTGTTCTATATAATTTGAAGTGGGATGTTTTATTTCCATTAAAACATAAAATCCATAATTATACACAACTGAACCGACCATGAAACCTTGTAATAAAATCTCTTGAAATGAAGAAATTGATGTCTATAACTAATCAAAATAGACAAAAATAAACATAATAAAATTATAATAAATAAAATAAATGTGGAATATTCCCTTAATTAATTATTTAATTATTAATCTAAATTGATTATCTAGGATAGTAATTTCAAAAACATAACAAATTCAAACATATGGTATGAGAACTCTCTGAACCTCTATTTTTCCATTGGGTAACTCTTTCTTTCCCTTTACCCCAATGTATTTCCTCATTACTCTTATATAATTTTCTAAATGTTTAGGTTTATATTTCAAAAATATGTATATAACTCAATTAAAATTACATTTATTGGGGAACACATGTTCTAAAAGGTTCCCTTGTCAATCCCTCGTAGTATGAAAACCCGATAATGGGAACTTCCTTGTTTCATACCCATTTTGAGAAAGACACCACAAATTATTTTAATATAAAAATGGTTTTATAAAATTAATAATTAAAACATTAAAAATAATTTTATTTTATTTATTATTTTATTTAATTAATTATTAAGTTACATTAATTTATGGAAACATTAATCTTTTCCCTTAAACTGCATTAATATGGCACAAATCGTATGTCGCCAAAAAACAGTTTTCATGTTTCCACATTATTTAGAAATAATTTTTGATAATATATATTTTTTTACTTTGTTATTGTTTGGAAATGATTTAATAACTTTTTTCATGGATACCATTATGATACACTCTTCGGTTATGACTTATGAAATGATTATCAAGCCCATTTCATTCTATGGGAAACACTTATGATTATTTTTTATGTTAAATTACTTGTTGTGGAATATATATGAATGTACATGCTTTGAATTTTTCTCTCAGCTAACGCACAAATTTATTGAGGAATTTTTTTCTTATGTGATGTTATGTACGATATTAGGGAGTAAACCAAATCCATTATGAGACTTTTTCCACCATTTGATATTATCTTGGAAGTTATCCCTTACACATGGTTATGTTATGTTATTTATTTCTAGAACATTAAGAGATTGACACAATCATATTATTTCATTATCTATATTTTATTCATTCATATGATTATTCATGATCCATTCCTTTTTTGTTATAATTTTATACTTTTAGACTCATGTTGTATGTTTGGATACATTGTTTATTCCCATACTCATCTTTTTATCTCATTCCATTTGCCTATTAATTCACCTGCTAATCCGATGTATTATATGTTCTCAATGTTATTTATTAGATCGTTACAAAATAATAAAAGGGGTTTTATTTTAGCTTCATTTTTTCTATTTGGGTACCTACCCTTCCAATGAAACTATTCTTTTCAATATTTGATTATATTTCATTTATAATTATGATTAAAATAATTTAATAACACATGTAATAATATCGGGACTCTATATGTTTTAAAATGGACTTATGCATAATATAATAAGAATCCACTCATTTGTATGTCACAAGAGCGAGAAATAATTTCTCATTTCATCATCAATTAGACAATAGAAACAGAGACATGTATCATATATATTTCATCAACACAGTCCTAAACCATCAAGATATATAATAAGGACAATAACATATAATAATATCTCTTTTTAACCATAACAAACATCAAAGGTTGTTATCATAGGTGAAAAACGACTTTAAAAGATCACTATAATATATCTTGAGGAAAATGCCCTCCTCAATTTTGAATCATATATATATATAATTTAAATGTTTCCAAAATATTAAATAATTAATATTAATATAAAATAACCAGAGAAACATATGAATCATTCATGAAATTAATTATTATTAAAGACGGTTGTAAATTTGATTCATGTGGTGTATGCTAAAATAAATATTATAATCACACATTAGGTTAAAAGTACCTCAATAATAAAACAAAAACATGTTTCCTTTTATCAGTTTTTATAAAAATTAAAACATTGTTAAATATTAAATAATGAAATTATTTTATAATAAAAAATCTAATTGAAAACTTTTTAAAGAAAAAATGATCATGGAAGAAATGATTCCTAACCGAAGAGAAAAACCACATTAGGTTTCTATACAAACATTCCTTTAAACATTAGAGTACTTATATAGTGAAAAGTGACAGGAAAATGATATTTCAAGAATAATAACCACATTATATGAAAATAAATATTATTTTTTATAGATATATCATATAACTTCATAATGAAAAAATTATTCATAAACAATCCAGTGTAAAAATGTGATTGTAATGTAAAACCCTTATCTCAAGTATAATTTATTTCATAATTGATCTATCATACATTATAATAAATTAAAATTTAAAATAATTTTATAATATAACCATATTAATACCTTTAATTTCATACATGGTCCACTAATAACCTTTAAAACCAATTTATCAGAAATTCATTTTTAAAATTGTTGTTTCTGGGTACTATTTATTTTTTATTAAATGTTTAATATTTGAAGTTTCAACCCGTGTAATTTGATGATTGTCCCATGATACCCTAAATGAAAACAAAGATATAAATATAATAAATATTAATCATTTACATACTTATAACCATAAATTTAATATAGAAATTAAAAATTGAATTACAGCGTAAATGGAGATAGTAATCTTGACATTTGAAAAAAATGTTGTTTTAAAATTTTAATGGAAAGAATTAAATAAATATAAAACATAATTTTATGATTATATAATAATTTTATATCATAAATATCATATATATATATATATTAAATCAATAATGTGAGGTGATGATAGAAATTGAATCAGATCTCTATGTAGAGATGGTTGCCACCAAGTACACATTTGCAATATTTTCATTTCCCTTTTAATAGAAGAGAGTTGGAAAATTGGTTTTACATAGTCTTAATGAAGTCTCATTGTTTTAATGAAACTATATGGATAAAATAGGTTTATTAGATGTTAATGGTTAAATAAAACAGAGTGAAACAAGAAAATATTTATACCTCTAATTTGAGAGACTTACTTTGGTTTACACCTTAAAAATTGAATGATTGTTCATAAGAGAAGGAAAAGGGATATAAGATGATGTAAAGGAATATAAGATTATTTTTTTGGGTAGTGAATGGTTTATATATAAATCTAAAATTTCATGGAAAAGGGTGTAGAGGAATTTCTCTTTTATAATTGTGGTAAATGACCCACAAACAATTACAAAAAAGATTCAAATATAATTAATGTATTTCTAAATTATAATGATTAAAATTAGAAAATTATTAGAATATCTAATAATAAAGGGAGTAAATTTATTTAACCAATAATATTAACACATGTTTTTTATTTTATTATTTCCCTTATCTGTTAGTTTACCACCCCGATAAACCCATTTTATCCTTAACTGTTATAAACACATATAACTGTTGTTACTATTTTTTAAGATAAATATGAAATTACACTCATTAAAAAAATATTTCCATGATAATTATAAGTATTTAATCCATTTTATTTAATTAAATTGATTTAGTTTTTGGAAATTAATTTTAAAAAAATAATAGGAAGTGCAACTATAACCCATTTTTATAACGTACATTTCAAAGAATAATATATAATTTACATTCATTCCATGCATATAAAAAACTATGAAATAAAATTTATAATATTTAATACAATATATAATCTATATATTTAATTCAAACTATTATTTATCAATGATTTATTTATTTAATTATGAGAAAAACACATTTCACATTAAAAAACAATTAGAAAAAAATTACCAATTTTTGATTTAAATTATTTATCCATCATTCCTATCCTTTAGATTACTAATGTATGGATGTATATTAATGTATTCATTTAAATTATAAAAATTATTTATTAAAATATATTTTCAATAGTGATCAATACACTTTGTTTAGATTAAAATATATAACATGTAGAATAAAAAATTTGTTTGGAAATATAAGTCTTTTAATCATTACATGGCTTAATTAAAATTTAGTTCTTATCAATACATTTTTACTTCTATAAATATATTTCATAAATTTTTTAATCATATTTAGACTCCAAAATCCTATATTGAGGTAATAAATAAAAACTATATCAATGTTCTTATAGACATGGGAATCATCTAAAGAAAGCGATCAAATACATTATGTTTATTTTAAAGGAAATACATAAAAAATATTATGGTGTGAAAATATATCCCACTTAAAATGAATTTTTCATTGACATTATATCACTATAGTATAAAAAATGAGGATATACCTGCTTCAAAACATATCCAGGTTCCCATATAGCTTCCTCAAATTTATGATTCCCAAAAAGAACATTAACCTGAGGAATAGTCTTGTTATGTAGAAATTTTTTGTATAGAATCAAAGATTTATATCAGTTTCTTATTTATAGGAAAGACAATTCTCTTGCGGTACCACCAATGATTTCATTTCATATGATGTACTGGGTTTTTAATTCTTCGTAATTGATACATGGTACACATTATAAACATTAGAGACCATTTATGGAAGTTTCATGCAATAAGAAACTGTCCCGACTTGATCAAGAGTCATGAAAGGGACAGTATATATATGGGTAAATATTTCCATTATTAATAGAGATAATAAAATTAATACTGGGATAAATTTTTAGGAATACCATCTAACCAAATTCAAATTGAAGATATCACTATCAGTTTTCAATATAACTCTTCTAGATACTGTTAGATTACTTGATATGTCGTAGAGTGGGTCTATCATTTTCTTCCATTTATATAGTTATATGATGTTTTAATAGTTTTATTTCTCTAAATTCATATTATAACAATGCATTATTTCTATTATTTCCATATAGGGCTTCAAAAATATCCATCTAAATGCTTAATTGGAAAACAATATCAAAAAATACAATAGGAAGTTGTTAATAAAAAACAGATTGATGTCTTGAGAATAAGATCATAAAATATCCGCTATGGTTAGAATGGACCTCTCAGACTAAACGTCGATCTGAGGATTATAAAAAGCACTAGAAAACAAAAATATATCCATAGATTATTGAATACATGACCATAAATTTAATGTAATCCTCTAATCATATTAAGATATAATATAATATGGAACCACATGAAACATTAATACTACATTAATTAATATCATGAAAATAAAATAAATAGTGAAATATTCTATGATATAAATGAATATATTTTCCTTCATAAGGTGATCATCTATAACCCAAATATAATTATGTCAATTAGAAGTTTTAGGGAGTCTGGAAATGAATAACATGGTAATGTTTTCCCATTTCCATTCAATTATGCGTATTGCTTGTGACATCCCTTGAGACTTGTGTCTCTCATCCTTAATTTATCGGAATACCAAGAACAAATTTACAGAATATGTAATATCTCACTTTATCTTATCCCACCTAAAATTCTCTATTAGAAATATATGCAACTTATCCATTATATGATGAATGAATAATGGTGATCTTTACGATTCTTTCAATAATTCCTTCTTTAATTCTAGTGTTGGTAAGAAATATACTCATATCTTTAACCTTATCATTCCATCATAGTCATGGTTTATATATTGAAAATTTCTTACATTTGTTTTCTTCTTTTCATATTTCTTCTACATATCTTTAATTATCGCATATATAGCCGGTTAGTAAATCACTATAGAAAAGTAAAATATCACCATTTCCTTTCAAATTTCAAGGTTTATCCATTGAAAGGCAATAAATTCTATAAGTATTGTGATCCTCCTAATAGATAAGCCATCATCATCAGTTTGACTCAATGAAATAACTACCCTTTTTGTTTACCCATTTTTTATTTTATTGATCAATTGTAATATATACTCAAATCCAGGCACTTTTTTTAGTTCATATTAAAAAATTATAGGTGAATACATACTTAAAAAGTTAAAAAAATTATTTTTCACACGTTTATTAATAAAGATAATGTCTACAAATAATAAATGAAAAAGATACCATAAGTAGATCCAAATCCCAATTTTGAAACTTTTATCATTAAACTTTGGTTATGAGGATGCATAATCTATAACCATATTATTCTATATAAAAATAAATTTCATCCCATTCATTGATTCATAAGTATAAATCCCAAACCCTTACTCATTAGAATTTCCCCGACCAACCTTCTCTCTAGTTCCATTAAATTATGTTCACATTCATTAGTCCAAATGAACTTCAATCCCTTCTGAGTTACCATGGTGAGAGGATTATATAGGTTTGGGAAATTATTTAAAAGGTGTTTATCATATCTAGGAAATCCATATAAAATTCGTATCTTTATCAGAGTTGTTGGTCTTGGATAATGTTCAATATCTTTTTTTATGGATCCACTAATATACCATCCCTCGAGATTTTATGACTGAAACATGAATATTTATTTTTCAAAATTTCACACATGGTAAATTATGAATGAAAATTTTCCTTCTTTATGGTATTCCATACATTCATCAAGTTATCATCGTGATATTATTTTCCCAATGAATATATAAGAATATCATATTTAAATATGTCCAAAAACTGATCACATTAATATCTATAGAATATTTATTAAATATATAAAGATAGTAGAAGAATTATTAAGACCAAATGGGATTAATAAATTTTTAAGTTTTCAATACCTCATAAAATTATTTTCATGGGTATGTTATCACATTTTACCCTAAATTAATAGTTTCAAAAATAATGGTCAATCATTATAAGTAATAAGAAACTCATAATGGATCAATGAAATCATCAATATGGTGTAGAGGATAAATATTATTTATTTTTATATTTTTGTTTTATCATTATACTTTATAAATTCTCATTGACCCGTCCATTTCCATGATGACAATAGTAGGGGAAACCCATGGTGTCATACATATCTGAAATAATCTATTATCAATATTCTACAAGATTTTCTTCATCAATTGCTAACTATCCATCATGTCCATTTAATATAGTGTCTTTAAAATAGAAGTATAAATTTATATATGTTCTATTTGAAATTGAACTTTATCATTTTAATGCATTGTATTAAATTCTTCAATAATAACAACATCAAACTCTCATGTAATGGGTCTATATTTGATGTTGACTTTCTTAGGTGAGATGGTCATTTCATAAACAGATTTATTTTATTTTATTTTTAATATTATATACATATAATACCAATACACTCCAAATATACATAAAGGAATAGTTTCTTCACATACTAGATACATAATCATCTTATTTCGGGAAGGATCATCAACATCAACCAAAACATTTTTCTCGCATAGTACATGTCTTATACCTGCCTACTTAAGAACATTATTCATAATCACATGAAATGAGACACAATAAATTGAGATATATTATATTCTCAGTAATGGTAAACATAAGAGATATAAATAAATCATCAAATGTGATCAAAAGATATGATTAACCATATGCAAACAAGATAATAACGTATGGTAATTATATCCAATAAGTTAAAAAAAATAAATTAAATATAATGGTAGAAGGAATTATAAAAAATAGTAACTAAGTACAATTGATTCTTAATCATGATAATAAATCAAAATCCTATAAGAATCATAAGAAATATGTTTTTGGAATATAGTTTTGTATTGAAAATTATTTCCACAGTAATGTCCCATTACAAAGATTATCATGTTGCTATAGTTCACTCCACATTATATCATTTCCATAGTCATGATTCACTCCTAAGATTATCTTTCTAGGAAGATTACCTTAGTAAACTATGTTAACTATCCATTCCAGTCTTTATTATCTCGTGAGATATACCTCTTTACACAATGTATTGGAGTACTATTTAATTCTAGTGCCATCTGTCACATAATGAAAACTATGCACATGTGCTCCACAAGATAAAAAAGAATATTTATCTTGTCATCATATCATAACCTATTTAAGGGAGACAAGTTTCAAAAACATTTCTACATTTCATCAAAGTATAATACATTGAAATGAAATGGGTTTCATAAAGTATTTGTCAAAACTAAATTAGCATGCAAGAAAAGACAAGTTTCAATGAATCATCCTTAAATCATCATAATCATAATATATACAAAGAAATAATGGGAAAAGAATAATAATTACATATCCCAAGTGAAGAATAATAATCATTTATTTATGAAGATATATATGAAAAATATCATTAAAATAATAATTGAACCTTTCTTTAAAAAGATGAAAAAATAACCCTTTATCTTTATAATATTTTAACCAAATATTCATAGATTATTTATAAAATAAGATTCTTTTAAATTAATCATGTAAAAATATAAAATAATATTCTAATAAAATAATTTTCTTGATGGTGGTAAAATCCATTTATACTTTATATTCTAAAAGATAACAATATTTTCACACATTAAAAAAAGTAGAAAATCACTAGTTTATGAAATGTTTCATTAGATTTCATCCATTTGATTATTTTAAATAATGTAAAATGGAATTTAAATTACTAATAAAAATAATTTATGTATATTTATAATCTTTTATAAAATAGTTTTTTACATCATTGATATAAAAGAAAACGTCCAATTACCAAAGAGTAAAAAAGGTTGACACTTTATTAATAACACTTTCTTGGTTATTTTAAGTATAAAAGAGTGGAAAATAGTAATAATACATAATATTTTCATAATAATTAGTGGATAATATAATTTTTTTAAAGTATAAGATCATTATAATCTCCCTTAATGTAAACATTGTAGAGACAATGTTTAAACGAAATGGGATTATAATGCAGACCCATACCAAAAGTGTCATCTTACATAATGTATATTAAATTATTAAATTTATTTTATATAAATATTTTATAAATATAAAAAAAGCCATATTTATAAAAAACATACTATATATAATTCCATTATAGTTTCCAATTATACTTTTATTAACAATTAAATTATTAAAATGAACATTCGGGCGGAAAATGGTTTTCCTTATTTTCTTGTTTAAGTTTGAGTGTTCTTGTACATTAGCCATATAAAATGATTCAATATCATTATAATATAAATACATAAATAAGTATAAAATTTATTCATCACATAAATATTTTTAATTATTCAAAAATATTAGTAATAAAAAATTGAAGACTTTTTATAGAGGTGGTTGTCCACACGTACACACAAACGACATTATCATTTTATAACAAATGTAATAATAAGATGATAGAAAAGTTATTATAGTTAAAAATCAATTAGGTCATAAATATAATATATAAATATTCAATCTATCTTAAAAACAAACAATGAATAGGGGTGATGTCAAATAAATCATTACAATATGTTGAGGCATTAGTATACGCATACTCATTGAGCAACATTATCTTTTCTCATTTGATGGAAAGGTGGAAGAAATGGTTGTAAATTATTCATAAAAACATATTATTTTATTTCTGATATTTGAAAAATAATTTTATTATGGATACAATTTTTTAATGTATTTATAATAATAATGATAGTTGAGAAAGATATGTAAAAAAAATACCTCTTATTTGAGAATCCTTCATTGAATCTCTTTTAAAGGACCCATAGGTTGGTATATTGGCAAAATAATAACCTCTAGGATGTGGATAGGGATGTTTATAATTTTTTTGTGATGTTTTGGTCATGTTTTATGGATCTATAGGTATGGAGAATAGAGAAGATGTGGCGTCGTTTTATAAGTGAGGGGAGTGGCACAATTTTAATTATAAAGAATATTGAAACATAATAAAGTCACTCTCAGTGTAAAGTGGATCAAAATTGGATATATGTGTAATATATTATGATATATAATCTAATTAAATTCATCCAATAGGTTTTTTATATGATTTAGACCATTAAAACCCTTATCTCTTTAGTTTTACCTATTATTAACCCCTTTTGACCTTTACCGTAGTAATGAATTTTACATCGATTACTAATAATAATGACAAAAAATTATGTTTAATATAATAAAAATATTAACTATTATAATTCATAATATTTATTCCATTTTAAAAAATTAAATTTCTTTTATTGAAATAAATTCATATTAAGATTACAGTGAAAAACACTGTAAAACTACTTTTAGTATAAGGAATTTTGAAGCAGAATAGTATGTTTACATTCATTATTTTTCATATAAAAAAATATACGAATGATAAAATATTTTATTGAATATATTATCTACAAATTTAATTAAAATTATACATCTATAGAGATTAATTTTAATTTATTAAGATATCAACATATTATATAAAAAATGGTTTTTAGAAAAACAACTATTTTAAGAATAAAAAAAATTATTTTACATTTATAAAAATATAAAATGTTAATTAATATTTTAAATAATTAAATAATATATTTTCATAATTTTATAGTCCTATTCATATATACCAATCAAATGTATATGTGATAACTATAAAATTAAATAAAATAATTCAATAATATATCATGGTTTTTTAAACCTAGTTCTGTGTGAAACGAACTATATTAAAGAAATAAAATTTATATAAAGATAAGTGTATCATAAAAGACCAGGGTGTTACATTATAAATCACATAAAAATACTATCACCCTTGATATTCCATCACTCTGATATGAACAATTGAGGATTTAACTACTTCATTACATTATTGGGTTCACATGTATCTTCCATGCAATTGTGATTCCCTCAAATAACATTAACTAAGTGAGTAGTCTGGTTGTATGGACCATTATATATATGATCCAAGATTTAAAATGGTTATTCTTTATAGTTAATATAAATTTACAATTTTATCTATTCTATGTTTGTTACATGTGAAGGACCATTTATATACTTCCTCAAATGATATATACAGAACACATAAAAAATATGAGAGAGGTTCGGGTGAAGCACCTGGAGAAAATAAACCATCCCAATATGATAATGTATAATGATGTGTTAGATATATATTTATCTCATATTTATATTCATTATAACTTTAAAAAAATTCATCCGTGAAGAAATTCACAATAATATCTCCTCACAATCATTAAATTGAAGATTAATTTGATGATTACAATCAAAAATATAAAGTCTACTCTATGATACCATGATGTGATGTATAATTGATCTAACCTTCTATGAGATTTTCTAATCTAGATGAGTTACCAATTGATTTCAGTCTATTACTTCATCTTATTAAATTGGAGGTATGAACATTTTTCTAAAGTGGCCTTCACAAGTAGCCATTTGAATGCATGTGTGAAAGTAATTATTATATGAAAATAATATCAAAGGAAGGTCTTATACCGAAACAGATTTGAAATTCCTAGAATATGTTTTCATAATATCCTATAGATTTTTAATAGTCCTCTCAGACTGTACATTTATCTGATGATGATATTTGGTGCTAAATTTATTCTTTTTATTCAATGCTTATGGAAGACTTATCCAAAAAATAAAGGAAAACCATGAATATTTATCAGGTTCCATAGAATATGGCACTCCACAAAACCTTACGACCTTTCTAATTTATATATTAGAATTGATATAAACAGATAAATATTCTCTAATGTAAATTACATGTTCTGATATCATATGATCATTGACTTAATAAAAATGAAATTATTCCCATTATATGTTTTCGAGAGTTTGAAAATAAATTACATGTTAATATGAACCCATTTCCATTTTGGATTGTGTAATAGTTTTGACACCCCTTATAATTATATCTATCATATTTAAATTTATGACATAAAAAAAATGAGATACATACTCTAGAATATCCATTTTCATGTTATCCCAAAATCTACCTTTCCATATACTTAAACATCATCATACTTAAGGGAATAATGATAAATAATGAACTATAAACATTATATAATAACTGTAAATAATTTTCCGTTATTTATGAGTCAAATAATTAGGCTCATTTTGGTGGAATAGATACAGTGTTCATAAACCTTATCCTTCCATCACAATCAGGGTTATACTCAGGAATATTTCTCCCCTTCTTTAGTAGTTAAACATCATCCTTTTGTTCCTATTTCATCCATAAGTTGAAGGAAGATTGAACATTGATCTGAGTAGGATATAGCTTTTCCCCTCTATTCATTATTCCAATATTCATCTTATACAATGCCAAAAATATTAGATCTATTTCAATCCTAATCATGTACAACCTAGCACACCATTATTTAATAAATAATCAACCACGTTATTCAGCTTCCTTGGGTGGTATTATATTGAGATGTCTTTATCATTAATCCATTCCAACCATCTTCTTTTGTTAATATCAAACTATTTCATAATGGATATCTAATTCATGATTTTATTATTAGTACATATATCACTACATTCACTATAATGATTAAGTCTCCATATTTTCAATTTAAAACTAACTACTACCAACCTCGAAACATTTGTTGGGTAATTTCGATGATGAATTTTTAGTATGTGTAAGGAATAATCTATCAGCATATGATTTTTCATGAGGAAAGTGTGGTTTCGACATATGATCAAGACCAATGTGGGGGGGGGGGGTAAATTATTGGTTCCATTTTTCACTACTATAATAATTACATTCTTACCTTTTAGTAAACTTTCTCAGCCTCTGAATGCTGTTAATGTTACAATCCACTCAAAAATGACTTCAAACCTTAGCTTTTGTATGAAACAAATATAAAGATAAGGAAAAACATGATATTTAAATGGTTAGGTACAATGATATACTCTTTCCCATGTTGGATCCTCTTATCAACATGGATTATTTTAGTATTTTCTATACCAAATACAATGGAACAATAAGTGAACCATTATACAATATGAGTAATAGAATCCCTTCTATAGTCGGTTATATAGCAAACCATCCTTCACATGACACACTTCCTACAAAATCCCTATTGAACTCCTTATATGAATTCACAGTTTCTACCTTCACATTTCTTATTCTTTTTTGATCAACTTCAGAAAGTCATCACTTTATCAACAAGTAATATGAATCAAACTTTACCAATATAAAACCTTCAATAACATAAAATATTCTCAAAAGAACTTGTTGGTCATGAATATTATTCTAGAACCTCAGTCCAAATATTTTTTTTAGAAAATTCAATATGATCTCCTCATTCCAAAGACCACAATCTGATGATTTCTGTCCAATGGTAGTCCAATACAATTATCCTTTTTCTCTTCATTATTTATTTGAGTAGTAACTCAATAGGAAGCTCACAAATTCTGCATTTGGTGGAAATAATTCCAATTAACCTGGATACTGTGGATTTCAATCTAATATTCTCACTCTCATGGAATTTTACTAATGGAACTTCATTAGATGGATCTTTCTGAGATGAGTATTTTGAACATCATTATAATGATATTCTTCAGCATCAAACTAAAATAAAAAGATTGATTTAGTACAAAATAAATGTTCAATAATTTTGATATCTCATGAACATGCACACTGTTGATGTTAATTTTACAAATAAATAAACTATCCTTTTATTTTATCCACAAAAGTGTTTTACAAAGGGTTCTAAAAACCATTCTTAGTTAAAAAAATTTCCTGATCTTTAATTCCACTTAAATCTCAGATCAATATTTACTTCTTCAGTGCATTTCTGAATCATAAAATATCCTAAATTTTTGGATCTCTCTTAGAATTACTTAATTCTTTAGACACTCTGATAAATCACCAGTCTAATTCATATTTTTCATTTTGAGTATCCCATTAGGTATCTCCAAGATGATGATCATACGATTTTTTGAACCACCTGTAAATCTGAAACTGAAGACTTTTTAATAATTATTAGTCTGATTTTAATTCACCATTATGATTCCATAATATAATTTCTTCATTATAATAAAGACATTTGGTCATGTTGATTTTCTTTACCCATTTTCATACAAATCCTAACTGAATATCTTTCATTACATTGCATTCTAACACCTAAAAGGCTTTATGAAAATTCAGATTTCCTCATTATGATAGAAGATTATTTTCAATAATAGTTTCGTCATAACATTAATTTGCACTGAATCAAATAATCCAAACACATATCATAAATTATGATTCTCAGAACCAACTCTCATTATTATTTCTTCATTATGATGAAGAGAATCAACAATTTCAAAATAATTTATCTTGCAAAAAATATTCCAATAAACTTTTAAACCTAATATTTTTCATCTTTTCAAATTACAATACCTGTAAATTTCATTTTATAAATATTTAAATATTTTGTGTTTTGGTCTAACAAAATACCATTACCTTTATATCAAGGAAACCTTCTCATCCATCAAAGAAATATGAATATGATGATCTGTGACCAAAAATATTTTACTTCAACAACATCCGTCTTCCGCAAGCTATTTTTTGTATGCATGACTTCTTTTATGACATTGATTATATTGAAGATAATATTTATCATCACATGACTTACTAAGGATAGTATTGTAATTTCCTAACATCTTTTTTCCAATAAAAACCGGAATATGATTTTTTGGAATACTATTGGCTTGAATACAATTAAAAGATCCATTTCTCCCCCTTCCTTTATAAATTTTACATCATTGTTTCTCCAAAAAACAAATTATATTTTTAAATTAAAAAAATCAAAGCATCTTTAAATTTATATTGAAGCCATTATGAATCTGAAATAGATACCTCATTATGATCACAACTTTCATTATAGACTAAATATGATTTATAACTATTTCAAGGGAGAATATTTACGATTCATGGATTTGTTGAAACATGATGTTTTATAGATCCAATGCCGAGGAATCTGGATCTGATCATCATGGATCTAATTATCCGAATTTAATCCTCCTGGATTTTATTATCATACTTACGGGTATGGATATGTTTTCACAGCTTTACTCACAACCTTATTCAATACGGATTTACCTCAAAATTTCAACAATCTTTATTTCTCAACATTAACATTATATTGATCAATTGAAATAAAAAACAAATTAAATTCAATAGGGCCCAATAATCTCCCAATTTTTGTTTCTTATCAATAGCCACTAAAAAAAATCTTTAACAACTTCAATAGAATAAGTGTTACTGTTTAATTTTCACACTATTTCTTTTCCGTGTCTTCTTTTATTACCCCCCATATTACATATCTCCCCATAATATATTCTCATCTCCTTATGGAATATAAAATTCAAAGGGGTCATCTTGTCATGTTTCTTTCCTGATTTGAAAAATTGTCTCACGTCTGATGGTTGGAAATTTTCTTCTAAAAAATTGAAACTGTTATTTTGGAAGAACATAATTATCATAGGAGTTTCTTAACAAATATCCATTACCTAAAGAAATATAAGTGTACATAGGAGACACTGATGTAGAAAATAAGAGCTTATAATCAAGGTTATCATTGTTTTCCATTATAAAACATTCATGTAATAAATTTTCATGTTTCTTTCAACATTATCTTGATTGGGGTAATTATGGAAAGGATGTGTTTTAAGATAAAATTAATATGCCCCAATCTCATCAAACCTAATTGAAAGTTTAGGTTTTTAAACACAAAATTTAAAACAAGCATCTCAAAAACACAACACCTTAATTTGCGTAAATATTAATTGAGTCATCAACATCTCATTTCTTACAAAAAGACCATAAATTATCTATAATTTCGTACATTAATAAAATAATATTCTTGGAATAGAGAGGAAGATTATATTTTCTCAAAACAATATTTTAGACTGAGTGTCCTTTATCAATATTTATTTCTATAATTCTTATTTTATTTTTAAATGGATTCATTTTCTTCATTTTTTTTCCTGACCTGATTTGGGAACAAGTTTTTATTTATCATCTATAAATTATTTTGACAACGATATTAACATTTTTTAATTCTTAGTATCCTTTTTATTATAATGAGTTTGTAACCATTCTTTCATAAATTCTTCTTGTTATAGAAGGGTAGTTAAATATTTTTTTTAACAATCTCTTCTTGCTCACATATCTTTCATATTATTTGTAATTTAAATCCTCGATATTTTTATATCTTTTTATAAAGGTTTCACAAATTTTATAAACCTTTTCTTCCCCTTTATTTAATCTGATTTGTGTTCTTATTTAAACATTCTATCCATTTCTTGATAGAGTCATATTGTACTATCATGAATGAGTTTTATGTATGAAAAATCCACTCCAACAAAAGTGACCTATAAATCATGAACTTTGAGATTGGGAGAAAAATTGATCAGAAAATTGTTGTTTTTGTTCCTACAAAAATTGGGGAAAAATAAAATCTGGAGGAAGCTTTGCTAAAACAAATTCATATATTTATTGGTTAAATATATTTTCTAGAAATCCTTATTTTGTAAAAAATTATTTTCTCCTTCTTAATAATTATTATCTTTATCATCAATATCATTAGTGATGTTTTCTCTTATCTTTTTTTCTCACATTGTGATGTAAGAAACATTAATTGTGTTTCTAAAAAATCATTTTCTTTCTTAGTAAACTAAATTTTCATAACATCTATGATTTATTTAATATTTTTCTATATTTATATTTTTATGTTTACGTTATTCAACATCTCTGGTTTCTATCTTACTGAGATTCTCATCACTAGGTGCCTTTTCTTCGCAACTTTTCAATTTTATTTCTATGTCAGTATTCTAAAATGTTATTAATTAAACATATTTCTTCAACCTACTTCTTTTTTTATTGAGTTGATCATTTATTTTATGTTTATCATCCAAATTATTTTGAGCATTCATTAATTTTCCATCATATATTGACCCATATTATCCTAGACTAAATAATCACATCTATTTTTAAATTGATCCATAACGTTGAGGTGATGATTTGATTCACTATTAGATGAGGAATCAATCTTCTTTACTCTCCTCATATAACTCTTCTTCACTATTTCATAAGTGAATAATTTCTTATGTTTATTATATATTTTTTATGAGGTTATCATCATTATCTTTCAACTCATATTATCCATCTTTCTTCCTTGTAATATTATATGAAAATATTCCATTCCATTCACAACTCCAACATTTGAGTGTTTTAATTTTCTATTTTCCCTTATTGTATTTCATTGAATGGATGGAAACAATTGTGTTGAAATTGATAACTTCCTCCTCCACTAATGAATCACTTGATTCTTCTTCAACTTCATTATCTTTTCTTTTCCCTTTTATCACAATTTTGAATGCCATTTAATGACCACAATTTTTTTTACATTTCATAAAAATATCACTTCTAAATCGATATTTAATAAGTGTAAGTTGAAGATAATTCAAAGATTGTGTTTCAAGATCTCTATATTTCAAAGATGAAACTTTAAGATCGAAATTATTTGAAAAATTCTCAATATATTTTAAATAATGACTGAATATTTCAATTAATCACTAATACATATTATGGCGGTAAAATATCATTTGACATTATTTGGAAGTCACCAAATGACCAATGCTCATCCGTGTTCAAATCTTCATATGTTTGCCTCCAAATTTTTTACTTTTCCTTCTAATCATTTATACAGCCTCATAAATGTTTTAACAACTTATCCCAAATAAATTTGATAGTTCCAACTAATTTTATTCATAGAAAATTACTTTTATTTTGTGATGAGATTAAATCAATTTTAGGTGATCCATCATTCTCAAGATTTCTGTTATTAGTAACAGTAAGAGGAGTATTCTCAATACGAGTAAGAAATTATTATGTACTAACTTCCAAAAAATCATACCCGTGGGATATAAGATATAGAAACATTATATCTTTTCAGATGTGATAGTTCATTCCATTAAAAAATAGAATCCCCTTATTATTCAAGAAATTGAAATTATCCATTCCCACGATGGATCTTTCAGGTGACACCATGACTATGTTACCCATTATTATTCTTAGGTAGGATCAAGACCCTGATAGGAGTAGAATTAGTGGTCCACTTTTTCAATTTTATAAAAATATTTTCCTTAACTTGTTTTAGTAAAATTTCATACCCTCAAAAAACTATTAATGTTAAGCTAGAATCAAATCTGACTCACAACATCACCGTTCTCATTAACCAAATATAAAGGCAAGGAAAAACATGATATTTCCAAGGTTCTGTACAATGGCATACTCCATGAAATGTTGGATAGTCCCACTAACATTGATTCTTTCACAATTTTATTTTCATAATACAAAGGCACAAGGAGTGAAAAATTCTATAATCACAGTAGAAAAATTCATTCTGTACATGGCTATACCCCTCAATTATTCTTTCCAATATCTACTTCCCAAAAATAAGTATTTTTAGAAACTAGTAAGTATCCAAAGTTACAATATTTATTTTTCTTCTTCATTTCCGATCCACTTCAGAATGTCTTCACATTATAAACATGTTAGATGAATCAATATTAATCTACATTCAATATTTATGAAATTCAACAATTTGAAAAGGAAATTCTGAGTCATGATACTTTCTCAAGAACCTTGGTTTAGAAATCATTCTTAGTAGAGTCAATGAAATCATCTCAGTTTAGACGCCTCAATTTGATTGATTATATTCGATATTCAGTCTGGAATGAATCTTGATATACTCTTTCTTAATGAATAGAGTAGGAACTCAATCAATCTCTCAAAATTCTATGTCTCATGGGAATGTATCGGATGTACTGGATATGATACATGTCACTCCAATGGTCTCAATATTATGGACTTGTTTAAATAGAAATTAATCATGTAGATCATGATCAAATGATCGTATTGAACACTAATCCTATGATCTTCCTCAAATTAATCATGAAACACAAATTTTGGTTAGGTATTAAATACCTATTCTAAATTTCTTTGTGATCTATCAAATGAACAATCATTATGTCACTTTTACAAATGAGATCATCTCTCCTTTTATAGGATCCTCTAATGTGGTTTTTGAGAAGTTTTGAAAACCATTCCTACATTACCAAATTTCTCATATCATTAATTCCACATAAATATTAGATAAATTATAGAAATATACAATATATTTTGGAATATTACAAATATACATGATTTTCATATTTTTCTTTTAATTAATCAATTATCAAGTCATTCTTACAAATATTTAGTCTAATTCTGATTTCTAATTCTGATATTTCCCATTAAGAATATCCTTTATGATTGTCATCTTGATTTCTAGACCCACTTGTTAATGTGGATCTCAATTCATCTTTATAAACATCCATTTGACTATGATTCTTGATTCTCATTTCCCAATAAAATTTATTCATTATGAAACAGGAATTTGTTCATATAAATTTCCATGATCCACTTGCAAACCAATCAAATCTGAAGATATTTCAATTTTTTTCTCTACACCACATAAAAGTCTATATTCCCATTAGGATTTATTCATTATAATGGAAGAATATTTACAATAACATGTTCTTCATTATGTTTCTTTGCACTAAATTTATGAATGAAAACATACATCTTCTCATTACAATTATCAGATCCAACTCTTATTATAATTTCATTATTATGGAGAAGACATCAAAATATTAAATCTTTTTTCTTTTCTGAATATGATTCCAAATATCTTTCATTAGTCAAAATAATTCTATTTTATGATTATGATTCATATAAAATTATTTCTTTAAAGAGTTAAATATTTTGGTTTTTGGTCTGATTAAAAGCTAATAACTTCAGTTTCTCTCATTGCGATTAAGAAAATATTCCAAACCTTCAGAAAACCTTCCAAACCTTAAGAAAATTATGAATTAAATGATATGAGACTAAAAATATTTTACTTTACATATTTTATTCTTTAAAAAACATTTTATTGTAATCATCACTTCATTTATAACTTTTTCTATGCTAAAGATCAACTTTAGAATCATATAACCTACCAAGGAATGTGTTGTATCTTCCGACAACTTATTTCTAATTTGAACCCAAAAATTAATTTATTGAATAATATTGGAATGAATACGATTTGAAGAACCTTTTATCCCCTTTAACATCATATGTATTATAAACAGAGTTCTACAAAAAACCGAAATTATATTTTAATTACAAAATCAGAAAACATTATGAGATTTATATTGAAGACATTATGACTTCGAATCTACTTATTCTTTATGATCAACACTTTTAATCTAGACACAATATGATTTCTTAATTTTTCCTCAATTTATAATTTTGTTTTTTTGGATATATTGACTCATGGAAATTTCTGGATCTGATGAAAATTATTATAAATTTGACCATCCTTGATATGATGATCTTCCTTTTGGTTGTGGATCCGATTTCATAACTTTTCTCACACCCTTCATCAATCCATATTTTCATTACCTTTTCAACATACATTCTTTTTCAACACAATCACTATATTGATATGTTGAATAAAATAAAACCAAAACTCATCTGGGGTGAAACAAAAATATCCCAATCACTTATTTGATTCACCACTATAGATAAAAAATACTTATCCACTAGAGGGCAGTGTATGCACATGTGTGATACCTCACCTTCTCTTATTCTCCTTGAAAGTTACATCAAATTTATCTATCTAGAAGAACAGAGATCCTATCAATGTATACTTAGATATTGTATTATCAATCAATGAGAAATATATCAAAATGTTATTATATTATCATTCTAACCTATGAAAACTATTCATCATGGTTACAATGGTTTTTTCATGCCATTTCTCAATATTTAATATCATTGAAAGATCAACCGATATACTGTTTCTTAAGAATATCAAACAAGAATGAATCATTATATAAACTTAATTCACACTTTCTGAGTTTGGTATAATTCCTCAATTTTCACAGGGATTTCAACCTAATCATAAAATAATCCTCATGCTCTTACTCGCAATTGAAAAAATATAGAAATATAATTTCTAAAGAATACCACTTACTAATTGAGGAATTATCTAATGTATCTCTCCATTAAATCCATGAAGACAGCTGGGTAATTACTGAGATATCATAGTATAATTATAAATTCATAATGAACATACCTTATACTAAATACTTCCATAGGTATCTCCTATTTCTTGACCCCCAATATATGATATATAAAATGAATGTAAATCAATGAAATTTATTCATCTCTCAAGAGTTAGTAAAAGTCATCAATACAGGGTTGAGGATACCTTTTCCTAATATTTATTTTGTTTTATACTCGATAATCCATGTAAATATGCATATACCTGCTAATCTTTTTAAAAAATATAATATATACACCCCATGGTGACACAATAGGACATATAAAACCCTTATCAATATTCATAGGGATTTCATTTCTCAATTATTACAACATAGTTGGGGCCATTATATACAGATTCATGTAAATAATAAAATCACTATGTATGATTTGTGTTTAAAAAGAAACATCTTGATTCAATGGAATATTGGGAATGTCTAAATAAAGTACATCAAAATAATCCTAAACATAAAGATGTCATCATTATTTATTTTAACCCTAACCATTTGAGATAAATATCCCTCCTGACTGGGTTGTAAGACCCTTTCAATAGAAGTTACTTCCATTGGAAGTACATATTTATCCAGTCACTAAAAGATGATCATAGGTTGATATGAAATATCAAATGATACATAACTTCCTCAATAATTTATTTTGTAAATATAGAAAGTGCTCCAATCTAATAAAATAATCTCATCAAATTCAACTTTAGGGACAATAAAAAAAAATTAGGAAGAACATTTTCAAAACATTATTTTGGAGATGAGTTATAGATGTGAGATGATGTCTTTTTACCATAAGGAGTTTTTACTACTAACTCTACATCTTTTAATTGATGTTGTGATACGATACCCTATTATAATAATTTATATTTACAATAGTGGGAGGTTACAAAATCGAACAAATCATCTTTATTTATAGAGTGGAAGGTTTTTGTACCTTTCACTGCTTCTTTATCATTACCCACTTCAATAGTTATTATCCCAGGATCATTCCATTTTTCTATTAACATAAGAGGTTGCTAAAAATAATTTTCATCATTCACCATCCGATTTATAAAAATATTACTGTAATTTATATTGACTTTTATATTATAGAATTGTAGTGTGGGTTTCACATTTTATTGATCTTTCTAAACCTTACCTTTATTTATTGTCCAGCTCACATCACTTTGGAATTAATTTTCTTCATAGAATTATTTTACACACATTAATCATTTACCGAACCCCCTAGGGAAATTTACTCTGTACTTCTTTCTACACTTTCAATATGATGGAAGATTAATTTTCAATCCTCCATGGGTTTTATAATAATAATTTCTTCAAAATTTCAACTATTTATTTTTGTATAGAAAACCATGAAAACACTAATAATATTTAATTAAAATTTATCTCTTTAGAGCACATAGAGAAATTTTATCAAGTGTATCAACGTTTTTTAATTATAGTTCCTTTCAAAGTCTTGGTCTTAATCCACTAATGAAATGGTTATATTTTCTTCTCGGTTGATGAAAAACCAAAAGCACATTGTTAATGGTTGGTGAAATTTTCCACATAAACACTAACTGTTTCTTCACCTTGTATATTTAGTTCCATGAATCCTATTTCTATCCTCACGAAACCATTTTAATGAAAATACTTATTTAAAAATTCATCATTAAACTATTCCCATTTCATGCATTCAATTTCATCCTCTTTCCCCTATTCATAATAAGATTCTACAATTGGCCAGCTTCACCTTCTATACAACAAACATCCAATATAACCCTCTCATGGAATGATAATTAGATAATAAAGAATATTATATCTATATAATTTATCGATTTATCATAAATAATAGAATTAGATGAACCATGGAAGGAAGGTTTTTTTCACCTTATAAAATACTAAATAGTGAGTTTTTACCTCGTTTTTCATTTATTATTTTAAAATTATTAATATAAGAAATAGCTTACTGAGCAAGTTTAGTGACAATAACAAAAATATTTCACCTCCAAATTCACATAAATTTTTTTACTCCTAAATATGTTGATTTTAGTGAATTTATCATTCATTGTTCACATGATTCCTCATAGTTACATCATTGGAAGAATAAAAAAACATGGTGTGACATACAATAGTCATACAGAGTAATCATATAATCCAAAAAATCATTTATTGGATATCTAAATCGTGACTTATTATTTAAAATATGTAAAAACATAGATTTACCATAGTATATTAGTAATCATCATATATTCACATTAATTATAATTATTGAAAAATAATATGTGAATAAAACCAATAATACCACTCAGTAGGGTCCAGTCATGTGTGCAATTTTAGGATTATTCCTCATGAACATGTAATTGTTGGGTCAATATCTGATCCACAAAATTCAATATTACCTACCTCAGGTGAATTTTTTCCATAACCACATCCACTTTTAGTATCCAGAAAATGATTTATTTTTAGGAAACTAAACAATTTATTCTTTAAAATTGATTTAGGATTTCTACACATATATAAAACTATCCTCAGTATTTTTAACAAATTGGTATAATTCTAATATTCTAAACAACTAAATATGACTCTCATACTAATTGATGTGACCTTAGTTTTTAATACATATATATGAAAACATTTAATATTAATATTAAATTCAAATCATAAGATAAATGCATGAGGACCGTAACAGTTTAGTTTCTTTGTAGACCATATTTGTAGTCATATAATTTCTTTAATGATCTTCAATATCACCCATAAATTTTTAAAATTATTGTATACTTATTTAAAAAATCCTTCTTCATAAATTTCTTCATAAACTAGGAAAATGAGGCCTAAGAAAGGGTGAACATAAATAATCAGTAAGTGTAAACATAAGAGATATCAATGAATGATTATATGTGAACATAAGATGAATATAAGGATATGCTAACCAGATCATTACTTATGATAATCATACCCAATCACTCAAAGAAAAATAATCAAAAATCATAGAATAATACTTTATAATAACAAAAATAATATGTCTTATATTTTTTGGAATCATTAATAATCAATCATAAACCATACAAACTTATTTTTAGCACAAGACATATTTTTTGTCCTTCATATACGGAATGGAAAACAATTCTTAGTCAATTATCACTACCAAGAATATCATGGTAGATTAGGTTGACACCCCATTCTATAATTTCTATAGAAATATTTGTCTCCTAATAATATATTTTTGGATAGAATCCTTTAAGAATCTGATATCACTCTCCATTCCATTCCTTAATATGTATGGATATTCCCATCTTTAACAAATGTATTAGAAGGATATATATAGGCCCAATCCCTGAAATTGTTGATATTATATATATTTATGACACACGATCATAAAATATTTTTCATATAATCAAATCATATCTTATTTAAAGGAAATGGGTTTCAAAAATATTTTATTATTTCATCATATTATAACCCATGGAATGGAATTTAGTTTCATAATGGTTTAATCATAACTTAATTACCATATGTGAAATAATTATGTCTACAAGAATCATCCTCAAATGATCATCATAATAAATCTAGAGAAACAAATTGGATGGTATCAAAATATCATATATCATGTGAGGTATAAAAAATATAAGGTATTTTGGTATAGATAAAAATAATTTTAAAACAATATTTGAACCCTTCAATGATCAATTTGGAAAAAACACTTTTATTTAAAATATAATTTTAAAAAAAATCCAAGAAGAATGATTAAAATATTTTATTTTAAAATAAACAATAAAATATATAAATAAACTATCAGTGAAAATAGTGGTCCTAATAATTTGAAAATATCTTCATGTTATATATAATAAAATATAATATAGTTTTTAAACTTTTACGAAAATTTTAAAATGACTTATTCTCAAGACATTTCTTTTTAAATATTACGTTAAAAAAATTTAAGTGATCTAAATGTTAGGTTATATTTTTTTAAATGTTTCTATTATTGGTAAATAGTTTCATAATATACTTTTTAAAAGGATTTATGTAGAACAAAACATTCTAAGATCCACGAGGAAATAAGGTTGAGTTTTATATAAAAAAATTTTCTCAATTGTTTTCGTCAAAAAGACAGAAAAATGATACTAACACATTATAATTACAATAATAACCAGTGGAGAAGAACATATATGGGTTTTAAATATAAATATCTATAAAATTTCATTCAATGGAAATTTACCATAGACACTCCTAAAAAGAATAGATATTACACCATAATCCCCTACCTCATATCCAGTATTTATTTGAATGTGTTGACATGACCTATAAAATAAATGAATATTTATTATAAATATATTTCACAACTATATTAATATATAATATACTTTAACATTCATTTATAATATCTAATTATCCTTTCATTAATAATTTCTTCACTAAAATGATGATTTTAGTGAACACTGGTGTATTTTCTACACATGTTTAGGTTGAAATGTTTCAATTTTTTCACCTTAGTAAATGATTCATAAATAATAGAATATTAATCATGAAATATGTATCATATTTATTCATCATATTCAATTTTATAATTATTCATATAAATAGATGATAAAAAATGAATCACATCACTTCGGGGAGGTGGTAGTCCAAAAATACAATGAGCGACAATATAATTTTCCAATAGATAAAAATGTGAGATTGTACATATGATATTATATTTAATTAAGTATAATTATTTCATCAATATCATATATTAAAATGAAATTCATCACAATAAAAAAACATGAATGATAGAGATAAAATATAAATCATATTGCTACATGGAGGAGGTAGTCCAGACGTACGCATGAGCGATACTTTAATTTTTCAATTGATTGAATATAAGTGAAAAAATGGATTTAGCATAATAATTATATCATATTAGTTTATTTATGATATAGGATTCATCATGGTATGATTGATACAGAATTTTTAATGCAATTATAAAAAGAATTACACTTGAAAAAGATATGTAAGAACATATACATTGTCTTTGAGAGACCCCCATTGAATCTCATCTTAATGACCATTGGGATATAACTCTAAGATGACAATCACATATAAAATGTTTCTATATATTTAACGAAGCTAATTTTCATTCTTTTTGGTTTATGAAAAAGAACTCAAGTAGTGTGGATAAGCTAGGGGAGTGTGCCCCTTTATCCGCGAGGAGGGTGACACGCTTGTAATTATAAAAAATATTAAATTATAATAAAATCACATGCATGAGAAATGTGTGTCACATTGAATTAATTAATAATATATTATTTTATGGAATCTAAATATATTAGAAAAATATAATTAGAGGATTTTTTAGGTAATTTTAATCCTAATATCTTTAATTTAACCCCTCGCTAATCCCTTTAACAGTTTATCACGTTAACAATATGTTACCTTAGTTATTATTCCTAATAAAAAAATTAATTTGACAATATTACATGATATTTATTATTATTATTATAAATATTGAATATATTTTATGAAATTAGTTTTAAAATAATTATGTCAAAAACTACAAAACCATTTTTAGAAAAATGCATTTCTAACAATAAAATGGAGTTTACATTCACTCCATTCCATGTAAAAACTGTTAAATATATGTTCAAATATTTTATTTAATATAATATAAACACATTTATTCAAAAATAAATCATCAATAAATATTTATTTAATTTATTATGGTAAAACAAATTGTCTGTAAAAATATTGTTTTTGTAACTTATTTCTTTCTACCATAAAATACTATTTTTATAATTTTACAAAAAATTGAAAAAAATGAATTCATATTATTTATATATAAATAATAATTTTTCATAGTTTATTTTGTCCTATTAATACCCACCCATCAAATGGAGACACAATAAATTTCACATTACATAATAATAATTAAATTGTATATTTGGGTTTGTTTAAACTCAGCGTTGCATGTAAGGAAATATATAAATGATTTGAAATTTATTTAAATAAAAATATATCAAAATATATCAAGTTTTTGTTTTCTTTCCAAAACTATCATTGTCAAATACCCCATTTTAAAAGGAATCAAGACCCATAATATCATGGTAATTCTGATTGGAATCTCATTTTCATTCTCACATCAATAAACCATCATAGGTTGGTTATGAATATCAGATGTTACATATCATTATTATCAATTGATTTGAAATCAATTAGATAATGAAAATACACTCCCAAGTTAAAATCAAAATCAAATAGAATGAGAGTAAAAATATTTTCAGGAAACACATTCTCATAAGATTCAATCGTAGAATAATCATAGACTTGTGATGTGACCATCGTTCCGTTTTGAGTTTTAACTAATAATTTAACATCTAATAACTAAGGATGTGAATTAATAATTCATTGATACACTTTATAATTAAATTAATTCATAAAACTATTCTCTAATAGGGTGCTTCAATACTTGAGAATACTTGTAACCACCTCAACTTTACCGTTCTGTCTCCAATCCCTCACTAAAATTAAAATATATATAATGAACATTAGGAATAATAAATCAAAGAGATCAATAATGAAAAAAACTCATATTATTTTTAAATAAATACACATTAGTTTCAATCTATGATAAATTATTTTTAATGCTGGTCATCACTGATCATCATATATTCAAACTATTTACAATGATTCTTAATTATAAATTTAATTGACCATAGTATATCCCATAATAGGGTCTCAGTAAGTGTGAAATATTAGGTGTATTTAGATTTTTCACCCTTAGTGAATCTCTACCTCATTTGAATCTAGAATCTGTATCTGTACAATGAGTTATTTACTATGGTTACCACACTCTTTTTTATTCCATTACATTGTATATTATTCTATATATTTTCTTATCTTAAGGGTTCTGAATAAATTTATCTCATCCTAGTTTCCAAAAACAAATAATCATTGATTTGATATGAACCATAATGACCCAAATATTACATACCTAATTATTACATCTTATTGTATGAATATTTATTAATACAATTATAATTTATGAAATAAAAATAATGGTTTTGTTTTATTTGGATACATTAATACATAAACAACTCTTACATTAATTAATTACATCATCTCCCACAAAGTTCTTTACAATTATTTTCCTTATTAATAATATCATAAATAAAACCATTCTTCTAATCCTATGAAAAAGGAAACAGAATAATAAATGTGATATAATTGTTATTAATGGTATAAAAGGTATATATAAATGGTATTTTAATCATACCATGAGTATAATGGTATGTGTAAATGATCTTCACATTTAGACACTATTATTAGAAAGTCATAAAACATAATCATGAGTTAGGGAATAAAGATTTATACTTCATGTTAAATGTATCCAAAAGAAATATAATAATATGGTTCAATAGATTATAACATTTTTATAAGACCATTTCATAAAATAGTGTCATAAATTCTAGAAAAATCATAATCATAGAAATTATATGTCATGTCTAACCATTAAGAATTTAATCACATGTTAGGCTTGGGATAACAAACAATATACCTACTTTCATATTGGGATAATTTCCGATATACCCTATTTTGAGTTCAGTATAACATTTAGTATACCCTTTCATCATATAAGACACTATGTTTTTCCCAATTCATTGGATGTATATAATGGACCAAATCCTAACATAATCATAATCTATTCATATATATGAAACAAGTTAATTAAAAAAATTATCATTTCATCATAGAATAACCCATGGAAAATTATTTGAGTTTCATTAATATATTATCATAATAACCCTAAATCATCAAGAAAAATAATAATGACACTATCAGAAGATCATATCCCATTGGATGTATAAGTAACATCTATGGTTGTTATCATAGAAAAAAATTTCATTTACAATATCACTATAATATTTCTCATGGAAAATACCATTTTTCTTTTGATAATGATCATTTAACATCTAAAAATATCCCAAATATTAAGTATAAAATTTCATAAAAATAAACCATGGAATATTTAAAATTAATCTTAAAAAAATTCATCATGGATGGAAATTATGTTCATGTTGTGTGTATTAAAACAAATATTTTATTGAAACCTTTTTGTAAAATGGACATTATTTAAAAAATGATAAAATTTTCATTTTAATTTTTTTTAAATTATAAAATGTGAGAAAATGAATTTCGAAAATCATTTTTGAATATTAAAAACATTATGAGAATAATTTTTTGAAAATGTGGACAATGGAGAAAATATTCTTGACAAAAGAGAAATAAACATCTATTTTTCCAAAAGAACATCTTTGAGGAAATTGAGTTCTTAGGGAGATGAAAATAAATTAAAATCTTATGATGTAAAAAACAACCTCAGGACAATAAAATGAAATTATTTATTAGATATATGTTATATAACTTCTTTATTAGATATTTAATCATAAACAGTCATGGTAAAAATGAGATTAAAACATTAAACCCTTAACTCAAGTATAACTTGTATTTTATACACTATAAACCACAATATAAAAATAAAAACTAATTATAATTCAATAATGGATCCATATCAATGCCTATAATACCATATATGTTCCAGTTATATTTTCTCAACACCGATTTATTTATAATTATTAATGATATCATGACCTTAATAGTCTATAGTCGGTGACTGCGTTAATAATTTAGAATAATATAAAAGGGATCTCATACCAAAGGACCAAATTGTTTAGTAGTATTGGTAGAATATATATATCCATGATTTCTATATTAAATTTTAATGTAAAAATTACAAAAAATTTTTTGATAATAACATTATTACCTTTGACATATCCTTTCATATCGTTCTTGGCACCCTTTATCGATTCCAAGGAAAAGAAAAATAAAAATGGTGAGAGAAAATTATATGTAAGGGTTAATTATATTGGAATTTATTATGAATAAATATTCATTTTAATAATTCAATGTAAATAATTGCACACACATTCATTGTAATCAATAATCTAAAAAGGAAGTGTATCGTGAGATAATATCAATGTTATAATATCAAAGATAAAAATAAATTTGGAAACATAAATAAATGAAAAAACATTACATTGAATCAATATAATTAATATTAAAATTGTATAAGCCATTATAAATATGGAAATTTATTTAATTTAAAACACAGTCCATTGAATCAAAAAATTGAGAAAGAAATGAATATCGAGATAATATCAGTGCTCAAATCATTGGAATAATAATAATTTATTTATAAATGAAATTAATTCCATATTATTGGATGTAATCATGTCAAGAATCATGATACCACTTCAATTTAGACATCTCACAATATGATTTAACACTACTTGGTACCAACCCATTGGGTTTGGACAACTGATTTCATGCAATCATACTTATTATCCTAATGAGACTATTAATGCATTGAGTGGAAGTCGCTAAATGGGACCCACCCATGTATTTCATACAAAAATAATTCCTCATATATAATATAAATTATTATATTCAATAATTATGTGAGTAATCTTTAAAAATATGTACTGATTACAGAATACAGATGTACCAACATCTTCCCAGTCAAGAAAAATGCATTCAATATAGAGCACCATATGTAGAAATGATATAAAGAATAAAAAATAAAAGTATTCCTGATAAATAATATCAATATTTAAGAGAAATTTAATTTCTAATTATCATAGGAATTTATATATTTCAATGGATTGATAATGAATACAAAAAGATGAAATAATTATGTGATTGAAAATACTATCCTTAGTGAAAATAATAATAAAACATAAAAAGGAATAATAAATATGATATAAAAATATCCCAATTAGAGTAAAAATAATATTTTATTCATTAATTAATATAAATATCTTTAAAAAATTATTGAGGAAAACATACTCTTCATTTTGAAAATCACTTTCTAAAATATAATACATTTTGATAATCATTTTCATTGAAAATAACTTTTTAAAACTAGGAATATCTAGAATATAAAGAAAACCATTGTATTTAATATATTCTTGTAAAAATGAAATGTAATATTAAAATAAATTATGGTTATGTGGGCGAGTAATTATATACATGGTAGGAATTTTATAAAGGTAAATTCTTTTAACTAGAAAAAGGTTAAAAAGATCGTTATTTGGAAAATGAACAGAATAATACTTTGGAAAGGTATTTTTAAATTACAAATTGTTAAAAATTTATTTAAAAAAATTATTTTTAAATGGTTAAAATAATTTTTGAAACCATTTTCATAAAACATGGTTTCGGAAGGGGATAAATTTCCAACCATATAGGGAAATGAAGTCGGAATATCTTGAAAAAAACATTCTATTTAATTTTAGGTACTATTATGTTCAAAATGGTAATATTACATGAAATAATTATTAATAACCATATTATAATAAATTTTAATGGTTTTTGTTATAAAATTATCAAATAATTTCATTCGACCAAAATTCAAAAATAAACAATCTCGATTAGAATGGGATTTTTTAATAAAAAATGTCAATGATTAAAAAATTGAAGTGAGAAATAATCAATGAATATATTATTTGCATAAAATGAACAAAAAATTAAAAAAGTGGAAATATAAAAATATATATTCAAAATTCACTACACACATAATCTTACGATATCAAAGACAATTAAGGAGTAATATAACATAATTAAAAGAAACGAAGTTATGAAATTATGAACCACTTGGTAAATTTTTAATTCAAATACCCTTAGATTAAATAATTATAATTAAAACATTAAATACCATGAATAACGAATTATTCATGATATTACAGGTCATAGGGAATGTATAAACACCATATAAATGAAATTAGGTACATAAAATCACAATAATCCTCATTGAACTGAAATTGATGTGAAATCCCTTACATCACACTTCATTTTGGTCAAACATGTTGTAAATATAATTATTGTGGTATTAAACACGTGATTAATGTATTTAAGAGACATATTGATATTTATAATATCATATATAGTCCTTTCACAACATATTATCACTCGTTCGTTGAAAACATTGCATTATTTTCATTGTTTCGAGTGTTAATTGCCTATTTTTCTCATGTATGTTCTATCATGAATGATATTGTCCTTGAAAATATAATATAGTTTTATTATATAAATAATAAGAATCATAATAATATTATCTTATTTTTAGATAAATTATAATTTTAAATTCAATAATGTAATGTGGTTATAGAAAATAGACTATATTATAATCATGTGGACAATTGGTTACACATACGCATGAGTAACATTTATATTTTTAAATAATAATTATGGAATATAGGTAAGTAATATTATGTCATTAAATAATGATCATTATATAATAGATACCATATTATTTATTGAAAAATAATTATATATATAATCCAGGTGGTGTGGTTATGAAAGGATTGTCACATCATTTCGAGAAGGTGATTGTTCGTACACACACGAATGACGTTATCATCTATCGTTGAGTGATAAGTAATGATAGAAAATGATATATATTATATGCTTTAAATAATAAATATTTAATGTATATTAAAATAATTTAATTTATATAAAATGTAATCATTAATTTTAACCTTATCACTTTTCGAGTAAAGCATTAGAGAAATACCAATCAAATCGCATCGTGAGGTGACAGTCCAACGTACACAAGAGAGATATTATTGTATCTCATACATAATGGAAATTAAAAATGTGCGTGTGTGATATAATGATTCTATAGATATAATCATGTCATCAATATAACATATATAGTTTTTATTCACCATTCTACACAATCTTGAGAGGCAACAATGGAAAAATAAATTACATTGATTTGCAAGGTGGTGGTGCAACGTACATAGGATTGATGATGTTATAAACTATTTTATTGAACTGGATGTATTCCACAATCATTAATATATTATATAAACATCGCAATATATTTTATATACACATATCATTATATAATATTGTTTTAATAAGAATTAATGTTAGTGGAGAAATAAATATAATAAAAATTCCCATTGAAGAATGTTACGTCCTCTTTAGGTGTGTAATGTTTTTACCAAAATAAATCCTATATATGATTTAAATGTAAACTAAGGAAACAAGAATGAGTTGATAGATGTTATTAATATATTTTTATATGTCTTGGTCAAATAAAAAATTGTTTTTATTTGTGAAGAAGAGAATATAGCAGGTAACTTTTTATATGTGAGGTGAGTGACACTTGTAATTGTTTTTTGAAACGATTCGGTATTATAAAAATTTATATTGAAGTGGTAAATTGTAGATCATAGAATATATATAATGTAAATATAACTTATTAATGTGTATTGGAAAAATTTGTAGGATATTTTTTACACTTATCTTTATAGATTAAACCAATAGTAAATCAATTTTTACCTTAACTGCAATAATTAATTTCTATTATATTCCCTATTTATTTAGGTAAAAACTAATATAATCTTATTAGAAATTATAAATTATGATTATTCCAAATATTTATTCATATTTTAAAAATTATACTTACAAATGTGAAAAAATATAATTTAAAATTAATTCTCCAGACCTAGTAAGAGAACTGGTTGTTAATGTGAAAATGCTCAATGGTTTACAATTTTTTTATAAATAAATTTAAAAGGAAAATGATTTTAATGATTTTAATTATATTAATTAACATATAATATAATTAATTTTATTTTAAAACTAATTAAATATAATAAAATATAAAATAAATACCTTTAAAAATTAAAAGGATGTTTTCAATTAAAATTTTGTATTTTTCAATATTTATAAAAAAATGAAACTTCTCAGAGAAATACAAACTATTCATCCAAAGATATTTTTGTATTAAAATTTAAATAATATAGTTATTTTTTCATTTAAATTTTATAGAACTATTAAAAATCTATTTTAAATTATGTTCACAAAGAGAGACTAAATTACCTTTTAGAAAAAATAGAATTTTTTTAGAAAATATTTCTATTTATTTCAAAAAAACTTTTATTTATAATAAATAGTTAACACATAAATTTTTCTATACTATATATCTTCATTATTTATTAAATTCTCTTTATACCGATCATTTCAACAGCTAGATGATAAATATGAAATTAAAAAACAATATTAATACTATATTGTTGTTCGGTAAAAATCCATCTTTTGTGTGATGAAATCTATCAATGAAAATAAATATTACATGTATTAATAGCTAAACACAGTGTTGTGTGTAATATAATTTGCTGAATACAATGTTATTATTTCATAATTTCTAGGTGTTACATTATCCACACCTTAAATAAATTGTGTATTCATAATGTAAACCTGATCTTAGAAATCAAGGGTTTGATATTTAATTTTTTTTTGAAATGCCACATCAAGAGAAAGTTTGATAAAAAATTCTATTGATGACAGAGAAATGGAAGTGAAAAGGTCCTATGAGATAACACATAACATGGATTCTATGTTTTATTACATTGGTGACAAGTTAAGTTATGATAATGAAAGAAAAGTGTAACTAATTATAGAAAGTGATTGAGGTCGTTGATCACTATCAATGGAATGATAAATAAAGAGTTATGGAAAATGAAATCATAAATCTATTATTATTTAAGATTCTGTCCAATTCATTGGATATGAATGTGATAGGATAAAGATTTTTATTTAGGTTTATTTTCCTAATGTTTAAGGATTATTTTACTGTCTAAGAATAAAATAAAATATTGTTACTTGATATTTTTATATTTAGTAAGTACAATTTCATCCATTGGGTTTTCTTTTATTTGTTTCGAATTTATCCCTGAATTGAGGAATGAATGTCCAAAAATTATTTTTTATGCTTGGAGAACGAAAATTCAATTTAATGGTTTAGAAGATCCATAAAAGAGTGAGCAGTCTTTTCTTATATCTCTAACTATACTCCAAAACCAATATAGTTATCATGAGATATCCAATTTAATAAATTAGCCTCAAAAACGAAAAAACAACATGAATGGTTGATAATTAGTTTTTATTTTTAAAATATATTTAGAAAAAATACTGAGATATTAACATGGACATCCAGAAGGATAGAGGTAGGTGTTAAACCCTTATTGTTGTTCAGTCATGGTTTCAAGCTCCATGACATTATTAGACACGATAGGTTTTCACCAGCCATGATGTATTTTATTTTCCATAAAATAGTATTAATGTAATTCCTATAACATTCCCAAAAAAATATGATAGACGTATTTGAAAAAATATTAATTATTAAATAACATTTTTACTAAGGAGTTCAATATAAATTTTTTCACAAATTCGAATAATATTATTTGAATATCATTACAATGTCATTAATGATAATATTAACCCAAAAGGTTACTATTAATTTTAAACTTTTTTCTATAAAATGTATTGGCACTATTCCTCAAGTACATTTTCTACTAAAACATATAATTGTCACAATTTTTCCCAACATATCCTTAATATTTGTAGAAATCCACCACATACACCTAAAAAGGGATGTTTATTAATTTTAATATATTATCAATCATAGGCTTATAACCCAATAGTGGTATACATAACTATGAAGTTGATGAACAAATATTTCCTTCATAAATTTAACACAATCCTTCATTTTTTCATGATTCTTATACCAAAATCCCATTGGTAAAGATTTTTTTATAATATCATTCTGGAATCCATATAAATACATAAAAAAATTATTTCAAAAGAGGTCAATCCTTGCAGTAGTGGATAGCCATTATATAAGGGAATTGATTCAGATAATTCCCTCTGTAACATCCTCGTCTGACTTACCACTAAACCAGTAATCAGAATGGTGAGTCACATGGCTTCATGCATACCTCCCCTTATTCCAGAGGCTGTTAAATTGTACTGAGGGTGTAAGGAGAAGATAATAGGGAGATTATACCCTCATAACTATAGTATCACAGAAGAATATATTAAACTAAATGATATACAATATCAGGAGAGATAAATATATATAAAATAGTGCATCAGAAGAATAATAACAATAACTGAATATTAAAGATTTAAAATACCCAATATTGAACAAATGCATGCTTTCCATGGTGATAATACACAACTAATAAAATAGAACTATATATAATAGTGATATAGAATAGTAGATGAATAAAAAAATAATATAACATTACCTAAATCTATCTCAACGAGAATCCTGATCTCCTGCTCTGTCATGTGATCATAACTCCCATCTAAATGAAAATTCCATGGACCTCTGAACAAAATGTCGACATCGGTACCCGAGTGCAATAGAGACCTGAGAAGGTGTGAGATATAAATCATTGTAGGTTCCCACACTTGGATTATATAATAGAATCAAATCCATGTAAAAAAGTAAATTAGTATGGAGGTATTATGAATAAATTAACAAAACTAAGTAATTTAAAAAACATAATAAAAAAACAATTCCCCCCTCATGTTCTTGAAATACACTTTGCATCTCTACCTTCTTTAGCTCACGACCGGAATGAAATGTATGACTAGTGTCTTTATATATAGTATAATTATAAATATTTTAATCACATATATGAACTAAGTATCCACAGACATAAATTACCATATTCATGGAATACTAGATGCTGGACGGACTGGGGTGTATCTAAGACATCTATAACTAGTCTAACAAGCCTAAAATCTCAATAAATATGGTACATTCACTACATCTCAATATAGTGAGGGACACCATGCAATAATACTCAAGATGGTGAGTGAGACACCATGGAAACACTATAATCATGTTACATAGAGAAGAATGCCCAATTCCCATATAGTACTACTAGTGTGAGATATCATAACCAACACAGAATACAAGGGAGTGTGGTATCACCATACTCAACATTTCCCTTAACATTGTTCCACATACTATGTATCATGCGTAATCATATTTATAGAAATCTTTTATGAGGAAAAACACACAATTCCTTATATATATACATTCCCTTATAAGTTGAGCATTATATAACAATAATAATAACTTGATCCAGGGGAATTACCTCTCTTGATCTATATTTAATATGTCCATTAATATGTAGGGAAAAAATATTTCAGTTAAGACATTTCACAATGTTGGAACAAATTTTGAGGCCTTTCCACCCTTTATATTTTTAATTCATTTTAATTTAATCAAAATTTTATATTCCATGAATATAAGACATTGAGAAATATTTAGAAATCAATAACCTCCATTTGATTATGAATACATGTAAACTCATTTAAATTAATAAAGAAGGTACTTACAGTGCACCATGAGAAAATAGGCATTTAACTTATTGGGAAAATCTATGTTACATCAATCCAAGCCTTTATTATAATCCTGGTTCACTAGTCATACAAATGAGAATAGTTCTAATCCATACACTAAGAAGGTGAAGTGGTTCTATAGACATTTATAAAGGAAAATTTCATTTTATAAATCCATTAGATGCCATATCATGAACATTCAATATATAAAAAGTGATAAAGGCATAATAAAACACAAATGAAATAAAACAAAAATGAATTTTATGACAAATAACCACATTTTGGTTTAGAATAATGAACACCTCATTCAAGGGATTTTATTCATAAATAATGACATTGATCATAAAAAATCATATAATCAACTAAGAATCACAATTCAATTTACCAAAGATTCATTATAAAATAAAACAATTGATCATGGAAATTAAATTCATAAAATTACAAGTGGCATATAGATGGTTCCACTGTCATTTATGCAATATACCCATAATGGAAATTCCATTACCCATCCGATCTGAATTCTTAGAGGGCATTCCATGAATTTAACTAGTTAATTATAATGGAAAATTAAATCCATCACACCAAAGAGGTTTATGTGATCAAGGTTGACATCTTTTATCCACTTAATAATGCTCAATGAGCATAATACTAGGGGCATAAATCAATTTAATATAAAGTAGTCATTAAATAGGAGATTCTTGGCATCAATCAGCATACCGAACAACAACACTATTCAAATATGATGAAAAATTAGCAAGAACGTCGTAGACCACCTACATTATACTTAGGTCATATCAGTAATCCTATATTGAGCACTGATTTTATTCGGTTTTGAAGATATCTAAGAAACATTTATCTTTCCTAAAAATAGGAAAATGACCTCACACCTTGAAAACTTCATCAAGAGAAGGTTCAACAATGAATTATAAAAAGGAATAGAGAGATTACCGATGTGGATCCACAGAGACCAATGACAATTGATTCGGACGACCAATTGAGGATATCTATGAAAACCAAGTTTAGGCTTGAAGGAGACCCACAATAAGAAAAGGAGAGGGAAACACTCACTTTGTGGAGATAAAGAAAAATAAAGGAAAACTTAAAACCCATTAAGGAAAAAATATTCATTTCACCCACAAAAACCAATTCGCATGGTTTGGCCACACAGTCGGTCCAAACTGTGCACTAACCGTGCGACACGTGCTAATTAGAAAACCACCACGCATGGTTAGCCTAAACATTCACTAACAGTATGATGAACAGTTATTAGGCACTAAATATGTGGAACCGACTTTATAGTTGAGGAATATGGTTTGGGTAAACTTTTCACAACCCATGCGGGTCACTTTTTCTCCATTGTAACAGGCTACACAGTTTGTTGTTTAGGGCCACATTACTTCAAACAAACTGTGCTCTCTCTGACAGCCCACCAAATTCATGATTTCCAGACCCTGATGCACCCGAAACATGAAGAGAAATATGAGAAATCTTTTTATACTACACCCATGTCTAGAAACAATACTTTAATGTGTTCTAACTCATGGAATTATATTTCGAAGGTCGGTTAATAGAACAAATCATCCACCAAATTATAAAATTCAAAATCCATTGTAAGTTCATATTGTTTGAAAATACGGGACACTACAATTACCGAAATTTAGAAAATATCATCCTCGAGAATCTATTGGGATCAAAAAAACATCACCCAACATAAGAGGTCCATGAAATCTCATTCAAACTATAATTTTGGGTTTCCAAAATCTCAATTCACCTTAAATAATTTCTTAAGAAAATGACACATAAGCAATCAAAACTGGACTGAATTATCTTTTTCTAACTGAAACACAAATACAACATTTAACTGATCCTATTTGAATAGATATAATATTTTTTTCATAGTTACTTCAATCATCCAACCTATGATGATTCCACTATAGTTTTACACATTTAATGTCCAACTCTGAATCATGGTACCTCCACCAACGAAATTTCCATACAATACATGACTTTAAACCTTCTAACAATGATAAAATGAGTTGTTTCATTAAATGTTGAACCTAATTACACTTATGGTCATAAAAGAGACCTCAATTGATAAAAATGGATCAATCCTGATCAACCAAACTGAAAATAGTGACACAATATTTCCCCTAAATACACTACCAAACCCTTAGACCACACCATCCTTAACCTGATGATGTGTTTATATTGGTTCCCAAAGACCTTACCCATTGAACAAGAAGGATAATGAGTCGAACCATTCTACCTAATTTTTATCAAAGATTCCATGCATATATGGTCGACACATTACAAACTGAACTGAAATTACTTCCACCAAGGAACCATTTATTTAAAAAAACATGTACATCGAAGTCCATATCGGCCTTTTGTTGATGTTCCTTGATTAAAAAATATCCTTTCCATTTAATATGTCATGCCAAAGAATAAAAAACTAGCATTACATAGATCTATCCCTATGGTTTTTTACCCTTTAAACATCACCTCTACGCCTGAAATATGTCCAGGATAACCTTAGATTCATCAAATTGCTGTCCAATAAAATAACCTAAGGTTTTTCATACTCTATAATTAGAAGTGAGACATTAGTACAAATCCAAACTTACCATAATAGATCAATTAATAATCCTATAGATATGTCATCCTGGTGTTCAAGTTAAAAGAAATAATTGGTGTCCAAGAGTCCATCCAAGTTGCTCTTACATAGGAACCCAAGTCCTATTCATTATTAAGTATTCCTCGACAATAACCATGCATCAGTGTAAAACATAATGAAAACAATTCAAAAATCCCAACATATTTTGAAACATTATAGTGGAATAAGACTAGTGATATCTTAGTGTATCATAAAAAATTTCAGGATGGGGGACAATATCATATTTAATATTTAGAAAAATAAGAGGAGTTCAAAGATTACAAAGAAGATCAGTTGCACCATAATTGGTTGAATTCTTAAGAGAAGATCAACCTGAATTACCAAACACATTATTATTAATAGATCACAAACAACAACCTTCAAATGAATCATGAGACCGTTCAAGATTTACCACTATAGTCCATCCAAGACCATTCAAATTTATCATAGGTTGTAAACTACCAACCACATCAATATCATGTTACCGATAAAGCACAAGAATAATTTCAAAACATGAAATCCTCAAAGGCATTCAAGGAAAACTTATGATCTTCAAATCATCTTCCATGGTTGTGATATGTATAATTACAAGGTAACATAAGAACTAGAAAAATGTTACAATACCCACCTTAAGAGTTTCCAATCCATCAAAATAAGAGGTAAAACTGTTATCATCAGTGTGTTATGTCAGATTAAACTGAAACAAAACCTAAGGAGATTGGAATAAAAATCAAAACCGAACTAACTGACATGTAAAAACACTCGATCTCGTAGAATTAATCTAGATAATTGGGATGAAATTGATTTTCATTTGACTCCAAATTAACTCTATAATATGGATGATCTTGTAACCTATTCAAAAGGCCCAACAATTCCACCAAACTCAACTGGTTTTTTAAAAATATAGAACATAACAACACCACATACATGAACACATAATAACATAAGGTTTCAGGAGTAAATGATACATTCAAGAGACAATCGATATGTTGTCTTCAATATAAATTAAATTAATGGATGACCCATGAATAAAACTACCACAAAGTCATTTTATCTCATATGACTCGAAAAAATACTGGTAACCTCCTATGCATCCCATAAGAAAATAAACAGGGTTATAAGAACAATTAAGTGGACTATGTCCTTGGCATGTCCAACATGATGCGAGTGAGAATTACATGATACAAACACCCATAAAAAAGGTAATGATACAATGTCTACCCTTGTGAATAATGTTTTCATTAGAAGATAAATGTCATACAAGGGATTAATGCACCTGAATAGAACAAAATATCAGAAAACTTGTAGCATTATAAATTTATTAATTCCTTAATGGTTTTACCTACCTATTTATATCCCCATTACAAAATAATAAGTGCCAAGCCTATGACAAGGTCATGATAAAATAGAGTCACCAGCTCAAATTCCTATCAGTTAAGCCATTTATAAATTGAGAAAAGTCATTGATAAATTCTAAAATTTATTTTACAAGGATACTCAAAGAGATATGCAATCTACACTTACACGAGTGTTATGAAAAAGGAATCCACATATGGTTCCATTATAAGGCTATTTTTTAACATTAAACAATTTAAAGATTTAAAAAAATGAAGGAATGAATGCAATTATTATAAAATTATATCTTAAAATCATTAACAATTCATTAATATCCCATCACAAATTAAAAAAATTATCAATTAAATTCATTTTATGTTACAACATATAAAGAGAATAAAGAGGGTACCCTTAAGCCATCACGGGTTAATAAAAATGCAACCCAATTGAATTTGTTAACTTATTTAAGATTTAGAAACACCACTAGCATGTTATATAAGGCCTTGTCCATCAATATTACATGATCTAGAGTTTCAGTTAAGAAATTTCTTTCTTTCATATTGAGGGTCTTTTCAGGTTTCTAGTTTTAGAGAATTAGGACATAGTACAAACATAACATATCACAGTTATAAAAAGTTGATATTATTAAAACACTATGAATTTCTTCCAAAATAAAATACTTTTAAAATTAAACATAGTTTCTTTTCTTGATAAATAATTGTAATTTTCCCTTTGAACTCTTATTTCTCTCTATTCTCTATTAAGTCTTGTGAAAATAATTTAAAACATGGGATGAACATAAAATATTAGTAAGGGATATTAATCTAAAGGAAACTGTTAGTTCATGAAAAACATGAGAACCCATAAAAAATTTTCTTCAAAACCGAAAATTTACAGATAAATGAAATTATCATTCCTTTAAAAATCATTTATTTTACCTTTTGAAAATAAATTATTCCCATATTAACTAACTTACAAGCATAGAAAATTCATGAAGGAACCATGGGAAATAATCACATTTTACCCATACAGAACCCCTATAGATTGGAATAACCTTATGGATGTCTTCCAATATAATTATTCAGAGAAACATACTCATTATCCAATGCAGTGTAGTTCTATATGATAGAACCCATTATTAAAGCAATAATTAGAACATCCTGTGGTATTTAGATGCACCCACCATTTATGTTAAAATAGGATCACCCAAAATAATTGGTTGCACCTATAATTTATAATTTCCATGAACAAAATAATGAAGATGAAATTTTAAATATTATTTAAAAAACATGGACATGGAAGAAACATGATTGTATGAAAAATGATAAATGATGGTCTTTTTAAAATAAAATCCCATTATCATTTATGAAACTCTTAAATAATAAAAAACATAAAATAATGGAATTAATAAATAAATTAATGATAATAGGTTAATAATATATTATGAATTTCAAATACGCTGTATATATACTTTATAAGATAATAATGGTGTACAATAATAAGAATTTCTTTAATTTAAGGAATTTGAAACAAAATCCCTTACAAATATCATATCATAGATGTGGAAATTAATAAATGAATCGAATATGTGTATCATATGTATATCCAAAAGATTTTAATTACATCATAAGATATTAAAAATTCATTTCACACTTAGGATTAGAATGGCATAATCTAGATGTTGAAGTTTAACAAAATTAATGGAAATTGGGTTAAGAAATTCCCTTACCTCGAATTTGACTTCGTTCAAACATGTTTTATCATCTTGTATAATGGTTTAATGATTTTTATTAACTCATTATAGAATAATATACATATTTATAGTACCTTATGAGATTAATTTGAAAATTATTATAACCCATTAATTAATAATAATTTAATTTTTTCAGGGTTTTGGGTGTATTTGATTCATAGACTCATGATAGATTCATTTATGTAAAATTATAGATGTTATTGTAAAATGATATTAAAACCAATGAATTATAATGTAATAGTATAAATGTAATTGAATAAGTATAAATGGTATCATAAATCATTTTAATTTCTTACATGATTATTATTCATTACATAAAACATCACTGATAATTGTTTTTTCAAATTTTGGCGGGTTTTTCTATACACCATGATCTAGATTTATTTTCTTTACTATTTTGAGTATATCATAGTTCAAAAATGAGAAATATGTTACAATATAAATATTTAAATCTTATTTAACCATATGTGATGTTTTAAGACCAGAGATGAAGGTAGTAAGAAAGAAATAACAAAAACATTATTCATAGTGGAGGTTAACTAGAATAGCATGGAAAATAATTTTTCTTCTTTGAAAAAGAAGAGAGAATAAATTACCTGTTTTTTTAGAAACTCAATTATAAAAATAAAAATACAGTATATAAATTATTATATAGTGCTCAGTTATTTATGGATGAAGTAGGTAAGCATAACGTTGAAAATGAAATGAAATTAAGAGAGGTACTTTGGTAAAAGTAATTGTTGAATATCCCTGCCTTAAGAGACCCTTTAGGACCTTGTATTTGGTATTTTGCTGATATAATAATCCCTAGGACGTAGGGAGAGTGAGGATGGGAGGTTGTACAGATATTTGGGGATCTATAAGTCTTTTTATTTTGAAATTGTGTGGTTAGGGTAGTATCTATACTTGAGGGGCGGTGGTTTAAGTGGTTAAATAATGAATATTTTATATTTAAAGCCTACCATTTGGAGGTTCCATAAATTCAATGAACTGGGAAACAAATTAATATTATAGAGGCTGGATAGGGTAGAAAAAATACTCATAAAAATTTTAAATGTTTTATTTTTATGAATTTTATCTTTTACCCTTTAAACTTTATCATGTTCCATTTTTTACCTATGCCGTAGTAAATATTTTTTTTACCATGGTAACTTTTTTTACTCCTAAAAATGAAAGTGAAAAAAAGAAAATATTTTTTAAATTCTTGTTATCAATATGGAATCCATTTTACCTAATTCAATTCACATTATTTTTATAATTAGATTTAAAATTAATCTCATAGTCAATATGGATAACTGGGGTTTTATTGTGAAAAGTTCAAAATGTGAAATGTTTTTATATATAATTTCGATGTGAAATTGATTATAAATTACTAAATTAGTTTTATTGATGTATAATTGAACTAATTATAATTTAAAATCATTTATAAATATAATTTAACTATAAAAATATATTGGACAAAAAAACATATTTGAACTAATATGTTGTATTATTCACTATTCCTCAAAATATGATTGTTCTCAGAAAAATCCATAAATTCACCCATTGTAAATTTGTTTATTTCTCTTAAAATATAAATATTAATTTTCTATATTTAAATTATTAATGTTTCAAAAATTAGAATTAAAATGGGTTCTCCGTCCAAAGGTGGTAAAACTACATTTTAAAAATATAAGAGATTTTTATGATTAAAATTAGATTTATTCTTATTTTATGCCTATAAAATTTTGATGGAATAAAGTAAAAACATTTGATAAAAATGTATAAACATAATATATTTAGTTCAATCCATTATTTTTTTCAAAATATATAGGTGGTAACATCCACTTAAAATGTTAATATTAAAATAATATTACTTTTTTTCTAAAAATAGTCTTCCATGCAATATATGATATCAACGAGTCTCGTTGTTGAAATTTGGGTATAATTTTAAACATAACACCTATTTTAATGTAAAATTACTATATAATTAATAAATATTAATAAAAGTTTATTATTATTATTCTATAATTACATGAAATGTTACATCCTTCCCCCTTTTTGTAAATTGCACACTCGGAATTTATTCACATATCAAATAATTGGGGGTACTGATAGCAATTTAAAATTACAATGTTTCATATTAAACAATATTTTTTTTATATAAAACATTAACCTAGTGAATCACCTTATTCCAAACACCTTCTCTCTATGCTAAAATCCTTAACTATATATTTCTCATAAGAAATATTTTATTACAATATAACTATTGCTGGAACCAAAAAATGAGATAGATATAGCATATAATTTTTTAAAATTGAAAAATGAAAAACATTATGTACATAGGTTAAAATTGGAGGAAAATAAAATTTGAAGGTAACTAATCTAACTTTCTCTCTAATTTCATGGGGTCCAAAGAAACATGGAATTATCTTCCCTTTTTTCCAAACTTCATCACGCTTTTCTATGGAGACTCATTGAGAAAGACATTATTAACTTCCTCCAAAGAAATATTTTTCCACCAGTTATCCAAATACAATTTATACATAATATGTGCTATTATCATGGGTTGAAAAATAAACTAAACTTTCTATGAAATTTCCTCTTCCAAAATTGGTCCCATCAACATCCTTTCCCCATCATCATCCAAATAATCTAGAGATCAACCAAACCTTACATATAATTTCTCAAATGGTTCCATTTGTTCACTAGATTGAGAATTGATATTATAATAAATCATCAACGAAGAAATATTTTATTTCTAACACTCATAGTAATCTATTATGAATGAAGGTACCATATTCTCCAAAGTCTAAATTTCATGTTACCCAACTAATTGAAGAAGAATTTTTTTTATAATTTTAATTCAAAACCCAATGAATTCTAAGGGCCTTTTCGAAAGATAAAAGTGAAACCGGGATCATGATAAGATAAAATGTAGAAATTAACATAATGTATCCTAAATATCTGTTTATGATAAAACCAATAAATTTGATCCCGATATACAGTGTTTGAAAAACATATAAAATGATCAGATTTAGTCAGTTAGTCAATAAAAACCCAAATCCCATTGTAACCTCGAGTAGTATTTATTATTCCCACAATGAATTCAATAGTTATATTTTCCCATTTCCACTATATCAATAGAAAAGGTTGAAATATCCCCTTTGGAAACTGTCATTATACATTATCCTATTGAAAATTCAATCACTTCATGGAAAAGTTACCAATATCTTTTTTCATTCTGTCACACCAGTAATACTCTCGAATATCTCTGTTCATCTTAGTGTTGTCACGATGAACTGAAAATAGATAATTATGAGATTCAACCAATAAATCTTTCTCCAATTGTGAATCAAATGTAAAACATAATCTATTATGAAATCTAAAAACATACTTTTTATTAATCTAAAATTTAGGAAATATTCCCTTTGGAAATAATTCATCATTTTTCTACAACTCATTGTCTTCCTTATGCGCTTTCTTAATCCAATCTCATAGATATGATTCCATTAACACCTAAAACAAATCAGAGTAATTTACTTTATTATAAAATATCAAGGAAAAATTAACAAATAATTAACCAAAAGGTCACATACCAAACATCTCATGGTTAATGCATCATTAATTTTCCTACTCAACTCATCAACCACTTTATTTTCTTTTCTATGGTGGTATTGAATCATGAAATCATAATCCTTGATTAATTAAATAAATCTTCTCTGTCTCATGATCAATTCATTCTGAGTGAATATATACATAAAAATATTATGATTATTATATATTTTACATTTTACACCATAAAAATGATGCCTCTTAATATTTAATGTAAAAAATAATAAAAACTAATTCCAAATCATGTGTTGGGTAATTTATATCATAAGGTTTCAAATGAAATGATACATATGAAATTATGTAATAAATCTACATTAGGAAACAACTATTTTCACTCAATTAAGAATCCTAATAGATGAAAAAGTCATAGTTTCTGGAAGGCATGGACATAATAAGAGAACTCACCAATATTCTTTTCAAATCCTGGAACTGATCATCATAATATTTTTCCCTTATAAACACAACTCCTTTTCCAGTTAACACATTTAGTGGATTGGATAACCATAATTTTTTATCAACAAACCCCATATAATACCTTATTAAACCAAGAAAATAGGAAATATCAGTTATATTATTGGATCTTGTCCATTCATCAAAAATATCATTTTAGTAGGATTGATAGTAATTCCGTCATCAAGAAAGATGTGTCCAAAGAATGAAATTTTTTGAAACCAAAATTCACACATTATAAATTTGTCGAAGTATTTATTTTATTTTTTGGTTTTTAAAATAACCCTTAGTTATCATTCATGATCATATTTACTTTTAGAGTATACAAAAATGTTATCAGTTAACACATCTATAAAATTATCCATGAAATCATGAAATATTTTATTCATAAGATCAATGAAAATAATAGGTGCATTGGATATCCCAGTGGGAATAAATAAAAATCCTTAATTCCCATATCTCATCTGAAATACTATCATTGGAATTTATTCATCATTCAACTTCAGTTGATGGTAGCTGGAACTCAAATTAATATTATAAGATTACTGATCTCACTGGTGTTGATAAAAAAAAATCATATATATGAGGAAAATGATACTTTTTTTTATCATTGATGTTATTCAAGGATCAATAATCAATGTAATGTCTCGTTGACCCATTTTTCTTTTAAAAAAAAGATCATAGTACCCCATCGTGATGTTCCAGGTCATATGAAACCTCTATTTAATAACTCATTCAATAACGTTTCCAAATCTAAAAGTTTTCCTAGAGCCATTCAATATGGGGGTTTAAAAATTCGCATTGCATCAGGAACTATGTCATCAATAAGCTCAATATCTTGATCAACAATAACACTTGGAAGATGATATAAAAAATCCATGTATTTATTTATTGTTGTAACATTAGTATTTTTTATATTCCCTTTACTTTCAAAAATATGAGATATGTGACACTCATTTCTGTATCTAATCAAATTATAAACTCCATGGAAAGTTATAAATGTTATGGAGTCATTGATTAAAACGTTTTACAATGAAAATATATTTTATCATGATAAATTGAAATCCAATCCATACCAAGGATGATATAAAACTCTATTTTGTCCAGCTTAATAGGAATTTAAGGAAACACCATCACATTGATAATAATAGGAAGATTTATAAAAATTTATTTTCATTAATACATCCACCCTGATTATCACAAAAATATCTCTCATAATCTTATTAAGTGATTTCCCAATTTAATGAAATATTTCACTAAAATGAATGAATGTGAAGATCCAGAGTTGAAGAGGGTATTAGAATAATTTGAAAACATAAGAAACATACCTGTAAACACTTCCTAGGATGTCCCAACGTCAATTGTAGTAATAGAAAAAAAATGGTACACCTTTATATTTTTTATGAAATTTAACATCATGTGAATCTAGATCTAGAAACATATTAACAAAATGGCCAAACTCATTACAACTAAAACATATCATCATTAGATTTCTATCAATTACCACATTCTTTGGATCTTCGTGATTATTTTCCATATATTTTAGGGACATGTGGAAAATCATTCCAAATTGATAACAATTCCTAGTATTCATAAGACATTACCAAAGGTGATTATTAGAAAAATTAACAAAATAAATGAACATCAATTTTTTTACCTCCATATTTAATTGTTGTGTTCTTTCCCATCTCTTTCCTTCATGACCACTAATTGGTGTCATCATTATGAGGAACATCATAGGAAGAAAACTCAATCTCAACCTTTTCATCACAACAAACAATATTCATGAAGATTTATAAATTATTATGCAGTCAAAGATCTCTATTGACCTAGATTAAATTTGAATTAAAACAAATTAAGTTTTCTATTAGTTTCTTAAATAAAATTCTGCACATACCTAGATAATATTGTGATGTTTTCCATATATAATTCAATATAATCTTTATATTTTTTCCTCAACTCCTGAAATTATTTTTCCATCTAGAGTTGCTAAACATTAGGGAATTATTTTTCAAGAGAGAGATACTTCAATGTTTCCAATTCCATGGGATGAAGCTCATATTTCACTATGATATTCTTTACCAAAGACCACCTTAGATCATCTACAACAGCAAAATAATAAACAATAAGGGATTACTTTTGATGATCCGAACATACTATAAAATCAAATATATTTTATAAAGCATTGATCCATCATTTTCTACCACCGGGTCAGACAATCCACTAAAATATTGTTGATTTCACCTCATGAAATTATCCACAAAATATATGCGGCTTTGTGGTAGATTGTGTTCTTATCTAGAATGGATACGACCACCATTTATTACCTGTGATAACTGAGTCAACACTACAAAAAAAATGTTCTCCTCCGATTCTTAGCATACTGATTTGGAATAATATCTTTTTCTCAATTCCATCCCACTAAATCTTACATGTTCCCTCTTTGTAATACCATTTTTAATAGACCTAATTTAGACAACTTCACATTATAATCATCAAATGATATAACATTTTTACTTCTCAATAAGGTAATGTATTTAATGGGAAATTTATTAACATTAACCTAACATATAAAATTATCTAAACTAACCTTTGATACCAATTGTAAAGACCCATCATTAAATATTAAACAATCTTGAGTTATAGTCATGAATGTTCTTTCATTCATGTGGTGGATCATTTTAGGTTTAGAGTTTTATAGGATGAGGAAATAGTACATACATAAGATCTCACATTTTGAAAAACTATATAATATTTAAACATTATAATTATTTTCCAAAAAACAAAACTTTTAAATTAATACATGGTATTTATTTATGAACAATCATCAAAATTTACCACTTGAACTTGTCCTTGCCTTTTTAGCATTAATCCTTGTGAAAAAACATTTTAAAACATAGGGTGAGAAAAAAATCATAGTAAGGGATATAAAAGGAAATGACACCATTAGATCATGAAAACATTATAACTAATGTAAGAAACTTTTAATGAATAATATATCATTTAACCATAATGGTAATTAAATTTCCATTAAATGATCATTTATTTTACCATTTTAAAATTAATTTTCCCCATAAAACACATTAGAAAGCACAGAAAATTCAAGAAGTAACCCTGCCAAATCATCATGTATAACCCCTTATTTCACCATCTTAAAGTGGAATAACCTTATGTAAGACTTCCAAAATAATTTTCTTGAGAAAAAAATCAATACCCAATTCATTGGAGCACTATTTGGGTGAACCCATCATTTAAGAAATAACAGGATCACCTAACACTGTCTAGTTGAAACCATAATTTATAATGTCAAAAATCCAAATCATGAATAATAAACTTCAAATATCATTTAAAAATCATGTTCATATAAGAATAACGTTTTTATTTACAACCATAAATTAGAATGTTTTTCAAATAAAATCCCCATATCACTTAGCATAATATTAAATTGTAAAACCAATAAAATAATTAAACAATTCACTAAATATAATTATAATAGGTATATTATATATAATTAATGTCGATTAGGATATATATATACATTATAAGATAATAAAGGTTCAAAACATCAAGAATTACCTAAATAATAGGAACCTGAGACAAAATCACTAACAAAAAGCCTATCATTAAAGCAGAAATTAATCAACTGAATCAAATATGTGTATCTTCTATATATAAACTTAAAAATTTATAAATAAAAAACACATATTTTAAATTTAGTTCACACATATGATTATCATGACATAATAAAGTAGTAGATGTTTAATCGAAAGAATTGAAATTAGGACAAGAAATTCCCTTACCTTGTGTTTGAATTCATTCAAACATGTTCAAACCAACTGTATAATTATTTACAAATGGTATTAACTCAATATAGAACTATATTAATATTTATATTACTATTTAGAATGATTTTATAACATTTTATAACCCATAATTTATTAATATTTTGTTATTCACATGGTTTCAGGTGTATTCGTTTCATAGTGTTATGATCGATTCATTTGTGTGAAATTATGGTTGTTTTTGTAAAATGAATTAAATATAAATAAGATGAATGAAATATTATTAATTTTACTCTTGAATTATAAATTTTTCTTAATATCATTTTAATTTCATACATGGTGTTGATTCATTAGATGAAACGTTATTGTAAACTTTTAGTTCATTTTGGCGGGTTTTTCGGAATATCGTGAACTAGTTTCATTTCATTTACTATTATGAGAATATATTAGTTAAAAAATATTGAATAGTTTAAAATATAAATATTAAATTCTTATTTAACTAGGAAAATATTTTTAAGACCATTCACAAAGGGATAAATTAATAAATAAAAAAATATTAATCACAGAGGCTAGTAACTGGCATAACATGTAATACAATTTCATTTAACTGAATAATAAAAGATTAGAAATGAAATGGATATGAGATATTATTTTATAGACATAAAAATAAAGTATATACCAGATTCTATTGTTATCGTTCATTGATGGATGATAGTGGTAAGGATATATTATATAAATAAAATAAATCAAGAGAGTTACTTTAGGATAATTACCTCTTGGATATCTATTCCTTAAGAGACCCTTGAGAACCTTTGATTTGGTCTTATTGTCATAACATAATAACTTAGACCTAGGTAGAGTGAGGAGGATAAGATTGGGTAACAATTTGAGATTTTAAAAAGAATTTTTGGTTGTAATGGAATGGTGAGGGGTGATACTTATCCTCGAGGATAAGTGGATTTAAGGGATTAACTAAAGAATATTTTATATTTTAAGATAAAATTTTTAAAGTGGCATTAAATTAAATGAATTTGGATGGAAATTAATATTTTTGATCTTGGATAGTGAATAGAAACACATCAAATATCCTTTAATTGTAATTGTTTTGGTATTTTACTCCTTTACATGTTTACCTTTAACTAGTTTCATTTTCTACCTATACCGTGGTAAATAAATTATTTACCATGGTAACTTTTTATACCTAAAAATAAAATTTTCATAAAACCTAGTTTGTAAATTTTTGTTCAAAATAATAAATCCACTTTAGATAATTCAATTTCTATAATTTTAAGAATTAAATTTAAATATGATCTCATAGACAAAACAAAAAAGTGAAGTTTTAAAGGAAAATGTCCACAAGAATGAAATGATTTTATAGGTGACTTCAATGTGAAATTGACTACAAATACTAAAATTATTTTCATTTATGTACAGTTGAACTAATTAAAATTTTAATCAAACATAAAATATGATTTAACTATACAAATAAATTTCGATGAAAAAGCAGTTTTCAACAAATATTTTGTTTTATTCATTTGTCATCAAAATATGAAGGTTCTAAAAAAATACAAACAAGTAACCCAAATAAAACATTTATTTTTTAAATCAATATATAAATTATATTTTTTCATATATAAATTAAAAATTTGTTAAAAAGTGTATTCAAAATGATTTTGCAATCAAAAGAAAATAAAAATAATTTTTGAAAATATTTGTGCTTTTTATGACTAAAAGTGGATTTTTTAAGCCTTTAAAATTTATCGGATTAAAATAAAAACATTTAATAAAAATATGTAATCAATATATATTTATTTCTATCAATACTTAAATAGGAAAATTCTAGGTTATATGTTCCACTTGAAATAATATTATTAACATTATATTATTGTTTGGTATAACACAATATTGCATGTAACATATGATTTTGAAGAAACTAATTATTTTTAGTTGGGTACACTATTAAACTTAGATCCCCATGTAAGGTAATAGTACAATCAAATTAATAAATTATAATAAATATAAAAAAATTATTATTTTATAATTACATGGGATGTTATAGGTTATCTTATAAGAAACATGACCCAATTGAACTACTTGGTCCTAGTTGTGCATTTAGGTAAATAAAAAATTCATTTCAGATCAAAATTAAACAATATTTACATTTAAATCCCTATGAAAATAAAGCACGACCATATATAATTCTTTAATTATTTGTGTATCTATCTACCAATCTATAAAGTTCCCAAACACTTTACAGTTTAGTATTTTGATCACGTTAAACAAAACCAATTTACTTTAACGAATAACTTTAGTAACCATATTAAATTTAATTAAATAGTATGTAAAAATATTTAGAAAACTCCAGAGGTATTTTGAATATACGTGTCATCTTTTCCCAATTATAATGAACCCATACACCTTATAATTGAACACTAGGTCTTATTTAATCACAACCCCTATATTTATCCTATGAAACCATTTATATTTTAATATAATAAAAAAGAATATTATTTTATGTAGGAAAAATATATATTTGGATAATAAACTCAAAATCATTTCATATAGTCATCGAATAACATGATAAATAAAAACTCAATCGTTCCATATAATCTAGCATTCTGAATAAAATGAAATCTTCGCTTGTAATGTTTCTAAATTATTGTGATGATGAATGTAATTTCACATTCCTTATATATCTGGAAAATGTCCAAATTCAATAATTCAATAAGATAATAACCAGATAAAAGTACATCAACCACTCAATGTTATATAATAATCAATGTAACGTAAAATAGCATGAACAAAAATTCTAGCCCTAGATGCTTGGTCATTTCCCAGTGGGTTGGGGTGATCAGTCCCAAAAACAACTATATATCAAGCGCCAAAACATTACTAGCATCCTGCCTACTAGACCAAAACTATAAGACAAAGGAACAAAAAAATTCATTGATAACACTTTTTAACATCCTGGTCTAAATTACCACAAAACCTGTAGCTGGATCGATGGGTCACATAGCTTCAAGAATGGGCTACCCATATGCCAGAGGATACTGAAAATTATCAAGGGTGTAAGGAGTTGGTGTCAAGGAGACTATACCCCTGCGATCAGAGTAGTACATCATAATATAATTAACTAAATGACATACAACATTAGAAGCTTGAAATAAATTGAAAAAAGTGAAGTAGAGGAACATCAATAAATGTTAAATGTTAAAGATGACATACGTCAATATTAAACATATACCAGAATTTCATGGTGAAGATACACAACTACTATAATATATATACAATAGGCATGGATACATAACAATATGTGACTAAAGAAAATAATGTAAAATCCCCATTGGTGATCTCTATAAGAATCATGAGATCTAGCCGAGTCATTCACTCCGAACTCCTAGGTACAAGAAAATTCTATGGTCCTATGAACAGAAGGTGTACATAGGTACCCCATTGAAAACGTAGCCGAAGAAGGGTGTGAGATATAAATATCAGTAGTCTCCCACCAAAAATTTATAAAACTTAATCAATTCAATGTAAATTAATAATGCAGTGTGTGGATAATATGAATAAGAAAATAGAAATTATTAATTAAACCAAACTGAATAAATAAACAACAACCCGCTCTAGTTTCATAAATGCATTTAGTGGCACTACCTGCTTAAACTCATGGCCGAAATGAAATTTCTGGCCAATATTCCTACATATATTGTATAATTATATATATTGGATCCACCCATATGAACCAATTACAAGAAGACATTGATGTCCATGTACTTTGAATACAAGTTACTGGATGGACCAAGGCATAACTCATACAACCATAACTAGTTTAAATAAACCTTAAATCCCATGAAATAGTGTACCTTCCATAAATCCTGATAGAGTGAGAATCTCCATGAAAAACACTCATTGTGGTTATTGAGCCACCATGGAAACACTCTAATCAAGGTATGAAAAACGTAAATCCCAACATCCATATTGTTTCAAAGATGCAAGATGTCAAGATCAATACATGATGTAAGGGAAAATGGTATCACATACTCAACATAACCCTTACCATCATTCCACATCCTATGTATAATCTGTAATTACATTTATAAATAAATTCCATGAGGAAAAACCACTCATGGATTGCATTTATTGTGCTCGAATAATGGTATCACTATATATCATTAGTAACAACCCAAGCCATGATTCATTACCTCGCTTTCTCTTTATTTTATAATCCAATTTATAAACATGGGAACAACATTTCAATTAAGGCATATAAAAGTACATGAACCAATGATGTGGCTTTTCACCCTTTATATTTTTAAATGAATTCAATTTAAACCATTTGTTACATTCAAGAAATAAAATAAATCAAGAAATATTTTCAAATAAATACATGCAATCTTATTATCCAAACATTGAAATTAATTTAAAGTTATAAAGAAATAAATTAAAGGGAACTATGAGAAAATGGGAATTTACCTACTTGGGAAAATTTATTTTAAGTCAATCCAAGCTCTTAAGAGGATCTTGGTTAACTGGTCATATAGATAAGAAATGTTTTATGCCATGAACGTAAGTGGTTCAGTAGTTCCATAATCATTTATAAATGAAAAATACATTTTCTAAAGCCATTATATGACATTTCCTAAAAATTCCATATATAATTTTTTTGTCAAATTCATAGGAAAACTCTAATGAAATAAAACAAGAACTATTTAATAAAATTATAATCAATTTTTCTGATTAGAATACAACGGACCACATATGAGGGGTTATATTAATAAATAATGATGTTGTTATTCAAACAATTCATTTAATGTAATAAGAGTCCCAATTCCATTGACCAAATATTAATTATAAAATAAAACATCCAAACATGTTAATTCAATAAATAAACGTCCAAATGGAATTTTGGAGGTTCCCTTATTGTTTAATAAATTTACCCATAATGGAAATTTCATTACCCATCCAAGATGAATGCCTATGTGGAATTCGGGGAAATTAATCAATTAATAATAAAGGGAAATGAAAATGAAACAATAAATTGGTGTCCAAAATGGATTTTGAAGTCCACTATTCAATTAATAAAGGTCGGTGGGAATAATAGTAGGAGAATTGATCAATTTAATATGAAGTATCCATTTAATAGGAGACGCTCGATAAAGGACAATGTGCAGAATAATGAAACAATAAAAAATGATGAAAACAAGCATAAATGTTGCATACCTCCTATCTTATTCTTAGGGAAAATTGCCCATCCTATATCGAGCTTCGATTTGTTCCAGATTTGGATGTGATATAAGAAACCTACATCCACCCTAAAAATAGGGTACACAATATTTCACATTGATAAATTTATTGAGAGATGATTAAAAAAGTAGTGGTTGAAAATAATTGAAATCTTTTTGATGTGATCTATAGTGACCAATGAAAATCAATTCAGATGACTAGTTGAGGAGTTCTATAAAATCCTAGGTTTAGCTTGGTGGACACCCCCAATGCAAGGAGGATGAGTAAAGACAAGATGGATGGAGAGAATGAAAAAAAGAATAGGTACAATTAAAAACCATTAAAGGTAAATGAATCATTTAATCATTAAAAACAAATTAACATGTTTTGGCTACATAGTTCGGACAGACCGCACACTAACCATATGACAACCCATTCATGGGAAAGTAGCCCACACAATTTAACATGAATGGTTTTTCTTACCATGCACCCACCATGTAATTAATAGTTCTTAGGTTCTGCCTAAATGTCACTAACCATGTAGTCTAGGTACACGATTTGGATAAATTTTGAACATCATATGTGGTGAACTTCTGTTCCACTAAAAAATGCTGCATGATTTGTTGTTGAGGGTCACACAGTTTCATACAAATCGTTCACCTCTATAAAACCACAAAAATTTGATTTTCGGACCCCGACACTCCAGAAACTTGACGAGACATATGAGAAGCCTCTAAAGCCTTCACTTAATATATAAACAAAAAAATTTAGTGTTCCAACATTCATAATTATATTCTGAAGAAAAATTTACAAAATGGAACATCCACCAAACTGTGAAATTCAAAATCCTTTGGATTTTTATTTGGTCAAAAAACATGGGACGGGACACCCAAAATCCCCAATTTAAAAAAACTATTAAATGAGTCCTCATGGTGTGATTTATTTCCTTCAATCGAACACTTTAGTTATCATTGTCAGTTCATTTTCTTTGTGGCCTTATTTTTGACACATAAAAATTTTTACATTTCTGTCGAGATATTTTCATTAATAAACCTTTGGTTTTACATAGTTCATTCATTATTTTCATATTTTCAAAGCCTTATTAATGTTTTTTAAACACAATTTGAATTTTCCTAAGAGTATCACGCATGAAAGTAATCTTGTTTGACAATAAGACTCATTTCATTCATTGGGTGACAATCGGGTCAATCCCAATGCAAACGTTTTAGAGTTATTACCCCTAGGTAACTCTATGACAGAACCATTCCCCCTTATAGTTTATATACATGGATTTATTTTCAAATTAAACTAGATAATCCCTTCTTTAACAAGGGTTTAGGATATTTTTTCTTTACTGATAATCAAATTCTATCATAGGTTTATGTTCCCTAATCTATGTTTTCCAAAATCTAGTTATCAATGGTTCTACTAAACTTTGTCTAATAGGATCTATAGATACCTATATTGAAATAGCCCAAAGAGAGTTCACATTTCAATACATTAGAATAAGATATAATAAATCACATCACAATGTATGTAAAAGTTTAGTAATCTTGGTAAACTAGATAAATTCATGACTCCAATATTATATTAAAATGAAAATGATTAAAACATAATTTTTGTTTGATAATATCATTATTCGATATAAATATCCATTCATATCATTCTTAGTATACATCATAGAGTTCTAGGAAAGGAAATGAAATAAGAGTGAGGTCAAATTCTCTTTGAGGCTTATGCATAACATAAGAAATCACGAATTAATAAAAATAATCAATATGGAAAGGTAAATTATTGAACAAACATTCCATTCAATAAATAAACTAATATAGTTATTTATATAGAGAAAATATCATTGTGAAAATATCATTAACAATAAATGATATTGAAAGGTGAATAACTAAATTTATATTCCAATTAATAAATAATATGACTACTATAATTGGAAAAGTTATAAACAATATTGAAAGGAAAAACTGAAAACACTGGAAATTTAATCAATACACATAGAATAAAATTCATCCACATATAATATCATTGTGAAAATATAATGGATAATAATATAAATTTATTGAATTAATTTAATTCTTAGTTATTATATTATATGATCTCAAGAATTATTATTCCTCGAACATGAATATATTTCACAAGACAATTTAAATATATGCGGTACAAACCAATTGTTTTTGTAAAGTTGATTTCATGATAGCTTATGGATTCCCCTCATTAGATTACTGATGCATCGAGGGGCTTTCATCTACCAAGCCCCAACCGTGACATTCATGTACATATCATTCCATATAGATCAAATAATCTATTTAATTCATAAATAATTATCCATGTCATCAAATATCCATATTGAGTAAAGAATACAGATTTTTCAATATTTCCCAGAAAAACAAATAACTTTTAGTGTAGCACAACGAATGTAAAAATGATATATGGTCTAAAAATTTATTAGATCCATGATAAATTATATTGATATTTAGGGTAAATTTAATTTCTAATGATGAAAGTAAAGTGAATATTTAAATATGAAGTTAATCATTGAAAAAATATATAACAAGGATCATAATTTCAAAACTATCCTTTTTCAATACAATCATAAACCATAAAGTGAAAGAATAATGATGGTATCATCATATAACCATTGGATTAAGAATAAAATATTGTAATCATTGATGAATAGAAATACGATAAATATATATTTAAAAACATTAATTATGAAAATATCACATTAATTTTGAAAATAAAATTTTAAAACATAAAATATTTTACAAAAACCTTTCATTGAAAATCATAGTTAACAACTAATAATTTACGAAATATTTGGGAAACATTTCTCTTTAAAAAACCATTATAAGATTTCAAAGGTTGCTTCAAATATATAATGTTCATGTTGGAGGGTAATTGCATACATACCATACATTTTAAAAGGATCAATAATTTTTCATTATAAAAAGGCAAGAATATTTTCTTATTTGGAAAAAGATAATAAATTTCCGTTGAAATCATTTCTTAAAAAATGGCATTAAATGCATTATATAGGTCATTTTGAAATGGTTGAATACAATTTTTGAAAGTATTTTACATAACAATGAATGATAAAATGGAACCATTACATGAAAATGTCATAAATAACCATAGGTGAATAAAATGGAATCATTTTACTTAAACAATGTTCAAATAATTTCCAAAAATTAATATTTAAGAATAAAAAATTTATATTATAATAAGGTGGGGGAAATAAAACAATACAATGATCATCACATTTATGTGAAAATTAGTCAATGAATTGATTATGTGAGTCAAATATAAATCCATATAAAAAAGTAAATACAAAAATTTACTATCAAAAGTATATCAACCAAAACCTTTATAAGTAAAATTCCCATTTTGATATAATTAAATGTATTACGGATCTAGAAAACACCTTCAATAATTTTTATTATTATAAAAAATTAGATTTAAATGAACATTATTAATCATTACTGTTGATAATATAACCATTGAATAGTGGTCACATGACTAGTATAAGTATTGGATTTTAATCAATCTTTTTGGCACAGAAAAAGGAAGTGATGACCTCAACTAGTAGTATCATATCTATGATTTCAATTAATCAGAGCTTCCAAGGGAGATAAAACTTATGATATTTTCCTAAGTTGAATCCCAAGCTAACATACAACAAGTTAATTATGAGAGAAACCATTTCTGGGAGAATATCAATCTCATCGTGATTGCATCCAAAATCATGTTCATCGAAAAGGCACATGACAGCCCCACCATTTCACACCACATTCTGTGGGTGTATTCTGGTGAAATAAAGGGATATGGATCAAGGCCTTAGAAATAATATTATGTAAAATATTTTTGTATAGTGTAATGAATATATTTTTATCCTATTATTATTACTTTAAAATGATATCTAAAAGAACAAAATATATATTTGGATAATTAAGAAATCAATTCTAATGAGATAATAGATTTTTGAAATAAATAATTTTTTAAAAAAATATTATTTCAAAATTAATATTATTAAATATATATTATTAAATATAAATGATCAACAATATTTATGAAGTGAAATGTAATTTTTATTATGGTTTGAAAACTATTTTTTCCAAAACCATACAATTCTCAATAAAAGTCATTTTTTATTTTAGAAGTGAAAATTCACATATTTAGAAAATTATTTAGATAAATTTTATATTAGTTTTGGTATTAGGATGTCTAAATTTTCCAACTTTAAATTCTTCATAATTTTATGAGATAGTCAAATTTCAGGTAAAAATTAAATACTGTATAAATATACAGTGTGTTTTATGACATCATATTGACCCAATAATTATGTAATAATTACTATAAAATTTATATTCTGAAAAATACATTTTAATCAATAAAATAATATTTTTTTAATTTAATTTTATTTATTTTACAAATACATAGTTAATCCTCAAAGAATTATAATATATTTTAGGATTTTAAAATCATTTATTTTAATGTGGGACTCAACACCATATAAGAAAGGGAAATATTTTAATACATTATGACCCTTAACTTATATAATAAATTATTGCACTCCCCTTTTCTAGAATCCATTGTAAAAAACTAAGAGATGGTTTGTGGTTTTGAATATTTTATTGTGTAGTTTCCAAAACCAAAATAATAATGAAATCCCCATCTATTCCAATATAAACATACCCATGACCCCATTTCTCTTCACAAAATCTCATTGGAGCTTGAAAAAGCTATTCCATATATACAATATAGCCGTTACAAGTCACCCCCAAGATCCCAAGAAACGTTTCCCAAGGCTTTGTTGTCACACATCCAATTAAGGGATCTTCCACTCTCCTCTCTTATAAAGCACTCCATTGGGGATATGTATTTTAATTTCAATTGTCATAGATTATAATATATTCATACATACCCCCTTAATTTCCATTTTGTTTTTAAATAACTATTTCTTCCTTTTACTTATATGAATCTATCTTTTATCCTTTATACACACCCATTACCATTCATAAATTTCGTAAGGGATCCTCACCATCTTCTCTTTCTTTCAATTCAAGAACATTGTTTGAAATTAGTATTTTTTATTTCAATTCATTATATTTTTATCCTTCTATAATAAATTCCATAATTTAAATTTGATTATATTTCAATTATGGATCATTTATCCTCCCCCAATTAGAATTTTACTTTATCCATTACTATGGTAAAATTCCGTAACAGATTTCCCTCCTCACCTTTGAATTCAAGCTCCTTTTTTGAGATTAGTTATTTTAATTTCAAATTCACGAATTTACATTCATTTTAAATCATTAAAATAATATAAAATTTATGTTATTTGTATAATTTATCACTTATCTACCCACATTTGTACCCTTACCTATTATGTTACTATGCCAAAATTCCGTATGGGATTTCCCTATTCTCATTTACATTCAAGCACTTATTTTATATTATTCTTACAAAATTTCATTTCAATAAGTTTTAATATTATGTTACATGGTCCCATTACATTCCATTTTATGTCTAAATGATGATATCTTCCTTTTACATTGATTAATACCCGCTATAATCCTTCATGTAAACCTATTACAATACTGAAATTCCATAAGGGTTTCTCTCTCTTCTCTTTTAATCAATCAATTCAATTATTATATTCCATTATAATTTCTGTTTGATTGTGTTGGGATACATTCTTACCTATCAAAATTAATTTAAAATTGTTTTATAAATTATAATATCACCTTTAAATAACATTTAACCCTCCTAAGAATCTTTACATACACTGCTTAACCTGCCAAAAAATTGTAATTGTTCTATTTGTTCCTCATATTTTTTCATTTTTATTTATAAGGTTACAACTAATATTTACAACTCCATATTTTAGGTAATTTATTTACTTGACCCTATTACTTACCATTTCATTTCTAAATTATTAGAGACCCTATTCATTTTCATCTACCCATTTTATTAATTTCTATATGATATCGTTTTTCTGTTGAAATTGCATCATGATTTCCATACCAAAATTATTGTGTGGTGAATACCATACCCATTTATCTATCAATGGTATTATACTTTATGCACTTAAACATATTTATTGCGGATATATATATATTTTGTTCATTTCTTTGATCGTGGAATAAATTATGATGATTAATGAATCCCTGAGGTATGATCTATGTGGAAAACATAAACATGAAAATCAAGTGGTTATGAAGGGTGCCCCTCAATAGCACTATAATTCATTGCTTAATGATTAGTATCATTATAATTCATTTGAAATGGGTGTTGAGGCATGATACTTCATGTGAAATGTGTGTTCACTCATTCTAGATCACGTACAATGGGAGTTTACTCATGCTACATCATGTGAAATTTCCTTTTACTCATACTCCTCCAAGAACAATGAGACTGGGATTATGTAAATGTCATGTTTTATATTGTCTCCACATTTTCATGTTATAATTATCATGACATTCTATTCATTTTCTTTTTATCTTGCATTGCTTTTCCTATTGTCTACAATTTATTTTCTTATTCATGGTCTTCCTTGTTTACTTTCTAATTGGAATTTATACCTCACCCCTTTCTTATGGATGTCCTCATGATATTCCATGATGTTTTAAGTATGATAGAATGTTGTGACCTCGAAAAACAAGTTTTAAATGAATATGTTGTATTTAATGTTTTAAATATTTATGTTAATAATTTTTCAAGGCACTAAAACTCTCGATATTCGGAGTTTTATTAATTCAAAATCCATGTAATAAATCATGAATAAATATGAAATAAAGAGAAATGTTATTATAAAGAGTAACTATAAACATTATCATAGGATATGAAAGACAATAATGGTTTAATATAAATTAATAAAAAGATATAGAGTTATGAATTTGTTTACCACTTGGTAACCTTTATGTCAAATACCCTTAGATGAAATAATTATAATTGAAAATTAAAATACAATGAATAATGAAGAATTCATGAAATTACATTTAAAAGGGTAAGTATGTACCTGGTATAAAATAATCAAGGTACATAACATTAGAATATACCTCAATGAAATAAAATTGAGACAAAATCCCTTACCTCGTGATGTTTTTTATTGAATGTTCTTTAACTTCATGTATAGTAGTTTAAAAAATTAATTAATTTATTATAGAATGATATTAATATTTATAATATCATATATGATTTTTATTACACCTTATAACATTTTTGTAAATATTATTTCATTATTTTAATTATTTTAGGAGTTAATGGCATTAGAATTTCATGCCTTATTTGTAATGAAAGATCTGATTATTGCTTAGAGTTTATACCTATCTCATATCCGTAATAATAATCCTGACATAATTATAATATTTTTACATAAATTATACATTTATTACCAATAATACCACTTGGTTTGGAATTATTGGCAATGTTATAATCATGGAGATGGTAAGTCGTACATACACATTAGTAACATTTTCATAATTCAATGATCATTATAGATTAATGTATGTATCATTTTATCTTAATATAATGATAATAATATAATATATCTCATATTAATTCTTTAAATTTTTTATATATATCATATATTTTGTTTGATGATTTTAGTATAATCACATCATTTCGAGGAGGTGGTTGTCCACATGTTCATGAGGGACAATATCATTATTTATTGATTGAAATGTTAGGAAATAAAATAATATATATTATGTTTTTGGATTGATAAATATTTCATTAAATATAAATAATTTCATTTATATAACAAATAATAATTTGCATTTGCATTATAAATATCAATTTAAAGCATTATTGAAAGATGAATCACATCGCTTCATGAGGCGGTAGTCCGCCATACAAATGAGAAATGCTATCGTATATCCTACAAAATTGAATGTAAAAAAATGTTAAATGAAATAATGATGAAATAGAAATAATAATATTATGAATATCATATTTATACATTTATTCCATCATCATACCCAACCATGATAGTTGGTAATGGATAAATGGATGACATTAGTTCATGAGGCGGTAGTCCACCATACACATTGATGATGATTCTGTAACACATATGTTGGTAGTGGATGTGATTTTAAATAATTAAATAATTAAAAAAATAATAGTACATTTTATATAGTAATGTTATTATATCATGATCATTTTATCATAATTTATCGATGTGGATAATGAAATAAATTATTAGAGCTTGTTGAAGAACGTTATCCCCTCTTTGGGTGTCTTCCATTGGATTGCACCAAAATCCTTCCTCAGTTGGATTTATGACTAAAATATGGATTACTGGATGATGGTATTGATTTTTGGATGTTACTTGATTATATTTATGCTTAAATAAATGGGTTTATGGTGTAAAAAATTGAGGAAAATGGTGGCCTTTTATTTATGAAGTGATTGGCACACTTGTAATTATTTGAAATGATTCAATCATACAAATGTATTTATCATTAAAATATATCATAAAATGGTCCATTAAAGATAATAAAATTGATAAGGTGGATAAATTTCCAAAAAATTTGAGTTCAACAATATGGTTGGTGATTTTTAACCCTTAACATCTTTGTTTAACCTCATGGTAAATCAGTTTGGACATAAACTACTGTAATTAATGTTTATTATTTTCAAATTAACATTCATAAGAATACTATGATCACAATATTATAAATTAGAAATTAATATTATTCAAAAAATGGAATAAATTTTTCTAAATTATATTCACATATGATAGAATATTTAATTGAAAATTAATGTCATAGTGGCGGTGAGATTGTAGGTTTTTAAGTGAAAATGAACAAAATTTTACAATGATTTTATATATAAATTAAATATGAAACTGATTCCAATAAAATAAATTATATTAATCAATATAAAATTAAACCAATTTTACTTTAAAACCACTGAAAAATAATAATTACTATTATCAATTATGTAAATGAAAATACAATTTTCAATTAGAATTCTGTAATTTTTACTATTCATGAGAAAATGAAAATTCTCAGAAAAATCCTAAACATAAACCATGAGTTAATTTTAATATTATTATTCCTAAAATTAAATTCATTTTTTAAAATATATTTTTCTAAATTGGTGTAAAATTATTTCAAATTGTGAGTGTAAAAACTAACTAAACCGTTCTTTAGAAAAAATACAGTTCTTCTGAATGAATTTTTATTTTGTTTAAATGATTACTATTTTATTTATAATAATTATTTAGATAATAAAATTGTGAAAACTATATATTTTTATATTATAGTAAATTATATTCATACCCTCCATTATACTAGCTAGGTGATGACTTTCAAATTAAATAATAATAATAATTTTAAATTGTTTTCATGTAAAGCTCGGTCTTACGTGTAACACAGGCTGTCAACGAAACTCATTTTTTGAAAATAAAAATAAAAAATTAGTGTTTAATATAATATAATATATCTAATTAAATGTTATTTTTTATATTTTGGGGGTGTTATATTTATTTATTAAAATCATCGTATCTGATAGATAACTATTTCATTTTTATTGAAAGCTTCTATTCAACATATCCAGTACTTTCACTTTGTTCACTGTTACATCATCTCAAAAAATGATAATAAGGATATATATATATATATTATAATTATTAATAACTATCAAAATAATTTGGCATAGGAAAATGAGTTAAACTACTCATATAGATTGTAGTATGTATGTACACATGAATGTTGTTTTAGTTTTATAATGAAAAAAGTAATGGAAGATAAATAATATTTTATAATTATATAATCCTAACTATAACATAAATACAATATTTTAATTTATTAAACTCATCATTATATTTATCCTTAAGAGGCAAAGATAGAAAATTAATCATATTTATATGTAATGTCGGTAGTGTACCCGTACGCAAGAGGAAGACTTTTATTTCCCATTTGATGGATTTAATGATGAAATTGGTTATTACTTCATAACAATAAAATCATATTATTTTTTTATAATATATTAATCATTTTATTATATATAAAATAAATTAAGATGATTTGTAAGGATAGATTTGATTTTAACAGATTGGTTAATATTTATACATATTCTATGAGTGTCATCCTTTGGATTACACCTTAAGACCTAAAATATTATACTTTGGATAAGAACAAGGGAAATAGAAATAAGTTAAGGATTTTAATATTTTATTGGTTAGAAATTATCCATGAAATAAGTCTCAAAAGTCATGAATAATGGTTGTGAGGAGGAGACCATTTATAAGAGAAGGAGGAGACACACATGGAATTATATAAAATATTTAAATATAAGTAATGAATTTCGTAAGTTATATGTTACAAAATGGACATATATTTTAATTAAAGATAATATAGGGTCTAAATATCTTCAATAAATAATAATTATTCATTTTTATGTGTTATTATTACCTTTAGCACTTAGTCCCCCCCCATCACACAAGGTAAATCTTTTTTAACCTTAACCATGGTGACATAATTTTACTTTTTTTACTATTCAACACAACCATAAAACATAGTGTAATAAAAACATAACATTATAATTCAAAATATGTAATCCATTTTATCAAATTCAATTCTTATATGTGGTTGAAATTAATTATAAAATATGTGCATGAGAAGGAAAGAAAATCCATTAAAAAAGAATTTTTCTGTATAAAATTGAATTTAATTTCATACATTTCCTACTGAAAAAATATCAAATGAATTTTAATATAATTTATTTAATATATAACATAAATATTTAATTAACAACCTTAATAAATAATTATTTATTTAAAATTAGATGAAAAACAAATTTCTTTCAAAAAATTAGATTTATGAAAAAATAATACATTCTACCTTTAGATTATTTTTTCTTCATTCCAAAACATTAAGTAAATAATATAAGGATTATTATTTTTATAATAATATATATTATCAAAATATTATTTGAATTAACTTAATAATAGAGTTTAAAATACATTTTTCCGATAAAAATAAAAAACCTTTAGAAAAATAAATTTCATTTTAAAAATATTTTTTATAATCATTAATTGATTTTGTTAAAATTGTGTTATTATATATGAATTTTTACCATTATATATATATATATATATATCATAATGTGGTTAGTGATATTCATACACATTAATCCAACATCTTGGATATAAAGGTATGCTATGTCATTGTTCACTTAGGCTCAATGTTGTGTGTAAAGAAAGTTATCAAATTTTTTTATTTTAATTCAAAGGAAATACATATAAAATTCGGAGGGTGATAAAATTTCTAATAATGGGCCATTGATAGTTAACTATCATAAGTTTTTAGAACTTGTAAGTTATCCAAGTTAATTCCCTATTCAAATTACTTTGAAAAATTATAGGCACTGAAAACATACAACACAATAGACTGCTTATATAACATCAACTATATAAGTGTGTTATGAAGATAATGTTGTAGCATCACACACCTAATTATTATACTGGGAAAGAAGTGGAAAATTACTAGGCCTTAGTTGACATACCCATGACACAAAAGGATTGAGGTAATTTCCAAGGTATTTATAAATAATTGGTGGATGATTTTCTACTTGAAAATAAAACAACCAATATATGATAACCATAACCAAAAATCCACTATATGATTAATGAATAGAATTTAATGAAAATAAAAGTAATATAAACAGAAACAAATAAAAAAATAAAATTAAAAACCACAACAGAGAACAAATTTGAAACTAAAACCAACAACTCAAAGATAACCAATAGATAAAATCCAAAACTCCCAACATGCTCTAAGATCCTACTCCAAAATCCATGCCAAATATATCCAGAGACATCACTAAATAAATTAGATAACTACCTTTACATAGGTAAAAATAAAAATCATTCAAAAATAGACAAATGTTACCATGAAGGGGTGAGTATAAAACATCATAGGATTTCTTCGAATGACTACATTACTCACAACACTGTAATAGAACAAGTTAGCATATTTTTTAAAAAAAATTAAATGTTAATTATAAATAGATTATCACAGTGCATAAAATAATGCTTCCAAACTAAATCCATTTATAAGGAAGGAAATCAAAAAACAATTTTATTTATTTTTGATCAATATTAAGAATACCCATTCCTTGATTCACACACAATAAAACATGCATACTCCAATGACATATCTATACTCATGAGTAGCTTCTTGTATATCCAACAAGTTTACACTAAGTTTCCAACATCCTTATTTCCCAAATGGACATTACTATTATCCAGGGTCACATCCTTGTACCCCAATTGTTAATTCTCCCTTTCAAGAGTTACAAAAAATAATGAACTCACACCAACCCATTTATTCCAAAACTAAGATAATCCAACCATTCCAATACATTTCAACAAAATTATTCTTTGATTGTTATAATTAATACCAAATAATTTACTAGAAAATGAAATATTAAAATTTTAAAACCATGAAATAAAGCACTTTTCAAATCCTGGTGGAGCTAATTTATGGGGCGACTGTAGTAGAAATGTAGAAGGTACTATATCAGTACTATAGTAGGAACTGTATAGATCTGTAGCAGGTGCTGTAGAGGGAACTATCATAGGCACTATTTAGCACTATAGTAGTCTGGAATATTCTCCCGTTTGGGCCTTCGGGCCACCATTTTGGTCATAGAGTCATTTAAGGCCTTCGGGCCACCCAGGCCTTCAGGTCAGTAAGGACTTCGGGCCACCTCATAGCCTTTGGTCCACCTTATGTGCAGATTTAAACAAGACAACCTACAAGGAACAATCTTCAGAAGGAGAAGGAGCAAAGAGATTTCACCATAGGAAAAGCTAAACGAATAGCAATAATTAGAGGGTATGGAACCAGCCATCGAGAAAAGCTTGTGCATGCATTGGATATCCTATCCGAACAACCATACGATGGTGGAGAGATTATTTCATGATGAATATGTTGTGGAGGAGTAGTTCTAAGTAGTTATTCTTGGTTGTATTTAATGTTTGAAGCCTACGGGCAATGAATTCCTCTAAGGATTATGGGCCACATAATACTTACGCCTACAGGCATTGTAAGGGTTCCACCTCACCCCTTAAAAGGTGGATTATAAAAATCAATAAAAATTCAAGTCCTTCGTTAAATTGTGGGAGGATGGAAGCCATCTACATCAAAAACATAGGTGACAATGAAGAACTATACAAAAACTCCAAAAACATGAAATATATTATACAAATAAAATACTTATATCTTGTTCCTTATTAAAAAGACATCCATAACACATCATTATTTTCAAAAAAATAATGTATGTACCCCCAATGGATTAGATCAATAAATCCAAGAGAGGAATAATATGAAGTCTAATATATTTCACCATGAACGGGCACAAACCAAGGAATCAATCCCCCAAAAAACTAAGATACACCAATGGATAACTCTAGGACAATAGGTAAGGGCCTCCATAGAAATGGGGAGGATTATAAATAATTTTAGAATCGTAATAGGGGAAAAACTATTAAATTAAAAATACAAATTAGATCCAAAATTATCTTATATTATTTTTAACGCTACAAGGTTATGGAACCTAGATAGGCTAACTATGAAAAAACTATGTAGCAACTACTTCCCTTAAACACGCCTTAAATAATTGTCACACATTGTTAGAAAAATCTTGTACCAACCATGCCCAACCCATATTTTAAATATTGTACAGATTCACCAGGTTTCCACATGCCATGGCTAAACTATGTGTCATACGTTCACCTACCAGACACCGAGTATTTCCCTTTCCATGGTATTATATAGGTTCTACATGGTTTCTGCTAACCATTATCAATGTGTGAACCTATATAAAATCAACCAAAAACATTTAAAAACTCCTCCAAAACATCTCAAACACAATCCAACTACATTATATGCTTAATTGACATTAATAAAGTCATAATTACCTAATAATGGTGGTTATATATTCTCCCAACCAAGAGTCATTACATTATTGGAATGTAGAAAATAATATTTTTCGATAAAGAGTTCGTTTATTTTCTCAAAATTTTCCTTTTTTGTTTCCATTATTCCTCATGAATCTGACAATTCTTCCTTAAAACATGAACTAGACCTATTCTTTTTCATTTAGGACATTCTCTTTCCTATCCAAAACCCACAATGGAATATGTAACAATGTAGATTTTAGTGTAGGTCAATAATATCCCATAAAATAACATGGTTAGGGTCAGGCTGACACTTTTTTAACTAAGATACATAAAATAAATTATCCTCAAAATGGATCCTTGGGGGAAATTACAACCGATATGACACCTCACCAGTCCGTTGATGTCTCATAAAAGTTATTATGTATCTATAATATAACATTCCATGAATCCCATAACTTTGATTTCCAATACTAAGAGAGATTTTGAAGAACACATGATCACTCACCTCAAATTAAAATGAATGCTGATAATGATACGCATATGATTTCTTGATGAATATAGGATGTCTATATACTTTTCCCATTCAAATGAATCCTCTATATTGTCTCTTAGACAAGTCTTAGTCGAACATGGGAATTATCACATGTTTCAACCCTAAAAGAGTGGAATGATAAGGAAAACCATTCAAAGATTCAAAAGAATCAATATGTATCAAGTCTTGAAAACAATTTTTATATGAGAACACCACTAATGATATTCGCTCCTCCCATGAGACAAAAAAATCCTTTATATAAGATAAAATCAAGTCTTCCAAAATAAGTATCATCCTTTCAGATTTTCCATTCATCTAGGGATGATACGCTTAACTCATAATCAACCAGGTACCAAGGTCTTGTAGGAACGATTTACAAAAATTGGATTTAAAGCATGGATCTCAGTCCAATAAAATTTCATCTACTATTATATGCCTCTTTAAAAAAATTAGTTATATATTTTAGACAACTCTTGCACCGTATAAGGCTCAATAATAGGGATGAAATGTGATGAATTTGTGAGCCTATCTACTATAAACCATATTGCATCATGTTTCTGAACTATGATTTTGTAACCTATCAAAAAATAAAAAGTTATCTTTTCCCATTTCCAAATTGGAATTGGTAATGACAACAACATACTTGGAATCCATTGGTGCTCTACCGTAACCAAATGACAGTTGATGCATCTCAAAACAAACTCAACCACATTTCTTTTCAAGCTAACCCAAAAATAAATCAATTTCATTTCCATATACATATTATATATTCTAGGATGAACAAACCATATTGAATTCTGTTAAGCACGAATAAGTTGTTACCAACAAGCCAAAGGTACAAACATCCTATCTTAAAACCAAAAAAATGAACTCCCATTCAGATTCCATCCCTCAATGGTCTCTCTACCATTGAGTTTTAACATAATCACAACATATTTGGAATCTGATTTTAGTGCCTCTAATACTATCTCAAATAAATTAGTACCAAAATAAAAATGAAATAAAAACCATATCAATTCCCATTCATCATAATTCATATTCATATTGGTTATATCCAACATCAATTTCTACTAATCTAAATCATCCTTTTCCAACTACATATTTTTATTTCTACTTAAAGCACCTTCAACCAAAATGCCTTTAACCGATGTATACATCAAGTCAATTTCAAACATTTGGAAATGATCCATCCATATTATATATCTTAGATTGATTTATTTAAATGTGTTTTCAACTCTTATGATCCTTAACACCATAAATTTCTCACCAATGAAGTAATGGTTCCAAGTATTCAATGTATGGACAAAAACAGTTCACTCAAAATCCATTTTTGGGTAGTTACTGCTATAGAAATATAACATCAATGGAACATAAGAAACAATATGATCTCCTAGAATGAGAAAAAATCAAAACCCTGATTCGGAAGCATCACAATACACTATATAACCTTATCTTACAACTAGAAAAATCAATATCATTGATTATTTAAGGTGAAATTTGTGATTATAAAGTATCTTATTACATTTCATATTACATTGTAATGGAAAATATTTCATTTTCAAAGTTATAATTTGTGAATCTTGACATAATAATTTATGAGAAAAACTCAGGTAATAACTATAGAAGACCAGAAAACTATGTATCTCAATGAAATTATTTTTCACATGCCACGAGATCACTTCCTCGATCTTTTTTAGACACATAGAAACAATTCATCCAAAGATAACATGGACATGGAAATATAAATCTTATATCCCCAAAAAACGCATTGATAGTTTGGCATACAAATGATGGTCCTTTAAGATTCCTAACACTATCTCATAGTGTGTATCATGATCATCCATTGTTCATGAATAAACTGGGATTTTATCCACAAACACCACCATACAAGAATCCATATACCTTTAAAATTTTAGATTCATAAATTCCATAAGGACATATGGTGAATTCATTAGATCAAAAGTCATAACCAGATAATCTTAATGTCCATATATACTCTTGAAAGATTTCTTTGGAATATCCTCCTTCCAAACATAGAATTGGTAATATTCTGATCATAAGGAAATTTTGTAGAACAAAAATTATCCCCTTTATCGATAGAATAGGTCATAAACATATGGAAGTGGATAAATATTATTTATTACAACATATTAGGTAATAGAATAATCCACACATAGGTGAAGTGTCCCATTTACCTTTTTCACAAAAAAGACCGGTGCTGCCTATGGAGACGTGCAAGGATGAATAAACCCTTTTCTTTCCAGCTCTTCTAAATTCAATTTAAATTTGATTTATTCATTCAGATATATACTATTAGAATAAAGTAATATTGTATTGGTCCTTAGTACTATATCGGTCATAAACTACACTTTGATTGTGGTTAAATATTAGGAGAAATTATCTAGAATAACATCTAAAAACTGATCAATTATTTCTAGAAAACTACAATCCTTGATCTAATCCACTGATGCCAACATCAAGGCTACCAACTATTAGGTTATTGTTTCCCTCGGACTTCAGGGATGACCTCCTTTAATGAGAGGTTCAAACATTCCGATCAGTTTCTAACGGGTTTGTTCATAGAACCGAAAACATCCAATGATTCCACATCCATTTGGACCTACTTTCCAAAGGTAGGTGCTCATTAGTTTGTGGACTGATATGTCTTAGGAATTTGCAATGGTCGAGAGGATGGGAGGTCAGACTCATCACACCTTTTTGAGGGTAATTATTGTCTACTCCAAGACTCTCTTTATAGATTTAAGTTATGTTCGTGAATCCTTATTACATTACCAAGTATAAAATGTGTTTTCCTTTAGATCTGACAATCAATGATCGATATGTAGGAAATTTAGAGAATCTTTTATATGTATTCGAGGTTCTTCACTAGTAAAGAATCATCTGTATTTGTTAGAGATTCTTAGTCAATGGTATCCTTTGATACGTAAAAGTCTCTTGGTCCTTATGATGACCATACTGGTTTTAAAGCCACTCAGTGGGGCACTTGAAGTTTTTTTCATTCAGAAGGACATGAATTATTTTAGAGTTGGGATCGAACCCACAGATGGGCGACCTACATATCCTTTATTAAAAAAAAGAATCAGAACCCACGTAGTTCGAGTAAGGGGGTATGATATTTATGATTGATGGATCAAAGAAGGATTTCATAATTACCTTTACACTCTAAACTCACGTGAGTCATGCTCAATGTGAGAAACAAGTGGTATTGGTAAAAAACAGAAAATTGTGCCATGAAAGATGCTATCATAAGAAATAATGTGGGGCTTATGTATGTATGACTGCCCAGATAAATGAAGATTATGATTTACTTCATGGAAGAAATACAGGAACAGGGTCCATAAAGTTATATGTGCTTCATGGAGATTTGAATACTCTAACTTCGGGCTTACTCCTAAAAAGGAGGCCCAGATTAGGAGAGGACTTATTATTGGGTTTTACTCCTAAAAAGGAATCCCAGATCAAAGGTAAATTAGGACTGGTTATGAGAAATTAAGACTGGGGATTACTCCTAAGGAGGATGCCCAGATTTGGGTACTGGGGCTTACTCTTAAGGAGGATGACCAGGTTAATGAGTTCTCTCATAGTAAAGGATGAGGTTGAATGAATGAAATATAAATCTTTACTGACATAAAGATGTGTAAATCACTATATTATGAGAGTTATTCCCCATAATTTCTTTCAGATAAGGATGTGAAATCAAGAAATCATGCCATAAATGGCTTTGAAGAGTGTCTTGATGACTGAATCTTGAATAGGAGAGGTGGAATGAAATAAGAGGGGTGAAATGGGCAAGAAGGGCACCCATGGAGGGAGAGACACGCAATTCTTGGCATGCGCGCAAGTACTGCATGGGCGCGCAAGTCCCGGTCGCGTAGGTATACCTGCACGACACATGGGTACTTGCACGATGGTTAACCAGCAGGGTAATACTTGAGCGGCTCTTGGTTAAACCATTTATAATCCTCTTGAGGTTCTTCCAGAAGAGGGGTGCGCAAGTCTTATTGAAGGAGTAAGGCGGTGTGCAAGTGTGTCCTTTTCCCTTAAGGGCTGGCCACTCTGGCGCGCAAGTGTTGATGAGTTTCAACACTTAGGCCTTCCTCCCCCTCTTTAGATCTTCCGTTCTAGGTAAGATATTACCTTAGAAGTGTTTCGGAAGCTTTGAGAAGAGACTAGGGCACCGGGAGCTCAAATTTGAGTTTCTGGAAAAAAACATTCCTCTCGAATGGGGGGCCCACAGGGTCTATTTATAGGTAGGAGAAGACCTCGGGCAGTTGTTACTTAGGTCTCACAAGTCACTTGTGTGCCCATTATGCGCCGCGCAGGTGGACTTGCGTGACTATGAGGGAACTTGTGTGACTTATGGGTAATGTTCTCTTTGTTCATTCCTTTGTCGATTTTTGATGTTTTCTTCAAAGGATGAATCAATTTTTGCTCAGATATTCCCCTTTTCCAATCATTATATTTTGTGACGAATGGAGCGTCAATAAAAGTCCCCCCTCAGAGTTGGATCTGGTGAGAATAGAGGATTTAACTCTAAGGAAAACAAGAATCAAAAGGAAAGGAGGCGCACAAGTCTTTCGGTGTGGATCACTCGGCACACAGGTTCTAGTCGTGCATGGCTGGAGCGCAGTGGTACGGCGCATTGGGTTCTGGCCGCGTCTATAAATAGAGGGCCTCACTTCCGTACAAAGAATACGGATTTCTGGATTTCAAAACTTCAAGCTCTCGCCACGCAGGTTGTATTTGCCGCACAAGTTGCTCTGTTTCCCGCTGTTTATTTGATGTCGCACTTCTGTAGAGGTATCTAGACCTGCGCGGTGATACTTGCGTGCCAAATACTTGCACGAAACCTCCATACTTGTGCACCATGTTTTAGACTTGCGTGCCTTAATGCGTTATCCATTTTTCTGAATTCCATCACAAATTTTATGATAAATAAACCCATTTAAGAGTTAGTTTATTCAACTTTTGTGCAGATTCAATGGCTCTCAAGAGAATCGGAGCGGCTGATGAATAAGCTAGCAAGCGGATTGATGAAATGATGAACTTTGTTGGCCATGATTACTATGATATCTGCGACAGCACTCTCCCAGATTTGGCTATGTACTTGAAGAAGTATCATATTAATTTCCCAGAGAGCATCTACCTGCCTCTATATAGTCATGGTATTCTACAAGGAGTCAATGTTCTAGATTAAATGAAATATGTGCCTAAAACGCAGCTGCACTGCTACTCCTCTATTTCGGTTATGCTGTGCATTAAGAGCAACAAAAATGGTGTGAACTTCCAAATTCTTCCCCCATGTCATTTCCTTGAAGATATGAAAATGTAAAACCCATGGGCTGAAATGTTTTCCACTGCCGGTTGGTGGAGAGAAGAAAAATATGGTATTAGAGAAATATCTGACAATAGTACTCTCTCCAAATGGCTCTTTACTTCCAATGCTCCATTCTCAAATCGATGTATCCATCTTCCAAGTCTCTTGACCAGAAACAGAGTCACTGTTTGATCAGCATAGAATTTTCTCAAATCGCACTCTAGAACATTCTTTTAAAAATTTTCCAAGAAAAGATGGTATCATTGCATCTTTTATGGTATCCAGTTGAATGAATGAATTCTAGGTGGCCGCTGATGAATCTTGGGATGTCGTAAATCAAATTAAGAGTTACGTTGAATGTCTTTTGTAATTATTCAAAAAAGAGAAGAGACTTCAGTCTGTGGATGTCCTTCTAACTCTTGTGCATCAATGAAAAACACTTTCACCATCAATCATTTGTACCTTTATTTTCTTGCTACATGCTTTAAATTTTACCTAAGCCAATAGGCCTAGTAATCATAGTTTGATTTTTATTAGGATTAATGTAAATAACCCTACAAACTTTGAACCTTTTAATTGATCAATATTACCTAAATCATAAAAAATGTATGTTTAGTGAGCTGGAACTTGACTTTTATTCAGATTTCCCTTGTCTTTTGCTGGTAGTTTAAACTCATGCACGTCGGACATAAAGAGGCTAATGTTTAAGGTCAAAATAGCTTTGACCGAAATGAATTAAAATTGACTCAATTCCTTTACAATTCATCTGAAAACAAAGTACCATACTCAAGTATGAGGGAAAAAATGTAAACTATGACTTAAGAATATTTGAATCAGAGGAATGATATGAAAAAGAGATAAAATTCATTAGAACAAGTAGTTCCCAAGAATGAAGTTACCATTATTTAACAAACTCGTTAGGGGGTTGAATTATGCAGGGCCACCTAAGTGCATTGGATGCGTAGTTAAATAAATAGTATCTTTTGGCTAACCAGTCTGTTATATAGACTGTTTATACAAGGCTGTCTATGGGCACATATTCCAAAAGGCAGTGAACATTTATGGAGATTCAAATTTTCCAAAGTATAGAGTTTTCTATATAGAAAGAGGTACTTGAAATATGGAAAAGATATTTGCAAACAAGATTATCGAAGAACTGGATGGATATTACTCCTACGAAGGTCTGACCCAAACGTAGGGAAGGAGAATATAAACCATATACTTGAATACTTTCAGATCATTAAAAAGGATATGGGATATATTTGTTAAGGAAGACTGTTTTTTCAGATCCTTACATACAGTCATTTAAGACAAATAAGGAAAAAAGAGGCTTTCTTCCCAATAATGAATTTACCACTATCCGACAAACCCGTTAGGGGGTTGAATTATGCAGGGCCACCTATGGGCATTGGCTGCATAGTCAGATAATAGTATCTTTTGGCTAACAAGTCTGTTATGTAGACTTTTTATTCAAGGCCGCCTATGGGAACGTGCTGCATAGTCAGGCAAAAGAACTCTCAGAATTTTGACATTTTTGTGACTAGAAGTCATGAAAAGGGTTATGAAGATCTGAAAATATTTGAGGTTAGGATTATGACACATAAAGATGGGTATTTTCCAATGTATACAGAGATACATAGATCAATTCTAACCATAATCATGTTGTGGCTGGGTCCTGATTTGAAATGTTGGACTTCACTACGTATCCCATAAGGATGAGAATCAAGACATACGTAGTTCTTAAACTACAGTTTAACGTCATGTGGGACAAAAGGATTAGATATCTTAGTTTAGGGTCATTGAGACTAGACCATTATAAGAAATACATAGTGTGTGTTTTCATGGAGACTTTCCAGCCAAGGGACTGAAAGTGGAATTTGGGGTTAGGCCCAAAGACTTGGGGCTGGATTCGAGGGACACCCGAATGTTCCTACATATCCCATAAGGATGGGAATCAAGCCCACATAGTTCTAGAAATACCCTCTGTACAAATTTAGTTCATACATGTGAAGGGTGAAAAGGGACTTTAGTACAATGATGGTTTAACCCAAGATAAAAGTTTTAGGCATTGCCATGTATGCACATAGTCTTTGAAATGAAACATGATTGAAAAATCAATGTAAATAATGGTTCCCTCTCAGGTGAGGGTATCAAAGAATATTGTAGTTTATTTTCATATAGGACAAAAGTGTTGTATAGTTTAACGTCGTATAACAAGGAAGAAAGTGAACCAATGTAAAGATATTGATTCTAGGGGCAGTTTCACAAATCAACATCGTATGAGATGGAGGTGAACCGATGTGAAGAGATTGATTTTGGGCTTGAACCTTGGGAGGATGCCTACATACCCAGCCTGGAAGGCAAGGATCAAAGTCTGCGTAGTTCAATTAAACAATGAATTAATGATCAAGATGTTCTTGGGGACAACGACCTAAAAAATGATGTTGTTGGACTTACACATGGTTAGTAGCCCAAAGAGAGTGTTATGGTTGAGGTTTGCTCTAAGCTCACGTGAGTCATACTCGGTGTGAGAAACAAGAGGTAACAACAACCTTAACAATGCATAGTTTAATGTCATGTAGGACATATAAAGGTACTATGCAGTTTAAAGTCTTGTAGTTAGGACTATTGGTGCTGCACAGTTTAATGTCTTGTAGCAGGGAAAAAGTATATTTTAATGTCATGTAGGACATATCAAGGACTTTCTATATAGTTTAGCATCATGTAGTTAGGACGATGGGGACAATATAGTTTAACGTCATGCTGGATGAAAGGGGGACTATGCAGTTTAATGTCATGCAGTGAGGACAAAAGAGTACACCATTTAACATCATGTTGGACACATTGGGGACTTTTTCCATAGTTTAACGTCATGTTGGACGAAAGTTTGAATAGTTTAAGGTCATATGCATGGATTGTGGATGGTGAAGTTTAATGTCATGCTGGAAAAAAGTGGGACTGTGCAGTTTAATGTCATGCAATGAGGAAAAAAGAGTACACCATTTAACGTCATGTTAGACGCATTGGGTACTTTTTCCCTAGTTTAACGTCATGTTGGACGAAAGTGTGAATAGTTTAAGGTCATATGCATGGATCGTGGATGGTTCAGTTTAATGTCATGCTGGACAAACGTGCAGTTTATGGTCATAAAGGAACTTTGATGATTATGTAGTTTAACGTCTTTCCGGATGTAAGGGGCTTCTATAAAGTTTAGCGTCATGTAGTTAGGACATCACAGTTTAATGTCTTGATGGACGTAAGGGACTCTCAAATAGTTTAGGGTCATATGTATGGACCATTGATGATGCAGTTTAAGGTCATACAGGACCATTGATGTGGTTTAAGGTCATACAGGACCTAGTTGTAGTTTAAGGTCATACTGGACCATTTAGGGAACTTTTTCACAGTTTAACATCATGTGGGATGAAAGTAATACAAATATTTTAAGGTTATATGTATGAACCATTGTCGTATAGTTTAACATCATATAACAAGGAAACATCACAGTTTAATGTCATGTAGGATGTATTAAATGACTTTTGTACAGTTTAGCATCATGTAGCTAGGATGATTTAGGTTTTGTGTTTATACAAAATACTTCTTCAAAAATCTGGCATTGGTTGGAGTAGTGATGAGTTCTCCATCCATCGAGATTAATGAATAAGCTCCATTGTAGTAGACCCTATGTATTGAATAAGGTCCTTCCCATTTTGGCTCAAGCTTGGGAGGTTTCATTCCTGGTATCATTGGAGTTCTTAGAACTAATACCAATTCTCCCTGAGTGAAAGAACGAAGATGAACTTTTTTGTTAAAAGCTCATGTTATTCGATTCTGATAGACTTCTAAGTGGTGAAATGTGCACAATATTTTCTCATCTAACCATTCCAATTCATTCAATCGCTTTTGAGATTGTTCATCTGTAGATGATTGATCACAAATGGAAACTCTGAGAAAGGGTAGTTGAACTTCAATGGGCCAGACGACTTCCGTTCCATATACTAATGAATATGGAGTTGACCGAGTTGCAGTGCGGGTGGTAGTCCGATAAGACCATAAATCATGAAAGAGGTTATCAGGCCATGACCTCTTATCTTTATCCACCATATTTTGCAGTATATTTGAAAGAGTCTTGTTAATGGATTCTATCTGGCTGTTGGCTGCTGCATGATACCGAGATGACTGGTTGGATTTGATGTTGTATTTTTGATACAACTTCCTCACCTCGGATGAACAGAAGTTGGTGCCATTGTCCATCAATATGGTATAAGGGACACCAAATCTGGTAATGATGTTAGACCTGATGAATCTAAAAATGCATTTAGAACTGACTTCCTTGAGAGGTATTTCCTCTGCCGATTTGGAAAAGAAGTCAGTAGCAGTAAGAATGTACTTAAACTGCTTGGCCGTAGCCGAAGGGTATGGTCCCACCACATCCATTCCCCATGTGGCCAATGTCCATGAGTATTTAGCTGTATGAAGCAACTCTAGAGGTTGATGAATGAAGTTGGAATGTACATGGCATGAATGACACTTCTTTGTGAAATCGACACAATCTTGTATCATTTAAGGCCAAAAGTATCCAAGCCTTCGAATCTGATCAGATAGTCATTGTCCAGACTGGTGGGCACCACAGACTCCTGCATGCACTTCTTTCATGACAGCCATTTTCTCTTCACCATCAATGTATCTGAGGATAACTCCATCAAAACCAAGTTTGTAGAAAATTTTCTCTAAGTGATCTGGGCTATCATAAGGAGTAAAATTGACCACACGTCGCCAGATTTGTTCTTTCTCAGCTCTATCAGGTGGAAGTGTTCCATTTTGAAGGTATTCCCTAATAGGTGACATCCATCCTGTAGTATGACCATATGGTTCAGGAATGTGACTAATTTCATTAATTTCCTATGTTATGATTCGAACATAAGATGAAATTGCACGACTGTGGGCAATACTGATGGTTGTCTCGTCCCAATTTGGATCTACCAGAGCTGTGGCTATATTAGCCAGTGCATCAGCTTGAGCATTTTGTGATCTTGGGACATAAGAAAATGTCAGTTCCAAAGGGAATTCCTCCATTAACTCTCTGACGTAATCATAAAAAGTGATTAGTTCTTCTTTTCTGATGGAATAATCCCGATTGACTTGTTTGATTACCAGGTTTGAATCACCTTTCACCTTTAAGTGATTCACTTGTGCTTGAAGTGCTAATTCCAAGCCTACGATGAGAGCTTGGTATTCTGCTTCATTATTCGTACCACCTTCCCACAATAAGAAGGAATAAGGTAACAATGCCTTTTTTGGAGAAATGAGCACAATTCCTAAGCCAACTTTGTTGAATTTAGGATTTTCCATTTGCCTCCTTGTTGGACTTCTGGAGGTACCATCAAAATACATTTCCCATTCTTGAGGAATTTCTTGAATAGAGAAGACTTCCTCATTAGGGAGTTCAATATCTAAAGATGTGTCTTCCACTAAAGGGTGTTCATCCAGGAAATAAACCAGATCTTGGCCCTTTATCGCCTTTTGAGACACATATTGAATGTCGAATTGCTGCGAAATAACTGCCCACCTTTCCAGATGTCCTATAAGCATTGGACGACTAAGGATGAATTTGAGCGGGTTATTTCGAAATACCAATTGGACCTTGTGATGTTTTAGGTAGTGTCTCAACTTCTGAACTGCAATGATTAATACCAGGCAGCACTTCTGAATACTTGAATACCGGGTTTCTGCTTCAAGCATAGTTCGACAGAGATAATATAGGTTGTTCTCATTCCCAGCATCATTCTATTGAGAAATAAAGGCACCCATTGATCACTCTAGAGCTGTCATGTAGAGGATAAGTGGTCTTCCTTCAAAAGGTGGAATGAGTACCGGTGGAATCAAGAGGAATTTCTTGAGAATATCGAATGCTTCTTGACATTCTTCAGTCCATTGGTAAGTGACTCCCTTTTTCATCAATTTGGTGAAGGGTAAACTTTTTCCTGATAAATTGGCGATGAAACACTGAATATAGGCTAACTTTCCTTGAAGTCCTCTTAATTCTTTCAAATTTCGAGGAGGTGACATACCAGTATTGACTTGGTCTTCTTAGGATCAACTTCATTACCACGATGGCATACAACAAAGCCAAAAAACTTTCTTAAGGTTACCCCAAAAGCACAATCTAAGGGGTTCATCTTCAAATTATGTTGTCGAAGCTTGCGAAATATGACTTCCAAATCAGCCAAGTGATTAGAAAGTTGTTAGGATTTAACTACCGAATCATCTACATAGAATTCAATAAACTTCCCTAAGAAGGGTTTGAAGATACGATGCATGGCACGCTGATAAGTTGCACCTGCATTATTTAAGCCAAAGGGCATTACCTAGTAGCAAGACACACCCTGAGCGGCTCTAAAGGCTGTAGATTCCTCATCCCCTGGGGCCATTCATATTTGATTATATCTGGAATATCCATCCATGAACGAAAGTGCTTCATATCCGGCAGTTGCATCAATTAAAAGTTTTGTAATCGGAACTGGGAAATCATCCTTTGGACAATGCCGATTAAGAGCCCTGAAATCGATGCAAACTCTAATTTGTCCGTTCTTCTTATTTACAGGGGAAATATTAGCCAACCACATGGGATATTGAACTTCTCTGAAGAAGTTATCTTTGATAATATTATCCAATTCAGCTTCAATTTTGGAAGCATAAGTTGGGTGTGTTCTTCTCGCGGCTTGCTTAAATCCTCGATGTTCTTCTGGTAAACCCAAATGATGAGTAGCAATATCAAGATCAAGCCCGGGCATTCCTGTATAGTTATAGGAAAATATATCTCTATTTTTCTTTAAAAAAGAAATATACATCAATTTCGCTTCAAGAGTCATGGCCGCACTGATTAAAGTTGGTTGTGGATCTTCTTTTGTACCCAGATTTATTTCTCTGATTTCATCCACAGTGGTAGAGATACCCTCTTCAAATGTTGGAGGAGCATCTCTGAGATCTTCCTCTACTTCTTCATCATGTATTATTTCCTCTGTTTCTACTTGCATAGTAAATGATAAAGTAGAATTTTTATGATCAGAAGAGATGTCAAAATTTGCATATCTTGAAGAAGAAACTTCCATTTCCGACCCGATTGATGATGAAGGGTATTCTTTAGGTAATAAAGAGGAGATGATGGATTGAGAATCGATATCATTGTTCACCTCCGATGTTGCTATACCTTCTTATGGACTAATTGGCGAAGTGTAGACTTGTCGGATTTCAGAAGATGAAATGAAGACGTCACCATTTGTGCTTTCATAATTGCTTAGTAGATTACTAATTTATCCCATGTTGTCTGGCTCGATTACCATAATTGACATTATGGATCATTCCATAAGTGTATTTTGATTTGGGTCTATCTTGTTAATTTGACTGATAGGAAACACATAATCTGTACTCACGTGTGTAAATGGAATTACTGGAATTTTCTCCAAACCATATAAAGCATTAACTTTGGTAATCTCCTTTATTGTGGATTTCTCCCTTCCCTTCATGTGATAGAATTCTGCCTCAATGTATTGAGACTCACATGTCTTGAACGGGGCCTTATCATCATACAATGTCCCAACCTGACCATCGAAACAATATTTGAGAAATTGATGGTATAATGAAAGGATAGTCGCATGATGATGTAGCCAGGGTCTTCCAAGAAGGATGTTGAAGGATGAGTTTTGATCAACAACCATGAAATCTGAATTCGATACAAGATCTCCAAACTGAGTTTTGAGTGTAACTTCTCCCAGTGGTTCTTGTTCATTTTTATCATATCCTTGTAACATCATGGTAGAAGGAGATAAATCAGATTCTGTGAGGCCCAATCGACGAAGTATACGAATGGGCATGGGGTTGACTCTTGAACCATTGTCAATGAAAGTTCTTCGGGCGTCTATGCCATTGACCTTGACAAACAAGTACAATTGTCTAATATGTCCATGCACAACATCAAATTCATCTTCATCAGTAAAAGATATTATTGCATGGAATTCTGCAAGATTATTCTCTATGTGATAGACTTTAGCTGCAGCAATTTCAGTTTCAAACTCCTGAGAACTTGACACAGCCTCCATTAGTGCTTCCCGAAGAACTTTTGACAGATTTAGAGCATCCAGAATTGATAACTTGGAAGTTACTTGGGACAAGTGTTTCAATATATCATACTTTTTATCGAGAGGTCTGCGTTTACCAATAGGAATATGTGGTTTAGCAGGTACCTTGGAAGTAGATGTTTTGGAAGTTGATGCATCTTGTATCGGGATAGAAGTTTCCAATATTCCTGATTTTGGAAGATTAGACCGATTAGATCCATTTACATGCTGAGAGGAAGAAGATGGAACTTTCAACCAGTCATCCAAAATAACTGTTCCAGGACTGAATTTGTTATTGGTAGAAGAACTTTCTTGTTCTATCTGAGCTCGCTGAAGGGCTCTACCACGAGTTTCTGCTGCGTACACAGTTCTAGTAGGGGTAGAATTGGAATAGTGGATTCTGAAAGATCCATGTCATCCCCTTTATTCTGAGCCACTGGAACTTCCTCTGATTTCTCTGTTTGATACATGGAATTCAGGATCATTGAAATTGAAACTGTGACTGGCATATGGATCTATTAATTGAATCATATTAACAGAACCAAATATTAACTCTTCATCTGATGAAGACTCTGCCTAATTAGCATGTTTAGGCTGTGCCGTTTGGTGGGGCGGTGCCCGTGGCTTTGAAGTAGATGGCATGAAGTCCGCCAATGTCAAATACAACTTATGATTTGACACATACTCATCCTCTTCTGAATATTTTTCTTTCTTAGAATCATGTCATTTCTTTGAGTACTTTCCCTCTGATGAAGAGGGTTTTTCTGCAACATTCATGGCAGAAGACACAATTGGTTTCTTTAATTATGTGTGCAAAATAACATGAGTTTGATTGATTGTCCTCCTGACCATCCAATCATCATACATCTGTGAATTTTTTCTTTTGACTTCTTGCCATTCGCCTTTCTCTTCTTGAACTGTAGTAGTAACACATGCTACCTGAGCTGAAGAGCCTTTCAGTTTGACTTTTCCCAAGTTGACTATCTTTTGCAGGAGGTCTTTGAAGACAAAACACTCCTGTATGGGATGCCCCAACATTTGATGAAAAGGGCAATAATTTGGACGGTCTTCATCTCATTTCTTTTTTGGCCTCTTGGGCATTGGTAATTGAACCAAATTGTTTTCCAGAGCCAAAATGAAATAACCATGAACTTGTTCATTTTGGAAAGAGTATGTTTTTCTCTTCAGATCCTCAAATTGTTTTCTTCTTTGATCACTTTGATCGTCTGGACGAAACAGCTTTTGTTTTCGATGCTTAGGAGGTGGATCCCTTCGAGAAGATGAAGGTTTTGAGGTAGAAATAGGTACAAGTGCTTGTTTAAGCATAACTATAGTCATTTCTGCTTTACCCATCCTTCTTCCTGGAGCTGATGGAATTACACGAGATTTAGCCTTAGCCTATATAAGGGAATCATCAATCTGCTGAGCGTTTGAAGTAAGGTCTCGAAACCCTCCTGTGTATTTCACATGGGTTAACGGCGTGCGTAATTAATCACCCAGATTTTCCACACAGATAGGCAACAATTCTTCATTGAGGTAGTCCTAATCTTAGGGAATATGTTAATCCCTTCCAGCGAGCAATGAAATCAGAGACCCTTTCATTCTCCCTTTGCTTATAGTTTGTAATATCGAAAACTGTTGTCTTTGGTAGGGTTGAGTTGAACTGAATGAGGAATTTCTGGAAAAGATCCTCCCATCCGGTAATTGACCAGGATTGCAAGCTTGTATACCAGAAAAAAGCTGTTCCTTGCAAGGTTCACACCAAGCATCTGAGTTTCACTGCTTCATTCTTCTCTAGAGTTCCCATCATAGGATCGCAACAAGACATGTAATGCGTCAAATGCTGTCCAGGATCGCTTGATCCATTGAAAATAAGGAATACAGGGTTTCCAAAACTGGATGGAGAAGTGATTGAATCTACCCATTTAGGGTAAATGTTCTTTTCCGGTTGAACTTGCACACGTTTCCCTTCCATAATTTCTAACCAATCTGTTAATGACTCAATAGTAGTTATTAACTTTTGAGAAACATCCGGTTGAACTTGGACTTGGGTAGGTGCAATGACTGGAGCTTGGAAAAATGTGACGGTTGGTGCTACAACAGATGGTAGCACTACCAACTATTTTTGCACTTGACCCATAGGATTAGACATGTGAGGGTGTACTGATAGAGGAGGATATTCTTGATCCATCTCAGTAGCTGCAAAAAATTCATTTGGCTGACTGACCCCAGCATGCTTAAGAAGAATACTACTCTAAAGTAGTTCTGTATTCAACCTTTTTAATTCCTTCATTTCTTCCTCCTATTGTGAAAAACTTTGCTCTAGTGAGAGCGATTGACCTTCTCCAGAGGAAGGATATGTAACCTGTTTCATTCCCTTCCCTTTGTTGATTCCTTTTCAGAGAGGGGGAAGTGGGTTACTCAAAGGATTACCTAGGTTCTGAGTAATCTTTTGACTTTGTGTATGCACACCTTCTTCATATGTATCGGTGCGTACATCATCTTGAGCAGGAACCTATTCATCTCAGTCCCCTGAGTGAGCCTCATATGGTGGATCATCAATAATGGCATTGATGATATTGATTGATGCATAACTCATCGCATCCCTTCTATTAGTATGTCTGTGATATTGTCTTCTTCCATGTCCTTGATGAGACATTTCCTTTTGTTGATTCGATCCCTCAGGAACTTCTTGACGAACCGTAATTTGGAGGTAATCTCCTGATAATTTGGCTCTTCATTCCTCTTGAGGCTTCTTCCCCAATCGAGAAAAGACCGAATTTCTCTGAGGAGGGGATTGATGATTTGAAAAAGTCCCCAGTCCAGTGGATTGGGGCTGTTCCTTCTCAACTCCTCGAATCTTATTTGTTGATTCCAAGGGTTGGTTTAAAAGAGACCCCTGTCTGGCGAGCTGGGGTGGCTCCTGACATGCTATGTCTGAGACTTTCTTAAAAGCTCTCCTGATCTTGCGAACCTTAGTCCGGAAATTAGCTGAATGCATTAACCTGTATCCACTTTTATCACCTGGTTCAAAAGATCATTGTATAATTTCCGACACTTCTTTCACTTGATGATGTGCTTTCTCCATATGAGAGGCCTTTTCAATATTCCCATTTTCTTGATGCAGGAGTAATTCAACAACTTGTTCTCTGTATTCTTGATTTTGAGGCGATCTAGTTGAGGCTTGTACTTGGGAAAGCTTTTGATTACAAACAAAGTCTGGTATTTGTGGCCTTCCATGGGCAATAACATTGCATGAGACCATTTTCGGTGGGCTTTGCTGAATGGAGAGCACCGTGAAATGTATTGTTCCATGAACACCCCATACTCTAACATGAATACCAGATGGGGCATTGGAAATTAACTGACGCAATATTCTTAGTGCGCCAAAGCATGAATGTTGAAGGGCTCTCTGCTGCTTTTCAGCCTTCGGATATCGAGAGACTGATTGAGATTCCAAATCAATCTGACGTTGTAACCCTTCTATTATAATAATATTATTTTTATATTCATCATAATATAATACTTTCTTTTTCAACTGACAAAGATTTTTCCATATGTTGAGACGAATATCATGAAATTCAACTTCTGTCAAAATTTCTAGAATGTAATACTGAGAGTCAGCCAGAGGCCAAAACATGACTGGAACATCACCTTTCGCCAGTTGTTTTCTCATGTTCAACATTTCTTCTTTATCATTTCATGATGATTCTTCTACCTGATTTGACCAGAGTTGGTGTTTCCTTGTTGCTTCATTGGATTCAACAGGATTGGTAGAGAAATCATTGATCAAACTAAAAGATGCATGACTTAGGGGTGGTTCGCAGAATGACCTACACCCTGGGCTATCTTCAAATTGGGAAAGTATTTCACCTTCTAGAGATGAAGCATCATACATGACTGGTGTCTCATTTTCAAGTGCCTCAAGATAAGACGGCTTTCTCGGCACTACATTGTCCAATGGAGCATTTTCCGGGCAATGTGTATCACTACCGCGGAGAGGACTTTCGCTGTGAAATTCATCATCATGAGGAGGACCACCATAATGGGTTACATCAAAAGATGATATCTCTTGCTCTGTGGTATTCTGACCACACAGAGGGTTACTTTGGCTCTCATCTGAAGATGAAACTTCAAGATCGACCGAATTGTCAAGAAGCAATCCTTCATGAGGAAGTGTCTGTTGAAGACCTTCAGAATTAATGTTCACACTATTGGGAAATGAGGGAGTAGAATCTTGAATTCCAACAGATAACTATCTTAGGGATTCAAGAACTCCAACATCGAGCAAGGCCTTGTTACAGATTGGCTCTTGATCTCCTGACTGTGTTCGGTGGGTCTTTTTCTTATACGCCTTCTTACTCTCCTTGGAAACCACTTGTTGATGAAAGTGGCTTCTCTGAGAAGGTGTATGTGCCTGATCAGTAAAGATGGTCAGGTTAAGATGACGATATCTACTCAAATCAGGAATATGTGTCTGACTTGGTTGTCCGTATGATATGGGGGAGTATGCCCCACAACCCTCTTGGACTGAAACATATGTGTGTGTCTGTTCCGGAGTGAATTGTTGATGTGTCACTCCACTGGTAGGGATAGATTTATGTGTCTTTCCCTGAAATGCCGCTGAAGTGGTTATAATATCTTAGCAGGCATCCAGAATATGAGTAGGGATTTTCTTATGCTCTTTCACCATTGATAAAATATGCTTGGTGACTTGGCTGCCGGAACAGGAATATACGTCCATTCCGGGCATGGAGTAGGTGTATGTGCCTGCTCCTGTCCTCCTTTTCCTGTTAGTGAATCCTGACAGTACTCAAGTGTGGGGGCAGATATTTGAGTATGCCTCCTATTTTTTGTCGGGGATTTCCGACTAACTTCTCTGAATGCTACCAAGTGAGACTGTTGGTAGGATTGATTAGTACTAACAAGTGTATGTGCCCGATGATTACACTTCACTGAACGTAGTTGACGAGATCCATCATATGTAGTCAGACGAGCCTACTGAATAATTGATGATGTATAAATAGGTGTATGTTCCTGCCTATAGTACTCTGCCGGAATTGCCTGGTGGGATTGACGTGATGCTGCCAGACGGGTCTGCTGGACATCAGAATTAAAACGGGCAGGTGTGTGTGCCTGCTCATTGCTTGCCACCAAGTTAGGTTGGTGGACTTCTCTGGAGATGGAAGAGATGAGAACCTGCTCACTATTAACCGGACTTCTCCTCTGGCGATTCATTTTGCCTGCTTGGGTTCAAGGAACCTGAGCCGGATGCCTGGAGTCAGTACCCTCATCATGTTGAGGGCGCACTACCGCATGAGTCTGGCGACGATTGTTGGTGGGAGCCCTCAGGAAGGACTCCTGTTTTCTTTAATTAAAGCCCGGATGGACCTTCTCATTCACCTCCCTAGAATAAGGGATCAAATGGTGATTGCGTTCTGGGGATAACGACCTGAAATTGTTGGAGACGGTAGTCAACACTGCCTGCTTCTTGATCACTAGTCGTCATTGTCTGGACGACCGGTGTGAGTTGTTCACTTGGAGGGCTTGTCGGGCAGCCTCCAAAGCTGGAATGGTACCGTTTTGACGGTACTCCTTAACCAGTGCGTTTGATACCTAGCGTTGAAGATGCTGAGTAGGTGATATCATCCTCAGAGTGGACGATGATCCAGCAGGAGTAGCAGCAGCAGCATTTGCAGCAGCAGTATTCACAGGTGTTAACTTGAGAGCAGCCATTCTAGAAATGCAGAAGATCTTGGAATAGAGTGAATGTTTGATATAACAGACGTAATCAAGATAAATTCTGTCAATACATCTTTTGGATGAGCACATATGTCAATTATTTTTTTGTTGGCCCTCTTATTGAGTTTTAAATAGGGGCCTAACAAATAGGAAAAACATCAGTTTAACTTGGATAAGGATTCACGTCGGGTTCACCATTTTTGTTTCCCTCAGACTTCGGGGATGACCTCCTTTGATGGGAGGTTCAAACAATCCGATCAGTTTCTAAATGGTTTGTTCGTAGAACCGGAAACATCCAATGATTCCACATCTATTCGAACGTACTTTCCAAAGGTAGGTTCTCATTAGTTTGTGGACTGATGAGGCTTAGGAATTTTCATTGGTCGAGAGGATGGGAGGTCGGACTCATCACACATTTTTAGGGGAATTATTGTCTACTCTGGGACTCTCTTTATATATTTAACTTATTTTCATGAATCCTTATTACATTACCAAGTATAAAATGAGTTTTCCTTTAGATCTCACAATCAATGATCGATATGTAGGAAATTTAGAGAATCTTTTATATGTATTCGAGGTTCTTCACTGATAAATAATCATCTGTATTTGTTAGAGATTCATAGTCAATCGTATCCTTTGATACGTAAAAGTCTCTTGGTCCTAATGATGACCATACTGGTTTTAAAGCCACTCAGTGGGGCACTTGAATTTTATTTTCATTCAGAAGGACATGAATTATTTCAGAGTTGGGATCGAACCCGCAGATGGGCTACCTATGTATCCTCTCTTTATAAAAGGAATCAGAACCCACGTAGTTCAAGTAAGGGAGTATGATTCTTATGATTGATGGCTCAAAGAAAGATTTCATAATAACCTTTACACTCTAAGCTCACGTGAGTAATGCTCGATGTGAGAAACAAGAGGTATTGGTAAAAATCAGACAATTGTGCCAGGAAAGATGCAATTATAAGAAATAATGTGGGGCTTATGTATGTATGACTGCCCAGATAAATTAAGATTAGGATTTACTTCAGGGAAGAAATCAATGAACAGGGTCCATAAAAGTATATGTGCTTCATGGAGATTTAAATACTCTAACTTGGGGCTTACTCCTGAAAAGGAGGCCCAGATTAGGAGAGGACTTATGATTGGGTTTTACTCCTGAAAAGTAATCCCAGATCAATGGTAAATTAGGACTGGTTAAGAGAAATTAAGACTGGGGATTACACCTAAGGAGGATTCCCAGATTAGGGGACTGGGGCTTACTCCTAAATAGGATGCCCAGGTTAATGAGTTCTCTCATCGTAAAGGATGAGGTTGAATGAAGGAAATCTCAATCTTTAGTGACATAAATATGTGTAAATCCCTAGATTTGGAGAGTTATTCCACCGAATTCCTTTTAGATAAGGATGTCAAATCATGAAATCATGCCATAAATGTCTTTGAAGAGTTTGTTGAAGACTGAATCTTAAATAGGAGAGGTGGAATGAAATAAGAAGGGTGAAATGGGCAATAAGGGCACCTATGGAGGCAGAGGCACGCAAGTACTGCATGGGCACGCAAGTCCCGGTCGCACAGGTATACTTGCGCGACACATGGGTACTTGCACGGCAGTTAACCAGCAGGGTAATACTTTAGCGAATCTTGGTTAAAGCCTTTAGAATCCTTTTGAGGTTCTTCCAGAAGAGGGGCGCGCAAGTCTTATTGAAGGAGTAAGGCGGCGCGCAAGTGTGGCCTTTTCCCTTAAGGGATGGCCACTCAGGAGCGCAAGTGTTGATGAGTTTCAACACATAGGTCTTCCTCCCCCCTCTTTATATCTTCCATTCTAAGTATGAAATTACCTTATAAGTGTTTCAGAAGCTTTGAGAAGAGACTAGGGTTCCGAGAGCTCAAATCTGAGTTTCTGGAAAAAACATTCCTCTCAAATGGGGGGCCCCCCGGGCCTATTTATAGGCAGGAGAAGACCCCGGGTGGTTATTACTTAGGTCGCGAAAGTCACTTGCACGACCATTATGTGACGCGCAGGTGGACTTGCGCGACTATGAGGGAACTTGCGCAACCTATGGGTAATGTTCTCTTTGTTCATTACTTTGTCGATTTTTGATGTTTTTTTCAAAGGATGAATAAATTTGTGATCAGATATTCCCCTTTTCCAATCATTATATTCTTTGATGAAAGGAGCGTCAATAGTTATAATTACAACTGCTAGTTCCAATAATCCCATTATACATACCATCACATTTTGTTCTCCCCTAAAAATATTCTCGATGCCATCATCGGTTTTAAAACTAACACTTCGGGTATAAAAGTCATTGTGAGGTTTGAACAATGTCAAACAATCCATCCATAAGAGTATGTTACAGACATCCATATCATGAATAGAGAAATACCAACTCATTTTTTCTCAATCAATAGATATATATCATTCATTACTCAGAAAGGCTCGACATTCCCTTTTTTCAATGAGGAGTTGGAAATTTCATAATAGAAGGCATCATCTCAACATTAAAAACCAAATTATAAATATAATTATAGGAAATAAATGAATTGTGGACACCAATATAAAACAAATTTACATAATTATAGAATTAAAAAGAATCACACATCTCACTTTCAATGGTCCAGATTGATCTTTCAGGATTAATTTATCATCTCCAAATAATTGAATACTAGTTTCAATTTGTTCATTATTACCATGTATAGTGAGCACTGCAAGAGGGACCTGGTATTCCAAGAATAACCATGGTTTCCTTGGATCTTTTGACAAAAATTATTGTACTTCCCTTGTCCCATTGATTTATACGATATCATTGAATCCTGAGATGTGTCCGGGGCACCTGTCCTTGGAGCACTGTGACAATCGTGTTAAAGATTCACCATCTTGTTGCAATTATGTCCTAATTTAAGTGGTCCATACATTATAGTTTCATGTGATCACAAGAACCACATTGAAAATATAAAACCTTACTCTTGGGTTTAGAAGGAATATTCAATAATCCATTTATTTTACTTTGAGTCATTCTCCTACCTTGGAAATAGGTTCCCTCTTTCTGTTATTCTCAGAATTAGAGTACCCACCATTTCCCATATGTATCAACATGTTTCCTCCACTCATAGTTTACAAGATATACTTTTCTACCACCATTACTCTATTGAACATCTCTATATAGTCCATTATACAAATCATGTAAAACTTATTGGGAATATCTGGTAGGATCCCAGATTCCAAAATGAATTCCTTCAGAGACACACAATAAGTAACATTAGCAGGGAAGTGTAATAGATTCAAGATTTTTTCCACAGACTCTAACACTGAGATATTTTAAATTTTTAATCTTAAAGGGTCCATTTTATAGAAATCTTGAACATGTGAGGATTAAATTTTTTGATGAACACTTTTTAAAAATCCACCCATAAAAATTAATGATATAATTTGGCCCAACCTTCTTAATCCCACCACTAGCATGAAATATCCTCAAACATTACTATTTCCATGTTGACTATTATCTCAGCAGGTGTGCCCTAGAAATAGATGTTTCAATTCATCATATTCATCCACATGTATACTTTTTTTCATAATTTCCCCACAAATATAGGAGGTTTATGCTACAGGAATATAACAAAATGATCATGTTTCCCTAGTTTATACCTTTTGTTCCCTCTATCCCTAACATGAAAATATTAGAAAATACAATAAAAAAACTAATAGTTCACTTGTGGATTAGGTGAAACAATATTCTCAGGAGCCTCTCCTAGTAGGCTTCTTAAAAACCTAACAAGTTCCATTATCTATAACCATATGATAATCCACTACGTCTCAATCTTGTGTAATTAAAGTCATATCAATTTCATATTTACCAATTCATACTTATCACAAAATTTATTTCCAAAACTCATTAATTTTTCACTTTCACCCCATTATTGAAAATTCCATCATTATTTGGCAAATAAACCCATTTCTAAAATGCCACTACCATGCCTGTTAAAAAGTTCACATTTAAAATATGAATCGATGATTTTAAAAAATAAATTATTTTCTCCAATTCCAAAATCATTAATCAAAATGAGATATACACTTATATTGGGAAGTCATTTCAACCAATTCATTTTAGGCTCTTATTATAGGATAAACCTATTATGATGAGGTTACACCTCCTATTATTTTTCAAAAAACTTATATACCCATGTCAATGATAACATCAGGTTCAACATAAATTGGTTTTGTACTTCTCTTTATCCTATACATTTCTTGTTTTAAAAGACATAATCATTGCTACCATCCAAACTCTAGGACTAAATGAGGATGATTTTCCAACTCCAAGACTGATAAACCAATAGAATTTATCCCAAAAGATGTTTGGAATGACCGTGAATGATATCATATGTAACATTATTCCCCCTCCATATTGACCTGGGAAGGTGGTGTAACATTTATAGGACTTATGTAACATCCACAAGAAACCAAAGACTAAAAATAAATTCCAAGGACTTAATAAACAGTTTGGGGAAATTTTTCCCATTGAAAATAAAACAACTAGTTTAAGATATACATAACCAAAAAATCACTATATGATTAAAGATTATTATTTAACACAACTCAGAGTAATAGAAATTGGAAACAATACCAAAATGTAACCAAAAACCATATCAGAGTATAAATCAAAAACTAAAATCAATAACTAAAAGACAACAATGTCATAAACTCCACATCTCCCAATATGCAACACGATTCAACTAAAATATCAATGACCAAGGTTCCACGATGCATCACTAATGAAAAAAAGATGCATTTTATTTACCTATGACTGAATATAAAATATCTTTAGATGAAAAAAATTCCCTAGTAGAGGGTTAATATAAAACAAAGTTGGATTTACATGAATAACAATCCTACTTAAGCCACTAGGATAGAACTTGTTGCCACATTTATGTAATGTTGTTTAAAAATAAATTTAAACCAGTTTATCTCAAAAAATAAAATGATATTTCTAATCCAAATCCAATTCAAAATAAATAAACCAATCAACTCTTTAATCTATTTCACATTTCAATTTGGCATAAACATTCCATGAATCAAACACACAGACCCACACATGCATGGTCCAATGATATATCCATAATAAAGAGAGGCTTCTCATACATCCACCATGTCATCCATAAGTATCCAATGTCCTTGTGTAATAAGGGAACACACCCCTTATCCAGGGTCACGTCCCTTATACCCCAATGGTAAATGATCCTTATTCAGGGTCACATAAAATGAATGAACTCAAAAAAACCTATGTACACTAAAACCACGCCAAACCAACTATTCTGATCCATTTAAATAAAATTTTAATTTTATTAAAAATATTGTTAAAAAATAATTTATATGAATCAAATCAATGACATATTTTAAAATCATCATATTAAAACCACGAAACAAATGACTTTTTATAACAACCAATTTCCACTATTCGATATACAATTATTAAAGAGGATTTCAAACAAGATTTTCTTAAAACCTTAAAAGTCCATTTCAAGAAATTCAAGAAATTTCAAATGATTACTTCATGTTCTAATAATAGGTGTTGATATTGAGTCCACATTTCTGGCAAACATGGGTGACACTGAAGAACAGTACCAAAACTCTATAAACATAGCCTATATATTCCAAAACCCCCCTTATACATTGTTTTCTATCATCAAAATACCATTTCTCATCATGATCATCATAAAAACATTTATCTATCACCAAAAGACTAGATCTATGAATCCAAGAGAGCCATGTTGAAGAAATCTAAGGAAAACCACCATAAATGAGCACATACTAAGGAATCTAGCATCCAATGCACCATGATTCACAAACATATTTCTCCTAGATCAAGTAGAAGGCTCTCGACAGCCTTTTAGAAGAGAGGAAATCATGTGGGTCTATTTTGAATTGGAAAAAATATCCATTAAGGGGGAAATATGAAATAGATCCACAATTTTGTGATCTTGTTTTTTACACTAAATTGTTTTGGTGAACTTTTAAGAGAACTATGTGTAACTTTTATTCCATCCATTGGATAAAAAACCATATGATGTATTAATTTCCTAGTTAGAGAAACTATGCGACAATAATTATAATCCTCTCTTTTCCACTTTTCATAGATTCATTTGGGTGGCTGCACAATTTGGATAAACAGTGCACCAACTGTGTTCATATCCAGTGCCTGCTGTTTCCATTTACACGGTTTCATAAAAGTGTTGAAGGTGTCAAGTAAATGTTATCTAACCATGAACATATAGAAAATACCCCAAAATATGTTAATACTTATTCAAACCAACCCAAAAATAATTGAATAACTTTATATACATAAAATAAAAAAAATAAAGGGTTAATTACCTGAAACTGAGGGTTCTACAAATATGTAGAGTGGAAAACTGACCATCCACATAATAGATTATTTTTTGGTATTTGTGTCATATTAAAACCACTTATTTTTAAATGGAATTTTTTCTAACACTACTGATGTTTCAATTTATTGTGACATTTTTTCAGTCAAAAATCTTGTAAAAAAATTCATTTATGACAAGAGTTCTTTGGTAAAGAACTATTGTAAAAAATTACTTAAAAATTACATTTCTACAATGGATCACCATAAATTAAAAAAATTGAAATTATCAATTCATCCTTCAAAAATATTACCCTCATTTTTTCAATAATCAACTATAATTATCCCATCACAATTGTCATTATTTTTTATATAAGATCCATATATCTCAAATACTATTAATTAAAAGACATTTTAAATTTTTAAAATAATTATGAATAATTAAATTAAAAAATAAAAAACCAAACCAGAATATATCAATTTAAAAAAAATATTTTTCCCCCAAAAAGTATAAAATTGTCATAAATAATAGTTATCAACTAATATTAGATGGAATAGGATTACTCGAATTACTATGGGGAGGAAACTATATAATAACACCATTAAAAAGTCCATACATATACTCCAACATGTTCTCATATCTCAAATCCTTCTTCTAATGCTCCTCCTCCCTCTCTCTATATCTATTGTGTCATTTCATTCTGAGCTCTCAAAATCTCCTCAAACTGTTCAGTGCATAATGATGATGACTCTCCATGAACTCTATTTAAGTTAACCTATGACATCACTGAAGTACCATAATTACATATAGGTTTAATTCATGAACCAATGTTGATCATTTGTCATTTCTCGGAACCATGAAATGTTTCGGGTATCCTATCCTCCCCATCAAAAACTGACTCACCAGTCACATCCTTCTCTCTCATCTTGACTTAATAATGAATGGGAAGTCAAATCCTCATCTGTTTCCATCAAATATAATTATAAAATATATTAATAAGAAAATTAATATGATTGAAATTATAAAAAATAATTACTTACCCCAATATGGAACTTTAGATCTCCTATATGTTCTCGTGTGTGTGGATCGGTGTACATCTTCTTATAAACATCAAAATTTGTAATAAAGAGGTTAGTAATGACCTATATGATACAATAAAAAGTATACATTTAATGTATATATACATTAATAAATTTTATTACTTACCTTATGTCAATGACGTATTATAAATGTACTAACTCTTTCACTATGTGTGACAACCTACCTTTCTTGGCCCTGACATCTAGATGATAAATTATTTTTAAAACTCTCTCCTAGCCAGTATGAGAACAAACCATCACATTTACGAGTGGAGATATATTTAGGTCAATAGAAGTAACAATACTGGTAGAAAATTGTAGAAGAAGATCTATCCATTTCTATGTTTTTTTGGTTGGGTATGAACTGAAAAAATATTAACCTATAAAAATCATACATGACTCTTACAAAGGAAATCTTGGGATATCATATATTTGAGATGATAAATTATAAATGAAAATTAAAAACAATACGTTAGTAAATAAATAAATTTTTAATATATATATATATATAAATAATTTAATGAATTTCAATCTAGTGGATGAACATATTCCAGAAAATGATAATGATAAAATGATCCCATGACAGCCATGTATATAAAAATATTTTTTGATAATCAATACATCCTACCAATAGATAAATGAATAAAAGGGGAAAATAAATACAACTAATCATTATATTATTAAAAAAATTAATAAAAAACATAATATGATATAAATATCTTAAAAGGTAAAAATACCTCTATAAATTTGGATCACAAATCAAGAGATGGATGCCTCTTTAGAAGAGGGTCAAGGATCACTTTTTGAGAAGAACCACACCACCTACAAATAGTCCCAATATCCTGTATATCATATGAATCGATATCTTTAGCATAAAGTCTGACCTTGACGAGAGAATGAAAATTGATCATCGGGAGCATCCCCAATCCTCTAAAATAAATAATAATACATTTAAGGAATCATTAATACATATATAAAATTCAAAAAACTAATAAATAACATAATATTTAATTTTGACATGTAAATAATTGTTAATACATGTATCAAATAAAAAAATATACTAGAATATAAAACTTACATATAAATAAATACCGTAAAATAATAATTTAACATATAAATATTTTTTAACATAGATATCAAATATTTTAAACTAATAAATACCATGCATAATTTAATATTTTAACTTTCCAATAAATCTTAATATTATTATCTCATATAAAAAAGTAATAATTAATTGAATCAAGGAGAAATCAAAATAGATAATCTTGTCGGTCGATTTTGAACATGACAATATTTCCTATAAATAATTATTAATACAAATTTCAAATATAAAAAAGTCATAAATACCAGAAAATAATACATTAATCTTCATATTATTAATCATTTTCATCAATGATAATGTCTTCATCCTTATCATTATCATCATCAATTTTCTAAAAAAATTCAGTTTCCTCATCCCTTATTACATCATCAACATTATCAATATAATAATCCCCTAACTAGGGGGTTTAATTATTAATATTTATATATTATCAGGTAAGAGATGTATTTTGTGATGTTTCTGAATTTTTTTAAATATATTATAATTCCATAGATCATTTTCAATTTTTAATAGACTAATTGTTATAGGATTTTAATTTTATTATACTAAATGTCAATGACTCTATTTCATGGATGAACCCATAAACCTCGATCGATATTGAACTAATGAAAATTAGATATTGTTACATAATTTTGTCCTAGATAGAATTACTCAATTATCTCATCAAACAAGGAATATAATTGAACAACACTTTCATTGTGATTATATTTCTTCTAATAAACAACACTATTCATTGATTTATTTGAGTAACCATATATCCATGTATGAAATCAAAAACCATTAACCACATACCCATGGTAAAATTCTATGAATTTTGGTGGAGGGTTTTTGAGAAATAATAAGTAACTATCAATTTTATTTTCATGTTGTGTTTTCTTAAATCAATAAAAAATATTAAAAATTGATATCTTTAAAAAATTGATTTACTATTCCATGAAAATTAACTTAACTTACTAGTAATTTAAACCAATATAAGAAAATTTTATTGATTCATTTCTTCAAAAGGAAAATATGTAATTTTAGTGAATTATTTTTTTATACGATCAACATATAATTTATAAAAAAATAATAATATATATAAAGGAATCTATTATAAAAGTATAAAAAATTAATAAAAAGTACTAATCACTACAAAAATCGTGTTATTTCTTCACAATTTAGCAGAACAAATCTATCAACTCCCTCCAGTTCATCATCTAGTTTCCATCATTCAAAATATCCAACAAAACTAATATCTATTTAGTTAAATACTAACAACTTATTGTCAGTGACATCATCATCATTTTTCTCCTTGTGAATCAGCTGATTTGGTTTGGAAGGATATTTTGATTGGAAATAACATGAGATGAATTTTGAGATTTACTCAAACAAGAACACTTCATCAATTGATCGTTCAAATTATTATGTGTTACTTATGTTATTCTTTAACTATATCATACATCTCTCAAATGGGTACACCAATTGGAAATGTACTCGACATCCACCTTTATCTTTATACAACTTTTTTTTCACATATAAGTTGGATGAAATATGATATTTCAGTCAAAATGCCCCAGATTAATGGTTTCCTTTCTCATATGCTAAGACCAGCAGCAACACAGATGCGTCAGTGGCTCGAATTTGTGTGGAACATGATATCTCCCTCTCTTTGACGGAGAAGCTGGATCTTAGGTTGAAAGACTCCATCACCTAGAGAAAATATATTTCATACCCCTTCTTCCCCAAATTATGCTCTCACTTCCAGATTCAAGGCCACACCATTCAGGTTTGTAGAGGCAGTATCCAGGGTGCCTATCGCTATACACTAAAGAGCACATGAACAAGAGTTCGACCGAGGTTCTTGCATAGGATTCCCCCCCTCTGAAGTGGTCTCGGTGCCAACTTTGGAATTTTTAGAGGCCTTAGAGGTTTCTCAACATATCTCCCCAGATTTGATCCCCTATTGACCCTCTTCCCCTCAATCTGAAGATATTGCGGTTATCCAGTTGATATTGCATCTCCCTATCCTGAGGTGTTTGTAAGGACATCTCTTGGGCACGGTGTTTCCCCCTCTTATCGGCTATATGTTTCTCCATATTTTTACCCTAGAGGAGAACTATACCTTCTTAATTCCCTTTTTATTTGGCTCTTTGGCCCTTCCCTCTCCCCCCTCAGTCCTACCTTGCAGCTCCCCTGAAGATTCAGGTTTTCATATAGAGGACCCTCTACCTCTCTTGGAAGCCACACCTGGTGGGTGCCCAACTATACCTCAGATCTCTTTTCCCTGTGTTCCCCCATTTCAATATCCTACTCCCCTCTCACCCAAGGATCCAAGCCCTGTTTTGGTTAGCTCTGGCAAAAAATGGAACCATCTCATATCTTCCCCCGGTATCCCTGATTTTCCCTCTCCCAATATGTCTCCCATAACGGACAGAGTCTGCACCCAGCCTCAATTTTGGTGCCTCAAGGAGAGAACATCCTCACACTTCAAAAAGGCGTCTAGTTATGGACCTAGTGCTAGAAATACCTCCTTTAAATAATTCTTATTCAAATATAGAATGCCCAAGGACTCGGGGCCCAGGCCAATTCATATTTTCTCACAGTTGAAGTTCTAAAACTGAAGTTTTTGATCGTTGAAATTATCGAGCATAAAAAAATCTTGACAAAGCTCAAAGATTTTTCGTGAAAGATCCGCATGCAAGGCGCCATACATACTGACCCCTCAAACCACCACATTGGGATCTTCTGGTACCAATGTCATTCCATCGACCTAGGGGAGGTGGGTAACCAGTTCATCATTACCATGGTGACCAAAGGGGAAAATTTTTTCTTCATGTTTGTGTTTTATGGTAGCTATGACCAAAACAAAAGAATGTATCTATGTAGTGACCTCTCTTATTAGATCTTGAAAATTTCTCCTGGATCCTCATGGGTTATTTCTATGTCATTGAAAACCTTGAGGAAAATAATTTTAGGGGTCCCATCTAGAGGAAATCATGTATGGAATTACCTCAATTCAAGGATGGGAATGGGCTTATCGACCTTGGATTATCTGGGGGTTGTTTCACCTGATGCAACAACCAAAGGGGCACCCATCGCTCATGTATCCACTTGGATATGTTCCTTTACAACCTCCATGCCACCATCATATTCTCCCACTCTAATTTGAGTAACCGTATTCATATTTTTTCATACCACTCCCCTCTTCGAGTTATCCTCTCTTATAGTGAGAGAAGCACCGAAAATTTTCATCTTTTACAACATTGGTCCAATTCTCCAGCATATCATGCACTGGTTAATAAAATCCGACATTATCCTTCTCTAGGGAACTTGTGGGTTTCCATTCACAACAATCCCCATCAACATAAATTTTTCCGTCAAGTGTGGTGAAATGACTACCTCCTTAGTGACATAGTGGTTGATGATTACATGTAGAAATTTGAAAGGATTAAGGGAGATCTAGAGGAGGTTTGGGAGGATCAAGAATTTGAAGCCCTTATGCACATGAAAGAGGACATAGAGGAAATTTTGTTGAGACATGAACGTATGATGAGGGACAAATTGTGCATCATGTGGATCGACGAGGGAGACAAAAACACTGTGTTTTTTAACTTGTGCATCAAAGGGAAGAAAAGTCCAATCAATCCCAACCATGTTTTTATGAAAGATCATACACTAAAGATAGGGATGTGCTGGGGAACCATGATCAATCTTCTTCAAGAGATTATTGTGGGTCCTAATCCCCTATCTACCAATAGTTACTTGAGCAGAGACACTTGTTTGTTAGATGTTATCCCAACCATATTCTCTGCACAGGATAACGAGAGGTTGAGCATGAAGCAAGATGAAATAGAAATCCATGACGCCATGCAGATCCTAAAACCTGACTATGCCCTGGGTCTCAACGGTTTCCTAGGATCCTTTTACAGGGCCTAATGAGATGCGGTGAATGAGGAAACTGTATTATATATTCATGAATTCATCCAATGGGGAATCCTTCCAAGGTATGCTTTAGCCACCTCTCTCGTGCTTCTTCAAAAAAGGGAATCCAATCTATATTTTTCACTACTGTCTGGTAATCCTATGCAACATCCCATATAAAATCCTGGACAGCATGATCAATTCACGTCTATTCATGAATCTATATCAGTGGATCTCAATGGAGAAAAATTGTTTGGTTAAGGGCCGGTCGATCCAAGAAATTATCACTCTCACCCATGAGATGGTCCAAGACATCAACATAAATCCCCGCAACTCCAATGGTTCCATTATGTTGGACATGAACAATGCATATGACCGGGTGGAGTGGATCTTCATCCACAATATTTTGGCAGGTATGGGCCCCGCCACCAAGAATATTGATATTCTTTTTAGGTGATTCATCTCTCTATGGTTCTTGGTCACCTTCATAGGAAAGTCATATGGATTCTTGAAAGCCACCTGGGAGCTCAGATAGGGATATCTGATTTCACCTTGTCACATTGTTCCCTATTAGGATGTCCTCAGTCACGATATCAACCGAAGATTCAACAATGGTGAAATGATCCCTTTCAAAAGAAGCTTTAGGGAAAACCCCATCTCCTACCTTATGTTTGCAGATGATATCCTCATCATAAAGAATTTTGGGATCAAATATTTCATGTGATTAAAAGAGTTGCTTATGGAATATTCCCATTGGAGTGGCTAGGTGATCAATAAAGTCAAAAGCACCATATATATCTCTAACTCATTCAGTTCTGATAGGATCACAGTGGTCCAGAAGACCCACGAAATGAAAAGAGGGGAATTTCCCATGGATTATTTCATATCCCTTATTTCTCCTAGTAGACTCCACCTAAATATTTTTATTTTATTACCTACAATATCATGAACTGTATTCTAAAATAGAAAAACAATTCCAATTATTTTAGAGTAAGAATTGAAGTAATTTATAGTGTGCTAATTGAAACACTAGTCCACGTTCTATCTTCTATCATTTTCCTAGAGGGGATAATTTTCAGCATCGAAAAGATCATGAAATACTTCATTTGGGACCAAAATTAACAAGGGAAACAACACTGGGCATCCCAATGGATGGTTTCCTGACTGGCCAGGGAATTTGGCATCAATATCCACTCCCTTAAAGACAACATCCTCTAGATTCATGTGAAAATCACCTAGGAAATCCTTAAACAATTCATTATGAGGGGTAAAACCATGCACTCGTCACATCTTTGTAACCCCCCATTAGAGGCCAGATAAGGATCTTCGCACTGGTCATCCATTAACCCCATCCTTATTAGGCTTCAACTTCACTCTAGTAGGCTTGTGGGGAAGGGAGATATTTATTTTTGGCACAAAAACTAGACTGGGGAGGTCATTGGGTTCCTGGGTTTCCTAGATCATAATATCCCATTTAGAGAAGAAACATTCTATACATCTTTCACCATAGCGATTCTAGACGACAATCAACAGGACCCCATAAATATTATCAAACTCTCCCCAGAGCCTGATCATTGAATTTTCTTTCTTTCCTCCTCGGGGACCTTCTCTACTTGGGACTTCCATAGAATAATTTTCCCTCAAGAAGTATCTACACCCTGAGATGAAACCCTCTAGCCGAAAGTTCTCCCCTTGAAATAAAACTTAACATCTCAGCGTATCCATAAAAGAGCAATCCAGATGGATGATAACACTAAATGATGTGGTATCCCTATGGTTTCCATGGGTCACAACTGCAAAAACAACAAAGAAGAAACTGTTGAACACCTCTTCTTCTAGGGGAGAAAGGTAGTGTGCTGTTTGGAGTGCCCTTGGAGAATTAGAATCTCTTTGTGTCCCTAGCATGGTTGACACCTCGTTTCTAGAGAGGTGGTTTCACGACTCTAGTGATAGGGGTCTGGAGGGGGAGGCGCATACCATGATTCTACAGGTAAGGTTCTAGAGAATTTGGCAAGCAAGAAACAAGGCTAGGAGTGATGGGGTCTCCCCATTTTGTGGAACCATAATCATCCGAACCAAAAATCCTACTGCAGGATTTGGAACGTAGATTCAAAAACTAGTCAGAAGCTCCATCCCTTTGTTTTATTCAAAGGAATTCCATTGAAACCCAGCTAGAAAAAATCCCATATAAAGTTCATTAGGTTTGATGGATCCCACCCTATAAGGGTCTCAAAATTTACTCAGATGGTTCCTATGGCATGGGGGTCCTTCGATGTGGAGGTATAGTCCGTAAAAAAAGGGGTCAATGATACTTGATTTCTCTGAACCCTTTGGGCGTGGTTCATCCCTTAAAGCATAGTCCAAGGCCATGCTCGAGGGTATTAGTCCCTACCACCAGTAGAACATTGATTTATATGAGGATGAAATTGACTCCAATATCTAGTACAATTTATCCCCTCTCCCTGGTCAATTCTTTACATCATCAGAATGTGCAAGGGTATGATCGATAGCAATACCAATGTGATACACACTTACTGTGAGGTAAACCAAGTTGCATACTTCCGTGTTTCCATTAATGTTATTGGCATGGACCCTCTAGTTCATTATAAAGTGATGTCCTTGAAACCTGAAGGGGTCAATTTGATCTCAGGAGATGCCCTTGGACTGAACTACTTTAGGCCCCTGTGAGCCTTGTTTTTTTGAGGCCCTTGTGCCTCTTTCATTTAATAAAACTTTACTCAATGATGTTGATAATGATCATAAGTAATGTATTTATTATTAATTTTTCTTAAATACTTGATATCACTATAGAAGGTTCATGCCTTTTAATTCTACCTATTGTAAAAAAATTTAGTTCCATAGAAATGTTTATCAGTAGGGGGAAATATCAAATGTATATAAAAAAAAATAGTCTTTCTCCCACTACAAAGCATAAACACTTTGTTTTAGCCATGAAAAATAGACAAGATTCTAGAACATTTATACTATATCTATATAATATACCATATTTCAGAGAGTAACTATTCATCCATATAAATTTCATCTTTAGTGAAAAATCTATTACTAAACTATGTCAAATTTAGTCACACCATTGTTCCATAATGAAAAAAACTCATAAATTAGTAGACTCAAATAAAAAATCAATATTTTTATTCAAATTTTATGGAATTAATTCCACCAAATATATATATATATATGTGGTTCTTACATTATCATCTAAGGAGGATTATTTTAGGGAGTAATAAAAACTATCCAATTAGAATATTGACTGTCGTAAGAACCAAAGGGGCCAAAACTATTTGTTGAAACTCCCAAATATATGTTTTAAGGTTTTGAAGAAAATAAAGGATCCATTTGATCAATGTGTTTCCAAGAATAACTATAAAATGAATTATATAATATTTTATTGAATGAAATATTTTATTTATCCCATGTCCTCAATGAATCTGTGTTATGATAGAGAAATAAACACTATAAAGGATGTGTAATAAGAAAATACATAAAATTTATCAAAGGAAATATTGAATTTACTTATTGTGCCTCTTTAAGACAATGTTATCCACATGTTTAAAAATTAAATAATGTTTCATAGTCGCAATAATAAAATATGTAGTAATTTGAACACACATGATTCATCTGTTAACGAAGGCCTGTAATATGTATCAACATATTAATTTGATAGAAACTAATATGTAATTTATTTCTGTAGGGAAACAATGATTTAACCAAAGATAATATACAATAAAAAAATTTCATTTAAAAATATGGTATAATAACTATGAATTTTTAAATAGATTAATATTCTTTTATCTAGAATCCTAGATATAAGTCCTCTTCAAAAGATTTCAATAGACTGAAAAATTGAGAAAGTTCTGATTTAGGATTTAGAATATCATTTTGGGATGTTTGTTGGAAAGGCTAGACAATAACCTCATGTAGTTAATAAATAATTTATGGATCTAAAATGAAATAATATTTATTTTCAACTAAATTTTGTTCAACATATTGGTAAAAAAAATAAAATCATTCATAAAACTAAAATTCAATACATAAAATCCACCATTTTTCAAACAATTTGAATCTCTTAATTTCACATTTAAGACAAGGAAATTTAATTGTTCCTTTAGAAAAAATGTATGAATTCTATGAATAAAATTATATAACTATTTCAACACCATCAATGTAAATATGATTATTACAATATCTTTTAGATATGTTTTGTGAAATTTTATCATATCATTATAATGAAATAGAAACCTGATTCTAGTTCCATCATCCATAATTTTCTAAAATAATAATAAAATGAGAAATATTTTTACTCATTTTGTCCAATTGAAAATTAATATTTAATTTTAACTCCTTGGAATATTCTATCGAATATTTCCAATGTGAGCCCCTGAGTAAGGATAGGATTATAGTGCCCATATAGGATCAGTGTATATAGAATATAAATATGAAATATATTATATCTCACATATACTCTTTTCATAAATAATGGAATAGTTCATGAATATTATCTCATTGGGAAAATTATAGACCACAGTTTTGTCCAGAAATGGGATTTACTCTATTATGACATAAAATTTGTGCGCTTTGGGTGTTTGGATACATTGCATATGCGTTTAATTAATTTAATATTATATATATATATATATATTAATTAATGGATAATATCCTTACTAGTGTGTCAAATTGTAATTCTAGGACAATCTTTTATTTGAGATACGAGGTTTAAGCTAGGAAAAAATTAATTTTTTTTCATGTCGAATGTTTGGATACATTGAACACGATAAAAATTCATTGAATAATTTTATTATAATTTTTTTTATTAAAAATTGACATATTATTGAAATGTGTGTCATAAGATAAGTTGGATACCATCTTTTGGTTCATGATGCAAGGTTTAACCTAAGCATAACATTGAGTTTGTGTGTCTCTGTTGATTTGTTACATTTCACATGAGGGTAATTTATTTAATATTTTAATTTTAATTTTTTATAAAATATTAATGTATCTTATGAATTATGCATCATATATGATTTTAGGGACTATTTTTTGATTTGATATTAAAGGTTTACCATGTGCATGATAAAACATTTTTTCAAGTTAGGTGTTTGGTAACATGACAAAAAATATTAATTAATTTGATATTTTTATTATATTTTTTCATACGATATTGAAGTATCTTCGAAATTATGTAATGTATTTGGAATCATAGACCACCATTAGGTCTGAGATGTTGGGTTAACCATAGGCTCAAAATTACATTTATGTATGTCATATGTTTTTTTCACATAACATAAGGGAAATTCAATAAATATTTTTTTTATAATTGTTTAAAAAAAATTAATTATCTCCCACACTCTTTCTTGTATGTGAAATGGGTTACCATTGTTAGATTCTATATATATGGTTTACCCTAGGTGTCACATAACATTGGTACATGTCATGTGATTGGTAACATCCCATGTGAGGATGATTTATTTAATATTATAATTAAAAAAATAATTAAAAATGGTGTATTTAATGAACTGTATATTTTATGAGAAATCAGAGACAATTTTTAGGTCTATGATGAGGGATTTACCCTTGGTGCAATATAATATTTTTGGGCATCGGGTGTTTGGTAACATTACATGTAAGAGTAACCTTTTTAATATTTTATTAATATATATATATATATATATAATTTACTACAATAATTTTGTAAATTTAATAATTATTAATGATTTTTATTAGTTATTTATTAATTATAGAAAATAATTTATTAATTAAAAATATTATTAAAAATATTTTAACATTTCTAATAAATATTGAGAATTTTTAAAAATTGATTATATTTATTTTATTTTATTTTCAAGTAATTTCAATTATTTTACTAATTATTATATATTTTTGTTATCTAATACTAGTTATATATTATTTATAATGAAAATTTATCAAAAAAAATTAATTCATAATGTTATTTTTATTCAACTTAATGTTGTCCAATGATGATTACACGTAAAAAAATCCTCAAAATATTTATGATCGACCATAATTTTTTTCATGTATAAATATGTCTATCATTAACTAGTATCCATTACAACAGAATTTTTCATTATATATTGTATTTTTCATTAAAACAATTTTTTAAAACTTGTTATAATTTTTTGTTCTAATTTTTTTGTTCAAATGTTTTATTGAAATTATTATTCCAATCATTTCGAAAAAACACACACTTATGTTTTATTTCATATATAAATATATATAAATGTGTGTGTGTGTGTACATATATATGTGTGTGTTTTTTTGTTTCCATATTAATATATTACATGATCTCCTAATCACATATTAAAATATACATCAAATAAATTTTTAGACATTAAAAAATATAATTATCAAATCTATATTTACATACATATATTTTCATATATATATTTAAATACATTAAAAACCATACATGTTTTTTTAAATGATTTTATATAAATATTTACATGTTAATATATATGAATATATATATATATATCCAAACATTTAAAAATCTATATTTGCATGTTTTAAATAAATTTAATTAAAACAAAATAATACAAATATTATTATAATTCATAAAAAAGTATATCATCATAAGGATTATTTCAAAATAATAATCATATGACAGAATATTAAAAAAAGTTATTTAAAAACACATAGCCACATTCTCATTTAACATGATTACACACACACACACAATACACATAATTATATCTTTTCCTATATAGAAGTATACAAACACCATTCAATGATTATATATATATATAAGTTTTAAATGTTATCTTGTTTATATATTCATATATAACTTGCAATATTTTTTAATCATATATATCCTTTTTTTAATATATATATATATATATATATATATATATATTCATGACCCGTCCTAGATGGTAATGTGCTGGGACAACCCAAAGCCTACCTTTGATATGTAAGGGGATGGCGACTAACATTGATTGAAAATATTTAACAAATGGGAGGTATTTGATTATGTAAATTTACACATGAACAGATAACTATTAAAAAATACGGAAATAAAAAAACACCTAGTAGAAAAATGTATACATACACTAAGATACCAACCACAAAGTACAACAATAAGAAACTGAGAAGAAAACATGTCTAGAATAAAAGTCCACAAAAAGAAAGAGTCTGCAAAAGTGAATGCACAAGGTACTGAAACACATCCACTGAAAACCCAACTGTAAGGGTAGTTATAGTTTAGTTGTCTAATGTTGTAGGAGAACACCACAACATTCAGATATCTCTAAGAACCACATAGTCATAGTCCTCCTAGGGCTTTGTTTAGGTGAAAATCGTATGCACAAGACACAACATGTGTAGGGAAATCATGTGCATGGGTGAGTAAAAAAATAATCACTATTAAACCCTGAAACCAAAATAGAATACCATTATGAAATATAGAATGTATACTACAATGAAAAATAAATGAATTAATGTCACCTCTACCCAGGTATATATCGGTAGAACTTATGTCAATGATATCCTAGAATACTCATAGCCATCCACAAAGTAAATATGTAAGTCAAAGCCTATCACTATTATAGGGTATTGCTAATTTGGGCCCCACCCAAAGAGGGAAACACTGGTCAATGATCATAACATACAGAGATGGGATCCTTCTCATATTATACCAAAAAAACAATATGTATTAAACCACGACGTAGGGGATCCTTCATAGAAAATACCAACAACCCTATCGATAAATCCCACTAGATATAGGACTAACGCGATTCACTGAGATGTCAAATAAATTCCCACAAAACTCCATCCAGGGGGATAGAGGATCACTCTAGTCCCATGTAGGGATACCATTACTCAACCCAAGACTCATCCTCTAAAGGGGAATAATATCCAATTCTGTGGGCGTGAACCATACTGAACCCTCGAAGAAAGAAAATAGCAAACTCTCCACCTATTCTAGTACAAGATAAAAACCCACTAATCTATCTCCAAAAGGACCACCTTGTCACATGAGTCCATATGTCGTAGATGACTCATCCAAAAAAACCTCTTGTTTGAAAGTTATAGCCATTTTAGTGAAAATTTCCAACCCGGTTTTGGTCTTAGTCTGACCCTGCCAGTTGATCCTAGCCTGCTGGACTACTGGACCCATCCCACTGGGCCTCTAGAGTGACCATGATTTGTCATCCTGACCAGCTCTATAGAGGCCCACTTCCATATCCGGCACGTGACAGACCTAATTGTTTGTTTCTGGTCAATGGTGACACCACAACGATCAATGAGGATTTCCATCATGTCCACCAGCCACAACCGTTGTGGGCTCCACATGGACCCCAGCCAAGTATGAAAAATGTCGTGTGACACTGCTCGAACTACGAGATCCCATGTTGTCACACATAGGCCAATGCCTCGCGCTTCGCCAGGTTCATCCCCTGAACGGACACATGTTGGATCCACCACTAGCCACCCTGCTGGTGGCCCACTGTCCACCTCATGGTCCTCCTGAACTATCCTGAGCTACTGCTCTGATCTCCACATTGTGCCACTACCTTGAACCACCATAAACTAATACCCTAGCTGATTGGCACAACACCTTTTCTATCGCACCTCTCTGGTGTCATTATTGTGTCAGATCCCAAATCATGGATCGTTAGGACATGGATAGAAAGTTCAATGATGCTAGGATAATATTTCACAAAGAAATAAGAACACGAGAAAGATTAGGGGAAGGGAAAATAAATCCCCTGGACACTTTAAGGACAGATCTTGGCCTTTATTCATGTCGGCCTTGATTTGTTCTTATTATCTAGTTGATGAATAATGAAGCAGCACATAGATCTATCTCTCATTTATATCCCTGCAAGAATAAAACCATCCCACAAGAAATCGAATTGAAGATCAATGAATTCAGGTTTTTGTTGGTGTTCATTGTTGATATTAATAATGAGTAATGAATCACCAAGAAACAACATCCTATATAGAGTTAGAATTAGTCATTGATGAAGGGAGAAGCATTACTATCAATTTTTTGATCTGTTGATCTTAAATCCATGTTCTAATCTGCTATATATCATCACTATCGAGACAAAATCCTTCTGTTTCTCTCAGGGAAACTCCACGGTTATGGTGGTAACCCTAGATCACATGAAAATCATATTTTAAAGAAAAAGGGAGTCACTGAATTGAAATAAAAGATTTTTATAAAATATTTTATTATCGATGTGTCCAAAATCTAAATTCATATCCATCCCATGATGATCGATGCTAGGCCCCACCTTAGGTAAAGTTAACGTTTTGAATACAACGGTGCCCTTATATTTATGATTCAAAAACCCATTTATATGTTATTTCAGTTTTAATGAAAATCCACATGTGTGATTTATGGAAAACATAACTCATTTCAATAAATTATTTTGGGGACACTAGGCCTCTAAATACTACACCGTCTCTATGCTGGTTCGTAGAAATTTGAAAATTAATTAATTAAAAAAGACTAAAAATATGAGTCATTAAATTCTCCCCAGAAAAAATATTTACACCCTTGAAATTAAAAACATGGGTTACTCACCCTAAACATGAGGATACTGATGAATCATTGTCATGAATGATCTCAAACATATTTATATTAAGTGCAGCACGGTGGCTGACCTAGGTCGATCTCTTGAGGAGAAGTTGTGGTCAATAACTCACCACTTATAATTCACTTATATATATATATATATAAATGTTTAGAAATGAATATTCTTAATTGAAAATGAAATACTAAAATTAAACATGCAATGAAATCCAAACAGAATGAACGCAAACAGAATGATGTTAGATAGAAACGAGATTTTCCCAGAAGATTATACAAAATGAACCTTTATCGCCTCTTTGATAGATTCAAATTTACTTAATGATCATAATCTATCATATGAATGAAAAACCTATTCTACCTCTGGGTGTGGATATACTATGAACTCAACAATCGTCGAGAGACGGCACATTCACCTCCTCAATCGAGGGAGAAAATTTTCGATGAGAAAGCAAAGCCTCAGGTGGCAAGTGGAGACACAAAGCCACCTTCCCCACTAATATCCCCCTCGGCCTAATTCTAAGAAAATAAGAAACATAAAAAATGAATTTATAATGACTTGGTATCAACACCAAATTGATCTCCCGGGAACTTCCTCGGGTTAGTTACTCATGATCATGAGTATAAGAGAAAATAGTGAAAAAGAATGGGGTGGAAAACAAAAGATAAAAAAATGATAATTAGATGAATAAGATAATAAAATATAAAAAATACATAATACTATCACAATGGAAATAAACTACAAAAAAATGTAAAATTTCCACATAAAAGTGTTAATGCTTTGAGAAGATATGAGGATACATATTTATAGGGATATAAGGTGAATGAATCCCCTCCAAAATCATCCTCCAAATTATTGTGCGTGGATGTCCCATTAAATGGACGAATTTGTAACATGTTTCCTAGTAAACGATGTTTAATAATTTAACATCAGTTCACCCCACCAAATATGGGATTTATTGGCACTTGGATGTAGGAGTTATGTCTGATTTAATCCGAGACATTAAATCTTTACATTTTACTTCAAATTGTTCAACTTCCCTATCCATTATGTCCCTCCAAAATGTCGGTTAATGTGTTAGAAACTTAATAAATGTTGTTCCTCACTTGATTCCACATCATTCGACAACGTATGGTCCATGTTAGATGAATTTTCACGATGTTATGAATTTATTACCCAATGGAACTATTTTTTCCTGGTGAGATGTTTCGTCTCCACATGTTTTGATCGCTCCAATAATTCCTTAATGAGGGTATTACGACTTGATATTCATCATTGACATGCCTTATTGAATATTATTTCCTTTATAGTTGTAATCCATGAATTTAAAGAGTGTGTGTCTAGATATGCTTTTTTTACGTTTGTGGGTCCCATCTGTCAGCTGAAAAACGTTCCAAATTAAATGATTTTTGGGCCTATAAATGGTCGAATCATACTTTCCTCGTGAAGAAAAAGTTGTAGAAAATAAATCATAGAGTTTAAAAAAAATCAAACAATTTGTAATTTTTATGTAAATTTTATGATGAAACTACCCTTATCATAAAAATCTTTCAAATTTCTAGAATTAACATTTTTTGCATTTGAGCTCAAAATACCACTAAAATCTAAAAACGTGACAATTTCTCTTACAATAACACTATGGTGGGATTATAAATAATTATTTACAATATAATTGTTATGAAGATGCGATCTTAATCACTCCCTCACACTTAAACATTTCACTCTTGGGTAACAATATTACATCCAAATCAAATTCCACACAACAATCAAAAATGAGAAAATATTAATGATCTTATCCAAAATAGAAGTCCATCATGTATCATATATGAAAAACAAGCCTCCCTCGTTTTCATTTCAATCATTAAAATTTCTTAATCCTCATAAATCAATCCATGGACCAATCACAACCTACTTCACATTGAATTTTACATCACACTTCACTCAAGAGAAATTGAATCCATAGTTATACTCATACTTTAAAGTCGCATGTATCACCATAGGTTTGTGAAAATTCTCATTTCTCCACACTGTGAAACATGAAAATGAATTTAATCATGAAGTCTTTAATGAAAGGTTCAAATGATTTTTTGGCTTATGGTTGGTGGGAAAATGATTGAAATATTTTCAGGCTAGAAAGATGATGTTGGACTTTTAAGTAAAATGCATAATTAAATCAAGGGAAAACACATGAAATTACTCTCTCAATCCCACTTTAAAAAGTAAATAACAACACCAAAACTCTTTTATGACATGGTACATGAGACAATAAGTTATTATAATCAATGAAATCTCCAAGTTCCCCCATTTGGTTTTGCAAAGCTTCAGTAAGGCACAACTTTATTTTCTTTATTTTTTATTTTTTTGGAGGATGGGCTGAAATTTGAATACAATGTATGAATGAAAATTCATTCCTATGATTTATGATAGGTACTTGAGTCATAAAATAATTTACAATCAGTAATGCAAGCTCATCTCTATTTACTCAATTTGTTTAAAGGAGAAATTGATGAAACAAATAAAGCCCAATGAAATGACGACGCATGCCCAATTCTCTTATAATCCACTACCCAAAGTTTTGACACACTCCTTAGACCACCCATTAATCATAAAAATCCCAATGAATGAACATTAAACGACCTTCCCCCACACTCATACTTGAAATAACCAGGCTAAAATACTAAAAGTGCGGGTAGGAAATGAAAAATTTTCTTGTAATGTGGATTAAACCTATAAGGAAATTCATGGAATATAAGGTCTTACAAAATATATATGTAAAGGTGGGTCTCAATTTAAAATGTGTCTAGACAGAGGTATTACTCAATCATTTCAAATACATTCCACGAAATCCAAATCATCGAAAGAGAATATTCACAAATTCTGGTTCTCACAAAAAATTCACGTTTCCTACAAGAAGGTGTGGGTATTAGGAAGAATATGTAAATGTGGTTTAGAATTACTCACAAAATTGGAAAAATATTTTGAGTCAGTGTTTCATGGGCATGGATTTCAAAAATCAGTCAAACTCATAAAAATTATTGAAAATCCAATTCAAGAAAAATGTTTTCACGTCAACAATCCTATAAAATTCATTATTTCAAAAATCATTTCAACTCTTTAAAAATCAATTGATGTGTGAAAAGAGATAATAATATTCTTTAATTCTCAAAAATTCTACAAAAATAATAAACAAAAAGGAGAATCACACAAGAAGAACTAAGAATGTTGACACTCCCCCACAATTAAATTTTACAACCCCCCATTTCAACTCAAAAAAATATAAATATAAAGGTAGAAAAGCCAAGTGAAGGAAAGATACAACCTAACAATACTTTTGAATTGGATACCTTGAGTTAATCTCCTAGAAGCTACAACTTTAATACTTCAATAATGTATTGAAAATTCCTAATAAAAATAAATAAAAATAATGAGAAAGGGAAAATAAAATAGATATTTCTTGGTTTAGACCCCCAAGTGGGTTCTAGGTTTTTACTGCCCCTAGTCAGGTAGTTTCAGGGGATTATACCCATTTAAAAAGTGGGTGTGGTTTCTTTGAGATGAACCACCACATGTGATTTTTCCCAATATCAATGTGTAAAACCTGAACATGAACCTAAACCTAGGTCACCCGGTAACGATGCCAATTTTGATTAAGCGTTTTCATGCACGCTCTCAAAAATATTTATACTAAGTACAGCACAGTGGTTGACCTAGGTCGATATCTTGAGGAGTTGGCACTGTCAATCACTCACTAATTCTAATTCACTTATATATATATATAATAAAATTTTCAGAAATGAATATTGAGAATTGAAAATGAAATACTAAAATTAAACATGCAATGCAATGCAAACAAAATGAATGCAAAGAGAATGATGTCTGATAGAAAAGAGATCTTCCTATGAGATTATCTAGAATGAACCTTCATATCCTCTGTGTAAGATTCAAATTTACCTAATGATCATTCTCCATCATATGCATGAACATCCTCTTCTACCTATGGGCATGGATAAACGATACACTCAACGATTGCCGAGAGACTGCACAATCACCTCCTCGATCGAGGGATAATATTGTAGAAGAGAAAGCTAACCCTCATGTGAAAAGTTGAGACACAAAGGTGCCTTGACCACTAATATCCCCTCAGCCTAACTCTAATTAAATAAGAAAGATAAAAAAAAATTAATGTATAATGACTTGGGTTCAACACCGGATTGATCCCCTGGGAACTTCCTCTGGTTAGATACTCATGATCACGAGTATTCGAGATAACGATGAATATGAATGGGGTGGAACACAAAAGATAAAAAAATGATAATGAGATGAATAAGAGAAAAATATATAAAAAATTAATAATACTATTACAATTGAAATAAACTAAAAAACAATGGAAAATGGCCACACAAGAGTGTCAATGCTTTGAGAAGGGGTGAGGATACATATTTTTAGGGAGATGAGGTGAAAGAATTATCTCCAAAATAATCTTCCAAATGATTGTGCATGGATGTCCCATTAAATGGATGAATTGGTAACATGTTTGTTAATAAGCGATGTTCCATAATTTATCGTCTGTTCACCATCCAAATATGAGATTTATTGGCCATTTGATGATGGAGTTATGGTCGATTTAATCCGAGACATTTAATCTGTCCATTTGACAAGGAAAATTCAAAATTCTTTAATTTCCCTGGCCATTATGACCCTCCAAAATATCGGTTCATGCATTGTAACCATAATAAACGTTTTTATCCACTTGATTTAGCATCTATCCCCAAAATATGGTCCCTTTCGGATAAATTTCCACGATGATAAGAATTTATTACCCAATGGAACCGTTTGGGCCGGATGAGATGTTTTGTCTTCCACAAGTTTTGAGCGTTCCAATAATGCCTTAATTAGTGTATTGTGACTTGACATCCATCATGGATACTCCTCATTGAATCATATTTCCATTCAAGCTATAATCAATGCATTTGAAGGTTTGTGTGTCGAGTTATTCTTCTGCTACGTTGGTGGGTCCCATTCTTTCTGCCCAGAAACATTCCAAATTAAATATTTTTTTCGGACTTCCAAATGACCAAATCATACTTTCCTCCGGAAGAGATAGTTGTAGGAAATATATCATGGAGTTTAACAAAAAACTAATCACGCATTTTTGAATTATAATGTAAATGTTATGATGAAAATACCCCTATCATAAAAATCTGTCAAATTTCTAGATTTAACCATTTTTTGCATTTCAGCTCAAAATACCACTAAAACCTAAAAACGTGACAGTTTCTCATACAATAACACTATGGTGGGATTATAAATAATTATTTATATTATAAAATTTATGAAAATGTGATCTTCATCAGGTAGTGAGCACTAATTTGAGCCTCCCACTGCCATGTTCTCCCCTCGAGATTCCAGTGCAGCAACAGAATTCACAATAGAGGAATTGAACGTCCATAAAGAATCTTATCTTGTTGATCCTTGATCTCCAATGAGTACTCTACAATGGTCTCCCAATAATCAATGTCCAACTCACGCCAGCTGATGACATGTGATGGATCACGAACATACCTCCTCAGTTATGACACATGGAAGACATCGTGCACCTGGTGCAACGATGGGAGTAAATATTGGGGGTATACCAGCATTGCATCTCTACATAGAATTTAAAAAGGAAAAATGTATATCAGAAAAAAATTCTATCACATAAAAATATCTTCAATCCCTATATATGTGAGAACTAATGGAACACACGGTCTCCCACCTCTAACTCTAGAGGCCTTCATATCCTTTATGTATATGACTTCTTCCATCTTTTTTAGTCCTCCTATACTCTAGGATGATCTGAACCATCTCAAATGTTTCCCACAATAACTCTGGACCCATGACTGTTGAATATCCTAGGTCAGTCCCACAAATTGGTGACCTGCATTGTCTTTCATACAAGGCCTCTAATGGTTCCATCCCAATGGTGGAGTGGTAACTATTTTTGTATGAAATCTCCAACAGTGTTACAAGATCCTCCCATCTAAAATTGATCTCTATGATGCATGCTCTTAGAATATCCTCTAAATCCTAAATGGTCTTATCCATCTTGACATATTTATAAGGATAGAATGGCCTGATCAAGTAAAACTGAGTCCCAAATTCTTCTTGAAGTACCTTCCCCAACCGGGAAGTGAAATGAGCATCATGATTTGAAACGATCAACGATAGAATTCTATGGAGTCAAACAATCTCGTCAATATAGAGGTGTCCCAAGATCTCTACTAAACTCTAATCCCGAATTATTAAGATGTGGGCCGACATGGTGAGTTTGTTAATGAACACCCAGATGGTATCGTGTCTTCTAGATGTGTGTGGTAAACCTGTCATAGTGTCCATCAATATCCCATCCCACATCCACTGTAGCACTGTAAGGGGTTGGGTCAATCCTTCTATAACATGGTGCAATCATTCACTTATTGAATATAAAGGTATCGATAAACTAAATCTTCACCTTCATTCATCATCCATGGACACTAGAACAAATGTAGGGGGTCCTGGTACATCTTCCCCACACCCCGACGTACTGCCAAAGGGGATGCGTGGAGAAACATCATAACCACCTCCTACAATTCCACTGGTACAACTACTCATCCCCTGAAAATAATTACATGTTTCCCACCTATCGAATATCCATCAGGGAATGAAATGTGGAAAACAGAACTTGTTGGGTCTCATAGTCGCTATCCCTAAGTTGTGCCTCCCTCACTCGCTGCATGAGTGGAGGGGTGATAAGCATCGACTAGAGGTACGATTCTCTCTATCCATCCACAAAGGATATCTATAACGTGACCAACTACTTAGACTCCTCATTCAGTAACTACAATCTTGATCTCTTACAAAGATCATTCGTCACCACATTCACCTTCCCATGAGTATGGAAAATCTCAAATTCATAGTCCTAGAGGAATTCTAGACATCGTCAATATCTTGTGTTCATATATCCTTTTAAGAGGAGGTATATAGGAGACTCTTATGGTCAAAGTAGATGCTAAATTTCTTTCCCATCAGGTAGTGTCACAACACATTCAATGTGAAGACTACCGCTGCTATCTCAAGATTATGGGTCAAGTAGTTCAATTCATTTTTGGTCAACTAGAGAAAACCATAGGAAATCACCACTTGCTAATGCATCAGGAAAAAACCATGCCTAGTTCCTGATGCATCGTAGAACACAACAAACCTAACATCCTCCTCTGGTAGTCTCATTATGAGAGGGCTCGTTGGTCTCTAAAACATCTCTTAGAAGCTTCGTTGGAACATCTCTTTCCAAATGAATGTTTTCCAATTATATGTAAAAGATAACAAGGGTGATGATATTATAGAAAATTTGGGTATAGACCTCTGATAGAACCTATAAAAACCCAGAAAACTCTTCACCTCTATAACACACTTGGGTGGCTCCCAAGAAAGCACCACCTCATTATTTTCTTGATCTTATGTAAATCTAGCCTCTGAAATGACATTTCCTAGAAAGTTCACCACTCAAATCCAGATCTAACACGTTGATAGATTACCATAATTCTAATGATCTAAAATTTTGTCTAAGACCATCCACAAGTGTATTGTGAGCTCCTCCTCATACACCGAGTACACTGGGATATCATCAATAAAGACAACAAAGATTCAGTCTATGTATGGTTGGAAGATCTTATTAATGATTCCTAGGAACACTACTTAGGAATTCATCCTACCAACTATTATAACTAAGAACTCATAGTAGTTATACCAACTTCTAAAGGCTATCTTTGGTACATCCATTTCCATTACATGAAGTTGTTGAGATCCAGATCTCTGGTCAATATTCGAGAACCACATCGCTCCCGTATAATGATCGAAGTGGTGGTATATCCTTAGTAGTGAATACTTGTTCTTCAGAGTCACCTGATTCAGGCACCTAAAGAGGACACATAACCTTAATATCCTGTCTTCTGACTTGGAAAACCAAACTTGGGCCGACCAGGGTAAACCATTGGGTCTCTCAATGCCCTTACTATGCAGGTCCTCCACCTATACCATAATCTAACGAAGATCTGTAGTATACATCTGATATGAAGGGGTAGATATTTGTGTTGTACCAAAATATATATATATTAATAATTCTACCACCATAATGGGAATTGATCTGGGGACATCCACCAGAAATACATCCTCATACTTTACCACCATTGTAAGAAACTGAGGACTCTTATCTTACACTACACTGAGGGTGAGGCTAGCCAACTACTGAGTAATCAGCATCACCCACCTATGAGAATGTCTATCCTACACTACATGCGTTTACTTCATGAAAATAAAAGAAAACCTAGTCCCATCACTGTAAATACACAACACTCTACACTGAAACCCGGTAATACGAGTATGGAATCTAGATAACCATTCCATTCTGAGAATGACAACATAAGGCCTCGACACCATGAATAAGATATCCCAAATGTTATTCTCATGTCCTAGAGTAATCTCAGTCTATTTTACCAGTGTGTTATCAATGAATCCCCTCCTATAAGAGTCCCTAACTATATGGGTTGAGTCAATGGTTCAACAAGAATCTTCAAGCCAAAAATGATTTCCATGGAATGAAAATAATGACCAGAACTTATGGCTATAAAAACTGCAATTGGGGTTAAAATTACATAGATCATACCTCCAATCATCCCTATAGAACTTGGGTCATAAGCCTCCATCTCCTGTATCTATCCTCATCCCTGTCCCCTAGCTCCATAAGCCTACTGCAGACCACCTGGAAGTGGTGGGGTTAACACGAAGAACCTCCTCCCACCTCCTACTACCATATATACTCCTTTGCCACATCTTCCAGCCTTTCAACCACCCTATGGACCACTATGATCCTGTTTCCACCTATTTCTTGGTAGTCTCTCAACCGTAACTCAATCATTTTTAGGTTGAGTCGGGCAATCTCGAGCTAGATTCCCTTGACCACTACATGGCTAACACTGCATGTCTCTGTGATGGCATAAGACACTCTGGGAGACCTGTAGTGTTGACCCGGTATCATGGGGTTTCCTCATAATGTTCCTGGCCCACATTGGTCCATGCAACTACCGTCAACTACATACTGCTAATGAATCATCTTTATGGTGTCTACTGGTAGCTACCAAGATGGTGTGTGCTCTGATAAAAATCACTCAGCTAGTATATATAACTCCAGTAACCCAGTATTTTTATGAATGATAAGGGATATCATGGATGCCATAATCTCCCAGTGTAGTCCCTACTCAATGATCTGATCCCTGAATAATGGGCATCACACCATATCCTTGGAGTAGTGAGAAAGATCTGTAAACCAGACTGAGTACTCCACCATAGTCTGATTGTCGTGTTGTCGATGCAGGAGATCTTAGACATGCACTAATAACAACGTAGCTGGAATGAACTCATCCCCGAAGAGATGCTCCATATATTCCCAAGAGAGAGTCAACTAATCATTTTTTTGGTTAACTGAGCTCAAACATCACCCCACTAATCCCTAAAGTAGACTCATGGATAGGACCACCATCAGGTCGGAAGGCCTCCCCACAAGGCGAAGGGTACATGTAACTGCCTCCAACCAATTCTTAGCTACATGAGAGTCTATCTCACCCCAAAACCAAGGAGGTCTCTACCTATGTAACTCATGAAATGCACTCATCTTCCATGAATCCTCAACTAGTTGAGACGGTAGAAACTAGTAATTGATGGGTGGTGGTATCACTATTAAACCAACTAGAGGTTATATATCTGGTACATGGTGTATCTATGGTATAGGTCCCTATACCAATGACTTTTTTCTTTTCGGATCATCCTCAGGATGATGTAATAGAACACTGTAATGTTGTCTACATGGAGGAATCCTAAAGTGAAACAAGATGTTCAATTATAAATAGATTATACATGTTGAGACGACTCAAGAAGGACATGAGAACACACTCAAAAGCCTATATAATGCATCTACAATTTTCTCCTAAAACCATTTTTTTCATGTATTGAGTCAAAAATAAGGTTTCCAGAGTCCTTTTTTATAGATTCATGGACTACCTCACCAAAAGAGGAGTCCCTGGCCAGAATGTCGAACCCGAAAAACATAACACTATTTCCAAAAAGATACCACACAGACTCTTGGTCCTTTAGTTGAATCAAAACAAGCCTTTGATATCACTCTATAATGACCCGCCCTAGATTACCCCATGTCATGACTACCCCAATCCCACCTTTGATAAGCCAGGGACTAGTGACTTGCACCGTGTAGGCATACTCCATAAATGGGAGGCATTTTTGTAAAAACCTGTACACATACAAACAAAACTCTATGAAAAAATGATGATTTTAAAAAACACCTAGTAAACAATGAATGCATACACTAAGATACCAACCACACAGTAAGAAATTGGAAACTAGAATTTAAACATGGACAGAATAGAAGCCCATGAAAAGATATTGACTTCAACATAGAATGAAAATGTTATTAAAACTAGTCTTTGGAAAACCCAACCTGAAGGATAGGTTTAGGTCACCTGTTTGAAGCCTGAAGAGGAAACCCCTTATGTAGAATAACTATAAGAAAAACCTGGTCATGGTCCACCTAGTGCTCTATCTTGATGTCAATCAACTAATCAGGACACATCACATGTAGGAAAATCCAATATAGGGGTGAGAAAAACAATACTCAGTAGGACACCGCAAAATCACAATGTAATAGCACTACGAAATAAATGAAGTATAACACAATGGAAAATATATAAATTATTGTCATCTTTACACAGGTATATGTCTAAAGAACATATATCAAGGATATCAAGGTATAGTCATAGCCATCCACACATTAAGATGTATGTCAAAACCAATCACCACTTAAGGTTCTAAAAATTTGGGCCCCGTCCCAAGAGTGAAACACTAGTAAAAAAACATAACATTCCGAGAGGGAATACTTCTCAAAGAATACCAAAAACATAATCTATATTAACCCACAACATTATGGAACCTTTTTAGAGAATAAAAACAACCCTACCGATGAAGCTAGTAACGTATGGGATCCTTCTCAGAGAATACCAACAACCTTGTCGATACAACCAACATGATGGAGGAATAAAACTCTATTCTCGAAGGTCATGTCAATTAAAAAAAACCCTTACAAGGATGATATAGGATCACCCAATTCCCAAGTAAGGATACCATAACTCTATTTGGGACTCAGCCTCTAGTGGGGACAACTATCAAATGATGTGAACATAATCCCATGATAGACCCTCAAGAAAAAAACCATGAGAAACTCTACACCTATATCGGTCCAAGATAAAAACCCACTAAGAAATATCACAATGACCACCTCTTATCAAGGGTCCCTTCACCATAGATATATCATCAAACGAACCTTCTGTTTAAATTATATGAATGTTTTAGAGAAATAGTCTGACCTAGGCCTGGTCCGGGTCGAACCCGGCATGACCCACTGACCCAAACATGTCTGATCAACCCAACCCATCCACGTCTAGATGACCTAACATGTATCAGACTAATGGGAAGGGGTTGGCCTGTCTTGAACTACTATCCAGATGGACAATTTGACACATCCCATCAGGCCATTAGAGAGGCCTTGTATGTGTAGCATGGCCAACTGTATTCGAGATGACCCCCTGTAGACGCCGGAAAAGTCCGTTGTTCCCAAACGAAGCTCCGGATGCGGAAAGCGAGGTCATATTCGGAGTCGGAAGAATGTTTCGGAGGGCCCGGAGGCCTTGCGCGGAATTTCAGAGGTCTGCGCGCAAAGATGATGATCCGCGCGCAAAACCCCCGGGATGCGCGCAACTCCCTTACGCGCCGTGCCCGATTCCGCGCCCGCGAGGAGAATTCCGCGCTCGCGCCTTGGATTCCGCGCCCGGGGTTGCCTATAAATACTAGGCGACCCCTAACGTTTCAAAGGTTGCTGGAAGTCGAACGGTCTCCCGCGCGCGCAATTCAACCCCTTCCGCGCGCAATGCCGATCTTCAGGTAACCTCCTCTCTTTCGCGCAATAGAGCCTTGGGGTCCGCCTTCGCGCGCAATCCCCTTGGCTCATTTCCTTTGAATAAATTTCAACCCGAAGGCCTTTGCGCGCAAAAGAAGCCTCTTGCGCGCAATTGCCCCCCGGGTGCGCGCAATCCAACCCGATTGCGCGCACCCCCCATTTTCAAAGTGGCCATTCGTTAGAGAATGAGCCGTTGCCCCCGCGCGCTACCCGAAGCCCGGTGCGCGCAATCCCAATCATCCGCGCGCAAAGTGCTGGCCCAATTGCGCGCCAGCCCGCCATTTTGCGCGCCGACCCGCGGTTTTGCGCGCAAAGATCCTCTTTTGCGCGCAATCCGCCAGGGTCGCCTCCCTTGACCCCCTTTGGGTACCCGCCTGCGTGGCGCCCGATGGTCTTCATCGCAGGTGCCCGCACCGTGCGCTGTCTTCCCGTGCAGCCTTCCAGGCTCGTGCGAAGTGACACGGACCCGTCGGCGGCAATCATTCGTCCAGCATGACGTTAAACTGCATATTCGTCCAGCATGATGCTAAAATGCACCACGTCCTGCACGACGTTAAACTGTATACGTCCAGGCTGCACGACGTTAAACTGCCTAGCCCCCATCGTCCGCGCTGCAAAACGTTAAACTGCCAAGTGTTTCGTCCTCAACACACGACGTTAAACTGTACTTCGTCCGGCAAGACGTTAAACCGTCCGCATCATTCGATCCCGTGCTTCGCACGCAGGGTCTCCCCCGGTTTGGACGTGGCCCCCACCCGCTCGTCTCTGCAGGGATGTCGGGATTGTCCCCCTTTTGGGACGATTTAATGGGAGTGGCTTTTCCCTACGGGGGCAGGGTATTACAAACCCCTAGTTTCTCGTGGGAGGCTGCACATGTGTATCTCCATTGCGCCTCCCCACTGCCGAAGCCAGTAGAGGGTGTGACTGGGATCGAGGTGTCTTCTGCTTTCGGTCCAAGTCCCTTCCAACTGAGTTTTGCCGCATCCGGGCTGCCCCAAGTGTGTAAGTCCTGACAGAATGAACTACGTGGACTTTGATCCCTGTCTTCTATACAGGGTACGTAGGAAGCCTCCCTGAGGTCCAAGCCCTCCACCTGGTCGTCCCGGTCGTATTTACGTCGGTTCGTCCATCAGTGGACCCCTCCAGGGTTCACGCTTGCGTCGATTCACCTATGAATCCGCCCCTGTGGGAGACTGCCCGTGTGTATCTCCACTGTGCCTCCCCACAGCCCCTTTTTCCATTTCTCCTTTTATCGTCCAGCATGACGTGAAACTGTGATCCACCCGGCCGTTCCACCCCCCTCTGTGCGAGGTGGTTCGGTTCAATCCTCCGCCCGGCGGCCTAGACCTCTTCGTGAGTCGGCTTGCCGACGTCCAACATGACGTTAAACTGTATACCCGAACTACGTCGACTTTGATCCGTGCTAACGCGCGGTACGTAGGAAGCCTCTACGGGGTCCAAGCTCTTCACTCCATTATCCATCCTGATCCTTACCCGGGCCGCCACATCCCGGTGGGGTCATGCCACTTCACTCCACTCCACATCATTTGGGAAGCCGCCCATGTGTTGGCCCCAGCGTCGGAGGTTCCCCGCAAGGGGTTCTGTCATCTGATCCACTTTTCGTGTTGATCGGTCCGATGCCGTCCCCGCTGGACGTTAAACTCGCGGCATACCCCGTGTTAAACATGGGAAGCTGAGGAAAACCTCAGGTGACACAGTTCCCCGCACCTAGTACGGGATGCCTCAGGCCATCATGCCTTCGAGAAGCCCTATTAGGGACGGAAGACAGACGTGCAGAGCCGCAGTGCTACGACACGCCCCCAGCACCCAGAGCCACCCGGCATTCTCACCGCAGGTTGCTGCCCCGCCCAGACTCCTTGGAGCGTCCGGGCGGAAGCAGCGTAATTAACCGGTGTCCATGAAGATATGGCGCCGGGAACGAGATTCACGAACATTCTTAAGTCTATGAGGGAGACCCGGATTAGGCGACGAGTTCCAAGGAGACGTCCAAGGAAGGAGGAGCCGACATCCCATCATCCCGGTTTCGATCAAGGAGCAGACGCCCCTGAATAAGGGACGAATGCCGCCCGCCCTTGGAAAGCGGGACTGCGGGACCACAAGCCGCGCGCCCATCCCCTCGGGTTGACGGGTGCACGCGCGAACGCGTCCTGGCGGAACAGCGTAACCCGACGCACATCCGCACCGAAACAGAAAAATGGTGAACCCGACGTGAATCGCTTCTCCTCGATACGAAGACCGATGGCTTTCAGAGGTGTTGGAAGACCGGCGTGTTGCCCGGCCAAGCATTCAGTCTTACCCGCCAGGGGCTGGGGAAGGGACATCGGGCACTCCGTCTCGCAACGTCGAGGGCCTGGGTTCCCCCCACAGAAGGCGTCGTGGCGCTAATGGTTGGTTGTCGATTCCTTTTTCCTGTCAGTGTTAATGGGTCATTCTCCCTGCTTTCAGAAATCAGGTCGCCCGATCCAGTGCCCGATCGCCACCCGCCCACTGGCGCAGGGACAGGGGAAACACCGACGCGGCTACTCCGCGCGGTCCCGCCCGTTCCACAGCCGTCCCAGCAGCCGCAATTGCGGGACGACCACGCCCTCTCTCCCCCTCGGAGGTCATCCAGAGAAGGGTGATCGACACCCTGGTGCGGAGATACGAGGAAGAGGGAGTCATCCCCACTAGGGAAATGGCTCGCCTAGACCTTGAGGAGGCTGCGCCTCGCCACCACCGCCGCCCCCGAGGGCCGCGCAGGGAGGCACCGCTGCCTACCTCAACGTCCAACCGCTTCGGGAGCTTATCCCCGGAGCGCTCTGACAGTTCCCTTCCCTACGCGGATGAGGTGGAAGAGGCCCGGGATCACCCTATCCGGGATTCGCTCCAGGGATCTACGGTAAGGACTCCCGCCAGGCCACGGCGACACCGCCGCCAGGCCTCTCCAGTCGAAGAGCGGGCTCTCCACCTGCCCGCGCCGCTCACCCCGACTCGTTTGTCTCGACGCCAACGTCGGGCACGAGCGGAAGAGGATGCCCACCTTGGGGCTCTAGCAACAACGGCCGCATTGGCCCAGGCCACTGCTGGCTCCAGTCGCCAGGCCTCTGCGCATCCTGAGCAGGGGAACTCCTATGCCCGACCTGGATCGAGGCCCCGACCGCCCCAAAGGCAGGTTGGGTCGACTCTCCCGGTTGCTGGCACTGGCAGTAGCCACCGCGGACCACCTCGCTGTAGCGCTATTCACCGGCAGGATCTACTCTGTGTGGCCGATCCAGGAGGCATGGGTCATCCCACCTTCCGATCCCGGCCCGGAGTCCTGCCCGGAATCATCTCTCCCCGCGTCCCCTTTGATATCTGTCCCGGTGCCCCTCGCACCTTGGTTCCCAGTCCTCTTGGCCCCAGCACCAGTGCGGCCGGAGGACGCCAGGACAGAGATCAGCCCTGCCCCGAAGAACCACCCAGGGGCAGGAAGGCAAGGCGTCGACGCCGAGGGAAGAATGTTACGGAATTCCGGACGGAGATCCGACCGGTTTGCTTCTCTGACTCAGAGGCGGAGTACGATTCGGCGACAGAGCCCCTTCCCCAATCCCGCCAGTCAAGGGCAGGGGTAGGAATGCGGCACGTCAGCCTCGTGCTCCCCGAGAGCGAGATCGATGTGATCCCCGCTTCTCTCCGAAGGTATATCCGGAGTAACGAGGGCCTGGTAGACCCCCAAGGATCAAGCTTGCGGTTGGTACCGGCCCCTCCGGAAGTGCCTTCCGCCTCGATCGGAGAAGCCGGAGACTTTTTCTGGGGATCGACGGTCGAACCACGATCTGGTGCACCCTTGGCGAGCACCGATGCTACGGCTGGATGTTCGCTCGCCGGCCCGTCCTATCGTGATGTGGTAGCCAGGGCACCGCCACCCTCAGAGGGCGGCCCGGGATATGGAGGCCAATCGGCCTGTTCGCCGTATTCACCGTCGGCCAGCCCGTCGGCCCGGCGGCCCGCCTCGGCACCACTACCAGTTCCCCGTCCGTTCCCAGCCATGGAAGAGGACCAGGGAGACCTGGGTCCCGAGTTTGAGTCGTGGAGCTTCTGGACCGTCCTTGCAGAGGGCCACTTCCCTGAGAAGTTTTGGCCAGTCGCAGGACCGGGCTTTGATGCACCCGAATCGCTCACCCCGGATGAGTTCGAATGCTTCCGCCGAACTCTCCGGGAGACTCACTCCCGTCTCCACCGCCTACAAATGCCATACCCCGGGAGTCAAGCGCACCTGGAGGATATTGGTGAGCAGTGCCGTCAAATTGACCTGGCCATGCTCCCCGCGGTTCGGCACCCCGGGTCATTTGAGCGCCACGAGGCCCTCCAACAACGATGCGTTGAGTGCTTTCAAGTACTCCGCAATGTTATCGAGGAAGCCACTCCCCACGTGTATATCCGTGGATGGGGGCAGTACGCTGCCCTACGCTTCAGTGTGATTCGCCGACAGCCCGATTCGCTGGGTGGCCCTGAGGGTATATCCCCAGGGACAGGAACGGTCAATATGGCTGACCTGTCGGGAGAGGGGAACGACTTGGAACTTCTCGACGGGGGCTTCCCCCCCGAAGACAAGCCGTCGTCAGATCCATCAGTGAGAGTTACTCGTCATCAGAGAAACCTCATGGGGATCCCCGCACCCACTGAAGCACTGACGTTAAGCCGAAACGTCAGCAAAGGAAAAGAGCACAGCGAGGCTATAAAGCCCGCCGACCCATCTGCCTCCATGCAGAGGGCAGAGGAGGATCCCGAGAAGGCTACGCTACGTCAGCAGCTCGCCGAACAGAAGAGGCTGGTTGACCAGCTCCTCGCCGAGCGCGCTGCAGAACGGCGGCCTGACTACGGTGATCCTAGGCCAGGACAGCAGGGACCGGAACAACCGCTCCTCGACGAGACTCTCCCGGGCAACCGTGATTACGCCGTGTTCGCCGACAGGAGAGAGGCCATTGCCTATGGCAAGAGGGCGCGGTATGTTTCGCCACACCCTCCCGAGCGGCGTGACTACCTGAGAGATCCCGCTCGGATTCCTCCCGCTGCCCCAAGGGCCGCTCCGCCCGCCATCCCACGAGCTGCCGAGTTCGACGACCCGGTCGACGACCCGATTGAAGGGCCATGCAATGCACTCGTGGTTAGAGATCCTCGCCAGGACTGGAACCCATGTCCGGACGATCCGATGGCGGCACTCATTGCCCGCTTGGAGGCCTTGGAGACTCGGCAGGTGGCGATCCCACCGGATGGCAAGCCCTACCCAGCATGGGTGGATGACATGCCGGCGCCTCCGGGATTCGGGAATCCCACTTTCGCCCCCTTCAACGGGACTGGAGATCCGCCACAGCATTTAGCCCACTTCAACTCGAGGTGCGGGCCTATGTTGGGGACTCCGGCGCAGCAGGAGGCCGCTAAGCTTCGCTGCTTTGTTCAGACACTGGAAGGGCCAGCATTTGTCTGGTACAACCAGCTCCCCGTCGGGTCGGTAACCAGCTGGGAGGACCTCCGTAGGCAGTTCCTCTACCAGTTCAGTTCCACGATCCGGAAGACAAGTATCGCAGACCTCTTCAAGTGCAAGCAGCGGCCTGATGAGCGAGTCGCGGACTTCGTCGCCCGATGGAAGGGTCTCACGTATTCCCTTGACATGCCATTGACTCAGGAGCAGTTGCTGACAATGTGCGTCGGGAACGTCAAGACCGAGCTGGTCCCTTCCCTGATTACTCAGAATTACCCCGGAGGGTTCAGGGACTTCTCAGACAAAGCTCAACGTCTTGAGGAAGCCCTGCAACAGGCCAGCCAGGCACACCCGCTGCCTCCTATGATTCCTGCAAGGAGAGTCAGCAGGGCTGAGCCCGCTGCTGTTGCCCAGATAGAGGCCCCCAGGCCGTTGGAGCTGCTGCCGGTGAGGCCAGCTCCACAGCCTCACAGGAATCCGCCTCCACGGGCTCAGTTCCCGGCCCAGCAGCGGCAGCCTCAGAACCGGCCGGCCCCTCCGCGTAATGTACCGCCGCAACCCAGGCGAGATAATCAGGGTCCACCTCCTCGGCGGGCCCCTCCAGCCCCTCGTCAAGACCACGCTCCCAGGGGCCCGCGACACCTGACTTACTCATTCCATGAGGATCAGGTCCCCGGTTATTTCCGGAGCGCCCTGGAGCAGAGGATTGTGCGACTGCCTGAGTGTTGGAAGCCAGAGGAGGCACATCTTACGAATAACCCCCGCTACTGCCCCTACCATCGGGCCCTGGGGCACACCATCCAGCGGTGCTATGTGTTTAAGGATTGGCTCCAAGACCAGATTAACAACAATGTAATCAGGTTGGGCCCAGCTCCAGCACAAGTGGCGGGCGTGTTCGTGGGATCAGATGGCGATAGTGGCAACGAGGACGAATGGCAGCTGGTCTCCAACCGCGGATCCCAGAAGTATAATAACTGGATGGCCCGCAAGACGACCATTCGCGCCCATGGAATCATCCGTGCGCGCTTGAATCAGCCTGAGCCCCCAGAATCCGCGGGTGCTGCTTCGGCATCGTCGTCCCAGCCTGCCTCTTCCAAGAGGAGCAAACGGTGGCAGCGCAAGAAGGAAGAGCGCGCCCCGCCAGTTCCGCCACTATCCCACACTCTCGGCGATTTCATGCCCCCGGAGATGGGGGTCCCTCCTCGGATCCGCCCGGTGATGGATGATTCATCCGATGTCGGTATTGGGTACGCTTCGGTTAATACCGTCGAGCTGGTAAATCCCTTTTCGGTTCCCGACGTTGAAGAACACCAGGTGGACCTCCCTAGTGTCCCCGGTCGTCGCCACCGTCGGAAGAACCGTAGCAACAGGAGTCGCCGGGGCACAGCCGTTGATACCTCCAGCCAGGCCGTGCACGCCACTGAGACTAGGCAGCAGGCTCAAAACTGAGCTCAGCGCGCGCAGCCCCCCCATCCGGGGATGACGGATTCGCCTCCGCCACTGTTTGTGGTGTGGGACCAGGCAGAACCGCCTCAGCCGCGTCGCGACCAGCTCCGCCCTGCCACGAGTCCATCCCGGCCTCCTGACTCCAGTACGGTGACCATTTCCCGGACTGCGACCAGTGAACAGCGAGATGCGCCAAGTACCAGTCGGCCGCCGATCCAACCGGCAAGGCCCGTCATGCCACCAACCGCAGAGCAACCTCCTGCAACCAGGGGCTCGCGCTTGGCCAAAAAGTATGATGTCCTGAAGCACTTGGCCGACATCCCAGCAAGGCTCTCCATCCTTGAGGCTCTGCGCATGTCATCTGAGATGCGCGAGGCACTCGCTGAAGCCCTGAAAAGCCCCCTCCAGTTTGAGACAGAGGTTGCGGCTGCAGAGGCCTTTCACGCCGAAACGATCGAGGACGCCGAATGTCAGGCAGTTATCTTGTTCTCTGGTAAGGATGAAGACCCTCCTATACAGGGACACATTCGTCCGCTGTATGTCACTGGCCAGTTCAATGGCCTTGAAGTCCGGCGCTGTCTTGTCGACACGGGGTCCGGGATTAACCTGATTCCAACTCGGACGCTCCAGAGATTGGGGTTGTCTGAGGATGACTTGATTCCCTCCGACCTCAGGATCCAGGGGTACGACCGCACCGAGCAAACCCCGGTCAGCAAGATACGTTTGAAGACCCAGTTCGGTGACTTGGTTGCCAACACCGAATTCATGGTAGTCTCTCAGGACACTGCGTACAACGCATTGATGGGCAGGCCATGGCTCCATATTCACGCGGCGGTTCCCTCGTCATACCACCAGTGCCTCAAATACTCCCTTAATGGTCGAGTAGGTGTGCTTCAAGGAGATGCCTCTCCTTTTGCCTCATGTGAAGCCCGCTATCTGGACGCGGACTATTACAAGAGCAAGGATAAGCAGATCCTGGCAGGTGAGGTTGAGCCTGTCGCTGTTGCAAGTGATCCCTGGGCAAGTCTGGATGACACTTACGTCCTCCCGATTCAACGGTTGGACGTCGCCATGGTCTTGACGGTCCGCGAGTCTCCTGATGAGATGGCCGCGACCGCCCGCGCCAGCACCAGTGGCCCAGCAGGATCTGGTAGCCCCAATGCAGTTGCCAACGCAGTCTCTCCCGTGGACGATCCCTCCCCGAGTGGAGAGGATATGGAAGACGCACCCCCAGCCTTTGAGGAGGGCGTCCCCGCCACGGTCGATGAGTTAATACAGGTGAACCTTGGAACCGAGGCCGATCCAAGACCCACATTGGTTAGTGCCGCCATGCCCTCTGAGGAGCGGCAGCAGTACGTGGACTTTCTCCGGCAGCACCGTGATGTATTCGCTTGGGGCTATGACGAGATGCCGGGGATGGATCCTCAGGTAGCCGTCCACCGCCTTGGTCTCCCGGCGAACCATCGCGGGTTCAAGCATCCTCCCAGGAAGATGCACCCATCCCACGGTGCCATGGTTGAGGCCGAAGTTGACAAGCTTATCAAAGCCAACTTCGTGAGGGAAGTTCAGTACCCCAAATGGCTGGCCAACATTGTGCCGGTCAGGAAGAAGAACGGGCAGATCAGAGTCTGCATCGACTTCCGTGATCTCAACCGCCACTGCCCGAAGGATGATTTTACCCTTCCAGTGACAGAGCTGTTGATTGATGCCACGGCAGGGTTCCAAGCCCTCTCCTTCATGGATGGATACTCCGGATACAACCAAATTCGGATGGCCCCTGAGGATGAGGAGTTCACTGCCTTCAGGCCCCCCCAAGGTACCTTTTGCTACCGGGTCATGCCTTTCGGCCTGAAGAATGCAGGTGCCACCTATCAACGGGCGATGCACCGCATATTCAAGCCAATCCTCGGCACACTGGTGGAATGATACGTCGACGACTTGGTGGTCAAATCGCGCCAGCGTCGGGACCATCTCAAAGATCTTGAGAAAGTGTTCAGCTTCCTCCGGTCTCGCTGCCTGAAGATGAACCCGTTGAAGTGTGCCTTTGGGGTCACCTCCGGAAAGTTCCTTGGATTTGTGGTAAGATACCGGGGTATTGAGATCGACCCAGAGAAAATCAGGGCGATTAGCCAGATGCCTCCCCCAGGTACCGTCCGGGAACTGCAAGGGTTCCAAGGCCACTTAGCCTATATACGCCGATTCATCGCGAATCTGGCCGGCAAGTGTAAGCCCTTTTCTCGGCTCATGAAGAAAGGTGCCACCTATGTATGGGATAAAGAGTGTCAGACCGCTTTCGAGGAGATCAAGCAGTACCTGCTCCAACCTCCGGTTCTGATGCCGCCTGTATCCGGGAAGCCGCTGGTCCTCTATGTGACCGCCCTGGAACGGTCCCTGGGTGCCCTTCTCGCCCAGAAGAACAACGAGGGAACGGAGAATAGCCTCTATTACCTCAGTCGCATGCTCCTCGATGCGGAAGTTAGGTATTCCCCCATCGAGAAGAGCTGCCTGGCGCTCGTATTTGCCGTACAGAAATTACGGCACTACTTGCAGCACCATGAGGTACAGTTGGTTTCTCGGGTAGACCCGTTGAAATATATCCTGAGCCGACCTATGTTGACTGGCCGCCTAGCGCGGTGGGCTGTGATTCCCCAGTAGTTCGACATCAGGTATGTGTCTCAGAAGGCCATCAAAGGGCAAGCATTGGCAGACTTTCTGGCAGCTCACCCAACCTCCGCGGATCAGCCGCTGGATCTAGGCTTTCTTGATGAGACCATTCTCTCGGTTGATTGAGCCGATCCATGCTGGCAGATGCACTTTGACGGTGCCTCCCGGAGCCCCACCGGTAGAAGACTCGATAATCCTAAGCTCAACAGAGTGGGCTTGGGTATCGTCTTCATTACCCCGGAGCGAGCCGTGCTGCCATACTCTTTCCTGTTGTCAGAGGGTTGTACCAACAATGAGGCGGAATACAATGCCCTCATCACCGGCCTCGAGTTGGCTCTCGAGATCGACGTGCCCCGTCTGTGCGTGAAAGGGGACTCCGAGCTGGTCGTTAAGCAGATCAATGGCGACTACGTTGTCAGGAAGCCGGAACTTGTGCCATTGTTGGAGTGCACCCTCCTTCTGATGGCCCGGTTCCCTTCTCGGCCGGAAATTGTCCATGTTCCCCAGTCGCAGAACGGTCGAGCAGATGCTTTGGCCAGCCTCGCTGCGTCACTTGCGGAGCCTGAACAGGACAACCTGATCGTCCGCGTGACGCGCCGCAGGCTCATCGCTCCCGTTATCCCGGAAGAAGATCGCGGCCCGTTGGTAAGTAACCTCACCACGGTTGCCCCTATGACCGGAGCCCCGAGTACCCCAGATATGACAGTCAGATCAGCCCCTGATTGGAGGACGCCTTTGGTTGAGTACCTCCAACATGGCATTCTTCCATCGGATCGGGCCGAGCGCGAGCGAGTTCGACGCCGCGCATCGCAGTTCGTCCTCCAGAGCAGTCCCGGCCTGGAGCAGATCCTCTACAAACGCGGATTTGATGGTGTTCTCCTCCGTTGCCTTCAGGGAGTTGAGATCCCACGAGTCATGCAAGAGGTTCATGCTGGTTCATGTGGCGCCCACCAGACTGGGCCGAAGCTGTCCCACCAGATTCGGAGGTTAGGATACTTCTGGCCCTCCATGATCCATGACTGCATCGAGTATGCCAGGAGGTGCCATGTGTGCCAGGTTCATGCGAACTTTGTGCATCGGCCGCCGGAGCCTCTCCATACCACTAGGTATTCCTGGCCCTTTGCAGTCTGGGGTCTGGATGTTGTGGGACCTTACCCGCCGGCGACAACTCGCCAGTGCCGGTTCATTCTGACCGCTACGGACTTCTTCTCCAAATGGGCAGAGGCGATTCCGCTCAGAGAGGTCAAATCCTGTTCGATCGCTGACTTCGTGACCTACAACATCATCTATCGATTTGGAGTGCCTCACGCTATCCTCACGGATAACGGAACCAATTTCCGAGCAGCCGAGTTGAAGAAGTTGTACGCCAAGTATAACATTCGCTCGAACCATACATCTCGCTATCATGCGCAGGCGAATGGACAGATCGAGGCGTTTAACAAAACCCTCTCTAACATTCTGCAAAAGATGGTTGGTCAGAACAAGAAGAGTTGGCCGGACAAGCTCCCCAACGCCCTCTGGGATTATCGGACGACGACTCGCAATTCCACCCAGATGACCCCTTATTCCCTGGTGTATGGAGCTGAGGCCGTCCTGCCCATCGAGATCCAGTTACCGTCCTTGCGCACCGCGGTCTACGACCAGCAAGCGCCGGACAGAGTTTCTGAAGCCCGTCTAGTCGAGTTGGAAGCACTGGATGAGAATAGACTTCGCGCTTTGCACAACTTGGAGAGGCATCAAAGCAGAATGGCTCGAGCTTTCAATAAGAAGGTTCGCCTCCGCTCCTTCCTGCAGGGTGATCTAGTGCTAGCCCTAAGAGTGCCGATGATCCCCGGCAGGAAGCCGCCCAAGTTGGAGCCCAAGTGGGAGGGACCTTTTGTTGTCCACAAGGTCTATCCCAATGGCGCGTACTCCCTAGCGACTATGGATGGTGAGCGTGTCACTCCTCCCACCAACGCTAGGTTCCTCAAGCAGTACTTTGTCTGAGTGTGCCAACGTCCAGCATGACGTTAAACTGCACATTTGTCCAGCATGACGTTAAACTGCACATTTGTCCAGCATGACGTTAAACTGCACATTCGTCCCGCATAACGCTAAACTGCACTTCGTCCTGCATGACGTTAAACCGCACCACGTCCTGCACGACGTTAAACTGCATTCGTCCAGGCTACAAGACGTTAAACTGTTCAGCATTCGTCCGCGCTGCAAGACGTTAAACTGCCAAGTGCTTCGTCCCGCATGACGCTAAACTGCACTACGTCCGAGCTACAAGACGTTAAACTGTTCAGCATTCGTCCTGCATGACGTAAAACTACCCCTCAAGAACTACGTGCGGCTTGATTCCCATCCTTATGGGATACGTAGGACCGCCTGAACATGCATGTTTCAGGCCCAGCCCCATCCTTCGGGAATTTCCATCTCATCCTGGGCCCTTGGTCCAGTTGCCCCCGGGTGTGCGGCGTATGGTGTGAGTGCGGGGCTATGCCCTCATTCACGTCGGTTTGCTCGTCACGCTGTACGCCCCCCCACGTTTGGGGATGCCTTCTGCTCCCCCCTTCTTTTTTCCTCATCGTCCTGCATTACGTTAAACTGCACTTCAAGAACTACGTATGGCTTGATTCCCATCCTTATGGGATACGTAGGACCGCCTGGACATTCATGTTTCAGGCCCAGCCCCATTTCCCGGGAATCTCTATCCCGCGTTGGGCCTCTGGCCCCAGTTCCCCTCCTTTTTTGTGCGAGGCGTATCGCGTGAGCGGGGGATTATGTCCTCATTCACGTCGGTCTACTGGCCGCGCCGTACGCCTCCCCCGTGTGTGGGACTACCTCACACCCCTCGTCGTCCTGCATGACGTTAAAATGCCTCTCAAGAACTACGTATGGCTTGATTCCCATCCTTATGGGATACGTAGGACCGCCTGGACGCTTGTGTTTCAGGTCCAGCCCCGTCTCTTGGTTGATCACGGGGATCTGCCCTCTTTTGGTTGCTCTCAGGGTGAGTCCTCCGACCCTTTCCGGAGATCTGTTAACATGTTTTGGGTACTTCGGTTTATGACTCGTAGTGTCAGATTCAATCCCGACAAGTCCTGTGTTGCTTGTCAGGCCTCGCGCTTCCTCTTATTCGAGCCTTCACTCAAAGGGATCCTCGTTAGCGGTTTGGGTACGATGCCTCAGTGCTCTCCCACCGCTCCGGGTCGATTTACCGGCGGGTCTTGGGCCGCAAATCGATATGAATCCTGCGATTGAGCGGTTGATGCTCGTTTGCTTGCCCCGTCTTAGGTTGACGCGATCGGATGTTGTGTTGCGAATGCGTCAGCAACATCCTTGATCGCCATGTCAGCTCCTTCAGGCTCTGAACATTGGTTGCGCAGTCCTCATCACACTCCGTCTTTATGCGTTGTAGTGGAATCTGGACACTCTTTTCATACTGACCTTCAGTACACCTTTACACGTTAGGCAGACCAACCAAGGTAATGATGTCGTTCGAGGCTCCCATGATCTGAGCACCAAGGATATATGCGGATTTTCTCCCCAAGGGCCATGCGTAGCTGGACCCTCGTCCCCATAAGGAGGGAGGAGTCGCTCGAACAATCGCGTTCTGAGCCCAGTATGCCTGGAGGCTAGCATCTCTGCCCCTCGGGTGATGGACATACGCAGGCCCCTATCCCAAGACTCTTCTCCTGGAATCGTGCGTGACCGCAGGGCTGGGTATGCTCCCACCTCCGCCGTGTCCACCGTACCGCGGTAAGCGGATTCCTCCATGGTCCGAACCACACGACCTTAAACTGTGTTGTCTGGTCCTACCACACGACCGTAAACTGTGATCGTCTTGGCTGCCCGACGAGAAAACGGCACTGCATCGTGATGTTCCCCTCAGGGGACACTCATGTTGGGCGCTGGTTAATAACCACGCCATTCATCAATGCCTTCCGTGGCTTGATTATTGTGGCGACGCCAGAGATTTCTCAATCACAGGCATGTCGCCGCACAAATAAAAACCATTCATCTTTAAGGACAAACAAGAAATATCAAATGCCGCTCCTTTTGTGTGCGAGGGTCAGACCCGCACTCTTCCCCGCGCTGGTGCCCGATTGTGTTGCGCCGCGCTTCAAGAACTACGTGCGGCTTGATTCCCATCCTTATGGGATACGTAGGAACGCCCGGATGTTTGAAACTTCGGGTCCAGCCCCCCACCTCTTAGAGATTCCCCCTTCTCTGGGGAATCCGCCGCCTTCAGGTCACCCTCAAGGCGCGTTCCCCGACCCCTTGCAGTGGTCCACCGGTGTCAAGAGTACTCTGGTTTATTGCCAGGAGGGTCAGGATCCGCTTGGTCAGGTTTCCTCCGCTTTTCAGGCTTCGTGCTCCCTTTCATTCGGACCCATCGTCTACGCCCTGGGTGGAGCCCCCGTGAACGGTTCGGACACAATGCCTCAGTGCTCTCCCACCGACTCGGGCTGGTACCCCCAATGGCCTCGGGCAGCAAATCGATATGAATCCTGCGATTGAGCGGTCGATGCTCGTTTGCTGCCTCATTCCACCAACGGTTAGTGCGATGTTGATGCTGCTTTTCCGCCACGGTCGGCAGTACTCTCATATCGTCACGCCGGTGCTCCCGGTCCTCGAGTGAATGGCCGCATGATTCACATTTCCCACCTCCCATTCTGACCAGGCGAAAACTCGACACTCTTGACACTATCCCTCAGTGCATCTTCACATATCCAGGGGATATGACCAGATGCGGCGTACTTTGAGGTCCTTATGGTCCGATCTCTAAGACCTTAAACTAAGATCTCTCCTTATGGTCCGAGCTCTAAGACCTTAAACTAAGATCTCTCCTTATGGTCCGAGCTCTAAGACCTTAAACTAAGATCTCTCCTTATGGTCCGAGCTCTAAGACCTTAAACTAAGATCTCTCTTTATGGTCCGAGCTCTAAGACCTTAAACTAAGATCTCTCCTTATGGTCCGAGCTCTAAGACCTTAAACTAAGATCTCTCCTTATGGTCCGAGCTCTAAGACCTTAAACTAAGATCTACCCTTATGGTCCGAGCTCTACGACCTTAAACTAAGATCTACCCTTATGGTCCGAGCTCTACGACCTTAAACTAAGATCTCCCCTAAACGGGATTCTACGTCCTGCATGACGTTAAACTGCACTCACAGAACTACGTGTGGCTTGATCTCCAGCCTGATGGAGTACGTAGGAACGCCCGGGCATTCCGACTCGGGTCCAGCCTCAGGGATCGTTAAGTCCCGCCCCTCCTCGTCGCCGGCCGTCTGGCCTGACTTCGGGTAGAGTGGTGCAGTTGTGATATTCTCCCCGATTCAGCTCGGGATGCCCCATCGCAAGGATGGGAAGCGACAGTTTCCTCGTCAGAGAGGTGCTGTCTGAGAATTGAGGTGACTCACGGCCAGATTAGTGCATCCGCCTAATACGTTTTCCCCACGGTGGCGCAATTTTGAGAGCGTTGGATTCTGTCCGAACAAATCGTCACTTCGCCCCATGCTTCGCATGCCCTGTTGATCTGGATTTTCCACCCTTGTGTCTGAAGGAACCCCAAAGCGGTATTCATGATGACATGTGGTCCGCCTCCTGCAATATGAATGATGGCCTTTCTCGGTCCGTCTATTGCAGTTGTTATGGTCGATCCACTGTCCGCCTACCGTCTTGGGCATTTCCTGGAGGGCCGACCGTTGTGGATGTCCGGATTCGGGACACGCGATTCACCCTTTCTCATTTCCCTATGTTCGGATAAAATCTCAACGCCCCTAGCATTGTCCCGCTCGTGTGTTGGAACAGGTTGGGGAAATGGTACATTGATTAGGTCTGAGGTCTCCTTTCCTAGGAATGACCTCCCTCTTTTCTCCAGAAATCCAGGCCCAATTATGGATGCCTGATGCTTGGTTAACACTCCCGCAAGACAACGAATTGTGGTTGAGCATATTAAACCAAAAGATGCAGATAAATATATTGATTCATACAGATGGATCAAAGTAGCGGAAGCAAATGTTTTGGGAATGGCAAAACAAAGCCCTTAGGGATTAGCGTGCTGAATGAGTCTTTCTAATGCCGCTACCCTTTGGCTGGTGGCCTCCAGAGCTGCTTCTCGCTCTCTGCGTGCCCTCTCTTCGTCGGCGGTCGCAGCACGCAGTTCGTCGATTCTGGCCTGTGCACGCTCCCGCTCGACTTGAATTGTGACCATCTGTTGGCCCGCCTCCGTCAGCTGTACCTGGGCGTCAACCAGCTGGGCTGCTAGTTGCTCCACAAGCTCGGTACACGTTGCGACGAAGGCCTCCTTCTCTGCCGCCTGCCCTTCGAGGCGCCGGACTTCCTGCTCCGCCGCGAGGAGCGCCCGCGTGCTCTCCGACATGTCCCGACTTTGTGTGACGTCGGCACGCCGGCAGCTCTCGCGCATCTTTTCGGCCATGAAATCACGGACCGTCAGATGGAGGCGTTGAGCATCAGCTCCCCCGGCACACAGGAAGCGCAGCCAGGTTTGAAGTGATCCCATGCGCCCCAGCCACTCTGACGGGTCTCGCTTGAGGAAGCGCTGGATGCACTTCCACCCCCTGCGGCGCGTTAGCCGGCTCTCCTCGACCGCCTCCGCGTCCGAGTCGTCCATCTCCTCGGGATCGGCAGGCCGGTAGGCAGGGAAGGCAGCCAGCAGGTCTGCTGCAGGGTCCGCCCCTGGGAGGTCCTCACGAGGGATAGGTTCCCCAACATCCGGGCGACCTTCTTCTCTCTCCCCAGTGGCGCTGACACCCTCGTCAGCCCCCAACCTCTCTCCGATGTCAGCACCGCCGATGTCCGGAGCCCCTTGATCAGCAGTTGGTGGGGCCGGCTCGGTTTGGGAAGTCTGTTCCGGAGCAGGCGGCATGTCCACCACTGGTCCACTCGTAGATGGCCTGGGTTCGGCAGCCCGATGAGCCTCCAATGTTGAGATCACTGCGCGGGGCATGCCATGGTTAGTCACGGATCGTCAACGGCAAGCACCAGCAGTAAAGTAAGGAGACTTACGGGAGTTCGGAGCGTCATCTTCCGCTACCCCGGTCGCCGCAGGAACAGTTGCAGCAGGGGACCCCTTAGCGCTTGTCAATTCGATGATGGGTGTCTGGCCCCCGCCTTGTCCTGCTGGCGCCCCTCCTACTCCCGCTGAGGATGCCTGACCAACATCCGTGCGCTCCTGAGAAAGATGGAGAAATGGGTTAGAAGCTGCATAAGAGAGTGGATGAAGCAGATTGAGTAGGGATAGAAGCGGACCTCGAGGAGCTCAGTGACATCAACGTTGTCAGAGCCGGCCACCTCGCCGCTCTCCCGTGGGCTCCCCTGATGGGATCTTCCCTCGGAGCCTTCATCCTCCCCCATTTCCTCCTCTTCTTCGGAGTCGTTGCTACTGTCGTCTTCTTCCGGCGGCATCTGTTCCGGAGCGGGCTCGAGACCGAGCATCACCTTCACCAGAAGGGATGGCTCCGCGCGCTGACCACGTTGGCGCGCGTACTCATCCATGGCCGTCAGATACGCATACTGCCGGTTGAAGTCCACCCTGTCGGCAATGTGGAGGCGCCCGACCTCTGGCAGATGGATTCCTTGTCTGAGAATCTTTCGCCAGATGGCGTCGGTCCCCAGTGACTGCCGCAGGGTCATCCAGGCCGACCACAGCGCCGGGAAGACTGCATCGTGGGAGGGTTCGAGCAGACGTCTCACCTGCTTCCCGGGCCGCTCTTCGACCGCCGCATGTGCCCCCTCTCTGGGCGCCGAGGTCGTAGCGGCAGCCTGCGATGTGCCCGCCGCCGAAGTCCCTGCCCGCGCCGGCTCCGCTGCTTGGCGCGCCTCCGTTCTCCCCCGTGTGGCGGCGCCTCGCCTCCTTCCTTGACGCCCGGTCTCCGCACGGGTAGCCTCGAGCCGCCGAACTAGCTTCCACAAGAGCCCATCAGGGTACGCGATGGCCCAGTGTTCGGCGTACTCGGTTGCCAAGCCTGCGTCAACTCCGGTAGGAGGGAGAGTGATGACGTCGCCAGAGCCGAAAGCGGCAAACATCAGCCACATCTGGCGAAGGACGCCAGGGTTCGTCTCCTCCCGGACAGCAGTGAATACCCTCTTCGGCATCCGTTGAAGGCACCCGAACTGCCTGGCGAAACGGGTCGGCACGTAAGGCTCGCAGATCACCTTCCCGTCGATCCGAGCCACGAGCACCCCGCCCCGCATGTTCAGGAAGTACTCATGCTGCTCCAGCGGACCCTGCCCGTTGTCGATCATTTGGACAACGGGAGTGGGGAACGGACTGAAGTTGAAGTTGGCATGATTGCCAATCCGGATCCGCACGCCCTCCTCACTTAGGGTCATCGGAGCGACCCCCGCGATGTTCAGCAGGGAGGGTCGCAGGCCGTTGCCCGGAGGAATGATGGCGTTCGGAAACGTGTACCCACTGAGGTGAGCAGCCACCCAGCCGTGGAAGAACTGAAAGGGCCCACAGATCCTTCGTGGCGACCCCCCTCGTGATATGCGTCCCAGGATGGCATACAGCCTCGCCAGCACTGGGACCCCGAGGTTGTATCTCTTGTTGGCGGCCATAGCGCCCGCCACTGCCAGTGTCGCCGGGCGAACGCCCATTCTCGCGTCCCGCACTGGCAGGAGCCACCCACTCAGAAAGGCGGCCAGGAACGCCGCGTACCGGAAATTTGGGTCCCGGGCCTCGATGACGCGGTACCCCCATGAGCGGTAGTCGCCCGTCTCCAGGACCCGCCAGTACGACCCGTTCCGGCTCCTCTGAGCTGCGGTCGGGCACCGCTTCCCCCTGCCTGGCATCTTGACCGCCGGGTCATGCTCCAAGAACTGGCCGAACCATTCCTTGTAGGCTATGTCCTTCTGGAAGTCTTTGATCCCGAGCCGCTGCGTAGCCAGGTCAAGCAGATGCCAGGTCAGGATGGGAGTCCGTGACCTGTCCTCCCAGATGTTCTTCGGTGGCAGGAACTCATCGTATTGGTAGCCCTCCAGCGGGATACCTCCGATGCAGTGGATGTCCCAGAGACCGATGCCGACCTCCCCATGGTGAAGATGGAAGGTGTTGGTATCCGGAGACCATCGGGTGAACAGCTCCGGCCCGAGCTCGGACTGCTGGTAGAAGTGGAACTGCGACGTCCACACCGCCTCGAACAGGCCGATGTACCGCAGCTCCTCTGCGAAGTGATCGCAAGTGTGGCGTACCCAGAACGCCCAGGCCCACTCGCTGGTGAAGTTGCCCCCAGACCGCAAGTCCCAGTCCTTCAGCCAGCCCTTGGTGTCGTCCGTGACGCTCTGGCGATATATGCTCGAGTAGAGGGCTGGAGAATTCTCCGCAGTAGGCTCACCCCCATCAATGGTTCGCGTCCTCGGGTTCAGGACATAGACATCCAAGTGTCTGGTCTCCCTGGCAGGATGCCCATTGTTGGTGATGTTATAGCGTAGAAGCTCGTCCTCCCGGGTCACCCAGGTCCGCGGCGCATCAATCTCGAACCCTGGCACCAGGACCTCATCTAGGATGCCGAAGTTCCAGAGCGGCAGGTTGTCCGACAGTGGATATGTCTTCTGGGCCGGCGTCAGTAAGTCGAACAAGGATTGATTGTTGGAAACAATCTCCTTGGCTCCGTAAACCTCCTCGTTCGTCGCCATCTCAGCCCTGCGAGTGGCGGCATCCCCCTCATTTCCTCTGTGCGCGGCCATCTCAGAAGTTTTGGGAGTCGTGCGGGTTAAGGGATGAAGTGTGCGGAATCGGACGAGGCTGGTGGAAAAGTTTGAGAGTCGGCGCGCAATCCAAGTAGGCGGCGCGCAATTGGGAAGATTGTCGCGCAAAGTTCCGGGTTTTCGCGCAAAGACAGGGGAAATCCGGACGGTTTTGCGCGACGAGCGGGCGAATTCCGCGCCGGAAAGGGCAATTTCGCGCACGAGAGCAGAGATGCTTATCGCGCGGAAGGCCAGTGTACGGCACGGAGGGACCCAGTGCCCCTATTTATAGGCGAGGCCGGGGTCCGCGCCGCGCGGAAAGCGCTTTGCGCGACCGCAACGGCGAATTTCGCGACCGGCGCCCCTTTTTGCGCGCCTAAGTCCCGCGCCGCCCAGGACTTCGGCATTCCGGCGTCTCCCTCGGAACCCGATCGTTGCGACCTCTCGCCGATCAGATTCTGAGGGGGGGCTTTTGTAGATGCCGGAAAAGTCCGTTGTTCCCAAACGAAGCTCCGGATGCGGAAAGCGAGGTCATATTCGGAGTCGGAAGAATGTTTCGGAGGGCCCGGAGGCCATGCGCGGAATTTCAGAGGTCTGCGCGCAAAGATGATGATCCGCGCGCAAAACCCCCGGGATGCGTGCAACTCCCTTGCGCGCCGTGCCCGATTCCGCGCCCGCGAGGAGAATTCCGCGCTCGCGCCTTGGATTCCGCGCCCGGGGTTGCCTATAAATACTAGGCGACCCCCAACGTTTCAAAGGTTGCTGGAAGTCGAACGGTCTCCCGCGCGCGCAATTCAACCCCTTCCGCGCGCAATGCCGATCTTCAGGTAACCTCCTCTCTTTCGCGCAATAGAGCCTTGGGGTCCGCCTTCGCGCACAATCCCCTTGGCTCATTTCCTTTGAATAAATTTCAACCCGAAGGCCTTTGCGCGCAAAAGAAGCCTCTTGCGCGCAATTGCCCCCCGGGTGCGCGCAATCCAACCCGATTGCGCGCACCCCCCATTTTCAAAGTGGCCATTCGTTAGAGAATGAGCCGTTGCCCCCGCGCGCTACCCGAAGCCCGGTGCGCGCAATCCCAATCATCCGCGCGCAAAGCGCTGGCCCAATTGCGCGCCAGCCCGCCATTTTGCGCGCCGACCCGCGGTTTTGCGCGCAAAGCTCCTCTTTTGCGCGCAATCTGCCAGGGTCGCCTCCCTTGACCCCCTTTGGGTACCCGCCTGCGTGGCGCCCGATGGTCTTCATCGCAGGTGCCCGCACCGTGCGCTGTCTTCCCGTGCAGCCTTCCAGGCTCGTGCGAAGTGACACGGACCCGTCGGCGGCAATCATTCGTCCAGCATGGCGTTAAACTGCATATTCGTCCAGCATGACGCTAAACTGCACCACGTCCTGCACGACGTTAAACTGTATACGTCCAGGCTGCACGACGTTAAACTGCCTAGCCCCCATCGTCCGCGCTGCAAGACGTTAAACTGCCAAGTGTTTCGTCCTCAACACACGACGTTAAACTGTACTTCGTCCGGCAAGACGTTAAACCGTCCGCATCATTCGATCCCGTGCTTCGCACGCAGGGTCTCCCCCGGTTTGGAGGTGGCCCCCACCCGCTCGTCTCTGCAGGGATGTCGGGATTGTCCCCCTTTTGGGACGATTTAATGTGAGTGGCTTTTCCCTACGGGGGCAGGGTATTACAAACCCCTAGTTTCTCGTGGGAGGCTGCACATGTGTATCTCCATTGCGCCTCCCCACTGCCGAAGCCAGTAGAGGGTGTGACTGGGATCGAGGTGTCTTCTGCTTTCGGTCCAAGTCCCTTCCAACTGAGTTTTGCCGCATCCGGGCTGCCCCAAGTGCGTAAGTCCTGACAGAATGAACTACGTGGACTTTGATCCCTGTCTTCTATACAGGGTACGTAGGAAGCCTCCCTGAGGTCCAAGCCCGCCACCTGGTCGTCCCGGTCGTATTTACGTCGGTTCGTCCATCAGTGGACCCCTCCAGGGTTCACGCTTGCGTCGATTCACCTATGAATCCGCCCCTGTGAGAGACTGCCCGTGTGTATCTCCACTGTGCCTCCCCACAGCCCCTTTTTCCATTTCTCCTTTTATCGTCCAGCATGACGTGAAACTGTGATCCACCCGGCCGTTCCACCCCCCTCTGTGCGAGGTGGTTCGGTTCAATCCTCCGCCCGGCGGCCTAGACCTCTTCGTGAGTCGGCTTGCCGACGTCCAGCATGACGTTAAACTGTATACCCGAACTACGTCGACTTTGATCCGTGCTAACGCGCGGTACGTAGGAAGCCTCTACGGGGTCCAAACTCTTCACTCCATTATCCATCCTGATCCTTACCCGGGCCGCCACATCCCGGTGGGGTCATGCCACTTCACTCCACTCCACATCATTTGGGAAGCCGCCCATGTGCTGGCCCCAACGTCGGAGGTTCCCCGCAAGGGGTTCTGTCATCTGATCCACTTTTCGTGTTGATCGGTCCGATGCCGTCCCCGCTGGACGTTAAACTCGCGGCATACCCCGTGTTAAACATGGGAAGCTGAGGAAAACCTCAGGTGACACAGTTCCCCGCACCTAGTACGGGATGCCTCAGGCCATCATGACTTCGAGAAGCCCTATTAGGGACGGAAGACAGACGTGCAGAGCCGCAGTGCTACGACACGCCCCCAGCACCCAGAGCCACCCGGCCTTCTCACCGCAGGTTGCTGCCCCGCCCAGACTCCTTGGAGCGTCCGGGCGGAAGCAGCGTAATTAACCGGTGTCCATGAAGATATGGCGCCGGGAACGAGATTCACGAACATTCTTAAGTCTATGAGGGAGACCCGGATTAGGCGACGAGTTCCAAGGAGACGTCCAAGGAAGGAGGAGCCGACATCCCATCATCCCGGTTTCGATCAAGGAGCAGACGCCCCTGAATAAGGGACGAATGCCGCCCGCCCTTGGAAAGCGGGACTGCGGGACCACAAGCCGCGCGCCCATTCCCTCGGGTTGACGGGTGCACGCGCGAACGCGTCCTGGCGGAACAGCGTAACCCGACGCACATCCGCACCGAAACACCCCCTTATCATGCACGTGACTGAACCTACTTTGTTCTCCAGGTCAATATGGCACTACCATCATCAACGCAGATGATCACCGTGTCCCACAGCCTCTAATTTTGTAGGCTCCATGCGGACCCCAATAGTATAAACCAGCTTCCCAATGGCACTACTCCTACCGCGAACTCCCACGTGGTCTCTCCAGAACCGCCTCCTTAAGAACTGCCATTGGAAATCCTACCGATGGATCATCTTTCAGGTGCTCTTCCTGTTCCAGCCCCAGTTGGGTGGCATACTGGATCCACTGCCAACTACCATGTTGGAGGCCCTTTTTCCTCCTAGCACTCCACCTGAACCACATGGAGCTGCAGCTATAGTTAACACTGCATGCGACAGCCTTTTCTGGTTTGTTCCATGCCTTCACTGTTACACCATGATGGTGTCGTTGCGGTGTCTAATCCCTAGTATTGGATCATTGTGCCACATATGAAATAAAAAATGATACACAGTTCATATTTCACAAAGAAATGGGAACACAAGATGGACTGGGGATAATAGAAAATGAAGAACCTGAACACCACAAGAACATATATTCTCCTTTATTCATGTTTTCTTCAATTTTTTCTTGTTAGTAGGATCATATAGAATGAAGAAACACATAGATCTATTTCAATTTTAATCACCTTAAGGATAAACCCATCCATCAATAGATTGAACCACAAATCAAAATTTTCATGGGTTAGTACCCATTTTCCATTTAAATAAAAATTGAATATTGAATCACAATGAAACAACACCATGCCTGGAGTTTGGATTTGTCATTGATGAAGGGGGATGTTTCATTGTCATCGTTCGTCGATATTTCAATCTTGGATCACATTTTTGATCTTTAATCCATCATCTCCATCAAGAGAACCCCATTCTCTTTGTTTCAGGGAAACATCAAGGTTAAAGTTATAACTCAAGATCCTTGTAAAACCATAATATATAGAAAATTTAGTTTTTTACATCAAGATAAAATATTTTTTTTAAATATATTATAATTGATATATCCAAAATCTAACATTCACATTCAACATGTACAAGATGATATTAGGCTCCGCCTAATCTAAAGATTCTATTTTGAAGGCAACATTGCCCTTATATTTCAGATTCAGGAAGTTTTTAAGAAGTTATTCTAGTTTCAATGAAAAATCACCAGCACGATTTATTAAAAACATTACTCATTTCAGTAAATTGTTCCGGGAAAACTGTCGATCATAATCACACGTCGTCTTAGCGCATGGTCTTCGATTTTTTCAAATTAATTTACTAAAATAAAATTTAAGAAATAATAAGTCAATATATATATTTTGTGTTAGATGATAGTTGATGTTGTTTCACCTAAGCTAATTATGAGTTTTCAGGGTGGGTGATATCTCAAAATAATCAAATAAAATCATTTAAATAAAAGCATATCTTTAATATAATGGTTAAATATTAGGAAAAAACATTAGATCAATTAGAATCAACTATAGTAGATACAAAAAACATTTTATTCAATAGTGGACACCCAAATAATGTTTAATAAACATTAAAAAAACCTAAATTCTGAATAAACCATAAAATCTGGGATAGTTTATTGACCATAGGTTTGAGAAAAAAAATTCTGGACAATTCAAAGTGAAATCACAAAAAGAATGAAGGAGGAGTGAATAAGCGTACATACCATATAGATTCAAACATGAATACGTAATATAACAATCTCTATCATTGATTTTGGATTTGGTTCATTTGTGGATTCCATAGCTCTATTGATTTTGTTGTGGGGAGAAAAACTCAACGAAGGGGAGGAGAAAAGGAAAATGTCGTGTGATTTATTTTATTATTATTTTTTAATAGTTAATCATGATGTAATTTAACTGATCACAAAAAAGTATTATTTATGGATTTTAATATATGTCTCTTGTACTCATTAATTAAGAATATTATTGATCGAAAGAATTTTACATCGTTAATAGGAATAATTAATTAGATACTTGGTTGATGGCATGCTTCCACAAATGTTTTTTCGATTGAAAAAATTTTCCATTAAAAATAATGATAAGTAAACACAATATTTGTGATTAAGATGCCATTATTCAAAAAAAACCTTTTCAATATGACTATTTGTAACATAAAATACTTCCATCACAAAAATCCTATCAAAAATATCCATTTTCCCTATTTTTTAATGATTTCAAATCATCACCCTAATTCCTTGCTGTGGAATTAATCATAAAAACTTTTAGATAGCAACTATTTACCTCATCTTTAATATATGATTATAGGAATTTTAATACTATAAAATCCAATAATACCTCTTTCAAATTTCTTTATGTTATATTAATAATGGATTGGCTATCTTTATAATGAAAAATTGTAATATACTAAATTTATATCTAAAAATTTAACCATGATCCCTTATTAATACAATATTGACTATAAAATAAATATAAAGGACTACTACCATAATATTGATGTAATTATCACAAATAGTTATAGGGAAATGAACATAACAGTAGTTATATTTCTATTTTTGGGGAAAAGATAAGTTCACTTGTCAAACCATGAATAGTGAGGATACAACCTCATTGGAAATAAAATCTAGACTCATATAAACCCATATTTTATGAACTGATTAATAATTGAAAATGTGAGGATGAAATTTATAAATGAGGTACAAATAAATGACCTAATATTTCATTGAAAATGTTCCTTTAATAAACAATGTATATGATATCTTACAAGACATACAACACTAAACTAAAATGAAATGTTGATATGTTGAAATAAAATTTCACCATTATAATATAGTATATTAATAATTCTTGAAAAAAAATCTAACTATATTATAAAATATAAAAATTAAATAAATGGCATCATTAGCATAATTAACACCCTATGATTTTATAAATGAAAACTATGTTTGATAGCACATTTGACATGCAACATAGTGATTAAACAACAGAGGAAATATATAAATGTTATAACTGACCTGTTTAATTTGTGTGTATAATTTTTTTTTACTAAATTATGATATATATGTATATATAATACTCAATATAAATTATTGTTAAATTTTTGGTAAGTTATCAAACAATTTTCTGTAATATAATGTTATTCTTCCAAAATATATTTTATTACTTTTAATGATAATGTATTATAATCAATTCTTTGAACATTAAGAAATTTTATTTGATAAAATAAATAAATTTTCTATATATAGATATCAAAAGTTACTTTGGATTAAATATTGGGATTTTTCAGAAAATATTACTTTTTTTGTGAATAGTAGAAAATACATATTTTTCTAAAAATATAATTTTTGTTCAGTAAATTAATAAATTTAAATGTACCATAATGTATTCAATATTATTTAAATTTAAATAAGTATTATTAAATTATTTTAATTCAACATAATTTAATATTAATTAATTTCATATTTCATTTTGGTATATTTTTCCTTTTGGTTAAAAAATATAAATTTTTTGAAAACCGTTTTAAAGTGCATACTGTTCTCATTTTTAATTAATTAAAAGAAAACCTAATGTAGAATGATTTAAATTAAATTTATAGATTATTTATATTAATTTATACTCATAAATTTTTTATTATCATTCATATAGTTTATATAAATTCAATGTTTTATTGAAATATACATTTCTTGAAAAAAAGTGTTTATCACGTCTGCGGGTTTAATTTTAAATTAAATTGTTACAATTTTCTGAATTAAATATAGTCAAATGGATCATGTATTTTTAATCATAATTATTTATATTATCAAATATGGTTGATTCAATTTTTTTTCTTAATAAATATTGAAAACTGTAGATTTGAATTATTGTGGTTAAGGTGAAAATGGATTTACTAAGGAGTTTAATTAAAATGATAAGGGTAAAAATAACCTAAAAAGATGTGTAAAATTAAATTAATGGAAATATTTATACCATATATTGTCTAATTCATTATAATAATATATTTTTATCCATATTTCATGTGAAAAATATTGGTACATATTTTTTCTTTTTAAAAAATAGAAATATGTCACTCAACTCAATTATAAAAGGACACACCTCCCATATCTTCATCAAACCATAAAAACCCTTTGGTTTGACAATTAATTTCTAAAATAACTTATGAAAACTAATAAAATCATCCAATAAACCATTTTTTGGTCATAAATCCTTTTTAGGAATACATTACGTATAATTTGAAAGAGGTTCTTTGAGAAAATGTAAAATTTCCAATTAAGAATTTTTTCATTATTTATTATTTCAACTCTATAAAATATTATTTAACTATGATCAAGTGAAAAAATAGTATATAATATACCCATTTATGTTATTTTATTATTTTTATAACAAAACTCAAACTTCTACTGCACAAAAGAGGAAAAAAATCGTCATTCATTAATATTGCGGACTATTGTTGTGTGAATTGATGTCATTTATTTTTCTTCACCGTCTGTCGAATCATATTTTAATGATGGATATTATATATATATATATATATATGTTAATAATAAAATAATTATATATATGGATCTATTTTATCATATATTACTTTCTAAATTTCTATTTTGTAAGGGATATGATAACGTTGCTCGTGTGTTTGGTGGACTACCACCTCACAAAACAACATGATTACTTTTTCACTTACGCATTACATGGAAAGAAATAAGGAAAAATTAAATGTATATATTTGATATAAATTAAATTAATATGATATTAATGAAATATTTATCATTATAAAAATATATTATATATCATTTTCATTCTTACAAACAAAATTAATAATTTCGTTAATGTATTTTTTTCACTACTTATTTTACTATGAAATGTGGATCTCTTTTCATCCCTGCATCAGATTTATTATTTATATAAGTATATTTCAGGAAAAAATATGGAATATTTTTATATAATAATCATTATTTATATATATAATATTTCCTAACTTTTTTCCATGATGATCATTAAAAAATGGAAATGTTAATCATGCGTATGTACAACCAACCATCTCTATGGTCATAACATATTTCATTTTTCATAATTATTTTTCATGGTTGGTTTAAAAATTGTAATTAAGGAATAAATATTATAACTATATTAATATTATAATTCTTTAGATGATTAAATAAATACAAATTTGACAGTAGTGAACTCATCAATGTCTTTTTTAAATAATGAATCAAACATCCTCAAAACAACCGATGTGAACTTAACTAATTATACATTAAAATATTTAATTATTGATAAAGATAATATATAATTCAATTAAAAGTTATTAATCCTGTAATATTTAATTATGAAATAAAATAATTTATAGAATCTTATTATAAAATAGTTATTATATATTCAATGAATGACTAGACTCATGGTTAGGGATTTGTAGTATCTATTTTATTTTTGGGAGACATATGAAAATTCGACACTAGTTTATATTGTGTGGGGTGTATAATGACCATTTGAAAATTAATATATTTATTATATTTTATCTCATGATATTTAATGTTTAATTTGATTTTATTCTTTATTACTTATTATCATTCAAAATGTTACTAACGCAGTAAGGGGTTTCTTTTCTCATTTTTTTTACATGATATATATGCCATATTAACAAATTATTAACATTTTTTTTTGTATATAATACCAATTTTACATATTTTACAACTAATACATCATAATTCATGGTATTTTATGTTTCAATATTAATTATTTCATCCAAGGGGGGTTGACATGAAAGTTACCTTGTTGTAAACAATTTCATAACTCAAATACATTCCATTTAGTTATATTTTGTTTTCATTGTCTTTGATAATATAAAATTATGTTTTTTAAAAAATAATTATCTTATGTTCTTTCTTTAGTTCATTTATATGGACATTTATTTGATAATAACAATATATTCATTTATTAATTTTCACTTCAATGTTATGATCATTGTAAGGGTTGCTCATCTCAAATTCACTTCATTGAGACTAATTTTATGTTATACACTAGCCATTATTTATGATGTGTATGCACATCCCAACTAATATGTTATATCATGTATCTCCTTATGTTAGTTATATTGAATGGTTGATTTGAAGTTATTATTTAATGGGGAAAAAATTTCAGAGTTACCAAAGGGGAATGTGATTTATGATACAATCTTAATTTGTTACAAGATTGTGTATGATGAATGTTCTATCAGGGGAAATAATATAATCTTAACTCTTATATTATAAAATTATTATTTTATGAGAATACTTATTCTCCCTTAGTTTTCTACTCTTTATTTACATAATATTTCTGAAGACATTTTTTTAAAAAATAATCTGTATTTTACTTTTATTCAAAAAAATATTTTCATCCAAACCTTTTATTCAAAAATGGTTCTGGAAAACGTTTTTATCATTTTTAATAGATTTATAAATGGAATTTATACCTTTTTTAAATTTTACAAAAAAATAATGGAAAATTCATGAAATTTTCCAAATAATGACCATTTAGATTTTATCGAAATTGTGAAATAAATAACTATTTTACCATGTATGACATGAACAAAATATCCCACCATTATGGCCATTATTTACATTATATCTTAATTTGTTATTTTTAAGGATATTTTAAAAGAAAACCATTTTCAAGATGTATTTTTTTTAAAATGAGTTTTAATGGAATTAATATTATCCAAAAGAAATGTTTTAAACGATTCTTAAGGATTATAATAAATTTTTTGAATGTTTTTTTAATGAAAATGAATTTGGAAATATTTGGTGATTTTTTATTTTAGTATTAACTGATTTTGAAAATGACAATCTAATTTTATTCAAATTTCCTTTAATGTCCTTTTGAAGACATTCCCCTTCATCAATGTCAATAAAGCTTTCTATTAATTATTCTATAACGTTGATATATTTTAATGATTCTATCCTTATTCATTTTTTTTGGATGGATTAAGATTGTTTCATTAATTTATATATAGAACTAACTTCATTTCCATGGGTTAATCATATGTGATAAATTTTTTATGGAACAAAAATCTTTTTCATGGGTTAATAATATTTCAAATATATTGTTATGTAACCCATTTTGTTTCCAGGGGTTAATTATGATTCAAAGATATTGCTATGAAACCTATTTTTTCAATTTTTTAATCATGTTATGAGTGGACTAATTCCTTTTTAATCATTTTACAATGATTCATAATATCTATGTACTTTATTTTTTTTGTTTTAGACCTTATTTACATTGGGTGTACCAAAATAGCTCTGGTTGAGCATATTGAAGCTTATAAAATTGGTTTACAATGATAGAGTGAGGTGGCCCCGATATAGCTTGTACAATGGGTGAACCCATAAAATAATCCAGTGCATTTGGTAATGATTATATTTCCCAAGTAGTTATATTGGATGTTTTATATATGTTTAATATATATGTATGGTTTTTATAATGGTTTATCATGTTTTCTGTGAATATGATGTCTTGACACAAAAATACATTTTATATATTACTGAAATGTGCTTAAAATTTTTTTCATTATAAAGATTGATATCACATGGATAATGATTATTTATTTTATGAATATTTTATTTGTTAATAAATTACAAATTTTTTTCATGTTTGATTATCCATGTGTTGATGGGAATGTATATTTTTATATTATACTAATATAATTTTTTATTTTATCATTCAGTTATTCTCCTATTATGTTCATTGATGACTATTAATTATTAATTCTTATGTTTACCATTACTAATCATTTTATCCACCCTTCATAAATTTCCTTATCCACAGGTTATAAATAATTAGGTTAAATATGTTTTTTCTTGAAAGGATTTCATATGGATGATGATGATGACATAATATGAATTAATAAAGATGGGTTAAGTGGGAGAAATATTTATTTAGATACATTGGTGTTATTTATTATAGTGTTTTTTATAATTTTATAAAATTATAAACCTAAAATTTCATTGAAAATGTTTTTGATCTAATTTAACATTTTAATGTTTTAATGTTTAGAAGGAACAAATTTGTAAAATTAATGGTTATTAATTCTGAAATTTTAATCTTTATGATTTCAACATAGGATCAGAAGGTTTTAGTCCAATGACATTATATTTGGAATCAAAGTAAAAAATAAGGAATACAATATATGGTAACTATCATGTGAAAACATTGAAAACATCCTGACTCTCCACCCATGGATTCTTGAGGAAATCACAGACACTGGGGAAGGTGGTGTGTTCCACCTATAGAGTGCCTTAATAGATATCAATTATATCCCATTGGATAAAAGTTTCAACTATTATAGTTTTCATCAAATGAAATGTTTTGCTAATTTGGGAGACAAGGATCTTTTCCAGTGAGGATATATTAAGTGTTATGGATACCATCATTGGTTTATAAGTTTAAGGATGGTCAAAAATTAAAATTCATTGACTTCTATTGTGAGGTTTTAAGTGGTGATATCTTAAATAGATTAATGAAATTTTAGGATAAACATTATTGTTTTGAAGTATATTTAATGATCCTTTTTAATGTGAAGTATTTCACTATATTTTTTAAACATAAGTTTGAAGTTATTGACAGCCATTAGGGTTTATACAATCCTTGATATTAAGGTAATTTGGGGAAAACAATTTTTATCATATAAATAATCCTATAATTTAAAAGTTATTTGGTGACGAAGTGAGTAATGTTATTTAAAAAAGAAAAACCATATTTTTAGGCTTGGAAGACGAAATTTATGAGATAAAATTTAAGCTTAAAACACCCATTAATTTTGAGGTTTTTTAGGAAGGACTCAATGTGAAAATTGGGTATTACTATTGATTTTTAGATATTAATGTATTATTTCATCATATGATGGTTCATTAATTTTGGTAAACATATTACCATATTCTAACCATTTTGGTTTTTGTTAATGTATAAAGAAAGGTGTTTTTTCTTGATTATCCATTTTATGGTTATATGGTACATTGATTGTTTTTTTAGTTAATGAGGTATGGACAATTAATCTTGAATGCTCATCTTTGAGAGAAAAATATGGGATTACGGGGGAAACTAAAAAATGGATGAAATTATTCTCATCAAGTAAGTATATTTCCATATGATCTTAGTCTTAATGGAAAACAATTAATCAAATAAAGGAAAAGGATCTTGATTGTTTTTCCCTATTATCATTATTTCTAATGAAATGCATCACCATTTTCACACTTATTTTGTTTAATGTTTTATAGTTGTTAAATTTTTATTTATCATATAATTTTCTATGATTAATGATCTATGCCACACTATATCATTAATTGGAATTAATATTTTCCTCAGTTTCTATCATTTGTTCTTCTACTTGGAAACCTATTATGTGTTATTCTAGGGGACCTTCAATATCAATTTCACTCTTATTGGGAGGATGTATAATTAATCCTTTTTAAAATATTTGATTAAAAAATAATTATTTCAAAATTTAAATCATTTTATTATTGACATAAAGTTAAAATTTCTTGAATTAAATTTATTAATGGGTGTAGGGTGGAACACCTTAATATTTTAGAAAAGAAAACTATTTTCTTCAGCGTATTCGACACACAACATTGAGTTTAAATAAACCAAAACATATATAACAATTATATCAGAGTAGTTAAATTGGTGTGTATGGTTATTATTAAATAATTTATGAAATAATTTTTTAATAATTTCAAAATAAATATAAATTATCGATAAATTTTTAGTAAATAATCAATCAATTTTTAGTAAAGTGGTTTCATTCTTCAAAAATATGTCTTCTTCAAAAATGATAGTTATTATTTTTCATGAAAACAAACATATGAATAATATCCCATAATTTTAGGATTAATTTCATGAAATTAAATTTATTGTTGAAATAATAATATAAAATTTTAATTTATGTGAAATGTTTTTATTTTTCAAAAAATAATGTTTTTGGGTTAATAGTAAAAAAACAGATTTTTGAAAAATGTAAATTACTTTTAATAAATTAAAAAAATAAAGATACTCATTAAGTTATTAATAATATTTCATGTAAAATCAGTATTATTCAATTATATTTAATCCATTAATTTTATTTTTAATCAACTTCATATGGGATTTTAGTTTAAATTTGTCATTTGGTTTGAAAACTGAATATTTATAGACTATTTGAAAGTGCATAATGGTTCTCCATGTTAATTAATTAAAAAAACAACTAATTTATAGTTAATTAAATGAAAATGTAATATTAATATTTCTTTATAATTATAATTTATTTCTTATTAGTCATAGTGTAAATATAAAATCATTTTTTCCTCATAACAATATTATATAAAAACCCATTCTTTCATTGCTTATGCAGGTTTAATTTTAAATTAATTTTCAAACATTATATGAATTGAATTTAATAATATAGATTCAATATTTTTTAAAATATTAATTTATCTTATATAATTATATGAAATTAATTTCTTAACATAATTAATAGAGAAACTATAAAAATAAAGTACAATGGTTATGGTGGAAATGGTTCTACCATGGGGTTAATAAAAAACCATAAGGATAAAAATGACCTAAAAACATTTTCTAAAAAATATTTTATAGACATATTTAGATATTATATTTGATATTATATGTGAATAATTAATTTTTGATCCATTTTCATGTGAAAAATATGGTTACGCCTTTTTCTTTTATAAATTTATAATAGTACCACTCACCTCTACCCAATATCTTCTCTTCTTCAAACCCTAAAACCCATTTGGTACTAAAAATCCCTCTTCAAATGTACTAGAATATTCCATATCATCATAATATAATATATTTTTTTCAAAATGATATTATAAGAATTATTTATGTATAATACTAAAGCAATGGTCTGAGAAGATGTAGAATCCCTAACTATGCATTCTTTTTTTTATTTCTTCTTCCACCCCTATCAATTATTGCTAAATTTGATAATATAAGAAAAATGTATATCTTATATAAGTTTATATTATTATATAAATTTAATAACTCAAAAAAATCTCATCATATATCAAATGGAATATGAAATCATCATTCACTTGTACAACAGACTCTCAACTCGCGAACTTATGTCATTCATTCTCCATCATTGAATCTTAAGGATTATTATAATGATGGATATAAAGTTTATATATGGTATTAATATAATAATCATACCTTATGAGTAATAATATCTATTATAACTTTTTTTAATTTTATTTCGTTAGGGATACAAAATTGTCATTCTTGTGTGTGACAGATTATCGCCTCATGAAGCTATATGATTTATTTTTCCCTCATCCATTATATGGTAGGAAATAAGTATAATGTTAATCAATATATTATATATAAATTATATAATTAATATATTAATGTCATATTTAACAAAAATAATAAATAATATATCATTTTTTTCTTACATTGAAGAATGATAACTTATATTGGTACAAGTCCACAACTTCCTTCACAAATTAATGCGACTCTATTTAATCACCATACGACGTGCATGAAATATATAATTCTATTTAATGTAACAATATAGAATATATTATATTAGGATCATTCTATAAAGATAAAATATTACTTATCACCTTTCTATAGCGATCATTGAAAAATGGAAATGTTACTTATGTGTACGTACGATATACCATCTCCATGATCATACTATAGTTCATTTTTCATAACTATTTTTCAAGGATGGATTTAAAAGTATAATTGATTAATAAATTATATGATTATTTCATGATTTTTATTCTTGATATCTTGAAATATTTAACATAATAACTACGATCAACACACTACAGCCATTTTGAAACAATGACCAGAATGCCCTCAAGACATCCAACGTGTACTTAACTATTTAAGTTTTCAAATATTCTGTTATAAAGAAATAAAATAAAATTTTTAAATATAATGTATTAAAAAATTAATATTTTCTTCGGAAATAAAATAATTGATACAATCTTATTGTGTTACAGTTGAAGGATATACATGGATTGTCTTTTCTTGAGGTAAGGGATTTCTAGTCTCTCTTTATATATTAGAGACATATCCAAATTCACTAATTGTTTCTTTTTTTTGTATATAACGGATATTTTACATGTAATGTCTTGAATTTAATTGAATTAATGTTATTTAATTTTTCATTAGATGTTATTATTTTTTAGTTCTAATGATTCAAAATATTACTAAAGCCATAAGGTTTCTCTCATCACACTTTTATTTCAATGATATATATGACATATTCACCCCTTACTTACATTTTAATGTGTATATAGTACAAATATTTTGTGTTATTTATGGAATAAATCATAATTCATGTTATTTTATGTTTCAATTGGAATTATTTTATCCAAGGTGTTTTGAATTGAATATTACCATTTCGTTAAGAATTTCAAAACTCAATTACTTTTCAATAGATTATATTAATTCATAATTATAATTGATATTATAATATTATTTGTGTAATAATTCTTGATTATATTTTTTTTATTTTTTAATTATTTTATGTGGATTTAAATTTTATACACATAATTGGGTCACTAATTAATTCCCATTTTAATGTTATGATCGTTGTAAGGGTTCCTCATATCAAATTATCATATTTGGGATATATGTTTTATTATACACATATGTTCATTTGGGAAGAATGTATACTTCCCCTTGTATATTTATTATAATTAATATCCTTATTTTAATTACGTTTAATGGTTTATTCAGAATATATTCTTTCAGGGTTCATTAAATTAATGAGTTATCAAAGGCGACATGACATTATGATATAGTCTACTTTCTTTTCTGGATTGTTTATCTGGAAATTTATTTTAGTGGAAATAATATGATATTATCTATCTTCTTAAACTCCATTAATGTGATGATAATACATTATATACCTTAATTTTCTTCTCTTTATGTACTCAAGAGTTTAAAATATTTTCTTTATAATAAATAATCTTTATTTATATTTTTCGTTAAAAACCCATTTTAATCCAAAAACATGTTTTTAAAAACATTTAAACTTCTTTTAATTTACTAAAATGATTTATTTAATATATTTTTACCCATCATTAAATTTGTAAACTTTTTGGATTGAAAATATCAATTTTTTCCAAGTAATTCTCATTTTCCTTTTGCCAAAAGATTGAATGAAATATTTATTTTACCTTTTATAGAGTAAAACTATTTCCCATTATCATAATAATTATTTTCTTTGAATATTATTTTTTCTGTTTCCAATGTTATTTTAAATGAAAAACAAATTTCAAAATCTTTTATGTTTGAACAAGTTTTTATAAAAAATAAATTTGTTATTTTCCTGAAGAAGTATTTTAAATGAATTTTTAAACTTTTTTATATGTTTCCATTGTTCTTTAGAATGAAATAATTTTCATAGTATCTTATTAGTTTTCTATTTTTGATTAAGTGATTTTCAAAATAAAAAGGTTATCTTCCTAAAACTATCATTAATTATACTTAAATTCATCAAGGTCAAGAACCATTATTGTTACATATTCTCTAATTGGTATATTTTATAATGATTCCAACCTTAATATTTTTCTTGATGGATTAAGATTGTTTCGATGTAACTATTATGTAACAGGTTTATTTTCCATGTGTTAACCGTATCTCAATTATATTATTAGGGAACCCATTTCACTTTAGCGGGTTAATCATGTTTCCATGAAATTATTGTGAAAAATATTTTTTCTATGGGTTAATCTTGTTTTAATGAGATTTTTATGGAACCCATTTATTTTACAAGGATTAAAAAATTTATTAATTTAATAATGGTTTTTATTAGTTTTATAATTACTTATATGCTCTATGTACTTAATTTATAGTTATTGAAAATTATATTTGATTTTTACACCTAGATAGTACTGGGTGAGACCCTTTTCAATAATTTGTTGGATGTGCCCATATTGTGTTTAATGGTCCTTATTTATCTTATATTATGGGTGCACCTAGATGGAAATATATTGAATTTGGAAATAATTATATTGACTGGAGAATAATATTGTATGTTTACCATATAGTTATTCCATTTGGAAGAGTTCTATAAGGGTTTAACACATGTTCTATTAAGAATATATTCCCAGATTCCAATATGTTTTATCAATTCATACAATGGGTTTACAATATTTCTCATGATCAAGATGGAAATCACATGGCTAGTTATTATTATTTCTTATGAATCTTTCATTTTTTAAATGATTACAATATGTTTTTATTTTTTATGATCCACGTGTTGAGGGGAGTATGTATTATTATTTTATACCCATGAAAATTGATTATGTGATCATACCCTTATATTGTTCCTAATATCACTGATGAAATTTAATTGTTAAAGCATAAATTTAACCTTATTGATATTTTGTGATCAATCTTCTTATGTTTCCTTTTCCCCAGATTATAGACAACACGGTTTAATGAATTTTGTATAGAAGGGATTTTATATGGATAATAATTATGACTGTATTTCAGATAAGAAAAGGTCGGTTATGGGGGAGAATAACACATTTAGAGACACAAATATTTTTTACGTCATAGTTTTTCTAACTTATCTAAAACTCTAAACATCAAATGTCATTAAGAATTTATGTGGTAATTTTTTCCTCTAATTGTTATTTGGGTTTGATGTAAAAAATTGGGTCAGTATTATCAGTATAATAGAATAAAACGTATGGTTTATAATTTTATCACTGGATCTAAGATTTTGGGCATGGGGTTTTTATTGTTAGCATCAATGGTATAAGAAGTAATCTAATCCATGGGAACTCTACTCTGTGAACATTGGTAAATGCATGACTCTCCACCCAAGGGATTCATTAAGAAAGGCCTGCCACTGGGGATTATGGTGTGTACCACCCAAGAGGTGTAGCCTCCCATGGAGTTCCATAATAGGTGTCAATTATATCCCACTAGATAAAGGTCCTAAATGTTATAGTTAGTATAAAATAATAATTTTAGATAAATTTGGACATTAGTATGTTTTTATGTGATGATATCTTATGATTAATGGATACCGTATTGTGTATATAAGATTAAGGATGATCATAAATAAAATATTTTAAACACCATATTAGATTTTTTAGGAGATTATATCTTAGATATAATATTGAAACATCAGGTGAATTTTTATTGAGTTAAGGCATACGTAACAATTTGGTTTAATGTTGTGTCTTTATTTGAATTTTTTAGAAGATAATTTCAGGAATTTTATCATTTATTTGTTATATGATTTTGGATATTAAAATAATAATGGGAATATAATTTTTATCATATAGATAATCATTGGATTGAGAATTGATTTGGTGGCTACATGATTATTGTTATTTTCAATGAATATTTCTATATTTTTGGGATTTATAGATGAATGTTATTTGGTAAAATTTGAGGATAATATAATAATTAATTTTTAGGTTATATAAGAATGATTTAGTTTGAACAATGGGTATTACTATTGAATTTTGCGATTAAAATATTGATTTATTATATGATGGTTTAAAATTTTTGGTAATCATGTTAACATATTTTAGCAATTTAGGATTTCGTTAATTTATATAAAAAGGTGTAATAGCTTGGTTATATTGTTTATAGAATGTGTTCTTTTAAATGATTAATTTACCACTTTAGGAATGATGAATTAATCTTATGTACTCAATGATTGGAGACATATAAGAGATTTCAGTGGAAATAGACAAAAAGAATGAAATTATACTCAATATGTAAGATTATTACATATGCTCTTAGTATAGATAGAAAAACATTTCTAACAATAGGAAAATTATTTTGAAAAAACATTTTTCCATATTACCAACATTTCTAATGAAATCAATTTCTTTTTTCACTTATCATTAGTTTATGGTTATGTGGTTGTCAAATTTCTCTTGAACATTCACATTCCAATGATAAATGATCTATGTGAATCCATATCATTAATTGGGTGTTAATAGATTCTTTCATGTCCACATGTTCAATTACTACACATGCTCTCATATTTGGAAATATACTATGTTTTATTCAATATGTCCTCTATATATCCTTTACACTCTTATTAAGATTATGTTTTTTCACCCTTTTTATGATGCATGTTTTGAAAGAAATGTACTTTAAAATTTCCATCCATTGATTACCAAGATAATATTAAAATTTTGGGGAAACCAGTTTTTAAAGGGGTGGTTGTAACAAGATGATATTTTTGAAAATAATAATATTTTTTATAGCTTATTAGAAAGAAAACACTGAGAATAAATGACACGTGAAATATAAAACTGTCATAACCCTTCCATTATATTGTAATGCAAGAATAATTTTAACAAATTTATGATATATATATATATATATTATATTGATCATAAATATCTGATAAATACTTATTAAATAATATATTTTTTTATTAATGTAGCTTTATTCTTCAAAAATATTTTTTCTTCAAAAATAATTTATTGTTTCTTTCCATGAAAAATATTTTTATACATTTATGAAAAATTTAGAGAATTTATTTTATAAAATTAAATACCATTTTGAAATAATAATATAAAAATTTAAATTTGGGGAAATTTTGTTATTTTTTGTGTAATATTGATTTTTTGATGAATGTCAAAAATAATGAATTTTTTAAAATTGTTATTTTTAATTAAATTAATACATATAAGGGTACTATTATATTATTAATATTATAGCATGTATCATAAATATTATTTATTTATATTTAGTCAACATAATTTATGTTCAATATAACTCATGTTGTATTTTATTGTAAGTTTGTCATTGGGTTCAGAAAATACATTTTTCTAAAAAATAGTTTTAAAGTCAAAAATGTTTATCCTTTTCATTATTCAAAAAGACCTAATGTGGAATTATTTGAATTAAATGTATAGATTATATATCAATATGTAATAATTTATTTTCATAAATTATTTATTATTAGTTATAGAGTTAAAATAAAATATTATTTTCAAAGAAAATGCACTTCTTCAAAACATGATAGTCATCGTGTCTGTAAGACTATTTTTAAATTAAAATTTTCCACTAATAGGAATTTAATTTAGTAAAAATGATTAAATATTTTTAATTAAAATAATTTCAAATAAATATTAGGTCCATATAATGTTTGTACGATGAAATATAGTGAAAATAAAAAAATCAGTTATTGTGGTTAAGTTGAAAATGGGTTTGTCCAGGATTAAACTAAAATGATAAGGTTGAAAATGTCATAAAACATTTTTTAAAAAAACATTATTGACATATATGAAACATATAATGTATATTGTTTGATATTAATCCATTTAATATCCACATGTATTTTTTAAAACGTGGTAACACCTTTTTCTTTTCAAAATTTAGTAGTGTTCTACTCCCCTCACACATAAAAGGCCTCCACCTATCCTCTGTTATTCACATATTAATTGTTTTTTTGCCTTATCCCATCCCAACCCAAATTAATTCGTGAAATTAATCATATAATCCTAAAAACAATTTAGTCATAAATCCATTCTTTGAGTCCTTTAGTTATAATAATAAATTCATGGTCTAAAAAGAGGTAAAATTCATAACTATACATTTTTTGTATTATTTCTTCTCCCATGTTCTTAAAATATTCTAAAAAAAATATAATATAATAAAAATATTAAATATTAAATTATTATATGGTATTATATTTATTTAATAACCTATATCCTTCTCTTCTCCCATCAAATGGGATAAAATATCATCATTCATGTGTATGGAATACTACCGCCACATGAATTGATATTGTTCGTTTTCCTTTATCACCTATCATGGATTTTATTAATGATAGATATAAAAAATATATATGATATTATTAACATAATTAAAACCGACTCGCAATTTTATCTTATATTCCTTTTATTACTATCTTTTCTATATGGGATACAGTAACGTCTATCATGTGTATGGAGGATTACCAACTCACGAAGCGATATGATTTGTTTTTCACTAAACATTTACAAGGAATGTAATAAATATATTTAATGAATATATGTAATTTAAATTAAGTTATTATTATATTAATGACATATTTATCATCATGAAAATGACAATATATCATTTTTTTCTTACACCAAATAATAATAACATCATTCGTTTTTATATGGACTACTACCTTTAAAAAGCGATGTAACTCTCTTTTCATCCCCACACCACATGGATGATATATATAAGTATATTAATGGAAAAAATATGTTATATATTTTCTTATTATCACTCTACAATTATAAAATAGTTATTAACTCATTTTCATATTGATCATTGAAAAATGGAAATGTTATTCTTGCGTACGTATAATATATCGTCTCAATGATCATTACATTTTCTATTTTTCATAACCAATTATCATGATTAGTTTTAAAGTAGTAATTTATTAATAAATATGATAAATATTTAATGAATAATATTGTGGAGAAATTGAAATAATTACATCTTTAACCATATTCATCACACCAAAACTATTTTGAATCAATGAACCAAACATCCTCAAAACACACAATGAGGAATTAAATGCTTAAGTATTCAAATATGTCATTATAATGAAATAAATTTGATTATTTAAGTAAAAGGTATGAAACATATAATTTTTAATTGATGTATAAAATAATTATTTTAAAAATTATATTCAATAGTTAAAGGAAATGTATAGAAAGTATAGACTTTAGGTAATGGATTTATAACCTCTTTTATTTCTAAGAGACATATAAATATTCACCTATTTTTTATTTTTTGTTGTGTATATTATGACCCTTTGAAATTTTATATCATGAATATGATTTATGTAATTATATTTCTTGTTTAATTATATGTTATTTTTTATTTTTGGTTCTCATTCATCATATTTCTAAAGTGATATGTGTATCCTCATTCCATTTTTATTTCTGTGATATATATGCCATATTCACTACTTATTTATATTTTGTATTGTATATACCTACACATTTACATTTTATATCCTAAATAACAAATAAATCATGTTATATTAAGTGTCATGTTGATATATTTCATCAATGTGGTTTTGACATAAAAATTAACCATGTCATTACTAATTTCATTAATCAATTTAATTTCATAGGTTAATATTACTTCTTAATTATCTTCGATATTGTATAATTATATCTGTAATATCTTTTTATTGTCTTATGTAATATTTCAAACTAATTTTTATGTATTTACATTTGATTCACATAAATTATTCATTTATTAATCCTCAATTCAATGTTATGATCATTGAATGGATTTTTCATCTCAAGTTACCTTCATTGGGACATATGTTATGTTACATAACTATCTTAATTTATGAGATTTATATACTAAAAATTAAATATATTATATCATTAATATCTTTAGTTATCGGTTATTTAATAGTTCAATTGAAGTTATTCTTTTTTGGGGATTACAATTATTGAGTTACCAAAGTGGAAAATGTGTCTTGATACAGTCTCTTTTTGTATGGATTATTTATAATGAATGTTCTTTTAGAGGTAATAATTTTACCTTATCTCTTCATATTATCCACTAGTTTTCTCATGAGAAAAAATTGAAATCCATAATTTTAATATATTTATTTAATAAATTTAAATATTATTTTTAGAAAATCGTCTTCATTTCTCTCTTCTGTCGAAATACCAATATCCTCTGAAACAAATTTGAGTTTTTTTCGAAATAATTATCAACATTCATCAATGATTTCTTAAAAAAATTCTTCAACATTTTACATTTAATTTTTTTAATGGAATATTCATGTCATTTTCCAAAAAAATCTCATTTATATTTTACAGAAAATTTAAATGGAATCTTTATTCTAGAATGTATGACATGATAAAAATTTACCATAGTCATGACCATTATTTTTTTGTTAATTACATTATAAATTTTCAAGGATATTTCCATAGAAATTTATTTTTAAATTTATTTATATTTTAAGAATGTATTTTTAAAAATGGAATGGGTATTTTCCTCTGAAAATGTTTTAAAATATTTTTAATGATTATCTATATGTTAAAATGTTGTTTTTAAACAAAACGATTTTCATAATATTTTGTAAAATCTTAGTTTTTAAAAATAGTTATTTTAAAGTTTAAAAGTCCATTTTCCAGAAATTATTTTCAATGATATTTTATTGGTACTTCCATTAATTAATTATAATAACCCATGTTGTTAATTATGCTGAAATGGGGTTATTTTTCAATTATTTCGTCTTGATTCTTTCTATGGATAGATTAAGATTCATTCAAAGAAATTTTTACAAAACTTTTTACCTTTCTATAGGTTAATTATGTATGAAAGATACTGTTATAAAACTATTTTATCTTCCAAAGGCTAATAATGTATCAAAATATATTAATATGGAACACATTTATTTTCCATGGGTTAATCATGTTTGAAAGAGATTTTTATGAAATACATTTCTTTTCCTTGGGTTAATCATGTTTCGAAAAGAATAATGGGAAATTTTAAGTATTAGAAATATTTATAACCTCTATTTACTTTATTTATGTCTATTATACCTTATATATAATGTTTGTTCCTATATAGAACTAGGTAATCTCATAATAGCTTATACAATGGGTGCACCCAGATAGCTCCAGGTGAGCTTGACATAACTTATCTAATGGGTTCACCCAAATATCAATCCAATGCGTTGGATAGTTATTATGTTTTATGGAGAAATATATTGGAACTATACAATATAGATATTAAATATGTAAGGGTTATTTATGGGTTCTATAACTGTTTTTTGAAGATGATGCCCCAAGATATCAATATGTTTTATCTAAATAATATATGGGTTTTTAATTTTTCTAATCATCAAGATTGATATCACAAGGTTCATGATTATTCATTTTTATTAATATTCAATTTTTTAAGTTTTATTTCTTGTTTTCATGTTTCAAGATATATGTATTCATGGGTATTTATACTATTATGTTATTCTCATGAACTTTGTGTATGTCATCAAACACTTATAAGCTTCGTATGCTCACTCATTGCATTCAATTGTTAATTATTAAGATTATCCACACTGAGAATTTTAGATCACCCTTATAATTATTTTTTTGACTAGTTTATAATGAATTTGTTTTAATGAATTACTTCTAGATGTGATTTAATGTGGATGATCGTGATGTCTTACTGTTGAATTAGAATGTTTGATCAGGAGGTAGAAATTCTCATATAGAAACATAGTTATTGTTTATGTATATGTTTTTCAAAATAAAATAAAACTATAATCATAAAATTTACTTGAGTATTTATTTAGTATGATTTTCTCTTTTTATTTTGTATGGTTTGGAGGAAAACAATTGGGTCTCCTTTATCAGTATCAAATCGAGAAATGTAAAGAATAGGATTTCATCATTGGATCTGGGAGTATTGATCTAGGGCTGTTATAATAGAAGTATCCATTATATGCACAATTATCTTATATTTGTAAGGAGATAAATTCACTAGGTTTTTACCCAGACAAAACCCATGTTGATCTCAATGTTCCATGATATGAATGATTTTTTTCGATAAAATCAAGATCGTGGAAATTTCCATGAGATATATACTAGGGGAATAACCACCACTGACTACCACTGGAGCTTACATTATACTTATATATTATGCATAGATATTAATGGGATATAAAATTATAAATTGAAATTTTATAATAAGATAATTATTAATGAAAAAATATATTAATATCAAGTATTTAACAAATTTTTCATTTTTTACTTTGAATGGAAATTGAATTTTATATAATGATGTATTGATTACATTAGAGAGATTATTATATTTTATGAAATGTATTTTTTCTAAAAAATGAAATTTATGTGACTTATTTATGTTATAGAAATATATTATATATTTTTAAAATAATTATAATAATATAATAACACTAATTGGATTAAATATTGATAGAAAATAAACACAAAAATTATTAACACATTGAATTGTAATTTTCCTATAAAAACCATTTCTCATTATAATTAATGATAATATTTAAAATTTTAAATATAAAATGATAAATAATAATTTAATATAATAAATATCATTTTTGGATTCATAACATTGATATTATTTTAAGTATAAATTTTGGTATTTTTTTCAAAAAGCTTGATTTTTTGTTAAAACGTAAAAAATTCCATTTTGCAGAAAAAATCTATTCGGTGACATTGACAGTATGTAAGAATAAATTTATAATTCATGAAATATTTTTTTCTATGAAAAAATTTAATTTATAGTGTAATTTATAATTTTGAAAATGATTGTTTTAATTTACAAACACATATTTGAAATTTTTGTGGTGAACAAAAAATTTAAAAATATATTAATACATTTTACTTTAGTATTTTGAATTTTTTTAAAATTTAATAAAATTAATATAATAAAATTTATTTTAAATTTATAATAATTATGGAAAAATTAGTTACTTTGTTCTATTTTAGTTTTTAGAATAATGGATAAGATGACTTAGGTAAAAACTAGATTCCCTAATATAATCTTAAACTGTAAAATTAAAAAAATGTAAATGTGAAATAGAATTAAATTATTTTTGTTCATTGGTGTTTGATTGATATATTAAAATTATATAATCTCTTAACCTTGATTTCTCAATTTTTGGGACACTTTCCCTGAGAGTGAATTTTCCACTATTAATATGTATTGTGTATTTAAAAATATTTCCTCAATTTCCCTTATAAATGGGAACTCCTTTACTCACTTACAATCATACCACAACCCACATTATTTTGTAAATAATGTATCATAAAATCAATTAAAAATTATATTTCATCTTCAAGAGGAATTTTATTTGCAACAGAGTATCTCTCAATGGCTTAACCCCAGCTTTAATAGAGATAATAAATAATGTGAGTTATTATTTTCTAACCACTCATTTCTCATTCCAATTTTTTTGTGCACATATTCCTCCTAAAATAAAATTATATTATATTAAATTTTAAAAATAAATATAACTAGAGTATTATAAGTTATTTTGATGATGAAAAAATAATTGACCATGTTTACCTTTTTAATAAGAGAAACAAAAACTGTCATTCCCATATTGGGCAGACTACTACCTCTATAATGCAACATGTTTTCCATTAACATTACTAAAAGTGTCTTCATAATAGAGAATTTAATATATTATTATCACATTTATGATATATTTTATATTGAAAAATTATAAATCATATTACTCTTTTTCCCAGTTCTTTAGAAAATGAAATCATCATATATACATATGCGGGGACTATCGCCTCCATGGAATGATTGATTTTAATTTATAATACCATCAATTACATTCATGGATATCAATGAGAGTTATTTTTATTTATAAATATTATTTTTATGAAATTATTGCGGTTTTGTAAAGACAAATGGGACAACCTATTAAAAATACAGGGAAAAAATAAAAGTGTTAAATTCTACTGTCTAAAAGAATATACTAAGAGAAAAATGATATATTTTTTTACAATGAAATGAAATTTTATAGGCCATATTAATCTTTTAATTATTTCCAATTGTGGTATATCAAACTAATAATATCTAAATAATATCATTACCATTTTGTTATGGTTATATTACACCAAAATCGCTTTGTAATAAACCATAAATTGTGATATGTTGTTTTTGGGTTTGTTTAAGAACCTAGTTGAAATATTTCATAAATTTATATAACATATTTCAATTGAAAATAAATTTATAGAAATATATGAAATAAATAAGTAAATAATTAGTTGTTTTTTTCTTGAATTTTAATATAAATATCTGACCCTTTATTTAAGAATACATTCATTGTTCATATAGAATCATAAAACTTTCACATTTTTAAACATCATATTTAGTGATAATGAAATGAAATACCATAGAATTAAATTATAAAATTATAAATAATTATAAAGAATAAATTATAGTACCTTGTATGATCTAGTGATTATGAACATGTGGGGAATAATGAATAATAACACCGATATTACAAAACTAGTTCAAAAACTGAAGATTTCTTTCACCTGATATCAAAAATGGAGAATTAATAACTAATATACATCTATACAATAATTAAAAATGAATATTATAAATTTTGGAAAATATTAATCTTTTAAAAAAATTGGTGATTAAGATAGTTAATCATATTATATAGGAGGGTGTAGCATATTTCAACTAAGCATTTATTGAGGCAAGGGTTTTATTATTTGTAATTTAATTTCATGAGATAAATTTATCACTATGAAATATGATTCTTTTAAAATGGTTTTATTAATATAATAAACCAAAAAATTAGAATACTTTTCTCGATAGCTTTCATAACACACAACATTGAGCTTTATATGAACTACGTTATATTATCAAAACCATTTTATTCAAATGTGACTATTACATCCTATTCATTAAATTGGGGGTATGAGTAGTATTAAATACATTGTAAAATATATTTATAAATTTTCTATATAATTTTATTATTTCAACTAATAACTTATATTCATGTACTAAATTTTTAATAAAGTCATTTTATGATTTAAAAATATGTTTTCATCAAATGTGATTTTCTTGAAATTTTTATATAGAAATTATGATAAATTTATACCAATTTTATAAAGTTTACTTAAATAAACGGATATTAGTTTTGAAATCATAATTTCATTTTATTCTTAGGATTATGTTTTTGGGATTTTCTAGAAAAGGATTATTGTTGATCGAATGGTTATAAATTCAAATTTTTTTAAAACCACCATTTCTTTTCTCTAAAAATAAAAGAATTGATAAAATTGGAACCTAAATTAGCATAAGTATCCTTTAGTTAAAAATAATATAATTAATTACATATGAATCGTATTTATACTTGTATTTTTTATAAGTTCATTTTTGGGATTAATCACTATTTTATAAAATAAGTTTTCTGTTTTGCTTCATGCATTAATATTGAAATACATTTCTTTCACATATTGAAATTTAATCATCTAATATGGAATTTATATTTTAAATAATAATAATTAATATATTTTAATAAGTCAGATTTTCTTTTGGTCATTATTAATAGAAACCACATAAAATATTTTTTCACCATTGTTAAAAAGGATAAACTTGGTTAAAACTATGGGGTAAAACATTAAAATATCTATTACACTTGAATTTATCCAATTTTATGAGATTTTTTTTCTTAAAAAATATATTTCTTTATGATTTAAATAATAAATTTTATACAATTATTTTGAAACTAGGAACCCAAGAATAACATTTTTGGCGATAAGTTATATTTTATTCATAATTATAACTAATTTTGGATCTTCGAATTTTAATGGAATGGTTGGAAATTTTCAATTTTATTCATGATCAAAAAGTATAAAAATATTATTATTCTTAATTTAACTAAGATAAATATTTCCAACCAATTTATTTAATGATTTCAAGGTTAAATTATTTTACTCATTTAAATAGTATTTTCCTAAAAAATGTTTCCAATGAATTTTTTGAATTATATAAAACAAAATTTGTTCCTCTATGAAAAATGGAATCCGATAAAATGGATTCAATTTTGAATCATAATTTTCAATTCTGGTTAGATATCCACTTTTATTTTTTGTTATATTAATTTCTTATCATGGTATTAAAGATAAGTTATAATGATCAAGGTTAAAATTAGATTAATGTGTTTTAAAAAATATTTAAGTCTTAAAAAATTTCTAAAGATTATGTAAATGAGATTGGTTGATTATATTTCAGTAAAAAACATCTTTTGTTTTAATTTTTTTCTATGGTTCCACATGACATGATTAGGATATATATTATTTAACCTTTTATGTAACTTATAGGCTGTCTTTTCCCTCACTTATAAAAGGGATCATCCTCTTCTCTGTTATTCACAATGTCATAGAATTATATATTGAGAACTCCATAACACAATTCATTATTATTTTATTTACCTAATTCCTATATAATTATAATTTTCATAATAAATTCATTTTAAGGATAATTGTTTTAGCCAGAAGTGGTTTCACAAAGAAAAGGTATAACTCTTAACAGAGTAATTTAAATTTCATTTAATTGTATAACTCGTCTAAATATAAATTATTAATTCTAAAATAATTCATTTAGTATCTTATATATAATTAGTTGTTATTATGATGATTCAATAAACATTTTATAGCTCTTTTCCATTGTATGGAAATAAAAAACATTGATCATGTGTGCATATGATTTATAATCTCCACGAAGTGATGTAAGTGTTTTTTCATTACCATTTTATATGCATGGTTATAATTTTGAAATAATAAATATATTTGATATTTATTTCAAAATAATTTTTCTTTAAATAAAATATATCATCTATCTTTTTACCTTTCCACATGTTAAAAAATAAGACAATCACTTGTGCACACGTTTGGACTACCACCTCCATGAATCAATTTGACTGGTATTTCATGTTCGTCATTCAAGGATGAATTTAAATATATTAATAAATAATATATAATATATGTATATCTTGATGACCAATATAGTGACGGTGTAATCATGAATAGATATACAGAGTGAATCTAAAAACCTGAAACATACATGAATAACGAAACATTTAACACTCATAAATAAATATTTCAATAAAATAATTATTAATAAACATGTATTTACATGTTATAATTAGGTCATATATGTTATTATAAGTGTTAATATGTTTATTATATAAAAGAATAGTAAATTTAAAGTTATTATACAGAACGTTAAAATATCTTATGAAGGAATTATGACCCATAGTAAGGGTTTATTTTAGAATATCATCCTTATTTATGATTTTTTTTACTCCATAGGGGGAATTATACAGTATTTATGTCTTATTCCCATTAAAGTTTCGTTTTCTATAGTATTTTATGTAAACTATATTTTTTCATCTTATGTTCTTTCTCTCTCCCTCTATAAATAAGATTTTAAAAGAATATTTTTAAGAAAAAACTACATTATTTTTATTTAGGTCCAAAATATTTGTATTCCATGTATATAGTTTAATTTAATAATTTTCAAGAATGTATTTACTATTTTAAAATTATGTATTAAATTATTTATTAGTTATTTTAGACTTCAAAAAATATATATAAAAGGAATTCCCATTTAATTTTATAAAAAGGGATACTTTTCAAAAGGTTTGAATAGAATATTCATTTTAATATACACTATATGAGCTTATTTTACACCATTCAATACTTTTCATTACTTTGAATATCCTATTATATATTTCAATTTTTATTTCCAAAAAACGTATTATTCAAAAACAATATAAATAACTTTTTTGAAAATTTATTTATAATTAAATTGAGTATTTCTCTCATAAAATGTTCCATTGATATTTTAAAATTATTTACAAATATGTTAACATCCTTTGATAAATCACATTCTTTATAGAGGAAATAATATAATTATAGTGTCAAACATATTTCTATAGAATAATTATGTATAGTTTTACTAGAGAAACTATTTACATTTCGTAAGATAGTTCTCCAAATACATGAAACTATTTAGTTTTAATTCATAAGGAATAAATTTTATTATTTAATTATTTATGAATGCATTTTTATAATTTATTTAAAGGTGAGGAGGGAAATTACATTTCCCCAAAATTAATTTCTATGTATCATGTGTATTTGTAAATATCTTTTCCAATTTATGTAATATGTCTTGGAATGAGGACTTGATAGTATGTTTAAAATGTATGACATTATTAATTTTGTCATTATGAAATCAGTTGTTCATTTCTACATGATTACTCAATTAGTTTTAATATCCAAATATAAGTTTCAAGATCATATTTTTAATTATATGACATTATTTTATCATCACTTATTTTTTATTATTATTCATGTTGTATTTATTATGCAATAGATTCTGCAATATGCGTTCCCTTATTGAGCATCCAAGATCACCCATTTATTTTATGGCATTTCCATATGATTCCATGATTTTTAATATGTATTACATAAAAATATATTATGCAGGGTTGCATAATTTTTTTAATAAAATAATGAGTTTCATTTTATATTTTCAAATTTAATGTGAGATTCAAGAATGTGTCTAGTTTTCCTAGACTACTATATTATAAAATCCATTAGGATTTGATCACTTTTTTTGAGTGCCAATGTAATGAAGTAACCATCAACTCTAGGATACTCATGTTAGGGTCATTAAAATTGGTACCTAATGGATTTTATTTACCACACTCATAGTGTATGGACTCAAACTGTTATAAATAAAATTTACTATCTAACTTAATTAAATGTAATATTATGTAATATGGTTATAGAAATCACATTAAATTCATTCGTATTATAATGTTACATCAGATTTAAAATAAAATTATGAATCATTAACATTGTTAATATATTCACTAAAAAATGATCACTTGACTAGTATAAATATAGAGTTTTAACAAATCTAGTTAACATTGACAAAGGATGGGATGTCCTCACCAAGTAGGATCATACCCTATGAAGCCCCATTTTTCATTGTTTCTGAGGGAGACATCATCTATGGAATTTTACCTTGATCAAGATCAATATGAGATCCAAAAACTGATGCATGAGTGAAATGATTTACTATATAAGTTCATGTTTATAGAGATTACAGCCCAAACCATGTTCACCGAGCCACCCCAGGAAAGTCTCACAGTTGTGCACCTTACCCTTAGAGTGTTTACTAGATTATGAAATGGATAGGTATCAAAAACCTAGAAATATGAGTATTTATATTATTTTGTATAAAATAATGATTATGTTTTCATCCTATTCTTATTATTATATAAAATATTATTATTATGATACTATAAAACACAAATAGTATTTTTGGGTAATATTCATATTCAAATAAAGATTTTTTTTAATTAATGGATTTGTGGAATTAATATTATTATAATAAAATATTATTATTATTTAATTTTTAACAAATATAAAAGATCATTTATTTATTTTATAAATACAAATGTAACTTATATATTGGTTCAGAACATTTTATTTTAAAGAAAATGAAATATTTATTAATAAATGATGATTATATTTTTAAAATTGAAAATGTATATATTATCCCATTTATTTAGATAAAATGAATATTATTTTTTTAATCATAACATTGAAAATATCCAAGAGTGATATTTTCACAATTATAAGTGACGGTCATATTTTTGATTAAAAATTTTATTACTGTATAAATATACGGTATTAATTATGACATCATAATGACCTAAAAGGGATTTAATAAATATTATAAATAGATTCCAAAACCAAATATATGCTTTTCTTTTAAAATAATTTGATGATATGATTATTTGATTAATTTTATAAATACTTTATAAATCCTACAAAACCATTAATATCTTTTAAGGTTTTAAAACCATTTCTTAAAGATTATGAATCACCTCTACAAAAGAAAGTGTAAAATTTTAAGATGTTATGACCTTTTTTATATAAAATAATGAATTTTTTTACAATTTTTTAGAAAACATTGGAAAAACCATTCAATGGTTGTTAGTTTTTGGTTATTTTGATATATACAGTCCAAAAATATATTTTAGAAATAATTAAAAAAATACACACTTATTTCCTATATAAAACCACTCAATATCACATTAATATTCAATAAAAATACAATATCACATAATAACAATTACCTATCCTCTATAGTTTCCTCCCAAGGATCTCCCATGCTCTCACGAAGCTCCTCTCAGGAATCTGATGTCATTGTAGGGTCTTGAAAAATTCACAAAGGAGAATGAGAATCCCATTTAATCCACCAGACGATTCTACCCAATTTACCTCAAGGAATTGGTAAATGTTGTGGAGAATTTGGCACATGATTAACCGGTCTGCGGACCGGTCCAATATTAATGGTACGCAGCCAGTTCGATGAAGTTCCCCCCTCCGCGGACCGCTGTTGTTTGCGGAATAGAAGTGGGGATCCTCCGTAGGCGCCAAGCAAGATGGGCGCCAGGCCGGTATGCCGTTTCGAACCACCCCAACCGCGAACTGCACTAGCCTGCCCATGCCGCATGCACAACCATTCACGGAATAGAGGCATAACCCTGCGCGGCCATGAAGCACCCCTTGTACAGACCTGGTTCGCGGGTGAGGTGCATTCAATGCCTCCATGAGTTGTGGATTGTTGACCGTGTCATCCGTAAACCGGGTTTTCGGTCATGGGCCTCCGAAAAAGGTGCCTCATGAGCACAATAGACCCATTTTCCTCCCCTCTATAAAAGGACATCGAAGAGGATAAAAGGGGGAGATTAATCAAAGGAAGGTGGAAGGATTTCAGAGGAATGAGCTTAGGATTTCGGAAACTGTGAAGTTCCAATTCGAAAACTAGAACAGGTATGAAGCTAGAAATGAATTAATAAGTAAACGAAAATGCATAATAATTTGGTGAACTGTGAACATAAAATAACAAAAAAAGAAGACCGTGAACCATGGCCCCTCCACGGATGCACTCCCCACGGACCAAGAAGTTTATTCCCCATTTTCTATCTGACGCACCGCATAGAACCCTCCTATGCTGGCGAAGCCCTGACTAACGATCCCCCGACAAGCGTCACCCTTGGTCGTCGCTGCTCGTGTGGACTCCCCCATGGACCATCCTGGGACGCGGGCTGAAACCGAAGCTGCGTACCGTCCAGGTACGCAGGGTTCCTATCAGTCCATGTACCACCCTGGTACACGGACGACCTCTCTAGCAGCGTAGCACCCCCCTATGTGAAGGGAACCACTCCTCATACACCTGTTTGGCCCGCCAAATCCTTCGCTGTTCCCATTCCCCGAGTCAGATAAAATCTTTCCAATCTGGCATGATCCTTCGCAACCCCCTCATTGCCCATTCATTGGCCCGGAGCCTAGGCCTCCACCAAAGCCACTGGACCCTGTATGATGAAACCTTCTAGCACATCATTGTGCCGCCGTGAGTTCACATACCCATAGTAAGCGAGGGAAAAGGGGTTTCTCCGACCCTGGATGGGATTCCCAATGTGTTCCCGTGTTCACATTCCCACGGTAATGCAGGGTCTGAGCCTGGACTCCCCTTTCTTCCTCTCCACTCAACAGATTGGGAGACACTGCTTCCATTTTCCTTCAACTCCTACAGTAAGCACTTCTCCCCTCTTCTAGGATTTAATAGGCACGCATCCTAGTGTAATCCCCTAGATTTTCTTGCATGAGGTAGCACCCATGCAACTCTGTACTTCCCCGGTGCCAGGGGCCAAAAGGGGAGATGGACACAGGGGTTTTTGTTATCATTTCCCTCTCCCATTGGGCTTTGTCACCATCGGTAGTACATTGTGGAGTAAGCTACGACTTCTCGGGCCGCCCTATGCATAAGCTCCACATCGCTTCCTATGGACGCACCTTTCGCGACGTGATCGTTAGGTCTCTACTACCTCTTGTTTCTCACACCGAGCATGACTCACTTGATCTTATAGTAAGCACTGACCATGACCCCAACCTCTTTTGAATAATGAGGACATTGATCCATGTCATGTCATGGTACATAGAAAGCCTCCATGAGGTTCAAGCCCACCACCCAACCGTTCCGACCCCCTTCAGATCGGTTCATCATTTATCCCACAAGACGTTATACTATACTTCTGAACTATAGGGACTTTGATCCAAGCCAAGGCCTGGTATATAGGAAGCCTCAATGAGGTCCCATCCTATCAGCAATTGGACCCCCAGTCCACCTTCACATCAGTTCATCCTTTATCCCACATGACGTTATACTGTACTCCCAAACTATGTGGACATTGATCCCTGTCTCCTAGGTGAGGTATGTAGGAAGCCTCTCCGAGGATCAACCCCAACAATCGGTCATTCCGACCACCTTTACGTCGATTTACCCACATCTTGGGCTCCCAAAGAGTGTAATCCCCATACCAAACCGAACTACGTGGATTCTGATTCCTCTCTTAATGATACGTAGGAAGCCTGTATCACGGGTTCGATCCAAACAATCATGTTGTTAAATGTCCCTCTTGGATGAAAATACACTCTAGAGTGACCATTTACGAGGCCTTAAACATGTTTCATCTCAATTATTCTAGACTCCTCGGGGTTATTAATTGCACGAGGGTTGGTAATCCTTGGGCCTAAATGATTCTGAACCCCTGCGTTCAGTTGACCATTGCCAACCAGGAGTAATCTGTGGATACTATGCTTTGGTATAAACCAATGATTCACGAATATATGAATACATCTTAAATCTATAAGAGAGTCTTGGAATAGGCAATAATTCCTCCCAAAAGGGTGAGATGATCCCAACTTCCCATCCTCTCGACTAATGTGAGTCCTTAAGCATCGCTGGCCAAATCACCTAGTGAATGCCTGCCTTTGGAAAGAAGGTCCACGTATCACTGGATATGGAACCATTGGGTGTTTCTAGATGAAAGCGGTTCACCTAATATGAGTGATTAAGCAGATTCCAACCTTCTCTAATCAACCATCGGGTAGCACACTTTTTTCCCCACGATTCGTCGTTGTCACAAAAAAAATGGTGAACGCGACGTGAATCTTTAACCAATCATGGCAGATTTAACCTAATCCCACTCTGTGCCCCCTTATATTCACAAGGAGGGCCAAGAATGGTCATTAATTATGAATGGGATCAAGAGATGCTACATTTATGGGTTTGCTGTTTGTATTTGTTAAAATATTTTACAGGTACCAATCAGAACTCACTTCGATCCAATGGAATCACGGAGGAACTCACAGGTGCGTGCTTTAAGCAGCGCAATGACCAAAATTCCTCGTCAACGAAGGACCCTGTCACCTACCCACCATCTTCAATGCTAGGTTTCAGATGCATTGATCTGAGAGTACCACTTGAACGGTACTCTCCCGATGGTGGCGGTGGTCATGCATGCCCTCCAATCCACCAAGGCTCGCCAATTGCCTGCCCAGCAGTGGCCGCGAAAGCAGATCCAGACGGCTCCCATTCCTGTCTCAAACCGTTTCAGAAGTCTATCCCTGGAATGAGACAATGCGTACCTACCATACCTTAGGGAGGAGGATGAGGTTGACACTGAGTACTTCATCCCTACTGAATGGGGGTTTCTCTCTAAGGCCACCACCGGAAGGTGTCATCGTAGTCACGCCACGACTCGACCTCCTCACGCTAAGGAGGATGTCGCCCCGAGGATCTAGGCCCACGCTCCCCAAGCTCTGGCCCCTCGGACTGCCCAACGAGGGTGGAAAACATACAACCAGGGACCGGTCATCACCCTTATCCCTGAGGAGGAGCTCCGCTGCCATGTCACAGAGACGTATTGCGAGTAGGTACACACACTTGTTCGATCCTCCAAAGCCCGCAATCTATATATGGCGGCATCATACGAGCCGACACGTATCCCCTCTGAGATCCATCAAGAATGTCACTCACATAGGATGGAACCTACCTGGGAGGCACCTCTCCCTGCCTAGAGTCGTGAATCCCACCAACCAGACGTGGTGGCGACCCATCGCCTACAGGACCAGCTCATAGGAGATGCTCCTGATGCCTACCACCCCGATGTGGTGGCGATCAATGAATCCCACCATACATATGTGGCAGTAATTAATAGGTAGGCTTGTCTCCTTGCCAACAAAGGACACCGACTCAATACAGTTGGAAACCAACATATGCAGGGCCAACTCCCTGCGGATGCAAGTAAAGTCCGCCATACCGATGTGGTGGAAAACAGAGAGACAAACCGGCATATCCCGGCATAGGGGAAGATTCGTTCACCTTCCACAAAATAGGATACTTTTCATTACCCACTGACCACCGGAGGACCGGAGTAGGATATTCCTACTCCCATTCCAAAATGGTCCTTCATACCCGTTCTATCCAAAGATGTCTCTATTCATATCCTGGAAATGATTGAGGAGCAGGTATCGATCTCAGATCATATCTTGCAGACTTTGCATAATGTAATTGCATCAGCGGCAATAGCAAGGACTCAGGACCGTGAACCCATCTACCCAATTGAGGTGACTCATCTAAGAGAAGAGAGAGCCACCTCAGAGCAGATCTGGATCCCTGGTTCTACCCAGGAGGGTCATCGGCCATATTCCGTGATAAAAGGGAAACCGGATCGAGCAGCTTCACTCGTTCCAACTAGGGGGCACCCGTCCATCACGGTGAATGCTCCAGAGCAGGCATATATCCCTGCTAAAAGTCATGATGCTCATCGGAATTTTCTGGAAGCATCACGGGACCCAATTAGAAATGGACCCAAAGCTGAATGTCGTTATCAATAGCAGACAGTCCCTACTGCCCGCAATAAAATGCCCCGAACGCGCCAAAGGCAGTCTGAAAATAAAGGGCCGGTTCATGAATTTTCTCTGCCAAAAGCTAGGGTTCCAAATGCGTCTAAGCACATATTGAAGGCTCATAACCCTGCCCACCCATTACCATATTATGGGAGTGGTAGTAGCAGTTGCAAAGGTCCTACCCTCAATTTCGCTACCAGCAGCTCTGAAGGTCCTCCTCATAGCACCCGTGGGGGCCTCCCCCATGGTCTTATAACGATCGATCACGAGAGATTCTCCTTTGATGTGATTCATGGTATCCCTACACATGAACAGAAGATCAAGCATCAAGATGGCCCTCCACTTACTGCGGTCCCCCCTGAAGGTCCTCCCCAGTGTATACACTGCAAACACTCATCGTGTTGTGGGACCACAGATTATGATAGTAGTCCTTTCTATCGTAGTCGCAATTATGGAGGCCCTCCCTGTAGTGACGTCTAATCAGGACAAGAGGGCCCTCCCCTTGTCATGGAATGACTCAAAGGTCCTCCCCAGCGGTTACGTTGAAATGACACTCCATGCATCCAGGCATTAGATCACGATGGAAGTCCTCGCCACCCCGATAATGGAGGTACTCCTTGTAGAGACGTCAAGCAACAAGAAGGCCCTCCCCTCATTGTAGTACATTCTGAAGGCCCTCCCTAGGGTGTACCCCATAGACATTCTCCCTATGGCAGATTAAATGTTATTCCTCGCCATTGTAGTAGCTGTGATGGTAGTCCTCGCCACCACGACCTCCATTGCGAAGGCCCTCCTTGCAATGGCCCCAAGCAACAAGAAGGTCCTCCCCTTGTCGCAGTGTGTCTTGAAGTTCCTCCCAAGGATGCACATCGAACGTCAAGCCATGATGGTCATCCTCACCATGATGGAAGTTGTTTCAAAGGCCCTCCTCATAACAACGCTACACAACCAGACGGTCCTCCCCTTGTCGTGACACCCCTTGGAGGTCCTCCCCATGGTATGCACTACAAAATTCATCTATACATTGAGGCATCCAGCTGTAATGGCATCCCTCACTATAACGAAAAGGATAGCAGAGGCCCTCCCCACCTAGAAGTTGATCAACAAGAAAGAACTCCCCTCGTTGCGGTACATTCTAAAGGCCCTCCTAGGGTGTACCTCGTAGGTTCTCTCCCTGCAGCAGCTGTAATTCTAGTCCTCACCTTTGAGGTCGCCAATGCGGAGGTCCTCCCCGTAGTGACATATCATATCGATAGGAAGGTCCTCCCAACGTTGAATCAAGCACAAAAAAGCCCTCGTATGCCGAGGCACTCAGAAGGATGGGATTAAGCATGTCATATTCCCTGCTATCGCCAATGACACCCTTCTTCAATCAATAGGCGGTCTGGGGCCACGTTCATCATCTGAACCACCTCGGAATAGCCCACATGATAATTCAATACCTACCGGTCCCACTTCCTCTGACCACGCTATCGGTCAGCATCTCAGTTGGGCCAATCGGGTAGAGGAATCACTAGCGGAGGAGTATGCCGACATGTTGCACCTGAGGAAACGACTGCCCAGGGATGATATACCAGTTATGTTTTGGCCCATTGCCACCTCTCAATTTGACATACCGAGAAGGTTGTCAGAAGGATGTGTGCAATAAATCCACTCTAATATATGGAAAACCCTCCCCCATCTATAGTCAATATTCCTACCCTACGATTGGTATGTGGACCATGTCAAGACAATAGGAAACCTCCTGCCTCACATCGACCCCAAAGCTCTTCCTTCGGCGCGGCGACCGCGACCTGAGGGGTGTAAAGGAAACCTTGAGTTAGCCTGTCTCCATGCACTGCACCAGCTGTGCCTCCTCATTAGTTACTATCCAATGGGAGTCCATATCAGGGGATGTGGAGAACATGGAGCTCTTCATTTCACTCCTCTCCTCACCCAGAAGAACCCGTTCGGCATAATGTCTTGCAATATCATCAAATCAAGGCACCAATCGAGTGGGGTCCCTATTCAGGAAAGGTGACACACCCAACAGAGACTGTCCTTGAGTAAGTCGGAGAAGCATCAGGATCGACGGGAACAAGCCATTAGAGAACTCCTGAATCAGGCCACTGAAATCATACAACATGCCTCTCACCTAAGAGAGACCAATTAACAGTCATTGCCTGGCTCCCCGGAGAGAATTGATTCATAGGTGAACTCGACATCAAATCTGGTTCACCCATCGAATTGGGGAACACAAGATTAGGTAGGTAGCGATAGCAGCAGCCACTACTGCAATCTAGGGTCAACCTCACCCTACAGGGCTGGGGGCATTTTTAACAACAAATACCCCTGTAAGTCCAATGAAAACGTTAAGAGACTCAATGTCCAAGGAATGGAGACAGCCCCAGCGCTCAGGGATGGGGGAATTTTTACCACCTCAACAAAAACCTCCCCCATTAGAATCAGTATTCACTAGTCAACAGATGGTTGTCAAAAGACAAGGTTCCTGCCCTATCACGACCTACGAATCATCGTCCCCTTCATAGAACTCTCTACATCACCCTTCGTCACGGAGACCAAAACTGATCCTGGGACATGAATGGGAGGACCAATAAAAGGCGCGGGAGATCCTATTCCTATTTGGAAGATGACATCATCGCCACCCTGTGATATGAATCCATCAACACCATAGAGGTTAACCCCATTGGTAACACCGAAGATGGTGTCAATCTGGATGGATCGGGGGAAGATGGTTCCAGTCAAGCTATGACTTACAACGAACCACCAAGTGTGCACACCCAAACTAGAGGGCTGCCCTCAATATGGCCACCCCTCTTGTTAACCCTCCTATGCTTACACTACAATCTTCCATCAAGGATAAGAACAACGGACATGTTACCCTTAACCCACCTTATTCACTCGATACAAATGTTCCACTTATGCTCAAAGAGAGATTCACTAGATAGGAAGAGGAAATGAAATAATTGAGGTGGCTTAACACCGAGCTACTCTAAAGGAACCATATTATTGAGAGTGCTTCCCAAGAAGAGCCACACGTTGCACTCCCAGCAAGTGCACCTCAAAGACCAAGGTTTTCCCTGGTGAACAAAGCATGGTCATGTCTCCCACCCAATGTGGTGCGCAACCCATCCAACTACCTGAATATGGATTTGGATGGGTACCAAGACTTCCCTCCACTCAGGAAGCAACTGGATCAGGTACATTTGAACCCTCCAAAGGTGTCACAAATGGCACATGCACCCTTGGTGTCGACCGAGCTGGATCCTCATGCAATGCCTCGGGCTACACCCGCCAAAGACCAGGCCCAACATGATGTAAACCAAGGTCTCACTTACACCATTGAGGCACTGATAGCTCGATTGGAAGTGATGGAAGGTCGACGCGCTCAGATACAGCTAGAGCGGAATCCCTACCCAGATTGGGTGAGCAACATGCCAACTCCACCCAATTTTGGGAGCACTTTATTCCCCATTTTCAACGGATAAGGCGACCCAGAACAACATTTGATGCACTACACGTCTTATTGCGAACCTATGATGGGAACTCCAAAACAACAAGAAGAAATGAAACTTAGATGATTTGTACGGACCTTGCCAGTATCTGCCTTCATCTGGTATATGAGTCTGCCAGTCCAGTCAATAAAATTCAGGGAAGTCCTTTGGCTGCAGTTCCGGTTCCACTTCAACTCGACGTTGCCTAAAACAACAGTCATCGAGCTCATGAATTGCAAGCAGAGAGAGAATGAGAGGGTCTCAGATTTCGTCGATAGATAGAATGGTCTGATCTACTCTCTGAATAGTCCAATGCCTCAAGATGAGATGCTTTCCGTATGCATTAACATTCTTTTGAGATGAGCTGCGAACACTACTCATACTAGTGGAGTGCACCACTGGATTCCACTATCTCTCGGCCATCGCCCAGAGAATTGAGGACTCCCTAAAGCGGACTAATCTAAAGTCCCGAATTGCCTCACATGCTCATACAAAGAGAGAATATAGAGATTTAGTGTCCTCTGTCATGCTCAAGCCAACCCCTAGCCAGCTCCGCCGCTCAGGCCTCCACCAAATCTTCAAGGTCCCCTTGTATATCAATGGCCACCTTTGCATAGGAGGGATGATCAGAGAGGATCGAAGCATAACCAGTTTGAGGAACGAAGACACAAAGTATACTCGCTCCGAGAGGACCAAGTACGTGGCTACTTCATCTCCGCCATGAATTGTAACATGCTACGCCTCCTGGAGAAAAGTAAACCTAAAGAAGTCGGCCGAGATGACAGGACCGATTATTGTCCCTACCATTGAATGTTGATGCACAATATCCGGGAATGCTTCGTCTTCAAATACCTCCTGGAAAGAATGGTAGACTCCGGGCAGGTCGAGCTGGGACCACCCCCAGCACATGTGATGTATATTTCCACCACTCACTCCGAAAAACGGGGGGTGGCCAGAAGCCACCAGCAATAAGGGGAAGAAATTTGAGGATTGGATGACTCAGAAGACTGTCAATCGAGCTCAGGGAATACTATGAGATCATCTATAGTGGATGGTCTTTCCAGCAACATCCCTTAATGCCGCACAGCTGACAAAATCGGCCTAATAACCCTCCACATTCCAGTCATCCAAGAGTGTTAAAAAAGGGAGAAGAAAAGCGCAAGAAGAGATGTCCACAACGAGGTCGAAGTTAGACCCGACATTGGTGGATTTTATGCACTCAAACTTGGCGCCACGAGCACCGACCCACCAAACGATACCATCAGGGACAACAGACTAGGTTGACCTGTCACAGGACGCTGAGCTAATCTATGGTTCCATAAATTTCATCCATATCATGGAAATGTTCCCTGACGAGGGGTCTGGTTATGAACCCGAGTTCCCAACAGGAGGATCTAGGAGGAGGAATCGCAGATGCAGGGGATACCAGGGGGATGTGCAGTCATGGCCGAAACCAACACTATGGTTGGACCCCTTCTTAAACCGTTAATATTGTTGAAACTCGTGGGAGATCCCTTCAACATACTCGGTGGGAGAAAGAATGTTCTTCCACATCCATAAGTAGTCACTCTGGCCCCGTTATTCTGTGGTACCCATCCGAGGAAGAACAAGTGTCTAGCCACCTAGTGCGCTAAAAGAGACCAGCCGGACCGAGTCCCCAAAATGTGGAAACACCGTCGACATCCAACCCCATGTCCGGTACCTCTTCGTCACATACTAAAGCTCCCAAAGAGCCTGCTAAGACTCTACCACCAATGGAGAAGCGACGACCAATGGAGCATAAATACGACATGCTTAAGTAACTGACGTTAGTATCATCCGAACTGTCAATTTTGGATGCCTTGAGTTTGTCAATAGACCTCAGGTAGGCGCTTATAGAATCCTTGCTTAGCACACAGGAGTTTCAAGCCGAGGTAGCCACCGCTGAGATTTACTGAAAAGAGACTAGCCCAACTGAATGAAATTCGGTGATTTCCTTCACCGATCAGGTTGAAGATAACATCATGCAAGGACATATCAAACCACTATATGTGTCTAGCACACTAAATGATGTTGAGGTCTGGAAAGTCTTTATTGACAACTGTTATAGAGTTAACCTCATTCCCCTGTGGACACTCCATATGTTGGGATACAATGAGGATGATTTAATACCATCATCCACAACACCGTTGGGTTACAAGAAAAGTGAACAGAAGCCAATGGGAAAAATCAAGTTAAAGACCTATTTTGGAAACCTTGTTGCCTACTCAGAATTCCTGGTGGTCCGGCAGAACATGGCATTCAATGCCCTGCTGGGAAGGCCCTGGCTTCATAAGCACATGGTCGTTCCTTCATCCTACCACCAGTGTATTAAGTACTACGTCAATGGGAAAAGTGGGACATTGAATGCTGTCAAGGCCCCTTTTGAGCTCTCTGAGTCACATTACATTGACACCGGATTTTACGAGCAAAAGAAAAAGAGGCCTTCGGTCGATGGTATCGACTGGATCCCCACTCTAAACGGAATGGAAAAGGTTCTTGATGACCCCCTCAGGAAAATTGGTGGAGACTACATACTACCCATCAACCATGTTGAGAGCAGGGGTTTAAGTCCGGACACACACTCAGCTGTCCTCATGACTTCAGCCATAATAGTCAAGCGTGACAACGCATAAATGACCGATAACCCTCGATTTGGTGGTGATTTCTTGAGTGAGGACACGCACAATGCCTCACATATGGACTCCCAAGATCCCATTTCAAGAGACCTCCACTCGTCAGATCAAGAGGATGAGGATTTTGGAGAAGAAGAGGAGGAAGATCTCAGGGATTCACCTCCCACATTTGAGGAAGGTATCTTCACCACTGTGGATGAGTTCAGGGAAATAAACCTAGGTACTGAGGAATACCCGAGGACCACTCTCATTAGTGAAACCATGTATCCAGGGGAGCACAAGGTATATACTTCCTTCTTAAGAAAACATCAAGATGTGTTTTCCTAGAATTACACGAAAATTCCAGGACTCGATCCCTATGTGGTGACACACAACATTGTTCTGCCAGAAGACCACTAGGGGCTATAAAAAAACCGCCAGAAGGACAAAACTCACACATGCTGCCAAAATAGAGGCTGAATTTGATAATCTCATTAAACGAAAGATTCATTCGAGAGGTCCACTATCCCACCTGGCTAGCCAACATTGTCCCCGTTAGGAAATAAAACAGACAAATCCACATCTGCATCGATTTCAGAGATCTCAATCGGCATTGCCCAAAAGATGATTTCCCAGTCCCGATCACTGACTTATTAATCGATGCAATGGCCGGGTATGAGTCTCTATCCTTCATGGATGGTTATTTTGGGTATAATAAAATTATGATGGCCCGAGAAGACGAAGAATCCACTATGTTCAGGGCCCACCAAGGAGTATTCTTCTACAGGGTCATTCCCTTTGATCTCAAGAACGTTGGCCCCACATATCAGTGCACCATGAAACGTATCTTTTAACTATTCCTGAGGATATTCGGCGAATGCTACGTGGGTGACTTGGTGGTCAAATCAAGACAGTGCTTAGATCACTTTTCAAACATTAAAACCATCTTCAACAAACTACGACAGCATTTCTTGAAGATGAATCCCTTGAAATGCTCCTTCGGGGTCTCCTCAGGAAAATTCCTTGGCTTCATCGTACGCCATTGTGGAATCGAAGTCGACCCTAAAAAGGCAAAGTCTATCCTCGGATTACCACCTCCCTGCAATCTCACTAAGTTGAGAGGATTCCAAGGACACCTGACCTACATTAGGTGGCTCATAGCCAACCTGGCAGGCAAATGTTTTCCCTTCACCTGGTTAATGATGAAGGGAGTTACAAACCAATGGATAGATTACTGCCAAGAGGTTTTCGATAGCCTGATGAACTACCTATTAAGACCATCGGTGCTCATACTCCCAGTTGAAGGAAGACCTCTCATATTATACTTGACGTCCCTAGAGTGGTCGATGGGATCCTTCATCTCACAAAAAATGACGTCGGCAGTGAAAACAGTCTCTATTAACTCATTCAAACAATGATTGATGCTGAAACGCGATACTCAAACATCAAGAAGAGTTGTTTGTACTTGGTCTTCGCAGTTCAAAAATTGTGACATTATCTACAGAATTATGAAGTCCATTTGGCCATGCGTAGTAACCCGTTCAAGTACATCCTCAGTCGGCCGATGCTAACCGGGCGCCTATCCCGATGGGTAGTCATCCTGCAACAATTTGACATCTGTTTTGTGCCTCATAAGGCCATAAAAGGCTAGGTAGTAGTAGATTTCCTAGTAGATAAACTCTCAAAAGTGACCACCACAACAGACGTTGAGCTACCTGATGAAGACATCTTCTCGGTTCAAGAGGAGTTCCTAGCATCTGAATTTACTTTGATGGCGCATCCCAAAGCCCGATAGGGAAGAGGATGGATGATCCCAAATTTAAAAATATGGGTTTAGGGATCATAGTCGTGTCCCCAGAAAAGGTAGTTTTTCCGTATTCCTTCCTCCTGTCAGAAGGATGTATGAAAAATGAAGCGAAAAATCAATCCCTCGGTGCAGGCCTTGAGCTCGAACTCCAGACGTAGGTGCAACACCTTAAGGTAAAAGGTGACTCGGAACTGGTCATCAAGAAAGTCAATGGTGACTTTCTATTATGAATTAGGAGTGGATTACCCTATTTGACCATGTAAAAGGGTTAATGGTGGAATTCTCCACAGAACCAACATTAAATGATATTCCCCAGTCTCAGAATGCCCAGGTCGATGCATTGGCTAATTTGGCCACAACCCTAGTTGACCCAAACCGGGATGAAACAGTTACCAGTATTTCTCATCGTCGAATGGTCATGTAGTCAGTACAAACTAAGACGAAAGAAATCAATGAAATAAGTCATGTCCCTAAGCCATATGCTCCTTCCACCGGCTGGATGACCCCCTTTGCAAACTACCTTCAACGGGGTGAACTCCCATCAGATAGGGCTGAACGAGAGAAAATATGGAGAAGGGAAATCAACATTGTCATATATGGTGGAACGGGTCAGCAAGAAGTCCTCTATAAATGAGGCATCAATGGAGTCCTCCTCTGATGAATTGATGGAGAAGAAACCGCTGCCATAATGAATGAAGTACATGCCAAAGTATGTGGAGCACATCAGCTGGGTTCTAAGATTTCCCATCCGGTTCAAAGGTGTGGGTACTATTGGCCCACAGTGGCACGAGATTTTGAGCACTTTACCACAAAATGACACTCATTCCAAATTCATGCCAACGTCATACACCAACCCCCGGAGTTACTTCATCAGGCTATGTACTCCTAGCCATTTTCCATTTGGGAAATGGACATCGTGGGACCATATCCACCCGCCACGGAAAAAAAACTGAAGTATATCCTCACAGCTACTGACTTCTTTCCAAATGTGCAGAAGATTTACCCCTTAAAGAAGTTGGTGTTGCAAGTGGGTTCCCTAAACGCAACTTGTTTTGTACTGTGATTACTATTACATGTATTTAGTTTGTTATTATACATGTGTTTATCTTTCCATGATAGTGTATATACTTCTGCATCTATTTTATTAATGGTAATGTCCTTAGATTACCATTCGCATCAAATGGTTATAGCAGGTCCTAGGCTATAATGAGAACCCTGAGATGCCATGAAAGTAATGTTAAAGTAACATCCTATTGTCCAGTTAAATCATTCTAAAAGGACACAGATGATGTGTGAACATCAAGTGTTGGGGGCTGATAAGCATTGATACTTCTTCTCATGAAGTTCTCACTTGATGATCACTAGCTATTGAGATCATGAGGACATTCCCGCTTAATAGGAACACCACATGTTTCTGGTTTCATTGGTCGTTCCTATCTACGGGCATGTGTAATGGTCTCCTGACTTAAGATCATTATCAATTAATGTCATTTAATTACGTACATTTTATATAAGGAGAAAACCATGGCGACAAGTCATGGTGAGGTAGTTTATATCCGGTACGTCATTAATGGCATCTCATTGATTGAATGATCGAGAAATGATTTGTCGCTTCTGAGTTTAGGAAGAGATATCTCGGGCCTGGTTGATTAGGATGGTTGCACCTTTATTAAATCCATGGCCATGGTAGTGGAAGGTAAGACCGTTTGGACAAATCAACAAAAAAAATAAAGAAAATAAATAATGATGAAACAAAGTATGCATTCTTCTTTATTGAGATATCGATGACGAAGAGATTAGACTACACGGACCGTGTTCTTAGGAAGGCAGTCATTGCTTTGAATTTTCCTTATCTCTATAAGGTCCTCGATGGGTTGTTAGACCCCGCTCTAGGTCGGTGATATTATTCACTGCTATTGAGATAAGGGCCTAGAGCGTCACACACAACAGTGCTTTGAGAATCTTCCATATTCTGATGAATAGGATTACAGGACTTGGTGGGCCTCACCATGGGGTCCGGGTATTATCCAAGTCTTATGTATCACCAAGTAATAAATAAATTCTTTTATTATTAAAGTTTGGAATAACTCATTGAATTTATTTATAACATGTATTTATGAGTGATTAAGTAAATACAAAGATAAATATTAATCGGACAGATATTTATATCTTGGGTTCGTTTAATATTATCAGGAGGTTCAAGTCGAGTTAGACTCATGTTTATCACATAATATATATATTTATATACATTTCAATTCAGTGATAAATAATAAATATTATTTATGGCATAATTTAATTTTTCATAAATTATTATTTATAATTTATATATAGTGAATGTTTAATGCACGGGGGCCTAGAACCCTTACCGTGTATTTTAGATATTCCTTATATATAGTAAGAGAGAGGCTCTCCCTTGTGTACTATTAATCTATTGAAATTGAGAGACACTCTCTCCTCCTAATTTCTAGAAAGAGAATCTCTCAGACTTTCATGTTCTTCAAGTTCCGCCTTCACGGATGGAAGAAGCTAGTTTGTGGTGATCATCACTGCGTCAAAGATCTGCGCTAGCACCCGGATCATGACGAACGACGCGCGAGCAGATTTGCGAGGCGTGTGTGGATGATCTAGGGGGCTTCGACGTTGGATTCTTTGAGAAATGATCACTGGCGTCCTTCACGTCAATTCTGAAGAAGGTAAATCTTCAAGTTTAATTTTTGTGCTCCTTAAGAACCTTGTGAGATCCTCGGACAAACCCGAGACAACATCACTGGAGTTGACAGGGTTATGTCACTCCGGTGATGCAGAAATTTTTTAAAATCCCGGGCCACCAGCTTCTGCTGCGTAGTCCGGGTACCAAACAGTGGTATCAGAGTGAGCGCAAGGTTTTTCTGAGTCAAAAACATTAAAATTCAATAAATTTAATTGCAGGGTGTTAAAACGGTTCATTTGGATTTGACCGCGCGTCGTTTCAATTTCGAATGATCGAGATACGATCATTTGAAAAAATTTATCAGATCGACGTTGCATGTTTTTTCTCGTTTGATGTTTATCTCAAATTGAGAATAAAGATCAAAAATATATTTTATTATAAAATATTTTATAATAAATATTTAATTATATTTTTATATAAATACTTTATTATATTTTACAATAACAAAATATATAATGGAAGAAGACCAAGACCCCAAATGGGGGTCTTCCTCCTTTTAATTTAAAAAAAGGGGAGAGAAGAAAAGACCCCAAAATGGGGTCTTCTCATTTTTATTTAAAAAAAAGGAAAGAAGGGGGCTGGATCTTTTTTTGTCTAAAAGGAAAATTAAAAAAAGGGAGGGAGACCCCTTTGGGGTCTCCTCACATGGCGCCTGAAAAGGGGGGTCATACCCTAGGCCTCCCCTCCTCCGTCGAACCTGCTTCACCGTGCCGCCGCCGGCCGGCCATCCACCTCACACCGGAAACCCCTCCGTCGGACAGGCCTGCTACGCCATGCATGCCTCCAAGCCCCGCGCTGACCTCCTTTCTTTCTGTCGGCTTCCTCGCCTCCACCCCGTGTGCGCCGGCCACCCTGACCCCAAGCCGAGCTGCCTCCGGCCGACCGCTACCCTCCATACCGGCCTCCCCATCACCAAACCACCCTTTCCGACAGCCTCCGAGCCACGCGCCGGCTCCCGGACCCTCACCGGCCTCCTCCTCCGGGCCGCACCGGACCGTCTTCGTCCAGCCACCTCAGACCCTCGCCGTCCTCCTCTTCTGGGCCTCGCCAGACCGGCACCCTCCGGCCACACCATGCCCCTGCCGGGATCCTCCTCTGCGCCGGACCGGTTCCGTCCGGCTGACCCGATCCCACGCCAGGCCGGAGCAGCAGGCTGTTGGGTGATGCAGCCATCGCGGGAAGTATTGGATGTCACGGTCACACCGCGGTTCCAGGACGACATCCCGCGGAGGTACGCAGTCCCGCCGGACTCCTCTCCGGCTAGAGGTAACCCTACACTAAATTAATTTTAATTAATTTAGTTTTTTAAGTTAAATTATTTGGAATTAATATAGTGGTTTAAATTATTTTATTCCAAATATATTAATTTAATTTTAGTTTAGAAATAAATTAATTGTTTAATTTAATTTAATTTTTGGAATTAAAACTAAATTAAACAAATGGAACCGATAAAAATAAATTATTTGAATTTAATCAAATTCATTTAATTTATTAGAACACCCTTGAAAAATATAAATATATTGAAATTTAATTTTATTGCACTTTTACCCCGACTGGTCTTGAGCTATTGACCGACCTATGTATTTCTGGAATGTATTTATTTATTTAATTATTTATTCAATGTGTGTGATTATTGTAATATATAATTAGATAAATGATGGTCTGTGAATCTCATTTTAATTCAAATATGTATAAGGGCCTGCGTGTCCATTGCACCACTTGTTTTTTGTACCCCAAACCCCCTCGCCTACGTGCGAGTATATTTGTATTTATTCGGTGATGATCCGAGTGGCAGACCCCACCAAGATGAGGCGGTAGTCCAGACAGGAGTTGGACGCTTTGCACTGGGTCCAACAGCGACATGAGTCATGTATCGACTCAGGTATGAATGCCCCTAGGTGATGATTGATCAGTTATCGATCAATCATTATAGAATGCTCAAGACCTGTCAGAATTCATGATTTACTTTATGCATCATTTATTATTTTATGCGACTTCGTGATTATTTCATGATCACATAGGATAGTAAACAAGATAAAATGATTAATGTTGTGAAAAATATTTTTCTATTGCATGTTCAGTTGTGAGCGCGACAAACCTATTTGAACATAATAAATAGAGAATATTATATTCGTCAATTAATATTAAAAAATCCATCAAAGATATATTAAGTCCAAAATGCCTTCCATTTCTCACATCTAATCAAAACCAGCTGTTTGGGTGCTCATCAGCCTCAGTTGAGAGTGCCCCTTACTACCGGGGCATTTTCATGTGATAAATGGGCCGACATAACTAAAGTGAGTAGTCAAAGATTAGCCTTAGATAACTTTCTATCACTTTAGAGGCAAGAGGTTTAGGGAATCAAGTTCAGAGTCCAAAAAGTTGGGACTTTACTCAACTACACAAGGAACCACAAGAACAAGTGGTTGTCCAGCATAGCGCCTACCTTGAAACCCTCCAAGTAGTGTCGTAGCCATTTCTTGTAGTCTATGAGGGTTGTTTCGAGGATCCTTGCCACTAGAATGCTCATGCGATAGAGTATTCTGAATCTAATAGTGAGGGATGTTGAGGTTCATTAAAATAGTGGGAGACATTACATGATATAATAATTTATTAATCATAAAATGTCAAAAGGTAATCAATACAAAGTACTAACTGCTAAATGTTTATCTGATGTAGATTCAAAAGGGAAATCACTAACACCACTAGTACTTTATCACTACGATCGATCTTGGTTAAAGAAAATATCCTGATCAATAATAACTTCCAGGAGTGGTACAGGCACTTGCGCATAGTACTACGCCAAAAAGGAAGATATATGTGCTGGAATCTCGAATTCCTACTGAGCCTCCTTAGGGAGAAACCAAGACGGAAAAAATATTAGTGGAAAAATCATGTAGATGATGCGCTTGATGTACAATTCATCATGTTGTCATCCATGTCTAGCCAATTGCAAAAACATCATGAGGAAGAGAATGCCTACAATATTCTTTCACATCTCCAAGAACTATATGAGGAGAGGGCTAGGCAAGAAAGGTATGAGATCTCAAGTGCACTTTATAAGTGCAGGCTAGCAGAAGGTCACCAAGCTGGTCCTCACGTACTCAAGAAGATTGGGTATATTGAGAGGCTTGAAGCCCTTGGGTTCAAAATGAACCAAGAACTAGTAGTGGATCTCATTCTTACCTCTTTATCGTCACGATTCTCGACTTTTATTGGAAATTATAATATGAATGATATGACAAAGTCGCTCTCGTATCTTTTGGCTTTAGTTCGCCAAGCTGATAAGGACATGAAAAACACCAATTCATCTTTCCTTATGGTGAACAAGAAAATCAAGGGAAATAAAAAGGGTTCTAAGGCCAAGTCAAGGCCAAAGACACCAATGCATATTCCTTCCAAGAATCCAAAGATTCAGTGGCAAAGTAATGAGCAGGAAGCTGTTTGCTTTGGATGTGGAAAGAAAGGCCACTGGAAGAAGAATTGAAGAGTTGGGAAGAAGAAGCAAGATAACGCTTCTGCTTCAGGTATTTTTTCATTGAATGAATCTATCTTTATCCAAATTTTGGGTATTGGATACGGCATGTGGCTCACACATTTTTATTCATATACAGGAACCAAGTAGGTTTAAGAAGATTGAAAAAGGTCAAGTGGATCTCCGAGCTTCAGATGGTGCAAGTCTGGCAGCCTTGGCAGCGGGAAACTATCTTATGACTTTACCAACTGGTTTGGTTCTTGTTTTAATCAATTGCTATTATGTACCGTCTGTTACAAGAAACATTATCTCTGTGTCATGTTTAGACACAATGGGTTTTTAATTCATGTTTGGAAATAAAATTTTTCTCTTTTCTAGGGATAACATATGTTATGGTATGGCACATCTTAACAATGGTTTATATATACTATAACTAGAAAACTCACTAATGGATATCATTGACAAAAACAACCAACATGACTCAAATAACACCCGCCTATGGAACATCAGGCTTTGTCATGTAAACGAGAAGTGATTACAAATATTAAATCAAGAAGTGTATCTAGACTCGGTAAAGTTGGAACCCTTAGATGTATGTCAAGCTTGTTTACAAGGAAAGATGACTAAAGCACCTTTATCAGGAAAGGGAGAATGAGCCAATGAAGTACTGGAATTAATACATACCAATGTATGTGGTCCATTTCTAGTAGAGGCAATGGGTGGTTTTCTATACTTAATCACTTTTACCGATGAATATAGTAGGTATGGATATATCTACTTAATGTGGTATAAGTCAGATTCCTTTCATTTCTTTAAGGAATACCAAAATTAAGTAGAAAACCAACTTGGTAGGATGATAAAATCATTTTGCTCAGACTGAGGCGGAGAATATCTTATCCATGCTTTGATTTATCACTTGAAGAAGTGTGGGATAGTATCCCAACTCACTCATCCTTATACACCACAATGGAATGGTGTTAGTGAAAGGAGGAATAAGACTTTTCTTGACATGGTCAGATCAATTATGAGTCATAAAACTCTTCCATTATCGTTTTGGGGATACGCTTTACAGACAACAACCTATACCATTAACCGAGTACCAACTAAAGCTACATATGGGATTCCATATCAGTTATGGTATGGAAAGAAACCCAATCTGACACACATGAATGTGTGGGGGTGCGAGGCATTTGTCAAGACTTTACCAAGTGAAAAATTAGCATCCAGAAGCACTAAGTGAATCTTTATAGGTTATCCTAAGGAAACTAGAGGATACTACCTATATAACCCTTTAGATAGAAAAGTCATTGTGGAAAGATACACCACATTTCTAGAAAGGGATAACATTTCTACTGTAAATAGTGGGAGAAATATTGACTTAGATGTAGTTAATGCTCCAGATGCACAAGAGTTGGTAGGGGAACAATCTCCACAAGAGCAAGAGGAAGAAGAAATTGTTCCTGAGACACAGATACTGCATAGGTCTATGTGAGAGGTTAGAGAACCAGAGCATTATGGTTTTCTTATCACCGAGTCAGGTAACACAATAATCCAATAAATTGATGAACCTCTAACCTACAAGGATGCAGTAGAAGGCAAAGAAGCAACTACATGCAAAGAATCCATGAATTCTGAGATGGAGTCCATATACCAAAATCATGTTTGGATTTTGGTAGACCCTCAAGCTGATGTAAAACCCATTGGTTGCAAATGGGTATTCAAGAAAAATATAGACATGGATGGTAAGGTTAATACCTTTAATGCAAGAATGGTTCCAAAGGGTTTCAGACAACCTCAAGGCATTGACTATGATGAAACCTTCTCACCAGTGGAAATGCTTAAATCCATCAGAATATTTCTTGCAATATCAGCCTTTCATGATAATGAAATTTAAAAAATGGAAGTCAAAACTGCTTTTCTAAATGGGAAGTTGGTTTAAGACGTCTATATGACTCAACCCAAAGGGTTTGTTAAGTCAAAGAATGCCAATAAAGTATGCAAGCTGTAGAAACCCATTTATGGATTCAAGCAGGCATCAAGGTCATGGAATGTACTCTTTGATTAGGCCATAAGAGATTTTGGTTTTGTCAAAAATGAAAGTGATCCTTGTGTCTATAAAAAAGTGTAAGGGAATGCTATCATTTTCCTAGTTTTATATGTTGACGACATTTTAATCATTGAAAATGAGGTGTAAGTCTTACAGTCCGTTAATACATGGTTAAATGAATACTTCTCCATGAAAGACATAGGTGAAGTTGCCTACATCCTAGGGATCAAGATCTATAGAGATAGATCTCAAAGGATACTTGGCCTAAGTTAAAGTACATATATTGGCAAGGTACTCAAAAGGTACAATATGGAACAATACAAGAGGATATTGTTACCAATGTCGCATGGGGTAAATCTCTCCAAGAAAATGTTTCCACAAACACAGGAGGAGATTGACAGAATGAGTAGAGTCCCTTATGATTTGGCAATGGGTTCTATCATTTTTGACATGCTATGTACTAGGTTTGATGTTTCCTTTTCTTTAACCATGGTGGGTAGATATCAAGACAATCTAGGAGAGCTACACTGGACAGCTGTTAAAACTATCCTTAAGCACTTGAGGAATACTAAGGATATGTTCCTGGTGTATGGAGGAAATTGGGAACTAGTTGTGAGGGGATACAATGATGCTAGTTTCTAGACAGATCATGATGATATCAAATCGCAGTCAGGCTACATCTTTTTCCTAAAAGGTTCTGCAGTGATGTGGAGAAGCTCAAAGAAAGCTATGGTTTCTGATTCTACAGCAGAGTCCGAATATATTACAGGTTCCGATGCAGCAAAGGAAGTAGTCTGGATACGTAGCTTTATCTCATACATTGTTGTGGTACCTATAAGTACAGACCCTGTTCTAGTATATTGTGATAATACTACTACAATGGTGCTTGCCAACGAGCCAAGATCTCACTAGAGGACAGAGCATATTCTTTGGAAGTTTCATCTCTTGGGGAATTTTACTCAAAGAGGTGAAGTGAGAGTTAGCAGAGTAGCCACAGAGGAAAACGTGGTAGACCCCCTGACTAAAGCCATTTCTCAGCAGAAGCATGATTCACATGTGAGATCTAGCAGATAGAAGCCTGTTAGCAGTTGTCTCTAGTGCAAGTGGGAGTGTTGAAAGTGGGTTCCCTAGACCCAACTTGTTTTGTACTTTTATTATTGTTACATGTATTCAGTTTGTTATTATACACATGTTTATCTTGACAAGATATTGTAGATACTTCTGCATCCATTTTATTAATGGCAATGTCCTTAGATTACTTGTCGCATCAAATGGTTATAGCAGGCCCCAGGATATAGTGAAAACCCTAAAATTCCATGACAGTAATCTTAAAATAAAATCCTATGCTCCAGTTACATCATTCTAAAAGGACACAGATGATGTGTTACCATCAGGTGTTGGGAGATCATAAGCATTGAGACTTCTTCTCATGAAGTTCACACTTGATGATCTCTAGCTATTGAGATCATGAGGACATACCCGCTTAATAAGAACACAACATGTTTCTGGTGTCATTGGTCGTTCTTATCTACGGACATGTGTAATGGTCTCCTAACTTGAGATCATTATCAATGAATGTCATTTAATTACATACATTTGATATAAGGCGAAAACCAATGCGACAAGTCGTGGTGAGGTAGTTTATATCGGGTACATCATTAATGGCATGACATTGATTGAATGATTGAGAAATGATTTGTCACTTTCGTGTTTATGAAGAGATATCTCGGGCCTGGTTGATTAGAATGGTTTCACCTTCATTAAATTCATGGCCATGGTTGTGGAAGGTAAGACCGTCCAGACAAATAAACAAACAAAATAATTCAAATAAATAATGATGACACTAAGTATGCATTCTGCTTTATTGAGATATCGATGATGAAGATATTAGATTACACGAACCGTGTTCGTAGGAAGGCAGTCATCGCTTTGACTTTGCCTTATCTCTATAGGGTTCTCGATGGGTTGCTAGACCCCACTCTAGGTTGGTGATATTATTCACTACTATTGAGATAAGGGCCTAGATGGTCACACACAACAGCGCTTTGAGAATCTGTCCTATTCTGAGGAAAACGATTATAGGACTTGGTGGGACCCACCACGGGGTCCGGGTATTATCCAAGTCCTATGGATCACCAAGTAATAAATAAATTCTTTTATTATTCATGTTTGGAATAATTCGTTGAATTTATTTATAACATGTATTTACGAGTGATTAAGTAAATACATAGATAAATATTAATCAGACAGATATTTATATCTTGGGTTCATTTAATACTATCAGGAGGTGCGAGTCAAGTTAGACTCATGTTTATCACGTAATATATATTTATATATATTCCAGTTCAGTGATAAATAATAAATATTATTTAGGGAATAATTTAATTTGTCATAAATAATTATTTATAATATATATATAGTGAATGTTTAATACATGGGGGCTGGGAACCCTTACTGCGTATTTTAGATATTCCATATATATAGTAAGAGAGAGGCTCTTTCCTGTGTACTATTCATCCGTTGGAATTGAGAGCATCTCTCTCCTCCTGAGTTCTAGAGAGAGACTCTCTCAAACTTGCAAGTTCTTCAAGTTCCGTCTTCACGGATCGAAGACTCTAGTTGGTGGTGATCATCGCTGCGTCGAAGTTTGTGTCGAAGATCCGTGATAGCACCTGGATCTTGACGAATGGTGCGCGAGCAGATTTGCGAGGCGTGTGTGGACGATCTAGAGGGCTTCGATGATGGATTATTCGAGAAACGATCGCTGGCATCCTTCACATAAATTCTGAACAATTTAAATGTTCATGTTTAATTTTTGTGCTCGATAAGAACCTTGTGATATCCTCGGACCAAGCCAGGACAACATCACCGGAGTTGACAGGGTTATGTCACTCCGGTGAAGCAAAAAAAATTAAAATCCTAGCCCACCGGCTTCCACTACATAGTCCCGGTACCCAACAGTTGGGGCAAGAAACATTTTCAGCTTTGTGAAAGACAATATCATCACCATATTTGGCGTCCCTCATACCATACTGAGGGATAACGGCACCAACATCTTCTATGCTGAATTATAGAAACTATACAAAGAATTATGTATCAAGGCTAACCACTCATCCCACTACCATGCAGCGGCCAACAGACATATAGAGGATTTCAAGAAGACCATGTCCCACATTCTCTAGAAAATGCTGGACAAAGACAAGATATCATGTTCGGATAAACTCCTTCATGCGTTTTGGGCTTATCAAACCACTATCTGTACTGCAACTTGGGCTACTCCGTACTCATTAGTATACGGAATAAATGCGGTCCTTCCCATTGAGCTCCAATTTCCCTCGCTCCGTGTTTCCATTTGAGATCAATTATCCAATGATGAGCAATCATAAAAACGGCTAGGTGAATTGTAATAGCTAGATGAGAAGCGATTGTAAGCTTTGCAGCATCTGGATGTGTATCAGAACCGGATCACACAAGCCTTCAATCAAAAGATTCGTCTTCGGTCTTTCTTGGAAGGATAATTCGTGTTGGTCCGACGGACCCCAATGATACCTGGAAAGACATGTAGAGACCCATAGCATGATGTACATGGAAATTACATTACTTTTATGGAATACATAATTCATAACAAAAACCAACACTCAAGGACAATAATAGTTCAGTGTCTTTGCAAACTCGGAACATAATCTTCTAATCATGGTGAAAGATCTTCAGCATCTCCCACAATGATCTTCCCCTTTTTTTCTTACTAAAAACATTCTTTATCTCGTGGTGAAAGGAAAACATATAAAGGGTGAGCTCAAATTCTCAGTAAGGGTAAGTATAGATAATATAAAACAATCCATAAACATTTTAATCCAAAAAAACATGAACATAAAATTTAAACATCAAAACCATGAGAAAAGACATAAATCTTGGAAGTATGTAAGGCATATATCATAAAGGAACATCAATCATGATAAAATAGAATGGGAATAAAACATGTAATTGTGGAAAACCATTAAGCACATGATATGAAATCCATAGTAGGCAATTCATTTCTGCCATGACCATCATAGTTGACAAAGTCCCTTTCTGAATTGAGTTCACTCCTCATTCCAGTCTTGTAACACTGGATCAGATTAACTTACCGTTCCAACCATGTCTATCTCATGAGATATAAATCTTTACCCAATGAATTGGAGGTAGATATAGGTCCCAACCATCTCATAATTAAATCATTCTTACATGTTCCACAATATAAACATAAATCATTCATCATAACCCAAAGAATAAAATCTGTTTCATAAACATCATCCCATCATAACAAAATCCATATAAAACAAAAGGATATTATTTCATCATAAGAGAATTGAAACCATGTAAATCATAGAGACATTATACTTGAAACATACACATATGAAATAATTTCATCATAGCTGGAAAATGGTTTTGATAAAACACTTGAGATAAATTCTTGAAGAAAATATCATTTCTTATTCAAAATCATTTTCTTTTCAAAAAACGTCATGGAATTTTAAAAGACAAATATTTTTTTCATGCAGTCATGAAATCTTGTAGAGTAAGCTTTATGAAAATAAGGTTTTATGAAACCGTAAAAATCCATTCATGCCATATAAGTTAAAAAAACATGATCCTCATTCTTTTTTCGGAAAGGTCAAAAAGTTCCTTGTATGGTAAACAAAAGAATGATTCCTTACATACCATGTAGTAAAAGTAAAAAATGTTTAAAAAGGACTTTAATAATTCATGAAACCGTTTTCTGAAACTAGTTATGTGGATGTTAAATATAACCCCTGTAAATACTTACGAGTAAACAATATCGAATAAAAACGAGATTGAAAAAGTTATCCCTTTTCTTAGGTCCGATATGCTTTGTACGTTTCTGAACCTCCTGTATAATGATTTAAATAATTTAATTTACTTATTATAGAATCATATTAATTGTTATGATATCATATATGGTTCACTTATGACTTTATATTAGCCGTTCTTTTGTAAATTCCATGTTAAAGCAGTTTTTTGGGTAAAATCGTTTTATTTATCGTACGTGTTTGGACTTGTTGTTCTTGATATTACTATTACTTATATCATGATATAATTACTTCCGGAATGTAAATCATGATTTATATATCATATATATTCAGTATATATATATATAATAGATAGATGAATGAAATAAAATACACCATTCATGGAGACGGTAGGTTGTATGTACGCATGAACAATGTTTTCCTTTCCTTATTGACATGAATGGAGGTATGTAGATGACATATATATATATATATATACATAATCCAGTAGCTTAATTATGTAATATATTTCATTATTATTGATTATATATACTTTAAACTCATTCTTGAATGGTTAACATGGAGAATGAATCTCATCGCGTCGTGGAGACGGTAATCCGTACGTACGCACGAGCAATGATATTGTTCCCATAATTATTGAATTAAATTAGGGTGGATGAAATAATATGTCAGAATAATAATGATTTTATAATAACTATATATAGTTATTATTTACACCATTATACCCATCCAAGTAAGGTGTTGGTGGAAAAACAGATTACACCACGGCGTGGAGACGGTATTCCGTACGTACGCACACACGGTGATTTTGTTTTTTGTAGGATGGATAGAAGGTTAAATTGGGTTGTTTAATATTTATAATAACATACAAATATATTATCGATATGGTGTTATTAATTTATGATGAAACAAATAATGAAGAAGAAGTTGAAGAAGAAAGAAACTTGAAAGAATCGGTAGAAGAGATTACCACTTCTTCGACGCACCCCTTTTAAGCTTCCTCTTATGGCACTAGAGTTAGACTTTTGAGGAGACCCAAACCTCTATAATGTTTATAAGGAAGTTGAGAATGGAAATTGTAAGGGTGTGGACGATATTTAAGGCTAAAAATTGTGTTAATAGAAGAGGTAGGAGGTGCCCTTTTATAAGGGAAGAGATGGGAACTTTCAGAAAAACATAAAATGGTATTTTATATTAAAGGAATATTCAGTTAATAATGGCTCCAAAGTGACTTATTTAGAATATAAAGTGGGTTTGGGTCGCGATATTCTCAATAAATAGGTTTTATACATGTTTAGGTTATTATTTTAACCTTATAATTTAGATTTAACTGTAAGTTAAATAATTTAGCTTTTACCGTGTCTTCTTGTTTTCTTACAGTATATGGGTAGTAAACATACTATAACAAGCCAAAAAAAAACCCAAGTTGTTCATTTTAATATATATATCTTTATCTAAGTCATTTGACCAAACCATATATTTTTAGGAATAGAATAACAATTAATAATATAATATTTGTTTTAAAAACTATTTTTTGTCAATTTTAACACAATTGGGTAATTGATTTTTGTGAAAATCATAACAGCACGATTAGTTCAAAAAAAATTAATTTAATCAATACAACCATGTCATATTAACCTAAAAAATTAGTGTAATTTAAAAAAATTATAAAATTACATTTATTTTTGTATTTATAACATCAATTATTTTAATATTTCATTAATAATGTAATCACTGCATCACTATTGTGTCATAAATAAATTAAATTATTTAATGTCAAAAAATATTAAATAAAATACCATTATGTAGGAAATCTATTTATATTTCTAATGAATATTTATTCTCTAATTTATCTTATGTATAACCCTATATTAAAAATGTTTTAGTTATTAAACATTGATTTTAACTATTTTAACTCTTATTTAAATAAAATAATAATAAATGTCCTAATCAAATCCAAGTGTAGCTAGAGGGTAATATTTTATCCCTAAGGTTGTTTTTGGTCGAATTACACTTATCAAATAGAATTAGGACATGTGTTAGGTTAATAATAATATCATTTTTACCCTTAATTGCCCTATTTACTTTTAACCGCGGCAAATAAAAGTAAAAAGTTACTATTCACCACAAATTATTTTTATCTTATTGACCCACATTTTACTCCTTGATATTAACCATGTCACTCAGATTTTCGAAATTTCACTCACAGAAGCGGTAAAATTATGTTTGAAGAAAATTTTCATATTCTCCTAGGAGGTGGGTAAAAGACGGTGAAAAGTTCAATAAAATATTTATATATCTAAAATTATTATAAAATGACTCCAATGAATTATATTGAACTTATATAGGTATTATGTATCAATTTTACCTAAAATAAATTTAAATAAAATAAATAATTATTTAAATAAAAAGTCGGTTTTTAAATAGTAACCCAGTGTTTTCAGTATTCATCAAAAAATGAAAGTTTTTAGAAAAATACCAAAAATTCACCCTAGGATAATTTTATTATTACGAATCCACAAATAAAGTCCATTTTGAAAGATAAAATTTAAAAAATTTCAAAAAGTGGGTATTACTATTCATAACGGCTAGTTCATAATAATATTATAATAATATCTCGTTTAGTGAAACTCGGTATTGCGTACTACACACGCTATCGAAGAAAGTATTGATTGTGTATAATGCATGACAAGTTAGGGCCACGTGTAGTGAAAGATCCATTTGGTTTTGCGTATAACATAATCAAGACTTATTTTATTTATACATTAAATAAATTCTATACATAATGTTGCGTAGAATAATTTCCACAAAACGAACTTAAAATTGTGTGTAACACGAGCCAAGAATAGTGTTTCGTATACTGCAAGCTAATACAGTGTTGCATATAGCACAAGCTAATTTTGGTGTAGCATATATCACAAGACATCAATAAAATTAAAAAGAATAATTCTCATAAAATATAGGGTTTTTACATTCTACCCCCCTTAAAATGAATTTCGCCCTCGAAATTCGTCAGGGTTATAAAAGGTTTACTACTTGAAAGTTTCTTTCATTGAAACCCACATCGTAAAAATGAATACTAAAACTTAATTTTAAAAAGTGAAGTATCAAATATAATAGTTACCCAGATTAACTCATCAATAGGTTTCCACGTTGGAGAACATAGGTGAAAATATGGATATGGAAGAGAAATATAACCATCAAGTTCTAATGGAGAGTGTTTAAGAACATGGCTATGAAAAATCCAAAAATCACAAAGACATATATTTTTGATGATCTAAGGTACCATCTTATTCATCAGATTTAAGAGCACTAGGAAAACATTTTTGTTTTTCAATATCATTTCCCTAAAGTTGAAAATTTTGAATTAGAAGAAATGCTTACATGATTTTGGTACAATCGCACTGTAGTTTGTGCCTTGAACAATTTCGAATTCATCTCTTAAAGAAATCAAGTTGAATTTGTTTTCCATGAAGTGTTAGCAGGTCATGTGATAGAATGATAGGTCATTCCATCTGTCTCAAAGATAAGGTTAGAAAAAATTATATACATAAGTCCATCTATGGTGAGATTAATCGTATATGGTTCCTAAAATGGACTTATACTTCATCTATTACATTGATTAATAAAATTAAACTAGTTTATACTAACCAGGGACTTCCTGTAGGCCATTGGTATGCAAAAAAGAACTGTCACACTTCGGTTGTGGGTTTGATTACCATAGCCTTGCCCGAAGTGACGGGTTGTCTCCCGTTATGCAGGTTGTCCCTTTTCTTAAACTACACTATTATAACATTCTATCAATAATATCGAAAAAATTTCTAGCCTTAAACAATACTAACTTATGTTCAACACAATCCATTCCAATCTTTAGGCTTATCCAAAATACTTCTGTCCAAACTCATAGTATAAAGAGAACTATTTCTAAAAAGGTCATATAACAAGCATGTGAATACCACCATTTATCCCTCATATATCATAAGATATATCTTGTTGATCACATTCCAAACAATTGAATACCTTAATCTTGTATTTTGATGAAAAATGAATACCCATTGAACCTTAGTGAAAACATGAATATTGTCATAAGTTAACTCTTTCCACATACCAGAATCCCAAAAATCTTTATATTCAATCCATGATATCACATTGTCCTTATACCAGTCATGAGCTAATTAATACGATCAAACATCTCATTATCTCCTTATCATTTCATTATGTACATATCATCTACCTTCCAAAAATATTTTAATAACCTTTCATGGTTACTGGTACCATTCATCATATCAATTCAAAATCTCAAGGAAAGACAACTGTGTAACAATCCTTATATTTTTCTTTATTCCCTAATACCATACATTATTCTTGATAAACGTACAATCATTCCACTACCTTCTTAAACAACTGACTAAGATTCATCATTTATTTCATCTCATATATCATTTGTAGTCTCTTCATCATCATCAACATAAATACTACCCATACGACCATGCTGATTCTCTTCATTATATTTTCCCTTAGCTCATTGGTTTGCATAATTCTCATACATTCCACATTTAAAACATTTAACCATTTTTTATTTCTTATAAAAACCATTATCTTTGTCCATGGTGTTAACTGAACCTTTTCCTTTACAATTAGTGGCTTTGTGTCCTTCTTTTACACAACCAAAGCATCTTCCTGTTCCTTTGAAACATTCTCTCGGATTCCTTTTACCGCATGATTTACATGATGGAAATTGAACTTTCTTTCCTCTATGATCTTCATGAAACTCCATCTTTCTCTGATTAGATGAGTTAGGAAAATTACCAAAGTTTAGATTATTGATCATATTATGAGATTTCGGATTAGGCATAATAACGATGATTCGACTTCCAAATCTCATTTCATTTGGTTGCTCATGAAGAATACCATTCCATTGTCCATCATATCCTCCATTATCGTGAATCTTCCTGTTTCTATCCATTTTCTAAAACCCAAAAAGAATAGAGTGAGAGGAAAAAATCGTGCTAGGAAAACAACATAATAATGGGGGAGTACCTTCAATATATAAAATATTAGGTTTAATTCTATGATCCTTATTGTAATTCTAGGACTATAACCTATACTTATACGTAACCTTATGGAAATCCCTAGACATACATTAGAAATATCTTCTAGGGATCTCAATAAAGTTTTTGCATTCTTGTTTCCAATGGTTAACTAATCCTTTCCTCTAATACCAACTGTAGTGACCCATAGCATGACGTACATGAACATTACATTACTTTTGTGGAATACTTAATACCTAACAAAAACCAACACTCAAGGACCGTAACAATTTAGTTACTTTGGAAACTCCGAACATAATTTTCTAATCATGGTGAAAGATCTTCAACATCTCCCATAAAGATCTTGCCCTTTTGTTTTATTTCCTAAAACCTTTCATTATTTCCTGGGGAAAAGAAAACATATAAGGGGTGAGCTCAAATTCTCAGTAAGGGTAAGCATAGAGAACATAAAACAATCCATAAACATTTGAATGCAATGAAAAGTTGAACATAAAATCTAAACATCAAAACCTTGAGCAAATACATAAATCTTGGAAGTACGTAAGGAATATATCATAAAGTAACATAAATCAAAATAAAATATTATAGGAATAAAACATGTAATTATGGAAAAACATTAAGCACTTGATATGATTTCTATAGTAGCCAATGCATTGCTGCGAAGACCATCTTAGTGGACAAAGTCTCTTTCTGAATCGAGTTCACTCCTCGTTCCAGTCCTGTAACCCTGAATCGGATTAACTTACAATTCCCCCCATGTATATCTCATGAGATATAAATTTTTACCCAATGAATTTTATGGAGATATATGTCCCAACCATCTCATAATGAAATCATTCTTACATGTTCCACAACATAAACATAAATCTTTCTTCATAACCCAAAGAATAAAATGGGTTTCATAAACATCATCTCCTCATAACACAATCCATTAAAAACAAATGGATAGAATTTAATCATAAGAGAAGTGAAACCATGAAAATCATAGATACATAATACTTGAAACATACACATATGAAACAGTGTCATCTTAGATGGAAAATGGGTTTGATAAAACACATGAGATAAATTCTTGAGGAAAATATCCATTCTTATTCAAAATCATTTTCTTTTCACAAAAGGCCATTCAATTTTAAAAGAAAAGGATTTTTTTGAATGTAGTCATGAAATCATGTAGAGTAATCTTTATAAAAATAAGGAGTTATGAATCCGTAAAAGTCCATTCACGCCGTATAAGTTAAAAAAACATTATCTTCGTACTTTTGCCGGAAAAGTCAAAAAGTTCCTCGTATGGTAAAAAAAAGAAAGATTCCTTACATACCTTGTAGTAAAAGTCAAAAATGGTTAAATAGGAATTTACACATACATGAAACCATTTTTATAAAATAGTTACATGGATGATAAATATAACCCCAGTAAATACTTACGAGTAAACAATCTCAGATAAAAACATGATTGGAAAAGTTATCCCTTACCTTAGGTCTGATATGCTTCATATGTATCCGAGCCTCCTGTATAATGATTTAAATAATGTCATTTACTTATTACAGAATCATATTCATTGTTATGATATCATATATGGTTCAGTTATTACTTTATATTACCTGTTCGTTTTTAAATTCAATGATAAAGCAGCATTTTGGGTAAAATCATTTTATTTATCGCACGTGTTTGGACTTGTTGTTATTGATATTATTATTACTATTATCATGATTTAATTACTTCCAGAATGTAAATCATGATTTATATATCATATATATTCAATATATATATATATATATAGTTGAATGAAATGAAATACACTGTTCATGGAGACGGTAGGTCGTACATACGCATGAACGTTGTTTTCCTTTCCTTATTGACTTGAATGGATGTATGTAGATGAAATATATATATATATATATATATACATAAATCCAGTAGCTTAATTATGTCATATATTTCTTTATTATTCATTATATATACATTATAATCATTATTGAATGGTTAACATGGAGAATGAATCTCATCGCGTCGTGGAGACGGTAATCTGTACGTACGCACGAGCGATGATATTGTTACCATAATTATTGAATTTAATAGGAGTGGATGATATAAAATCTCAGAATAATAATGAAGTTATAATAACTCTATATATTTATTCTTTACACCATTATACCCATCCAAGTAAGGTGGTGGTGGAAAAACATATTACACCACGGCGTGGAGACGGTGTTCCGTACGTACGCACGCGCAGTGATTTCGTTTTTTGTTTGATTGATAGAATGTAAAATTAGGTTGTTTAATATTTATAAAAACATATCAGCATATGAGTGATACTTATGTTATTAATTTATGATGAAACAAATAATGATGAAGAAGTTGAAGAAGAAAGAAACATGAAAGAACTGGTAGAAGAGATTACCTCTTCTTCGACGCACCCCTTCTACGCTTACTCTTAAGGCACTAGAGTTGGTATTTTAAGAAAACCATAAAATATATAATGTTTATAGGGAAGTTTAGAAGGGAAATGGTAATGTTTTGGACAAGATTTAAGGCTCAAAATTGTGTAAAGAGAAGAGGGAGGATGTGCCCCTTTATAAGGGAGGATATGAGCACTTTAGGAAAAAACATAAACTATTATTTTATAATAAAGTCATATTCAGTTAATAATGGATCCAAAGTGACTTATTTCGAAGATAAAGTGGGTATGGGTCTAAAAAATTTCAACAAATAGGTTTTAGACAAGTTTAGGTTACTATTTTAATGTTATCATTTACATTTAACTCAAAGTTAAATAATTTATCTTTTAACGTGTCTTCTTGTTTTCTTACACTATATGGTTAGTAAACATACTATAACAAGACAAACGAACCCCAATAGGATCATTTTTAATATATATAACCTTATATAAGTAATTTTTCCTAACCGTTGATTTTTAGAAATAGAATGACAATTAATAATATAATAGTTATTTTAAAAACTATTTTTTGTCAATTTTGACACTATTTTGTAATTGATTTTTGTGAAACTAATAACACCATGATTAGTCCTAAAAAATTTAATTTAATCAATAATAACATTTCATATTAACCTAAAAAATTTGTGTAGTTTATAAAAGGTCTCAAATTACATTTATTTGGGTATTTATAACATCAATTAGTTTAATATTTCATTAACAAGGTAATTAATGAATCATCATTGTGTTATAAATAAATTAAATTATATAATGTAAAAAAATTATAAATAAAATACCATTATGTAGGAAATATTTTTAGCTTTCTAAATAATATTTATTGTAGAATTTATCTTATGTATAACCCTATATTAAAAATGTTTTAGTTATTAAACTATGATTTTAACTATTTTAACTCTTCTTTAAATAAAATAATAATAAATTTCCTAGTCTAATCCAAGTGGACCGAAAGGGTAATATTTTATTCCTAAGGATGTTTTTGGCCAAATTAAAATTATCCAATAGAATTAGGACATGTTTTTGGGTAATAATAATATCATTTTTACCCTTAATTACCCTATTTACTTTTAACCGTGGTAAATAAAAGTAAAAATTTAATATTCACCAAAAATTATTTTTATATTATTGAACCACTTTTTACTCCTTGATATTAACAGTGTCTCTCGGATTTTTTAAATTTCACTCACAGAAGCGGTAAAATTATGTTTTATGTAAATTTTCAAATTCTCCTAGTAGGTGGGTAAAAGACAGTGAAAAATTCAATAAAAATTTTATATATCTAAAATTATTATAAAATGACTCCAATGAATTAAATTTATCATATATAGGTATTGTCTATCAATTTTTTCCTAAAATATATTAAAATAAAATAAATAATTATTTAAAAAAAATGTCGTGTTTTAAATAATAACCTAGTGTTTTCACTATTCAACAAAAATTGAATGTTTTCAGAAAAATACCAAAAATTCACCCAAGGCTAATTTAATTATTCCGAAATCTAAAAATGATGTCCATTCTGAATGATAAAATTTATAAAATTTTAAAAAGTGGGTATTACTATTCATAATGGCTAGTTTATAAAAATATTATAATAATATATCATTTAGTGAAACTAAGTATTGCGTACTACACACGCTATAGAGGAAAGTCTTGATTGCGTGTAATGAAAGCCAAGTAAGGGTTGCGTGTAGTGAAAGATCAGTTTAGTGTTGCATATATCATAATCAAAACTTATTTCATTTATACATTAAAAAAATCTGTACTTAATGTTGCATAGAATAATTACCACAAAATGAACATGAAATTGTGTGTAAAACGAGCCAAGAATAGTGTTGCGTATACTGCAAGCTAATATAGTGTTGGTCATAGCAGAAGCTAATTTGGGTGTAGCATACAACACAAGACATCAATAAAATTAAAAAGAATAATTCTCATAAAATCTCGGGTTGTTACAAGAGACCTCCAAAGCTGGAGCCCAAGTGGGAGGGACCATATGTTAAACACAAGGTCTACTCCAACAGAGCATATTCCCTGATCTCCATGGACGGGAAGTTCACCACCTCTCCTACGAACGTGAGATTTCTGAAGAAGTATTTCGCCTAACTAAAAGCAATTTTTGTTCGAGCTACAAGACGTTAAACTGCCAAGCGCCTTTCGTCTGAGCTGCAGGATGTTAAACTGCCAAGCCACAATGGTCAAAACACTATGACCCTAAACTAAAAGTACCATGTCCTCGCTGCATGATGTTAAACTGCACGAACATCAGAGAACTATGTACGGCTTGATTCCTGCCCTCGCAAGATACGTAGTGACGCCGGGGTCCCCAATTCTGGCCCATCCATTTTCAAATAAGATTGAAAATATTCTCTCTTCCCCCGTGTATGGACCGGACCTTCATGGGGTGTATTCTTCATCCTCACCGCACGACGTTAAACTGCACGGATTTCAAAGAACTGTGTATGGCTTGATTCCTGCCTTTGTAGGATATGTAGCGATGCTAGGGTCCCCCATCCTGGCCCAACCACCCCCGAAGAATGTTAAAAATGCCCTTTCCCCCAATTACGGACTCACCCTGCACGGGATGTACCTCTTTCAGAGAACAATGTGTGGCTTGATTCCTTCCCTCGTGGGATACATAGTGAGGTGAGGGTCCCCCATCCTGGCCCAGCCATTCCCAAATGAAGATTAAAAATGTCATCTTCCCTTGTGTACGGACCAGACCAGTAGAGGGTATATATTTCATCCTCACCGCACGATGTTAAACTGCATGAATTTCAGAGAATGACGTACAGATTGATTCCGGCCCTCGCATGATCGGTAGTGATGTCAGGGTCCCCCATCCCGACCCATCCATCCCCAAATGAAATTCAAAAAAAAATCCCTCTACCCCCATGCATGGACCTGACCTACACGGGGTGTATTCTTTTTTCCTTACTGCGTGACGTTAAACTGTACGGATAAGAAAGATTGAAAATGCTTCTTTCCCCCATACAGACCAGACCCGCATGAGGTGTACCCCCCAAAAGAACTAAATGAAGATTGATCCCTGCTTGAGTAGGATACGTGGTGAAACCGAGATCTTATCTCTTATCCCAGTCTCCAATAAAAGAAAACAGAGGTATATATACCCTTCGTCCTCACCACACGACGTTAAAAATTCACGGATGATGTCCTTAACGAACGTTGTTAAAACTGCACGGACTTCATCCTCATCGCATGACGTTAAAACTAAATGGGATTTGTCTTTACCGCATGACTTTAAAACTGCACGGAATTCATCCTAACCACATGACGTTAAAACTACATGGACTTCAACATCACCGCACGACGTTAAAACTACACAGACTTCGTCCTCACCACATGACAATAAAGTGCACATACTTCATCGTTACCCACCCAAGGTATACGGCGAAACGGGATGGAAGTACTCCTTGTGCATTTGGACGCATCTTCTCTGTACATCAGACTTCGCACCCCGGATAATTGCGGATCTTCATAACCACCCATGGCCATCGGAAGTAGAAATTCATCGAACCTTGGACACCTTTGCATGACTATGCAAACCATGCCCTCAACAGCTCTTCATATTGATAGCCCATCACCCGTTTACGAATGATAAGTTTTCATCAGGTGATACTCTTCCTAGCTCGGTACACCTACTGGCCTCAGATCCCCCATTTAATATCTCCTGATCCAAAATTTATGGAGGAGTGGTTTACAAGTCTGTTCCCCTCTCAAATCCAAACATTTCCAGGGTATCCCTACCTGGTCAGCCTATGTATCCACTTGTGGTTCACATGATGACCTGCACCAACAGACATCAATCCATAGCTAGGCTACTCTGACTCAATGGAAAATTGCGGTGAAGATGTTTCTTGTATGCTTAGACACCATTATCCCCATAAGTCGAACTCTGTAATGAGAAATCCCGGATTTTCATAATCATCCATGGCCATAGGAAGTGGAAAGTCATTGACTCGTGGAAACCTTTTTATGACTATTCATACCATTCCCTCAGCGGCTCTGCATATTGATAGCCCATGACCTGTCTACCAAAGGAATGATTTCTTCAGGCGATGTTCATCCTAGCTCCGTACACTTACCGGCCTCAGAGCCCCCATACCACATCTCTTGATCCGGGAAACCTCAGAGTTACAGTTTACACCATCCACCCCTCACACTTATTCAGAGTATACCAGAGAATCCTAACTTAGTTGCCTTCCGGGTAATTGTACCAATAGTCACCCAATGGTCTGAGCTCTATGACCGTTAAACTAATAGTACTCCTTCCTTACCTCACAACATTAAACTGTAGGGATTGAATTTACACCCCCATGCACAAGATAAATCAGCACAAGGAACTCTCTGATCTTTAACAGCAACCGGAGACAAATATCCCCAACATGTCCAGATATTTCCTTACCAAATGACATAATTTGTGGCCTGAAAAATCACACGTCATCATAATCATTAATGAACATCAGAAGTGGAAATTCATCGACTCGGGAAAACCTTTGTATGACTATTAATACCATGACCTTAGCGGCCCTGCTTATTGATAGACCCTGGCCCATCTACCAAAGGCAAGTTTTCCTCAGGCGATACTCTACATTGCTCCGTACGCTTACTGGCCTCCGATCCCCCATATCATCTCTCCTAATCCCAGAAGCCCTAGAACCATGATTTACACCATCAATTCCTCTCTACGTCTTGGACATGCCGAGATATTCAGGCCCAGTTACATTCTAATCAAGAGAGGACTTTGCAACTATGTCTTTACCACATGACGCTAAAACTACACGGATGTTGTCCTTACTACATGATGTTAAACTGAACATAATTTAAAATTCCCCCCGTCCTCACTGCATGACGTTAAACTGCACATATTTGATAATAATTACAATTCCCTATGTCCTTTCCACATGCCGTTAAACTGCACGGTCAAACCTGTCATGGGTTCAGTGAGGAATGAAGGCTTTCCTCTGTCCCTTAGTGCACGGCCCAGACCTTCAAAAACCACCGTATCACACCAGCATGGGAGGGGATGAATTCACCCATTCCCAAGAAGTTTAGCCAAGATTTTTCTCCCCTATCCAGGGACACTCTTTTCGTAAACCATACTCTATACTTAGAAAAAACTGAACTCTCGTAAGACACCCCTGGTTGTCTGGAATCTCAACTTTCTTGAAGATTTCTCGGCTATTGGGAGAATAAAATCATTGACCTAAGGATGCCTTTGCACAACTATTCATACCACGCCCTTAGAGGCTCTACATATAGATCACTTCGAGCCCGTCTAACAAAGGAAGGTCTTCCTTAGGCGATGATCTTCCTACCTATGCTTGCTTATAAGGCCCCCATGCCTTGAGACATGCCCTGCATGTCATTCAAATATAAACATGTTCCCCCCACTAGCGTTCGAAGGGTATTGAGACATCTTTTAATCAATCAAACCTCATTAAGGCCCTCACCCCACCATATCTAGTAAAAATTGTTCGACCTAAAACATTAGTAATGATAGTCTTGTCGGCGGGACATTAAACCTCTCACAAAAAGAGGTGCAAAGCCAATTAGGCCGAAAAACCAAAAAGTGAGGCCTAAGAAAATGTCGAGCCATACCCGCTGGGTCCACACCAAATTGGCCCAGGCAAAATTATGGTATTAACAGAAAAGAAAAAAAGTTTGTTGGATTTTTCTATAAAACCCTTTAAATATACAAACTATGCTCGTTGGATCCCATGGTCCAGGAAAAAATTAGAGCATGTTACTATCTTACCATTTTCCTAAATTATCATCAATTCTGATTTAGTGAGTTGTTATTTACGCTACAATTGTTCCAGCAACAATAAAATTTTACAGCATGGAAATATCGACATAGATTGTATTCTATTTGGACAAAAAGGGATGACGTCCACATGCTGGGGCTCTCCCTCACAGCAATAAAAGAGGTAAAACAGAGTGTACAAGAATGGATCTGATAGTCACAAAGGAGCCTAGATCGCTCTCTCCATCAGATCGGCAACCGTGTGGTGAAGGTTGTTGCAAGTCTGAACCATCATGGACTTCTCCCTGGCCTCAACTTCAGCCACCGAATGAGTATGCCTCACTATAGTTTAGAGGTCATTGATTCCTTTCTTGATGGCTTTAAGGTTACTAGTCGAAGTTGAAAACTGATCCCTCAACATCGCTGCTCGAGCTTTGCATTCAAGTAGCTCGGTAGATAGGGCAGTCGCCTATTCCTAAGAGCTCACCTCCTCTACTATTAGCTGATGGAGAATCATCATGGCTTCTTCAAAAGATCAGGTCCCGCAATGAGAGGCAGTGAGGTGAGAACATTTGTGTTCACTAGCGGCAACTTCCCCACAGGCAATGAAAACCTGGAAAGTGAGAAAATGAAACTGTCGATAGTCAAAGCCTCATGTCCCCAAACCTAGGAAAAGTTGTCGGAGGGCATCCGTTCAAGTCTCCATCTCAGCCAGACAAGTTTTGGTGACAATATCACAAATCTGCGGCCAGGCCCACCTTCGCAGTACTTGTTGGTCCACCATGACACGAGGATCTTTGGTATCCTCGCTAGACAGCACATGAATGAAGTCTGGCATTGCGACCAACGCTGACATGTGCACACTAGAATATGGTCCTGAAGCTGGAAGGTCTGAAGATTCTAACCTTGGTTCAGGATTGGGAATCATGTTGATATGTCTGGTATCATCCTACAAAGCTTCAGGAGTTGTCTCGCTGAGACCCGAAGCCACAGGGTCATCCTCATCCGCATCCAAGAATTTTGGGTCCGTCTGAACATAGACCATAGAGGGGTTGGAAAAGGGAAGTTTCTGGAGTCGCTTTGACCTGTGACCCATCAGTCGGTCCTCCCTCAGAGCCGATAAGGAAGGTGCGGTTGGCACAGTAGCCGCAATAACTCCTGATTTGGGAACCTTCCAGACAACCATCCCCATGATTGCATCGGGATAATTCTTTATCCACATTCTTTCATACTCCAAGGATAGGATGGCAGCTACTCTTATTCCAGGAAAGGGAATGCTTGTGTCAGATCCCTACCACATCAACATCGACCACAATTGACAGAGAGTGGCCGGGTGCAGTCCTCATGCCTGAGGATGGGGAAGGGAAACATGGATTTTCATACATCCAAACTGGTTAGAAAAATGATATGGGGCATACAACTCGAACAGAAAATCCACGTCAATCCGCACAGACAAAAACATGTATTCCGGTGAAATCATGTAATAAATCTCTTCTAGGCTCCCCCTGCGGTTTTCAACCACGACACCAGAAGGGGTGGGGTAGGGAGTGAAAGCAAACTGGGAGAAGTCACTCAAAAGCTTGAAGACTTCATCAGAGCTGAGGGACATTGAGAGAACACCAGATATATCGTGAAGGGTAGGCCGAAATATAGGAAGCGGGATGACTGTGTTATGAAGATACTCATAACATCGTCAATGATATTCTACCCAGCAATATAAGAATTGAAATGGCCCACTCAGATGGTAGGGTGACCTGCCCTCCTGCATGTGGCTCAGTAGATTGTAAATACGAGCCAAAGTGGGCATGACCAAATTCACTGAGTGACCCTCTTCCAACTCAACTTCCATCATCAAGGTGCAAGCCCTGATGCCTGGCATGATATACCGAGAAGGGAATAGTCAGTCGCTGAAAAACATGGCGAACAGACCTTCCATCATGAGCATAAGTGGCACATAGGGGCACACCTCATAACCCCATGAAAGGTAGTCGCCCACCTCAAGAACCGCCCATTAGGAACCTAGAATATTTCGTGATTGTTGAGAAGGATAAGTCCTGGGGAGCTTGATATTTAGCAAAAGATAGGTGGCCTCCATAAATAACCCTATCCAAGTACTATAGGGAATAAGTGTTTAGGCACGCAAGCGCTAATCCAGTGACTACTCTGCCATAACCAGTAGATCCCTCACCAACGAAGGCACCTGTTTGGCATCCTCCCATGCCTCAGGAGTGGGCAGATACCTATCATACATCTCAGCAATGATTGGAAGCCCTCCCATTCGGTAGATGTCCCATAAACTAATACCAACTTCACCATGGGCAAGGTGGAAAGTGTTAGTGCTCGAACACCAACGACTGAGCCGGTTAGGAAGGATCGAAGATGGTCGGTAAATAGAAAACTGGGAAGCCCACACTATGGAATATGGGTTGACTGCTTCTAGAGACTCAGGAAATTCTCGGCAATGATAATGGACCCAGAAGGCCCAGTCCGAGTCATTTGAGAAAATCCCACCAGACCGAAGATCCCACCTTGGAATGCACCCCATGTCAGGATCCACTCAATCAAGGTTGATCATGGAGGGGTAACTCTTTAGTAAATACTCTAGGGAAAAGTCTTGATTATACCAATCACTCTGGGTCAAAACCGAGCCTCTAAATATGAATGTTTCTTTCGGATCAGAATTTGAGACCATCTCCCCCGATTGGGTGAGGTTGGCCTGAACGCACTTTGGCGATGCTTCCAAGCAAGGAGACGGAATACCAAAGAATGTAGGGGGATATGGATAACATCTTCAAGACTGAATCCATAAAAAGAAAGCCGAATTGATAGTGGATAACCCAGGAGCTCAAGAGAGATCAAGTCTTTCATGACACCATCATCGGGAATGATGGATCGACTATGGTCCTCTTTGATTCTCTCACCTCTACGAATCATAGCTAGACGTCTCCTTGGACCGATTAGGAGAGGCTCGGTAGCTGGCCTAGGTACAGGGGGAGGAGGAACCATATTTCCTCCCTTCATTATGAAAACCAAATAGATGGTTCGACCAAAATAATAAAATTTGGACAAAAATACCTGGTATTTGGAAAAGGGGTCCTTCAAGGGGCCTTCATGACGAGTTCCACTAGTAGGCCTCCAAAGGTGGTTCGCGAAGGCTGCATCCCGCGAACCAACCTTCTGCAGAAGAAGTCCGCGGTGCTCTGACCCGTGGAGAGTTGGCCAGAAAACTGTGAACCAGGCTGCTCCGTGGAATCTCAATCCCGAATTTAATTTTTTATGTTCGGAAACATAAGAAATTTTCAAATTCTGGATTATTTCAGTCTGCGGACCATCAAAAACTCATAGCGATTTCCTACACGGACCGTTGTAACATACTTTTTAATTGATTAAAAATGTTAGTTCGGGGCGAGAAGATTAGTCCGCGGGCGAAGGCATGTGCGAATGAAAAATGGTTCACAGAAATGGAAGCTGGTTCGCAGACAAGGTGTTTCGCGAAGGAACAAGCATGTAGAGATGAAAAGCAAGAGATCTCTGTTTTCGCAATGAATCTGGTAAAAATACAAAGGGAAAGGGCCACCCATATTTTTAGGCATGGTCCCCTACCAGGTCCACTCCCCTACCACAAACCACCCATGTTTCTGGACCACTCTATATCGGAATAGTCTCCTCTTTGTTCCAATCAGAGCACATTCTGATGGGGGGCATTCGTAGGGTCCTGAAAACTGCAATGGAGAATGAGAATCCCCTTTAATCCAAGAGAGGATTCTACCCAATTTCCCTCAATGAATTGGGAAAAATGTGGACAAGTTGGCACAAGATGTACCGGTCCGTGGACCGGTCCAATATTAACGGTATACGGCCAGTTTCGCATAGCGCCCCCTCCATGGACTGCTGTCGTTCGAGAAACAGAGGCGGGGATCTTCCGCGGGCACGAAGCAAGACGTGCGCCAGGCCGGTCTGACATCGTGAACCACCCCAACTGTGAACCGCGCTAGCCGGCCCTTGCCGCATGCGCTATCGTTCGCGGAATAGAGGCAGAACCCTGCACGGCCGTGAAGCACCCCTTGAACCGACTTGGTTTGTGGGTGAGGTGCATTCAATGCCCCCCGACAAGTTGCTGATTGTTGACGATGTAATCCTTAAACTGGGTTTTTGGTCATGGGCCTCCACAAAAGGTCCTGCATGACCACAATAGACCCATTTTCCTCCCCTCTATAAAAGGACATCAAAGGGGAGAAAAGGGTTAGATCGATCAGAGGCGGGTGGAAGGATTTCGGAGGATGGTGATTAGGATTTTTCAAACAGCGTTGTTCCAATTTGTGAACCAGAACAGGTATGAAGATGGAAACAAATTAATAAGGAACCCAAAATTCACAACAATTTGGTGAATCGCGAACTTAAATTAACAAAAAAAGAAGACTGTGAACCATGGCCCCTCCGCGGATGCCCTCCCCACAGACTAGGGAGTTTTTTTCCCTTTTTCGATCGGACACACCACGTAGAACCCTCCTATGCGAGCGAAGCCCTGACCAACAAACCTCCGGCCGATGTATCCCTTGGCCGCTGCTGCTCGCGTGGACACCCCCACGTACCAACCTGGGACGCAGGCGGAACCTGAAGCCACCTACCGCCCTGGTACGTTGGATGCCTATCAGTTCGTGTACCACCCGGGTATGCGGATGAACTATCCAGCCACGTAGCACCCCCTACGTGAAGGGAACCACTCCTCATACAATAGTGTGGCCCAAAAAATTCTTCAGTGTTCCCATTCCCCGAGTCAGATAAAATCCTTCCAATCTGGCTCGATCTTTCACAACCCCCTCATTGGCCCATTCATCGGCCCCAAGCCAAGGCCTCTAATGAAGCCACCGAACCCGTATGATGCAACCTACGGAGCATCACGGAACTGCCTTGAGTTCACATACCCATGGTAAACGAGGGAAAATGGGTTTCTCCAGCCATTGAGAAAAATCCTGAAGCATTCCTGTGTTCACATTCCCACGGTAATGCAGGGTCTGAACCCAGAGTCCCCTTTTTGCCTCCCCACTCGCCAGATTGAAGGACCCCACATCCATTTCCATTCAACTCCGGCGGTAATCACTTATCCCCTCTTTTGGGAGTGAACGGGAAGCCATCCTGGTGTAAGCCTCTAGCCTTTCTTGCAGAAGTTAGCGCTCATGCACCTCCGTACTTCCCCGGTGCCAGGGGCCAAGAGGGGATATGGACACATGGGTTTTCATTATCCTTTCCCTCTCCAGTTGGGATTTCTCACCATCAGACCTCCATTATGGAGTAAGATCAGACTTCTTGGGTTGTCCTATGCGTAATCCCCACTTCACTTCCTAGGGACACACCTTTCACGACGTGATCGTCAAGTCTCTGTCGCCTCTTGTTTCTCACACCAAGCATGACTCACGTGGGCTTAGAGTAAGCACCAACCGTAACCCCAACCTCTTGTGAACTACGAGGACCTTGATCCATGTAATTTCATGGTACATAGTAAGCCTCCATGAGGTTCAATCCCACCACCCAGCCATTCCGAACCCCTTCACATCGGTTCAACATTCATCCCGCATGACATTAAACTGTAATTCTGAACTACGAGGACTTTGATCCATGCCAAGGCCTGGTACGTTGGAATCCACCACGAGTTCCAATCCCATCATTTATTGGACCCCCCATTCCACCTTCACGTCGATTCATCCTTTTCCTGCATGATGTTAAACTGTACTTCCGAACTACGTGGACTTTTATCCTTGTCTCCTAGGCGGGGTACGTAGGAAGCCTCTCTGAGGTTCAATCCCAAAAATCGGTCATTTTGACCCGCATTACGTCTTTTTACCCACATCTTGGCCCGCATCAAAGTGTAAGACCCATCCCAAACCTAAATACGTGGATTCTGATTCCACTCGATAGGATACGTAGGAAGCCAGTATCACGGGTTCGATCCAAATTCCCAAGTCATTATATGTCCCCCCTGGATGACAACAAACTCAAGAGTGCCCGATTACGAGGCTTTAGACCAGTGTCGTATCAATGAGTCTAGACTCCTAGGGGTCATTAATTCCACTAGGTATGCTAATCCTTGGCCTAAATGATTTTGAACCCCTGCGTTTAGCTGACCATTGCCAACCAGGTGTAATCTATAGATACTATGCTTGGGTATAAACCAAAGATTTCTTAACATATGAATATGTCTTAAATCTATAATAGAGTCCCGGAATAAGAAATAATAACCCCCAAGGGTGTGATGAGCCTGACTTCCCATCCCCTCGAACATTGTGAGTTCGTAAGCATCACTGGACAAATCACCCATCAACCTCCTGCCTTTGGAAAGTAGGTCCACGTATCGCTGGATATGGAACCATTGGGTGTTTCAAGACGAAAGAGGTGCACCTGATATGAGTGATTAAGTATAATCGAACCTTCTCTAATCAACCATTAGGTAGAGCATCTTTTTCCACACGATTCTTCATCATCACAAAACAGTCACACACTCAAGTAATGGATCATTTCATTCCCTTCTTTATTAATTATTATTTATTATCTTATGCCTTATATTTCCAAATAGTAATATTGGGATATGTCATTGTAATTACCTATTACATCCCATTTTATTTCCAAATTATGGGAGTCCTCTTTCTCTCTCATAAACCTATTTTATGAAATTTTATCTAGTGCCATTATGCTGCTGAAATTTCACCATGATTTTCTATGGAAGAACAACTATGTAGTGATTACCATAATAATTTACAGTAAATGGTTCCCAATATTATAAAATTATAATTCATTCACTTTTGAAATACATTTATTTATTACACACTCCTTGATTATGGATTGAAATATTATGATGACTAAAATTATATAGTATTGTCTATGTGGCACACGTAAGAATGAAAGTGAAATAAAAGTTATGGGTATTCTTGGATTATATGAAACTCCAATGAATTGGATAATTTTTTTCCTCATCAGAATTCATGTTGGGATATGTATTTAACTTAATTCCTTTATGATATTCTATCCATCTTGGTGTCCTTGTAGTTATCCTTGACCTTTGTTTATGATGCATTATTTTATGTTGTTTCCACATTTCCCATGTAATGATTATCATGATATATCATTTATTATTAATCATGTTCCTTTTATTACCAATTTTAATACCTATTTTCTAACATAAATTACCTTATTAAATGATAATTCCCTTACAGTTATTCATAGATCACTCATTTCTTATGTATGTCCCCTGATTAACCCCATGTAGTTTTATGTGTGAACATGTTAAGAATGTTTTAAATAAAGATGTAGTCTTTTACTGTTTTAAATATTTATCTAATGCAGCTAATTACCAAATACACTATACTTATCAATCCTATAGGTTTTATTAATAGTAATTTTATGTAATAAATCATTTATTAAAGTGAAATAAAGGGCATAGTTGTTGTAGTGGGTATCAATGTAAATGTGAACTTATCTTTTGGATTTAGATTAAGAAACTATATAGAAAGAATTAGGGATATAACTAAGTATAAAAAAACAACAAATGTTATTATGTATTGAGTAATTGGGTTTCAATACAATACATTTCTATCTAGACACTACTAAGGGATGTGGTTCTGGTACATGTGTACCTAGTGGTGGAAACTCTAAAAAAGTTCGTCAGGCCTGACTCAATGTTTCCAGGTAGACGATAGCGGACCTTACTACACAACAATATTTAAACTCCTTGGGGATATTCTTTTGTTAAATCATAATCTAGTTATAATCCATTATTATGGGACAAAACGATTTCCTTAAAAATATATGTTAGGAAATAGATCATGGATAACATATATTGAAGCCTACAAATTCATAAGTTATGAATATAAATGTATGCAATATGTTATCCATTTAATGTCATAATTTCCTATTTATTTTTTTAATAGTTTAAAAACAGTCATCTATAATTTTACTTTTATTCTATAATATGGATTGGAATCGAATGAATCAGTAAAACAACCAATGTGACGGGAAACATGATGACTGTCCTAATAAGATTTCCACCCCGATGGGGGAAGGAGTCACAAACATTATGATGATAATATCTTAGTTGAATCATGTTAGGAATAAAAACCTAGATTAGAAGGAACATCTAAATCCCTCAATGTGATTTCAGGCATGATTGAGAGCCTTGCCCAAAAAGGCCTCTAACATTCAAGGATTATATGATCCCTTAATCATTGAATAATGAATCAACTCCATTTATATTATCATCTCTATTATTAAATGTTTCAAACAATAGAATGGTCTACTAGAGTTTTATCATATGGAGGATTAAACTAGGAAGTGGTGGACATTAATCAAGAATATGATGTTTGAGAAAGTGGTCGTTGATATGGGGTGGAAGGAATTATAGAAAATGTTTTTTGATTAATTTTTTCCTCACACTCTTGGACATAAATGGAAAGTTATTTCCTTACACTAATGAAGAATGAGGACTGAAATATCTCAGAGTAAAAGGAAAACTTCACAATGTATGTATGATATGCCTCTAGCATTGTTGTTACACTCAAATACAAAGATAAACATTATTTTTATAAAACCTTGTCTATGAAATTCCCTATAGATCTGTTACTTTGATAGCTACAAAAAAATTATTTGATGTTCCCTAAAATGTGAAATGGAGATCAGGGAATATCAATGATTTCATAAGGATAATAAGGGGAAACTATATTTTAATTATAATGGTTTAATGGAGAAATATAAGAGTGATATGGAATATTAACATCCCAATTGTAAATAGTTCATAATGAAGCACCCAAAAAAGTGCCTAAGGGGGATGGGGGAATAATTTAGGTGTGGAATGGAAGGATATCAAACTGGTAATTTATGACAGTAGAAACAATCTTATGCATTGGAGGAGAGGAATTATATGGTAAATAAACAACACATTGTTCACTGCATCAACTATAAGGAACCATGGATCATTAAACCAAATTCACTAAGACAAGGGTTTTTAAGGAAAACCAACAACCTCAAAGGAAGCAAGGATTATATTTTTTCCTTTACTACCACTGAGGTGGATACATATAATATAGTAGTGAATGGAATTCTATTTGATCATTCAAGAGTATCGACTATAGTTTTTCATTTTGGTTCAAATCATTCTATTATATCATGAAATTTTAGTACAACTATTCAAAAACCACAACAATGGTGAAATTAGAGATATTGATGAAAATAGAAATCGGGAAATTATTTCATTCCTAGTATAAAACTCTCCCGCTATCAAAATTGGTGGGATGAACATTCCAACGAACCTTTTTATACTACCTTTAGTGTAATTTGATTTAATTATGGGTATGGAATTTATTTCTCTATATAGATCAAATGTAAATTTCCAAAAGAAGGAAATCACTCTTTGTATTTTGAATTATCACCCAATTCTATATAATTGGAATAATGATGTTGAATCTTATATAGAAACTAAATCTCAAGAATGGGTATTATTTCAATATGATCAAGTGTATCTCGCTAAAATTATACAATTTAAGGAATCAATCATCATTGAAGTCATTCCCATTGTGAGGGAATACACTTATGTGTTTCTTGAGGAATTTCTAACTCTCCATCCTAGATGAGACATTAAATTTTCAATTGATATTATATCTATGTAAATATCATTATCCCTGAATCCATTTAGAATGGAGTTTTTGAAACATGATGACCAGAAGAAACAACTATAACAGAATATGGATAAATGGTTTGTATTCCCATGTGCTTCACCATAGGGTTCACTCATCCTCTTTATAAAGAAAAAATAAATAAAAATGTTCCTTTGAATTGATTATTGTGAGATTAAAAGGATCTTGATAAGGAGAAAGTATCCTCTTCCATAGATTGATAACTTGTTCGATTAGATATGTGGAGATTAATAATTCACAAAGGTGGATCTGTGGCCAGGTTATTACCATCTTAGGGTGAAGAAGTAGGATATCCCCAAGGCTTCATTTTGTATATGGTACAGGCAATATGATTTGATTTTAATTCCATTAAGACTCACTAATTCTTCATAAATCAACATGGTCATGATTAATAGAGTATTTAGAGATTACCTTGATTTCATTGATATTATTTACTGATGATATTATAATATTATACAAAACCATGGAAGAGCATGAGGAGAATCTAAGAACTATGAAAAATACCTTGCGAAAAGAGAATATTGATGTAAAGTAAAACAAATGCAAGTTCAGGTTGAAGGAATTATCAATCATAGGGCATATCATCTAAAGAAATGGGATATTCGTAGACTCTAAACAAAATAGAAACAATTGAAGGATGGTTGAGGTGAAAATCTATGACAGATATCCATAGATTCCATGGATTACCTGGGTATTATCAATGATTTGTGAGAGACTTCTCATGATTTTGAAACCCAATAACCATGATAACTTGGAAGGAAGACAAGTTTTCATGGAATGATGAAAGTGAAAAGAGCATCAAGGATATTAAAATTAATCATATCATTGCACATGAATTTGCTGTACAAATAAGTTTAGAAAATACCATAGTGCTCAATGATTCATTGAAAAAGGGATTGGGATTTCTGTAAATGAAGAATTAAAAAGTCATTTCCTATGCTTCATGGAAATAGAAATTTCATGAAACAAAATACACTATACATGATATGCCCTTTTTTGTAGTGATCTTCTATTTTAATACATGGAGGAATTATCTCTTTGTCAATAAATATGAAATATATACATATCACAAAAGCCTCATGTATATATTCAGATAGAAAGGGCTGAATATAAACAAATAATGATGGATATATCTCATAAAAGACTATGAATTATCAATTAATAATCATCCTGGGAAATAGAATAATGTATCATATGGTCTATATAGAATGGATCCCTAAATTCTGTTGTTGATGAGAATTGAGGGGGATCCAATATTCTTTGATTTGTAAAGGAAGGACATGGTAATCATTAAGGAAGGAACATAATCAATAATTTTACCAATTATTTCATAACCGTCTCTTCTAGAGATGTTAAAGGATGATCAAAGATATTATGTTCGAACTTATCAAGAAATGGAAGCTATATTAAAATGTGAATACTTATAGTTTAATGTTAATGAAGAATGTGTTTTAAAATTTGTTTCGAGACTATGTATACCATCAAATCCCAAGTAAAAGAATGCTTTGGTGAATGATGCACATAGATCAACCATCTATAACCATCCTTGAATAAAAAATATGTATGTATATCTCAGAGAACACTATTGGTGGGATAATATGAAGAATGATATTACCGAATATACAACAATATTTATTATATGTCATCATGTGAAGGTGAAAAGGAAAAAAATCTAAGGGGATGATGTAACCACTACCCATTCCTATATGAATTTGGGAAACAATCACCATTGATATTTTTACCAGAAAACTAAGGACATGAAAAGGGAAAAAATGCTATCTAGGTTGTGGTGGATTGTCATATAAATTCATCACACTTCATTGTTATTCAATAGGACTTCTTACTAGATAACAATGAATGGATATACATCACAGAAGTGGTAAGGCTTCATGAAGAACCATAATCAATTGTATCTAATTGAGATATAAGATTCACCTCAATACTTTATCAAAGTCTCCAATATAATCCAAAATCCATTTTTTTAATTTTATAGAATCCACTTTATAGAATAGTGGTAACCTTACACATTATATTTCAAATACATAAAAATTCCGAACATCAAGAACAAATAATGTAGAAAACATAAACCACATTGACCAGATACAAAAACTAGGAGCCTCCTGATAGTTAAAAAATTGTCTCCATCAACCCATCACAACCATTATCTCTTTATCAATGTCATCCACATCCATATCCACATCCCAAATTTTCGGCCATTGGGAACTTAAAAAATTTCAATTTTTGAAATTCAAATTTCAAATAGAAACCATCATACCAGCTGAACCACCATGCGCCATACACCACCATGACCCAACCCATAACAACAAAAATTGAGAATAAAAAAGATCATGCATCAAACCAATTCCATAAAATCTTATACGGATACTAAAACTTGAGTTTCATCTCCTCGATCCACGCCAACAGAAGTCAACCACACCATTTACAGCTCCACTGTTGATGAGTACCCACCGGTGAAAATCCCTCCACAGCATTGAATCACATCACATAACTCTTCCATCTTTCCATCATCACAAAACTGTGAACATAACTGAATTGAAGAGAGTTGTCGTTTGGATGCTACATCCATCGTAAGACCTCACATCATAGTGGTGGTTACCAGCACAATCAGAACTTCGACGCCATATTCAATGATAACCACATCCGAAAACCATACCATTGAAAGACTGATAAATGAACCACATCAAAAAAGCATCCTATCAACCCCAAAAAACAAAAAATAAGCCAAAATAAAACAAGAATTCAGAGAAAGAAGAAACACCACTTGATCGAAGAAGAAGGAAACCAAACCGATGTGATGGAAACCAGCTCCGGTGATGAAAATGCACAGAGACTGCTATAGCGAGGGCCTAGTGTGTGATAGTCGCAAAAATATTCCCTCATTGGAAGTGTAAATAGATTAGAAAAAAATAGTATCTATAGATAAAGTAGTAATACTAGATAACAAAAGTAAAAATTGGAAGACTGATAGTAATAAAACAACATGATCATATCTATAAATGATGTCGGTCACACTTCTCTGAGAAAGAAGCACAAAAATTCACAATTCTAAGAATACAATATAGAAACCTAAGTATAGAAAACAATAAACTAAAAAAAGCATCGCAAGCCTCATCTTGGTCGCATACTCTCCAGCTCCAACAACAATCAAGTACCTGATGAAGAAGGGTGCTTTCCCTTATATATACATGCTATCATATAATCTGTTTGGGTCCAAAACCTTGCCCAATCAAGGTGCGAGATGAATCCTGTTACGAAATCCCCAAAAGATATGTGTCTAACTGTCAGTGAATATATATAGCAGGTAATATGAAACATTAAGCAATAAAATTGGAAGTACTCAAAAGTAAACAATCCAACAGTTTTCAATTACATTCATTTTCATTTATTATTAAATCCATTGAATCATGTAAACCATGGAAATTGGAATAAGATCTGTATCCCATGTGTAATAGTAGCCAAATAGATGTCTCAGAAGACCATCTAAACAATCAAGTAAGATCACGTCCAAGCTGGTTCTTGGTCTTGGAACACTCATCATAATCATTAAAATATTAAATTAGGACAATTTGTAAATGGTCTGACAGTCTAATACACCTGGTCTAACATAACAACAATTTATTTAATAACGACCCTCAGGGTTTCTCTCACGGTATAACCCCTTTGAACTAACATAACACTGATCATTTATAAACAACCACCTTTTCAACTCACTCGATCAATAACCCTTGGTCAACATAGCATAAATAAATTATAAATAACCGATGGGGTAGTTATTCCGGTCTAAGCCCTTGGGTCTATGACCACCTTGAAGCTCTCATAGTCAATACCCCTAGGTTAATATAGTAGTTAAACATACATAAATTACCTTAGCATGGGAATATCTTACAGGAAAATTCCCCTAGGTCAAATATCTAAAATTAATATCATATGCATCTAATTTAATCAGGAAATATATTCTTACAAAACAATGCATGAAAACAAGGCAAGCCTAACAGGATTTCTAGACCAAACTACCATAAACAATCAATGAAGGGAAATTCACCCACTGGGTGTCCAATAAAAAAGTTGTATAACATTAATCATATTCAACTAACCTTTATCAATCAACAAAACCATAACAAGTAATAAAAAGGGTATAATTCCAAAACACGAAATACCCCAAATGTGGGTATGTGGAACTTTTAACACATATAAACCAAATATAACCAAAAAATGCATAAACCACTTACCTCAATGTCTGTGATCGATAACATATAACACTATCCCTTGAATCGGCCTAGATCAGTATAGATCTATAAATAAATGAAAACAACTCATCCCATAATAATTCATTGGAGAATAAGAATCTGGAAGAAGGGCTATAGAGTAACTGAGAACTCACTGGTGGGATTCCAATGCACCCGACAACATCTCATTCATAGGTCAGATAGATAATGAAGAGTTTGATCTTCGTTTTTCATTATCAAGCGCTCTTATATGAATCAAGAGAAGAAGAAGACTGTTATGGACATGAGACGTGACCCCACCCTGATATATAAAATGAAAAGAAACATTTGCATCATGTTCCTTAAGTGTACACGATGTGTAGTAGCCTTAACCGGCCCCCTCCTTAAGTGGTCTGCCAAGTCACTACATAGTCAGGTACTCAGCCATTACACGGCTAGTATGCGACTGTACATGTTAACAAGGTACACAGAGCGTACTCTTAAGTACATGGCCCATACCCAGAAAATCCTATTTTCTTTATTTTCATTATAAAAATACAAAAATAAATATCCATACTATAAACGAAGATCTATGTTTTTACAAACATTCCCATTAAAGCAATTCATCATATAATTTCCCTTCCAAGGGTTCTGAAGAAGAAACTTCGAACAACTCCGGCTACTGTGATCATATGTTTGCCTCCCTCTCCCAAGTATCGTCCTATACTCACTCTTTTTTCCAAAGTACATGTACCCGAGAAAAAAGAATGACCTTAGAGATTCTTCATGATGCGATCCAAAATCCCAACAGGGTGCTCCTCAAAGGATGCATCCTACTCCATCTCAACCTCTTCAAGTTAAAAAAAGTGGCGTGTCTGAAAAGTAATGTGGTAGCTGAGAAACAAGAAAGACATTGTGCATAGCCTAGTACCTTTGAGGTAACTAAAACTTATTGGAAACGTAAAAAATCTCTCGAAAACCGCAAATAACCTGACGTATCTCGGTGAAAATTTCCCCTCTCTCCGAATCCTACTATATCATAACCTTGGTGTGACACGTAAGAAAACATGATCTATAACCTGGAACTCTAGAGGTAATATATATCAATTAGCATAAGATTTATGTCAAGACTATGAAATATCCATTCTCTTTTGAATCAACTCCACCTACTCAGTCTTCTTCTGGACAAGGGGAGGTCCCAACATAGTTGTCTCTCCTGCCTCTAACAGACATAGTGGTGATCGGAAAGGTCTACCGTACAAAGCCTCATAATGTTCAATAGAAATTGTTGTCTGAAAACTATTGTTGTGGGAAATATCTACCTGAGATATGTGTTTCTCCCATGATCCCCTGAAATCCAGGACACGTGCTAGAAGCATTTCCTCCAAAAACTGAATCATGTGCTCGAATCAGCCATCTTTCCCAGGATGGTAAGCTATACTCAGAAGTACCTGTGTACCTGAAGCCCTCTATTAACCCTACCAGAACTGAGAAGTAAACTGAGAGTCCCTCTTATAAATGATAGAGTGTGAAACCACATAAAAACATAAAATCTATGTGATGTAAAACCTTCTAATATCATCAACAATGAAAGAATTTTTGATCATTAAGAAATGTAAAACCATCACGAGTCAGCCAACAAAAACCCATACAACATCATTATCTTGAGGTGACCTCGGTAAACCCATCACAAAATCTATTTTAGCCACATTCCTCTCCCACTTGAAAATGGGTAACTACTGTAAAAGCCCTACTAGTCACTGATTCTATGCCTTCACCTACTAAAAAGTAGACCATCTCAAAACAAAACCAGCTACATCCCTCTTCATGTGTGGCCACCAGTATTGATGATGAAGATCTTGATACATCTTGGTGACATCATGTTGAACTGCCCATACATAGGTATGAAAATCTTGCAACAGCTCCTCGTGTAAGTGTGATTAAACCCATAAGTTCCCATGAAAATGAAAAACCAAATCCGAGCATACCGTCTAACTAGGAGTAGGATCTTAACCGGACACACTCACTTGTAGGTTTAGGCCTTTGGAATCTAATAGTACCTCATTCGCATTATATATAGAAGATTATAGGTAAAACCTATAGAGAGAAGAACGTCTGCCCCTATTTATCATGTATCTCCAAATGCATCCCAAAGAACAGAGCCATAATCTACCACTCACTATTGGCCTTATGATCTTATTCTATACGAGTTGTCTTGTTCAATGCATCGGCCACTATGTTTCATTTTCTAGGAATGTATGAAAGATCAAATCCAAAAGACTAAAGTTACTCAACAAACCATAAATGTCTCAAATTCAGATCACACTGATTAAAGATATATTGGATTCTTTTGTGTTTAGTGTATAACCCAGAATGATCACCCTATAGAAAATGTATCCAATAGAATAAATCATACACAACTGCATCCAATTAGAAATCATGTGTAGGGTAATCCCTCTAATGTGGCCTCAACTACTGAGACTTGTGCGCAACATTTACTTCCCCATGCATAAACACTACTCCCTGCCCAATACTTGATGCATCATATAAAATGGTGTTACTCGTGTCTTTATCCAATAAAATCAGTATAAATGCTGATGAAAATCTTCTTATCAGCTTCTGAAAGGCTGAATTATAGGAATATATCCCCAAGTACTTCACACCCATCTTGGCCAGGCCCGTTAGTGACACTGAAATATTTGAAATGTCATCTATAAATAACCTTTAAAAACCATCCAGCCTCTGAAAACACTACACATCAAAGGAAATCTTCAACTAATACCTGTAAAATATTTCTCTCACTTTCTTTGGGCCTACTTATACTCCATTAAATGAGATAACATGACCCAAGAAATTAATTTAGTCTATCAAAAAGTGGAATTTTGATAGATTAACATATAACTGATGCTCTATCAGGGTACTCAATACGATCTCAAGATAGATGCCTTGGTTATGTCGTGTGAGAGAGTACACCAAGATATCATCCATGTAGAATACCACAAAATAATCCATGTACGGATGGAACACTCAGTTCATCAGTGCAATGAAAACTACTTACACCTTCGTGAGACCGAACAACATATCCCAAAACTTTTATAGACCATACCTGCAATGAAAGTTTGTAAGAGATATATCTGATGGTATAACATGAAAATGATGATAAATGGATCTCAATTCAATCTTCTAGAACACCTGGCTCCTCAAAGTAGATCAAAGATATCATCAATCCTTGGAAAGGGATAGCGATTATTGACTATCCAGTGGTTCAGATTCCGAAAAACCATACAACATCTGAGTGTATTGTCTGCCTTCATCACTAAAATAACAAGTGAACATCAAGGAAAATAATTGGGTTGAATGAAACCCATTTCCTAAAACTTATGTAATGGATTCTTGAGCCCCTGTAACTCAAGTGTACCAATCCTATTTGGAAGAATGGACAATGGTTTCACTTCTGGAAAAAGCTAAATAGAGAAATATACCTCTCACCCAAGAAGTAAACCTGAAAAGTCATCTAGAAATACATATTTTAAATGATCAGCCACCAATGTAAAGTCCATATTTAAAGTACCCTAGTCATATAGATATAATCTAGAAATCTAGAATGTAATTCCTCCCAACCCATGATGTTGGGTCCCTCTATACTCACCTGGATGTCTTATTCACCCTTGTGTAGAAAAAACCCGCACTCTGGTGATGTGATACTCACCCTATAGAGATAATAGTAATCAAAGGCATGAATGGTGACCATCCAGTCCATTTCAAGAATGAAGTCAAAGCCTCTAATTTCTAATGCATAGAGGTCCTAGAAGAAGTGATGCCCACTAACCTCAAGTGGTCACTCCTTGAACTGATGTAAACTAGCTATCTTTATTCCCAATTGAGTGTCTAGCATCATAACATAATACTAAATAATGATACAAAGACCAAGGTTTTCCACAACGGAAAAATATATAAAATTATTTAATCCCCCTATATCAAATGGAGTGTAAACTAAAACTCAGGTAACTAGAATCAAACCTCTAACCATAGAGGGTCCATGATCTTGATCCTTCTGGGTCTTCTCCATTGTAAAAACGAACCTGCACTGTGGCCCTACGGACTTCTTAGCTAGCATGAGCTGGCCAAGCTTGCTTTCGCTGAGAACCTATCATTTGGCAACCATGGGAACGACCACCTCATGGGCCCAATGAACCCCAATTCCTTGACTGATGAGAAACCGGAGGTCCTTCTTCTGAACACGGAGTAATTGAAGATCCCCTATCACTCATTATTGGTGATAATATCCTACAAAAATTCGGAATATGACCCATATTTCTACAATATTAGAACTCAACGTGGATTCTTGGGAACTGTGGTCTCATGTTGCCACTCCTTCCGCACTGGTAGCACACCACTCGACTACCTAAAGAAACATCATGCGGGAGCTCCCTATGGTATATCATAATATCAGTCAATTGAATACCAACCCTGGATACTGAACCACCCTGGATCAGTATTCCAAACACCCTCAGATTGCGCTCAGTGATCATTGCATGGTTTACTAAAGCAGTCAACAATGTTAACCATAAAACATTCACCTTTGATCAGTTGTCATACCAGAGACCATTATCAAATCGCCAAGCTAGTGATAACTCGTCACCTCCCAAAACATGTGTGAAGATCTGGAGCTCTGTAATGCAAGAAGAGTAATCAATCACTAAAATAGTTCCTTTCTCCAAAATCATGAACTACTGGGCTTCGTCGGCCCTCAACATCTCTGTCTAGAAGTAATAATAGATGGTCCTTTGGAACTCTTCCCTTGAAATATCCCAGATGAGTCCCACTTGTGAGATAACAACCCACCATCACTTGGCAGAATCACGTAACTTGTACATTGTGATATTCACCCTCCTCTCAGGTGGTGTCTCCAGAAAATTGATGATAGAATAAATGTCCACCAACCATGACTCTACAACCGGTGGTCCTTTATCCCCTGAAATTGTGGTAGGATGATACTATGGGAGCTCCCTCGATAACTCTACCATTGTTGGGTTGGATATGGTGCTCCCTGAAATGTCTACATCATCATCATAAAGCCTTAATTGAACTATGAATCCACAACAACGTCTAGAATAATATCTAGTTACAATATTTTCATGATGGGAGGATATTCTGGTAGTCTTAGATCTACCATTTTAAGTGTCTCATCATTGACCTACACATGGAGTACAACCGGAGAACATCTTGGTGGTATTACTCTATAAGGTCAAACAAAAACCTCAGTTCAAGATTATCAACGACTATAATTTATAGGCGAATTAGTGGAACATGAGAAGGAAAACATTCATGTTTATAGAAGAGGGTTGCACAACATATAGAACCACAACACGTCGTGTTCCCTTATGAATTGACATGGGCTTGTACCTATTCCAACCTTGTTGTGTAACACCCCATACACACGGGGTGTTCCTCATGAGACGCGGCATGTTCTCGAATAATCCCTCCTACCCAAGTACTTCTACACAGCTATAACTACATAGTTTTTCTAGTCTAACACTACACAGCGTGAACACTCTAGAAACTGCATGTACCACGTATGTTCCATCCACCTGTGTCATTAGTCACATGGTCGATTACTACCCAATGAGTATTAGGTAGGCATGGCATGTACAACACATGTTTAATCCTCTCATGTAATTAGTCACATGGACGAATATATGGTCTTTTATAGAATGACATGTACTTCCAATAGATAGCATGTTCTAAGAAAAATTTATCAATCCCATATCTCCAGTCACATATTCAGTCACATGGTCAACAACTACAAGAACTGTACATAAAGTGAATGAATCGTACTTTTGAAAAGCTAGTTCTTCTCTAATAGAAAAACCCATGATGTTTTCTCATAACACCACACGTCGTGTGGTATGGGTTTCTGGACAGTAATCCTATTAAACTCCCCCAAAACCCCCAAAATATTATTAATTCGGCCAATACATGCCATGTTCTAATCCATGAGAACCCATACTCCCTATGAATCAATGTTTGGAATCCTTAATCATATCGTATTAGTATATTTCAATTAATTATAAAAAAATGATCCACAAAATTCTAATCCAATAGGTCCCATAACACCTCAGGGACCAATGTTTGGTGTCCAAAAAATGATACATTACATACACCAATATCCTATAAAAAATATTAGGTATTTGTATAACAACATTTATCAAAAGAGTTTTCATATTTAGCACACCATCTATAATGATAGCATTTATTTATTAATGCACCCTAAACGGCATGACAATAATGCATGAAATGTGGTCTATAGAAAGAGCCTATATGATACATAAGATGGAATACCCTCAAATCATCGTGTTATAGAAAAAATAGAACAACAATTATGTCAATCATAATAGCTCCAAACAAGTTAATCACCCAACAGTGATATCCAATCAACTGTAAAAAATAAAAAAAATAAAAATTTCATATTTGATGTAACATGGATATTCTTTGTATACAGGCTAGCTAATATTGGGCGCACCATATTACAAACAACTTATTCAATCCTATCCTAATCAATTGGATCCAAATAATAAGGCAAAATAGAAAGAGAAAACTACTCTGATAACAATTTGTAACTTCTTGGATCTGGGTGCGGCCCAAAGGTTCCTATTATCTAGTTGTCCACATGGCCTCATGCACATTTCTCCAAATTTCAAAGGGTACCAATTATCATTGAGGACCTAATGTGAGATAGTGGGGAAACTATGCCGTCATTGGCATAGTAAACACAGTGAAAATAATAGCAACTATAGTAGAAGTAGTAATACCATATAATAGAAGTAAACAATGGAATACTGATAGTAATAAAACATCTAGAGAATATATAAATGGTACATATCAAATGTGTCGAAAAAATAAGCCAAATAATTCACAATGTTGGAAATAAAATATAGAAAATAATGTAAAAAACAAAAAACTCAAGCAGCATCACAAGCCTCAGCTTGGTTCCATTCACTCAAGATCTGACATTAATCTTGTACCTAAGGAAGAAGGGCTCTAACCCTTCTCTATACCTACAATCATATAATTCGTTTGGGTCTTAAACATGACCCATAAAGGGTGTGAGACGAATCCTAGTAGGCAACCACCAAAATATTTATTCCCAACTGTCAAGGAATATATATAGTAGGTAATATGAAGAATGATGCAATAAAGTAAGAAGTACTCAAAATTAAATAATCCTACAGTTTTCAATTTTGTTCATTTTCATTTATTATTCACGACATTGAATCATGTAAACCTTGCTATCTGGCCTAAAGTTATGTATCCCCTATGTGATTTTAACAAAACAGATGCCTCAGAAGACCATCTAAACAATCAAGTATGACTATGTCCAAGATTTTTCTTTGGCATGGAAGGCTCATCACAATCATTTAATTATACAATAATGACCCTTTGGGAATGTTCTCATAGTCTATTCCACTTGGTATAACATAAAAAAATTCATTTAATAATGAACCTCTAGGTATCTCTCAATGTCTAACCTCTTTAGTCAAATATAACCCTAATCATTTACAAATGACCACCAGGGAATCTCCCACTGTCAATACCCCTTTGTCAATATAGTACCAATAAATTACAAACAACTACCTCGACAGTGTTGACAGTCTTAATCCCTGAGTTGTTGACCAATTGGTAGGTCACACAATCAATACCCTTGGGTCATCATAATAGTAAAACACACATAAATGGCCCTACCTCAGGAAGCTCTCATAGTCATATTCCCTTTGGTCAAACTTACACAATGCATATAACATACATCTCATATAATCAATAACTCCATCATAACAAAACAAGGCATGGAAAAGAAGTCTAGCCTAACAAGTATTCTAGTCCAAACAGCCATAAAAAATAATTCAAGGGAAACATACCCATTGGGAGTCCTACAAAAGAGGTATCTAAGCTTACACATATGAAACTACCTTTTACCAATCAACCAAACCATAACATGTAACACACAGATTATAATTCCAAAACATGAAATTCACCAAAAGTGGGTGTGTATCACTACTAGCGTGTATAAACCAAAGACAAACAACAAAAGGCACAAACCACCTACCTCGATATCTCATGATCAATATACTTGAATGTTACCCCTTGAATTGTCCTTGACTAGCATAGATCTATAAAAAGGTGAAAAACGATCAACCTAGATTATCTCATGTGATTGGAATTATCGGGGAAATGTATCTACTGTAATTGAGAACACACCAGTGGGATTTCAATACACTAAATGATCTCTCTATCAGATGTTGGATGGAGAATCGGGGGGTTCAATCTTTATTCATTGTTCCCAAGTGCTCCTATATGAAACACGGGAAAAATAATTCGGTTTTGAACATGATATGTGGCCCCCTTACGATATATAAAATAAAAATAAAACTATAAAACATTTTAATTAAATGGACACACCATGTAGTATCCTTAACTGGACCCTTCCTTAAGCGGGCTTCTAGGTCACTACACACCCACGTACTCAGCCGTTACACGGTCAGTATGCGACAGTACATAGCAACCAGGTACATAATGTGAACTCATAAGTACACGATGGGTACTTAGAAAGACCATATTTCTTTCATTTTCAAAAAATAATGCTCAGAATAAAGATCCATCCATAAAATGAAGATCCATGTTCTTACAAATAGTATGTCCTTATTAATTTAATTAAATATATTTTTATGTATTATTGTTATAGAAAAAACATGCACTAATTTGGTTTCATTATATTCTTTCAGATTTAAAATAGCATTAAGAATTGTTACTAGTTAGAATATAGCCATTTAACTGTGATATCCTGACTAGTATAAGCATTTGGTTTTAACAAAACCCATTAACATAGACAATAAAAGTGATGACCTCAACTGGTAAGATCACAACCTACGAAGTCCATTGACAGAGAAAATTTATGTGCATATGATTAATCCAATAATAATTAATTGTTGATGTTCTTAAATGATAAAACCCATTTATTTAAATTTTTATTAAAATAATGGGAAATTTGGATTATATAATGAAAATGAGCTAAATTTGGAAAAGTTCTTAATTCATGATTTTTGATTGATTTTTACATCAAGGGTACTTTGGTCATTTCTTGATAAATATGATTCCAAATTGAGTTATTCATTTTTTAGAATCCTTAAATTATTTCCTTCATCTTTGTCTTCTAGACCAAGTGATGAATTGATCATCTAGAGGCTTTAAAATCAATGAATTTGAAGAATTTTTCGAGCAGATAGCATGGAACCCACCATAGTAGCATACTTCCATCTTAGTCTAAAGACCTATAATTGATATTATTCCACCTGGGATAGTACTAGTACACATATTCACGAATGTAGAATTAATTTCTTGGAGTTTTGAATTCATTGAGGTTGCGATGGGGTTTTATACTTTTAGAGGAAGCTTCTTGGAACCTGCATCCATAAACAAACTGCAAGATAAAAAACATAAGTCATATATCTGACATCTAATTATGCTCAACTTTGGAGGGTGAATGTCCAAAAAAATTATGAACAACCTTCATAAAGGTGCACATGCTTGAATCCGAAATTAATTGGAAAAAATGTGTCAACATTTGGAGGATAGAAATCTTCATATAAAAGGAGAGGAGCTCCTTCCTCTCAAATGATTCCTTCCCATTCCCAAACCATCTGGGGAACCAAGGAGAGGTGTCCAATATCCATTTATGAATTTTATATCTTTATTTTTTTTAGTTTTATTTTCTCATGTAGGAATAAATATTTTTATATATTAAAGTGTTCCACTTTCTTCTTCCACCCATTTTCTCTGCCAATCTCAATCTCATTCTATATCTTCCATATTTCCTTATTGATTTATATGTACTTCTACATGGAAATTTAATTATTCAAGGCTTGGAATATGGGGAGTTTTCATGCTGTTCTTTATTATTTTTCTTCAATTCAAAAAAATTATTCTATATATCATGGAGGTAGGAATATTGCATGGGTAAGGCTGTCATCCACCACAATACTATTTCCAAATCCATTGATTTCCCTTGATTAATTCATTTTTCCTCCCTTATCTTAGGAAATCCTTTTATATGGTGGATTTGGAGTTTCTATAAGGGTCAAAATGACATATGGTGGTGTTGGGTCCTATAGGAATAAAATTATCGGTTGAAGTGTTACCCTATTCGACTACTGAAAGGAGTGTGGTTTTGTGTGCTAGATGCATTATAAAATCACACACTCAATAAATCAAGGGAATGTAATTTATTAATGAGGTTTTAATAAATTATTTATGAAATATAATTTAAATAAAAAATAAAATTATTAATGGACATGTGTTATCTAACCATTGGAGCAAGTCCTTTCGTTCTTAATTTCATTCATTCAATGTCTGCATTTATATTTATATTTAATGTTTTATTATCATTATTTAAATGGCATGTTTTCTTTCAGGAATGAAACCATTATTTTCATAAATAATATAAAAATAAATAAATAATTAGAATAGGTGATCTGTAATAAGTGGTTGAACTGACTGCAATGCTCCTCGGGTGAGACGACCCTCGTCAGCCACTATGTTGTGTTAGGAATATAAATTAGCTTTTTCCATGCCCTACGAAAAGTGTACATCAAAACCGGCACCATTCTCGGGGATCTATGTAGTTATTTCAATCACTATTTCAAAATTCTATTTTAAAAAAAATTTGATTACTAAAAATATTCAAAAAAAAAATAACTTTTCCAATGATGTTTCCAAATGACCATCTTTTCAATTCAAAGAATTATTACCCACAGGTAGATGAATATGAACTAGATTCTACTGAGGAGGAACTCCAACAAAGGGATGAATCTTATGATAATATTCAAATAGTTTCAAAATTTTTGAGAGACAAGGGTCTCACCCCACACTTTGATTAGCATGATCAAAGATATCTAAATTGAATTGCAAATATTCAAGGTGTAGAACAAATTTGAACTGGTCTTTGAAGATTTTATTGAATACATTAATGAAGTTAAAGACATAGTCCAGGTGGAGGAGCCTGGAAACCCACCTCTAAATAGTGATAATCAACTCCATGAGGTACTCTCCACCAAATAAATTATTCAATGTGAACAAAATTAGACCGATGATACAATCTTGAACTCAAACTCTTATAATTTTCTTGAATCTGATTTGAGTATAACTCTACACTATTTTTAATTTCTTGAATTGGAAGACTCATATTATTCCCTGGAGGATGATGAGAAAGAAGAATATGTACCTATTGAAGTACTCCTGGAGATCCCTAAAGACATCGAATACTCATTCGAGGGAATACATGAAGTGAATGAGATCATTGGAAAAGTATCAATGAAGGAGGAGGCCACTCAATATTTTATCATATCCCTCCATGAAATTTGTACCAGATATCTAAATGGGTGGATATGGTGTACTCTATCCATGGAGTCCTCCCCAACAAGAATATAGACGTGGATGCAGGGAAAAGCCACATGTGGTAGTTCATGTGCACAAAAATACACCCACCATTAGACTTTAGATAACAACTGGTAATTCCCACTAGAAGCAATAAAAATTTAGGGCCCACATGGGGGATCATACCAAGATTTATCTTTACATTCTTTCTATATTTAAATTTTCTTTTTTAGATTATTCCAGCATTTTTCCCACTCCTCCATATTTTTTGAGCTTTAATGACATGATCTTTGTTCTTAAGTGAGTAATTATATTTTTTAGGTTCATATATGGGAAATTGGAGCCTTAAATAGAGTAAAAAGACTAAATCGATATTTTAAAGGAAAGTTTACTTTTAATGGTAAAAATTTAAAACTCCTTACATTTTTTGTCCAAAACATGTTTTGTGATTTAACGATAAAATTACATGTCCACACTTGAATTATTTCTTTATATAACTTATCACGGTGACATGGGATTCTTAAGAATCTTTTGATCCCATGTGTTAGATTTAAATAGTAATGAGATTGATTGAGTGAATTGGAAAATTGAATGACTAAAGTTAATTAGGGATATAGAAATGATGACTCAAGATTTAAGGGAGTTATTTGATTTATGTAAATGAAATTTTACAACCATTTTTCATACATTGAATTTCTGAAATTCATGTGAATTGATTTTTTGTTATTAAAAATTCCATGAGTGATTATCCAATATCATATGTCTTATTCCCAAGAGGATTTAAAGACCAAGTAAATCCTTTATTTGAGTATATTTCATGAGTGATCTTGGGACATGTCATCGAACGGATCATGAATTTGAACGTGTCAAAGCTATGATTATGAAAAAACACATTTAAAATGATCAAGGAATATTTTGTAAATCCCTTACCCATAATTTCCACCTTTACATCAATCCTTATTTTATCCCACAGACACCATTAATGACTTTTATAGGGATGATCCATGTTTTAATCCATTTTTATCCATTCCAACCCAACTCTTGGAATTTGCATGATATTTTAAAGACAAATTTTGGGGGTTAAAGGAATCATGGTGGAAGGGATTTTATAAATTTTAATGAAAATTGTGTGGGGGTGCTATTGTGTGAATTGTTAAAGGATGTGGAATAATTCATTATACATTGTTGTTCTTCCCTCACTAGATAATAAAAATGAAAAAGTGACCTAAAGAACCAAAAATTCGGAGAGAGAAATGGGTTGTGATTTGGGAGAAAAAAATACAACAATTTTCCATACCAACGAACATTTAATCGTATATGGTAAGGTGATGGATGTGAGGTGTTATCTAATCAAAACATTAAAAAAAGGAGAAAAAAATTCAAAATTTTAAAAATCAAGAAGGTGAATTAATCATTAATTTTGATTTACTTAGATCATGACCATTCATTGAGTTTTTATGGAAGTGGGTATTTCTACTTTTAATGGAAGAATGTCATTACACATTTTGATAAAATTATTTTTACTTAATAGATAACCTCCTTCACGAACATTAATTTTTAAAACATAAAATCCTTACAATGTTAAGACTCATAATTATTTAAACCATAATTGAAAAGTCCTAATGATTTTATGTTCCTTTAATCTTTACAAAGAGAAGATTGTAGTTATTTTACAAGCTTATGTATAAGGTGCATGTTCTCATGATATGAGAGTAACTCTACTTTAATTGTAAAATGATAAATGAGAATAAAAAATTCAAGGGTGAGGTAAATAATGATTTGGAATGTTTAATAATATCAAATTTAGAAGCTATAATGAATGAAATGATAAGTTCCATCATTTTTCAAAAGGGGAAAAGAAAAATATGCGAATTAGTTTTTTATTTTAAATAGAAAATAAAATTGATATTTTATTTTTGATTTTTTAAAATTTCATATTAAATTAAAAATAGATTTATTTTATTTCTTTGGAGTATGAATATTGGTAACTTTTGTGTCCTCTAAATTCAATGTTGAGATTTTATGGTTAAGGGAAAGCATGGTTTAAGTGTGTGGGGTTTTGACAGAGAAAATTTATGTGCATATTTTTAATCCAATAATAATTATTTTTGGATGTTTTTAAATGATATTACCCATGTATTTAATTTTTTTTATTAAAATAATGGAAAATTTGGATTATATAATGAAAATGAGCTAAATTTTGAAATGTTCTTAATTCTAGATTTTTGAAAAAAATTTACATCAAAGGTAGTTTGATCACTTACATAGAACTATAATTCAAAATTGAGTGATTCATTTTTTTAGTATCCTTGTTTTATTTCATTCATATTTGTCTTCTTGACTAGGGTATGAATTGAATATCTATAGTCCTTAAAAATAAATGAAGTTGAAGAATTTTTTGGATGGACTGTGTCGAACCCACAATTGTAACATACATCCCACTCGGCCTACACACCACCAATTGAGGTGAGTGTACCTAGGATAGTAATATGAAACATAGGATCCCCTATTAAATTTTTTAGGGAGTTTTAAAGTCATTAAAGATACCATTGGGTGTTATACCTTTGGTGGAATCTTTCTAGAACCTGCATCTAGAAAAAGAAATATCCAATGAAAAAATCATAACTCATATAGATCATGGATAATTATGAAAAATAATTTAATAGTGAATGGAAAACGCATTTATAGAGAACGTTCATGAAGGGTTACAAACATGAATCAAACAATTATTTGTTCACAAACGTGTCAATATTCTATAGACATAAATATACCAATAAAAGGAGAGGTTCTCTTACCTCTCAAATGATTCATTCTCAAACCCACACCATACGGGGAACTAATGAGAGGATTACAAGAGTCATTTATGATTTGTTTAGTTTTATTTTCTCATATAATGCATTTGTATTTTTTATATTAATTTTTTCCCTTTCATCGTCCACCCCTTTTCTTTTCCAATCTCAATATTATTCTCTCTCGTCAATATTTCCATCGTGTTCTCTATAAACATTTCAATGGAAAGTGACTAACTCTGTCTTGTACGCGAAGGAGGTTTCATGATGTTCTATATTATTTCACTTCAATTCAAAATATATTTATTCTATTTATGGTGGAGGAGGATATATTACATGGACGTGGCGGTCATCCAACATGACACTATTTCCAAGTCCATTCCTTTCTATTGATTGATTAATTTTCTCTCCCATCTATTAGGAAAACCCTGCATACGGTGGAGTTGGTGTTTCTATAAGGGTCGAAACTACATGAAGTGGAGTCAGATCCTATATGTATAACATTCTCGGTTGATGTGTTATCGTATTTGATTATTGGAGGATGTGAGGTTTTGTGTGTCAGACACATAGTAAAATTACACAAACAATAAATCATGGGTAAGTAATTCATTAATGATGTTTCACAAAATTAATTATCAAATAAAATTTAATTAACAAATACAATTATTAGTGAAACCATGATATCCAACCCTAGGACCAAGACCTTTCATCCTTAATTTCATTCTATCTGCATCAGCATATGCATCAGTATTTATATTTAACTTGTTCATTTCATTTTTTTAATTACATGTTTTATTTTGAAAACAGAAACCAAAATTTTCCTAAATAATATAAAACACAAAAGGAGATATAATATGTAACTAGAATATGTTATTGAACCAACTACAACACACCTTAAGTGAGAAGACCCTAGTCATCTATTATGATGCCTAAGGAATATAAATTTTCTTTTTCCACACCCTACGACTGTCATACATCAAAAATGGCACTGTTTCCGAGGATCCAAGTAGTTATTTCAATCACATTTTCAAAATTCACATGTTTTTTAATTTTTATATCTTTGTTTTATTTATTAAAAAATCTAAAAAATATCTTTTCCAATGATGTTTTCATACGAACATATATTACATTCAAGGAACGATTACTCAATGGTGTAAGAATAAGAAATAGATTATTCTAGGAGGAGGAACTCCAACGAAGGGGTGAATCTATTATGATAAGTTTAAACATTTTCAAAAAGTCCAAGTGACATGGATCTTGTCCCATGCATTTAAGAGAATGATTGAAGAACTCCAAACTAACTTGAAAAGATTCAAGGCCAAGAACAAAGTTCCATTGGTATTCCCATATTTCACTAAAGACATCCATGATGTTGAGAAACAATTCAAGGTGTTGGATCCTGAGTACCTACCTCTATCCAGTGATAATCAAATCCAAGAGGCACTCTCAACCGAAGAAAATATTCAAGCTGAAATAAATCAGGGAGATGATACAATCCTGAACAGACACTCTTTTAATTTTATTGATTATTATTTAATTATAACTCCAAACTATTTTGAATTTTCAGATTTGGTGGACTCTTATTAAGCCTTGTAGGATTATGGGAAATAAAAATATGCAAATGTTTAGGAAAACCTGGAGCTCCTTAATGACATTGAATATTAATATAAGGGAATACATAAATAGAAAGAGAATGTTTCACAAGTAGCAATAAAGGAGGAGGTGGATCCATACTTCTTCATACCCCGGCCATGAAAATTGCACCACATTGTGAATGGGGCAGATCTAGTATAATCTATCCATGGAGTCCTCCTCAATAAGAACACATATATCGATGATAGTAAAACCCATATGTGGTGGTTCAAATCCAAGAAAATCCACCCACCTTAAGACTTTTGATAACAGTTGGTAATTCCCACTAGATGCATAAAAAATTCAGAGCCCGCATTATATATCATACCAATATTTATCATTACATTATTTTTGTATTTCAATTTTATTTTTTATATTAGTAAAATATGTGGCCCACTCCTCCTTATCTTTTTGTGCCTTAATAAATGATCATTGTTATTAAGTGAGAAATTATCTTTCATAGGATCATATATGGGAAAAGTAAGCCTTAAATAGAGGAAGAGGAATGAGGAATTATTTCAAAAATAATTTTACTTTTATTGTTAAAACAAGTAATCTACTTAATTTTTTTGTCCAAAACATGTTTTGAGATTCAAAGATAAAATTTCATATCCACACTTGAATTTTTGCTTTACGTGACTTATTTAGGAGACATGAGTTTCAAAGGAATATTGTGATTACATGTTTTATATTTCCTTGTTAATGAGATTCAATGAGTAAAATAGAAAATTGAATGTTTAAATTGAAGCATGGATATAGAAATGATGACTCGTGATTTAAGGTAATTGGTCGATTTATGTAAATGAAATTTCCCTACAATTTTTTATACTTTGAATTTATGAGATTCATATGAATTGATTTGTTGTTATTAATCATTCCAGGAGTTATTGTTTAATATCATATGTCTCATTAATTAGAGGATTTATATACCAAGTACTTCCAATTTTCTTCTTGAGCATATTTCTTTAGTGATCTTGGGACATGTCACCAACCAGAACATGCATTTGAATTTTTCAAATCTATGACTGTGTAAAAAAATATTTAAAACGATTGAGACCTATTTTAAAAAAATCTATCCATAATGAACAAATTTACATCAATATTTATATCATCCCATAGAGACCACAGATTACCTTTATAGGGATGAGCCTTGTTTCAAGATAATTTTATCCATTCCGTGCCTATTCCGGGATTTTCCAAGATTTCTATAAGATGAAGTGTGGGGTGAAGGGAATACTGGAGGATGGGATTTATACAATGTAAGGAAAAACTATAGGGTGCAATTGTGGAAATTTTAAAAGCTTTTGGAATCATTAGTTTTACTTCATGTTCCTCCACTCTTGAAAAAAAAAATGACAAAATGAAAAAAGAGAAAAGAGAAAAATGGGATTTGATTTGGGGGAACCAAAAATCACTATTTTCTAGACCAACGATCTTCAAATCGTATTTGGTTTGGTGATGTATGTGAGGATTTATATAATCATCATATTCAAAAAAATAAACAAAATAAAATATTTAAAAAAATCAATAGTGAGCAGTAATCATTCATTATGCTTTACTCTGACCAGGACCATACTTTGTGTTTTGGGGGATGTGTGTATTGCTTCTTTAAAGGGGATAATTTCATTACACTTTTTGATATCATTCATTTTACATAAGAGATATTATACTTTTTGAGAATTAAATTTTAAAACATCAAATCCTCCCAACCTTAAGCCTCAAATTTATTTGAACCATTATTGAAAAGTCCTCTTGATTTTATGTGCCTTTAGTCTTTTCAAATTGAAGAAAGTTGTTCTATTAAAAGGTTATAGATATGGTGCATATTCTTGTTATATGAGAATAAATTTACATGAATTGTATCATGATAGAAAATAATTAAAATTTCAAATGTGAGGTAAATCATGATTTGGCATTTTTAATAATAATGAATTGAGATGCTTAACAGAATGAAAGAAGACGACCCATCATTATCCAAATGGGGAAATGTAAAACATATGAATTAATTGCTTGATTAAAATATGTGAAATTATATTGATATTTTATTTTTATTTTTAATGTATTTTATTTTACATATAAAATTGTTTGATTTTATTACTTTGGAATTTCAGTATTAGTAACATTGGTTGCCTCTAAATTCGATGTTGAGAATTTATGCTCGAGGGAAAGGATGAATTAAGTGTATGGGCATTTTACAGAGAATTGTTTTCCATTTTTAATATAATAATAATTAATTTTTTATGTTTTTAAATGATAATTCCCATTTATTTAAATATTTTATAAAAATAATGGGCAATTTGGATTACATAATGAAAATGAGCTAAATTGTGAAAAGTGCTTAATTTGGGATTTTTGACATATTTTTACATCAAGGTTAGTTGGTCATTACATGAAATATATAATTTTGAATTGAGTGATTATTTTTTTAGAATCCTTATTTTATTTACTTCAACTTTTTATGCTTGGCCATATAGTGAATCGATCAACTAGAGTCCTTAAAAATCATTGAAGTTTAATATTTTTCGGGAAGACTGTGTGGACCCCACCATTCTAACAGACGTTCATATTGGTATAAACACATCCTATTGATATTATTACACTAGAGATAAAACTAGGCCACATATTAGCATCTCCAAAATTAATTTTATGGGAGTTTTGAAGTCATTAATGTTACCATTTGGTGTTATACTTTTGGATGAAGCTTCTTGGAACATGTATCTAGAAAAAGAAACCACCAATGAAAAAATCATAAATCGTATATATGATGGACAATAATGCTCAATGTCTGAGGGTATGCATCCAAATCATTTATTAATAACTTCTATGAAGTCATCTAAATGTGAATCAGCATATTAATGGGTCAACAATGTGTCATTATTCGGAAGACAGAAATCATCCTATAAAAGGGGAGGATCACATATCCCTCAAATGATTCCTTACCATCCCCAAACCATCAAGGGAACCAAGGAGAGGAGGCCAAGATCCATTTAGGAATTTTATTTCTTTATTTTTTTAGTTTTCTTTTTACAGGTAATGCATTAATATTTTTTATATCAAAGTGTTCCCCTTTCTTCTTCCACCCGTTTTCTCTTCCAATATCAATCTCATTCTTTCTCTTCCATGTCTCTATTGAGATATCTATGCAGTTCTCCAATGAAAGTGACAAGATAGAGGCTTGGACCTAGGGGAGTTTTCAGGATGTTATTTATTATTGTGCTTAAATTCAAAATGATTTTATTCTATTTGTGATGGAGGATGGAATATTTCATGGGTGCGGTGATCATCCACCACTATAGTATTTCAAAATCCAATCCTTTTCATTTATTAATTAATTTTCTATCCCATATATTTGGAAAACCCTTCATATGGTGGGGTTTGAGTTTTTAGAAGGGTCAAAACGACATAGGGTAGAGTTGGTTTCGGTAGGAATAACATTCTTAGTTGAGGTGTTAACTTATTTGACTATTGGAGGACATATAGTATTGTGTGCTGGATGGATTCTAAAATCACACACTCAATAAATCAGGGGAAATTAATTTGTTTATGAGGTATTACTAAATTAATTTTCAATTAAAATTTAAACAAAAAATAAAATTATTAATGAAATTGTGCTATCCAACTCCAGGACCACGACATTTCTTTCATAATTTCATTCTATCTACATCTGTATCAATATTTATATTAAATGTTTTCATTTAATTATTTCAATTGCATGATTTTTTTCAAAACCAAAACCATGATTTTAATAAATAATATAAAAAATGAATTACAATAGGTGAACTAGAATAAGTGATGCAATAGATTGCATGGCTCATCAAGTGAGATGACCCTGGTTAGCCACTATACTGCATTATGAATATAAATTATCTTTTTCAACACCCTATGATAGGCATGAACCACACATTGATAAAATATTCAAAAGGATCTATCCTATCTTGGATATTACTTTAACCAATAACTTTTTGATATCCAACAACTTAAAAATGAGATAAACCCTTTATGGGAGAAGTTCATGACCATCGATATCATGACCCAAATCGTGTTCACCGAACCACCCCATGAAAGTCTCACAGTTTCAAACCTTACCATTTTGGAGTTTTTTTGTGTATTAAAATGTAATGTATCAAGACACTAGATATATTATTATGTACATTTTTAATATAAAATGAATATATTTTTATCCAATTATTATTAAATTATAATGATTTTTATTTTCATACAACCAAACACAAGTAGTATTTTTAGGAAATATTCATAATCAATTAATAAAGTTATTTTGATGAATTAATTAATTTTTTAGATAACTAACACATTAATATAATCTTAATAAAATATAATTGATCATATATTATTTTATAAAGTCAAAATTTATTTTTATAAGGGTTTTAAAACTATTATTTTCAAAAAACACAGTATTTCGTAATAAAAATTTATATTATTTTCAAACAAGATAATTAATATATATATATATATATATATTATTTTGGTAAAATATTTTATTTGAAATGAGAATGTTGAATATATCCAATGGTGAATTTTTCTTAATTTTCTGACACAATCGAATTTTAGGGTAAATATTGAATACTATATTAATATATGGTCTGTATTATGACATCATAAGGACCCAACTGTGATGTAATAAATACTATATAGGGTATAAAAGTCCAAATATATTTTTTCCATTTAACATAATTTAATTTTATCTTTACATCATTAATTTAATAAATCATTTATGAATCATCTAAAACCATTAATATATATTAAGGTTTTAAAATAATTTTATTAAGAGTATAACTCACCTACACATAATTAGGGGTATTATTTTGTTATTTTTATACCATTTAATTAAAAATAAAAAAACACTATCATTTCAATGAAATCATTTTAAAAAACTGTTGTTCAATTTTTGGTTTTGGTTATTTTACTATATAGTGTCTAAAATAATATTTGAGAAATATTAAGGAAATCCCCACTCATTTCCAATATGATGCCATAAAATATCCCTTTTATCATAACTAAAAATTCATATAGATCATATGTATTATTCCATATCCTATATAAAGTCCTTTCAATTTTCCCCCAAGCCCTCAAGAAGCTACTCCCTAGCATTTGGAGTCACACACTCAAGTAAGAGATCATTTCCTTCTCTTATTTATTAATGTTTCTTTATTTTATCATGACTATTAATAATGTTAGTATATGAATTTAAATGTCCCTATAACTACCCATTTATTTCAATATTATTATAGACCAAATTATCCCTTATCTACCCATCTTATGAATTTTAATGTGATTACGTAATCCTATCAAAATTTTCCCCTGAATTCCCAGGCCAAAACAATTCTATAGTGAATATGAAACCGATTTACAATCAACTGTGTTCAAATTCATATTCATATATTGATTTTAACTATTACATACATCTATGTATTCCATAATACTTGATTCGGGAATAAATTTTGATGATGAATGAATCCATGTTGTACAATATTTGTGGAACACTTATCCATGGGAATGAAATAAATGTGACAGTTGAACCTAGGGTTATATCACCACAAAATATTTCACTTTTTCCTATAGGTACATATCTGTTGGTAAAAGTAGATTTTCTTTTGGTAAAACCTTTTCCAAATATATATGTCCCTGTCACTAAACTATTGGTAAAAACTCTATCGCTAAATGTTTTTTCAACAAATAAAATAGTTCTGTTGCAATTATAATAATTCCAACTGATAATATATATGTTGGTAAGTTCCTAGAAACAGGTTTTGATAACAAATTTATCTGTTTGTAATAATATTTCCAATTTATAATATTTGTTTATAAAATACATTTAAATAAAAATTATAAATTTTTATTATCAGTAAAATTTCATATCTTATTTATTAATTTATCATATATAATACATATGTTTTAATTAATAAATTGAAAACTATTTTAACATGTTAAAAATTAGGCAAAAATTAATTATATAAATAATTAAATTCCATACAAATAGATATTGTTGGATCTCCACCATGAACAATCCATGACCACCCTGCCCACTGCCACCCCCACACACAATTTTGTTCCACAATTATAGTCACCATGTTGGATCCCTCCCAACCAGGATAAACCACCGCCGTAGCTCCAGCCCATCATCACCAGTGACTCCAACACCGGCCCATCCATGTCAACACTAGCCCCAGCCCATCCATGCCATCTTGAGACTCATCCCTACCATCTCTGGTCTATGCCAGGTCATCCATCTCTAGCTCTAGTCTAGGTCAACTCAAGCTCCATCCCATCCATGCCCGCTCTAGTCTATACTAACTCCAGCCCTAGCCCCATTCATTCCAGCTCTAGTCTATACAAAAACAAGGAATAAACATTTGTGGTTAGGGTGGTACACAAACAAGTGTATACAAAAAAGTGCTTGAAATAGTTTACCCCAAAGGGAGAAAGGTAGTACTTTTACAACAAGGAATAAACATTTGGGTTGAACTTCCTAAAATTGTGTTGAACTTCTTTTTGAATTTAAAAAAATGTAGTACCTACACAAGAAAGAGATATAAAATCAAAGAAAACCATTTAATTATCCAAGAATTCATTAAGAAGACCAGAGTAACATAAAATGTAACCAAATATCCAACAAGAAATACATGCAGAATAGCCAAAAAACTAGAATAAAATAAAATAAAAGAAGAAAAATTTAGATTAGGGGAAAAATGTAACAAAAATGTAGAAGAAGACAGCAGAGGGGAAGGAATCTGAAGGTAGGAAAATATATTAATAGACCAAAAAAATATTGTTCAGGAAAAATAATATATAAGAGGAAGGTTGACGGAGGCAAAATAATAAACAATATAAAATCATTTGAAGAAAAAAAACAATGAAATAGAAGACCATATTGGATTTGTGATTGCGTATCATTCCTAGGGTGGAGAAAAATAGAGGTAATGTGTAGTGACACCAGCATTGGTAATTTTACTAGAGTACATATGTTCACAATTGTGAGAAAAACAAATAATGAAAACATCAAGTAACATGTCAGTTTACTCCAAATGAAAACCTTAAGAGCACAACATACATAGGTCTCCATCAATCAAATTGTTGAAGATGTTTCATGGGAAGATACTGGAGGATGCCACCAATATTATAGGGAAATAAATTTGATTCCCCTCTAATCTAAATATAATATACATCCACTTTTATCCCCCATAGGGGAGAATATCTTCCTCTATTGCTACTTCGTTCTCCTGAATCCTATTCTTATCAAGGATGTTTTACATACTCAGTTTTATTATATCCTACTGATTTATCTTCTAATTTCAATGATAATTCCATCATCCTAATTTATCAAAGATAAAAATAAACTAGTAATTGATTTTTAAAGGAATATGTGCAAAACATTTACTACATCAAAACTATGAATAAATTAATAGTAGGAAAACACATCAGATATCAAACCATGATCCAAATCCACCTCTATAAAGTAATTAAGGAAATTAAAAAAAATCATGGGTTGAGTAAGAATCTTACCAATTAGATTCTAAAGGCTACATGGGATACCCAATCTCAAATAAAATGATAAGTACCTGTACACCTTACCACTGGAATGCCAAAAAAGAACCCGAGAATCAAGTAAAAGGAAGAAGACTTACAATGATGGGGAACATCATTCATTGGTACATGAACTTAGATGATACCATCAATCTTTAATTTGAATATGAATGCCCACTCTACTACACATTAATGTATTATTCACATTCCCCATCAGCAATGATGATGAGAACACTAAAATAGATAATAAATTCCAAATATAATGAAATGAGAACTCTAAAACAGATTCCAGATTCCAGATTTCACACATTTTCCATGGGAGCAATCTATGTGAAAGCCATGCTATGATTGCAAAGTGTAACACTTATAAACCTAGATGAAAAGTAGGTAAATGGATAGATTTCATAGAAATCAATTCACATTGTATTTATACTAGTTAAAAATATGAATAGGTATAAAAATATACCCTATTCCCAATAACTATAGTATACTTTCTAATTACTCTCATCAGATTTAACAAGTAGAAATTTCAAATTTTCAATGGTTCTCTATAGCAGGGTAATCAATTTATTAGGAGAATGTTAGGTGAGTGTACCTTTTTTTTCTTAGACGGCTTTTACCTTTACCTTCTTGTTGAAAAATGTATGTCAATATGGATTCATCCATCTAATAAACTATACATGTACATGTTCAGAAAGTCTCTTCCTATGGGAAGGACATCCAGACTCTTCTCTATGGACTCATTCCTCCCCTTCCAAAGCTGGTAATGTTACAATATAGTCTAGAACATGTGGGCCTAGCCTTTGATTGTCATGCTCTCCCAGCAATGAAAATTCCATATTTCACATAGAGTACATGGATTCTAGATTTCAAACACAATAAGAAAAACACCTGGATTCTACTTAGATTTCATAAATGAAAAAGGAATTAATATATTGTTAGTGAGAACACTAATATTGATTCCATATTTCAAACCAAGTAATTATAAAGTGGTGAGGGGAATTAAGATGTTAGTGGGAATACTAAAACATTAAGGAGGCATCAATATATTACCTTAAACAAGTGGTGTTGACTACTCCACAGATTCCATGTCCAACTACAGATTATGTATATCTTTCTAGGTCTTAATGATACACATTATTAGGGCATCAACAGAATACCACATGTCCAGGTTGACATCTCTAAAAACATTATTCTTTTCATCCACAAGAGGTAGATGAATCTGAAAGTAAAAATAGAAGTAAAAAGTGACATCATTCATGTATTATTATCATCACGGGTCACATTGAAAATACGTTTAATAAAATAATTAATTTTTATGATGCATGTCAATGTGAATGATCGTGTTGTAATTCTTGGACTAGTGAAGAGTTGCATTGGTTCAAAATTTACTAGCCAATTCAGGGATCTTATATCAGATTTAGCACTTGATGCTATGACAACAATTGGTGTGGACCTTCGTCAAGGTTTTAAGGAGCTTGACATTATGTATAAAGAGTTCGAAAAAGTCTTGATGCAATTTATAGGATTCAAAGGTTCTTAAAGGTTTAATTTTCAACAATGATGTTGTTTCCCCCGAAAAAATGAGAAAAGACTTTGTTACCCCAGAAAAATGTGAAAAGGGTTGTGAACCCTTGCATATTTCTTCTTGACTTTCCTCTAGACTATAAGAATTTAGAGAAAGAAACAAATATAGAGTTGGTGAGAGAAGAGTTTAGGGATTATGAAAAATTAGATGTACATTGACAATATTGACATATAGATCGAAAAGATGAATCTAGATTTGGCTATAGACGAGAGAGAGTTGAGTGATTTGCCCTGCCATTACTTAAGAAAATCTTGAGTTAGTTTCGTCATATTATTAAAAAAATAAGACAACATGGTTGTGCAGTCTTGTGGAAATGTTTTTTTAAATAGACCCAATAAACATCAATAATTCTATGTGGGAACAAAAGCTGATAGTTTTTAGGTCAAGTGGATCAGTGGCCAGCTTTTTCTTTCATCATGGAGCGTTTGAAGCCAAAATTTTGCACCGTTATTCCAATGGGTGTTATAAAAAATCATATAAATTAATTGTAAATGAATTTTCATGTTTTTATACACTAGGATGATAATTTTTCAAGAATCCATAGTTGATACCTGGTGGTAGTGCTACTAGCATTACTATGTATTCCATATTGATGTAGAAGATCTTGTCTATTGAAGGCATTGAGAAGTGGCTTTATGAATCTACTGCTATTTCTTTTGAGGCATTACCCAAAACCCTAGATCAAAAAAGTGGTGTTAATGTGATTAGGACTATGAATTCCTATAAATAAAGCATATAATAACTGACAATTCATGGACTAGGAAATACGAGCATATGGGTGTCAGTGCAGTTGTCATTGTGGACATGAAAGAACACAAGATATGGGATTCTTATAACATGATGGTGCAAAAGACATGGGATGATTGCAAAGAAAATCTATTAGAGAAAATATAGAAAATAACAATTACATGCCAGACCTGAATAATGCAGTGTGTAACGGGTGAGTGTAATGAATATGAGCCTTAATGATTCCAATTGTGGGAAACCAAACACTATAATATAATAAACAAAACACACCATGTAGAACATCATATACGATATCCTCTATAATACTTTCACTCCTATCATCAAAAGGAAATAAAAATAACTCTCCTCTAGCATCAAAACCACTTCAATGACCATCTCCGATGCATTGTGAATACAACCCCTAATTTCTAAAAGAACACTCACAAATGAGATAAAAATATCCAAGAAAAAATTACTAAAAAATAAAATAGAACTAGAGAAAAAAGGTTTTCCCATCATAATTTTCTAATCAAACACTTATAGAGAATATGATTTCATCATCCCCAATGCCCCACCAAAATTTACCATAATTAACAAACATGATAAATCAAAACAATATAAAAAATAAAGCAACGAACATTAATAAAACCCTGACAACCAAAAATGAAATTGGAATGGAACAAAAAGTAAGCAACAAAAAAACATGAATCTCTATTAAGATTACAATTTTCTATGACAATTAGAGGAGATCCACCTTCTTTTACATCAATAGAATGCTATACACATGTTCCTCATCATGAATTGACCTGACAGAGAAGAAAAATCCATCCCCAAATCACTTATTTATTCATTTTTCAGTGTATTCATTTTTAGTAAAAAAACATGTGAACCAGAAAATGAACCCACGAGAGGGAACTGACCTATCCAATTCAGCTTATTCAACAACCATTTGAGACAAAAAAATAACCTCCAATAAAAAATAGATCCATCACATTCACCCGCCAAATAAGTGGTGTGAAACAGAAGAATATAATCGATCTGACCACCCTTCGCTGCCAGGGAGCATAACCATGAAGAAGCATCTTGTGCTTGTTGGATCAAGATGGACAGACCAAAACCGCCCTCGGCTCGGTGGGCCGTCTTCAGTACCTAGATGGACCACTGTAGATGACATGTGAAGCCATCCTTAATGTTAGTGGGATCAAAGTTGGTTGAAGCGAAAATCGAAAGACCCTAAAGGGAAACAGAGAAACATAAGATCAACTCAAGCTGAGGGTTAATCCGAGATGACGTGGAAGAAACCCTAAAAATAAAACACCAACAGAAACCTAAACAAAACCAAAATCAATATACAAGACCAACCCTACACAACATCAATTTCAAGAAGAAGAACACGTCACCAAACTCAAGCGAGGAAAAAACCATGAAAGAAGTGGTAATCCATGGGAGGGAGATCCTTTACTAGGGAGAACAATGATGAACTAGGTTTTTGAGTGCAAGAAGAGATCACCGGTGCAGAGGCGGTGAGTGATAAATTATTGGGGAAAACAAAGGCATAGGGAAGATATGAGGATTGGGGGATATAAGGGTGATGGGTAAAAAGGCGGTGCGTCGAGAGGAAAGGTGGGGCGGCGGGAGGCAAGGCGAGGCGGTAGGGAAGCAGGGCAGGGAAGATGCAATTATTAGTGGATTAGGGTTGTGTTTTTTAAACAATATATTAAATATTATTAAATAAATAATATTAAAAAATATTAAAAAATTAATATTTATAGAAAATTGAATAACATTATTGAAAAATATAAAAACATATAATATTTCCCAATAGTAGAAAACTAAAATAAATTATTGTATGTTTTTAATAAAAACCCCAGAATCAAATTTACTTTGGTTTTTAGAATAATATATATATATATATATAAGCACACAACCACTATGTTTTTCCTAATTATTTATTAATAAAATGTTTTTTGTTATTGTATGGTTTATTGTTACATTATATATTGATGGAAAAAGAGTTTTTGGTTATATTCATTATTCATAATAGATTCATGTGTTAGTAAAACAAATGTTGGTATGAGTATGCAAATCCAATAGATTTAACTATTGTAAATGTTATGTTGGTATTGAACAACCAATACCAATAGATATATCTATTGGTGAAAGTAAGTTTTGTTATAAAAAAATAATTCTAATAAAACATAATATCTATTGGAAACTCTTGTTTATACCAACATATATATTATCTGTCAATAAACTTCTACTGGTATAAGACATTTTTTGTAGTGTATAGTTCTCCTATGCATTGGGTAATTTTTAGTCTAATGAGATGTCATGTTGGGATAGGGAGAAAACCACATTACCTTGTAGGACTTATTCCCTCATGGTGGTTTTCTAGTTAGTGTTGAACTATGTTTATGATGCATTGTTTTATGTTATTTCAACATTTCTCAGGTTTTGATTAACATTCTATATAATTAATTTTTATTCATGTTCCTTTTATTCCACATTGATATTCCTATTTCCTAACATGTATTACTGTACATAAAGAATGTTACCATATTATAATTTATATTTTAACTCTTTATTATAAACATCCCCAAGTTATCCCATATAGTTTTAAGTTCGATCATGTTAAATATGTTTTCAATTAAGATGACATTTTTTCTGTTCTAAATTGAAATGTAATATACCTATTTAAAAAATAAACTAGAATTATTGACACTACAAGTTGTATTAAGTGTAATTTTATATAATAAATCATGTGTTAATTTGATATAATGTGGAGATTTTTTATACATATGGTTTTAAGAGGAAAATTATACATTTTTTAAATTGAATTAAATTTAAATGATACAACTACGGAATGTGTTTTTGATTAAAATGTTACTCAAACTTAATGGGTTTTAATTTAAAATATTATTTACAAATAATTATTATTCAGAGAAGATCCATATGGGGAATTTTATTTTTTCTCTTAAAATGTATAAATTTTATTGAGTATTCATCGGTTTTCCTATGTCACTGAAAACTATTAGTTCCCACAACCACATATTTTACCTGAAGTGTTTCTTTAGTGTGAAACTAAACCCGTATATTTTTCTCAACAGGGATCCTCTAATATTTCTATATCTGCCTTTATTAGATTATTTATAAAGTTTTCTTATCTATGCTTCAAAATTTTATTATGGAAATTTCATATTACTTGATCATATTTTTAAGGTTTTAAAAACCCATTACAATTTTTTATATAGATATTTTTCTAAAAATGTGGAAATCTTATCTCTTAATTCTTATATGTAAACATATAATTTTATTTACATTTTCAATTATATAAATATTTCTCTCTAATTATTAATGGTTTCCAAAATAATTACATTTTTATTAAGACAATAAATTATATCATCTAGATTTTTTTAAATATATAATTTATTTCTTATTTATAAAGTGGTTTCTTGGAAAATAATGAATTTTTGTTTTCTATGTAATTCATTTTCATCTAATATATATTATTTTTGTTAAAGGATATTTTACAATTTATACTATAAGAATTATTTCATCATATGTTCAATGATATAATATTTTCTATCATAGAAATTATATATCACCTCTTGAAGGTTTACAATCCTAATTTTTCATTAATTTTCTTCCCTTGGTGAATACCGAATATTTGATTCCTTTGATTTAAGGGTGTAGAATTTTATTTCATACATCCATTGATTGGGAAAATTATTATCTTAATTTTATATCCTTTATCTATATATTTTAAATACCAAATAATCCATTTAAAAATCATATAAATCCAATTTTCATTACCAGAGTACATTATGATGTGTTGAAAGAAACACCTTATCTTTCCCGAGTTTCTTTTTAATATAAAAAATGAATAATTTTCATTTGAATGTATTATGAAACCAACTTTATTTTCACGAGTTTTTTATGATATGATAATTTCATTATTTTCATGTAGAAAATTCAAATATATATGATCTATGGGTTGGGTTATATATCACCCTCCAATGCATTGGTTAATAGTTTATATTTCTTGAGGAAATTATTTTCAAGAAAATATTAGTCAATCTTAATTGTGGGAACTTAGTTGTAAATAATGAAGTTATTTATTAATTCTACTAATTTTTTATCCATATTTAAAATATTTTATTAATTTTTATTTTGTACTCAATATTGTGTTCTCATCTCGTAACTTAAGTTTATTGACACATGTTTTGTTTTTCATTTGATTCATATATTATTTTAATATATGAATTATTCCATGACTTATGATTCATGATTTGTTGGGTGTGAGTTTATTTATCTATGAATGATATACCCATATTCTCTTCTTATGTTGAATTATGATATTTGATTTTCAATTCTTATATTTTCACCTACTAATATTCTAATGCCACCAATTTTTTATATTTATATTTCCCTAGTTTAAGAAATTAGGAATTGTATAAAGTGTATAGAATATTATATTATGTCATTATTTTGTGGTACATTTAAATTATATTTATTTATTAAGTAGTTTAAAATATAATAGGAGAAATTTCTAATTGATACAAAAAACAGGGGTTTTATTAGTAAATGTTTGGACCAAATTAGAAAACCTCTAAATCTAAATAGTCTACGTAATTTTCATTAAACAAATATTTTTTTAGGGTATGTAGATGATACATTTAGATATTAGGGATACTAAAATTTAGATGTGAAATTGTTTCTACTTGGGTGTGACCCACAAATGAGTATAGGGATTAATAATATCACTATAACTGATGAGAAATAAGAATTTCATAAAAAATTATTATATCATATTCAATGAAAATTCAATACATATCATAAAGATACATGACAAAATTATAATGTTATAATGCATTTTGAAACTTTCATTCATAAAACCTAGTACATGAAAAATGTACATCATCTCCTACAAATTTTCTCAGAAATAGAACCCTTCTGAGACCTATCAAACATAAAACTTTTATTCATATCCTGGGTAAAAGGAAACTTAATAAATGGTGACATTGTATACATACTATGGGTTACCAATTGGGATATCAATGATAATTTATGCATAAAATGAACATAAGGGTACGAGAACATGAAATTAACATTTGGAAACCATACCCAACAATTAATTGATTTTAATCATGAGGTATGAAATAATACATTGAGGTTCATTGGATATAAATCGTTAAGGAATCATAGAACATGATACATTAAAGTAAATCATTTGAAAAAAAATCCTATGGTAATCTATTGAAATAGAGTGTAGAATAATCATAATAATATAAATCTTAGGTCATGGCTACCTTGTAAGTCATTCATCAGATATTGGGCTTAGACTAACCGCCCATGTACTTGCTTTGGGGTTGGGATAACCTTAATAATACCCTCTTTTGAAACTAATAAAACCTCTTGTATAACCTTTTATGACATAAAAAATTAATCTTGACATAATGCAAATAATATATATAATTACCCCACTTATACCCTTATCATAATCCATTCATTTAAATTCTATAAGATCATGGAAAGATTTATCATTTCATTTTAGCTTAACACGTGGAAATAAACAATGTGTATCATCAATATTTTATCATTATAAACAAAAACCACATCGATAAATTATAATGATGGTATCAAGTAATCATATCCCCATTGAATAATTAGTGATATCATAAGACATTATCATAGATGAAATTTTAAATTTAAATATATTTAAAATAAATCACGAGGGAAACACAATCTTCAATTTGAAATAACATATTCCAAATCTATAAAATTATAAAATATTAGGAAAAAACTTTGATTGAAAATAAACTTTTAAAATATTTAAATATTATTCAATGAAATGAATAGTCCTGGCATTGGGAGAATTCATTCATATGGTATATGTTAAATAACGATTCAACACACATATTTACTAATGAGTAACATGTTCGGAAACAAAAAAAATATATTAAATTTTTTATAGAAATTAAATCATGGCTAAATATTAATTTAATAAATCTTTTTTGAATTGCGTAAAAAATCATGAAAATATTTTAATGATAATATGGACATTGAAGTTAAATATCCATCACTCAATAGATAAATAATGTTGGTTTTCGATAAAAATATTTTTTCAATGCCAAAAATATTTGATGAAAGTAAAATAAAAATACAAATTGTAATATAAATAAAAAATAGTTTTGAAGAAATTCTTTTTTTGATATATGGATCATATAATTTCATCATGGGAAATAGTGTCTTAAATAATTGAGGTAAAAAGTGAGATTGCAACATAAAACACCTACCACAAGTTTGAATTATTTTATAAGAACTCTAACATACTATATAATAAATTTAGATTTATTATAATTATATACCCGAACAATATACATACTTATAATATAATATATGATCCACTTACAACACTTCAACAACCTATTCTTTATTATTATTTATTAAAATCATAATTTCAAGGAGTTAACTATTTTGTTCTTCATGTATATTTCAGTTCGACAGTTCTAGTCCTCACACATTGATCGGGGTTCCCTAACCCCAATGTTTTTAACAATGATATAAATATATTTTATACTCATTATATACATTTTTAGAACCATCCCTATAAGGTAGAGATATATAAAGAATTATAGAATTCATACTAACAAAATTTCATATATACACTTGAACTTTATATTAATTTTTTAATAAACATAATGAAATAATTGTAAATATATTTTTCCATTATATAATCATTATTAAAAAATTAAAATCATATATATATATTATAAATCTGTCATTAGAATCTTCAATTTATGGTGTTTTGGGAAAATTAATTATATCACTATGTGGAGGTGGTTGTCCACACATAAACATGAGTAATACTTTAATTTCAAATTATATAAAAAGAAGGTATAAAATGGTTTTTATATCTTAAAGATAATATATATTTATATATATGATATTATATTAATCTTGTTATGATGGATAAAATAAGTTTATTGATGGTGGGGTAAGAAATAATATTGAAAGAGGACGATTACAAATTTTACATGTTCTTTGAGAGTCACCATTTTTGTACCATCTTAAGTCTTTTACAATCAACCATATGAGAAAACCGAGGGATCTAAAATGTTGGTAACAAAGATATGAATTTTATGGGGTAGGGTTTTTTTGATCTAGAAGGCTCAAAAGTCTTGAATTAGGTAGGGGAGGATGTTCTCGTTTATAAGTGGGGACATGAAACACTTTTAATTACATAAAATAGTTAAATATAATTAATAAATATTTAAATTTTAATTTTCTAAAGGGACTTGTATTCAATTAAAAAGTTTCAATGGTTGAAATATAATAATCCAATAAAATTTATACTTTCTTTGAGGTCATTTTAAACTTTATCGTTTTGTATACTTAATGACCATAATTTAACTTAATACTGTTAACCCAATTTTCATCCTTTACGTGTCATAAATTAAATTATAATTTTTCTTGTTGAAAGATTTGTTTTTTAAATAATTTAATAATTTATTATTTAACATAAAACATTATTAATTTAATTTTTGGGACTTTTTAATTAATATAACATTAACTTCATCAAAAATGAAATACAATTTCAATATAATCACATATAAATCAAGCTATAATTTATAATTAACTATTAAATTAATGGAATACCACAATTCATACCAAGAGCTTACTTTTTTGTTATTAAATTCGTTTACCTTCATTTTTTCCCATCCTGCACAAGAATTCTATTAGTGCTTCATAATAATTTATGTTCATTATATCATCAATAAAAAGTAAAAATAATTTATTTTATTAAAAAAACTAATTAATATTAAAAATATTTATTTTAAACCAATATTAACTTATTTTTATCCTTATATATATACATATATATTTCAAGACTGATAATGGCATTTATTTATTTATTCGTTACCTAATATAATATTAATGTAATTATCAAATGAAGATGGAACCAAAATTACATTTATGATAATTTGGCATATATTTGGTAGACTTAATCCAAAAAACTCATATAGAGTCAAGTGTTGGGATCATTTTGAGAACTTTTCTAGTAGTTTTAACCGTATTTTATCTATTTTATCCCTTATCGAGGTAAAACAAATTACCATGTTTACAATTCATAATGAAACCAATTAAAGGGAACTATTTAAAAATATTGAAACTCTAAATTAAAAATATAGAATTATTTTTTCAATATTAAATATAAAGAATTTGAAGGTGTAAATATAAATATAACTGTATAAAAGACTATAAAAGTACTTTTTTGAAAAATTCATTTTTAAACCCAAAAAATAAAATTTTACCAAACAAAGTATAATGTTGATCACAATATGATAAATTAAATTATTTATAATTAATGAAAAATAAGTTTTCATTTTTATAAAATTGTAGTTTTAAATAGACTTTAAAATTACATGATTTATAGAAAAAAATTGGTAGTTTTACAAAAATCTATATTTTTCAATATTCACTATAAAATAATAATTTAAAAATAAATCTCTGAAGAATAACCCTATAATTATATTGAAATTGTGATTTAAAAATGATATTAACTTATTCAAAAAATTTAAAATATTTTGGAAATTAATTTTAGTATATGCAAAAAAATGAATTAGAAACCATTTTTAATGAAAACATAATTTAAAATATGTAGACACCATGAAATGTGTTCGATGCACTTTTTTGAAAATTTTCCTCAACCGGGGTAAAAAAGATCATGGTGTAACTCTTCTATTTTCATAGGGGTTGGTGATGGTAGATAAGGCACCATCCAAAAGGGTCGGGACTAAATACTGGAACTAATCCCAAGTAGGGGTGTGGGGGCACAACCCCTATGGTATAGAGAAATTATTTTGGCTAGGTCCATAAATTGGAACCCAAGGTACCAATGGAACGCAAGCCTACTTGGGCACCACAAATTTGTCCCACAATCACTAAAGCGCCGCAATTATTTCACACAACCCCACTTGAGTCCACAAATTCCTTTCACCTAGGGTCATATTTTTTCCTATAAATAGACAAATGGGTTCATCATTTGTATGAATGAATTTCCTGGAATCATAATTGTTACACTGGTCACCCTAGTGCTTCAACCATGTATTCTGAAACCAACATGGTAGTTCATTAACACCTAGAGTGGATTAATTGTAGAAGGATCATATGACTTACCTCACTTTAGTGTTTGAAATCCATAGCACTTGCGTGGCTTAAGGGCCAAACTTCCCTAAATAAATAACACTTGTGCACCAACGATTCCTTTCAAAGGAACTTGAGCGACCCACTTATGGGAATACCTATGAATACTATGGAATTATTGGGTAAAATCTTGACCAAGTATTAAAATACCGGGTTTTTTCACTTAATTAAACATCAGGTCACCAAGCCTACTTGTGCACCTATACCTCTATGCCAGATACTTACTTCAGTTCCCTTCTTTGATTCACCATATCCCTTCAGTTTATACATTCCTTTCATCAAGTATTCTTCAATTTCATTAATGGAACGGCTTATTATTCATTGGCTCCCTCGTCTTTAAGGGATTATGTAGAAAACTATTTCAAAACATCCTGACTTATCAATCCTTTGCGAAGGGAACATCAACATATCTCCTATTGGGTTTTTATATCCACAGTCAGAGGTTTCCCACAATTGTTTTTTAATGGGGTTATGATTCATGGGGTTTCTATGGGTTTGTATATCCATAGTCACATGTACCTTTCTCCTAGTAATAGGGTTGGGAGTTCCTGGTTTGGAGGTTTAGGGTTGGGGCCATGCTCATCCTCTATCATCTCTAAAACCTTGAGCCGCATGCCCCTAGTAGGAAATGTAATATTCACACCTACCTTTCCTTATGAACAAAGGAGAAGTCTATATCCCCTACAAGGACTAATCTTAGGGTAACATCTTATTGTAATCCCCGAACCATTCATGTAAGAGGTTTCATTATTGCTCTATCTACTTTCTTCACATTCACTACTTCCTTGAATTGGAACCTCATATAATGTAAATTGATGAGGTGGAAGGTTCATTGGCCCAACCTCATTCTCTATCACCATAGTAGGCATGTTAGCTTACACTAGAAGTGGAATAAAAGTGTGTTTTCCTTTATGGAATCTTTCACATACTTTTGTTTCTCACACCGACCATGACTCATGGGGGCTTAGAGATTGGTGATGATCATCACGTTTTCACAATAACCTCATAGAATGAACTATGAGAACTCTGATTTCCATAAAAAATAAGATACATAGGATGCCTTCCTAAGGCCCAAGATCCACATAATTTAGTCCATAAAAAGGAATACTTTTTATGATTTAAGCTCAAACCCATATCTCTCAATGAATTACACTCCCCTATAAGACATACTAAACTATGTGGGATTTGATTCCCATAATAATGGGATATGTAAGAAGCCTCTCTAAGGTTCAAACCCAACACTCCAAAACACCCAATCTCTTTGGGGAAAATATTCCCAATGAGGTCTAATCCAACATGGAAACTCATAGACTTTCTATGTTCCTTGGGATGATTTGGAAATAGTCCCACAAAAATATTTGACTAAGAATCTTCTGCTTATATGTCCTTAACACATGACATTAAACTATACGGTTAGGTACTTATCACATTTATTTAAAAGGTATGATGTGTCCTATTAAGTGGCACTAAACTATGAGGGTAATGATTCCTTTCACAAGGATTTGTCGGTAGCCCATTTATGGAAATGATCCCAACATAAAAATAAACATTCTTCTCCTTTGAAAATTATAAATTCCATATTGCCCCACTAAGTGGATTAAAACCAGTATTATCATAACAACAGATAAAAGACTCTCTAAATAGTATATGAGAGGATTCCATTGATGGGGAACCTCAAGTTCATACAAATTCCTCTAATAATAAAGAACCTAGAATACATAAAAATGATTCTAAATTTCACACATTCTAATGGAAACCTATGTTATACATGGAAATTTAATAAGGATCCACAAGAAATATTTTAAATCTATATTAGAGTCCCATAGTTGGAAATAATTACCCCCCAAAAAATTGTGATGAGTTTGACCTCCCATCCTCTCAAACAATGTATATTCTTATATATTGTAGGTACAAACATAAAGGAATCATGCCTTTGGAAAGTATGTCCCTTTGGATAAAGAACCCTTGGATGTTGCTAGTTCCATAAATAAATCCAATAGAAACCACCTAGATGTAGTGATTCTTAACCAGATCACACGTTCATAGGAAGACAAAACAAAATCATAAAATGTGTTTACTTAAAATTGACTTCATTCTTATTTTGAGTTGGTAAATATATTTTCATTATTTTAAACCATTGTAGATATATTTACATAATGTGGCTATTCTTATTCATACATAATATTTTACAAATAGGATATTATTTATCATTTCTCATTTTAATCATGTTATTCTATGTCGAGCATGTTATCGAAAAAAGACATTTATTTAACCAAAAATATATTCTAAAATACTAGGGTAATACATTATAACCACCCCCCATAAATATATTTTAACCTAAAAAATTTCATTATCACTTATTAGAATTAATAAATACTGAAATAAAAATAAAATATGATGTACATTATATAATGATAGCTAATTTATAATTAACTAATAAGAAACATTTTACTTCTAAATTAAATATTATAAAACCCAGAAAGTATCATTATTAGACTCATGAGTTTCAAAATAACATACCTTGATATCTGAGTGATAATTTCCACCAAAGCCACAATAGATATATATTCTTATTACTTGAGTTGAGGAAATAATTTACCATTATAAAAGATAATATGAGATAACATACTTGTATGATATATTTTTTTACCATAACCATAATTTTATCCTTTTATTTTCCTTCCATAATTTCTACACATATTCTTCATCTGATATTCCATATGATAAAAAATCACGGTGAATTGTTTTTCATTCATGAATTAGAAAAATTACATTTTAATGGATTATCAGTTCTATACAAAATGAGAACTTATTCATGAAGTATCTAGATAATTACCAAAATATTAATATTTTTTACAAGTTATCTAATATGAATAAATATACATACACTAATCTCAAATATATACTTAATATATTCTAATGTTCAACATAAATAAATCCGTAAATAAAAAACCATAAATTCATTCAAAATACACCAAAAAAAATTTAACTCTATGAATAAAATGGATTGATGCCATATTCATCCATGATAAAAAGAATTGTTATCTCTAAATTATAACATTTTCTTATCTGGTAATATACCAAAAGTGTATATAAGATATTCTTATACTACGAAAAATATTATAATAATTTCCAAAAATATATTGAATCATTGATTGGCCCCTAAATGAGGAAAATATTCATTGTTAATATATATAATATTCATGTTATTTATTATTCATAAACACCATTTTAGTGCATTTTATACTTTGAACATCTTTCACATTATGATTGTAATACCTTCTTAAAATGCACTATTATGTGGTACATTTTTTAACATCATTTGAAGTACGCAATGATTCATCTGATTTTAAGAAATATAATTATACATATTTTAATTTTATATTTTTGGAAATTGATCTACACATCAATATGAACATGTTTGATTCTTGGATCAATGAAGAATTCATGGAAGAAGATGGAAATATTTTGTGATTAAAGGAAACAATCCTGGAGAAGTCATATTGGAAACCATATCACTAATGAGACTGTGGATCCCAACATACAAGTCCAATGAATTCCATATTTCGTGGGATTATAGAAGACATGTAGAGGAACAAATCATGATTCAGTATCCAATGCTAATTCGGCCTCCATGGTGTCCATTTAGGTGGCCCACATTAGATATAAAAGTCTGGGCCAGATTCTGCGGCCCAGAAAAACAGTCCACTAAACTAATCATATCTCCGAATACACAACTCCAAATGGACCCCAAATTTTCAGGCAGGTAGGAGACATCCGGGTATCCATTTCATTCTTCTATGGCCCACTCTTATTTGTCCATATAGAAGGACTTACAAGAACCTCTGTTCGTTGAATGCAAGCTGGCTGCCACCTCGGGTCAAGGGTGGAAAAGTCTCATCTCCCTTACATTCCACCACCCTAGGCCTACCATACTCAAGTGGGATCTTTTGTACTGTTTGAGGCTCGACCCAAGGCTCCAAAAATGACTATTTAATGAAGTTGTGGTGAAGGAGTTTTTAAATATTGGATGCTTTGTTCAATTGTAATGTTATGATACAATTTTGTTGTCTCAAGTTTGTCTTTCACTTGTAAGTAGTTCAATTCACTTTAGTTTCTTAATAAAAGTTATTCTTCTACTATTATTATGTTTTTATTAATATCACTTTGATACTGTTGGTTCATGGTGTAAATTTATTCACACCAAACCTTTTGAAATTATCACACAATGGTGGAGTGATCGTTATTTCATTGTTTCTTTTTTACTTCTCCATTTCCTCCCTCATGAGCCTACTTTCCGCTTCCAATGAAACCATAGCATCAATAGAGGGCTAACCCACTTATAAGTTGATCGAAGGGAGTTTCAAGGGGCTGTATTTAATGTTATTTACCACCCCATTAATGTATAATCACTTCTTTAATTGAGATTTTTATTTGATGATTTTTAAACTCCATCGTCCTTGTTGAATTTAAGGCCACACACTTCATTTTCTAATACGAACCATTACCTTGAAGTGCTCAAAACATTGATCCATCAAGTGTATAGGTGATTATTATTAAAGGGTGTATGCATTAAACACATAAGTGATGATGTTTTTTTATCTTCTTAAATTAACCCATCTCAAATATAAGAAATTGAAATCATTGAAAAGGAAATACGTCCAATCCACCCCTTGTAATAACCTATGATCAACCCCTCTCATAATTTGAATTCACATAAGAATATTAGTGTTAACTTAAAACCATATAAAATCAACCCACAATTGGAAACTTAATATCCAAAAATAGTCCATATAATGTATGTGTCCATAGGTTACTTCTTAGGTCTATGAGGATTCGACAACCCAAGCTGAACTACAAGGACCGTTCTACCTTCATCTCTTGGGTAAATTTGTGCGTGAATCAAATTTTTGTGTCGTTGCTGGGGACCCAAGTAAGTAATCTAAATACCCATTCTATTCTCTCCCATTTATTCTTTTCTCATTCAAATTCTCTTATCTTGTCCCTTTCTCATTTTTTTTTCTTTTGGCGCCTGTCCGCCTACACCTGCGATCAATCAAACTGTCTAGTTAGGGTGGATAGTCCTAGGGTTGGGGAGTCAAGTACACCAATGGAACTCTTTCCATTTGATCCTAATCTTCATAATACTCTAGAGTCCAAAATTGAGCCTATTTCAATGGAAGGTATTCAAAGAATCCAACTCATAAACCCGGGTGGGGACCAAAATGGAAACCCAAATGAGGCAGCCCCAAAGTTGGAGAATGAAATTGATCAATCCATGAATGACTACCTCACACCTTCCTGGACCAATTCCCCCTCACGCATTAGACACAATTCCATAGTATAATCCAACTACATATTTAAACCCCATGTCCTAATCAATATTCCCACATTCCATGGAATGGAGTCCAAGATGCCCTACCTTCACATTAAGGAGTTCAATAACATTGTAGAAACCATGTGTCCCCCACATCAACTAGAATCAGCTAAGATGATGCTATTTCCTTTTTATTTAAAGAATCGAGCTAAAAATGGCTAGAAAATTTGATACCATAATCCATAAACTCTTGGGACCATCTACAAAGAGAATTATACAAAAAATACTTTCCCCACCACAAAACAATTGCACTTAAAAAGAGTATTCAAAACATTTTTGAGAAAGAGGGAGAGTCATTCTATGAAACATGGGAGAGTTTCAAAGATAATCTAAACATGGTTCCACACCATGGTTTTTCTATTTCCTGAACAAGTATGAATTTTCTATGAAGGGTTGGGTCCGGGGAACAAACAATTTATTGACATGATTTGTACTGTAACCTTTAAAAACAAAGACCCAAATGAAGCTTACGAGTATCTAGAAAGCCTTTCTGAAAAAAAAAACAAACATGGGGAACTTCACCTTATTATGAAGAGACACAAAGAACTACTGGGATTCATACACATAGAAAAGAGGAAAGCCTTATGGATAAACTCGCAGCACTCTCTAGGAAGGTTGAATAGATAGACCTTAGGAAAGTCCATGAAATCCAAACTGTGGACCTTGTTTGCAAAATTTGTGACAAACATGACCATAAGACAGAAAAATGCCCAACCATTCCATCCATTAAGGATGTTCTTTTAGGAGGACCCCTAGTGGAAGTAAATTCCTTGAACTTTCAAAATCCTCAATACCAAAACAACTTCAACCAAATGTATAATGACCACCCAGGCTTCCGCTGGAAAGATAACCAACAACCTAGCCAACCAGAAGGACATAATAATTACCCCCATCAAAACTATCAAACCCATAACCAGTTCCAAACCCAAACTATCCAATACCAACAGCCATGGGTCCATTTTCAACAAAACATACCACCTCTAAAATATCCCCCTGGGATAAACCAATCTTCTCAAGCACCAACCCAAACTGTTCCACAAAGCCTACTAGAACAAATGTGAAAACAAATGGAAAGGATGAACTAAGAAGTCTCTTCCCTTAAATAAGAACTTCAAACCATCAAAACGGGAAAGGCATCCATGGATACTCAGGCAGTTCCATCCTCAACATCAAGGTGAGAGTCAAGTTGTACTCAAAAAACTCGTGAACAACTAAAGGTTGTGACTGTTTTATGAAGTGGGAAATAAATTGAGAAACCTGAACAACTAATTCAGAACCCACCTGGAGATTCAAACTAGGATGAAAATTCAAATGAACCACAAGATCAAACTGAGGAAACTGATAACAATGTGAAAGAAACAACTCTTTAACAAACAACCCCACAACCTGTACCATTTCCTCAATGCATGAGGGTGAAAACCAAGCCTGAATTAAGTGAAACATTAAGAGAGATCTTCTCACAAGTCATGTTTAACATTCCCCTTATTGATGCCATCCAAACCATACCTTCCTACTCAAAGTACCTTAAGGACTTGTGCACTTTGGAAAGAAAATGTTCACATAAAAACCAAGCCCTTTTGGCTACTAATGTGAGTTCCACCATTCAAGGGACCATTCCTCCAAAGATGAAAGACCCGGGTTGCCCTTACATCAATGTTAAACTTAGAGAGAGAAAAGTTTTGAAGGCCTTGTGTGACCTAGGTTCTTGTGTCAATCTCATTCCCTATTCTGTGTACTACTAGTTAGGCCTAGAAGAACTCCAACCCACATCTGTCACGCTTCAACTTGCTGATCGTAGAATTAGGGTTCCAAAGGGGATTTTAAAGGATGTTCTGGTAAAGGTTGAAAACTTCATCTACCATGCTGACTTCGTTGTCCTTGACAACCATCCAAACTTAGGAAATAAGGATCAAACCCCAATTATCCTTGGTCATCCTTTCCATGCAACAATCAACTCTGTTATCCGAGTCTGAAATGAAAACATGACGATCACCTTTGGGAACATGAGTCTATACTTGAACATCTATAATGTAAGCTCACAAATAGGGGATTATGAGGACATTCATGAAGTAAACATGATAGGAAGCATTGATAATGAATCCATAGAACATCAAGGAATATTTGATGGATGTTTCAGTCAGGATGAGATTGATTTCCTTTGTTCACATGAAGGAAGTTTATCTCCTTGTCTTGAATCATTTTCAAATTTCTCTTATGATGAAGTCTTATGTCCAACAACCAGTGAAACAATTCAAAATTCCTTCCCTAAATCTGATCAAATCAATCTTGTAGTTTAAACTTCTATATGTGGGGAATCAATACTATATATAACTTTAGGAAATAAAATTTACCTTGATCCATTGTCCCAATATTCTGCTGAAATTCTGAACCAACCTAATCTTTAATTGAAGGAACTTCCTACTACACTAAAGTATGCCTTCCTAGATGACAATCAAACACATCCTATTTTCATTTCATCTTCTCTTGAATCCAACAATGAGAGGATGCCTCTATTTGTCCTTAGGAAACATAAGAAATCCATTGGTTGGACCCTGTCTGATATTCTCGGGATTATCCCACTTATCATGACTCATTGGATTGTTCTAGAATCTGATTCAAATCCATGTCGTCAACCTCAACGACGACTCAATCCTAATCTCATAGAGGTAGTAAGAAAGGAACTTCTAAAGTTGTTAAAAGCTGGTATCATCTATCCCATAGCTGAGAGTGAGTGGGTGAGCCCAATTCAAGTGGTTACAAAAAAGGCTGGAATCACAGTGATAACCAATGAGAATGGAGAGATTCTTCCAACAGGGGTGAGTAGTGGATGGAGGGTATGCATTGAATATAGGAATCTAAACTCATTCACCAAGAATGGCCATTTCCCCTTACCATTCACCGACCAAGTCCTTGAGAGAGTGGCAGGTCATGCCTTCTACTGTTTCTTAGATGGGTTCTCGAGGTATAATCAAATTGAGGTCTCCCTATAGGATCAAGGGAAGACTACATTCAAATGTCCATTCGGCACCTTTTCCTTTAAACTCAGGCCCTTTGGTTTATGCAATGCTCCTGGAACCTTCCAGCGGTGCATGATGGGGATCTTCTCCGACATGGTAGGGTATTTTCTAGAGTTCTTCATGGATGACTTCTCTGTGTTTGGGGATACATTTGAGAGATGTCTGAAGAATTTGGAGAGAGTCTTGTTAATATGTGAAGAAAAAAGTCTAGTCCTAAACTGGTAAAAATGCAATTTCATGGTTAAAGAGGGACTAGTTCTAGGCTATCTGGTATCGAGAAGGGGGATTGAAGTTGATAAAGAAAAGGTTGAAATCATTCTTCACATTCCATCACCCAAAACTGTCTTGGATATGAGGAATTTCCTTGGACATTCTGGTTTCTATAGAAGATTCATCAAGGACTTTAGTTCAAACTCCCGCCCCCTTTGTGCTCTCTTAATAAAGGGTGCTCCATTTTTTTTGGACAAAAAGCTGTGAGGGTTCATTCTCAACCCTCAAATCCTCTCTCACCTCTCCCCCATCATAAAATCTCCAAATTGGATCCTTCCTTTTGAACCTATGTGTGATGCTAGTTACTTTGTTGTAGGAGCTATGTTAGGACAATGTTGTGATAAAAATCCTTATGTCATTGCTTATTTAAGAAAATCCATAAATGATTCCCAAATAAACTACACCACCACTGAAAATGAGTTAATGTCTATTGTGTTTGCCTTAGAGAAGTTTAGGTTCTACCTCTTAGGATCCCCCATCACTGTGTTCACTGACCATTTTGCACTAAAATACCTCTTCCAAAAACAAGATGCTATGGCTAGACCGATTAGGTGGGTCCTTATCTTAAAAGAATCTGACCTCACAATCAAGGATAAAAAGGGTGTTGAAAATTTTTTAGTTGATCACCTCTCTAGGATGGAATTAAAAGACAACTCAAATCACCTTTCTATGTCTGATTCATTTCTTGATGAACACCTATACTCTACGAGTGACTGCCCTTCGTATGCTGATATAGCCAATATCATTGTTACGGGAGTAATTCCAAAAAATTTAGGAACTCAAGCTGAAAGGAAATTCCTTTCTAATGATATGAACTATATGTTTTATGATCCATACATCTATAAGTTTTCCCTGACCAAGTCTTCGGAGGTGTGTCCCAGAATCTGAACAAGAGTCCATCCTTAAATTATGTCATCGTGAGGCATGTGGAGGTCACGTTTCCTCTAAAAAAACTTCTTCTAGGGATCTTCAGTGTTGTCTCTTCTGGACGAACCTCTCAAGGGACACTTATATATTTTTTGAAAGTTGTTCTAAGTGTCACTAGTAGGGTTCATCACAAAAAGGAATCAAATTCCACTCACTCCCATATTAGTGGTTGAAATATTTGACTGTTGGGGAATTGATTACATGGGTCCCTTCCCAAACTCTAGGGGATACCTCTAAAAACCCATAGTTGTTTATTATGTCTCAAAATGGGTTGAATCCCTTCCCAATAAGTCCAATGATCATCCAATTGTGATTTGATTTCTGAAATAGAACATATTTTCTCAATATAGAATTCCTTGGGCTATAATCAGCGATCGAGGAATCCATTTCTGCAACCACCCATTCTCTTCACTCATGTCTATGTATGGTATTTCTCATTAATTTTCCACTGCATATCATCCTCGAACCAATGGTCAAGATGACTTATCAAATAGGGAGATTAAGCAAATTCTTGAAGAAACTGTCAACCCCTCTTGGAATGATTGGTCTGAGAAACTCTTAGATGCTCTTTGGGACTATCGAACTACATATAAAACCATTTTAGGAATGTCCCCATATAGGTTGGTTTATGGAAAATCATGCCATTTACCTGTTGAAATTGAGCATAAGGCATTTTGGGAAATAAAAAAGATGAATTTCGACATTTCTTTAGCTGAAGAAAAAAGGAAATTAGATCTTAATGAACTTGAGGAACTTAGGATGGAGGCTTATGAAAATTCAAGGATTAATAAAGCTAGAGTTCAAGCCTACCAATCAAGGAATATCAAATTCATACATTTTGAACTGGGAAAATTTGTGCTCTTGTATAGTTCAAAACTTCATTTACACCCGGGAAAGTTGAGGTCCAGATGGCAAGGCCCATACATAGTGCATAAGGTGTACCCCCATGGGGCTGTAGAAATTCAAGATCCCACCAATGGTAAAACCTTTAAAGTTGATGGCCATAGAGTCAAACCATTCATTGAACCATTTCAAAAATAGGAAGTTATTGAAGACTTGTGTGAACCAACCTGAGATGAGGAAAATACTTAAACAATTAGGGTCCATGTCGGGCTAACGATGTTAAAGAAAGAGTTTCATGGGATTCAACCCATGGTTTTCAAGTTTCCTATAATTTTTTTGTTTTAACCAACTTTATATATTAAATAGGATTAATTAATCATTTTGATATTTGAAAATAATAAATACATAGATTGTTGACCTGTTCTTCTATTATGAGTATGGATGGGTATGAAAGTGGAGCACCATATTCATCTGTGTGATGTGGTGTGATCCTTGAGTAATGACTTACCCAGAAATTTAAAAAGAAGATAATGTATCATCATTTTATTTTATTTTAATGTTTTTTAGGTTAAAAAAAATAAAAAAAATAAAAAAATAATTAAAAAAAGGGGACACGTCGTAGGCTGTGGGGAAACCCCCGTGACAACCAGTGAAGCCGCAGGGACACGAACCCGGGACCGAAGGGAGACAGGGGCGCGTGCTTACCACTGACCTATGGATTTTTGTGCTTCCTTATTATATAATTTATATATATATACATATATTTTACTTTATTTATTATATATATATATATTGTTTTGTTTTTTTTGTTTTGTTTTTCCTTTTTCTACTAGGGAACTCTGCAAGTGACATGGATATCAAAGGATTAAAAGGGAGCAGTAAGAATTTCAACTTCAACCACCAGGTGACTTCATTCCATGATCCTCATTTTCAATTTCCTTTTTGAACTTTAATTATCTACCTCTACCCCCTTATAAATTTTCTTTTCTTTAAACACTAGGGATAGTGTTATTTTACGTTGGGGGGGAGATAAAATAAAAAATTATTTTGTGTCAAAAAAACCAATGATTTGAAAAAAAATGTGTGTAAATGGAAGGAAAAATATCTTTATATTTGAACATGGTAATACACATTGCACATTTCAAAACAGAATATCCAATAATTTAGCATGCCCTGATTCTGATTTTAATCCTTGTATAATTTCATGAGCATTGATTTTGGAATGTGTGGCTATCCAATGTGATATTTCATCGTTTATATTTTCATCCAAAAAAAATTACAATGCACGTCCTTTGGATAGTGGGGTTTTAGTTTGAGTTCATGGGGTCCCCCAAATAAATATCATAGTTTTGGTGATCCTTTTCGTTTTAATATGAGTATTAAATAATAAAACATTGCATGTAGAGTAATGAAATGACCTAATGTGTGGCTTTCGGCACTTGGGGGTCGTGACTCCATAATTTTCTGGCCTAGAGTTAGTAATTTAATCTCTATTTTTGGTAATTTGAATTTGTTTTTGACTGACTTAACTCAAGATGATGCCCGAGTATGTGGGATTCACTTGGTTCCCTAAGGTCTGTGAGCCTGGGAGTCATCGGCAAAGTCTCGCTACAGGGGTTGACTCTTTTGAGTATAACTTCAATTACCAGGGGAAAATTGCAAAAAAATACAAAAAAAATAAAAAAAAATACAATTTTTTTTGAATACTCATCTTAATATTGAAATGTGATCCCACCTAGAGCTTCCGTCATTCCCCCCTTGAATTAAGATGAACCCCCATGTCTATTGTGATGCACAACACATCCTCATACTTAATTGATATTGGATGAAATATGGTAATGAATCTGAACAAATGAATGGGCTTGGGATTGTGATCTTCTTATGAAACTATCTTGTATTAAAATATTTTGATGGGTTTCATGATTTTTTGGTTAAAGGGTTTCTAGTGATCATTGTGTATTAAAATGTTTTTGGAAAAGGGAATTCGAATTTCATATTGTTGAGATATATTTTTCTCAAGACTAGCAAAAATAAAGTTGGGGGGTGTGATTAGCCACTAAATCAGGATAATATTAATTGTTAATATATATAATATTCATGTTATTTATTATTCATAAACACAATTTTAGTGCATTTTACACTTTGAACATCATTTCACATTATGATTGTAATACCTTCTTAAAATGCACTATTATGTGGTACATTTTTAAACATCATTTGAAGTACCCAATGATTCATCTGATTTTAAGGAATCTAATTATACATATTTTAATTTTATATTTTTGTAAATCGATCTAAACTTTAATATGAACATGTTTGATTCAGGGATGAATGGGTAATTCATGGAAGAAGATGGGGATATTTTGTGATGAAAGGAAACAATCCTAGAGAAGTCAAATTGGACACCAGCTCACTGATGAGACTGTGGGGCCCAACATACGAGCCCAATGAATCCCAAATTTTGTGGGATTATAGAATACATGTAGAGGAATAAATCACTCTTCAGTATGCAATTATAATTCGGCCTTCATGGTGTCCATTTAGGTGGCCCAAGGTAGAGATAAAATTCTGGGCCAGATTCTGTGGCCCAGAAGAACAGTCCACTAATCTAATCATTTATCTGAATCCACAACTACAAATGGGCGGCAATTTTACAAGAGGGTAGGAGACATCAGGGGCTCCATTTTATTCTTCTATGTCTCACTCTTATTTGACCATCTACAAGGACTTAAAAGATCGTCTCTTCGGTGGAAGCAAGCTGGCTTCCACCTCGGGTCAAGGGTGGAAAAGTCTCCTCTCCCTTACATTCCACCACCCTAGACCTACCATAATCGAGTGGGATCTTCTGTACTATTGGAGGCTCGACCCAAGGCTCCAAAAATTTCATTTTAAGGCAGTGGTGGTGAAAGAGTTTTTAAATCTTGGATAATTTGTTCAATTGTAATGTTATGATGCGATTTTGTTGTCTCAGGTTTGTCTTTCACTTGTAAGTTGTTCAATTCACTTTAGTTTCTTAATAAAAGTTCTTCTTATACTCTTATTATGTTGTTATTAATATCAATTTTATACCGTTGGTTCAATGTGTGAATTTATTTACACCAAACCTCGGGAAATATTCACACAACGGTGGAGTGATCGTCATTTTATTGTGTCTTTTTACTTCTCAATTTCCTCCCTCATGAGCCTACTTTCTGCTTCCATTGAGACCATAGCATCAATGGAGGGCTAACCCACTTATGGGTTGATCCAAGGGAGTAGCAAGGGGATGGATTGGATGTTATTTATCACCCCATTAAGGTATAATAACTTCTTTAACTGAGATTTTTATTTGATACATTTTAAACTCCATTGTCCTTGTTAAATTTAAGGCCACACACTACATGTGCTAATACGAACCTTTACCTTAATGTGCTCAAAAAATTTATCCTTAAAGTGTATAGGTGATTATTATTAAAGGTCGTATTCATTAAACAAGTAAGTTATGATGTTGTTTTATCTTCTTAAATGAACCCATCCCAAATATAAGATATTGAAATCATTGAAAAGGAAATACGTCCAATCCACCCCTTGTAATAACCTAGGATCAACCCTTCTCATAATTTAAATTCACTTAAGAATTTTAGTGTTAACTAAAACACATCTAAAATCAGCCCAACGTTGGCCACTTAATATCCAAAACAGACCATAGAATTTACGTGTCCCTAGGTTACTTCTTAGGTCCTTGAGGATTCGACAACCCAAGCTAAACTACAAGGACCGTTCTACCTTCATATCTTGGGTAAATTTGAGCATGAATCAATCACTTTGATGAAACAATATAATCATTTATACATCCCAAAAATAACTCCACAAAAACCATCCAATGTGTTACAAAAATAAATAAATATTGAAAGAAAAATGAATATAAATAATCTTCATCAAACCAGTAATTAATTTTATGGTCAAAAATATTATCCAATCAATACTATCTTTTTCAGAACTAAGAATTATTTTCTCAATTTCACACATATATTTTTTGATAAATTTCCCTCAATATTGTTTTTCAAAACTATCACCTTACCAAAAAATCATTTGTAGGATATTGGTAGAATTCAACTTATGATTGAAAATTATTTACAAAAAACTATAGAAGAACAATCATTAGGTGTTACATTATTCATATAACTATAATATCATTTCCAAAATACTTATACAATATTTTTATAAAATTATAATACAGAAACAGTTTATTCATTTAATATAAATGATGTCAATACATAGGCCATCCCATGTCGTAGGAGTGTGCCCATGGATTACTGAATTGATTTGGAAAATGAAAAAGTTACCCAGACATATGACATTAAACTATATTTGTTAACTTAGGATGTTTTTCCCTCCACTTAACTCTTCATTTTTAATCATATTATTTAAATTAGGTCATTCTTTTCTATACATAAATCATATTCATGCATCATTTAGAAATTTCTTGAAGTTCTTCATCCCACATTCTGAACACGTAGGAAGTCAAAATTTGATTCATCCATGGTCTTCAGAAACCCCAATTTTTATATTATTTGCTTTATTCATAAAATCACCTATATTCCTATTATTAATCTTATAAAGAGATAAATAGTTATGAATCATCCTAATCCTCAATAGTTAACCTCTCATTTCATTTTTCATCTCATGAGGACAATCAAGAAATCATTTAATACATTTAGAATTTACATGATTCATACTATTTTCATCCATTTTTAAAAACCAATGTGATTAGTTTGTGAAACAATAATCATAGCGATACATCTTATAGTAATGAAAAATCCTCTATTAGATGTCTAAATCTGGAAACATTATTTTCAATCTATGAGAACTTATGCTTAAACTAGGTTAGACATGGTCATTATCCATACAAATCCATCCTAATGTTCCTAAAATAAATTTTGAAATAATCCTTGAAAATAATATTTGAGTTTCAGTCAATTTGTGTAGTCGTCAGCCTACTCATGATGCACAACTGATGATTGTGTTTTTTCAAAATCCTCCAAATTCAGGGTTGTTACCCCTAGGTTTTTATGTTCAAAAATCTCATCCACATTAACGTATCTAGATATGTATATTTTTCTTTGAAAAAAACACAACTATCCTTAACATAACTATGAATGTTTTGTTATAAGTTAACTTATTCTAAGGGTTCTTAGTAATGTTTCATAATCATATTTTCTAAACAATAACTAAAAAATTATTTTATTACAACTAAAATGACATATAAATTTAATATATAAGTATTCAATATCACTATATAAATATTCTTTATATATCATTACAATCCATTCCATAATAATAATGGTTTATTTCATTTTGAAACATATATACGTAAATAATTGTGACCTAAAATATATATATAGTATCCCACCATTATTATCACAAATCTAACCCTTCTCATACATATCATAATTAAATAAATTTTTCCTATCCCAGTGAAATAAAAACACAATAACTAATGAGAATATATGCTCGTTAAGGGTCAAAAATAGATATATAATTGATAAATTATGAATAACATTAGAATAAGGGTATGATAACATGTGAATTATATTTGAAAAACAAACCTAGAAAGTCAAATATAATTATCATGATTCATGTAATGATTCTTGAATGATCATAATAAATGAATCATAATAGATTTAAAGAATATGATCCTTGATAGAATAATATTTTTATAATATATTTTGATAAAAGAGTTTCATAAATAGAGGCATAATCATAATCAAAGAAATATTATGTCAAGGATCCCCAACATGAAATTAAATACAGGTTGGGATTGGGATAAAAACCCATTCACATTCTTTGGTCTTGGTATAACAATCCATATGACCTCTTTTAGGGATTAGGCTAATCTCCAATGTAATCGTTGAGATCATAAAAACATAATCTCAACCTAATAGATTTGTGTGATAAAAAATACACTCTAATAAAATAATCATAATCCATTCATATATATACCATAATATAATGGAATCTTTTATCATTTAATCAGAGCATAACACATAGAGAAGAAAAATGGGTTTCATCATTATTTCATCATTATTAAAAACCATAAAAAGAAATAATAAAGATAGCAACATAGAATCATATACCTCGTGAATTCTATGTAATATAAAAGGATGTTATAATATATTCAAAATTCGTTTTAAATATCACTAGAAAATTTAGTGTAGAAAATACCCATTTCATTTTTAAATCACTTATTTCCCAACTATAAAATTAACAAAAAGTATGGAAATTTTTTTATTAAATATAATCATGGGAAAATTTAATTTAATTTTTATATTAAATATTGTATATAATGGTGGGAGAATTTTTTCAGGTAGAATTCATTAACATAAATACTATTTTACACTTATTTTAAAAATAACATCATTCATAGAATGAAAAGTAGTTTTATTTTATTTTTTATAGATATTATAAATTTTTTAAAAATTAACCACGTTCATTATCAAAATATATTATAATTAGTTTTAAAAAAATATAAATAAAATATATATGGAACAAATATGTTCCTCCTGAAATAGAAAAACATGTCAGTTTTCCCTTAAATCATTTTTCCGGTTACTAAGGTACAAAAATAGTCTAATATTAATGAAATAAAATTAATATACATAAATAACTAGATTAAAGTAAAATAAATAATATTTAGGAGTGTTACATTATATAATTTTATCATCATAAATTTATGAAGAAATAATTATGGTAAAAAGGGATATTATAACACATCATGTATACCACAAGGCTGATGTTTTTCATAAACAATATCCCATCTGGTATCATAAATTTTAATTTATTATAATTCAATACCATATCATTAAGAATAATTTCAATTTTATATATTATCAACTTATAATATTTCAACACCCCTTTATTAATGATTCATTAATAAATTCAACATTTTTAGTGTTATTGTCTTCATTTTTCATTTATGTTTAAGTTCGGTGGTCCTGATCCTTTTATGTGTTTCAATTATAAATAATCTATATTATGGTAATAACGATATAAATGTCACATATATCTTCATTATATTATTTTTTGTTCCATATAAATAATTTAGAGATAGAAAATGAATTATATTTTTCATGGAGATGGTAGTCCACAAATACGCATGAAAGATATTTTCAATTTATAATCAAAATAAATAAATAATGATAAATAATAATTAATGATTAATTAATAATTATAAAATAATAAATATGTTATATATTTATTCAATACATCATTACAAACATCTATGTTACGAGGTGATAGAAAATGAATCATATCACAATGTGGGGGCTGTTGTCCACACACACATAGGAGTGATACTTTCATTTCCCATTTAATGAAAATGAAGTAAAAAGTGGTTGTTACATCATTATAACAAAATATATATATATATATTTGTGATAGAATATTAAAACCATTTTTAATGATATAATTAGTTTATATATATTATAAAAATAAATAATGTTTAACGTTCTCGATTAAGATTTATACATCTTTAATGAGAGGCTTGTTTAGTCTAACATAGTATGTCATGAAATATTGGTCTTAGAAAAAGACCAGGGTATCTAGGACAAACGAATGTAATATAGGATGGTTTTTTGGAAATTATTGGATGATATAGATGGATCATGATTCATGAAAAAGGATATAGAAAAGGTTACCATTTAAAATTGAGGAGAGGACAAAGTTGTAATTACATAAAATACATAAATTTAATTAATTATTTTCTCAATTATAATTATTAAAAATGGAAATACATTAAATAAAAAAGAGTATAATATTTAAATATTAGAGGCTAATAAAATTTATACAGGTCTTGGGGTATCAACTCAAGATTTTGGACTCTTTGAAAACATTCAATGTTCAATAACTTATGAGACATGCCATAACATAAAAAATCACAAAATATTAAGAAACAATTAGTAATAAATATATGATAAAGACTAATAATGTATACAATTAATATAAATTACCTTCAATGAATAAATAACTAATTTGAGTTAAAACTGAAGAATGTTATAATAAAATCCATTTTCATTATATTTTACCTTATTTAGAAAAAATATTTGTTGACGCTCCTTTCGTCACAGAATCTAAAGATCGGAAAAGGGGAATATCTGAGCTAAAAGTGATTCAACCTTTGAAGAAAAATATCAAAAAATAGACAAAGGCATGAACATGGGATCAAAAGCACATATGTCGCGCAAGTTCTATCACTGTCGCACAAGTCCACTTGTGCGACGCATTATGGTCAAGCAAGTGACTTGCGCGACCTAAGTGATAACCGCCCGGGGTCTTCTCCTGCCTATAAATAGACCCTGTGGGCCCCCCATTCGAGAGGATGTTTTTCCAGAAACCCATATTTGAGCTCCCGGCGCCCTAGTCTCTTCTCAAAGCTTCCAGAACACTTCTAAGGTAATTTCTTAGCTATAACAGAAGATCTAAAGTGGGAGAGGAAGGCTTAAGTGTTAAAACTCATCAACACTTATGCACCTGAGTGGCCAGCCCTTAAGGTAAAAGGGCCACCCTTGCGCGCCGCCTTACTCATTCATTAGATCTTGTGCGCCCTTCTTCTGTAAAAACCTCAAGAGGATTCTAAAGGCTTTAATAAAGAGTCTCTCAAGAATTACCCTGCTGGCTAACCATCGCGCAGGTACACCATGTGTCGTGCAGGCATACCTGCACGACCAGGACCTGCGTAACCAGGACTTCCGCGCCCACACAGTACCTGTGCGCCTACAAGGGCTTGTGCGCCCCTGCCTTTTTTGGTGCTTTTCATGCCCATTTCACCCATCTTAAGCCATTACACCTTTCTTGTTCAAGATTCAATCTTCAAGACACTCATCAAAGCCATTTTATGGCATGATTTCTTGATTTGACTTCCTTATCTTAAAGGCATTTTGTGGAATATCTCTCAAAACCTAGTGATTTACTCATCTTTATGTCACTAAAGATTGAGATTTCATTCATTCAACCTCATCCTTTAAGATGAGAGAATCCTTAACCTGGGTCTCCTTTTCAGGAATAATCCCCAGTTATAAGTCCTCTAATATGGGCATCCTCTTTAGGAGTAAGCCACATGTCCCTTAATTTTTGGGCATCCTCTTAGGAGTAAGCCCCAGATCCCCTAGCTTGGGATTCCTTTTTCAGGAGTAATCCCCTGTATCAAGCTTGGACATCTTACTTAGGAGTAAGCCCCAATTCTTAAAATTCCCAAATTTGGGAATCCTCATTAGGAGTAAGCCCCAGTCTCAAACCTGGGCCTCCTTTTCAGGAATAATCCCCAGTCATAATCCTCTTAACCAGTCCTAATTTACCTTTGATCTGGGATTCCTTTTCAGGAGTAAAACACAATCATTATTCTTCTCTAAATTTGGTCCTCCTTTTAATGAGTAAGCCCCAAGTTAGAGTATTGAAAATCTCCATGAAGCACATATACCTTTATAGACCCTGTTCCTGGATTTATTCTCTAATGTAAATCCTAAACCTTCATTTATCTGGGCAGTCATACATACATAAGCCCCACATTATTTCTTATGATTGCATCTTTCATGGCACAATTGTATAATTTTTACCAATACCTCTTGTTTCTTACAAAGATCATGATTCACTTAATCTTAGAGTGTTAATGTTATTGTGACATCCTTCTTTGAGCCATCAATCATAAACGTCATACTCCCTTACTCGAACTACGTTGGTTCTGATTCCTTTTCTAAAAAAAGGATACGTAGGTAGCCCGTCTAAGGGTTTGATCCCAACTATAAAATAATCCATGTCCTTCTGAAAGACAATAAACTTCAAGTTCCCCACTAAGTGGCTTTAGAACCAGCTTGGTCATCATAATGACCAAGAAACTTCTGTATAAATGTGTTGAAAGGTACCATTGACCAAGAATCTCTAATAAATACAGATGATTCTCTATCGATGAAGAACCTCGAATACATACAAAAGATTCTCTAAATATCCTACATATTTAATCATTGATTGTCAGATTTTAAGGAAATCTCATTTTATACTTCGTAATGTAATAAGGAATCACGAACATAACTTAAATCTACCAAGAGAGTCCTGGAGTAGACAATAATTCCCCTCAAAAAGGTGTGATGAGTCCGACCTCCCATCCTCTCGACCAATGCAAATTCTTAAGCCTCATCAGTCCACAAACTAATAAGCACCTACCTTTGGAAAGTAGGTATGAATGGATGTGGAATCATTGGATGTTTCCGGTTCTACGAAGAAACCCGTTAGAAACCGATCGGAACGTTTGAACCTCCCATCAAGGCGGTCATCCCCGGATTCTGAGGGAAACAAAAATGGTGAACCCGACGTGAATCCTTAACCAAATTAAAAATGATGTTTTACCTATTTGTTAGGCCCCTATTTAAACTCAATGAGAGGGTCAACAAGATAGTCAATAACATATGTGCTCATCCAAAAGATGTAGTAGATGAATTTATCTTGATTACATCTGTCATATCAAACATGCACTCTTTTCGAAGATATTCTGCATTTCTATAATTGTCGCCCTCAAATTCACACCTGTGAATACTACTGCTGCAAACGCCACTGCTACTACTCCTGCTAGATTGTCGTCTGCTCTTAGGACGATATCACCTACTCAGCGTCTTTAACGCTGGGTATCAAACGTACTGGTAAAGGAGTACCGTCAACACTGTACCATCCCAACTCTGGAGGCTTCCCGAAAAGCCCTCCAAGTAAATAACTCACATCGCTCGTCCGGACAATGCCGACTAGTGATCATGAAACAGGCGATGCTGACTACCGTCTCCAACCAGTTCGGGTCGTTATCCCTGGAATGCAATCACCATTCGCTCCCTTATTCTGGGGAGGTGAATGAGCAGGTCCCTCAGGACCTTAATTCAAACAGACATGAGTCTTTCCTGAGGGATCCCACCAACAATCGCCGCCAGACTCGTACGGCAGTGCGCCCTCAACATGATGAGGGTACCAACTCCATGTGTTCGGCTCAGGTTCCTCGAACCTGAGCAAGCAAGACGAACCACCAGAGGCGGAATCCGGTCAACAGTGAGCAGGTTCTCATATCTGCCATCTCCGGAGAAGTCCAACAACCTAACTTGGTGGCAAGCAATGAGAAGGCACATACACCTACCCGTTTTAATTCCGTTGTCCAGCAGACTCATCTGGCAGCATCACGCCAATCCCGCCAGGCAATTCCGGCAGAGTACTATAGGCAGGAACATACACCTGTTTATACATCATCAGCTAGTCAGCAGGCTCGTCTGACTACATATGATGGATCTCGTCAACCACGTTTGGCGAAGTGAAATAAGTAGGAACATACACCTGCTAGTTTTAATCAATCCTACCAGAAGTCTCCCTTGGTACCATCTAGAGAAGTTAGTCAGAAAGCCCCGAAAACAAGAAGGAGGCAGACTCAACTCTCTACCCCCACACTGGAGTACTGTCAGGATTCACTGACAGGAAAAGGAGGACACGAGCAGGCACATACACCTGCTCCAAGCCCAGAATGGACATATATTCTCGTTCCGGCAGCTGAAGTCACCAAGAATATTCTATCAATGGTGAAATAGCAGAAGCAAATCCCTGCTCATATTCTGGATGCCTTCCAGGATATTATGACAACTTCAGCGGCATCTCAGGGAAAGACACATCAATCTATCCCTACTAGTGGAGTGATACATAAACAATTCACTCCGGAATAGACACACACATCTATTCCAGCCCAAGAGGGTATTGGGGCATACTCCCCCATATCATATGGACGACCAAGTCTGGCACATACACCTCATTTGAGTGGAGATCGTCAGCCTAACCTGTCCATCTTTCCTGATTAGGCACATACACCTGCTCAGAGTAGCCACTTTCGTCAATAAGTGGTTTCCAAGGCGAGTAAGAAGGTTTCTAAGAAAAAGACCCTCCCTGTACAGTCAAGAGATCAAGTGCCAATCTGTAACAAGGCCTTGCTCGATACTAGAGATCTTGATGCCCTCAGACAATTATCTGTTGGAATTCAAGATTCTACTCACTCAGTTCCCAATAGTGGGAACATTAATTCTTAAGGTCTTCAATAGAATCTTCCTCATGAAGGACTGATTCATGACAATTCGGTTGATCTCAAAGTTTCATTTTCAGATGAGAGCCACAAGAACCCTCTGTGTGGTCAGAAGACCAAGGAGCAAGATATCTCATCTTTTGTTGTAACCCATTATGGTGGTCCTCCCCATGATGATGAATTTCGCTGTGAAAGTCCTCTCTGCAGTAGTGATGCACATTGCCCATAAAATGCTCCAGTGGACAGTGTAGTGACGAGAAAGCCCTATTATATTGAGGCACTTGTAAATGCGAGACCAGTCATGTCTGAAGCTTCATCGCTAGCAGGTGTAATACTTTCTCAATCAAAAGATATCCCATGGTGTAGGTTATTCTCCAAACCACCCCTAAGTCAAGCATCTTCTAGTTTGATCAATGATTTCTCTACCAATCGTGTTGAATCTAAGGAAGCAACAAGGAAACACCAACTCTGGTCAAATCAGGTAGAAGAATCTTCATCAAATGATAAAGAGGAAATGATGAACATGAGAAAAGAACTGGACAAAGTTGAGGTGCCAGTTAGGTTTTGGCCTCTGGCTGACTCTCAGTAAAATATTCCAGAAATGTTGACGGAAGAAGAAATTCAAGATATTCATCTCAACATATGGAAAACTCATTGTCAGTTGAAAAAGAAAGTATTATCTTATGATGAATATGAAAATCATCTTAAGATAAAAGAAGGGTTACAACATCAGATTGATTTGGCGTCTCTATCAGTCTCTCGATATCTGAAGGATGAAAAGCAGCATAGAGCCCTTCAACGTTCATGTTTTGGCGCACTAAGAAGATTGTGTCAGTTAATTTCCAATTCCCCATCTGGTATTCGTGTCAGAGGATGGGGTGTTCATGGAGCACTGCATTTCACGGTGCTCTCCAGTCAGCAAGGCCTGCCGAAAATGGTCTCATGCAATGTTATTTCCCATGCCTGGACACAGTCAATGGGCTTTGTTTGTAATCAAAAGCTTTCCCAAGGACAGGCTTCAACTTGTTCCTCTCAAAATCAAGAATACAGAAAACAATTTGTTGAATTACTCTTGCATCAAGAAAACGATAATATTGAACATGCCTCTCGTTTGGAGCAAGCACGTCACCAAATAACAGAAGTATCAGAAATCATCCAATGGTCTTTTGAACCGGGTGATAAAAGAGTATATAGAATAATGCATCCAGCTAATTTCCAGACTAAGGTTCGCAAGATCAGGAGGACTTTCAAGAAAGTCTCAAACATAGCATCTCAAGAACCACCCCAGCTTGCCAGACTGGGGACTCTTTTAAACCAACCCTCAGAATCAACAAATAGGTTCCAAGGAGTTGATCAAGAGCATCAGGAACAGCCCCAGTCCACTGGACTGGGGACTTTTTCAAATCATCAATCCCCTCCTCAGAGAAAGTTGGTCTTTTATCGATTAGGGAAGAAACCTAAAGAGGAACGAAGAGTGAAATTATCAGGAGGTTCCCTCCAAATTATGGTTCATCAAGAAGTTCCTGAGTGATTTATTCAACAAAAGGCAATGTCTCCTCAAAGACATGGGAGAAGACAATATCACAGAAATGCTGATAGAAGGGATGCAATGAGTTATGAATCGATTAATGTCATCAATGCCACTGTTGTTGATCCACCAGATGAGTCTCACTCAGGGGACTCAAATGAAGAGGTTCCTGCTCAAGAAGATGTACGCACCGACACAAATGAAGAAGGTGTGTGTACACGAAGTCAAAGGATTACTCAGAACTTAAGTAATCCTTCGAGTATCCCACTTCCCCCTCTCCTAAAAGGATCTAACAAAGGGAAGGGAAAGAACCAGGTTACATATCCTTCCTCTGGAGAAGGTCAATCACTCTCACTAGAGCGGAGGTTTGCACAAAAGGAGGAAGAAATGAAGTAATTAAGAAATTTGAATGCAGAACCACTTCAGAGTAGTCTTCTTCTTAAGCATGCTGGAGTCAGTCAGCCAAATAAATTTGTTGCAGCTACTGAGATGGATCAAGAATATCCTCCTCTATTAGTACACCCTCATAGGTCTAATCCTACGGGTCAAGTGCAACAACAGTTGTCAGTACTACCATCAGTTGCAGCACCAATCGCCACATCTGTCCAAGCTCCAGTCATTGCACCTACCCAAGCCCAAGTTCAACCGGATTTTTCTCAAAATTTAATAACTACTATTGAGTCATTAACATCTCGGTTAGAAACTATGGAAGGGAAGCGTGCGGAAGTTCAACCAGAAAAGAAAGTTTACCATGAATGGGTAGATTCAATTTCTCCTCCATCCAGTTTTGGGAACCCTGTATTCCCTATTTTCAATGGATCAGGCGATCCAGAACAACATTTGACGCATTACATGTCTTGTTGCGATCCTATGATGGGAACTTCGGAGCAGCAAGAAGCAGTGAAACTCAGATGCTTCATGCGAACCTTGCAAGGACCATCTTTTGTTTGGTATAAAATCTTGCAATCCCAGTCAATTACCAGATGGGAGGATCTTCGCCAAAAATTCTTCCTTCAGTTCAGCTCAACTTTTCCAAAGACAACAGTTTTCGATCTTACAAACTGTAAGAAAAGGGAGAATGAAAGGGTTTCGGATTTCATTGCTCGATGGAAGGGATTAACATATTCCTTGAGTTTAGCACTCCCTCAAGAAGAATTGTTTCCAATATGTGTGGCAAATCTGTGTGAAGAATTACGCACACCGTTAATCCCTGTGAAATACACAGGAGGGTTTCGAGAATTCACTTCAATCGCTCAGCAGATTGAAGATTCCATTATATAGGCTAAGGCTAAATCTCGTGTAATTCCATCAGCTCCATGAAGGATAATGGGTAAAGCAGAAACTACTACAGTTATGCTTAATCAAGCACCTGTACTTATTTCTACCTCAAAACCTTCATCTTCTCAAAGGGCTCCACCTTCTGAGCACCAAAAAAAGGGATTTTTGTCCAGATGATCAAAAAGATCAAAGACGAAAACAACTTGAGGATTTGAAGAGAAAAACATACTCTTTCTGAAATGAAAAAGTTCCTGGTTATTTCAATTCGTCTCTAGAAAAAAATTTGGTTCAATTGCCAATACCCAAGAGGCCAAACAAGAAAGGAGATGAAGATCGTCCTAATTATTTCCCTTTTCATCAAAAGTTGGGGCTTCCCATCTAGGAGTGTTTTGTCTTCAAAGACCTCCTGCAAAAGATGGTTGACTCGGGACAGGTCACATTTAAGGCCTCCTCAGCCCAGGTAGCATGTGTCACTACTATAGTTCCAGAGGAGGAAGATGAATGGAAGAAAGTCAAAAGCAAAATTGCACAAAAGAATGGTGATTGGATGGTTAGAAAGACAATCAATCGAACTCATGCTATTTTGCGAACACAATTAAGGAAACCAGTTGTGTCTTCTGCCATGAATTTTATGGAAAAACCTCTTCGTTAGAGGGAAAGTCTTCAAAGAAACGGCATGATTCAAACAAAAGAAAAAGAATCAGAAGAAGATGAGTATGTGTCAAAGCCTAAATTGTCTCTGACTTTGGCGGACTTCATGCCATATACTTCAAACCCACGGGCATCGCCCCACCAAACGGCACAGCCTAAATAAGCTAATCAGGTAGAGTCTTCATCAGAATAAGAGTTAATCTTTGGTTTTATTAATATGATTCAATTAACAGATCCATATGCCAGTTGCAGTTTCGATTTCAATGAGCCTGAATTCCCTGTATCAAACAGAGGAATCAGAGGAAGTTCCAGGGGCTCAGGATACAGGGGAAGACGTGGATATTTCAGAAGACACTATTCCAATTCTACCCCAGCTAGAACTATGTACGCAGCATAAACTTGTGGTGGAGCCCTTCAGGGAGCTCAATAAGAATATGAAAGTTCTTCTACCAATAGAAAATTCAGTCTTGGCACAGTTATTTTGGAAGACCGTTTGAAGGTTCCATCTTCTTCCTCTCAGCAGGTAAATGGATCTAATCGGTCCAATATTCCAAAACCAAGAATATTTCCATCTCTTATACAAGATTCATCAACTTCAAAAGAATATTCTTCAAAGGTACCTGCTAAACCACATATTCTTATTGGGAAACGCAGACCTCTGGATCAAAAGTATGATATATTAAAACACCTGGCCAAAGTACCGGCCAAGTTATCAATTTTGGATGCTTTGAATCTGTCAAAATATCTTCGGGAAGCACTCATCGAGGCTTTGTCAAGTCCTCAGGATTTTGAAACTGAAATTGCTGCAGTTGAAGTCTATCACGTAGAGAATAATCCTGCAGAATGCCATGCAATAATATCCTTTACTGATGAAGATGAAGATGATGTTGTGCATGGACATATTAGACAATTGTACTTGTATGGAAAAGTCAATGGAGTGGATGTTCGAAGAGTTTTCATTGACAATAGTTCAGGAGTCAACCTCATACCCATTCGTACACTTCATCAATTGGGCCTCATGGAATCTGATTTATCTCCCTCCACCATGATGCTACAGGGATATGATAAAAATGAACAAGAACCACTGGGTGAAGTTACACTCAGAACTCAGTTTGGAGATCTTGTATCTAATTCATATTTCATGGTTGTTGATCAAGATCTAGCCTTCAAAATTTTTCTTGGAAGACCCTGGTTACATAAACATGTGGTTATCCCTTCTTCATACCATCAATTTCTCAAATATTGTTTGGATGGTCATGTTGGGACATTGTATGGTGATAAGGCCCCGTTCAAGACATGTGATTCTCAATACGTTGAGGCATAATTCTATCACATGAAGCAAAGGGAGAAATCCATAACAAAGGAGATTAGCAAAGTTAATGCTCCATATGGTTTGGAAAAAATTCCAGTAAATCCATTTACACATATGAGTACAGATTATGTGTTGCCTATCATTCAAATTGACAAGATAGACCCAAATCAAAATAATCTTATGGAAAGATCCATAATATCAATTACGTCAATCGAGCCAGACAACATGGGAGAAATTGGTAATCTACCAAGTAGTGATGAAAGCACAAATGGCGATATCTTCATTTCATCTGCTGAAATCCAACAAGTCTATGCTTCGCCAATTAGGCCAGAAGAAGTTATAGCAACATCAAAGGTGAACAATGATGTCGATTCTCAATCCATTATTTCAACTTTATTACCCAAAGAAGACCCTTCATCATCAATCGGGTTGGAAATGGAAGCTTCTTCTTCAAAATGTGAAAATTTTGACATCTCTTCTGATCATGAAAATTCTGCTTTGTCATCTACTATACAAGTAGAAATGGAAGAAATAACACATAATGAAGAAGAAGAGGAAGATCTCAGAGATTCTCCTCCAGCATTTGAAGAGGGTATCTCTACAACTGTGGATGAACTCAGGGAAATAAATCTGGGTAGAAAGGAAAATCCACACCCCACATTAATCAGTGAGGCCATAAACCTTGAAGAGCAAGAGATGTATATTTCTTTTCTAAAGATAAATAGAGATATTTTTTCTTGGAACTATACAGAAATTCACGGGCTTGATCCTGATGTTGCTACTCATCATTTGGGTTTACCAGAAGAACATCGAGGATTTAAGCAAGCCACGAGAAGAACACACCCAACTTATGCTTCTAAAATTGAAGCTGAAGTGGATAATATTGTCAAAGATAACTTCATCAGAGAATTTTAGTGTCCCAAGTGGTTGGCTAATATTGTCCCTATAATGAAGAATAATGGACAAATTAGAGTTTGCATCGATTTCAGATATCTTAATCGGCGTTGTCCTAATGATGATTTCCCAGTTCCGATTACAAAAATTCTAATTGATGCAACAACTGGCTATGAAGCACTTTCCTTCATGGATGGATATTCTGGATATAATTAGATCTGAATGGCCCCATAAGATGAGGAATTCACAGCCTTCAAATCCCCTCAGGGTGTGTTTTGTTACCGGGTAATGCTCTTTGGCTTAAAGAATGCAGGTGCAACATATCAGCACGCCATGCATCGTATCTTCAAACCCTTCTTAGGGGAATTTTTTGAATGCTATGTAGACGATTTGGTGGTTAAATACAAACAACGTTATAATCACTTGGCTGATTTGGAAGTCATATTATGCAAGCTTTGACAACATAATTTGAAGATGAACCCCTTAAAATGTGCTTTTGGGGTAACCTCAGGAAAATTTATCGGCTTTGTTGTACGCCATCATGGTATTGAAGTCGATCCTAAGAAGACCAAGCCAATCCTTGGTATGTCAACTCCTCAAAATTTGAATGAATTAAGAGGACTTCAAGGACACTTATCCTATATTCGGCGTTTCATCGCCAATTTGGCAGGAAAAAGTTTACCCTTTACCAAATTGATGAAGAAGGGAGTCACCTACTAGTGGACTGAAGAATGTCAAGAAGCATTCGATATTCTCACGAAATACCTCTTGTGTCCACCGGTACTCATGCCACCTGTTGAAGGAAGACCACTTATCCTCTATGTTACAACTCTAGAGTGATCATTGGGTGCCTTTCTTTCTCAAAAGAATGATGATGGGAATGAAAACAGCCTCTACTATCTTAGTCAAACTATGATTGAAGTAGAAACCGGGTATTCAATTATTGAGAAGTGCTGTCTGGCATTAATCTTTGCAGTTAAGAAGTTGAGACATTACCTACAACATCATGAGGTCCAGTTGGTATCTCGTAATAACCCGCTCAAATTCATCCTTAGACATCCAGTGCTTATAGGACGTCTAGCAAGTTGGGCAGTTATTTTACAGCAATTCGACATTCAGTATGTGTCTCAAAAGGCGATAAAGGGCCAAGCTCTGGCTGATTTCCTGGCGAACACCCTTCAGTGGAAGACACATCTTCAAATATTGAACTCCCTGATGAGGAAGTCTTCTCTATTCAAGAAAGTCCTAAAGCATGGGAAATGTATTTTGATGGTGCTTCCAGAAGTTCAGTAGGGAAGAAAATGGAAAATACTAAATTCAACAAAGTTGGCTTAGCAATTGTACTCATTTCTCCAGAAAAGGTAGTGTTACCTTATTCCTTCTTATTGTGGGAAGGTGGTACCAATAATGAAGCGGAATACCAATCTCTCATCGTAGGTTTGGAATTAGCACTTCAAGCACAAGTGAATCACTTAAAGGTGAAAGGTGATTCAGACCTAGTAATCAAACAAGTCAATGAGGATTATTCCATCAGAAAAGAAGAATTAATACCTTTGTATGATTACGTTAGAGAGTTAATGGACGAATTCCCTTCAGAACCGACATTTTCTTATGTCCCAAGATCACAAAATGCTCAAGCTGATGCACTAGCTAATATAGCCATAGCTCTGGCAGATCCAAATCGGGATGAGACAACCATTAGTATTGCCCACCGTCGTGCAATTTCACCTTATGTTCGAATCAGAACAGAGGAAATTAATGAAATTAGTCCCATTCCTGAACCGTATGGTCATACTATAGGATGAAAGTCACCTATCAGGTAATACCTTCCAAATGGAACACTTCCACCTGATAGAGTCGAGAAAGAAAAAATATGGCGACGTATGGTCAATTTTACTCTTTAGGATAGCCCAGATCACCTAGAGAAAATTCTCTACAAACGTGGTTTTGATGGAGTTCTCTTCAAATGCATTGATAGTGAAGAGACAATCGTTGTCATGAAAGAAGTGCACGCAGGAGTCTGTGGTGCCCACCAGTCTGGACATAGACTATCTGATCAGGTTCAAAGAATTGGATACTTTTGGCCTTCAATGATACGAGATTGTGTCAATTTCACAAAGAAGTTTCATTCATGCCAAATACATGCCAACTTCATTCATTAGTCTCCAGATTTTCTTCATACAGCTAAATACTCATGGCTATTTTCCACATGGGGAATGGATGTGGTGGGACATTACCCTTTGGCTACTGCTAAGCAGTTTAAGTATATTCTTACTGCTACTCACTTCTTTTCCAAATGGGCAGAGGTAATACCTCTTAAGGAAGTTAGTTCTAAATGCATTGTTAGATTCATCGAGTCTATAATCATTACCAGATTTGGTGTCCCTCATACCATATTCACGGACAATGGCACCAATTTCAGTTCATCTGAGATGAAGAGGTTGTATCAAGAATACAACAACAAATCCAACCATTCATCTTGATATCATGCAGCGGCCAACGGCCAGATAGAAGCCTTTAACAAGAATCTTTCAAATATACTGCAAAAGATGGTGGATAAAGATAAGAGGTCATGGCCTGATAAACTCTTTCATGCTTTATGGGCTTATCAGAATACCACCCGCACTGCAACTCGGTCAACTCCATATTCATTGGTATATGGAATGGAAGCCGTCTTTCCCATTCAAGTTCAACTACCCTCGCTCAGAGTTTCCATTTGAGATCAATCATCTACAGATGAACAATATCAAAAGTTATTGAATGAATTGGAACAGTTAGATGAGAAAATATTGTGCACTTTGCACTACTTGGAAGTCTATCAGAATCGAATAGCACGAGATTTTAACAAAAAGGTTCGTCTTCATTCATTCACTTAGGGAGAATTGGTATTAGTTCTCAGAACTCCAATCATACCAGGAACGAAACCTACTAAGCTTGAGCCAAAATGGAAAGGACATTATTCAATATATAGGTTCTACGCCAATGGAGCTTATTCATTAATCTCAATGGATGGAGAACTCATCACTACTCCAACCAATGCCAGATTTTTGAAGAAGTATTTTGTATAAACTTTAAATTCACCACTTTGTCCCTACAACATGACACTAAACTATGCGGCACCAGTTCTTCCTTGCTATATGACGTTAAACTATATAGAAATGGTCCAGTATGACATTAAACTCTTCCTTGTTCCAGTATGACTTTAAACTATTCACAACTTTGTCCCTGCAACATGACACTAAATTGTGTGGCACCAGTTCGTCCTTGCTATATGACGTTAAACTATACAGCAATGGTCCATATGACTTTAAACTCATCCTTGGTCCAGTATTACCTTAAACTATTCACCACTTTGTCCCTGCAACATGACACTAAACTGTGCGGCACAAGTTTTTCCTTGCTATATGATGTTAAACTATACTGCAATGGTCTAGTATGACCTTAAACTGCAACCTCATCCCACACGACGTTAAACTGTGAAAAAAGTTCCCTAAATGGTCTAGTATGACCATAAACTACAACTAGGTCCTGTATGACCATAAACTGCATCTTCAACGTTCCATGCATATGACCCTAAACTGTTTTCAAGTCCCTTACGTCCAGCAAGATGTTAAATTGTGACGTCCTAACTACATGATGATAAACTATATAAAAGTCCCTTACGTCTGGAAAGACGTTAAACTACATAAGCATCAAAGGTCCTGTATGACCTTAAACTGCACCATCCACGGTCTATGCATATGACCTTAAACTATTCTCACTTTCGTCCAACATGATGCTAAACTGTATCGTCCCTTTTTCATCCAACATGACGTTAAACTGTGGAAAAAATCCCCAATGCGTCCAACGTGACGTTAAAATGGTGCACTCTTTTGTCCTCACTACATGACATTAAACTGCATAATCCCCCTCCCCTTTCGTCCAACATGACGTTAAACTCTATTGTCCCCATCGTCCTAACTACATAACCCTAAACTGTACAGAAAGTTCATGATATGTCCTACATGACATTAAATCGTACTTTGTCCCTGCTACATGAAACTAAACGGTGCAGCACCAATAGTCCTAACTGCAAGACTTTAAACTGCATAGTCCCTTCATACGTCCTACATAACGTTAAACTGTGTATCGTTAAGGTTGTTGCTACCTCTTGTTTCTCACACCAAGTATGACTCACTTGATCTTAGAGCAAACCTCAACCATATCACTCTCTATGGGCCGCTAACCATGTGTATGTCCCAACAACATTTTTTTAGGTCGTTGTCCCCAAGAACAACTTGATCATTAATTCATTCTTTAATTGAACTACACGGACTTTGATCCATGCCTTCTAGGATGGGTATGTAGGAAACCTCCCAAGGTTCAAGCCCAAAACCAATCTCTTCACATTGGTTCACCTCCATCTCATATGATGTTGATTCGTGAAACCGCCCCCAGAATCAATATCTTTACTTTGGTTCACATTCTTCCTTGTTATAAGACGTTAAACTATACAACACTTTTGTCCAGTATGACAATGAACTACATTATTCTTTGATACCCTCGCCTGGGAGGGAACCATTATTTACATTTATTTTTCAATCATGTTTCATCTCAAAGACTACATGCATACATGGCAACGACCAAACCTTTTTTCTTGGGTTAAACCATAATTGTACTAAAGTCCCCTTTCACCCTTCATATGTACGAACCAAATTTGTACAAAGGGTATTTCTAGAACTACGTGGGCTTGATTCCCATCCTTCTGTGATACGTAGGAACGTTTGAGTATCCCTCGAATCCGGCCCCAAGTCTTTGGGACTAACCCCAAATTCCACTTTCAGTCCCTTGGCTGAAATGTCCCCATGAAAACACACACTGTGTATTTCTTACAATGGTCCAAGGTCTATGACCCTAAACTAAGATCTCTAATCCTTTTTTCCCACACGACATTAAACTGTAGTTTAAGAACTACGTATAACTTGATTCTCATCCGTATGGGATATGTAGTGAAGACCAACATTTCAATTCAGGACCCAGCCATAACATGATTATGGTTAGCATTGATATGTGTATCTCTGTATACATTGAACAATACCCATCTTTATGTGTCATAATCCTAACCTTAAATATTTTCAGATCCTCATAACCATTTTCATGACATCTAGTCACAAAAATTTCAAATTTCTGAGAATTATTTTTCCTGACTATGCAGCATGTGCCCATAGGCGGCCTTGTGTAAACAGTCTACATAGCAGACTTGTTAGCCAAAAGATACTATTATTTGACTATGCATCCAATTTCCTTAGGTGGCCATGCATAATTCAACCCCCTAACAGGTTTGTTGGATAGTAGTAACTTCATTCTTGGGAAGAATGCCTCTTTTGTCCTTATTTGTCTTAAATGACAGTATGTAGGGATCCACAAAAATAGTCATCCTTAACATACTTGTCCCATAACCTTTTTCATGATCTGAAAGTATTCAAGTCTATGGCTTATATTCACTTTCCCTACGTTTGGGTCAGACCTTCGTAGGAGTAATATTCATCCATTTCTTTGATATTCTTGTTTGGAAATATCTTTTCTATATTCAGGTACCTCTTTCCATACAACAAACTCTATACTTTTGATGATTTGAATCTCCGTAAACTTTCACTGACTTTTATCACTAGGAAAGTAAATTTCTGAGAGTTCTTTCACCTAACTATGCAGCAAGTGCCCATAGGTGGCCTTGCATAAACAGTCTACATAACAGACTTGTTAGCCAAAAGATACTATTTTATTTGACTATGCAGCCAATGCCCTTAGGTGGCCCGGCATAATTCAACCCCCTAACGGGTTTGTTAAATAATGGTAACTTCATTCATGGAAACTACTTCTTCTAATGCCTTTTATCTCATTTTCATATAATTCCTCAGATACAAATATCCTTAAGTCATAGTTTACATATTTTCCCTCATACTTGAGTATAGTACTATGTTTTCAGATGAGTTGTCAAGGAATTGAGTCAATTCTAATCCATTCCGGTCAAAGCTATTTCGACCTTAAACATTAGCCTTTTTATGTCTGACGTGCATGACTTTAAACCTCCCACAAAAGACAAGGGAACTCTGAATAAAAGTCAAGTTCCCAGCTCACTAAACATACATTTTGTATGATTCAGGTAACATTGAGCAATTAAAAGGTTTGAAGTTTGTAGGGTTATTTACATTAATCCTAGTAAATATCAAACTATGCTTACTAGGCCCATTGGATTAGGTAAAATCTAAAGCATGTAGTAAAAGAGAATGAAGGTACAAATGAGTGAAGGTAAAAGTATTTTTATTTGATACATAAGAGTTATAAGGACATCCACAGACTGGAGTCTCTTCTCTTTTTCAAGAATTACAAGAGGCTTTCAACATTACTCTTCATTTTATTTACGGCATCCCGAGCTTCATCAGCAGCTACTTGAAGCTCATGCACTCGACCAACTTCACTCTTCTCATCCTGATGGAGTGATTTCTTGGCATCCGCAATGGTCTTAATACCATTCATTTGAACTCCCTCCAGTGAATTATTAAGTTGGTCAAGTTCCCCGGTAACAGCATCCAACTGTTGCTGAAGGTGCATCTGCTGGACAACTTTTTCTCAGATTTTATGCTTCAACTCCTTCATCTTGGAAGCATAATCAGCCTCATCTTGGGATACCACAGCCTCAAATTCGCCGATGTTAACTGACAATTTCACTCTGGTCAGATCTTCGCGGCACTTTTTCTCCTACTCCCTCTTGAAGATGATCTGTTTCACTGTGGTATGGATCATTTCATATCCAAAACCGCCAAGTCCTAATATGACAAATTGGAAGGACAATAGAGGAATTTTCGATGATAAATCCTCTAAATACACCTCAGATATGATGTTCCATATGTTGTTCCATGCCTTGCATCGTGAAAAGCTGAACGCTTTAAGCATCTCTGGGTTTGATTCAACATCATCATCACAGGGGGCAGGTAATCTAGGATTAATGCACTTAAGGAAGTGCCATGTTCTATTCGTTCCTCCCTGACTTGTGCTTCTTCGCTTTCAATTCCCGTGGGGGCAGAGGCTGAGGATTCACCTCCAGATTTCGCCACTGCAGTTGAAAGACCTGTATAATTAATTGAAAGATTTGGTTAGATTCAAAGGATAACAAAAGAATCGATTGTTTGGAATTACAATCACAAATATTTTTATCCCTTACCCGATGGTGGATCAGCAACCTGCGAAGACTCCTCACCATCTTTCCTAGTCTCAGTAGGATCTTTAAGATGGCTCTCAAGAGGGTTTACTGGGATTTTCTCTACTTGAGATAATGTTTCTGCAATGGTAGGGTTGACATCAATGTCCACACCCTCTTCAGGCATTGGTAGTTCAGCAGTTTCTATGGATGGAACTGCATATTATTTTCAGTCATGATTAGAAGTGTAAATTATAAGAAAATTTACTGGGCGAAGGGTAGAACTCACGCCCAAAGTCTTCTAAATCACAGGACAACTTAGCATGATCATAAAATTCTTCGAAAGCCATGCCATGATTCATCATTTCATCAAATGATATTTCATAATCCTGGTTAGTCTCACCAGCAGGAGTGTTTGATGTGCCTTCTTGACGACTTACGTCCTGCAGCCCCTGACTCTGGATAGTATCTTCGGATAAAATCAACGCATCAGTTGCAACGGTTTCCAGAAGCTCTAATACAGGAGTTGAACCTGAAGTATCACAAAATGGAAATCAGTTGGTGTTTCATTCAACATTTTTTATGATTCATTGTTGACTTACCGGAAACAGTTTATTCTCTTCTTGCAATAACAGCAGGAGGGATACTAGGAATAGATGATAGCTCTTCTCCAGAAGCATCCAAGTTAGCTTGGATTTGTGATTGTTCCATAGCACCCTCCGTCGTCTTTGAAGTAGGATCAGTCCTTTCCCTCAGGGGGGAAATTTAAGAAGCCCCTACAATCCCCATAAATATGAGTAACCATATGGTCATGGGTGTAAACTCATGATTACTCGAAGGACTTACCACTTCTAATGAAGTGTTTAGCTATGGACTTCCTCATTCGTTGCCTTTGCTTCTTTTGTTTTTTGGGAGTATCGGTATTCTCCCTTATTGGCACTTGGATTGGTGAATGGAAGACTATGTCCAGTGCCTCATTTATGGCCTACTGGCCTGGAGATATCTCACCTGGTTCACGAGGAGAATCAGCAAAAAAAAAAACCCGATGGCAGTACCACCAGGGCTATACTGTGGCGAAGGAACCACAATTCCTTTCATTGCAAGCTGCAAGAAGAAGAAAATAACTTCCTTAAGTAACAAAGCTTTGACTGAAATCAAGTTTCAAAGTGAATAAGGTAATAAATTTTACATCTTGAGGAGCCACATACTCATGCCACTCCTCATCTCCAGAACCACCATCCCCCACAGTGGCGCCACGATCAATCATTTCTTTCACCCGCCTGGTGACAGGAACAGACTCATCAGTGGCATATATGAGCATTTCCAGCTCTCTGATGTAAGCCTGGACTTCATTGGTCTTATCCCCGTATTGAAGATTTGTAGAAGCCACAAGATTCCCTATTCCAGGAAGTTGTAGGCCCTCACACAAATCCAGCCAGGTGGTCTCAGTACCACAGTATAAACTCTTCCATAGCTGGACAGCCTCCGGTCTTAGATATGAAGGCTTCGAGGAAGGTCCTACAATTTTTGACTTCAATTTCTTCCCAGCTCCTGCAACTATAGATAAAGAATAAGAAAGTAAGACTTATTGCTTTATAAAGTAGCATTGATTAAATTACTACAATGAAGTTACTCACCAGGAGTTGATGGAGTGGGTCTTTTAATTCTGTCCAGAGGATTATATCGGGCATGAAATCACTTTGCCGCTGGTTCTGCCTCATCATCCCCATCATGGGAATCCGGTGAATCAGTTCTAGAGGAGGAGTCTGTCGAATCAACTTCAGGTTGGGAAGAATCACCTTCATGAGGAAGGGTTTCTTTCTCAACAGTCCTCTTCCTTTTCCCCACCTGATAAACTGGGTGATTCAATATCCCTTTGGGGTATGATGTTATCCAGTGTTTGGCATAATATGTAGTCAAATTATGTGCCGCTTTTTCAACTGGTAGATTAAATACTGGCCCATTCTTCTCAATTGACGTCAGCAGACATAGTTTCCGAGCAACCATCGGATGTTGCTCTAACCTGACATGTACTGGAGGAGATACAACAATCTGTTGCAAACATCTGAATTGACGTGTAAATCTATATGGAGCATAGGCCTCTCATATGATTTCTCCGTCAATCCTGGAAACTAGCACACCATCCCTGCAAGCTAGCATGTATGTCCTCAAATCTAAATGGGTTGTTCCATCATCAACAAACCGCCCGGTTGGCAGACTTCCATAGGGAAAGAAGTTGAATTCCTTAAACATTCTCAGCCTCACTTTCATGTCATAGGCATTAACATCTAATGGAGAAACTCCAAAGAATGATTGCACTGATGGCCTGAAATAACTTCCAGGAATTTGTAATCCATTCTGTACATTATAAGTCTTGAAGTGAGTGGCGATACATCCACATAAAACATGGAATGGTCCCACTATTCTTAAAGGAGATTTACCCATTAATACATGACGTAAACTCATGTGAATATTTGATAAAATGGGGGTAGCCAACCCAACCATTTTTCCCTCAGCCATCTTTGCCGCAATGACGAAGGTCCCTGGCTTGACGCCTCCCTTCGAATCCCGGACTAGAAAGAGATAAACACTAAGCCACATTGCCAAGAAGCCTGCCAGACGAGTCTTATTTTGGATTATTTGATTCACTTCATATCCCCACTTCTCGAACTCTCCTGCTTCTAGAGTTGGCCAGAATGTGCCAGGAGCACTCCTCTTCTCATGTTTTGGGCAGGTGGTAGGACGTTTGGACCTCTTATCCTTGTATTTCTTTTTCTTGTATCCTTTTTCTTTTGTCTCCTTCTCCTTTGGATCCATCTATTTCTTCTCAATAAGAAATACATTCATCCTTTATAGAATGAGTTAATTAATTCTCTGAACTATTGAGCCTGTGGAAGATCTTTAATAATTCAAGAGCTAAAGCAGGAGTCTTCTCTGAATCATTGCAAGTCACCTTGGGAGGAATGAATTCATCATACATATCTCCCCAAATTGGAGCCTCTGAAATCCTGTGGACATCCCACAAACTGATTCCTACTTCTCCATGAGTCAGATGGAAGGAATTAGATTCTGGGCTCTAGTGGATGAGTATCTCTGGAACGAAGTTATCATGTCTATAAACATTTGTTTTCCCAACCCAGACAGATTCTTATATTGCAGCTCTCTTCAAATCCTCGACAAACTCCGCACAGGTTTGTCGCACCCAGTATGCCCACATCCAAGTTGTCTTCACGCCTTCCCTAGGACGGAAGTCCCAAATTTTCATCCAGCCTTTGGATTGATCCATCTGAGCATTTCAGAAGATTGAAGGATGGCAATGTGGCTGTATCTCAGGTGTATTATTTTTCTGATTTAGTGTGAAAGGGCTATGATGCATCACGAAGGCCTTCTCCACTATTCCAGTACATAGAAATACTCCTCCACCTGAGATATTTTATGAAGAAAAGTTGGTGTAATTATAGAACTACGAAAATGGAAGATAGTTCTTTGCTTCTGGAATGGTGACTTCTCCTAGATGATCATAGCCATACAAAGGCAGATAAGTACTCTGTGGGAGGTCACGATGATATTTCTTCAGATACTTAGCCAAATCCGGAAGAGTTCTATCTTTGAAAGTATAATAATCATGGCCAATGATGTCCATCTTATCATCTATCCGCTTGCTAGCCAGTTCATCAACTATTCTGCATCTAAGAGACATTGATTCTGCACAAAAATTGAATAAATTAATTTATTAAATGGATTGATTTTTCATAAACATTGTGAAGAAATCCGAAAAAATGGAAAAGGCACTAAGGCCCGCAAGTCTAAAACTTGGCGCGCAAGTTTTCCTATGCCACACTAGTTTTTACTGCACAAGTCTAAACTGCGCAAGTACAGATACCTAGACGGAAGTGCGGCAACAAGGAAATAGCAGAAAGAAAAGACTTGTGCGGCGAAGATAACTTGCGCGGCGAGAGCTCAAGAATTAGGAAACAAATGCTATGCACGACCAAGGATCCTATATTTATAGGCCAGGCGGCCTATCTGCGCACCTACACCCAGTGCGCCCAATCCCTGTGCGATGCGCACTTGCGTGCCACCCTCTGCACCATCAAGACTTGCGCGCCACCTTTTCTTTGGATGTCTTAGATTTCCTCAAAGTTAAATCCTCATTTCTTTCGGATCCAAATCTGAGGGGGGACTTTTGTTGATGCTCCTTTCGTCACAGAATCTAAAGATTGGAAAAGGGGAATATCTGAGCTAAAAGTGATTCAACCTTTGAAGAAAAATATCAAAAAATCGACAACGGAATGAACAAGGGATCCAAAGCACATATGCCACGCAAGTTCTATCACTATCGTGCAAGTCCACTTGCGCGACGCATTATGGTCGCGCAACTGACTTGCGCGGCCTAAGTGATAACCACCCGGTAACCGCCCTGGGTATTCTCCTGCATAAAAATAGACCCTATGGGCCCCCCATTCAGGAGGATTTTTTTCCAGAAAACCATATTTGAGCTCCAGGCACCCTAGTCTCTTCTCAAAGCTTCCGGAACACTTATAAGGTAATTTTTTACCTAGAACAGAAGATATAAAGAGGGGGAGGAAGGCTTAAGTGTTTTAACTCTTCAACACTTGCGCGCCTGAGTGGCCATCCCTTAAGGGAAAAGGGCCACCCTTGCACGCCGCCTTACTCCCTCATTAGATCTTGCGCGCCCTTCTTCTGGAAAAACATCAAGAGAAGGCTTTAATGAAGAGTCGCTCAAGTATTACCCTACTGGTTAACCGTCGCACAAGTACACCATGTGTCGCGCTGGCATACCTGCACGACCAGGACCTGCATGACCAGGACTTGCGCGCCCACGCAATACCTGTGCGCCTAACAGGACTTGCGCACCCCTGCCTTTTTTGGTTCTTTTATTGCCCATTTCACCCCTCTTATGCCATTACACCTTTCCTATTCAAGATTCAGTCTTCCAGACACTCTTCAAATCCATTTTATGGCATGATTTCTTGATTTGACTTCCTTATCTAAAAGGAATTTTGTGGAATATCTCTCAAAACCTAGTGATTTACACATCTTTATGTCACTAAAGATTGAGATTTCATTCATTCAACCTCATCCTTTACGATGAGAGAATCCTTAAAAAGGGTCTCCTTTTCAGGAATAATCCCCAGTCATAAGTCCTCTAATATGGGCATCCTCTTTAGGATTAAGCCCCAAGTCCCTTAATTTTTGGGCATCCTCTTAGGAGTAAGCCCCAGATCCCCTAGCATGGGCTTCCTTTTTCAGAAGTAATCCCCAGTCTCAAGCTTGGGAATCTTCCTTAGGAGTAAGCCCCAATTCATAAAATCCCCAAATCTAGGCATCCTCTTTAAGAGTATTCCCCAAACCTTAATCCTTAACCTGGGCTTCCGTTTCTGGAGTAATCCCCTGTCTCAAACCTGGGCCACCTTTTCAGGAATAATCCCCAGTCATAATCCTCTTAACCAGTCCTAATTTACCTTTGATCTGGGATTCCTTTTCAGGAGTAAAACCCAATCATAAGTCTTCTCCTAATTTGGGCCTCCTTTTCAGGAGTAAGCCCCATGTTAGAGTATTCAAAATCTCCATGAAGCACATATACCTTTATGGACCCTGTTCCTGGATTTCTTCTCTAAATTAAATCCTAAACCTTCATTTATCTGGGAAGTCATACATACATAAGCCCCAAATTATTTCTTATGATTTCATCTTTCATGGCAAAAATGTCTAATTTTTACCAATACCTCTTGTTTCTTACATTGATCATGACTCATGTAAGCTTTGAGTGTAAAAGTAATTGTGAAATCCTTCTTTGAGCCATCAATCATAAACATCATACTCCCTTACTCGAACTACATGGGTTCTGATTCCTGTTCTAAACAAAGGATATGTAGGTAGCCCATCTACGGGTTCGATCCCAACTCTAAAATAATCCATTTCCTTCTAAATGACAATAAACATCAAGTGCCCCACTAAGTGGCTTTAAAACCAGCATGGTCCTCATAATGACCAAGAAACTTCTGTATAAATGTGTCGAAGGGTACCATTGACCAAGAATCTCTAATAAATACAGATGATTCTCTATGGATGAAGAACCTCAAATAAATACAAAAGATTCTCTAAATTTCCTACATATTTAATCATTGATTGTCACATATAAAGGAAATATCATTTTATACTTGGTAATGTAATAAGGATTCACGAACATAACTTAAATCTACAAAGAGAGTCCCGGAGTAGACAATAATTCCCCTAAAAAAGGTGTGATGAGTCCGACCTCCCATCCTCTCGAACAATGAAAATTCCTAAGCCTCATCAGTCCAAAAACTAATTAGAACCTACCTTTGGAAAGTATGTCCTAATGGATGTGAAATCATTAGATGTTTCTGGTTCTACGATGAAACCTCTTAGAAACCGATCGGAACGTTTGAACCTCCCATCAAGGCGGTCATCCCCAGATTTCTAGGGAAACAATATTTAACAATTTTAAAATGTAATTTTAATAAATTAAAATTCTTTTGGAACACCTCTCATCAGAATTTACATTTTATGAAATTTTATATTTTACAAGAAAAAATTATCTTTAGTCAAGAATAAATCTCATTGTGGTTTAATAAAAATATCAGAATATCCTATATGTTTAAAAGAAATTTTATGTAATACAACATATATTTATGAAATTTCATGATTCATTTTAATATATTATTTGATTCGATAAATAATAGGTGTGAATTTTTCGAACTAAATGGAAATGTTATTTTAATAAAACATTTTTCTCAATAATCTATTTGACTGATGTATATTCAATGTGATATTTGATTATGGACTATCATGAAAACAAATACATTTTATTTTATTTATAATAAACTAGTTTATTTCCCAAATATTAGAAATAATGATAATATTAACTTATATATTAATTTTAAGATGTGAAACATCATTTTTTACAAACGTTGGAAAGAGATTAAGTATGTTTGTTTTAAAATTAACATTTAACACATTTATAAATCTTTATATGATATAATTATTTTATCGTAAAAAATAATATTGTTAAAATCTGTTCGTAATATCAATTTTAATTTTAGTTATCATTATTAATTACTATGGTTTAAAAATAGATACCCACATAGAATTTAAAAGTTGTAATATGAGTTTTACATAAGTTAAAAGGACCAAATATTGTACAAAATTGTTTTAAAATAATTAGTTGAGATGAATATAGACTTTATATTGTCTAAAAATCCAATTTTCCATACTTTTGATCCATTAAACCATGAATATAGTCAATAACATTTTGAATAACGATGAGTGATTCCAAAAGATCCATTTTCACTTCTTATAAAAGGAAATCACTTCATCTTATTTATTGATACAATTTAATATAAAATTACACCATTATACACTTCCATTTTACTATACCTATTACCTTATCCCATATATAGTGATACTAATATTTCCAATTTCATGTTAACATCTAAGGAAAACATAGGTCTGCAACATAATTATTATCTCCTTAATAATCATTACATGAAAATATTACACTTCCAAATTTCATATCAGTATAATAATATGATGAATTAAGTATCATTATAATAACTTTATTTTTTTATATTAAAGTTATATCCCATTATTTCTAAAGTCTATACAATAAGAAATTATATTAAAAAAATTTAAGTTCATTATGTAGATTATCTCCTCTGCGAATCAAAGTCATTTGTTAGTCATTACAAAAATTCATGGTTAGTAATAGTTATTAAAATAATAAATAAATATGATATGTAACATATAATTATTATTATTAAATGTTTATTTAATATCAACATTCACCACATCTCATGTGTTGAGAAATGGGAACAAAAATCGTGCATGCGTGATGATTACCACATCCATGATGAAACATTATTCTGTTTTCATCTAGATTTTCAATCATTATCTAAAAATATTCAAATATGAATTACCATAATAATACATAAAACTTATAACAATAATAATTATTACCATTATATTATTTCACAACAAACACATAATTATCCATACATGACAGCTGACCTAAAACATTTACTTATTTGGGTTTAATTAACCACCTATAAAAACACTTCTTTAAAATATGATTATGTATGACTATGGAAGATATTTCTTTAAACATAATCTATTTAGAAAATTAGTCTTAGTTATGTTTATTTATATATTTCATTAAGAATTTATCTTATTATTGATGTATTTTTTTTTGTTAAGAATGATTACCAAAATAAGATGACATTAATTCAATTTTCATACAAACATAAATAGTAACTATATAATAAATTAATAAAATATGATAATAAATAAATCGTATTAAATTAAATATAGAAGGATAAGGATACTGATAATGTATCTAATTAAATTAATTTTGTAATTCATGATTTTCAGTGCACGTAAAGATATAATCTGGTATAAGGTAACAAATTTTCATCTAAATTTACCTATATTGAGACATTTTTTATATCACACACCCATTTTTATAATTAGTACATATATAGAAACACTAACTATAAAAATAATACCACATTATTTTCAACGTAAAAATTGTTTCTACCATCTCCAAATCATGTGTTAGGTAATTTTGTTAATTTATTTTTAATTGGTGTGATGAATTAGCTATCACCACTATATCCTGAATGAGGAATCATTATAGTACCTTCTATTATTTATCACTATAACTCAAAAAACCTAATCTATTATAGAGTTATGTCAGTATAGGTGCACTGACCAACCATCTGTTCATCTCCTTGTGATTTTAATCAAATTTATCTATCTAAAGTACCAAGATCTCATCCAGGTAACCTTGGATATTAGATTAGATATCTTAGTGAAATAATTTATAATGTGAAAAATGTATTTATCCAAATGAAGAAAACCACATATATGAGTTTCGATGTTTTTTATGGTTCATTTCTCAGTATCTAATGTATTTGAGGGATTCATCGATATACCTTTTCTTGAGATTATGTGACCCAACAATGAATGTTTCTGTAACCAGATTTTTCACTTGATGAATTTGACATACAACTTCCCTTTTCTTGTGGATATCAAAGGAATCTTCAAAAAAATGTTCATGATCTTCCTGAACAACATAAAATGTAGTCATATATTCTATAATGGCTACCACTAATGGATCGAGGTAGTCAATAACTTATCTATTCCCTATATCTATAACAGTTATAGGGGCCTTGATAGGTCTAAATAAAATCACTACAAATTCATAATGATCATACCTTGGACTGAATGCTACCGTAGGATTATCCTCCTTCTTGATCATCAATTGATGATATCATGGATGTAGTTGAATCATGGAAAAGTATTTATCTCTACAATTTTGATCAAAAAATTCATCAATATATGGTAGAGGATAATTTTTCTTCAATGTGATGCTGTTAAATTTTAGATAAACAATGCAAAGATGCATTGAACCATCATTATTATTATAAAAAAGAACAGATCAACCCATTATAACAAAATCGTCTATATGATTCTCGTATAAATATTATCATGGAGTATCTTTATCAATTCCTACTTCTCAATTTGTTTCATTAAATATGGATACATTGGGATAGGTGTATCACTAGGTATGAGTTCTATTTAAAAATCATCATATTGATTTAGAGGAAGACTGGGAATGAGTTCATAAAATATATCATCGTAATTTTGAATATAGGGATATCATCAATGTTGAGTTTCTCACTAATAATTTGAGATAAATATACCTCATGAATAGGTATTAAGATAAATACAAAGAAAGTACATAATTATCCTTGCACTAAAATATGATAATAGGTTCTTTTGGTATTTTAAATGAGATATTAGTTCCTCAATACTTTAGTTAGGATACATAGAGAGAGAGTCAATCCATGCCATAGATAACATCATATTTAATCAGAGAAAAAATCATTAGATTTTCACAAATCATATGCCCACAAAAAGCTTTCTAAGAGAAGTTATATATGTAATATGGGATCATCTTACCAGTATAGGGTTTTATTATTAGCCCAACATCTAATCATTGAGTTGGTGATAGGATATAATTTATAACTTTTTATATATAAAACATGGAAACAATAAAAAATAATATGAAACATTTGTAGTTCTATAATAGATGGTAAGGGTAGCTTTAACCACTTTGTTTTCATGACCCCCTAAACTAGTTGTGATCCCATTAGATTTACCATTTTATCTAGACATAAGATGTTGATAAAAAGGATTTTAATCATTGACCCTCGTATACATGAAATGATTTTTGTAATTTTCAGGATTCATTCAATTATACAATTAGAGAGTGGGTGACACATTATATTAACCATTTTAACCATTCCCATTATTTATTGGCCTCTTAAGGTAACTTATACATTCTTTTTCTTTATGGAATTATTTTCCAAATATAAATAATTTACTAAACCACAGAAGGTAATTTTCTCCATCATACTTGTACGATTTTGACATGAAGTGTGATTAATTTTCATTATTCCATGGATTTTTTATAATAATTTCCATAGAATTTCATCTATATATATTGTCCCCTATAACCCTGAAAATGTTGAGATTATCCAATTGACTTCTTTTTCTTCTTTTTACGTCTAAAAATTTATTCATATCTTTCATGTTAGGACCGAGCTGAAGATTGATGTTGTTTGTATTTTTATTTCTAGGAACATCTTGTAAGAACATAAATCGCCTCTTATTAATTTAATGAGAATTTTATTGATCTATTCTTTCAAAAGAATCAGGCACATGTTTTTTAAAAAATCAGACTCAATATGTCTATCGTAATGAGGGGAAGCTATTTTGGATGAAGTAGATATAATCAGATTCACACTAAATTTGATATGTAAGAAGTGATTGTTTTGATAGAGAATCAAGTTCTGTATGAATAATATAAATCAAATATGATGATACTGTACAGATTTTAATTTTATTTATATCATTAGATGATCAGAGAACATGTTATACAAGCTTACTGGAAGAAATATTTAAGTGATGGTGTTAATTTAAAAGGTAGTGATGAAGGTGGTGCAGATTCAAAAGAAGGGAATAATTGAAAAAGTGGTGCTGAGTGAATGTGATACTACCAATCTAAAAAATATTGTTCCCTGATTATTTATATCTGGGTGGAAGAGAGAATGAAGTGATACCGATTGTTTTTCAAAAAAAATCATATCGAGGGGAATGAAGACTAATAGGTTGTACTGATTTACTATAGCATATTATTATCCATAATAAATGCTAAAACCATTTTCATACCTAGGATGATAATACTAAGAGTCATGAGGAGGATTAGAATATCCAAAAATATTCGTATTCTGACAAGATCACATACATGGAAATCATATACCAGCCAATCGTACATAGATTAGTCATACCTTGAAAAATCATATCTAGGCCAATAATACCCAAAATTATTTTATTCAAACCAATTGTATTCAAAGAAGATCATACTCAGGATGTGAAGAAAAGAAAGAAGCTATAATGAATGGAAAGTTGTGATATATTCTATCTGGATTCTAGCAATTCTACAACTATTATCAAATGAATTTAAAGTCATGATACAAGAAAAAGATTGAGAATGATATTTTCTTTAAGTATTTAATGATAATTAAAGGATATAATGAGATAAACAATGTAGATGACCATTTTAATAGGGTTGAATTACTTTTCAGGTTTCCAATTGGGTCAAGAGAAGAGGAGAAGATGAAGATTTGAATCAGAAGTCAGTCAAGAGAAAAAAAGTGTGAGATTGCACACTGATTGATTAAGGGGGATTTATACATATAAATGAAATATTTTGATTAAAATCAGTTCTTATTATTTTCTTCAGCAAATCATAATTGTATGCATTTTTTCAAACATTTTTTTCAATTTATACACAGCTTTGTACTGAAGAATTTGGATTGAGAAAAACCAAACTCATATATTGAAATCGAATTGATGATTCAAATGAAAGTATGAAGAATACTATAATGATTGTAGAAGAATATACATGACTTATGAAGATTTGAAGAAGTCAATATTCACATTATATTTTAGGGGAAATTGTGATTTTGGTGAATTTGATTAGGAGAAATATTTTTGGGATTCCTTCTAAATCATCTCATGGACCACCTATAAAAATAGAAAATCACATGGTACTTTTATAAGAATGATGTAATATTAATGAGAGAGAAGACTAGATTTTTTAGAGATAAGAATAAGTCTTTATACCTTTATTTTGATAATGTGGTTTTGACAGATAAGTGAAATGTATTCAGCTGATCATCGTATCGAGATAAATTAATCGATTATGGGATTTATTTAGTTGGTTTATCATACCGAGGAAAAATCGTATTGGTTTTTATCGTTCTGAGGAATCAAATTAGTTCCAATTAATTTCTATTTTATTTAATCAGAAAATTGTATTGAAATAATTGTTTTTTAAGAATCATACTCTAAAGAATCGGACTATGAGTATGGGACCTAGGAGAATCGAACTATGTTTTCATAACAAACTACATGATTTTCTTACCTTTATTCTTGGTATGGAATTGAATATTTTTTTTCAATTTAATACATTTGTTGAATTAAAAAGAATAATAAGTAACAAGAGTTGATTAAAAAATATTTTATTGCCCTATTTGTGCTACGAGGTTGTGCATGAACTATTGGAATTGTTTACATAGTGATACATAATTTAAAGGGTATATCATACACATTATAATCCATGGATTGATTTATAGTGGGATGTATGGTATTGGATTATTTCCAGACCATACTAAGGATGTAAATATTCTTATTTAATATTGAACATTGTTAATATTTGTGTTCCTATATATGTGTATTGGATTGGATTTCAGCAGGGAATTGAATTCTATAGTAGGAGGGGAATTCTATTTCTATTGAAATGAAACATAAATTAATATGATTATTTGTGATTCACCCTCCCCTATTTGTGATATAATCACTATGACAGGTTACTTTCAACTTGTATTAGAACACTTATTACCTTCCCTTATTCCTTGTTGATGGAGAATTTTAATTTCATTAGTAGTAAAAGAATTACAGTCTTTTATGGAATTAATTATCAAATATGGAAACATAAAATGTTTTCTTATCTTATGTCTACCAGTTATGATGTTCTTGAAGCTACAAAATTTGGGGTTCCACCCAATTAAACAAAAGGTCCTCTTACTCTTGTTGATAAAAGCATCATGAGAATGATGGATGTGCCAAGAATTCTATATTATCATTAGTTTATAAAATTTAATTCATGAGAGTAAAAGGAGTTTCCACAACCAAGGGTATGTAGGATAAATTATAAAACATATAAAAAGGTAATAAAAAGTCAATAAAGAAAAGATAAAAATCTCGATATTGAAATATAAATATTTGAAGATGGATGAGCATGAATCTGTTGGGGAATTATTTTCCATAGAAAATGACATTGCGAGTACTAGAAGATGTCTTGGGGAAATTAAGGTTGATTCCACTATGGTTGGAAAGATATTTATGAATCCTATATCAAAACATTTATGAAAAAGTGTCTTCATTAGAAGGCAGAGATAATGAAACATTATCTCTTAATGATTTTCATGTAAATATTATTACTTATGAAATGAGAAAAGACAAATCTATGAAGATAAAAACAAAATTTGATAGAGAAATTTCCTTCATGGATGGAAAGAAATAAAAATAAAAGAATATTGTTACTTTAGAAGAAGAAGGTGGTTTTAATCTAAAAATCATGTATATAAAAATCTCAATGATATTTTTTTCTTGTTTTTAAAAAATGTGATAATAGGTAAAGGGAAGCATAAAAGGAAAATCCTTGTAAAATTTTTCAAATATTGGAGTGTTGGTTACTTTGGGGAAATCTATCCATGAATAATTATTGAAGAGGATACTGATGGCGATGAATGAAATCAAAGAAGACCATGGATGAAACAGGGAGATAAAGAAAAATTGAAATAAATAGGGAATGATAATAAATTATTCATATCCAAAATAAGTGGTTTCTTATCTAAATATGAATTAAAAGAAGAAAGTGATGATAAATCTAAAAAATCCATTGAGTATAGTATTGAAAATAATTTTATTACAATAATGAATGGTGAATAATTCTGAAGCTGTAGTTTTGAAGGAAAAGAAACTCAACTTTAAATACATTTGAAAAAATAATTGAATGAATGATTGAGAATGATCAGAAGGATTGATAAGAAAAAAAATTTGGATAATGAATGTTATACATTGACGAATAAAGATTGTTTTTCTGATGAAAAAGTAAATCTATAGAAATATATTGATGATTTAAACAAACTTTTGAAGAATAAATGAATTTAAAAGTCCATAAGGAAGTAAATCTAAAAGAAAAAGAAAAATAGTTAGAACTTGTACATCAAAAGTTAAGTAATGATGAATTGAGAAATACCTGTTTCAAAAACTCTAATATTGATGTTGGTGAATGTTCCCAAATGATAAATTTGTGATGGTTCAATAAAATAAACCTTCAAATAGTGAAAAGAATGATGGAAAAGTTATGTATGTGGCCAAAGGGTTAAAAAGTTACAAAGCATAATGAGTCCAAAAAATATTATTTAGATCCAAAAAAATTCAAATACTTTTGATTCAATTAAGTTTAAAGATAAGAAGAATAATCCAATTGATAATGAAATAGTTTTTCTCTCATAAAAAATTTGAATAGGGTGGCCAAAAAACATATTATTAGTTCTCAACATTATGGGAGATTTAGAGGTAAATATTCTTTCTATGTATATTTAGGGTATTATGGGGGATTCAGAATCATGGAAAATATTTGTGGGGTTATCCAACAACATTTATACTATCCCACAATATATGAAAGGAAATGGTTGGGGGGTATTCTCGCAAAATAAGAAGACTGAGAAATTTTTTTTGAAGAAGTCTGAAAATAGTAGGATGAGGATTCAAAATTGGTTCGATCCCTGGGAAAAAATTTAGGAATGATTTGAAGATCCTAGGAACATTAAAAAATGATGTCTTATTTTGTTACCAACACAAAGAAAAGAATTCTAACAATACTCACAATCTATAAGTGAATAAATAAGATAAAGGAGAAAAATCTATTGCTGATTAAACTACATTGAATGCCACAAAAAGATAATGAACATGTATACTTAATAGTGGGTGTTCTACTCACATGACAGGAGAAAAAAACTATTGGAAATTTTGAATGGTTTTAAATAAGGAACAAAGTCATTGGGAAATGATTAATCATTTAAAGTCAAAGGTTTTGGTTCTAATATCATTGGAAAATAAAAGATAAAATACCAGAATACATTTTAGGTTAATGGGCTAAAACAAAATTTGAAAAAAAATTCACAATTTTTGGATGAGGTTATAAAAGTTTTCATTTTGAAAGATGGGTTTTATGTAAATATTCAAGAAGATAGAAATATTGTTAAAAGATTCCAATATACAAAAGGTAATTTGTTATAGGTTGGTGAAATAAAAAACTCCTGTTATATGTGCTTGATTAAAGAGAATCAATTGTTTCATAAAACTCTTGGACACATGTGTCAGAGAAACATGAAAAATTCATGTAAAAGATACTGTTTTAGAGAAAATACTGACATTCCAATAATAATTTATTGATTTTCACTAACTTTCCTAAAGTAAAGATTACAATTCATGTGCCTAAGAATGTTTAGATATGTTGAAGACAACACCTAGAGTAGATTTATTCTGATATCTATTGGTCAATGAGTTAATGATAAACAAATAGAGATATGCGATTAATTACTTTCATTGATGATTTTACTTGATTTACATGTGTCATGTATTTAAATCATTAAGTATATGAATTGAATATATTTATATGTTTTAGAGTAATGGTATATAATGAATGTGAGTATTCAATAAAGAAGTTTCCAATAGATAATGGTTGTGAATATAAAAGTTAAGAGTTTTAATATTATCTTCAAAAATATATAATTCTTCATGAGTATAGTTCCCCATATACTCACTAAAAAATTGGGTTTTTGAAAAAAAAATATGTTTTGTAGAAATGGGAAGAACCATCTTACCTGAACATGGACTTTCTTATTACATTTGGAGGCAAGCGATGCTACTTCTATTTATATTCAGAACCACTATTTCTAAACTCCTCAATCATGTATGTCTGCATATGAATTATTTTATAGAAAAACAATATGTTTGAAACACTTTAGATATTTCTGGAATCTACATATTATAAATAAGAAGGGTGAAAAATATAGTATGTTTATACAAAAATGTTAATACGGAATTATTTGTGGATATGTATTAAAAGGAAGATGACACAAATGCTTAAACAATTAAAAAAATTGAATTGTTGATTCAGATGATGTGAAAGTAATTTAAAAGGTAGTAGAAGATAAACGCACTCAAGAAGTTAAGGAAGTTGAGAAAGTCGTAGAAAACAATTCTGATAATGATGAAAATAATTTTATTCCCACCGAAGAAGACAAATAAAACTCAGTTATTTACAATAATGATAGAGATACTCTAAAATCTCATCATAGTGCGAGGAAGCTAGTGGAAGCTCAGAATAAAATTGTTGAAAAGAATCAAAATGTTCAAACCAAAAGAACAAGAAATGAAATCCCACATACTTATCTATATTCAAAAGTGAGACAGAATGATGTGAAAAAATATTTTGAGAATTTAGAATGGGTTTAATCCATGAATGAATAATTAGATTAGATTGAAAAGAATAATTCATGGGAACTCATATCCCAGACTGATAAAAACATTATTGGCAGAAATTTTTTTTTGAGAAAGATGAATGGAGAAGGTGATATTATAAGAAACAATTCAAGATTGGTATGAAAAGGGTATTCACAAATTGAGGGAGTTTATTTTGATGAAACCATTTCTTTGGTGGCTAGATTATATACAATTATAATATTTCTTACTAATTGTTCATAAAAAGGTTACAAGATCAATCAAATGTATATTAAATTCACATTCCTAAATGATGATATTAGAGGAACTTATTATATTGAAAAACCCTGTGACTTCTTTTTGGGATGTTGAAAGCTATGTATGATAATTAAAGAAATCCTTGTAGGGGATAAAACATGCTCGGATGGCATAGTATTAAAAATTGGATACTTGTTAAATAAAAAAAATATCATCAAAGGAATAGTGGATATAAATATTTATACTAGAGAAATTGAAGTGTGTTCCCTAATTGTAATTGTTTTTGATGATGGTATTATCTTTTATGGGAATGATGATAGAATTTGGGAATTATTTTTCAATAAATGATTAATATATTTTAAATTTCCATCCTATTGGAAATGAAATATTTTCTTGGGTAAAAAAAATTTCAAAATAAAGAATACATATTTCAATGCCATGAAATGAATGCTAAATAACTTATTAATGTATTCGTCATAGAAAAATTAAAACTTATTTCCATACCCATGTTATTGAGAACCATGTTGAGTAATAATTAAGATGGAAAATAAGTTGATCATTAAGAGTATCATAAGTTGATTGGAAACCTATTGTTTTTTACTAACTCATGTCCCGAAATTTTATATAATATTACCTTATGTATATGATTTCAGAGTCATCTAAAATAATACCATCTTATTTCTGGAAAAATAATTCCTAAAACATAAAAAGTATAATATATTTTGGAATCAAGTATTACAGCTCAGGAATATTTATTTTTTTGGGTATTTAGTTGCTGATTGGGAAGGAACTATTGATGACAGAAGATACACATATGATGGATAATTATTAAGGGGAAATAATTGTTTTAGTTGGAATTTAAAGAAACAGAATTTAGTAACTCTTAATACGTTTGAAGCTGAGTATGTTTTTGTCACTCAATCCCCTACTTAGGTCTAATGGATGAAAATTCAATCAGATGATCCAATTATTGACATAATGTTACCCCAACTCATTGGATGTGAAAAACATAGGAAAATAAATCTCACCTTGAATCCATTTTAATATTCTCGTTCAAAACATATTGATATAAAATATCATTTCAATAATTATTAAGTGGAGAAGAATGGCTTTAAGCTAGATTACGTTCAAACATTAGAACAAGTGGCTGGCATTTTCACAAAACCTTTACCAAATGAATAATTCTATAGATTGAGGTTGAACATGGGAATCATACCTATTTCTCATCAAGGTTGAGGAATGTTTCGTTGTCCCCTTTTTCATCATACCATTGGATTGTTTTTTGATGCAGGTAATTGGTTTCATAAATCAATGTATTTCAAGATAAAAGAGAGAGTTGGGGATAAGATGTGAGATCAACATAGTTTTGGGAGTGAACAATTATAACTATTTTTTGGATTGGTTGTAGTAAACTAAATTGATTGGTATTTTTGGAAGGATAAAGAAAATATAAGGTAGATAAAGATATGAAGAATGAAAATGAAATAGGTTATCTTATTAACTACTTTGGGATAACATGGTATTATTTTCAATGATTATGGTTTCCTAAAATGAGTTAGCTCACAAAGGATTATAATTATTGATTAGTAATCTATTTCTCCTAGATAAAACCACTAGTGATTTATGAATCTTAGTTAACAAAAAAATTAAAAGGGGAGAGATTGTTTGGACTGACTGGCTGAAAATTAACATTTTTATTATAAAAACACTTTTAATGAAAAATGTAAGAAACCAAGATGTCCAAAAATAACCAAATAAAAAAAAATAATAAAAAAATAACGTATAAAAAACTACAGGACCAGCTCCTCCCCAGAAACTGCACTATGATATCAAGCCTTCACCCAATCATGGCCCATTAGTAAGCAGTCCTATGCAAAAGTGAACGCGCATGGAACCGATGGCCCAGACATACCCTCTCATCATGCATGTAAAAATACATGATTCAGTGAAGAAATCTTTCTATTATCCACATCTTGAGAGGATCCAAGAAGAGTTCTATTTTTGAATCCCAAATATCACATAAAAACTAAACCATGAGCTAAGCCAAATGCAAACACAACTCATATGAAATTATAGTAATACCAACAACCAAAACCACCAACAGAATCAGAGACATAAAAGATTTACTTAAGATTATCAAAATATGATTCCATAAACAATTTCTTTGGTAAATATGAATCTTAGGAGTCTGATACCCCCCTTATCATCTTTTAAAAAACATAAGCTAGCTGGTTCTAGGACTGTACATACTCCTCAATGCTGATCTTCCCTTTATTGAATCTAGCTAAGAGAATTAGATAATTGTTTTTCAATAAATGGCAATTGATCTCCATTTAGAGACACTCTTAGGGAACTCCACATCATTTTCGTTGCCTCCTATACAGTTTCATTATGTACCATGACCTACTCTACCATTTATTCAAAAAAAATGTCAAATAAAATTCAAGGGTTCATCACCCTAGTCCCTGAGATTCATACGACTCAAAGCCTCACCAATTATATTCTTGTCGTTTAATTTTTTTTAAGAGAGAGTCTCTAAAGGATGTGGTAACAAGGAGTAATCATGCATCCCCTTCGTCCTCCTAAAACCCATGTAACTCTTCAGGCTTGAAGCTTCATCAGCCGAGTGGATAGGTTCATTCCTACTGGGTTCCCTCACACAGAACCCTTCCCCCTCAACCACGTTAGCTGAATCAAAACTCATGCCTACCTCTACAAAGGCTTCAAACCCATTTCTCAAGTGAAAAATGGTCTGGATATAAGAATATGAACCCCCTTTTCCCCCAACTCTTCTTAGTACAGCCACATCCAAAGAGGAGTCATGCTTCCCCTTACACAGAACAACACTGCTTGTGTTTAAACCCTCAGCGAGTGTAGTATCCAAAACAACCTTCTTAGCACCCATCATTGGTTCCATAACCTCATTAATCCAATTCATCTAAACCACCACTAAAATAGCCACATGCTGGGACATTCCGTTACTCTAATTCACACTATGGTTGGAAGGTCCCACTAGGTTGGGCATCAACCTGCTAAACACCTTAGACACCATCATATTACCTTGATTGACCACACTGTTCTTCCCCATATCTATACAAGGAGAAACCTTAATAGCCGCATTGCTGACCATTTGATTGATTTCAAGTCATTCTTTTTCCAACGACCACAACAATTGAGGTCCCCGACCTCTACCCTAACTACCTATTGTTGTCTGATCTCACACAAACCCACCACAAACTTTTTCAACCTTAACCCCGCCGTAATCTTCCAATATTGTCAAACATTTGTCTCCCTGGTGACATACCTCCACTGAATAACCCAACCTCTTGCATCTAGAAAACAAATCCTTGTCAAATCACTTCCTCAATAGTATTGAGGACCCCCATCGACAAATATCTGATGAGTTCCCTTGACTCTTGTAGATAGAATCGAAATCCATATAGTTATCTTATATCACACTTTGTTTGTGCCTGCATTCCTCACCGATTGAAATCCATACACAATCAAAAGTAACTATAGATGACTCCAAATCTACACACAAATATGGATTGATAGGGGACCTACCAACTCTGTGTGGCTATCCATACACAATAAACATTCAATGATATTTCCAAGCATTCTAATAATAGATTTATTTTGAAATAGAAGTGGATAGTTAGGGAAACTAACCTAGAATGCAGTGGAAGGAGAATCATGTTTCATGTTGAACTCAAATTACTAGTGGAATAGGTATAATCAAAGCCCATTGTAGCTATCGGGGGCACTCTACCAGGCATAGATTAGGTCCTCCACTAATGAAAATCAGATCATGACATGATAGTTGTCAAGAAATCCCACTATCTCGCTCTCTTGGAGATCCCATGATCTATAGAAGAACCAATCAAAGGAATCAATCAAATGCCTCCTCTTTTTAAACCATTCAACCAAGGTAAGATTCAACAGCATGGTGGTATCTATGAACTCATAATTTGAAATATAAAGGTTAGGGAACCCATAGATGAGCTTCGGAACTTTAGGTCGTAACGATGATTTACAAAATGTAGGAAGAAGATCAGGATTAGATAAGTGGAGAAAGCAGGCTATTCATTCATGTTGAAATTTGACGGTCCCTCCCCCAACATGGGGGGAGGGACCTACACTGAAGCCACCATTTTTGATTCATCGATGAGATCCAATAGGGGAACATGCACTAAAAACATGATCGGTTGTTAGGAGCAAGCAGAATAGTGATTGTATTGTTATTTTGTTGTAGATCAATTTATTTGAAAAATGAATTCACCTCACTTCATATTTGATGAAAATAATATTTATCTATCATTAAAATGAATTGGAAACAAGTTTTTTAGGAAATATTACTCACTTTTTGAATCATGATGTGGAGAATATGTTTTGGTTGAAGTTGTTATGATGACACTCACTCTGTATTCAATATAGAAAAACTATTTATTTTGATGGAGAATATGTGTCTCTATGACTAAAATAAATAAAATGTGATGATTATGTGATGATATATATTTCACATAAATAATAACTTGATTAATGGTCATGTGATACAATCTTGGTTGAAGACATAATGAAATGATGGTGATAATGAAAAAGGTAGTGCAAAAGGTGGTTCAGATTGAAAATATAGGAATGATTGAAAAGTTGGTGCTGAGTGAAAAAGATTTTCGTGATCAAAAAAGGATCATTCCCTATTTTATCATACCTATGTGGTAGAGGGAAAGATGTTAAAATGATTGTTTTTTAAAACTATCATACCTAGTGAAAAAGAGTAAGAGGTGGTACTGATTTTCTATAGAATCTAATTATCCATTGGACATGATATATTTGTTTTTGAACCCATGAAGACCATACTCAAACCTAGGAGGAATATGAACATTTATAGAAATAATAAAATTCAAAAAATATCATATTCTGTAAAATATTATATTTTCCTATCATACTCAAAATGACCATACCCAGAATAATGATATTTATTCTAATCGTACCCAACATGATTGCAAACCATTCCAATTTTATTCAAAGAAAATCATATACGAGAAGAGAAGAAATTAATGTAGCTAGATGGAATGGAATTTTGTCATACATTCCATTTGAAATTTGTCGATGCGAAAGCTATTATAAAATGAATTTAAAGTCTTGAAGGAATTAATGATAGATAAATGAGATTTTGAATGATGTTTTTTTAAGTGGTTCATGATAATATATTGATAGAATGAGATCAAGGATTTATTCAACCATTTCAAAGGGTTAAATTACTTCGTATTTTTCTAACTGGGATACGAGATTAGGAGAAGATGATGTATTGAATCCCAATAGGGTCAAGAGAAAAATAGAAGAAGATTCATGAATTAATTTTCCAAGGGTTTCTAAACATTAAAATAAAATATTTGGATTCAAATAGGTTCTAAGAAACATTTTCATCAAATCAGAATGGTATCCATTTCATCATACATTGTTTTCAATTGATATAGAGCTTTGTATTGAAGAAATCATATTGGTAAAAATTTTACTCATGTATTGAAATTAGATTAACGAATCAAATGAATCAATGAAGAAGGATATGAATATTATACAATAACCGAGAAGATTTGAGAGTATTTAACAAAGTAAAAATTCACCCTATAATTTAAGGGAAATTGAGATTAAGGTGAATTTGATTAAGCAAGAAGATTTTTGGGATTCCACAAAATCATCTTGAGGGTCAATTATAAAAGGAGAAATGTACGATGTACAGTTTTTATGACCTATATAGTGTTCTTGATAGATAAAATCAATGTTTTTTAAATAAGAATGTGTATTATTTCTGATATTTTGTTGAATTGGTTTTGAAGGATAAGAGAAATTTGTTTTCGTTTGATCATCATATAGGGCTAGATTAATCGACATCAGGATGTCCGTATTGGATTTCTTATATTGGGGAAGAATCATATTGGGTTTTATCATACTCTGGAATTGAACTGGTTCTAATTCATTTCAATTTTATTCTATCTGAATATCGTACTGGGAGAATTGTTTTTGAAAAATATTACTCATAGGAATCATACTAGGAGAATCAGACCCAGGAAAATCAGACTGAGTTTTCATGAAAAATTCTAGGAGGATCATACATTTTTTCTCGAAAAATAATTGAATCATTGTGTTTTAATTCAATAAATTTGTTGAATTGAAAGGGATCACAGGTAACATGAGTTGTTACATAATGATTATATTACCCTATTTGTGCTATGACTGCACCGAATTCCTATTGTAAATTTATATATAGTGATACATGAGGGAAAGGGTATATATATCTGATTGTAATCCAGGGAATGATTTTTAGTGGATTGTATGGTACTGAATCATTTCCAAACCATACCAAGGATGTAACTATTCATATTGAATAATGAACATTATAAATATTTGTGTTCTTCTGGATGTGTATTGGATTCGTTTTCCTTAGGGAATTGAAATATATAAAATGATGAAAAGTTTGATTAATTGAAAGGAAAAATAAAATAAAATGAGTGCCACTGATTCATCCCTCCCCCTCTCAGTAATACAATCACTATGACTGGGAACTTTCATATCAAAGTGTCTTATAGAAAATTCCTTTTACATATATGTTCTTATAAAACTAATGAATAGGTCCACTTTTTGTTGAATATTGGTAAAAAACTGAAATCATAACTTTCGAGTCTAGTGAAATTTTCCTCATAGGTACTAATGAATTTTTCATATTTTTTATTTTTTCCCCATAATACCTTTAATATTCTCATGATATTATTTAAAAGAATATAATTATTGAGAAATTGATTATTATTCCAATCCCATTACATAGGGTCATTTTCCTCTTCTTTCCTCTTTTTTATGACAACATTCAGCCATTGGTTTACATCATATTCCATACATTACTCAACCAAAATAAACATCTCATGATCCCATTATTACATAAGAGGAAATATAATTTCTATATAATTGATCGATTTTTCAAAATAATTCTACTATAGAAACCACTAAATTATGGTGGACATCGCCCTGTAAAAGACTAGATAGTGAGTTGTTCCCCCATTTTCCCATTTGGATATTTACAATGATTAAGATTATCATCAATATCTTGAGATATTTTGGTGATAAACCAAAAAATATTTCACCTCGGAAACCCCATTTCGCATGATTAATCATGAGGATAATCCTTTAATTTGAATTCACATTCATTATTCAAATGATTCATACTAGTTTTATCAATTAAAAAAAATAAACTTAGTTTGTGAAGAAATAATCATAAGGAGTAATCATGTAATATAAAAAATTTATATATTGGATATCTATATCATGAAATATATTTTTTTCAATCTATTTAAATCCATCAAATATTTTCATAATGAATATGTGGATTAACCAAAGACTGTACCTAGGAGGGTATATTCAAGTGTGAAATATTAGACCCATTAATCATGAACCAATTATGATTGAGTTAGTATCCAATCCACTAAATTCAATGTAATTACACCAATGTGAATCCATCACATAGCTGTATCCAATTTCGGTATCCCAACAGGGATGTATGTGATAAGAAAACTAGAAAACATCTACTTTAACAAGTACCTAGGTTGTTATCCAAAACATATAATTATCACAAGTTTTTTTAATAAATTACTTTAATTATAATATCATAAAATAACTAAACACAACTCTAATACCAATTTGGGTGAACCAAGCATTAAATAGATATATATTACCGTATTTTAGATGAATATTCAATAAATCTCATTGGAATAAATGCCCTAGGACTGTAAATGTTTAGTTTCTTTTGAGACCAAATATATAATAATCTTATTTCATCAATGATATTAAACATATCTGATAACTTTATTCCCATATAGTATACTTATTATACATACACTACATAAAAATTTTCTTCATAACCTAGGAAAATTATACATAAGAAATGGTGATCTCTAATGCTCTGTAAGAGTAAACATAAGATATATCAATTAATGAACATAAGTGAACATACGATAAGCAAAATTATTAGAGAACATGATCAGAAATTAAAAAAAATCACACCCAATAAATCGAAGATAATAAATAAAAAATCATGGAATAAGGGTTAACAAAAACAATATGTCTTATGTGTGGGGAATTGTTAATAATTAATCATAAACCATAATAACATATCATTAGTATAAAATATAAGGTTTTTGATTACAGATACAAATTGATAACAATATATTTATTCAGTTATCACTAATAATACTATCATATGAGATTTGGTTCACTCCCCATTTTATAATTTCCTTAGTAATGTTTCACTCATGGAACTATCTTATTTGATAGAGTCCACTATTAAACTAGTTTCTATATAGACCTAGCCTTAAAAATTACATAATCATGAATTATGTTAATAATTATCATTGAGAATATTTTCAGGTTTAGACGTTTAGAGAATTAGGTTATAACTTATACATAACATCTTAAATATTACAAGTAAAAAATTCTACTCACTATCCATTTTTTCATTAAACAAATAATCTTTAAAAAGGAACCTGTTTTGTTCCATGTTTTAAGAAGCACAACTTTTCCATGATCCCATCCTTGACCCTATTAATCGTTATGTCACATGAAAAACATTTCAAAACATGGGATGGGCATATAAATTTCCGTAATGAATACATAAATAATGAAAACTCTTAGTCTTGGGATAACATGAAAACTAAGAATACATTATCATAAGTAATATGTTTCACCTTTTAGAAGTAGTAAATATACTTCACTAAATATAAGATCCGTGCATACATTTTTTTGAGATGAAAATATTCCCAAAAGTCCCATATAAATAAATAAATAACATATAATGGTAACTTGGGATATAACCAAACTTAAATGGAATAACCATATAGTCGACTTCAAAACATATCACTAAATGGAATAGCCTTACGGCCGACATCCACACCCAATGCATTAGTGGTTATAATGTAACCACAAATCCTTAGTTTATCACAGAACACCCTTTCATTTGTTTTATCATGTAACCACCCATCATTGGTTTATCATGTAACAGCTCTTCCAATTTCCAAGTACCATTATATATTCATAATAAATAAAATATTGGAAATATCAACATTTCCCTAGTAAAATATCATTCGAAATCACAAGAAATTATTTCAAGATATTGAAATACTCAATACATTTTAAAAACCATTTTCAATAAAAAAACATCCAAAAATAAAATAAGGCATTTCTTTTCTTTATAAAAACATTAAGTCTTACAGAGAAAACAAAATAAAGATTACAGGGGTGGAGAGGTCATTATTTCCGCATGCGTTAAAAGAATTATTTTTGTCATTTAGTAAAACTATTCATTAAATTAACATTCCCTTTTAATAAAATTAAAATTTATTGGTTTTTATTATAAACGGTGTAAAAGAATGAGGTGTATATTGTCAAAATATAGCTCAATGAAAAGAGATTGAGATGAAGTCCCTTACCTTGAGTCTGACTCATCATGTATGTTCGTTATTTTTCCTTAATAATATACTTAATATAATTTATACTTAATTATGAACCTTTTTCACATTTATTATTAATTTTATATCACTTATTACCACTTTATAAAAATTACATAATTATTTATGTTCATATCAGTCGTTTTGTCGATATTCGGTAATTGAGTATAAAATGATATTGTTTGATGTAAATTGTCCATATAGTCAAAAGTAAATAATATCCATAATGATATTATTGATTTTAAGTATCATATATATCCAGTATATATGTATGTATAATAGTCTATAACATTTGTAGATAAGAAATGAAATGCACCATTCATAGAGATAGTAGGCCATGTATAGGGATTAAAGCTACTTTCATTTCTTTCTCATAGTAAAATAATAATAATCAAATAATATAAATTTATATTATAATACTAGAATTATTTTTATGTCAGTTATGTCTCATGTGATTAATAAAACCATCTTTTATTTTCCATGTATAGCATGAATGAGTCGAATCACTTTGAGGGGGCAGTCGCCCGCACATCCTCAAATGAAATTATCGTATTTACACATCATGGAAAGCCTAATGATATGTTGTAAATAAAAATTACAGAATAATGGAGAAAATATAAATATATAATATATATCATAAATAAATTCATTTCCATCATAATGGCCACTATGAGAGGTGCTACGGGAAAATCAAAGAATTATCATTTCGTGAGGCAATACTTCGTCATACACAAGAAAAGTATGTTCGTATCAATTGGATGCAGGTGTGTGTATGTGTAGTTATAATACCTCATATAAAACATCCTAGTATATTTATGATAATTTTTTTGTATTAAAATAATGGAATAAACTGAGATTAGAGGGTTAGAGAAGGAAAATAAATGAAAGAATCTTGAGAGAAGACATCACTGCAAATAGGGAAACTCCACTGGTTTAAGATAAAAGGATTTCTTGAATTTCATAATACCCAAGGTATGGATTATATTAGGAAGATAGGGATTTTTTGGATATTATTTGGGAATGTTTTGGATGATTCAAGTTTCTTTATTGTTGTGTGTAAGGGTTAAAGGTGATTCACTTTTATAAGACGTAGGAGGGGTAATTTCTGATGATATTGGAATATTATTTTATTATAATTAGATATTAGGTTTAAAATGGTCCCATAGTATTTTTTCCTAGATAAGATTATTTTTGGTTGAAAACCTCTCAACTGACCGAATTTATACAACTTTAGGTCAGAAATGTAACCTTATATTTTAGCTTTAACTCTAAGTTAACTAATATAACGATTACCAAGTCTTCTTGTATATTAATACAATATGGTTAGTATATAAACTATAATATACCAATAGAACCATTTGTAATTCATTAATGACATTTTCAACATTATCTAAGTCATTTTTACTAATATTAGATTTTTAGGACTATTTTATAATTTAGTAAAATAGTAATCTTTTTAAAAACTCCTTTATTTCAATTTTTATACTATGCATATCATGCATTTTTAAAAATTCATAAAAACATGATTATTTTTAAAGAACTTAAATATTTTAGAGATAACTAGTCATACTCACCCCTAAAATTCTTTTATGGAAACAAAAGTTCAAAAAAAATTTATTTTAATATTTATAATCTCATTTATGTAAATCATTCATTAATCTTGTAATCACTACATCTTCAATTGTGTCACCAGTTAATTATTTTATTTTATATCTAAAAATTATAAATAAAATAACATGATGTATTAAGTATTTTAACATTTATAATGACTATTTATAGTAAAAAATATCACTTATAAAACCCCTTATAATATGCTTTTACTAGAAGATACATATTAATTTAAATTTTTTCATTACTTTAAATTAATTCTTATAAAATGTCATTTTCGCATCCATGTGGCTCCATGGGGTCACAAAATCTTACCAAGGATTCCCTTGGGCATAAATGTATCATAAAATAGGGTTAGTATACGGTTTATGTTAGTTTCATATTATTATAATATTTTTGATCCTTATTTTCGATATTTACCATTTAACCCTGGTAAATAAAATAATTAATGAAGTTACTATTTGTAATATTTAAAAAATAAATATAATTATTTATAAAATTTGTAAATATTCAATCCAAATATAAAATCCATTTTTCCAAATTAAAAACACAAAACTCTAGGAAATTAATTTAAAATTAATTTTTGATGTCAAAACCAGACAACATGCTTTTACAATGTAAAAACTTCATATAGATTGACATGTGTTTATGTCCAATTTCAAAGTGAAATTACTCATAATTACCAAAATTAGATTAAATGATAAAAATATAATCAATTTAAACTTTAAAAACTTTTAAAATAATAATATAACTATAAAATTAAATTAGATTGAAAGACAGTTTTGAATTAAAATACTGTATTTTAACAATTCATTAAAAAACGAAATTTATCCGAAAAATAGAAAATTTTAATCCTATGTAAATTTTGAGGTCCCAATTATAAAGAAGAAGTTTATTATTTCAAATAAAACATATAAAATGTACAAAAACTATATTTGAAAAGGGTTCTTCATCAAATGGCGTTAAAATGACCTTTTAAAAATATTAGAGTATTTCATCCTTAAAATAGGATTCATTCTTATTTGAAGCCTCTAAAATTTACCGAATAAATTTAAAGACATTACAAACATGTATAATCATATTTACTTAGATCTATTCATTCTCACCAATAAAATTTCTTGGCATTAACAACCATTTAAAATAATATTAATATATTATATTTTGATATAACTCAACGTTTTGTGCAACATATGATTTTGGGGAAACTCGATGTTGCGTGTTTGGTACACCATCGAACATAGAATACTATTTAAATTGAAATTAATGTTTTATTTATAAATATTTATAAATAGGAAAATTTCATATTCCTTATTTACCTAAGATGTTACATCCTTCCCCACTTTTAGAAATTGCGTCCTTGAAATTCTAAAATTGGTCGTGGAAACAACATTGTAAATCCCACATCGAAAAAACAAGTCAATAAAAATATCAATTTAAAATAATTAATGAGAAGAAAAAATGTAATCTGAGATAAAAGAAAGTACGATTGCATGTAAAAAAATATGGACATGGAAGAGAAACTATGTGTCTTGTTCTGATGGAGAGTGATTGAAAACATTATTAGGATAAGGTTATCAACCAGAAAACCATAATCATGTGATGAGTTAAACGTTCTATGATTCCCCAGTAAGAAAAGTGTACGGACATTGTTGCTTGTTTTAAGTTCTTTTTCATATTTTTGAGGAATTTACTTATGATATTGACTAATAACAAAAAATATATACATACCTTTCATGTAGAGCTTCATCCATTAATAAATTTCTACCACAAACTCATCCTTTCTCCAAATGATGAGTATTCCTGATGACATGGTCACACCTGAAGTGCTTGAATAAACTTTTAGAGAATCATATAATATAAAAAAGATGAACTATATATTTCCCTTATCTTTATACATTATCCAAAAACATGTTTTTTATTACTAGATCATATAATCCAAGAAAAGGATAATCTTACATAAAAGGAAATACTATTCTTAATCTTAGAAAATAGACAATCAATACCCAAAGTTCAATAAATCCATTCAATAAACAATTTTCCAAACTATTCTTCAAAATAATACAAACTAATATTGAAACCCAAAACTCATAAGTATTTAATCACATCTTCTTCCGTAGTAAATCTTATCATTTATCTCCAAATAACATCTACTACTCTTAATGTCTCGTATTGATGTGTAATTAACCTAACTACATAGTCACTATGATAGTTTAATCGTTTCCATAATGAACTCATATCTCCATATTTCAATAATAAAAACAATGATTCTTTCAAAAGAAAATTTCCAAAATTAATCCACAAATTAAATCCCATAGTATTCTATTTTCCTCAGGCATGTAGTGTTCCCAAAAGAGAGAACGCCTTCAAAACAACATTTATAACATAATCACCAATCTATTTTCTTATACTAAGAATATCCATTTGATAAAATATATGTTCCCAAAATCAACTTATTCTTTATTCATAAAATAATTTAACTAAAAATAAATAGTCATACTAACTAGGGACTTCACATAGTCAAGTGGTATGCGATAAAACATAGTTTCTCTTTAGTTGGGGGTTCGATTCCCGTAGCTTTTTATGGCACGATGGGATGTCGCATAGTCTACATATTATCCTTTTTCAAAAACCGTATAATTATAAAAACATTAAAAAATGAGATAAAATCCTTAATAATAACAATAAAAATATTTAACCACAAAGGTTATATCATACCTCTCATTTTGCATCCCCAAAATTAATAACCTGTAATTTCCTCAAATTCAAGGATCATATAAACCCTAATTATTCTTTAAAACTTTATCCACAAAAGAGAAGAAAATTATTCCTCAATTTATGTTTATATATAACAACTTAAGGGTTAAAAATACTAGAAACCTATAAAAGTAATCCAATAATTAATACATTTAAATATATCATCATCCCCAAATCCAATATAACGCTTCAATTCATAATATGTAGACATCTAAATCATCGAACATATCTTCATGATCATTTTGGATGTTTTTTATATTATTATTTTATAATTTCTATAAATACAATCATTCATTATGTCCTAGGATACAATAATTTCAAATCACGATCTAAGAAATAATACATACCGTTCATAGGTCATTTTCAGTTTCTACATCTTCAATAGGAATGGCATTGAGAAATTGTGAAAATATATTTTTTGGTTTGGATGATCCTATTCCTGAACCTTATTCATAAGAAATAAATTTATATAATGACCATGCATTACACATTTAAAACACTCAATTGATCATTCGGAAAGAACTTATTTTTTTTTCCTAGAGTCAACTGGACGCTTCCTTTTTCTATAGTATGTTATTGATTTATGACCTCAATTACCTCATATGAAACATATTAATATCCATTTGATGCATTTTCCCAGGTATTTATTTCAACATTATTTAAATAGAAGTTGTTTAATATACTAAACTTTAGGATTATTACCTGAAAATCCATTAAAATTTGTTTCTCAAATTCCTGATTTCCTTAGAAAAATCACCATGGTTAAAGTAGTTGATCATGACTCCAAATAGATAATTAAGAATAACCACAGGAGTTCCCATTACGGCTCCCATTTCATTCAGTTCCACATTCATAAATCCACCACAATTTCCTTCACATCCATTTTTTATTTGGTCCCTTCATGTTCCAACCATTTACTAAAAAAATGGTTCATGTGAGTATATTAGTAAAATCATCATATACATTCTTATAAAGAGGGTAACCGCTAAGATATAATTATTCATGTTATCTTAAGGTCATTAAATTTATCTAAAATAACTATGATGTTTTCTAATTTTCTAACCATTATGTTTATGTCCTTTATGCTTAAATAATACCCTATCCTCTAAAGTTATCTAAACCTTCCTCTTATATTAACTATATGGCACCAACCTTAAACATTTCATAATCTCGAATGAGGTTATCAATTCACTTTGTGTATCTTTTTAGGTTTATAGATTTAGATAATTATGTCATAACATATACATAACAACTATAATATTATAAGTAGAAACCTAGATTCAATATCCATTTTTTTCATAAAACAAAAATTTACTAAAAAGGAACATGTTTGGTCCATGCTTTAAACATAATGACATTTTCATGATCATATCTTTGATCTTGTTTTTCATTATGTACTGCGAACAAATTTTCAAAACATTGGATGATAATAAAAATCTCAATTAGGGATACAAATATATTGAAAAATCTTATTCTTAGGATAACATGAAATCCAAAAAAATACTTTATCATAAGTAATACTATTCACCTTTTAGCAGTAGTAAATATGATTCACTGAATTAAGCTCATTGCTTACCATTTTTGTAACCTAAATATTATAATAATTCCCATATACCAAAACATATATAATATAAAGGTAACTTGGGAAATAAAAACACTTAATTGGAATAATAATACAATCGACTTCCACACATATCATTAAATGGAATAGTCGTATGACCAACATGGATACCCAATGCATTGGAGGATATAATGTAACCACATGTCCTCCTTCTTTCATGGAACCAATCATCATTTGGTTTATCATGTAAACACCTATCATTGGTGTATCACGTAACTACTTATCAAATTTCCATGTACCATTATATAATCATAACACATTAAATATTTCAAATATCAACATTTCAGTAATAACATTTCATTTAAAATCACATGAAATCATTTCATGATTTTGAAATACTCAATCCATTTCAAAAACAATTTTCAATACCAAAACACCAAAAAAGGTATTAAGGGAATTCTTTTCCTTTTTAAAACATTAAGGCTTATAATGGAAGCAAAATAGCAATTACGATAGCAGATAGGTAATTGTCATCACATACGTTAAAAAAATTCCATTTTTTATTTAGTAAAACACATCATAGAAAAAATATTCCCTTTGAATGAAATTAAAATTAAATGGGTTTTATTATACACCATGTAAAAGAAAGAGGTCTATATTATCGAAACAAGCCACAATTAAAGGAGATTGAGATAAAGTCCCTTACTTCGAGTCTGACCCATCAAGTATGTTCCTTGTTCTTCATAAATAATATACATAAGTTAATTTATTCTTACATCAGAAACATTTTAATTTTTATTATTCATTTTATATCGCTTGTTACCACTTTTTTAAAACTACATAATTATTTATGTTCATATCAGACGTTTTGTCAATATTATATAATTGAGTAGAAAATGAACTCATTTGATGTAAAATTTATATATAATCAAATGTACATCATCTCCAAAATGATATTCCGGATTTAAGTATCATATATATCAAGTATATATGTATTTATAATTGGCCAAAACATTTGGATATAAGAAATGAAATGCACCGTTCATGGAGACAGTAGGCCATACATATGTATGAACATTAATTTCATTTGTTTTGTCATACTAAAAGAAAAATAATCAAAATATATAAATGTATATTATAATAATAGTATTATATTTTTTCAAATATGTATTATATGATATATAAAACCATACTTTATACATTCCATGTATATCATGAATGTGTCATATCCCTTTGAGGGGCGGTAGTCTGCATTTCCTCAAATGAAATTGTTGTATTTACATATCATGGAAAGCATAAAGGTCTGTTGTAAATAAAATTAAAGAATCTTGGAGATGATATAAATAAATAATATATATCAAATATAAATAATGCGTCATCATAATGGCGACCATGAGAGGTGGTAGGGGAAAATCAAACAATCATCGTTTCGTGAGGCAGTAGATCGTCGTACATAGAAATAGTGTGTTCATATCAATTAGATGGCGATGATTGTAAGTGTAGTTCAAATCCTTACCAAAAAAACATCCTAGTATATTTAATATATGGGTGTTGTTATAAAATAACGTAATAACCTGATTTTAGGGGGTTGGAGAAGGAAAATAAGTTAAAGATGTTTCAGAGAAGACATTATCTCAAATTGGGTAACTCCTTTTGATGTAAGTTAAAAGGATTTCATGAAATTCATTTTTCCCAAGGTAAGGATTATATGTGGAATATTGGAAAGTTGTAAGCTTATTTGGATAGAGTTTAGATGATCCAAGGTGCTTGAGAGGTGTGAGTAATGGTTAGAGGTGATTCCCTTTTATAAGAGGGAGGAGGGGCACTTTAGGAAGTTATTAAAATATTATTTTATTATAAATGGATTTTCAGTTAAAAATGGTCCGACAGTCATTTATTTCAATGATATGATTATGTTTTGTCTAAAACCATTGTACCAATAGGATTTAGAAAACTCTATGTCACAAATTTAACCTTATCGTCTAGATTTAACCCTTAGTTAACTAATTTAACTCTTTCTATGTCTTCTTGTATATTCAAATTATATGGTTAATATAGTTACAATAAAATTTAAATTGAACCTAAAGTGGTTCATTAATGACCTTTTCAACATTATATATGTCATTTGGTAGAGTCTTATATTTTTAGTACTATTAAATCATTTAATAAAATCATATTTGTTTTAAAAACTCATTTATATCAATTTTTATAATATTCATATCATGATTTTTTAAAAATCCATAAAAATAGAATTATTTCAAAAAAAATAATTAATTAATATATAAATGGTCATAATAATCCCTAATATTCGGGTATGGCATAAATAGTTTCAAAATAAAGTTATTTTAATACTTATAATGTCATTTATTTAAATTATTCATTAATAATTTAATCACTACATCATCATTCTATCATATATAAATTTATTTTTTTGATGAATAAAAATTATAAATGAAATAAAATGATTTAGAAAATATTTTAATACTTCAAATTACAATTTATTATCCAAATCATCACGTATATAACTCTATATAATATTTTTTTACTAGATAATACATGTTTATGTTATATATATCTTTACTTTAATTTAATTTTTATTAAATGTCATTTTCACCTCCAGGTGGCTCCATGGGGTCCCAATATTGACCCAAGGATTCCCCTGGTCATACATGTATCATCAAAAATAATTTGGACAGATTTTAGGGTAGTTTAATATTATTATAATTTTATTGTTTACCCTTACTTACCAGATTTAATCTTTAACCATGCTAAATAAAATAATTACTGATGATACTATTTATAATTTCTAAAAATAAAATATATATATTTACACAATTTTGGAATCAGGATTCCAAATATAGAATCTATTTCTCCAAATACAAAGCACAAAATATGTATAAATTAATTTAAAATCTATTCCCAATGTCAAAAACAAAAAAGCGTGGTTTTAAAATGTAAAAACATCCAAAAGATCGACATCTGTTTATGTCCAATTTTGAAGAGAAATTATTTAATTGACCAAACTGTTATTAAAAATATAAAAAAATAATCCTATAAAACATTATAAAAAACTAAAATAATATTCTCTCTATATAAATAAATTAGATGAAAAGGCAGTTTTGAATAAAAATGCAAATATTTTTCACTATTCCTTAAAAATGAACTTTTTTAAAAAAATAAAAAAATTTAATTGAAAGAAAAGTTTGATTTCCCGATTCTAAAGAAGAAGTTTATTTTGTCTAATATAAAATATAAATTTTACAAATACTATATTTGAAAAGGTTTCTCCCTCAAAATGTGGTAAAATGAACTTTTAAAAATATTAGATTATTTGATGCTTAAAATCGGGTTTGTTCTTATTTTAAGCCTCTAAAATTTATCGGATAAATATAAAGACATTTAAAAAACTTGAAAAATCATATTTTATTTAGTTATATTAATTCTTCCCAATACAATGACTAAGTGTTAAATACCATTTAAAATAATAATAATAATATATTATTTTTGATATAACTCAAAGTTGTATGCAATATAAGATTTCAGGGAAACCCATTGTTGTGTGTTGGGTACGCCATCGAACATATCATCCCCTTTAAAGTAAAATTAGTATTTAACTTATAAATATCAATAAATAAGAAAATATAAAATTCCTTAATTACCTTGGATGGTACAGTTTCACTCTCCAATCAAGTACTTATAATATTAAGAGATATCTATATTTACCAAATTCATTGGAGGGGTATAAATTTACAACGCCACCAATAAATAATATAAAACCATACATATGTGTGACACAAGATCATTAAAGGTTTTTTATATAATTTTATCATTTAATATTTAAAAGAAATATATTTGAAAAATATTTCACCATTTCATCATGGCATAAACCATGGAAAAGAAATGTGTTTCATAAAAGTTTTATTATACCATAATCAACATGTGGGAAATAAATCGATTTGATGTAATCATCCATTAATTATCATAGTCACATAAAATCAAGATAAATAAATTTAGTATTATCATAAGATCATATACAATGGGAATCATTAAAATCCTTAAAGTGTATTTATATAGATCAAAAATAAGTTTTGAACAATATTGTCATACATCATTGGAAACATACCAAAATATCATTTTCTTTTGATAAAATTTATCAGAAAATTCCTAGAATATTTATTAAATTTTTTAATTGTAAATAAAAATAAAAACATGTAATGGAATATTCAATGAAAATAAGGGTAATGATAGTGGTAAATTCTTTCCATACTAGATATGTAAAAAAGGAGAAATATTATTCACATTTAAAAAAACATTAAAAAATGACTTCTCAAGAAAATTTCTTTTTAAATATATTACATTTGATTTATTTTAAATAAATTAATAAGTAATAGAGATTTATTTTTTGTTTTAAATTTAATTAGAGGTAAAAAAATCCATAAAACATTATTAAGATCATGGATATGGGAAAAATATTGGATGATCTAAGTGGAAATAAGGTTGATCTTTTAAAACAAATTCTCCATAAATTTAATTTTACATGAGAGGAGAATGTAACTTATATATATATAAATTACTTTAATAAATATATGAGAAGAAAATATATGGGTTTTATAGAAAAATATGCATAAAAGTTCCCGCAACATATATTTATTATAGACACTCCCAAAAAATAAATGAGATTATAACATAAACCCTAACCTCATATCCAGTCATGTATTGTATATGTTGAAATCACATGTACAGTAAATAAAAAGTAATTATTACTATATTTTAGAACCATATTAATACCTAAGAAACTATTTATCATTCATTTATAATTTATAATCATATTTTAATTAATAAGTTTTTCATTAAAATGGACATTCGGGTGAAAACTAATTTGTTTTCATTACATGTTTTGGTTCAATGGTTTCAGTTCTTATAACCTGGTAATTGTTTCAACAATACCGTAATTTTAATCATTAAATAAGTACAATATTTCATTTGTCTTATAAACATTTATAATTATCCAAATAATTTTGTGATAAAAAAAGTCATCACATCACTTCATGGAGGTGTTAGTCCACACATACAAATGAGATACATTATATTTTACAATAGAGGTAAATGTAAGATAGTATAAATGATATAAAAATTAAATAAGTATAAAAATATCCTAAATGTCATGTATAATATTTAAATACATCATGATATCTAGCCATGATTGATTGTGATAATAATTGAATGATATCCCTATTTAGATCTGGTAGGCCACACGTAAGTAGAAGTAGTACTTATTATCAAATTTGATAGGAAAGATTAGAAAATGGTGTTCTATTAATAATAAAAACATCTCAATGATTTTAGGTTATTGGATTTATCAAGTTATTAATGAAAGAAATATTTAATTTAATTCTAAGAAGAATGAATTTTGAAAAAGATTGGTAAAAACTTATACATCTTCTTTGAGATACCTCCTTTTAATCTCATCTTAAGGACCCTTGGATTGAAATTTTAAAATGATAATCACGTATATTCTTTTTCCAATGAATTTTAGAAGTTATTTGGGAAGTTTTTTTTATATAAATGGATCAAGTGGTGTTGATAAGAGAGGAAAGGGGTTCCCATTAATCAAATAGGATAGTTGAACAGTTGTTCAAATGACATAAGACACGAGTTGGTTTCCCAAACAATACCCCTCAAAATTTTATTAATGAAAATGAAGAAAAGTGATAAAAACAATTATGTACAATTATATTACACCATCATGTAGATAAAATATACAACAATAAAAAATGAAAAAAAACATACATTCACAAAGTTAGACACTCATAGTTTTGAGGAAGATTAAAATATAATAAAGGAATGATCATGGAAAAGGGAACAAAATTGACTAAAGATAGAATATAATATGGTATAAAATATAAATATATTCATAAAATTCTATTTATACATGTTTTAAGTTCATTTAAATCCTTATCTCTTAACTTATACCCATATTAACCGCTTTTAGTGTGTAATGTATTACAGATTTTTTACCACATTTACTATTACTATTAACAAAACATTGTGGTTCCCTTATTACCTAAAATTAATTATTATAACAATAAAAATGATTTAGTTTTACAAGATAAAATTTCTGTAATTGGTAGAAATTAATTTTAAAATAAGTGCACAAAATGCAACAAGCTCATTTTTAGAAACATACATTTTACGAATAAAAGTGAGTTTATCTTCAATCCTCGCAATGAAAAAACAATTTAATTATTGATAAAAAACTTTCATGACTATATTATCAGAACATTTAATTAAAATTTATCATAAATAAAATTTTATTAAATTTATTACAATACAATCATATTGTATCCTTAATTATTTTTATGAAAACACCTTATTTTACCCTCAAATACAGTTATATAAATTTTCAAATAATTAAAACCAAATGATTTAATATAATAAAAATATAAAGAATAATTTTTCAAAATTTATTTAGTAATATTAATACCCACCCTTCTAATGGTTATGAAATATCATTCTTATTAAATAATAATAATTTAATAGTATAGCATGGTTCGTTTAAACATTGAGTTGGGTATAAAGAAAGATATAAAAGAAATGGAATATATTTAAATAGAAATATATATAAATATCACTAATTGTTATATTTTTTCCAAACCAAATTATATAAATACCCAATTTTAATAGTAATCCAGACCCATAAAATGGAGGTAATTATGATTGGAGTCTCATTTTTATTATCTCGTCAATACACAATAATAGGATGGTTCATAATATCAATTATGTCTTCTATTCAATAAAAAAATATATAATATATATATGGATGAACTATTCCCAAAAAAACATAAAATCCAACTATAAGTAGAGTATTATGGTTTTTAGGAAGTACATTCCCATCCAATTCAATCAGAAAATAATCATATACATGAGATATTAACGTCGTACCATTGATTTCACAATTAAATAAATATATAATCATTGAGGATATGAATTAACAATTATCTGAGATAATTCATTATGAAAATCAATACATATAAATAATCTTAGAGGGTACTTTAATATTTTAGGAAACCTATAACAACCTCAACTTTATCGATCTATCTCTAATCCCTTACAAAAACAAAAATGGTCCGCATGGCCATTAAGAATTATAAATTTGAGTGATTAATAATGAAAAACATTCAAAGTATTTATATATAATTGACCCTTCTTATCTATTTATGGTACCTTAGGATTAAACTATGACATATATGGTCATCATATACTCACACCATTAATAATTATTTATAATGATATTTTTAATTAATCCATGTATATCCCCTGAGAGTGTATTGTCAAGTGCGATGTATTACACTCATTCAGAGTTGTTACCCTAGGTGCATCTATGCTAAAATCGCATCATGGTTTTAGTATCCAAAAATTGAAATATATAATATTGAATTAACAATAATTTATATACCATGTATTCTGATATTCTCCAATATATAGGCTTATCATAAGAGTTCTCAATAAATTTACATCATCCTAGTTTAAAATAATAAAGAAAAATTTATTTTATACCAACCCTAGAATATGAAATAGTGTATACATAAATATTATATCTTCTTAGAATAATATTCAATATATATCATTATAATAAATGAAATAACTACTAAAGTTTCATTTTTGTTGGGAAAATGGATACTTAAAAAAATAAAACATAAAATATATACATAATCTCTGACTAATTTATTCATAACCAATTCACTTATTAAATATATCATACTTTTAACCATTCATCATATCCTCGAGAAAAGGAAACATTATAATCTAAGAGACAAGATGCTCAGTAAGGGTACAAAAGGTATATTTCAATGATTATTTAATCAAAACACATGTATAAGGGTATGATAAAATGATCATAACATTTGAAATCCACTCCTAGAAATTTATATATATTAATCATGAGTCATTGAATAAAACATTTAATTTTCTATTACATGGATCATCAAGGAATCAAAAAACATGATCTATTAGTGAATAAAATTGTCATAATATCATTTCATAAAATAATTTCATAAATTTTGGAATAATCATAACCATAAAAAAATACTATGAAGGCTAATCAATAATATATTCACCTCATTTTAGGCATGGGATGACATCAAGTATACATTATTTTAGATTGAAATATCCTCTCATACCCTATTTTGAGCATCATATAACATCCAGTGTACCCTTTAACTTCATAAATCCTTAAATGTTTATTAATTAATTGGATGGAATAACAGAACAACTAATTAAAAAATCATAATACATTCATATATATGACACAAGATCATGAAAAAATTTATCATTTCATTATAGATTAACCCATAGAAAAAATTTTAATTTCATTACAATTTATTCATTATACTTATAAAACATCTAGAGAAATAATAATTTTGGTATCATAGGATCATATCCCCTTTTATATTATGTAATATCAATGGATGTTATTATAGATGAAAATTTCCTTCTAAAATATCACTAAAATATTTCTGGAGGAAAATACCCATTTCATTTTGGTATATGTTTTTTAAAATATAAAAAGATAAAAGATAATAATGAAAACAATTTTTTATAAATATTCCACAAAATATTGTAAATAAAACATGAAAATAAATAGTACTCATGATGACTGTAAAAACCATTCATGCGGTGTTTATTAAAAAAAATATTTCATTGACACCTATGATGATAATTACCTTTTTAAGAAAATATTAAGAAGTTTCATTTTAAAAAATGTTAAAAAACGTTAGTAATGGGTAAAAATGAACCTAATAAATTAATTAATAAAATTAAAAACATTATTGAAAACATTTAAAATAAAATATAGACATATAAGAAATGATTCTATAGTAAATTGAAAAAATTATAAGTTTCCAAGTAAAACTATTTTGGTAATTTTTATTCATATGGAAAGGAATGTAAACTAAAAACATTTGATTTCCAAAAAAAATATTGGATTTTAAAATTAATTATTTTATGATATATGGGTTATATAACATCATCATTAGAAATTTATGATTATTCAACATTCGTAAAATATTTATATTGTAATGTAAAACACTTCCCTTGAGTATAAAATTCCTTATAAGAACTCTAATCCCAAATATACTAAATTAAATGTTATAATAATTTCAATACTAAACAATGTTCATACCAATAAACAATATATGTTCCCATTATAGCATTTAGACAATTATTTATTTATAATACTTATAATGACCCCAACCACAGTAGCTCTGAGTTGGTATATGCATCAACACATTAGAATCATATACAAGGAATAATATCCTATATATTAATTTTACTTTTAAGGGGATTCTATGTTCGATGGTGTACTAGACATGCAAAAATGGGTTTCTTAGAAATATTGTCGTGAACACATGCTGAGTCACACTGATAATAATAATAATAATATAATAATATTATTATTATTATTAAATGGAAGTTAACACCTTGCCTTTTTATTTGTGGGAATGGAATGAACTAACCATATTATAACTAAACATGTTTTTAAAATGTTCTTACATTTACCCAATAAAATTTGGAGTCCAAAAATGAGAATAAATCCAATTTTAAGCATAAGTACTCTAATATTTTTAAAATTCATTTTTACCTCCTTTTGATATTTAAATGAAGTTTATGTAGCTCTATTATGTTCTATTAGACAAAATAAACTTCTTCCTTAGAATTAGGACATCAAAATTTACTTTGGGAAAATTTTTGGTATTTTTCTGATAAAGATCATTTTCAATTGAATAATGAAAATTAATGCTTTTTAAGACAAATATGTCTTTTCATCTGATTTAATTATATTGTTAGATTATATTTTTCAATTTTATTAAAGTGTAATTATATTAAATTTTTATCATTTAATCCAATGTTTATCATTGGATATAATTTCACTATTTAATTAGACATAAACACATGTCAATCTTTAAAATGTTATTACATCATAAAAACCTACTTTTTGGTTTTGAAAAAAGAAATTAATTTAAAATTAGTTCCTGGAACTTCTATGTTTTAATTTTGGAAAAATAGATTCCATATTTATAATCTAGATGTAAAAATTTTGTATTTATGTACCTTTTTGTTTTATAAATTATGAATCGTAAAATCAGTTATTATTTTCTTTACCACAGTTAAAAGGGAAATCTGGTAAATATAGGCAAACAATAATATTATAATAAAAGTAAATTTCCCTAACACATTTCATAATCCTATTTGATGATAAATTTCTAACTCTGGCATTTCCTGTGTCACTTTTGGGACACCTTGGAGCCACATTGATGTGAAAATTACATTTTATAAGATTTAATTTTAAGTAATGAAAAATGTAACGTAAACTTTTAACTTTTAGAAAAAAAATTATATAAGCCTACATAAGTTATAATTTTGACTATAAATAGTCATTCTAAAGAATAAAATATTTCCAAAATTAAGGTATTTTATTTAAAATTATTATACATCAAATAAAAAAATTTATGTATAACATAATGATGATGTAGTGATTACCTTATTAATGAATAATGTAAATAAATGAGATTATAAATATTAAAATAAATATATTTTGAAACTTTTAATGCCATCCAAGAATTTTATTGATGATTATGTCTTTTTATCATTAATTTAATGAGGTTTTTTTGAAATAAATAACTTTTATGGATTTTTAAAATGTCATGATATGAGTAGTATAAAAATTGACATAGATGAGTTTAAAAAAAAATTCAATTTTATTAAATGAAATAACAATCCTAAAATTATATGATCAGATAGAATGACTTATATAATGTCTAAAATTTTATTAATTAACCACTTGAGGTTTTATTAGGGTTTCATGGTAACTATATTAACAAAATTGTATTAATATACAAAAAAGACATGGTACGAGTTTTATTATTAAACTAAAGGTTAAATCTAAAAGATAAGGTCCAAATTGGGACCAAAACATGTCAAAAACCTATTGTTTTAGAGTCTTTAGAACAATAATCATATTATCTTAAAATTAAATGAGTTCAAGAACTTTTTTAAATCGAAATTCAATTTATAATAAAATATGTTTTCAAAACAATCATAAAGTACTGGTCATCCCTCTTATAAAAGGACAACACATATAACCCTTTACATACACCTCTCAAGCCATTATGATCTTCCAAAATCTGCTAAAATAATCTCCCAACATCGCTTTATTCCTACTATATTCCTTAACTTAGGTAGAAAGAATATCAATATAGCCTTTTGGATCAAATCAAATGGAGTTACCTGTTTTAAGAAGTTGTGTCTTCTCTAAAGTTCCTTTCCAATATTTTACATCATAACTCCCTATTATATTATTATTAATTGATTACATAACTAAAACAGTATCCAAAATATACTAGTATGTTTTTATTATAATTATTAGAACTACACTTACACACACCTCTATCTAATGGATACAATCATATTGTTTCTCTGTACGGTGAACTTCTACCTCACAAAATGATGATTGTTTGATTTTCCCCTACCACCTCTCATAGTGGCCATTATGATGGAACTATATTTATATATTACATATATTATATTTATGTTGTATTTTTTATTCTTTTATTTTTTACAACATATTTTTATGGTTTTCATGATGAGTAAACACGAAAATGTTATTTGAGGAAAGTGCGGAATACCGCCCCCTCAAAGTGATATTACTCATTCATGCCGTACATGGAACTTATAAATTATAGAGTTAATGAAATGATGTGATATATATATAAAATTAAATTACATTTGAATTATAATATACATAGGTATCATTACTTTTTCATTCCTTTAAATATCAAATTGAAATGAAAGTAGTGTTCATGCGTACGTATGGTTTACTGTCTCCATGAACGGTTCATTTCCTATATTATCTCCCAATGTTATGGAATATTATAAATAAATATATAGTGGATATATATATCATATATATGAATAATATTATAGATACTATGAATTTTTTACCACATGGGAAAAATGTAATTTTAACAAGTACATTTTTAAATAAAGTACCCAATATTGACAAACCGACTGATTTTAACTTATATTATTATGTAATTTTTATAACATGTTAATAAGGGATATAAAAGTAATAGTAAAATTTAAAAAATTTCTAAATCATATTAAAATTCACTTATGTTTATCATTCTCAAAATTAAATAACAAACGAGTCAAGTTGGACACGAGGTAAGAGACTTTGTCTCAATCTCATTTCATTGAGGCATGTTTTGATAATATACACCATATTATTTTACATGGTGTATAATAAACCCATTTTTATTTTACTTTCATAAAAATGGAATATTTTTTCAATGAAGCGTTTTACTAAAATAAAAAATTAATGTTTTTAGCGTATATGGAAACAACGGCCTTTCAACTACCGCGAGCATTATTTAATATTTGGATTCCTGAACATACCATAATGTTTTTTGAAAAATAAAAATAAACAACAAATACTATTTTTAAGTTTCTTGGTATTGGAAAAGGTTTTTGAAAATTATTTTTTATTTCAATATATTATAATTTTTTGTTGTTATTGAAAATTAAATGTTATTAGTGAAATGTTTAAATTTACAATATTTTATGTGTTATGATTATATAATGGTACATGAACATTTTAAAGGTGGTTATGTGATAAAACAATAATGGGTGGTTACATGATAAATCAAATTACCAGTAGTTATGTGATAATCCAAGAATGGGTGGTTATATATAACCTCCAATGCATTGGGTATGGAAGTCGGTTGTATGACTATTCCATTTAGTGATATGTGTCGAAGTAGACCATATGGTTTTTCCATTTATGTTTTTATATTCCAAATAACCTTTATATGTTATATTTTTTAATTATATGGGATTGATGGTAATATTTTGGTTAAAAAAGAGTAATAAATGAGCTTATTTTTAGTGATGTGTTTTTTCTACTCCTTAATGGTGAAAATTATTACTTTAAGATAAAATTTCCATGGTTTACAGGTTTTTTTAAGACTAATTGTTTTATATAATTATGTATCCCTTACTGATCTTTTTATGCTCATACCATGTTTGGAAATTTTTTTCACATGATATAATGATGAATATAGCGAAGGATGGGATCAAGGAAATGTTATGATGTTAAAACATGAAACGATGTTATATTTTGGTTTAAAGAGTTTTTATTTTATGAAAAAAAAGGATAGTAAGTAGAAGTGTCTACTTGTTATATTTATGATGTTATGTATATGTTATGACCTAATTCTCAAAAGCTCTAAACATGAGAAGAATATAATTTTTAATAAAAGTAACATTATTGAATTATCTATATTTTAAGAAATGTGTATGGTTGGGTCCTTACAGTTGGTATTAGATGTCGGTTTAGATAACTTTAAGAGTTAGAATTTTTTGAATATAATTTACTTAAATAATTTTTACATTATGGTCTAATTGAAATGATATATAATTTGAATATTATAGTATTGCTTCGTCTGAGATATGTTTGTTTAGAATGGTTTTCTGTAGAGGAAACATGATAGCTATATTGGGATGGCATATAAGGGAGAATAACCTTCCAAATAAGCATATGGAGATGGTCGGAATCAGAACCAAAAAGATTGTTGTAGTTATGGATTTGTTGAATCATGAAATAAATGGTGTTGGTGTTTATGCACGACATAAACTAGATCAACCATAGAGGAACATATATGTAGCTGATAATATCAAGAGGCCACGTCCCCCATAATTCATAGGATCATATTACCCAGTGCAAGCTGAAGAGTTGATGAAATCACTGGAAAATATTTTTGATGTTAGGGTGTGCACAAAAAGTCTAATGGTTAGCCTTTTTGTTTACCATTACGAAGATGAATCTGATCAGTGGAGGTCTATAGTTAAAAATATCTGGGATAGTGGGGAGATTGATGATATTGGTTGGGTGGAATCCAAAGGTATGTTTCTTGAAAAATATTTTCCTGAGGCAGTTAAACAATGGATAAAAAATAATTCTTAGAATTTAGGTAAGAGTGTGACTTGTTGGATACTTAAAAAGAAAAGTCCACTCGACTATAAAGGTATGATCCAAATTTTATTCGAGATCTTGATACTAAGTAAAATCAGTTTTAATCAGTATGGAATCTGCGATATCGAATGGAATTAAAATTTTGTGAATTAAAAAGAAATGAGAAACTTGTCAGATGTGCTGAGAAAGTATAAATTTATTTTTCTGATGATAAACTGTTCCACAAGAGCAAGAAAAAGAATAGATATTATTAGCATGAAAAATCAAAGTATTCATCAATGAAGTCTGGATGTACAAAAATTAAATTTCCATCTTCTGAGATGCAACAACCCAAGCTTCCACAAAAGGTTTCTCTTTGATGTAAGCAACACCGAGTTCCAGTGCACCGTGACCTATGAAACAAGCTATTTTAAAAGCCGTTATGAATATTAATACCCACTTTTTGATATTTTATAAATATTATTTTCAAATTGGACTTAATTTTTTGATTAGGAAGATCAAAATTATCCTATGGTAAATTTTTGGTATTTTTATGATAAATTTCATATATTGATGAATAGTTAAAAATAATAAATTTTAATTAAAAACAACTCTTTAATCGAAATAATTTATAGTGTTAAATTTTACATTTTAGTAGTTTTAAAGTACAAATAGATTATATTTTTTTCATTTAATATAATTTAGGTCATTAGATGTTTTTTCACATTTAAATGGTACCAACATATTTTATTTTTATCATTTAATATAATTTAGGTCATTAGATGTAATTTCACATTTAAATTGTATATAAACACATGTCGATCTTTTGACAGTTTTTACTTTTTAAAAACCCACTTTTTGAGTTTTAACAACGGGAACTAATTTTTGAAACTTCTGTGTTTTGAATTTGAAAAAATTTATTTCATATTTTTAATTATGAGGTCCAAATTTTTTAAATAAGTAACTTTTATTTTTAGACATTATGAATAGTAACTTTAGTACATATTTTATTTACCATGGTTAGAGGGTAAATCCTGTAAATAAGGGTAAAAAATAATATTATAATAATATTAAATTTCTTTAACACATGTCCTAACCATATTGGATGATACATGTCCGACCATGGGAGTCTTTGTGTCCATTGTTTTACCATATGGAGCCACTTGTAAGTGAAAATGACTATTTATAAAAATTAATTTAAAGTTAAGTAAAATTTAACATAAACATATGTCTTTTAGTAAAACAATTTTTATAAGAGTTTATATAAGTTATATTTTAGACTATAAATAGTAATTAGAAAGCTAAAAATATAGCCTACATCATTGTATTTTATTTATAATTTTTAGACAGAAAATAAATATATTTAATTTTGACACAATAATGATTAAGTAATTTTCTTATTAATGAAAGAATATAATAAATGGTATTATAAATATTAAAATAAATATAATTCAAATATTTTGATTCCATCCACGAATTTTATAGTTAAATATGAAATTTTATACTTGATTCGATATGTTTTCTTCGAATTAATCAATTTTTCATGACTTTTACAAAAACAAAATAAAATAGTGTCAAAATTGATATAAATGAGTTTTTAAAACAAACACTATTTTATTAAATAATTTAATCGTCCTAAAAATATAAGGTTTGGCCAAATGACTTATATAATTATATAAATTCCATTAATTAACCACTTTAGGTTCACATGTCATTTTATTGAACGTTCATTAACCATTAATTATAATAATACTAGAATACATGGTAAAAGTGAAACTATTTATCAAAGAGTTAAATGTAAAAGATAATGTTAATATATTGACATAAACATGTCTAAAACCTATTGGTTAAATGTTTTTCAACCCATCACCACCTTATCTTTAAAATAAATCCATTTGGATCCCTTAGAAACCTAAAATGTTTTTATAATAAAATAATATTTCAATCTTTTCCTAAAGTGACCCTCACCTCTCTTATAAAAGGATACTTCCCTTACTCTTTATTTCACACCACCAAAGCCTTTTTTCTTGTACAACCCCTACTCCAATATCCTGAAAAATACCCTCTATTAAACTTAGTGTCCTTACATTGATCTGAAATAAAACCTAAGGATCCATTTTATTCAAATAAAAATGAAGAACCCGTAGAAGAGGTAATTACTGCATCACCGCATTCAAAGTTCTTTTCTTCCACCACATCAACTATCTATGTTGTTTCCGTACTAAAATAACAACCCCATTACCTTCTACATACTAAGATATTATTATAAATATGGTAAAACAATATTCATTATTCTATCCATCCTATGAATGACAAAGTCACCATACATGGGTACGTACGGCATACCGTCTTCGCATTGTGGTGTAGTTCGTTATTCAACACTTCTTTATTTGGATGGGTATAATAATGCGTATAATTGATTTAAATAATAATTATAACATGTTAATGATTCTGTATAAATAATATAACATCTAATTACCTATGATTTCATCACTAAAAGAATGATATTGTCACTTGTGCATACGTACGACTTACCGTCTCCACAACGCGATGAAATTTCATTTCCATCGCAACTATTCAAGAATAATTTTCATTTTATGATTAAAAATAATGTTTGTTAACTTAATATCAATCAAGATATGAATAAAATAAATCATATCCATAAAAAATGAATTACATAACAAAACTTATAATGGAAAATAAATTAGTTAACACCCAAAACAATGATACTAATGAAATATCATTAACAAAGTAATATTAGAAGAACTTATATGATAGAATATATATGTATTTGGTTCTTGTAAAATACAATAACAATGATTTCACCATTATACTAGAGTTTAACGTACACTCGACTATGGAAAAGTACATGGTAAGGGTTAAATTTACAATCTCTTTATTATCCGAGATTGTTTATATATAAGTATCTACCTAGAATTCTTTATCATCCACATTTGTGTTTCCTAAAAATGTAATTCAAAATATTTTTAATATTTCTTGGTCTATGTTTTAAATTCATTTATACCCTTTTTTACTTTTTATAATTTTTTTTAAGGGAATCATTCCGTCATTTTCCAAACAAGGTACTTTATGACTATTTTGATAAATTAAGGAAATAATGTTTTTTAACTTATATGAAGGGTGAAACTATTTTCTGCCATTATAACACCTTTGAATCATCCCATACAAGATTAGAAGAATATTTTTAAAGTAAATATTTTCTTTACTTGTAAATTATTTCAAAATAGAATGATACATTACACTCAAATATTTTTGAGTTGATTTCATCTATGTCAACATACATCGTTGGAGTTTACGTTTGATTGAACTTGATTTTTTATGATACAATTTTCCATATTTTATATAAGGATTTATGATATGTTTAACTATGTATGTACTATTTCTATACCATTCATGGTTTATGGTTAATGTATTGAAATTATTTATTCTTGTTTTAATACGAATGTTTATATTATGTTTCAACCTTTTCATTTGAGGAATGCATTGGACTTAGTAAGTGATGGGCCAAGCCCGATATAGCCCCTCGATGAATTGGTAGGTCTCATGAGACAAACTAGTGTCTTGGCACAAGTCTTTGAAAAAATATTATTTTTAGTCTTGGCATAAGGCCTTGACTATGTAGATATGATGTCTGATATTATGCATTACATCATTATATAATTAAAAATCGATATTACATGTGATAATTAGACTTGTTGGATATTCATGTGAATAAAAAAATGGAATTATTTGATTTATATTTTGATAGTTTACTAAAGAATATGGTTAAATGGAGTGTGTTTTAGTCTTATACATTTCCATAAATGTTTATGTTTTCTTATGTTAGTTTTCGCAATAATTGTTATCCCATCTGAGAATCTGAGCTCACCCCTTTCTTATGTTTTATTTTTCCTAGGATTTGAAGAAGTATATTATGATTGACTTAGAGGAATAGGTTAAGGGATATTAGTGTTTTAAATAGAGTCACAATGTTGTAGTTCTCCACTTTCATAATCTTATGTAAAACATATGTACGTATATAGTACTTATAAGGCTACTAAACTAATCTGTATTTCGAGATATGATCTCATGTGATCATTCCAATGTTATGTAATAATGCACCGACAATAGTATATGTGGAAAGAAACACCCCGGTACTTTCCTGAAGGAAATGTGAGTCTGTTACAAGGGTGGATAAAAAGGAAACCATGCTCATGATTGCAATGAGATGGAAGAGGCTGTCAAAATTGACTACTACAGTTCTAATGAAATGGGCCGTTTTGTAAATGAATTTCCTAAGCTTCACGGAAAAATACCTTAGAAAAGGCCAAGGGAGCATAGCCATGTTTTTGCAGTCACAATTGCAGAGGATGAATTTCCTAATTACATGGTGGCGGGTACATTAATTGTTTCCTAAAATTTACACAAGGCTTTATTTGATTTGGGATTATCACGTTATTTCATATCTTCCTAGTTTTCCAAGAATATTAGATATTTATAGTTTTATTTAATAAGGGAGTTGTCAGTCAAAAATCATAAGGGAATTATCATTGCTACACTGTTTAGTGATTCAGTTACCATTATGGCATATAAACGTGCTTTATCTACTGATCTCATCATCATAACCATGATTGAATTTGATAAAATCTTCAGTATGGTTTGGATTTCAGACCATGATGCGAATATTTTTTTTATGAATAAGGAGGTTACGATTTTTGATAATGATATGAAATCCATTATCTTTAGAGTAGAGACATCACCGTCTGATTCTCATCTAGGTCCACCCCCTGTAGCTCTACTAAATACGATTATTGGAGAGTAAGAGAGTGAAATTACTATAGGTGAGTAATGTAATGTTCAAAAAGAGGATGTACCTATTTTTCAGGATTATGTTGTTGTGTTTCTAGAGGATTAACCTGGACATACTTCAGAATGAGAAATTGAGTTTTCTATTGACTTAATTCTTGGTTTAAGGACCATATCGAAGACCCCTTATAGAATGGATACTGGGGAATTAGTGAAAGTAATGAAAAAAAACTATAGGAATTAAGTAATAAAGGATTTATTCTCCGTATTGTTTCTCAATGAGGATCCACTATTCTTTTTGTTAAAAGAGAGATGGATCTATGAGGTTATGCATTGACTACAGGGAGATCAATGGTATAAAAATAAAGAACAGGTATCCCCTAACTTGAATAGATTATTTATTCAATAAACCACATAAAGCTTAATATTTTTCAAAGAGTGACCTTCTATATGGATATCAACCGTTGTGAATGAAGAAGGAAGACATTATGAAGACAACATTTCATACCTGGAATGAGTATTTCGAGTTTACAATAACTGCTTTTGGAAAGACTAATTCACCCTCTATCTTCATTGATATAATGAATAAAGTATTCAAAGAATATTTTGCTGAATTTGTAGTGGTATTTATTAATAATATTTTGGTATACTCAAAAATCTACATAGATCTTGAAAATCACTTACACATGTTTCTAAAAACTCATAAAAGAAATGAATTATATGAGAAATTTATCATGTGTCAATTCTGGATTCCAGAGATTTCATTTTTTGGCCATATGGTCTCTAAGGATGGAATATATATTGATCCTTCTAAGGAAAGATCAATAATACAATGCCCATAATGGATGAGTATAACTGAGGTATGCAGTTGTATTTGTTTAATAGGTTATTATCAGTGTTTCATTAAAAATTTTACCTGATTGGCAATCCCATTAACCAAGATCACACGTAAAGGGGTTAATTTTTTTGGATAAAATATTCTGTAGAATGTTTTTGAACAACTAAATATAAGATTAGTAAATTCTCAAATCTTGACTCTACCATTCGGGAATGTTGGGTTTGTTATTTATAGTAATGTTTCAAATAAAGGACTTGGTTTTTTCCTTAGACATAATGATATAGTTAGTACCTATGCATCATGGTAGAAAAACATTCCTGAAAAAAACTATCCCACTCATGATCTTGACTTATCAGCTGTAATATTTTCTTTGAAAATATAGAGACACTATCTCTATGGTGAAAATGTGTGTTATATACAGATGACAAGATTTTGAATTACATTTTCTCACAGAAATAAATCCACATGAGGAATAAACGATGAATTAAACTAATCATGGATTATTATTTTACTACACACTACCACCCGGGGAAGAATAATAAGGTGGGATATTCTTTGAGAAGAAAGTATCACAGTGTTCTAAACAAGATGATATTTGATAGGGATCATATGTTCATGGATCTATTAAATATGGATATGAGAATAATCATGGTAGGGGAAGCATCAATACACTTTCAAATGGTTTCAAAATCATCTTTACTATAAAGGATAAAAAGTTCTCAAACTGATAATGAGGTGTTTCAAAATAAAATTAATGCTATGAAAGATGGGAGATTGATTGTCTTTGTATATAAAGATGGAATTTGGAAATTTGGCAGGAGGCTTTGTGTTCCCGATATACTTCTAAAAATATAATTGTAGGATGCTTATAATAGATCCAATATCTCTATACACCATGGTATCACTAAGATGTATAGATATTTTAAGGAACATTTTTGGTGGGACAACATGAAGACAGAGTTTGCTGATTATGTGTTAATATGTATGGTTTTTCAACAGGTGAAGGCTGAAAGAAAACATCCTGTAAGAGTCATGAAACCTCTTCCCATACCTGAGTGAAAATGGGATGATATTATAATAGACATTCTCATGGTAAATCCAATGACTACTATAAGTAATGATGCAAAATGGGTCATTGTTGATCGTCTTACCAAGTCAACACATTTTCTTACAATAAGAGAAAATTTACAAGGGGAATGTTTAACAAGAAGAAATACTTATGAATTTGTAAGAGTTCATGGTGTACCCCTATTTATTATTTATAATCATGATATCCATTTTACATCATGATAATAGAAAATTATTTAGAAATCCCTAGATACTGAACTAATTTTATGAATAGCCTACCACCCTCAAACTGATGGACAATCTGAACAAATTATTCAAACCATAGATGACATGATGAGATCTTTCTCACCTATCTTTCAAGGTACGTGGGATCAATATTTACCTCTGGTAGAATTTTCCTATAACAATAACATTCATTTAATTACTCAGATTTCCCCATATGAAGCGTTATATAGAAAGAGAAGTCACACACCAAATTGTTGGAATGATGTTGGTGAAAGAAAACTCATCGGACCCGAAATTTTTAAGGAAAAAATGGAAAAGGTGAAGATTATCCAACCCCACATCAATGTATCTCATTGAAGGAAAAATGATTATGCCGATAACCAAATGAACAATTTATAAATTCTAGTAGGAGATCTTGTTTTCTTGAATGTATAGATATGGAATGTGGTTGTAAGATTCCGTAAGAAAGGTTAATTGAGTCTAAGGTATATCAGACCTCTCAAAATTCAAGAAAAATTGGCATTGTAGCTTATCGTTTGGCAATGCCGCCTAGTCTCTCTAAAGTTCTTGGTGTGTTCCACATATCACTGTTGATAAAATACATGCATGACCCAATGCATATTCTCACATATGAAGAAATAGAACTGGAACCTGATATGTCTTATTGTGAAGAGCCTATCAAGATTCTTGATATTAGAGATCTATTGTTGAGAAACTGGATGACTCGACTGGTAAAAGTTCCTTGGAGAAACCCTAAAATCGAAGAGGGATCATGGGAACCTGAGGAGCTTTTGATGAAGAGCCACCTGGTATTTTTTATGTTGTAGTACTCTAGAAATTTCAAGGATGAAATTATTTGAATGAGGGGAGAATGTAACACCTGAATCTTTCATGGTACGTTTCTCTTTGAATATTACAATAGCGTATGATGTACACAACACCGAGTTCAAGCACACCACAACTTATGCAACTAGCCATTTTAAAAGGATTTGTGAATATTAATACCCACATTTTAAAATTTTATAAATCTTATTTTTCAAATTTGACTTCTGTTTTGGATTTGGAATATCAAAATTATCTAAGGGTAAATTTTTGGAATTTTTATGATAACTTTCATATTTTGAGGAAAAGTGAAATATAATAAATTTTAATAAAAAACCACGTTTGAATCAAAATAATTTATAGTGTGAAATTATAAATTTGAGTAGTTTTAAAGTATCATTAGATTATATAATTATTATTTTATATAATTTTGGTCATTGGGTTAAATTTCACATTTAAATTGTACAAAAACACGTGTCGATCTTTTGATACTTTTTGCTTTTAAAACCCCGCTTTTTTGTTTTGACAATGGGAATTAATTTTAAATTAATTTATAAAACATCAGTGTTTTGTATTTGGAAAAATTCAATCCATATTTGGAATTATAAGGTCCAAATTTTGTAAATAGGTAACTTTTATTTTTAGACATTATTAATAGTAACATTAGTAAATATTTTATTTACAATGGTTAAAGGGTAAATCCGATAAATAAGGTTAAAAATTAAAATTATAATAATATTAAATTTCCTTAACACATATCCTAACCCTATTGTATGATACAATTATTTCCATGGTAATCCTTGGGTCTATTTTTGGACCCCATGGAGCCACTTGTAAGTGAAAATGAATCTTTATAAAAAAAATAATTTAATGTTAATGAAAATGCAACATAAACATATATATTTTAGTTAAAAAATTTCTATAAGCATTTATATGAGAGATATTTTAGACTATAAATATTCATTAGAAAGATAAAAATCAATCCTATATCATGGTTTTTTATTTATAATGTTTAGACATAAAATAAATATATTTAATTATGACATAATAATGATGTATTATTTTTATTATTAATGAAAGAATAAAAAAATGATATTATAAAATATTAAAATAAGTATAATTTGAATGTTTTTATTACATTATTGAATTGTATAGGTAAATATTAAATTTTATGGTTGATGTGATATTTTTTTCGAAATAATAAATTTTTTATCACTTTTACAAATACCAAATACAAAATTGTGTCAAAATTGAGATAAATGAGTTTTTAAAACAAATACTATTTTACTAAATTATATAATAGTCTTAAAAATATAAGGATTGGTAAAAGGACTTATATAATTATAGATATGTCATTAATGAACCCCTAGAGGTTCTCTTGGAATTTTTTATTAGGTTTATTAACCATTTATTATAACAATACTACAAGACATGTTAAAAGTTAAACTAATTAAATAAGAGGTAAATCAAAAACATAATGTTATTATGGTGTCCAAAAATTGTCTAAAACCTATTGGTAGATAGTTTTTCGAACCATAAACACCTTAACGTAGAAATAAATCCATTTATATCCACTATAATATTACAATTATTTTATAAAAAATATAATTTCAAGCATTTCCTAAAGTGACCCTAACATATCCTATAAAATGGTACATTTAGTTCTCTTAATTTCACCCCTCTAATGCCTTTTGGCTCGATGAACCCCTGCTCAAATATCCCCCAAAATACCCTCCCTTTAACATAGTTTCCATAATTTTATCATAAATCCAACCTAAGGGGCCCTTTTTTCAAATCAAAAGGGAGCACCTAGAGAATAGGTAATTACTTCATCACATCATTCAATGTTCATTTCTTCTTCCACTTCCTCTATCATTGTTGTTTCATACTAAAATAATAACTCTAGTACCTTATACATAATGATATATTATTATACATATGGTAGAACTATATTCATTATTCTATCCATCATATGATTGAAAAAGTCACCATACGTGTGTACGTACGGCTTACTATCTCCACGTTGTGGTGAAGTTTGTTATTCAACACATCATTAATTTTATGGGTATAATAATTAGTATAACTGGTTTAAATAATAAATATAACATGTTAATGATTTTGTATATATAATATACTATCCAATTACATATGATTTCACCATTAATAGAATGATATTTTCACTCCTGCGTAAATACGACTTACAGTCTCCACGACACGATGAGATTTCGTTCCCTATCATAAATATTCAAGAATAATTTTCATTTTATGATTAAAAATAATGTTTAATAACATACTACCAATATGGATAAGAATCAAATAAATCCTATCCACAACAAACTTGACATACGGGACAAAAGATATAAAGGAAGACGGATCAATTCACACCCAAAACAATGATACTACTAAAATATCATTACGAAAGAAATATTAGAAGATCATATATGATATAATATTTATATATGTTGTTCATTTATAATTTAATAAAATTTATTTCACCAATATACAAGAGGTTAATGTAACCTAGACTAATGAAATGTACAAGGTAAGGGTTAAATTTACAATATCTTTATTATCTAAGGTTGTTTATACATAAGTATCTACTGGGAAATATTAATCATACACATCCATGTTTCCAAAAAAATAATTCAAAACATTTTTACAATTTATTAGACTATGGTTTAGATTCATTTATAACCTTTTTTAAATTTTTATAAATTTTTTAAAAGGAATCATTCAGTTGTTTTTCAAATAAGGTACTTTCTGACCTTTTCAAAAAATTAAGGAAAAGATGTTTTTTTAGCTTCTACGGTGGGTACAACTATTTTCTACCATTAGATCACCTTAGAAGCTTCCCTTAAAAGCTTATAATAATGTTTTTAAAACAAATTTTTTCTTCACTTTTAAATGAATTCAAAATAGAAAGATATATTTCACTCAAACAATTTTTGGATTGATTTCATTTATGTCAACATGCTTCATCGGATTTTACGTTTGTTTGATATTTAATTATTATGATAAAACCTTCTATATTATATTGAAGTATTTGTGATTTGATTGATTGTGAATGTGTTATTTTTATATAATTCATGGTTTATGGTTATGCAATTGACATTTCATATTCTAGTTTTAATATGAATGCTTAAATTATATTTCAACAATTTCATATGAGGAGTAAATTGGAAATTATATGTGATGGGTGGGGATCGCTATAGCCACTCGATGCATCGGTAGGTCTAATGAGAAAAAATAGTGTCTTGCTACATGGCCTTGAAAAAATCCTATTTGTAGTCTTGTCATGAGGCCATGACTATGTGGTTATGATGTCCGGAATTATACATTCCATCATTATGAACATAGTTATTTTTTAAGGAAATTATTTGGTCAAAGACCAAAGCAAAATTTATTGATAAGAAAAAGATTACAAAAGACGGAAGGATGGGATTTTTTACAATCTCTATCAAACAAGTATAATAAGTCAGCTGGTAGAAAGTCTAGCCAAGTCATGCTCTGATGAACTCCTTTGTTAGCAAGAGCATCTTCAACAGAATTTTCTTCATGGTAGGAATGGGTAGTTATGTAATCAATCCCATGGAGCGAGTTAAGACAATTCATCAAATTTGTGGTGAGCGGCCAATCAAGATGAACGATGCCATTCCAGATGGAATGAATGATAGTGGTAGAGTCACTTTCAATCCAGAGCTTTCTCCAACCTCTTTGAAGGACAAAATCGACTGCATGGATGACCCTCAGCATTTCAGCCTCGAGAGATGAAGAATGTCCACATCCAGTATAGAAGCAACCCTGACACTGGCTAGCTAAGTCTCTGAAGATGGCACCACAACTAGCAGGGCCTGAATTTCCTTTAGAAGCACCACCAACATTCAATTTGATCCATCCTGGTATCGTTGATTGCCAAAATACTTGAATGGGACGTTTGGTCTTTGGGAAAATTCCAGGCACACAGAGATGGCGAAGGATCTCAAAGTCACCAACCGAGTTGTTTCAATAGTCTTTTTGAATTGAAGCAGATTCATGAATTGCAATAAGAATCCTAGATTTTCCTGTATTGAGACTGAATGAATGTTTATTATGAATAAGATCATTTCTAACATACCAGATCTTATGTAGGAGTTCCTCCACTACTACAAGAATAAGATTTTTAACCTATAGAGAGGCTTCATATCTAATGCAATTTTTTAGAAACAATCAAATAGAGTCATATAGGGTCCATATGCAATTAAATAATTTAAGAACATAATTCCCTAAGGTAGAGTCCATCTGACATGAAAAAAAGAGATGATCATCATCCTCCCTGTGTTGATTAAACAAGTGAAATTTAGAGTAGAGACGTATGCTAAAAGTTTGCAAACAGGCTTTAGTAGGCAATCTATTATGAGCAATGCGCCAAATGACGGTGAGCCTAGAAGGTTTGATCCAAGGTTTGTTAAATTGAATCATCCATTGAAAATTAGATTAATTCCTAGAAAATTTATGCTTGTAGAAGTTTTTAGAGTCTAGGGTGCCATTTGGAGAAGGTTCCCAAACAAGGAAGTCACCATTATAAGAAAAATGGTGATTATCAATAATATGCGCAATATTGACAGGGAGTACATGTCTATGAAAATGTAAGACATCCATTATAGAATGAATAGTATCTTCAGGAATAACATTTTATGGTAACAAAGATTTCAAGGGGTTACCACACCATTTGTCACACTAAAAATTGATGGAGAGTCACCACTAACCATCCATCTAGAATTTTCCATGATCTTGTGATACGAGTCCCTAATAGAAGGCCAGATCGAAGAGTTTATGTAATTAAGATTCCCATTTAAAAGTTTAGCATGGAATCTATGTTTCAAGAATTCAGAAGCTTTGGAAGTACAATTAATAATACTCCAAGTAAGGCAAGCCTTAAGATCATTATTGAACAACTTTAAATTTTTTATACCAATTCCACCTTTGTTAAGAGGTTTAGAACAGGATTTCCAACGGATAGTGACAATTTTCCATTCAAGAATACTACCCATCCAGATGAAAATTATAATATAAGTATTAATTTTTCTGAAGATGTCGACATGCCATTTATAAATAATAAGAGAGTAGACCATTTTAGAGACAATGGTCGATATGACCAGACATATTCTTCCAGCCATGGAGAGAGATTTCCCTTTCCATGTAGATAGTTGGTTTATGATTTGATCAATGATATTAAAAAAGTAGCTTTCTTTAGGACGACCCAAAAATATTGGGACGCCCGAGTAAGTGAAAGGTATGAGGCCTTCTTTAATTCCAAGATAGGTAGTAATGAGAGATTTTCTTTTGACATGAAAGCTCTTTGCAAAAAAATATACGATTTATTCCAGGAAATCGCTTGTCCTGAGACTTCCTCATAGTGATGAAGAGATTTATTGAGGGCATGAATGTTCTTTTGAACACCTTTAAGAAACAGGATGATATCATCATCATATAAAAGGTGGGTATGGGTATTTGTGTTTCTGGAAACTTGTATAGGCTTAAGCTAACCCTGATCGACCAGATTATTGAGATGTCTTCTTAAGTAATCTTCAGCATTAACAAATAGGATGGTAGAAATAGGGTCACCCTGCCTAACTCCTTTAGAGAATTTAAAAAAACCTCTAGGGATGCCATTAATCATGATGGAAATAAAAGCAGAGCGAAATAATGTTTTAAGACTTCCAATGAATGAGTCATGAAATCCAATGTTTTTTAAGACTTTGAAGATAAAGTTCCAGTCTATGGTTTCAAAAGCCTATCTGATATCGAATTTGATGGCCACACCCCCCCTAGTGCTTTTATTTATACTATTGGAACATTCGGAGGCAAGACAAATACAGTCTTGAATGGACCTTCCCTTAATAAAACCGAACTGATTCCAAGAGAGTATTTTATTGCAAATGGGATCTAGTCTATTCGCAATAATTTAGGTAATGATCTTATAAATAGTGTTAATGAGATCAATAGGCCTGAATTGATGGATCTCTGAGGCATTTTCAACCTTGGGTATTAAAGACAGAAATTGAGCATTGATTCCATGAGGTAGATATCCATGAATGAAAAAGGTCTCAATAAGGTTACAAACATCATTATGGATAATTTCCTAATGCTTTTGATAGAAGCTGTTACTGAACCCATCCGGACCAGGTGCACTATCTAGATTAATACCAAATACAGTATCCTTAATTTCATGATCAAGAGGGGAGCTTAAAAGAGATTCATTGTCTCTTTCATCCACCATTAAGTCAATAATATCAGATTTGAGATCAATATTTATCTCTGGGCCATTAAAAATGTTGTAAAAATACGAGATTACATGATCCATTATGGATTCTTCAGAATAAATGATCAAGTCATTATGAATAATCTTACAAAGGGGACGATTTTCCTTTCTAATTCTTTGAAGGGAATTATAAAATTTAGTATTACGATCACCATCTGCAATCCATTTAGCCCTAAACATTTTCTTATGAATATTATCCTTAAATTTGAGTAGGGAATTAAGTTTAAAGGAGGTATTTGCTTCCAATTGAGGGTATATATTAAAATCTGAATTAGTGATTTGAATTTGGACGCGGCTGAGTTCATTTTCAAGAGAGGAAATATCTACATCAATTTGAGATTTTGTAGATTTAAACCATCCTTTAAGGTCCTATTTTAGTATTTTCAACTTGAACATGCAAGAAAAATAATCCTTATGGTTTTTCATAGAGTTCCAAGTGTTATGAATAAATGTGACACAATCAGGATTCGAAGACAAAGCATTATTAAATTTAAAAGGAAGAATAAGCTTCCGGTCATTCATAAGGAGTCTTACTAGAATAGGATAATGGTCATAATTAAGTCTAGGTAGTGTTATACTAGATATATTATCCCAAATATCAAGGCCCTTCATGTTAACAAAATCCCTATCAAGCTTACAGGAAACCGTTTTGTTATTGTGTATTCTGTACCAAGTATATTTAGCACCAGCGAGAGTGACTTCAAAAAGGTTAGAGTCTTCAATAGACTCCCTGAATTCCTTTGAGGATATAGACTGATGTGAGGGACTAATTTTTTCACAAGAGTTAAGAATGGCATTGAAATCACCCATAACAACCCAAGGGTCCTGAATGAAGTTGTCCATATCAAAAAGATCATGACATAAAACCTTTCTATCTTGATATCTATTATTGGCATAAACCATAGTGAAAAAGTTATGCTGACCATTCCACAAGAAATCACAGGTAAGTTTTTGCTTAGTATTTTTAAAGATGTTAATATTTTGAAAGGTATTGTGATAAAATATCCACATAGAGTTAGTTTGAGGACCATTTTTACAAGGACCATTTTTGGACTAGTAGAATATCCATGTGAAGAAGTAAATGAAATTATTTGATTTATCTTTTGCATAATATGATGAAGTTTATGTTTAAAATTCTTATGTTTTAGTCTTATGAATTTCCTTAAATGTTTATTTTTTCTTATGATAGTTTGCACTATATTTTTATCCTTACTGAGCATCTGAGATCAACCCTTTCTTATGTTTTATTTTTCCCTGGATGTGAAAAGGTATATCATGATTGACCTATAGGAATATGGTAAGGGATATGTGTGTGTTCAAAGAAGCCAATATTTTTTAGTTTATCCATTTTATAATGTAATTTAAAACATATGTATGTATCTAGTACTTCCATGGATACTAAATTAATCAGTCTTTCAAGACTTGATCTATTGTGATCATGCCAATGTTATGTAACAACGCTACAACTCTGGGTAACTAGGGTCAGGGATTTATATGAGAAGTGGGGTAAAAGTAATCCTATTTAAATACTCTAAAAATTTTGAAAGTGCTTTCAGTGTGGTAAGACTGGTCATATTGCTTGTAACTGTAAGGAAGATGATCATGTAGGCAATGGAAAGAAAGTGGTAAAAAGTTTTAGTTGTAATGAGTTTGGTCATTATGACAATGTGTGTCCAAATCTGATTACCCAAGGTGGAATCCAGATAGATGAGAAGCATAAGGGAGAGGAGAAATCTTTTTCTACTACTACGGTTGATGTGGGACCATAAAATGAAGTGGTATTAGGAACGTTCTATTCTTTTTCAGATTATGCTGATGAGTTGGTTTGATACAGGATCTACACATTCTACCATTTCTGAGAAATATTGGGGTAAAAGTTTAATTCCACCTCAATAAATAAATCCATATGTTATGGAAAAAATAAATTGGGGAAATTTTGACGAAAAATAAATTATAAGAATCTTCTTATCCTTATAAATGGAAAACAACATACCTGGAAACCCTATTTTTTCCCTCTAGAAGAGTTTGATGTTATTTTTTGAATGGATTGGCTTTATGATAACCATGATAAGATTGAATATAGAGCTAAAGTGGTTTATTTTTTGAATTAATTCCAACTTTGTTACAAGAATTGACCCTTAACTCTAATCACATATCAGGAAGTTCAGAAACTAGATAACAATGGAAATAAATGTTACCTTACAGATGTTGCTAAAAACAAATGAACTAATCAGATTAATGTTGTTCCAGTAGTAAATTAGTATATTTATGTTTTTCATAATTATTTCATGGTAGTATACCAGATTGGGAAGTTGAATTTACTGTTGAATTAGTTGATGATGGTGAGAAAATTTCAAAACCCCCTTATCGAACGGATCAATTTGAACTTTTAGAGTTAAAAAAATTGCAGGAGTTGTTAGATAAAGGATTCATTAGACCTAGAATATCACCATAGAGTTCTCCAGACTTGTTTGTCAAAAATAAATATGGTTCAAAGATAATTGGAATTTATTATAGATCCTTTAATAAATTTACAATTAAGAAAAAGTATCATTTTCCTCATATCGATGATTTATTTGATATACTCTAGGGAGCTCAGTATTTTTCGAAGAATGTCTTGAGGTCATGGTGTGATCAGTTGAAATTAAAGGAAGAATAAATTCCCATGACAACATTTTTACTAGATATGGCCATTATAAATTTTTATTTATGCATTTTGGGTTAACCAATGAACCTACTGTATTCATAGATCTTATGAACAGAATTTTTTATTAGTTCTTGGAAATGCTTTTTGTTGTTTTTATTTATTATATTTTGGAATATTCGAAATGTAAAGAGAAACATGAATTTAATTTATAGGTTTTCATGAAAACCTTAAAGGAAAAGAAATTTTATTGGAAATTCAGAATGTGTAAGTTTTGGTTGCAACAAATTTCATTCCTTGGTCATATTGTTTCTAAATATGGCATAACTGTTGACCCTACTAAAACAAATGTTGTTGAAGAGTGTCCATAACCTACTAATATCATAGAGATCTGTAGTTTTCTTGGGTTTTAGGAAATTACGGAAGGTTTGTTAGAACCTTTTCACGGTTATCTATCCCACTGAATAATTTTACCTAAAAAGGATTTAAATTTATCTATACAGAATATTGTGATGATTTTTTTCAAGAATTGAAAAGGTGATTTGTGAATGCCCCATTTAGTTCCTTGCCTTCCAGATGTGGTGGATTTTTTATCTATAGTGATGCTTCATTGAATTTAATTGGTTTTCATCAAGTGTAGAATGATCAGGTAATTTCTTCATCTTAACATCAGTTTAAAACTCATGATATAAGTTACCCTATACATTATTTGTAATTAGGTACTATTGTTTATCATTAAATATTTGAAGGCATCGTTATTTTATTCTACTATTCAATTAGGTCAAAATCTAAGTTGAACTTGTTAGAAAATACAAATTATTATTATTTTATATATGGAATCCATTTTCCAAATTCCATTCACCAAATTAGAAAACTATAATTTAAAATTAATCACATAGACACAATAAGAATGCATGCTTTATAAGTGAAAAATTTTATTGGATTACAAATTTTTTATCTCAAAAATAATTATTAAAATGATTTAAAATACTTATATATTCTTTTTATTTAAAACATTTATCTGATTTTACATAAATTTAATTAAAAATTAAATTAAATATTATAAATTAAATAAATTAAGATGCACTTTCAAATTAAAATTAATTATTTTTCTGTACTCATAAAAAATGAATCTTATCATAAAAATAAAAAAATATCACCCAATGATAATTTTTGTATTTTGATTTATCATTAAGTTAATTATTAAAATATATTTTCTAAAATTGGTGAAAATTAATTTTCAATTATGTGAATAATGTGACACTAAACTCTCTTTTATAAAAAAACATGTTGTTATGAAAACAATTTTTTTCTTTTAAGTGGTTCTAATTTTTTTATTGATTAAATTTTAAAAAACAAAATAATGTAAAAATTATATTTTCAAATTTTAGTTAATTCTATTCACACAAGGTAGTTGAAAATATTGGTGATAACTTCCAAAATAAATTATAATATTAATAATATATTATTGATTAGTAAAACTTAGGCTTGCGTATAATAAATATCAAAGAATCATTATGTCTCATGTAATGTATGATACAATTTGTGGTTTCTATAATATATAATATAAAATAAAATGTTATTATTTTATAATTTCTGGGAATTAATTTTTTTTATTTTTATTTCCTATTATTAACAGTTTCATTTTACTTGAAATATTATGTTCAGTAGTTCTGGTACCTGCACATTGTTCAAGGTGACATCATCTCCAGGGTGATGATAATTATATTAATATCATATATATTCATTATAAAATTAATATAACCATAGAAAAAATTATTATAGGGGACAATTAGTTACACCATTTATGGAGATTTGAGTCTGTATGTACAAATAAGTGTAGTTTTCATTCTTTTAATGAAAGAAGATTGGGAAGATAAATAATATAATGAAATTAATGAATCTTAATTATACCATAAATATAAAATACATATTTATATATCAAATCAATCATAATATCAATACATATGAGCCAGAAATATAAGATGAATCATATCTCTGTGTGGATTCGGAATTCTACACATACAAACGAGGAATACATTCATTTTCCTTTTGATTAAATTAAACAGGAAGATGGTTATTCAATCATTTTAATAATATCTAAGTATATTTTTAATCTACAATCATAATGTTAGGATAGACACAACATTTATAAATGAGGTTGAAGAATAAATTAAATTCAAAGATCTCAGTTAAGATTTATACATGTTCGTTGAGTGACCTTTTATGGCTTACACCTTAAGCATTGGAACACTGTCTATAAGAGAAGAATAATGGATCTTGGATGACGTTAAAAAATCTGGTATGTTTTTTATGAAATTATCCAATATATAACATTCAAAATTAATTTCTAATGATGGTGAGGAGGTTCCCTTTTATAATTTTTGGGGGAAACACACTCATGAATATTTGAATGATTTAAATCTAATTAATGCGTTTCTAAATTATAATTCCTCGAAATAGAAAATGATTTTATGTTAAGATAATATAGGGTAAAAATATCATCAAAAAATAATTATAATAATTTTTTACATCACTAATAAAAATTTATCATAATTTAACCCCCTTACCCTCGATTAACCAATTTTAATCATTACCATAGAATCATATTTTATAATATTTACTATTCATCCTAGAATTAAAATAAAGTGTAATTATGAAAATTTATTTACATGATATTTCAATATTTGAAATCCATTATATCAAATTAAAAAAACTATAAATTGAATAAAATAATTTTTAACTAACATTTTGAAATATAATGAAAACCTATTTAAAAAATATATATTTTTAATCATAAAAAATAATTAAAATTCCTTCTGTTTTAGAAAAAAATAAAATAAAAGTTTAAATAATTAATATAATATATAATCTTAAAATATAATTAAAATAAATATTATTAAATGAATAATTAAATTTCTTATGATAAAAACACATATTAAACACAAAATTTATTTTTTAAAAAAATAACACATTTTACATTTTAATGATTTTATCTCCATTCCTGACCTTTAGATAAATAATGTATCAATTATCATTCTTTTTTCTAAAAAAATTATCAAAATATTATATTGAAATCTATTTTTAATATCAATAATATAGTTAGTTAAATAAAAATACCTAACATTATGAAAAATACATTTATTTTGAAAAATGGTTCTTTTAATCATCAATTCATTTTGTTAAAAAAGAGTTTTTATCAATAAATTATTTTCATCTATATATATACATTTCAAAATGTGGTTTTTTATTGAAACCCGAAAATCAAATATAGTGGTTATAAATGAATAATATATCATGATTCATTTAGACTCATGGTTGTGTGTAAACAAAGCTATCAAATACTTCATGTTTAATTTTAAAGAAATGAATATAAAATCAAGATTTATAATATTTTATCCTAATGTACTACTGTTATTTAACTATAATACATTTGGTGTACATAGAAGCTATGAAATTCAATGACCCAATCTAATCGATAACAAGGATGATAGGAACCAAAAACCTCATATTCAATAGTACTACTATATGAAAACATATATGGATGTTTATTATGATGAAAATGTTGAGTGAGGAACACTGACTATCCACATAATAGATGAATCTTTTGTATTAATATCTTACTCAAATCACTTATATTTACATATATTGATTTCTAAAACTACTAAAGATTCAATTTTTTGTGATGGTTCATTAGTGATGGAATCCTATCACAAAAAATATTTTTGTAATGGGACACCATTTCTAATGAACCAACCTAAAAAATGGAATTGATTTTTTAATTTTTTTGATGAACCTTCTTAAATATCAGATAACTGTGACGATTAATTCAACCATTGAAAATAATAATCTCATTATATTATTAATTAATTTTTATTAGTATATTACAATTGAATGTATTTGCTATGGAAGCTCCATCCATCAATAATACTAATATTTTCAAACAAAAAATAAAAAAAAATCAAAAATTAAAAAACATAAAAAAAATAATTTTTCTAAGAATTATTAAATATAAATAAATACAATAAAACCAAATTTGTCATTATTATATCATTTTAAACAGAATATTTCTTTCACTCTAACATACAAAACAATGAAAAAAACTCATGAAGCATCAATTATTATTGGATAGTGGAGGATCACTCAATGGATTAGGGGGAGGATACTCAATAATGACACAATTGGAAATCCAATTCTAAAACACCAGAATCATCTCATCACTTTGAAGATTTTTCTAATGCTTATCCTCCCTCTCTTTATGCATAGGCCACATCATCTCTTCGTGATTAATAAACCTATCCTAACACTGTAAAGATGATGATGACGTTGACCCTCTATGAGATACCTTTGAGCTAACTGATGAAAGGGAAGAACTTCCATAATAACACATAGGTGTTAGTCAGGAACCAATAATAATCATTGAGAATTTTTCAAAACCATGAAATATTACCTGTATCTAATCCCCCTCATGATAAAGGACTCACCAGTGGCATATTCTTTTCTCATGGATTAAATATCTCTTTAATGAGAAGTTGTAACCTCATACAATTACTTCAAATATAATTATAATTTAGAATAACAATAAAATTAATATTAACTCTATTTTTGAAAAACTTACTTACCACAATATAGTGATGTCGGTCGCCTACAATTTCTCATATATAAGGTTCAGTATACGTATTTTTATAAACATCAAACTCCATAATAGAATGGTCAGTAGTAGGATATATAATATAACAATAGTTTTACCTTTAAAATATATATATATATATATAATATTAAAAACCATATGTCAAAGATGTATTCCAAATTTACAACTTCCATATATATGTGTGACATCCTACACCCCGTTTCTGATTTCTATATGATAACCCCCTCCTAAAAGTCAGTCCTGGATAGTACGAACACAATCTATCCCATACATGAGCACATATATAGTCAAGTTGATGGGATATGTATGATTGGTCAAAAATATCAGAAAAAAATCTATCCATAGATCAATTTATGATGTTCTGTAAAAATGATGAATTTTTTAAGGAATACAACTCTACCATGCCTCCTGGATAATATCATAAAAACTATTAAAATTTGGAGAACATAAATTCTATACAAAAGTTAAAAAAATTTGTTAGAAATTAAATAAATTGTAAATGTAACATATTATTTAATAACACCCAATCTTGTAGTAGAACATCTACTGAAAAACAACAATGGAAAAAATGACCCATCAAACCTATGGCTCTGAATTATTATTATTATAATCACACTAGAATTCCAAATAAAAAAATAAAAAACATTGTAAATAAAAACATTATCAAAAAAGTGTTAAAAAAATTAATTCAAAACATAATATGAAATAAACTTCATTAATTTGTAAACATACCTACATAAATGAGGATCATAACTTAAAGATGGAAGTCTCTATAAAACAGGGTACAAAATCATAAATCGATAAAGACCTCACCCCATCCTAACAGGTATAAAATCATGAGGATTAGATGAATCAAGATCATCAACAGGAATACCAACATCAACAAAATAATGAAATATAAAATTAACACCATCTATATCAATTTGAAACAAATGACCTTACCATTATGAAATTGTTAATACATATCACCAATATAAAAAACTAATAAATTCCAAAATTTAATAAAATTTCATGTAAATAATTGTTAACACATATATAAAATATAAAATACTAAAAAATACAATAATATTATAATTACATATAAATAAATATAAGAAATAACATTTTATCCATTAAATATCTGTTTATATATAAATCAAATATTCAAAACTAATTAATACCACAAAAAATAAAATATTATTCCATGTAAATAAATATTAACATGGATATAAAATATAAAATAAAAATAATTAATGTCATCAATGAAGGAGAAAAATAAATCACCAAATCCATCCATTAGAAATAAACAACCTTACACTAAATAACCATTAATAACAACATAATATTTAAAAATCTATTAAATATCAAATTATAATATTTCAATCATCATTTTATTTATCATTTTCTTCCTGTAAAATTTCTATATCCTCATCATCAACATCTTCCACTTCCATGAAACCTTCATTTTCATAATACCTTAATACATATTCAACATTATCATTATCATCAAACCCTAATAGGGGGATTCATTATCGATATTCATATCACTTTGAGTAAGATATATATTTTTGGATGCTTCTTGAAATTTTTTAATATGTCACATTTCTATTGAAAAATTTTCATTTTAAATATACTGATTATAATTAGATTTAATTTTATTACACTCTACAAATCATTAAAATATCTCAAAAAAACATAATAATATGGATAATAAACATTATGTGCTTGATGTGAAGACATAAACGGATCATTTGATATAAGAAGACTCACATATTAAATTTCACAGACTCTATGTCATGGATGAACTAAAAACCCTCGATCATTATCAAACTTGTGACAATTAAACATTTTTACATAATTTGGTCCTCAATAAAAGAACATAATTATTTCATCTAGAATAACATTATATTAAATATCAATTTCTTTATGATGGTATCCTGTCTAAAAAATACCACAATTCAATGATTTTACAAATTCACCATCTATAAATATATATGATTGAAATACATTACCCAAATACTCATTATACAATTTTTCAAATTTTGATGGAGGGTTTTTAACACACAGAGTAAACTATAAATTATATTTTCATGTTATATAGTATCAAAAATTACAAATTATTAATAATAAATTTCACTTAAATTTGAATAAATATTACATAGAAAGAAATATAAATTAATATTATTTGAGACCAAAAGGAAAAATTATTTTGATTATGTTCTTCAATCGGAGCATATGTAGTTTGTATAAATGTTTTTGATGATATCATCATCATATAGTATAAAAAAGTTACTTCAAAAAAATGTAGCTATTATAAAAGTATAAAAAGTAATATGAAGAATTAATTAATATAAAAATTGAGTCAATTAATATAATTTTAAAATAACATACATATGATCTCTATATATTTATTCATTTGATAATTCCATCATTTATTAAAACCACCAAAACCGAGCTCAGGTTGATTAAAAATTGAAAACTGATGCTCTGTTAAATCATAATCATTTTTCTTATTATAACCCATTTGGTTATATTTTGAATGATATTATGGTTGAGAATAACAAGAGAATAAATTTTAAATTTCCTCTCTCAAGTATACTTCTGCAATTTACCCATCAACTATTTCTTAGTAACATACATTCATCTCGTGTTATTCAATACATATCTCAGATGGGTAAATACATTAAACTTTTCCTTTACCTCTACATTTAGATTTATATGGAAAATTTAATATTATATATTCCATTGATTCAATGAAAATTGGGGGAATATTTTCACCAATTTACATAAAATGAAAACAACATGTTTTTTAGAATACCCCATACATAATAATACAACATTTTCTTGCAAATATATTAGAAGAAATGTGATATTTGTTATAACACATATCAGATTGAAAAATTCGATAACCCTATATGAAAATTATGCCATAATCATATCATTATGACATGTATTTTATGAATTTTTATCCTGGTTATATTCCCATATCTGATGGAGTGAGAGAAAATTAGAATAATAATCATTTGGTAACCTCAAATATAGAATCCATTGAAAAAATAATGAACAAATTTTCATCGAAGTTGTGTAAGATTCTTTTAGATTCATTATATATTTTGATCTTTCGACATCATGTAATTCATGTTTGGTATGTCTACACATTTTTAAAATGTATAATAAGGTCTTCTACATTATAATTGGTCGTACCGGGTTTTTACAACTTGGTATAAAATATGTTATCAAAAACATTCTTTTGAATATGAATTACATATAACTTGTGAAGAACCAACAAATCAACCAATTTGGGTGGTCCAAAATTAATATTCTTCTTCCAATTATGTTCTCTCCAAAAAACATTTATTTTGTCCAATTATGGTTGGTCCAAATGTAATAAGTGGTAATTAAGAGATGATATATTTTACTAGAATACCAACGAGAACTAATGGATGCTTATCTGTTTCAATTATACGTTTTTAAAAATTATTTTTTTCCCTTAAAAAAGAGTGACCCATTGTAACACCCCAAGATTTTAAAAATTATTTGAAATGCATGAAATAAAGAATCTCTACATAATGAATGTTTTTTAAGGTTATTGTTATATACTATACATTAAAAATAATTTTTCCACATCTATGATTTGAATTTCTAAAAATTGACATCTATAGTTGTGATCAATATGTTATTTGGATTATGATAGAACCAACGTGATTTTTTTTGTGAATATTAACATACCCTTATGAATATTAATATGAATAGTAAAATGACTATTATGAATAGTAAATAATATTATTATTTTATTTTATTATGGTTATAAGATAATGATATCTTGAATAATTTTCCTAGGAGATATAAAATATGTTATAGTTTTTAAAAATTCAATTTTGAAATAAATTATTGTTTTATTTTAAATTTAATTTAAACATAATTATAAAATTATTTTCCAAAAATGGAGTTCATTTTTGTATTATACATAATAAAATAAGGTTTGGGTTAATTATTGGGATTTTTCTAGAATTATTGAATTGCTTGTGAATAGTATAATACCGTAACATACCGTATTTGTACATTATCAATTAAATACACAATTCTGAGCATCATGGATGGTGTAATAACACATGGTTATCGATGAAATATTCTTTTTACATTTTAGGGTAACATTAATCAAGACTATTCATATTCTTGAGAAAAATTATTAAACTAATGATTAAAATAATAGAAAAATCGTCCTCTCTTCCACTATAAATATCACCCTCGCCCCCTCAACCTTTAACACATCTCAAGATTTCATAATTTTTTAAATTCTACCAAATTCCATTCCCAATTCTCTTCCCCATGTCCAAATTCCAACAGCCTCCTCAAAATTCCCCAACCAATGGCCTTAATAAGGATGTCAAGGAGAATAGATTGAGAGGTAAAAATCATCTTTCATTTTCGTATGTTTTCTTTTCAATTCATTTTATTTTCACATATCGCCTTCCCCCTCCAAATGTCCAAGAGGAACCAAAGCTCTGGAAACTTATATATTCTGTATTTTATCATGTTTATGAAGAAAATTCATCTTCATTCTTCCTCTCCTATTTATCTTATTATAAAAATTAAAACACTCTCTGTGATGTTTCAATTTACCAGAATTGTGGATGATGTGTTTTCAATTTACACTAAATATTTCAAAAATAGTTATAAAACCATTTTAATGGTTTAATTAGATTTAAAATTATATGATATATCCTATATCATATTCTAAAATTTACATATATATATATATATATAATATTATATTATACAATGAAACTAGTTCATTAATTTGAAAGAACCAATAAAATGATTTAAACGCATATCACTACTGAATAAACAAATGATTCATCCTCATATAATATAACCAAAATGATTAATAGAGTCATTTAATTTTTTGTAAAAATATTAATACCATTAATTTAAATTTTGTAGTTTCTCTTCCATTTGATAAGGAAATATTTTATGAACCAGTCTTGGAAATTATGTAAAGAATGTACCTGAAATAATGGAAAAAAAATATTATTAATTAATGGGTGGAGTGATTTTATAAAATTACCAAGAAATGTGTTATAAACATTAATATGCTTCTATAAAATAATAATAACACTCTTATAACCATTATACAAGAGGTTCAAACAACTATCATGTAATAAAAATTTAATGTAAGGGAGTTCTTAACCAAAATTTCCATTCTTTGGGTTGTCTTTCCACTTCATTGATTATATGGCAAAAAGAATATTTGTGTAATTAATTTTTTTGTATTATGTTGAATTATGTTTATTTATAGTTTATACACATAATTATTTCATTTTATTAATTCTCACATTAATTTTATGATAATTTTAAGGGACTTTTTTTAAACAATCCTTTTTTGAAATTAAATTTTATAAAATCCAAAAGAATTTTTTTTTTGGAAATATTCATGTATTATTTTAATATTATGGATAATGGGAATTATTTATGATGAAGTTTGTGACGTATATATCACTCCAATTAATTGGTTATGTTTTTGTTGGAGATCAGTCGAATGGATACACTAAGTATAACTCTGAAGGTCACAAAATCGTGTATTAGTGACGATTATATTTTAATGTAGCCATGACAATCAAAAAACAAAATGTAATTTTATGGGTTACAAAATTAAGTAAGCAATTCCCAATATAACCTTCTTCACCATTAATTTTTTTGATGATTTATGAAATTAATATGTTCCACAAAGTAAGTATATGATTCTTTATGGGTGATAAGTATGTCATTGTATAAGTTATTTCATATGTTTATAAGTATTAAAAGACTAATGGTTTATTTCCCCTTATTATATCCCTTTCTAATATATTATGATCATACCTTTTTTAAGTGCTTTCCCTAGGGTATAAGGATGTGTAAGAGAAATAATGATTCCAATTTAAATGTTATGAAGCTTTTTCAAGAAATGATGTTGTTGTTTTCTGTCCCAAATATTATGCTTTGGAAGAAATAAATATTGATTTAAGGGTACCCAATTTTTATGATTGCAGTTGATATATAGTGGTTATTTCTTATCATTCTATAACAGTAACCTGAATAGATATTTGGGAATGTAAAGAAGTAAAATATATTTTAAATGACTAAAATATGTAATGATTAAGGATGAGGCCTATTGTTGGTATCATATCATAGTTTAGATAACATTAGGAGTTAGTATGATGTTAACAGAATACCATAAATTATTTTTGCCTTATTTTTATGTTGAAATGGAATTTCATTTAATGATTATTGTGTTGCTTCATCTAAGATATGTCTGTTCTGAATGGGTTTTCATAGAATAAATAGGGAAGCTAATATTCGATTGAACTGAGAGGCAGATATATTTCATGAATTAGCAACCGAGAATATTTGGAATTGGAACCGAGTAGTTTGTGATAGTAATATATCCTTAGAGATAGTTAATAAATAACAATGGAATCCATGTAGGAGAACAACCATTGCATCCAAAAAGGAACATGATGATGATGGAACATTTTATGAGGCAAAACCTCCTTATTTTAGTGGATATGTTGAGCTAGTAGTGGCTGAAGGATGGAATAAAGCCCTTGAAAATATATTATATGTTATGAGATGTTCATATAATGAAATTTTATGTCTTTCAATTTATAATTTTTAAAGTTACACAAATCAGTGGTGTTCAATGGTCAATAATATCAGGGATAGAGAGAATATTGATGCCTTAGAGTGGGATGAATTTAAATGTATTTTACTTGAATAATATTTTCCACAGGTGGTTTGACATAGGATGGAGAATAAATTATTTTAATTGAAGCATAAAGAAGAAGAATCAGTGTCCATGTATGAAGCAAACATCCCCAAACTAGTGATGTATATTGTAAATCTTATTCTGGATCTCGATAAGAAAATCAACAATATTTATGAGTGATTGAAGACCAAATATCAAAGGTAATTGGCTATCATGAGTTAAAAATATATGAGGAACTTTTACGATGTGAGGAGATGGTATAAATGGAATTTTATGATTACCATATGTACCTTGAAAACCAATAGAGGAAAAGGTACATATGAAAAATTATGGATAAGAATCAATCAAATAAATATGATGTTAAGAATGTTCAGTTTCTAGTTAATTAAATGGGTGTTAAAAGGAACCCTGGGGAATGCTTTACCAATATTAGGAAGTGTTTTTTATGTGGTATGTTTGGACATATGTCCTGAGAATATAATTAAAATTATCCCAAGATTAATCATAATAAGAAAACTGTGAAGTGTTTTAAATGTGGTGAGATAGGTCATTATGAAACTGTTTTCTCAAATAGATATATGAATGACACAAAGATTCCAGACTATAAGATGGAAGTTGTAGTGAGATCCATCGTAACAACATCAGAAAAAATCAAGTCATCCAATGAAGTTATATCAGGTACCTGGGTTTTTGATATAGATTTTGATAATTTTTTGTTTTATACGGTGTATACACAATCAATTATTTCTGATTTTTTTTGGTAAATTTGAAATATGATTTCAAAAAATGAGACCAGAATATTTTGTGAAAACATAATAGAGAAATTATAGAGTAAAAGAGTAATTATAACAATATTTCTGTTGTGGTATGTGGAAATACATTACCTGAAAATCATTTCGTTTTTTCCTTTTTAAAGTTTGATTTCATTCTTGGTAAGGATTGGATTTCTATTTATCAGTCTAAGATTGATTGTAGGGAAAAAATAGCTGCATTTTAGAAATATATTCATTTTTTATACAAAAATTATCCCTTATGATAGATAACATAGGAGGAGGCTTAGAAACTTTTGAAATTTTTAAATTAAATATATCTTGCATATATTTTTAAAAACTAGGGAACCATTCATAATAATGATGTTTCCATGTTAAATGAATACCTTGATGTTTTTTCAGATGAATTACCTGGTGTTATTCCGTACCAAGAGGTTGAATATACTATTGAATTAGTTCATGATGTTAAGCCAATTTAAATTCCCCCTAAATGAATGGATCTAATGGAACTTTTTCATTTCAAGAATCAGTTGCAAGAGTTTCTTGATAAAGGAATCATTCATCTTAGAACTTCACCATGGGTTGCTATTGTGTTTTTTAGGAAAACAAAATATGGTTCGATGAGACTTTTCATTGATTATTAAGCCTTAAAAACATCACTATTAAAAATAATTATCGTTTACCTCATATCGATGAGGTTTTTTATTTTCTCTTAGGAGCACCATATTTTTTTGAAGATTGAACTGAGGTTAGGGTAGCATCAGTTGAATGTAAAGGAAGCATACATCATAAAGATTTCATTCTGTACTACATATGGGCATTATGAATTTTTTTGTCGTGTCATTTGGGATAACTAATACACCCACTGTATTCATGGATCTTATTAATTGAATAGTTCATGATTTCTTTGATAAGTTTGGAGATATGTTTCTTGATGAAATTATTGAATATTCAAAAAGTATAGAGGTACCTGAAAAAACAACTAAGGGTTGTTTTAAAAACATTAAAATAGAAGAAATTGTATATAAAATTCATAAAGTATGAATTTTTGCTCAAACATATTTCTTTTCTTGGGAATATTGTAAATAAGGAATAAAAATAGTAAATCCTACCAAAACAAAAGTTGTTGATGAATGTACAAGACCTATAAATGTTACATAGATTTGTAGTTTTATCAAATTTGTAGGTTATTACCAATATTTTGATAAAAATATTGTGTGGTTATCTATCCCACTAACTATGTTAACACAAAAATGGGTTAATTTTGTTTGGATTGAAGAATGTGATTTTTTAGGAACAAAAAAGTTGATTGGTGAATGCTGTAGTTTTGAACCTACACTACAGAAATGGTGAGTTTTTCGTCTATAGAGATGCTTCATTGTATAGACTTTGTTGTGTTCTAATACACAATGATTAGTTAATTTATTATGCTTCAATACAACTAAAACCTCATTAGTTAAATTATCCCACACATGATTTGGAATTATTAGCTCTATTTTTTCTTTAAAAATAAGGAGACAAAATTTATACATATCCAAATGTGAAATATATACCAACCATAAAATTTTAAATTATATATTAACCCTGAAGAAACTAAACATAAGTAAGATAAGAATGATTGAATTGAAAAAGGATTATGATTTCAGTATCGATTACCATTTCAGAAAAGAAAACAATGTTGTGGATTCATTTCATTGAAAATATCAGGCATAATTAACCCTCTTATGATTGCAACATGACCCATTGATTTATGATTGGATTAATTTAATCTTAAAATTTGTTGGTGTAGGAAATTACTCTAATTTGTTCAGGTTTCGGTGCAGTAATATTTGTCAGAAAGAATTTAGCAAGTGTTGAAGGAAGACTGTGTTCTATATAAAACGGTATAATTAGTTATAATGGGTAAGATTACAGAATTTAAAATTAATAAATATTGTGTTTTAAGATATGGAAAAATATTGTGTATGCCCTATGATTCTCAGCTGAAAAAATATTTGTTTAATGAAGTGCATAGTTCTCCATATTTATTTCATCCTTGAAGCACAGAGATTTACAAAATATTTTTCATGTTTCAATTTTGAGAATGTATGTGCCAGATTCCCCTAATGTTTTGAGCTCTAAAGTAGTTCTTTTGAAATAGAGACTTTAATATAAAGAGAACCCTATTCAGATTGATTAAACAGAATGAGCATTTTTTAATAATGTAATCCACTAGGTAAAGGTTTGGTGGAGAAACCACATGGTTGAAGAGGCAACATTGTCGTCTGAAAATTCTATGAGGGAAAGGTACCCTCAATTGTTTAAATGTAAATAAAAAAATGCTATGAAGAAATTTATAGATGTTGGGGTGAATGACATCCCCTAGGTTTTTGAAAATAAATTGAAATTCATGAAATAATGAATCTCTACATAATGAAACTTTTTTTAAGGAAATAGTTATAAACTAGATGTTAAACATAAATTTTCCACTTCTATTATTTGAATTTCAAAAAATGGATATCTACAGTCTTGTTCAGTAAGTTATTAAGAGTTTAATAGAACCAACATGAATTTTTGTTCAATAGTAACATACCCATATGAATAGTAATATGAATAGTAATATGACCCTTATGAATAGTAAATAATATTATTATGTTATTTTCATAAGGTTATAAGATAATGAGATATTGATTAATTTTTCAAGGTATATAAAATGAGTTATAGTTTCAAAACTATGATATTTGGAATAAAATATTACATTAATTAAAAATTAAATTAATCGTATTTAGAAAATTATTTTCAAAAAATGGTTTTCATTTATGATTTCTAAATGTTGAAAATTGGTTTGGGTGAATGTTTGGGATTTTTTTTTGAAATTATTTAATTTTTTATAAATAGGAAAATACAGTAATATACCATATATAAAAATTATGAGTTAAATACACTATTCATCGAATGATGGATTATTTAAGCACCCTTTTTTTAAATTATTTTCTCTATTTACTATTTAGGATCACAAGAATCAAGAAAATTCATATTCTTGAGATAAATTATTAAACAAATGATTAAAATAAGGGAAACCCCCTCCTCTCATGCACTATACATACCATCCTCACCCCCTCTTCCTCTCACACCTTTCAAGCTTTTATAATTGTATACATTATTCCAAATACCCTTCCCATAGATTTTTTTCATGTAAATAGACCATATAGGATTTCTAAAATGGAAAAACCAAAGGCCTTATGAAGGATCTCAATGAAAAGAGATCAAGAGGTATGAATCGTTTTTCATTTTCTTGTGTTTTTTTCGAATTAATTTTTCTCTCATATACTCCCTTCCCCTCCCCTTATCCAAGAGGAATGAAAGATCAATAAAGTTAAATATTTTTTGTGTTAACATGTTTGTGGAAAAAATTCATCATCATTATTCCTCTCCTCTTCCTCTTATTCCAAAAATAAAAACACCATATGTTATGTGATGAGTTACCAAAGTCATGGATGGTGTTTTTTCAATTTATATTACTTCCTCAAAAACTGGTTATTAAAAAAAATTACGGGTGAAATATTTTGTAAATTTTGTGATATATCCTCTTTAATTTTATTCAGTTAACATATATACAAAATTCTATGTTATATAAGGAATCTAGTTCGTGATTATCAAAGAATCGCCAAAATGATATGAATGGATATCAGTACTGATTTATCTCATGATTAATCCTTATATTATATCAAAAAAATGATTTATGGCATCATTTAAGATTAGAAATATATATTAATACCATTTAATTCCACTTGTATATTTTCAATATCATTCGATAAGGAAATCCTTTATGAATGGGTCTTCAAAATCATGTAATGAACGCACCTTAAAAAATGGAATGAACAAAATACAATTAATAAATTGGTGGAATAATATTATAAAATGTTCATATAAGATCTTATGAACATGAATATGTTTTTCTAAAATATTAACGACACTCTTTTAACTATAACACATGTGGATTGAAAAGGTTTCATGTACGAAAAAATCGAGGTAAGGGAATTCTTAACCCAAATTTACAATCCTTGGGTTATCCTTCTATTTCATTAATTATATGGTAATAAATATTTTTTCATGATAAATTTTTGTTTATATTATGATTTATTTTTTGTATTTATATTTTATACACATAACAATTTAATTATATTAATTCTCTCTTTAATTATTTTATATTTTTTTGGAATTTCTTTTAAAAATCTTCTTTTAAAATACTATTTTACAAAATTCAAAAATAAATTTTTTTGTGAAATTATTATTTTATTTTGATTATGTTATGAATGTTGTGCGTTATATTTGATTAATTGTGAGACCTATATCTCCCTAAAATTCATTAGGTATGTGAATTATTGATGTCGGATGTATGGTTACTTCAAGTATAACTGTGATTGATGAACCCCATGGTAGCCACGAGGATTACATTGTAATGTAGTCATGAGAGTTACAAATCATAAGGTATCAATGAAGGATACAAACCTAAGTAAGTAATTCCCAAAGATACCACTATTATCTATTTATTTTTTTTTATTTACGTAAATCCCTTTTTTCATAGAGCATGTATATGATTCTTTATGGGTGATAAGTACGTCATTCTGAAAATGATTTCATATATTTATAAGTATTTATGGACTAATGGTTTCCTTCCTTCTTTTTCTATCCATTACCAGGTTTTTTATTCTCATCCAATGTTTTTAAATTCTTTCCATAGTTTATAAGGATTTGTAAGAGAAATAAAGAAGTCATGTTAAATATTATAATTATTTGTAAAAGAAATCATGCTATTGTTTTTTCTATAAAATTTTATATTTTGAAATAAATGGATAGAGATATACTGGTTCCCAACTTGTATCATTGTGGTTAGATATGTATGCCCGAATGGCCCTAAGGCCATCATTTTTATTGATTTTTTATAACCCACCATTCAAGGGATGAGGGAGAACCCTATAAAGGCATGTAGGATTAGAGATTACGTGGCCCGTAGGCTTAGAAGATTACATGTCCAGAATGTCATAGGGAATTCAACCAGACTATCTACAAGGAACTACTCCTTCCTAGCATCTGAATCCTAATAGTAGCTCTCCACCTTCGCATGACCGTCTGGATAGGCTTCCCATGCAAGAACATGCTGGTCCCGATGGCAAATCCATACCCTCTCATTCGGGAAAATTCATTTGGCTCTACTTTGTTTAGTGCACATTCTCTGAATCCTCCTCTGGGGATGCTTCTTTTTTTAGTGTGTATGGGGGAACTGTATGTGGCCCTAAGGCCTTGAGGTGGCTTGAAGTCATTAATAGTGGCCTGGAATCCCGACTGACCCGAACAGTACCTTCTATAGTAACATCTACCATACTCGCACAGTGTATAGTTCTTCTACAATACCTGTACAATGTACAGTTCAGCTACAATACTGCTATAGTACCAACATAAATATGCCTCTACCTGGTTTTGTACCTAGGTCTTGTGGATGCACTTAAGGATACCTCACCAACTAGGCTGAGTCTCATGTGCATTTGATATGTATGAGTTATTTTCTACCTTTCTAAGACTATAAACCATAAAGTCATTTGTGAATGCAATGATGTTAAATCTATTTTAAATAACTTGAATATGAAAATATTATAGTCGTTTCCTTATATTAATAAGAATGATAACTCCACTAAATGAAAAAAATACTATTATTTTTCCCGTCACTAAGAATAAATTTTTTTCCCAATCATGAAGTTTGGAATTGATTTTAAATTATTAATACTCTATCCAAATAACATACCATTTTCCAGAGTGTCATTTTTTTCACATTAATGCATCCTTTACTATAAAACTATGATGTAAAACTATTTAAATGTATTGAAACCCTTATCCATAATGAAATTAAACCATCAATTCATGGATTTAAATAAACATTGACATTATTCATCATATTTCCGTGAATTTATAGAACCTAATATATTTATATATAGTTTTTTACTACTATCTATGGATTTATTTTATATAGAATAATGAAAATTGGTTAACAAAAATATTTACTTCCATAATAACAAAATTGAAAAAAACTGTAATAAAAAGACCGTTCTATATGTTACAAGGTTTTGAATAAAAATGGATTCATATGATCAATGTGTATCCATTAATAACCATCACATAGATTATTTAATATTTTACTAATAGAAATGTTTTAATTATGAAATGTCATCAATGAATGTCTATTATGAGACATTAGTAAATGCTGCAAATGAGGTGTAATTTGATAATACATTAACAGTTTTATAAGAAATGTTGAATTTCGTTTTTCATCATCTTTAAATATTTATTCTCCACCTGATGGGAAATTAACTAATGATTCATAATCACAATAATATAAGATTAATTAATTTGAAAATTCTTTAATATTCAGATAACTATGACCTAAATTATGGAACAACCTTTTAGTTTAATAAAATCATGAAGGTAATGTATTTCTATCACATAAAAAAATTAACAAAACATAATATTTGATTGATGAGACTATTTTACATTTTAAAATAAGATTTAATAGACATAACTTTTTATTATAATCATGTTTTCTCATATGTAATATTAAATATAAGTCCTCCTCTATAGATTTTAAAAAATATATAATGTTGATAAGGTTTTGATCTAGGATTTTGAATATCATTCTCAGTTTTTTACTAAATAGATGGGTCAACAACCTCATATACTAAATAATGAACTGATGGATCCACAACAAAAGAATTTGTATTCTCTATAAAATTATGTTCACTATGATAATTGAAAAAAATATAATCATTCCAAATGAATTGATATAGGATAATTATAACATTTTAAATTATTTCAAATATGTAAATATTAGATTCCCTACAGGGACATTTAATTATTATTTCAGAAAAAAAATCCTTATTTCAATGATAGAAATGATATAAAATATTCAACAACCTTAATGTAAATAATATTTATATCATATATGTTGGGATTATAGGGATGATTTATCCAATTATGATCATGTCACAAGAACTGGTGTCTAGTTCATAAGTCCATAATTAATTACATAATCAAAATAAATAAGAATAGTTATTACTAATTATGACCAATTGAATATTATTATTATATTTTAAAATTATCGAATATTCTTGGGAATATGGTCAGAGTGAGTCACTGAGTTATCACTTTATTTCGATCCTTTTAGAGGATTAGAGAAGATATAATAGAAATATTTAATATATTATATCACATTATACCTATTATTTTAATGAATATAAGATATCAAAAATGGTGTCTTATATGAAAAATATGATACCACCGTCAGGTCCAGTATATGGGATTTACCCTATGTGTGGCATAACATTTGGGCACATTGGGTATTTAGTTACATTGCACATAAGTGTAATTCATTTAATATTTGTATTAGACTTTGTTTATAAAAATGGAATATCTCATGAAGAGTGTATCATATGGGAAATCTGAGACCATTGATAGGTCAAGGAAATATTGTTTACCGCAAATTTGACATAACATTTTCATGTGTCGAGGGTTTATTTACATTTAAAACTGGAATACAAGCCTATACCAATTGTCAAAAATCATTTTTTAGGCAGGAGGACCATTGGTATAGAAAATAAAAATTATTCTACAAAATGTTCTCTATAGTTCTATTGGGAAAGGCCTATAATAATTGTTCTTAGAGAAAAATTGATATGTAGTGATCTGAAATTCAATTTATCCAGTGGTCCACTTTGAACCGTTGGATAAATATTATAACAACGGTTACAAAACCCTTGGTATAGACCCCCTCATGTCTATAGGAACCAAAAGCCCCACCATACCAATAGAGAATATAAATGTTACATAGAACCAAAAAAATAAAAGCTGTATCCAACATTAAACACGACCTATAGCCAAATAGAACATAAAATGAAATAAAAAAAAGAAAATCAAATCAATAAACAAAAACTATAATATTCATTCAAAAAATAAATAATAAAATATATTCATTCAGAACCAGAAATATTCATTCAGAACATTAGATATATTCATTCATACCAAATTATAAAACATAAAATATACTAAATATTATTAAAAAAATTAAGCGATCAACCTGTTACTCATCGCAATCATAGTCATCAACATCAACCATTACCTCATCCTTATAATCATCCTCATCGTCACCCTCACCCTCAGACTTGACCTCTGCCTCATCCTTGATCTCTTCCTCACCATCATCTGTGCCCTCTTTCAAACCATCATCCTCACCATAACTATTACCGAGAACATCATCATCCTGATCACCACAAGCACTACTACTCAGGGCACTATATAATGTATTCATCATCCATATATATAAATAATAATCTTCCATTGTATCTAGTGGAAGTGATTAACATAAAACATCCCTCAGTTTCATAAATTATCCATTTTACTTTTGATTAAATTATTCCACATGTCTGGCCATTTTTAGCCTTGTCTATCATAGACATAGCATGTTCTTATAATTAATTAGATATCTCCAAGTTAGTTATACTAGAAATGGAATGTAAAGTGGGCCAATACATCATCAGGATAACACTATTCCATGTCGACAACATACTCTTCTATTGTTCTAATATTCCAAAACATGTTGTAAGTGATCACTTATCCCACTGTTGTCATCTTCTTCGGCATCCGGGGAATCCAAATAATAATTTTACAAATATAAATAGACTATTATAATAGAAAATAGATATTATATTTTTAAATTAACTACGTTTTACTAAAAATATTCTGTTATGTTATTTCTTTAACTGCGCTTCCATATTTTTGTATTTCTCGTTGAGAAAAATATGTTAGCTCAAGGAAAACATCCTTCAATATTCAAAGCCACCCTCTTTAATGAAATTTAATTTAGAAATACATAATTTAAAATAGATTTCTAATATTGTATTTCATAACAAAAATCAAATGAATATTAATTTAAATGAAGTTGAAATGAAAAACATATGGTATGTGAATTATAACAGAGTATCAATGAATGGGTTATGAGAAGATATAACATATATATATGTGTGTGTGTGAAAATGTCATCAGTGTAATCCATAATAAAGTGGTTGTGTGATCATTATAATTAATTACAATATGAACATGTACAAATATAACATAAAATAATATGAATGAATGGGTTATCAACACTCTAATCATAACAAAAAGAATTTTTTATGGGTATAGCTATTCATTATAAAATTCAGATTAGATTGATTCAATTTATTTTATTCGAGTATATTTCTAGCCTTATCATGTTTGGTCAAGACATATTCATTCATGTTTACTGAGTTTGATTTAGTCCAATTTGATTAATTTCAATTCAGTTCTTTTTTGTTTTTTTAGTAATTTTTTCTATAGTTTAGGACATTTACATTCATCATTGATATACTTAACTCTATTTTTTATTTGAATATGTTTTTTTAGATATATTTCATTTAGTTTAATTTATTCCAATTTTTTAGTTCTATATGATTGGAATCCATTAAATTTAGAATTATTTTTGTTAATTGATTTTGGTTTAGTTAGATACAGTTTTATTTCGTTCTGATCTGGATGGTTAAATCCTATCACCTTTAGCTAAATTTAATTTATTATAGACCATGTTGGGTCAATTCATGTTTTTCCAATACAATTTTTTATTCTTATGATTGGTTTAAATTAATTTTATTCAATTTATTTTAGTTTAATATTTTTCAATTTTGATTAGATATAATTTAATCTATTAAAGCCATGTTTGTTTAATTTGGTTCAATTCAATTAATAATTATATGGTTAGACTTGAGTTTTTTCAATCATATTATATTCAATCCAAAATTTTAATTTATTTTTGGACAGTTTTATTTAATTCAATATTATTTTGTTTAGTGTTCTTGGTTTGATAATATTTGGTTCTATTATGTTTATGTTGGTTTTAGTATTTTTAAAATAAAAATATTCTTTTATAGTTAATTTCATTTGTTTTACCTCTACTTGAATGGTTGTATAAATGACTCATGGTTCACTTATCTTTATATAATATTGGGAAATTTTAATTTATTTTAATTTTATTTGATTTAGATTGATTCAATTCAACATTAGTCCAGTATAGTTGATTTTGTTTGATTCATATTTGCGTCATTTAGTATTTTTTATTTCAAGTAATTTAATGTAAATTTTGTATAAATATATTTGAATTATTTTTTTCTGGATTGATTCTTTTTTTAGTTTAATTCAGTTTAGTATAGTTTTGATTGATTTGGGTGAGTTTAGGATAATGTAGTTTTATTTTTTATTGTTTTATATGGTGAAATTCCTTTCAATTTTAAGTGGTTCAATATGGATTGATTCAATTTCATTTAGTTTTGATAATTTTTTCTATGATTGAATATGTTTCTATAATTGATATTAATTTTTCATAGGTTTCCGTGAATATTTTATAGAATGTATACTTTATTTTAAATTAGTTCATTTTTTTGTTAGATCATGTTTGGTGTAGACAAGGCAATGTCAATAATATTATGTTTTTTGTGAGGTTTTCTATGTTTGATTTAGGTAATGTAATTCCAAGTCAATTTTCCTCTATTAATTATTATTTATTTCATTTTATTTTAGTTAAATTACATTATTTTTTGGTTAGGTTAAGTTATGTTTGATTTTTGGACTCAGTTTAGTAAGGTCTAATATTGTTTTTGGTGTTTATATTTGATTCCATTTGGTTTGGGTTTTTTTGGCCCATCATTAATTACATATTTATCATCATATTTATTATCATCAATTTTTTTGGGATTTAAAACCTGAGTGAATTACATACGAAGTCCTAAGAAAACATTAATATATAAAATAAGATTTAAAAGAAATCTAGGCCTATAAAAAGGGACAAAACATTATACTTATGATTCAATTCTCTATGGAGTACCAAATAACATACATTAATTAGTTTTTTGGGAAGCGAATTTGTAAGTTGATTAACCTCATATTTTATTGGGATATAAAAAATTAATTACATCTATGTAGTATAAAATTTTAAATAAATTATATGAAAAATATTACACAAATTTTAGGAACCTAATTTAAATATCATATACTATAAAAAGTTATAACATGTTGATTCATTTTTTATTTACACCCTCTTTCATCTCTTATTGGAAAAAAACTATATAACTTACCAATTCATATTTAATATCCATTTCTACACCAAAACATATAAATAAAAATTTATCATCATCAAATTCAATGAAACAAAAGATAGTGAAGTCATAAATAATAATTATAAATTAGTGTCCTAGTGGCATACTCTCATGGTACGACATCATTTTCCATCCCAATGTGTGGAGTCATTTCATTTCATCCTTGTAATCGTACTTATTCTTGAATATTATATAAGAAATATTCAGTAATATAAAATTATGTATTAATGAAACTCAAGGTAATTTTATTTTAAAATCCTCAAATTAAATTAATACCTTGAACTGGGTAGTCATACAAAGAGTAATCACCTCTCGATAATATTCTACTGGAAAATCATCCATGATTGGTGTGGAAATTAATTCCCTATCGACCCTAACATTCCAGCTAATATACAATACATTCTTACAGCCTCTTGAGAGGTAACCTAATTCCATAACTTGTGCTGGGATTAAAACATCAACATTAAGGAAAATAAAAAGAATATGCCAAAAAATTATTAAATCATATAAATACGATAATAATATAACATTAAATCCAATAGAAATTTTTTCTCAATATTTTTTTCCCAAGAATTATCCATTGCATCCTTTGGAAGGTGTCACCATGAGTGTGGATAGACGAGAATGATTCCAGTGTAATTGGAAAGCTTCTCCAAAAAACTTCTTTATTATCATCATATTTTTCTAATTATTGTTTTTCTTCTTTATAGTTAACCATCAACTGCATATAGCATTTCCATAGCACACACATGCGTGTACACCCATGACATTTATTTGAAGTTCAACCTATTAATGAAAAAAACAAAAGATCATATCAATATATCTTATAATGAAAATAAATTACTAGGAAAAAATATACTAGGGTTCTATAAATATACCTGAGGTAGTATGATCAATGGTAATCACTAGATCCCCATCCACGAAAGTAAACTCAGCCTGTATAGATGGATTAGATCCTAGTGTATTCTCCACAGGCCCAGAATATGTCAGAGTAGGAGTTAAAGAAGAAAGACTATAGTAGATACGGTAGATGGAACTAAAAGGAAAATAATATGCAATAGATGGATGTGAAAAATCATAAAATGGTTTTGGAGTATGAATCATCATCGGAAGTGGGAAATAGAGCCAATAAGGATCGTATATAAATGAAGGTGAAAACATATGTATCCTAAATATCTTGGGTGTCTGTAATGAAAGATCAGGATTAGAAATCATGGTTTATGGCACATTAGGGAGAGGGTTATTTGTGATAAGGAACACTAAATAGAGAGCCTAAATATAGTACACCCCCCCCCCCACACACACACACAAATCATCAGCTAGAGTAGTTGTACTGGTAGGTCGGTTAGTGAAAAAATGGTGTCTCGGTGGTGCATTATGAATAAATGTTTAAAATAAAATTAATCACATTCCATTAAATGGTATTGTTATTATATTTTAAAAAAATATTAATAACGGGAACTAGAGTAGGTACACCCATCCCACTCATTCATAATTGGTAATCTGACATCCTTTTTCTTCGTATCTCATCAATTTTTTTTCATTTCTTCTATTTGAAAATGATTATAAAATTATTTAGAAACCCATAAATAACGTGTAACTGAAACATGGAAGAATAAGAAACATGATGTAGTAAAGTAATACCAAATGTCAAACCAAACTCACGATAGAAAAGGATATAATGAAGACATTTACAATATTTTGGATGGAATATACAAAAATAAGTCATGTCATTGAAAAAAATACATTCAAATTAGCATGTTTATCATGGGTTTGATATAGTTTTTATATATATTAAATTTAATAAAATTCAATTTTTTTAGGTTATTTGGTTCAATATGGTCAATTAATATTTTAAATTGTTAATTTTTATATGTCATAGGTCATTTGGAATATTTTTTTCAAATGAATAAATAATTTTTGCAGTTTTATTTTTCTTAGGTCAGTTAGACCATATTTTGTGTTTGATAATTTCTTAATCTTTTTTGGTCATGTCCTTATTATAATTGGTTTTTAGTTTCATATAAATTATATTAATGTTTCATATTAAATCCATCTATTTTTTCAATTAAATTTTTTTAGTTTTTTTTAGATTAGTGGGTTTCAATAAAGTTCAACTCAATATTAGAAAATGAAAATGAAATAAAACTGAAACCAGTGAATTTTAAAAATAAAAATGAACTTATAGTTGAATAGATAATATTTATAATAAATATTAAATCATTTTTTACAGAACCTAAATCAATAAACAAAATTGATCTAAAACAATAGAAGTCCAAACACAGATAAATGATTCTATATATTTCTAACCCCAACATCTGGTTCACAATCAAATATGATAATTAATGTATTGGAGTCTTCATAAGTAATAAATGGATAAGGGCTAGTGGGAGGAGGGATGGTTGTATTTCCATCTTCACAATCATCATTTTTATTTCCTGGTTTTATTTTAATAATGACCCCAAATTCATGTCGAATGTAATATTTGACATGATTTTTTCTCTCCACTAATACCCATAAATGTATTACATTGGTAGAAAGTGTGTGATCCATGTCAATAACTCTAAATCCCCAATTAAATATAAATGTGGCATTCCCTATCATTGAATCAAACCATTGTAATTCTATCATAGTCACTTAACCATGAGAATAGTAATCCAATATTAGTTTATCTCAATGGATCCTTAATATGATACATTTTCTAATTGATGTCTAATATCAGATTCACTGGAATAAAATTAAATAGTAAAAACTACCATACCACCATCATTTTTTGTTCTTATTTTATTTTCACATTTTATGATAATAAATATATACCCATTAGCCACAATTTATTTTCATTCAAGAACCATCGAATTAAGGCCAGAAGACAATGCTCTCATTTCCTCATAGACAGAGCTAGTAGGAAAAATCTGTAACTGAAATATAAAGGAATGTTAAACATAATTTAACATTAATTTTATTAATTTATTATAGAAATAATTCTACCTTCAATTTTAACAAAGTAGAATACTATTTACTATTAAAAGTTTCTCTCATTTTCAATGATAAATAAAAATGCTTCTTATTTATGAATTTTTTATTTTGCAACTAAAAAACAGATATAGTTTAATATATATATAAAAGTACATGGTATAAAATAATATATTCATGGTTAATTTACAAACTTGATGTAGTAATCAAATAAATAATAGTTAAACAACATCGTGTGGTTTTCCATCTCCCACTCATCAAGAATTGATGTGGCCAATGTATATGATATGGTACTTCCCCTTAATTGGGGATGTGACGGAATAATGAGATCAATTATCTCATAATATTCTTCTTCATTTATCATTGTTCTTTTCTGTCATGTATTTAGATTAGAAAAATACATTGAACAGAAATCTATTCAATCTTGATCCAAGTAACCTTTGAGGATAGAACTTTCGGAATGATATCTATTCTAAACATATGACTTCAATGTGAAAATATTTCCTTTAGTTGGATATATATAAATAAAATCACTAGTTCAGATAACATTTATTTCAATAGGAAAATGGATAGTTAGATGGATCATCCATGTGAAAAATGATAAAGGAAATATATTCTCTTACTCACACAAAATTAATGGTGCCTTTTCCAACAATTTGTTTTGCAATAAGGACTTCAAAATCATCATGGAACAAATATCACTAAAGAAATATCATAAATTGATAACTTACACCCTTACATTATTGGGTTGATTATGAATAATTTATTTTGGAATCAACTCATGCCAAAGGATTTTATAATCATTACACTTCAAATATTTCAAATTCAACTCTCTTCTGTTGACCCGTTTTTATATGTTTCTTGAATATCCATCATGAACATTAATAGTATATAGACCATCAAAATATTGGTTTTTTTTCAAGAGTCATCACTTAATAATCACCTAGAACGTTCCATTTATTTTCACTAATACACTCATGATGTAATTCTGGTATGATTCCCCAATCAACCATGTCATTCTGAGATCGAAAATTATCTTTTTTCAATCCATTTACATTTATAAGAATCAAAACAAAAAGTTCACATATATTATTTTAAATTTGAATTACATATAAGAAATGATGTAACAAATTGGATAACTGAAAATAAAATTCAATGAAGATACTCCTCTTATTCCATTTGTAATAGGTTTCAGTGAGAACATTCTTCCTCTTAAAATATTTCATTTGACACTTCTCAAATGAAAAAATAAATCCTTTAATTAATTAATAACTTGACTTCCATACATATGTTAAGGTGTATTTTCAATCTCCATGGTATTTTAAAATCATTAATCATTATTCCTATATAGATAGTCAGTTAGAAAGAATCCTGGATGTCCAATATAACATAAAATATGGGGATATTTTAGTATACTACATAATGTATTCTTCATACAAAAAAGACATGGTAGTTTTCTCTATGTGGACTCTCTAGAAATCATTTCATAACTAGGAAAATATTTAATCATCCACAAAATCAGAAAATGCATATGAAATGTATCTTTAGAACATGAATTGTATGTGTGTAAAACAAAATTGCAAATATGTATCAACTATTTTATAAAAGGATCCATGAATTCATTTATATAATTGCAGTTATTAGATAGTCCATATATGTGTATAGTCCTAAATGTGAATGTTTTATTCATACACTTTCATGGAGGAGGGTCAGGACATTAATTACGATAATGATTCTTATGTAATATAAATGCATATTGATGTTATTTAAATTATATTTAATTGAGTGAATAAATTACTGAGGCATAAAATACCTTTATATAGGTTCCTTATTGACTCTCTCCTAAGTGGTGGAGTTACATTATGGCTTTAGAGTTCATTAATTTCATGTATGTATTTCTATGAATATAACATTAAAATTAAACACATGAATGTTTATTTTTTTCTACCAATTATTGGTATTTTTCTTGGTCATATTATGTCTAAAAATTGATTCTCTTCCAAAATATTATAGTTCTCTCAAAAATATAACTTTTATTAAATGTGTATTTCTAACAACATAATATTTTATCAATTTAAATACCTTTCTTATAATTATTTCATACAGTATTAACCAAATAAAATAAGTTTGATAACACAAAAAAACTATATAAATAAATAATTAATGGTATGTGAGGTAGTTCTAGAATTTAAGGATCATGTATCAATAGAATAGTAACTTGTCATTTGGAATAGTTATATGACCCTTATGAATAGATAAATGACCAATAGAATAGTTACCTTTCCCTTGAATGTATAAATAATATTTAGGAATTTTATAAATGATAATATTATATAATTATACTATATTATAAGTAGATAATTTTTTAAAAAATATTAATGAAGTGGTTCTATTTTTGTAAGTCTTTAACATTTAATTACAATTTTGTAATTAATATAATTATTTAAAATAAAATGTATTCTCATAAAATGTATTCATAAAATATATTCAAAAATAAATATTTTTTTGTCTTATGTATATAATATAATTTTTTAAGATATGAATTAATTCATCAAAGTTTAAATACATTAAATTAATTAGATAGAATACATTTAATGAATAACTAAGTCTCTATGAATCAAAAATTGTTTGTTTAAAAGATATAGTCCAATCCTAGCCATTAAACATAAAATTTTTGATTATGTGTTTTGAATTTCAAAAAACGGACATACACGGTTGCAATTAGGGTGATATTTGCAGTCTGATAGAATCAAGTAAATTTTATATGAATAAAAAAAATACCCTTATGAATAGTCAAATACATTTATGAATATTAACATATCATTATAAATTGTAATGTGGAACTAATGAATAATAACATTACCCATGAAAGTCTAAATAAAAATAGACACCTTAAAATGAAGATGAATATTTTAAGTGTTGTAATTTTTCAATTAAATGAAGATTTTAATTAAAATATAAATTTATCATATTTAAAAAATTATCTTAGAAAAATGGTGTTCATTTTTGGATTCCACTTGTTGAAAAATTGTTACGGTTAATTTTGGTTATTTTTCTAAAATACTGGTACTTTTGGTGAATTGTATAATATGAAAAATTATGATAAATGCTAAATATATGATTCATTAAGTAATGGATGATGTCTTTATGAGGTAATCACCGATGGTTATAAATCACATGCAATTATTACTATTTTTTGTCATAAAAAATCACTATTTTATGTCTTAGGGAAAAACCATATTCTTATGATTTAAATATTATGGAAACCTTCCTCCCCACCACTATATAAACCACCCATCACCCATCTTCCGCTCACATCACTCAAGCTTTGAGACATGCCAATGTTTTACCAAATATTCATCCCAATACTTTACCCCATATCCAATTCCTTCTTGTATCACTAAAAATTAAATAAAAACCCTTAAGGAGATTCTCAAGGAGGAGTACTAAAGAGGTTATCCTATCTTGCCTTTTCATTCAACATTTTTTTTCAAGTTCTAATCTTTTGTTTCTCTCTAATCATATCCCATCATCCGAATTATATTATACTTAAATTGAATTAAATGAAATATATTTTTATTATTCTAATTTAATATTTCATAATCATATCTTCCCCCTCTTTTATACTAAAAATGAAAACACATTCCAAGATGAGTTATTTTATCACATTCTAGGATGATAGGTTTTCAATTTCTGTTACCATATTCAATAATGGTCAACAAACAATTTTTTTGGATGAACCAGATAATTATATATGTAATATATCCTATTTATGTTTCTGTAAAAAATTTACGCACAGGGTATTTAATTATAAAACCAAATGAGTTTGTGGTGATCAAAATAGCATCAAAATAATCCATGCGTGTATCATTAAAATTTTGTAAAATGATTAATAATCCTCATAAATAAAATAAGTATTTATATGATCATTTAACATTATGGATGATCATTGTTAACTCATAAATTTTTATTTTTCTTTTAATTTCCATTTTACACGAACATCCAAACTCATGTACTAGAAAAATGATCGTGAAAACCAAGTAAACAAATGCTTCCAAAACAAAAAATCTGATCCTCTTAAACCCATCCAAAAGGACATTAATGAACATAAAAATGTTATACTAAATCCATTACATGGATTGGAGGTTACATAATTATGAATTAGTATAGAAAAAATTTTATTTTTCAGGTCATTAAGATCAACCAAAGGTCACTTTTAGGCATAAGGTGAGGGTTTTCTCATCTCACATTTAATTCTTTGAGATTTCTATTTTCTGGAACATATTTCTTGCATGTAGTGTATGAGTTATTCAATTTTATATATAATATCATGATTCAATTGATATTCATGGTATTATGAGATTCATTTTTTCATTATTTGTTCAGTCATACGACCTGATTGATTACAACGTGGTAATGGACTTTGTCTTAATTTCAATTTCATTTAAACTTATATGGTATTGTGCACCTAATCATTCTTATGAGGTGTATCTACTTCCCATTTGAGACCCTTTTTCATTTAAAATTATAATTTTTGTACATATAAAATTTCTCTATATCATGGATATGATTATTTCTTTATGTTGTATAATATATCACATACGGTGTTTATTTTGAAAGCTATTTTCAACTGGGGAAATATTGATGAACTTACATCCTATATTCAATACAAATATCAAAAATTCATACTGTTATTTTATTAAATATATATATAAAGAATTATTTGGGTTGTTAGTCATGGGCGTGTCCGACTATATCCCCTCAATGCATTGACAGGTCTCATGAGACAAACCAGTTGTAGGAAAAGCCAACGAGTTGATTTTCGAAAATCAGATATAATTCTACCATCAAACATAAACCGTCTTGATAGTATAATGTCTCATGTGCTAGATACATGATTTCCAAATAATAAGAATTCCCTATATTCATTATTCAGTTTTTAATATCTCTGTGGTTTTCACTATGAAAAAATCTATGAATACATTTTTATTCTCATATTATTAATGGAAAGTGATTCCATTTATTTTTAATTACATATTAGTCATGTCTAATTGACTATGATTTAATTATTATTGATTCATTTTCACTATATGTTACCCTTACTGAGCATTTTATATCGCTGGTATTATCTTTCCTTTCTACGTTTATAAAGAAGATGACCTTGAATAACCTTTCAAGTAGGTAGTTTATTTTTGTTTATTATGTATTATGTTGTATTTTTTATCATTCCAAATGTTATTTGGGTATCATGTATGTAATCTGGTCATACAAAACAACTAAACCAATCAGTCCTTCAAGATTGATTTCTTTTATTCATACTAATATAATTAAATAATGCACTGGCTACATGCTTCAGTGTTTAGCGCTTTATAGTTGGTATTAGAGGAATTCTAGAAACAACATGGAAACTAGGTTTAGGAAACATGTTTAGAGGAAATAACACTAAGATAGAATTTGAGGGTAAGTATAGAGTAAAATCATTGAATCGTTGTAAGGTGGAGACTATGTGGATCTTCCTAGAAAATATATCCATGTCTATATATTAAGAGTGGGCATGGTTCTTGCAAAAATGTACATATGAGTAACAATAATGACAAGGAGTTTTGGTCTTGACCTAAGGTATTCTAGTATATGACAATGGAACTTACTGCACACCTAGTTTGACACTCTTAGGGGATATTCATATAATAATTCAAATTTTGTTTACAAACCATTATGAATGATTTAAAATTAAATTGAAACAATTATTATGATTATGATATTAGTTTTGCATAAATTTTCAAATTATGTTAAGTGTTTTCTAGTTAGAAATTATTAATTTTGACCTAAATTAGTGTATTCCATTGTATAGTTATGGAGCCAAATGGAAGATGCAGAATGAATAACCATAGACAATTTAGGGATTTCCCCACTAAAAAAGTCAATACAACCAGTGTTGGAGTGAATTCTATCATGACCATTTAGCGAAAACAGACTTAGGATGTCATGAATAACCATGCTACACCAATGTTTTATCGTTTCATGTTATAGGGGACCCCATATTTTAGTGGGACTACAATCCCAGAGGTAACATAGTCGTGGATAATGTCCTTTGAATAGATATTCCTGGCATTAAGATGCAATTAAAATGAAAAGGTATTGCTAGTAGAATATTGTATCAAGGTTGATGTTGATCAATGGTGGCACTTGATCTAGAATACCATGGAGGAAGAAGAAATAAAATATATATAATGGATTAATTTTATGGAAATGTTTTTCATCAAATATTAACCTCATGAGAAACAAACATGAACGAAGAGCGAATTTCATAGCCCAATGCAAAGGGAAAAAGGGAGTGTTTCAGATTACGAGGCTACCTTAACATGATTAGCTAGGTATGATTTTGATTATGTACATGATTTAGAAGACAAGATTGATCATTTTTTTGATGGTCTTAAGAGAATTCTTCAAATGGAACTGGATTATCAAAAAATTTCATCATATTGTGATGTTTTATTAAGTGCCACCAAAATATAGAATGACTTTTCTAGATCAAATTTGTTTTAGGGAAACTAATATAATAAGAGGTACTTTGATAACCATGGAAATGGAGATGCACAACTCATGAAGAAGGAAATATAGAAATTCCCCTTATATGAGAACTATAGAATGAATAATCTTGGGAAATTCTTGATAGGTATGGATGTCTTCTATAAGTGTTGAGAAAAGGTTCATCGATCTAATGAAATGAAGGGGAAGAAACAAGTCAATGAATTTCAATTCCATAATTGTAGAGATATGGGACACTCTGAAAATTAATTTCCTAAGTTCCAATGAAACTAGCCTCAGAAAAGGCCACGAGAGAAAGGACGTGCATATGTTCTTACAACCGTGGAGGTTGAAGTTACAAATGATGTGATGGAAGGTAAATTAATTGTTTCCCAAAATTTAGTCAATACTTTTTTTGATTCGGGATCATCACATTCATTTATATCTACCTAGTTTTTAAAGAAAATTAGACATCGTCAATTTTATTTAAGAAAGGAGGTGTCATTTAGAACTCCTAGGGGATATATCTTTGCAACAAATATGTGTCTATCAGTCCCCCTCATGACACATAATAATTATTTAGTTTCTACCCTAATCATAATACCCTTGATTGTCATTGATATAATCCTTACTATGAGTTTCCTTTAACATTATTGTGAAAATATCTATTTTAATAAGAGGGTGGTTGAATTTTTGAGAATTTTGTTAAATCCCTTATCTTTATAGAAAAAACATTTCTAGTTGATTCTTATTTAGATCCATCCCCATTAGCTATACTAAATTAAATTATTAGGGAATAAGGGGAATTAATAACTATGGGTGAGGAAAGGAATTTTCAAATAGAGGATGTTCCTATTATTTAAGAATAAGTTGATGTGTTTTTTGTGGATTTACCTAGAAAACCTCTAGAGAAGGAAGTTGAGTTCTCTATTGAATTAATTTCGAGTGAAAAAACTTTACCAAAGAATCTTTATACAATGGAAACTAGGTATTTAGTAATATTCACAAAACAACTAGAGGAATTGGGTGATAAAGGATTTATCCACCCGAGAGTTTCCCCATAGGGTGCCCCTATTCTCTTTGCCTAGAAGGAAGATGGATCTATGAGGCATTATATTGAATATAGTTATCTCAATGATATTATGATAAAGAATAAGTATACCTTTCCATTGACTGTTGGTTTATTTGATCAACTTCATGGAGTCCAATATTTTTTGAATATTGGCCTTAGATCTGGATATCAGTAGCTGCATGTGGGGAAGGAAGATATTTTTAAAGAAAAATTTCAAACCATGTAGAGGCATTATGAGTTTATAGTAATTCCTTTTGGACTGACTAATGAATCCTCTATTTTCATGGATCTAATGAATAGGGTTTTTAGGGAATATATTGATTACTTGTTTGTAGTATTTATCCAAGATATCCCAGTATAATTCAAAAGCAACAATGACCATGACAATCAGTTGAAGTTCATTAAGAAAACTCGTACAATAAATTAAGTATATGGGATGTTTAGAAATAATGAATTTTGGTTTTAATCACATTATTTAATATTCCATATTATGTAAAAGGATGGAATCATAGTCGATCATGAGAAGACAGTGGAAATCAATGAATGGACTATATCAATGAACAAAACTAAGGTACATTGTTTTATTGGCTTAACAGGTTACAATCGGTGTTTCATTTAGAATTTTGCATGACTGGATAACCATCTAATGAAGATCACATGTTAAAGGGGTTACATTTGTTTGTAAAAAAATATATACATAATTCTTTTAATAATTAATTGGAATATTGGTAAATATTTTACTTTTAACTCTTCCGTCTAGAAATGATGGATATATAATATACAATGATGCATAAAATAATGGACCGGTTTGCATCCTTAAGAAAAATGATTATGTTATTGCTTACTCATATATAAGTTGAAGACTCATGAGAAAAATATCCAATTAATGATCTTGAGTTAGCATCCATCATCTTTTCTCTAAAAATATGGAGACATTATCTTTATAGTAGAAGATGTGAGATATATACTGATCACAAAAATTTGAAATATATTTTTACACAGAATGAACTCAACATGAGGAAAAGTAGATGGCTTATTATACTCAATGATTATTGTTGTTCAATACGCTACCACCTTAGAAAGTCAAATAATGTGGAATATGCAATAAGAAGAAAATATCATGGACTTTTGACCCAAATGAGGATTGATAGAGATCCAATATTCATAGATCTTATAAATATAGATATGGGAATTGTTAAAGAAGGGGAGCATCTTCCCCCTTTCAGATGATTGCTAAACAATATTTACTAGTGAAGATATAAATCTCCCAATCTGCTGATGAGAATCTAAAAAATAAAATTATATCTTTTAAGGATGGAAGAGTGGTAGAATTCGGGTAAGGGGATGGAGTAATGAAATATTTTGGAAGAGGATATGCAATCCATCAGTACCTGGGCTAAAAAGGAAACTATTAGGTATTTATTAAATCTCAAATTTCCCTATACTCACTAGTATCACCACGATGTATAATGATATGAAGGAACATTTTTGGTTGGATAACATTATGTGAAAACATGCCCACTATGTGTCAAGGTGTCTAGTTTGTCAACAATTGAATGCTGAGAGATAAAATCCAAGAGCGGTCATGAAACCTCTACCAATTCCTATGTAGATGTTGTATGAAATTATTATGGACTTTGTCAGAGGACTACCAAGAACAACTAGAAGTAATGAATCAGTATGGGTAACTATTGATTGTCTCACAATATAGGCACATTTCCATGATATAAGAGAGGATTTACCACATGATTGTTGGGCAAGGATTTATGTTAATGCTTTTTTAATAATTCATAGTGCACCTCTATCAATTGTTTCTGATAGAGATCCCCATTTTACATCAATATTCTAGAAAATCCTCTAGAAGATCGTGGATATTGATCTTCATATGAGTAATTCTTATCACCCCAAAACTGATGGATAGTCTGAATGGACTATTCAAACACTGGATGACATGTTGAGATCATTCTCTCATGACTATCAATGTATGTGGGATCAATATTTTCCTTTGGTGAAATTTCCCTACAATAATAGTTTCCATTCTATCATTAAAATTGTTCCATAGGAATAATTATATGGTAAGAGGTGAGAAACTCTAACTTGATAGGATGATGTGGGCGAGAGGAAACTTATAGTCCTAGATCATATTTAACAGAACACTACAAAGGGAATGAAAATTTAGGCCAATATTAAAGCATCCAAAAGTAGAAAAAATAATTATTATGAAATATGAAGAATGGATTTGGAATTTCATTTAAGATACCGTGTCTTTCTAAAATTATCTTTGTGGAAGGGTGTCATATGGTTTAGAAAGAAAGGGAAATGGATCCTCAAGTACATCGTACAATTCAAAATTCTAGAAAAAATGGAGTTTTATCTTACCATTCAACAATGCCACCAAGTGTATCAAAATTTCATAATGTGTTCAACTTTTCTTTGGTAAATAAATACATTCTAGACCCAATTCATGTAATCACCTATGATGAAATAGTTATAGAATCTGATTTTTCATTTTGTGAGGAGCCAATTGAGATTATTGGGAGAATGGAGCATGTATTGAAAATTCAGACAACTCGAATATTAATAGTTCATTGATGAAACCATAAAATAGAGGAAGAAATGTGAGAACATGAGGATGATATAACGAATAACCACCCACATTTTTTAAAGGACTTCAAACATGAACTATTTTGAGGTTCAAATTTACAAAGGTGGGAAGAATATAACAACCCAAACATTTAATGGTATAATTCTATTAAATAAATTAAATTCATTAGATAGCCTATATTTCATGTTTCACTGAATCTATATGAGACAATATTTGGTTATATAGCGGATATGGTCTGAACCTAGCAATTAAACATAAATTTTCCACTTCTGGGTTTTGAATTTCGAAAAATGGACATGCACGATTGCGATCAGGGAGATATTTGGAGTCTGATAGAATCAAGTTAATTATTAGTGAATAGAAACATTCCCTTTTGAATAGTAACATACCTAATTGAGTGGAAACATACCCTTATGAATAGTAATATTAGCCATATGAATGGTAACCTTACCAATGATAGTGTAAATAAAATTTAGACTACATAAAAATGAAATTGAATATTTTAAGAGTTAGAATTTTTCGATTTAAGGATGATTTTAATTAAAAATTAAATATCTCATATTTTGAAAAAAAATGGAGAATTTAGTTCAGTATTGGATTCAACACATTAAAAATGATTATGGTGAATTTTTCAGATCTTTCTAAAATACTTGAATTATTGTTGAATAGTAAAATATGAAAAATTATGATAAATGCTAAATAAATGATTTATTGAGTAGTGGATGATGTCTGTCTAAGGTAATCACACATGGTTAAAACTCACATGAAATTATTTCAATTTTTTGTCATGGAATCATCATTATTTATTATCAGAGAGAAAAATATTAATCTATTGATTAAAATATTAAGAAAACCCTCCTCCACTCCACTATGTGAACAACCCCTCACCACCTCTTCCTCTCACACCACTCAGGCTTTGAGACTTCCATTAGTACATAAAAATAAACATCTGAAGACCTTACCCTACGTCCAAGACCTTCTGGACTCACCAAAAGGCCAAAAAAATCCTTAATGGGATTCTCAAGGATGAGTACTCAAGAGGTACACCTCTCTTCTTTATTCTTTCAACATCTTTTACAATTTCCATTATTTTATTTCTCTCTCCTATACTAAAATTCAAGTGATATAATTATTTCATTATATTAAATTAACATTAATTTTATCTTGATAATGGAATATTTCATCATCATATCTATTTCCCCCTCATATTATAAAAAAATTAAAGCACCATCCCAGATATTTTAATATATCACATTCATGGACGATGAGTTTTCAATTACTGTCAACATCTACAATTCTGGTCCTAAAACCATTTTTAATACTAATCATAATAATTATATATTTAATACATTATATTTAATGTTCTATAATCATTTTTTACAAATGGTATTTAACAATAAAACAAAATGAGTTTGTGGTGATCAAAAAACCATCAAAATAATCAAACTGTTTATCATTAGAATTTTGTATAATGATTCATCCTCCCCCAAAATAACCAAAGGATATATACAATCATTTAACCTTTTGGATGATCATTAATTACTCACACATTCAATTATATATTTTAATTTCCATTTTACATGAACTACCATAATCATATACAAGAAAACCAATCATCAAAACCAAGGAAGAAAATGCTTCCAAAACAATAAAACCTAACCATTAAAACCCTTAAAAAGGCCATGAATGAACATAATAAGGTTATAATAAATCTGTTACATGAATTTAAGGTTCTGGAATTTTTAATTAATTAATATAAATTTTATTATTCTGGCCATTAAGACGAATAAAAGAATAGACATGGGCATAAGGTAACAGTTTTCTCATCTCACTTTCAATTCCATTTATTTTCAGTATCTTCCACATGTTTCTTGCATGTGATGTATTTGTACTTACATTTGATATAAAATATCTTCATTCTATTTTTCTTCATGTTATTCTGTGATTTATTGGGTGATTATTAATTTTTGTGCATAAGACTCGATTGATTACAATGTGGTAAGGTACTTTGTCTCAATTTCCATTTCATTGATACATAATTGGTATTGTACACCTAATAATTCTTATGTGGTGAATATACTCCCCATTAGATTTAATTTTTAATTTTTAATTATAATTATAGTCAATATCAATTTTATTATACCATTGATATGATTATTTTCTTATGTCATATGCCTTTTCACACACTGTGATTATTTTCAATATTATTTTTATCTGGGGAAATATTTATGAATCTGTATCCCCTATTCAATACAGATATCGAAAATGCATATTGGGCTTGTGTTAAATCTATGTATAAATAATTTTTTGGTCAGGTAGTGACAAGAAGGGTGGCCTATAGCCCGTCCATTCATCGACAAGTCTCATGAGATAAATCAGTTGGCTTCCAACCCTTCGAGTTTGATTCAAAAAATCAGATAGGATTCAACCCACAGACTTAAAACATCTCAATGATAAAATTTTAATTGTTCCAGATACATGATGTCCAAATAAAAAAGAATTATTTTTATCCATTATTCTATTATTAATATCCCCAAGGGTTTCACTAAGAGAAAATCTATTGATGAATTTTTATTCTCAACTTATTGATGGCAGGTGTTTTCATTTATTCATCATACCATATTAGCCATGTCCAATTGATTATGACTCACTTATTATTGATTAATTTCTACTATATTTGACCCTTACTGATCATTTTATATCACCCTTATTATGTTTCATTTCCCTAGGTTATGATGAAGTTATCGTTGAATATGATTTCAAGGAGGAAGTTTATGTCAGTTTATTATATATCATGTTGTATTTTCTATCATTCCAAATGTAATTTAGGTATCACGTATGTAATATATTCTTCCAAAACAGCTAAATTAATCATTCCTCTAGGATTTTTTTCTTTTAATCATGCCAATATAATGAAATAGTGCACTGGCTCTATGCTTTGGGATTAGCGGCATTATGGAAAGTTTCCATGTAAATGGCGATTTTAATAAAAAATATATTTCTAATATTTATAAAATTAATTTTATAAAATGGAGTCATTTATAAATTATACATGTCAATAAATGGTTAGGGTTAATTTTTTGGGATTTTTCTAAAATACCTGTATTTTTAGTGAATAGCATGATTTGATAATTTATGATATATATGCATTATAAGATAAATACACTATTACACGAGTCATCATTGTGGTACACATGATAATATCAAACTACCCTTAATTTTTATAATATATTTAGTGATAATTTATAATATATTCATATCCTTAAACCAAAATATTAAACTAATGAACTTAAGAATGAGAAAACACCCCTCTCCTACACTTTGAATATCACCCATCATCTCCACTCATCCTCACAGCTTTCAAGATTTGATCCTTTTAAATAAAATTCCCAAACAAAATTACAAATATTCACCCCAAAATATGATCAATTTGTCTCATCTAATGACCAATCCAAATTTCCAATATAGGTTTTCAATTAGGATAAATTCAAGAGGTAAATACCTCTTTCATTTCCATTTAATTTATTTTCAATTTTATTTATTTTTTATAAAATCTTCACCTCCACTTATAAGAGAGGCATTATAAATAAATTATCTTTTATCTACTAAAATTTTATTATGTAAAAGTTATTATTCAACTTCTAATCTCTTCCATTTTAATTTTATTCTAAAAATGAAAACAGCATCTATGGTGTGTTGATATAATACCACCATGGAGGATGTATCTTCATTTTTCACTAAAACATTCAAGGATGGTTAAAAATCAAAATTATTTTTAAATAATATATTATTATAAATATGATAAGTTACATAATGTTCTTGAACCAATTTATAATCATGATTTAAAAAAATGAAAGAAGATCATAATGGTAATAAAATCTGCCAAAAAATTAAATAATTTTCATTAACTATATATCTAATGATTCATCTCCATACCATTTATGAAAATGAAATATAACACCAATTTCACATATTTATGTTCACTGATAACATATAATTTTAATTCTGGATAATCACTCCTATTTTACATGATCGTCTATACTCATATTCATATAAAATGGTCATGAAAACCAAGAAAACAAATACCCTCGAACAATGAAATTAAACACTATAACTCACTAAGAATCACATAAATTAAATTAATAAAACATAAATTAATGAAATTAATATAAAAATATTCTATATTTCTCAATTAATGATTTTTATTTTATTCTCTATTATATTAATGTGACACACATATTTCGACATACGGTAAAGGGAATTCTCGTACCCAACTCTCTTCATGTGGTGTTTCTCTATTTTACTATATTTTAAGTAGGAATGTACCTTTATTTATCTTCAAATATCATTTAATTTTAATTCCATTTTAATTTATTAAATATACATGTTTTATATTTAGCTTTATGAAAAAATCTATGTTTTTTCCAAAATAACTCCTCTTTTTAAAAAATAAAATCTTTTACTTCTCCTGATATTGTTTCTTATTTAATTAATATTTATAACAAGTATATTGTAAAATTTTAATCTTAAGAGTTCTAAAAATTATAAATTTATGCTTTCTTAAATGAATAACATTACTTTCGATGGGTTATTTTTTCCAATATTGATATAATTTCTATATGGCATGCATGATAATGTAAATGTTATATAGTGACAAGTGTTCCTAAAATTATATGGTGCATGTAAATGTTAGGATGTGATAGGTTCACCAGGAAATATATAGAACTCTATCAAATTCGATAATGTGATTAATCTCACATGTTTAAATGAAATATTCATGAACATAATTCTAGATTTTTTCAAAAGTATGTGTGGTATTTGACCACTAAGGCATAATGTTTCATGTTTAGGAATTTCCACATTCCTTACCTTTATCTAATGTTTCCTATGTCTATTATTTTTATTATCCATTAATTAAATTATAGTGATTATTATTATACTCACCCATATTTCATGTATCTTATTAATCCTCTTACTAGGATTTTAGTTCAACCATTCTTTGGATGCATATCCTCTGGTGAATATGTGTAGTAAGGAGAAAACAAGGACAAGAATGAAGATATATATGAAGGAATCAGATAAATATTTGTGGTTTATTATGTAATAGTTATATATGATCATAATTTTACTAAGACACTAAAACATTGAATCCGTGTTTTTTTAACTATTTTATGCTTTTTATATTTAAAATATGTGGTAGTTTTGTAAGAAAATGAAGGGTCTCTATAGTTGGTATCATAGTACATATATGTTAATTTGGGAATTTGGATTAGATATCCTTAGTGAAAATAATTATTATGACACTATATATAATTACAACCCCGAGAAGTATTGTTTAGGAAAAATTCTGAACCTAGGTATCCGACAAGATATTTATTTAAAGTTAATTGAAAAAATGAATAATTTAATTATTTATGACTTGTTTACATAAGTTGTTTCTAACCTTTTATGCTTTAGAAATTTTTGGGATCCAGGAGAAACTGTAGCAACAACCCATGTGATGGAAAATGTAGTGAATGCTCAAATGACTTCCCCAATGCCTTGGGATGTTGATTTTAAAATATCATGGCATTTCTTACCCATCTTTCTCATGAAATGATCAATAAACTGAATAAAATTGAAGACCTACATTACCTAAGACATAGAAATTGGATATCTATTACTTTATATTCAAACAACCACAGACATTTAATGGATCTTTTTATCCACTCATCATGGAATAGTTGATCATCTCAATGGAGAAGATCATTTCTCTACATAACAGTTTTGAGATAGAGAAGGTGAATTTGGTCATTTATCACCTTGATGGAGAGTAATACCAATGGTGCATGTTGATTAAGAACCCTAATACAAAGGGAAATATAAAAGATATAGTGTTGTAATACATTAAGATATTATTTAATAAAAAGTATTTCTCTCAAAAAACTTGTAAAAATATGGAGAGGGAATTTATAGAGCTTAAGAAAAATTATGTAGAATCTTTCACATCCTCAAAATCAAATTTCAAAATTCTTGGAAATTATTCTCTTTGTTTTTTTGTGAATAATGATTGAAAAATTGATATACTTTTTAGAAGCTCAAAACCACACATTCAAAAAGAACTAGCAATTAGAAACATTAGAACATGTGAAGAAGTTGATTGATGTACTATCAATGTGGAAATGGATTTTTGTAAAAGGCCCCATGACTATGGTGATGAGAAATGAAAGATGAAGTTCCAAGATAGTGTATTTAATGAAGATGTATGAAATAAAACTCAACCACCAACATGTCAAAAAACATGTTATAAGAATCATGGTAATAACATCAAAGGTATTAGGAAATACTATAAGTTTGGGAGAGAAGGACCCCAATCTCATTAATATTGAATAAACATGATTATGCATGAAAATGTGGTGGAGGAAAAGAAAGTACCACCCATGGTTCAATGCTTCAACTATATGTAGTAAGGGAACTATGCAAGGAAATGCTATAAAACTAGAGTCATCAAGGGTAATCAATGTCCTCATCTACCAAAGAAAAATGATGAAGGGAAATCTTCATTCGTCAATACTATTGAGTTTCATCTCAAAACTTATTTGGTGATAGGTATGTTGGTTATTAATATAAGAATAGTGAATGTACTGTTTGTTTTTGGTTCTTTGTTGTATTTCACATTCTGCAAGTTTTGTAGAATTATTCAAACAACACCTAAAAATATTGAGGTTTAGTTATCCTTTCGAATAAAAACTGGAAAAAGTATTTAATCCAAAGTATATAAATCATCCCCAGTTAATAATAATGGAATGAACCTCCCATTAAATCTTGTATTACTTCCTTTAGTGGATTTTGATGCTATTTTGGGCATGTATTGACTATCTTTATACAAATCCAGCATCAACTATCCATAAAGGTAGATCACTATTCTCATCCCAAAGAATCATATAATTCTATACAAGTGTAAGGAGGATGATGAATCTTATTTAGATCTATAATTTCTATTGTGGATATTATTTCTTTATGAGAAATCATAATTATCTCAAATGATTCATCAAAAACGAGTGAACGATGATTCTATACATTCCCATGGTGAGGGACTACACTGATTTTATCTATGAAAAATGTTTTGGTCTTCCTCAGGTCTGAGCGGTTTAGTTCCCAATTGAACTTGTTCCTGGATCTCATCATATTTCAATGACACTTTATTAAATTTCAACCATTGAATTTGAATAATTGTAGAAATATTTAGAATAGAATGGAGAAAAGGGTTTTATATGCCTAGGGTTTTCACCTTGGGGTGAACTATTTCTCTTCATCCAGAATAAGGATGGGTCAATGCACCTCTACGTTGATTATTGAGTGCTAAAAATCAAAAAAAAAAGGAAAAATTATCCACTTATATGTATAGATAACTTATTCGATCAAATTCATGAGGCCATGTATTTCTCCAAGTTGGACCTTAAGTCGGTATATTTCCAATTAAAGGCGAGGAAAGAATATATTACCAAGAATTCATTTGGAATGCGGTATGTATACTATAATTTCATAGTGATGCATTTCAGAATAACTAATAATCCAGTAATATTCATGGGCATAATGAATATATTCATAAGAGACTAACCTGGAAATTTTTTTGTAGCCTTTATTGATGTTATTATGATATACTATAATAGTAATGAGTAAAATAAAGAGCATTTGAATACTGTCATATATAAATTAAAAAGGGGAAAATTTTATGAAAATTAAAATAAATGTGAGTTCTAGTCAGAGGACTTATAACTATTAGGGATTGATATCACTAGAAATAGAATATATGTGGACCCTTTTGAGTTAATAATAATCAAAGAATGGTCTAGTCCAACATCTATAATAGATATATGTGGTTTCGTTGGTCTAGATGGGTATTATTGGAGAATTGTGAATAACTTATCATGATTTTAAAATCCACAAATAAAGATGAATCAGAAAGGAGACGTTTTTTTCCAGACCAGTGAATGTGAAGACTACTTCTGAGAGTTAACAAGTGTCTTATAATTACTCTAATAATCTCACTTTTGAGAAGTGGGGAACTTTTTTTGTATAAAATGATTCTTTAAAGAATGTCATAGTTTTTGTATAGATGAAAATTGAAAAATTGATATCATAAGCCATACTGTAGTTGGAAATTAATGACCAATAGTATCCTACACATGATATGGAGGTGGATGATATGATATTTTTATTGAAAATATAGAGCAATTATCTATATGGAGAGTCGTATGAAATATATACTGATCATAAGAGCCTTCAATAAATAGTAACATATAAGGATCTTAATATGAACTAGTGAACATGGTTAGATATAATCAAGGATTACGATAGCTCATTGCACTAAAATCATGTAAAATTGAATAAATTAAGGGATGTTCCATGTAAAAAGGATCATGTAACATTATAGATAATTGTAATTGAGAAGGATTCAATATTTTTATATTTTAAAAGGATGAACATGGGAATCATTAAGGAAGGAACATCATGAATCCTTTCTCAACTGATTCCTCAATGACCCCTCATGAATAAAAATAAGGAATAGTCAATGAAATGATGTGGAAATTCAGAAGAATTTGGAATCAATGAGAAATGGTAATTCATTATATAATAAGATTTAGGAGGAATAAGACTAATGATTTGGGTCACTTATGTATACCATCTGATATAGAGATAAAAAGGATATTCTAAATGACACACATAGCTCAAACATCTATATTCATATTGGGAGCAGAAATATCTATCGAGATCATTGAGAGAACTATCATTGGCACAATATGAATAAAGGGATCACCAAATATACATCAAAGTTCCTGGTATGTCAAAAAGTGAATGTTGAAAGAAAACACTATAAGGTTATGATGCAACCATTATTCATACCATCATAGAAATGGGAAAACATCACCAGGGGATTTTTTATCGCACTTATGAGGAGATCTAAAGGAAACTATTCTATATGGGTTGTTGTGGATCGTCTTATAAAGACATATCAATTTATCACAATTTGGGAAGACTTATCAATTTACTAACATTCATATATATATTAGAGATGTGGTAAGAGTGTATGGAATACAACTATTGATTCTATTCGATTGAGAACCGATATTCACCGCTATGTTTTGGAAAATATCCAACATTCTCGAAACACTAAGATGAACTTAAATATGACCTATCATCCTAAAAAAGATGCCTATATGATAATAATATTTATACATTGTAATACCTATTAAGGAAAAGTTCTATGTACATCTAAAGAAGTTGGTACTAATATCTTTATATAGATAAATTATCTTACGATAATAGTTTCCACTTGAGCATCCAAATAGATATATATGAAGCCCTTTATAGGAATAGTTGTAGTATACTGGCGTGTTGGGATGAAGTCGGTGAGCATAAGATGACAGGACTTGAAATGGTTGAATAAATGGTGGAGAAGGTAAAATCCATTCATCAACAAATCAAGTCATCCCAATGTTTCCAGAAGATCTATATAGACAATCATCGTTGAGACCTTGAGTATATGATTAGAGACATAATATTCCTCTACATATCTCATTGGATGAGAATCAAGATATTTGGGATGAAAGGGAAGATGAGTCCCAAGTACATCAACTGCTTTGAGATTCTTATTCGTGCTAGTGTGGTAGCCTATCAACTAAAACTTCCACAATCCATGTATCATGTACACGATGTATTCCATGTATCCCTCTTGTGGAAGTACATACCAGATCCCTCACACATTCTGTATCCCGAGGTGGTAGAATAGTAAAATGACCTCTCTTATGAGGATAATAAAGTGAAGATCATAGAATGTAGAGATAATAATCTACACAACAAGACCACTCACTTGATAAATGTCACGACCCGTCCCCCAGGGCCCATGCCTTGACTACCCCAAGTCAACCTTCCATGGGTTAGGGGCTGGCGACTAGCACCAAAGGAGAAATTCCATAAATCTGGGAAGGAATTGCCTTTATAACTATAAACACAAACAACAGAGCACACATCTGGATACAAAACACTAAGAAAAATCGTATAATAAGAGAGTGCTAAAGAGTAAAGGGGCCAGAAATACATGAGCAACTGCAAAGTACAAGTACAAATGAAAAGGGACCAAATAGCTAAAAGATGAAACGTATCTCATGGATCGTCCACCATGGATCCTACCTGAAGGGTAGGTACAAATAGCCTCCTCAGCACTCCACGTCCATCAGTCTCCTTCGGGTACTGACTTGTTGTGAAGTCCACCTCTGGGCACCGTCCAGTCATAGTACACTCAGCCTCGGTCAGCGCTGTCTTTCATCTACTTCCAACATAACGAGGTGTAGGCATAGCCCGTGTAGGGGTGAGTATAACGACACTCAGTAGGATCCTTGAGACTATAAAGGTATAACAAAGTCCAACAAGGATAAACCACAAGGTATGAAATCAACAGATAACCCCAATTAGGTATATGCCCATACATATACCTATGTTATCAAGTAATCCATCACAATCATGAGGAAAACACAAAGTTACAGACTCATCTCCCACAAGTATACATATTTTGTAGAGAGTTTGAGATGATCAGATGTATCCATTGAATCAACTATTCTGTCGAACCCACAAAGGATCCAAGAACAGTAAACGGAGTTATCGAACTCACACATGATCAAAGAATAGTCATTGAAGCTGTCGAACCCACACAGGATCCAGGAATAGTCGTCAGTGCTGTCGAACCCACACAGGATCCAGGAATAGTCTTCAGTGCTGTCAAACCCACACAAGATCCAAGAATAGTTATAAGTGCACAACCAGTCACAAGGTTCCGCATGAAGCATGCGTGATTCTGGGAGGTTCTTCTCCTCAAGCCAATTTTCGTTGCATCAACTACCATGAAGTCCCAAGTTGATGTATACAAAATATCGGTCTTTCCATAAAAAACTCAACTCGATAGATGGTGCATCAATTAGATGTCTGATATGAGAGTTATTGGAATTTCCGTTCTGAGGGCCTAGTTGGATTTACGTTTGATCATACCCGACCATACCCCAACTGTGTGCAAACCTTGAGTGGGGTAAACCAAAAGAACCATCTCCTTCCAAGGATTCCATCTTCATAGATGGTTCATCAACCGGATGTTCGTAGCTCATGTTACAGGAAAAAGAGTGGAAACAGGTCAAACGGGTCCGGGTCTGGTCAGGGCCAGTCGGACCGACCCAGCTCGACATGGGTCCGGACTAGAGTCCGACCCGGTCCACGGATTTGTCCCAGCTCATGGGGGCAGCCTGGCCTGGATGGTCGGTCCGACCAGCGAGGGCGGCCCGACACGCGTTGGGTCCAGCACGCGATGGGTAAGTCATGCGCTTGGTCCGTCCCGACGGCCCGTGTGGTGTGCCCTAGACGCATCCATGGGGGAGGCCACAAGCTCCTAGTATCCCGAATGGCTTTTCCGTTCGGGTGGTTACCAAAACTGGTGCCACATGGAACCGGTCCATGTCACGCGGGAACAAGCGATGGGTCCCGCTCCTCCCGGATGGCCGAGCGGCCAGCCGCCTCCCACGTGGCACTGATTGCGTCGTGCCTCCTCCAGTGACCCTGTGGCTTAGTCCATCGGTCTCCTTCTTTGTCGGCCTTGCGCCGACCACCACAGCACCACTGCAGCCAGAGGACGCGGCCCCCTTTTGCTCCACCACACGGCCCGGTTGTGCTGCTCCTTCTCCGGTGACCTGGTGGCTTTGCCCCTGTTTTTCTTCACGGTCGGGCATGCGCCACCTGCCACTACACCACCGTAGCCCTTCGGCCGCGTGTTACTCATCCGGCGGCGTGGTAGCGCTGCCGCAATCCATGTGGTGATGATTTTCGCTCCATCTGTCGGTGAACGTTCTGTGGGTCACCGGACGAGTTCCCTTGGCCCGATTCTCGTCCAGGAAGTAGCCGCGCATTCCTTGAGATGTCTCCTTCGATCTGAAAACATTGTTGATGAGAGTCCCTCATCCTGGTCATGTGCTGTGTTTAGCATCAAATTCCACAATGACGGTAGAGGGCTCGGGCCGTGTTTGTTTGGCCCACACCCTCCGCGTTATGGTGATAGCATGCAGCATCGATTTATATTCCTCGATGGAAAATGAAGAACGAGAAACAAAAAAATTTCAAACCCCTATTATTGTTTGTCGATCATTAAATAAGTCACAGAAAGGTAGATGTCGATTATTTTTAGACGAACGCATCATATGTCGAGGAGGTTTTGAGGAAGGAATTCAAAGTCGGGATCAAGGTCGACATTCTTCGTCGGTTGGAGCATTCTTCATCGGTGTAACACCTTTTTCACTAGGAGCCTTCTCCCAATTTCTACCGAAATACAAATACCAACCTAAAAATAGATTATTCTTTTCTATTATTTATTCACTGTAACATAATTCAAAAAGATTAAAATTGATTAATTGATTCTCAATTAATTAATTGACTGGATTTCGCACAATAAAGTGGGGAGCTCAAGGGGTTTCTCCCCACTTAATGGGGGGGGGGGTCAAGAGGTTTCTACCTCGGGAGGTCCCCACCATATTAAACACGAATATCAGGTGGGCTCCACCTCAATAACCTCTCATGGGAGGATAATGTGTGGTGGTCCTCACCACCCACCTCTACATAGAGTTTTTAACCAACTAATAAAAATAAAGTTTACAGAACCTTGTTTTTATTTGATTCATTAAAAACCCAAAAGCAATCTTTTATTTTCGACTGTCTGTCGTCGAGTTGAAAGTCTTCATAAGAGAATATTGGCGTTGTGAGTTCAACAGTCCCCTTGGATTTCAATTACAAGCACCGGTTCAAAAGTTCTAAAAACTCAATCATACATTTACTGAACGTACCGAAACAAACATCATAAATTGATTCTGGGCACACCGGGCCTCAGAATCACGCACCGTCAGTTTTTGTAGACTCATAAAATTACCATATATTTATGAAACAAATCCATGGAAATCATGATTCTTTACATTCTCCCCACCTCAGGGCTTTACATCCCCATAAGATGCAACTCGAACTAAGGGAACCAATGGGGGTACTGAACACGCATCTCAGCCTCCCACTCCCTTGTGCTCTCACGGAGGTTCACGTGATGCCAATGAACATGTACCAGAGGTATCAACCATCCACGAAGGACCCTCTCCTGTCGATCCTAAATATCCACTGGAAGCTCTATAAAAGTCGTCCCATCGTCGACACCCTACTCCCCATGGTCGAAGATGTGAGATGGGTTTTTCACATATCTCCTCAGCTGGGATACGTGGAAGAAGTCATGCACCCGGTGAAACTGAGGTGGAGGAGATAAGTGGTATGCCACCTCACCAAATCATCTGAGGACCATAAAAGGTCCGATGAAACGTGGAGATAACTTTCCGCCTCAGCCAAATCTCTGTAATCCTTGTCAAGGTGATACCCATAGAAATATGTGGTCGCCATCCTCGAACTCTAGAGGTCTCTTTCTCCTATCAGAATACGACTTATTTCTTCTCTGTGCAGCCTTCATCCGCTCCTGGATGATCTGCACCTTCTCTGTGGTAGCTTGTACCATCTCTGGTCCCACTAGTGTTGACTCCCCAGGGTCTGTCCAGCATAGTGGCGATCTTCTAGGTCAACCATACAAGGCCTCAAAAGGATCCATCCTTATGGTGGAGTGATACCTGTTTTTGTATGAAAACTCCACCTTAGGTAAGTGATCCTCCCAACTACAACCGATGTCAAGGAAACAAGAACGCAGCATGTCCTCGAGGGTCTGAATGGTCTGCTCAGTCTGGCCATCCGTCTCAGGATGGAAGGCAGTGCTCGGACAATGTTGTGTCCTGAAAGCCTCTTGCAACCCCTTCTATAGCCGGAAAGTAAACCATGCATCACAATCAAAGACAATTGGAGAAGCTACTCCATGTATCCGAAGAATCTCTTGCATGTAGAGGTTTCCTATGCTCTTTACTGAACTCTTCTCTCTGGTTGGTAGAAAGTGGGATGACTTGGTGAGTCGGTCAACGATTACCCAAATCGTGTCTTGACCCTTGGATGTACATGGAAGTCCTTTCATGAAGTCCATGGATATACCATCTCACTTCCACTCTAGGACCTCTAAAGGATAAACCAATCATTCTGGTACATGATGATCCACCTTCACTTTCTCACAAGTGGGGCACCGCGAGACAAACTCTACAACTGCCTTTTTCATCCCCGGCCACTAGTGTTGTCGTCAATGGTCCTGGTACATCTTTGCCACTACTAGATGAACTTATAACGGGGATGTGTGAAACTCCCTCAACACTTCCTTCTGAAGTGACTCTGGCACCATAGTACATCCTCTGAAGAGGATGACATGATCCCCACCTTCAGAAAATCCATCAGTTGTCTGCTCTGTGGATATTTGAGCACATCGCGTCTCGCAGTCATTGTCTCCATGCTACGCCTCCCTGACTCGCTAAAGAAGTGGAGGAGTTACTGTAAGATACTGAAGGAAAGCTTCTCCATCTCGGCCCACAAAGGATATCTGTAAAGAAGCCAGCTGTACTGTCGCCTCTCCAAGAAGTTATATACCAGATCTTCTACTAAGTGAATTCGCAAAAATGTTCCCCTTCTTAGGAGTATATACTATCTCAAGGTCATAGTCCTGGAGGAACTCAAGCCAACATTGTTGTCTCAGGTTCAGGTCCTTCTTGAGAGAAGATATACTGAGACTCTGGGGGTCATAGTAGACTGTGAAATGCTCGCGCATCAGATAGTGCCACCAAATCTTCAAGATGAAGACCACTGCTACTAACTATTTCTCATGGGTGGCGTAGTTCTTATCATGTTGTCTCAAATGACAAGAACCGTAAGAGATTACTACTCGATCCTACATTAGGATACACTTGAGTCAAGCCCTTGATGTGTCGTAGTAAACTACGTACCATACGCCTTCCTCCGGAAGCCTCAAGATGGGGCCACTTGTCAGCCTCGACCTCATCTCCTGAAAGATCTGCTGACATCTCTCTGACCACATGAATGGTTTCCCCTTCTTCATCATGGCTGATAGTGGTGCTGAAACTCTAGAGAAGTCTGGTACACACCCTTTATAATATCCATCCATATCCAGGAATCTTCATACCTCTGTCACACTCCTAGGTGGCTCCCAAGCAAATACTGCCTCAATCTTCGCTAAATCTATTACAACTCTAGCCTCCGAGATGACATGTCCCAAAACGTGAACCTCTCGGATCCTAAACTGGCACTTCATGAGCTTACCATAAATATGGTTCTCTCCGAGTGTGTCCAGTACTACCTAAAAATGGTAGTCATGCTCCTCCTCAGTAGTTGAGTAGATCAGAATGCCATCGATAAAGACTACGACAAGGTGATCGAGGTATGGCTGGAAAATACAGTTCTTGAGTCCCATGAACACTGCTGGAGTGTTGGTTACTCCGAAAGGCATAACCAAGAACTCGTAGTGGTCATACCGACATATTAATTTTGTCTTCTACACATCCTAGTCTTGAACTCCGAGCTAGTGATATCCTGATCTAAGTTCTATCTTCAAGAACCACCATGCTCCCTTCAACTAATCAAAGAGGTCGTCAATCCTCGGGAGTGGGTACTTATTCTTCACGGTCACCAGGTTCAGGCGTCGGTAGTCGACACAAATCCTCAAGCTCCCATCCGCCATCTTGGCGAACAAAATTGGGGTTGCCCATGGAGAAACACTGGGCCAGATGAATCTCTTCCCCTACAAGTCCTCCAGTTGTACCCTTAGCTCACGATGCTTTGTGGGAGCCATCCGATACGCTGGTGTAGATATCGGTTCCATCACGGGGTACATGTCAATATAAAAGTCCACCTCTCTGTGAGGAGTTCGACCTAGAACATCGTTAGGGAAAACATCCGCGAACTGGTCCACCACTACAGGATATCTCAGACTCTCCACATCAACTACTCTGAGGGTAAGGTAGGCCAACTGATGAGTGACTGGTTGCTCCCTCCTCCAAGTAAGTCTTTCCTGTGCTGAAAAGTCTCCCTTCTCTCCTATGAAGGTGAACATGGTCCCATCCATGTAGACACACCGCACTTTGCACCTAATATAATAAATCTGAGCATGGAATATAGATAACCAGTCCATACCCAAGATGACATCGTAAGGTCTCAACGCCGCTACTAGGAGATCCCAGCCGAAGCTCTTGCCTCATAGATTAAGCTCACACTGCCAACACCAGTGCGTAATCATCGAATCTTCCCACGTAGGATTCTCTAGCCATAAGGATCGAGCAAATGGCACCATCAGAATCTCCGAGTTCCGAACGAGGGTTGTGGAAATGAAAGAGTGACTGTAACTTGTGTCTATAAGTACTGTAGCTATGGTGGAGTAGACATAGATCGTACCTCACATCATCTCTGGAGCGCCCTGATCATATGCCTCAACTGCCTGAAGTTGATCTCTTCCTTGTCCACCTGCTCCCTATAGTCGGGGTGGACCACTTAGTGGTGGTGGTGGTAACACCTCGTAACGTCGTCCACCGACAGCTACACGACTAGCACCTCGTCCACATCCGCCTTCACCATATGGTTCGCCTCGATCAAACCTTTGCCTCTGCTAGGGAGTTCCCTTAATTGTTTTCTGATCATCCGAACGACGGTTCAGATAGTCACGAGCCATGTGAACCTGCCCACCACATGCGAAACACTGCATGTTCCTCGAATGACTGGATCTATCTCGTGTTCCCTACACAACCGAACCCATGTCCTAAGGTCATCCACCAGATGGTCTAGTCCACATGGATCTCTACGACATATGTCTACTACCTACTGTATAATACTCTGCTACGTGACACCCAGTGAGGGGTCTCGCTACTGAGGATTGCTCAGCAAGAAAACTATCCACTAAAAGGGCTCACTCCAACACCCCCACATGCATTGGGATGCTGTGTGAGATCATCGAAGCTCGAATCTCTCACCTGAGCCCCTGATTAAAGTTCCAGGCCATAACTAATGGGTCCCATACCATATCTCTGGAGTAGCACGAGAGTTCAGTGAACCTCACTGAGTATTTTTCCACCATCATGCTACCTTGCTGTAGATGAAGTAGCTCTTATATCGACACTGCACATCGGGTGGGTGGGAAAAACTCTGCCCAAAAGAGGATTTCCAAATCCTCCCAAAGTAGTGACGCCTCATCATGCACCTAGAGCATCAGGCTCGACCATCTGCCTACTGCTGCCTGATGGAGACTCACAGCAAGGAACACCATAAGGTCGGCTGGTGTCCGTACCAGTCTGAAGACTCTCACCACAGCCTCCAGCTAATCCTCAGCTACCTGCGGGTCGTCTCAACCCTATACCTAGGCGTCCTTTGGCCTTGGAACTCATGAAATGCGCTCAGGCAGCATGAACTCTCTACTGCTGAGGCTGGTGGCATCGGTGGTACAATGGGTAGTGGCACCGCTAGTGCCTCCTCTTGGATATGACCCTACACCGAGGACTCTTCACTTGGTGGGATACCATCTCGTAAAAAGCCTAGAACCCAGGATGGCTATCTACATGGGGCCATCCTGATAAGAAAAAGGTGCTCCATGGTCAATAAGTTATACCTGGTGACCTGAGTCAAAGAGATCTTGAATTAAAAATCTTGAAACACACATGCAATCCGTGTTTTCGTTCACTGAGTTGTAAATCATAAGTAAGGGTTCTGGTATATGGATATGTCGGTTTCCTCACCAACACTAGACTCCCTGAACTGAAAACCAAACTCAGTGACCTTTACACTATTGATTCACATAAAAGATTAGAGTCCTAAGTTATGTGGTGGAACCTACTCCTCTGATACCAATTTGTCATGACCCATCCCCCGAGGCCCGTACCGTGACTACCTCAAGCCCACCTTCCATAGTCCAGGGCCTGCTGACTAGAACCAAAGGTGTAATTACCTAAATATGGGAAGGAATTACATTTATAACTATAAACACACTCAATAGAGCACATAGCTAGATACAAAACACTATAAAAAACTGTATAACAAGAGAGTGCTAAAATGTAAAGGGGATAGAAATACAAGTCCAACTACAAAGTACAAGTACAACTATAAAAGGAAAAAAGAGAAAAAGGATGAAAATAATCTCATGGATCTTCCACCACGGATCCTACCAGAAAGGTAGGTATAGATAGCCTCTGCAGTACTCCATGTCTGTCAGTCTCCTCCAGGTACCAAGTCGTTGTGAGGTCCACCTCCGGGCACCGTCCAGTCATAGTACACTTAGACTCGGTCAGCGTTGTCTATCGTCTGCATCCAACACAATGAGGTGAGAGCATATCCCATGTAGGGGTGAGTATAAAGATACTCAGTAGATACCCTGAGACCCTAAAGGTCTCACAAAATACAACAAGGATAAACCACAAGGTATGAAATCAATAGATAATCCCACATAGTTATATTCCCATACATATACCTAAGTTATCAAGTAATCCATCTCAATAATGAAGAAAACACAAAGTTACTAACTCAGATCACAGAGGTATACAACCTTTGTAGAGAGTTAGAGATGATCAGATGTAGCATCTGAATTATCTATTCTATCAAACCCACACAGGATCCTGGAACAGAAATCAGAACTGTCGAACCCACACAGGATCTAGGAACACTAAACGCAGCTGTCGAACCCACACAGGATCTAGGAATAGTCATCGAAGTTGTCGAACCCACACAAGATCGAGGATCATTCGTCAGTGCTTTCGAATCCACATAGGATCCAGAATCAATAATTAGTGTTGTTGAACACACACAGGATCTTGGAATAGTCGTCACTGCACAGCCATCACCTATGTTTTATACGAAGCATGATTGATTCTTGGAGGGTCTGCTCCTCAAGAAAAGTGTCGATAAATTGACTACCAAGAAGTCCCATTTTGATGTATCCAAAAGATCCCTCTTTAAATAAAAAAATCAATGTGACAGATGGTTCGTCAATCGGACGCATGTAGCTCAAGTTACGCGCAAAAGAGTGAAAACAGGTTAAACAAGTCTAGGTCAGGTCCGGCCCAGTCGGACCGACCCGGTCCACCGATCCAACTCGGTCCACCGATCTGACCCAGACCACAGGGGTGTCCATGCCCATGTGTTCCTCCCTAACCGCGTTCAGGGGGAGGCCGCACCCCCTAGTATCCGGAACGGCTTAGCCGTTCGGGTGGTTTCCAAAACCAGCAACATGTGGCGTTAATCCGCGTCACACAAGACCCAATGACGAGTCCCGCTCCTCCCTTCTGGCCGAGCGGCCAGCCAACTCCAGCACGGCCCCGATTGCACCACTCCTCCTCCAGCGACCCGGTGGAATGGGATACTGGTCTTCTTCGCAATCATCCATGCGTCGGTCGACGCTGCATCACCGCGGCCTGCTTGTGCTCCACTGCATGGCGCGGTTGCATCGCGCCTTCTCCAGCAACCCGGCAGCTCGGGCCTCAAGTTTTCTTCGTGGTCGGGCTTGCGCAGGCCACCGCTGCACCGCCACATCCCATCATCCACGTGTTACTCCTCCGACAGTGCGGTTGTGCCGCTGCCATCCATGCGGTGAAGATTTTTTCTCCATCCGTTACCGAACTTTCTGCGGGTCACCAGATGAGTTCTGGTGGCCCGATTCTCCTTCCGAAAGTAGATGCGCATTGCACGAGATATCTCCTTTCATTTGAAATCATTGTTGATGAGAGTCTCTCATCCCTGTCTTTTTTTGTGGTTAGCATCAAATTCCACAAAGAAGGCGGAGGGGTCGAGCCATGTTGGTGCGGCATGCACCCTTCGCGTTAGGGTGATAACACACGACATCTATTTATAATCCTCAACCGAAAAAAAGAATGAGAAACAAAACCAAGTTTGAACCCCTACCATTGTTTGTTGATCGTTGACATAGTCGTAGAAAGGAGGTCATCGATTCGTTGTAGATAAACCTGTCCTACATCGAGGAGGTTCCGTGGAAGGAAGTTGAAGTCGGGATCTAGGTTGACATTCTTCTTCTGTTGGAGCGTTCTTCGTCAGTGGAACACGTTCTTCATGGGGAGCCTTCTCCCAAGTTCTACCTAAAGAAAAATTCCAACCAAAGTAATAGATTATTCTTACCTATTATTTATTGGTTGGCACATAATTCAAAAATATTAAAATTAATTAATTGATGCTCAGTTAATTAATAGAGTGGATTTGGCACCATAAAGTGGGGAGCTCAAGGGGTTTCTCCTCACTTAATGGGGGGTTCAAGGGGTTTCAACCTCGGGTGGTCCCCACCATATTAGACATGAAGATTGGGTGGGCCCCACCTCCATATCCTCTCAAGGGAGGTTAATTTGTGGTGGTCCCCACATCCAACCTCTACATGGAGGTTTAATCTTACTAATAAAAATAATGTTTACACAACCTTATTTTTATTTGATTCATTGAAAACCCAAAAACTATCTTTTATTTCTGACCATCTTCCATCAAGGTGAAAGTCTTCTTAAGAGAATACCGGTGATACGAGTTCAACGGTGCCCTCAGATTTCAATTCAGAGCACCAGATCAAAAGTTATAAAAACATGCTCATATGTTTACTGAACATACCCAAACAAACTTCGGAAATTTATTCTGAGCACACCGGGCCTCAGAATCATGCGCCATCAGTTTTCGCTGACTCGTAAAATTCCCATGTATTTAAGAAAAAAATATTTCCACAGAAATATTTGGTCTTTACTTTAAACATTTTCTAGTAGAACCATATATACAAAGAGGCAACATGGGAACCGAATGAAGCAATTAAGGAGATGTACCCATGGTTTTTTAATCATAGTATGTAAAATAAAATTTCGGGGATGAAATTTCACAATGGGGAAAGAATGTAAGGACCCAATATTTTAACAATGGAAATTCCCTTATTATAATTATGTCATATAGTATAATCCACATTATATCTCATTTAAAACAAAATACAAACATTATAAATGGTGAATGAATGTTATAAGAGGTATTTCTAGATGTTAAGGAACATATACCAAAGGGATTGAAAAATGACATTTAGAATAGTAATATGAAACTTATGAGTAGTAAACCAGCCAATAAAATTGTATCCATACCAATGAAATTATACATAAAACTTTGGAATCTTATAAAGGATAATATGATATAATTATATAATAGTACATGTAAATAAGGGTTTTAAAAATTATTAATTAAGCGTTGATATTTTTGTAAGTGATAAATATTTCATTACAATTTTATAATTAACATAATGATTTAAAAGAAAATTATTGTTTATAAAAATAATTTATAAATTATTATTTTTTTGCAATATCATTTTAAGATAATTTTTTGAGCACTTAAATAATTTTTCAATGTGTTATAAAATTAGTTGTAATTATTAAATTGATACTTTTCAAGTTAATGATAGTTTTAATAAAAAATAAAAGTACTAATTTTGAGATAAATATTTCATAAAATTCATTTTATTTTTTAATTCTACATTTATACAAATGGTTAGGGTGAATTTTTTTGAATTTTTCTAATATACTTGAATTTTTTGTGAATATTTAAATGTGGTAATTTACTGTATATGTACATTAAAAGTTAAATACACTATTCAATTAGTCATCGTTGATGTAAGCACCATAATATCTAATCTATATTAATGATTTTAATATATTTAATGATAATACTCAAAATATTGAGAGTGTGGAGCCAAAATAATAAACTAATAAATAAAATAATGACAAAACACCGCTTTTCTCCCCTATAAATACTTCCCATCACCACCTATTATCCTAAAACCTTAAAATTGTTGAGCCCTATCGATGTTCCAAAAAATAAACATCCAAATAAACTCCATGAAATCAATGATCACTTGGTCTCATCAAAAGGCAAAACTCTTTTCCCTAATGATGATTTGAAGGAGGAGAAATTCAAGAGGTAATCCCACTTTATTTTCAATTTAATTTCTTTAAAATTTCATTTATTTTCTTATAATGTATTATACTCCAACTATCCAAGAGGAATAGAAACTCAAGTACCATGTATATAGTTTGATTTTATAATGTTAATGGATTATTTCGTCTTCTAATTTCATCCCTTTTCCTTTTATTCAAAAAATGGAAATATCACCTTTGGTGTGTCGATTTACCACCACCGTGGAGGATGAATTTTCATTTTTCAATAAATCCTTCAGGGATGGTTATAAAACTTTAATCATTATTTAATACAATTTTATTATACTTATTATAATTTATAAAATGTTCTGTAAACAATATATTGTGATGGATTTGAATAGAATGATACAAGTTCATAATTGTAATAAAATATGCCAATCAAATTATATCATTTTCAATATATATTAATATAATTAATAATATTCATACCATATAAAAATTATAGATAAGTCCAATTACACATCTTTATGTTCGTTAAGAACACATAATTGCAATTCTAGGGAATCATTCCCATTTTACATGAATTTACATACTCATATACAAGCAAATCGATCATGAAAACAAAAAAAAACTAATGAATAATGAAATTGAACTATATAACTAATTTAAAAGACCATAGATGAACTTAATTATACTAAAATGAATTTAAAATTTTTATACAGCGTTTTTTAATTTAAATTAATTTATTTTATTTTATTATACAATATATTAGAGTGAAGAAATCATTCCAACATAAGGTTAGGTAAATTCTCGTTCCTGTCATTCTTCTTTTTGGTTTTCTATATTTCTCTCAATTCTCATTATGGATGTGACATTATTTTTTTATGATTATAATTTTATTTTTCTACCCTTTTATTTTTCGGTATACACATGTTTACATTTTGGTTTTATCAAAAATGTAATAATTTATTTCCAAATAACACTTATTACTACAAACCATCATTTAGTTCTCATGAGATTATTTCTTCTTAAATATAGATTGATACCATGTATCTTATTCCATTTTTATCTTGGGAACTATATTTTTTTTATGATTTTATCGTTTATGAAATGAAAACCATTAAATTCAATGGGTTATTTTTTGTCCAATATTGATATACGTTCTACCTGTAATGCATGATAATGTAAATGTTATGATGTGATGGGTGCACCCAGAATTATATAGTGAATGTAAATGTTATGATGTGATGGGTGTTTTGGGAATATATAGTGAGCCACCGAATTTGGTAATGTGATGAATCTCATGATATAATTTGAAATATTCATGAACATAATGCTAGATTTGTTCACAACTAGGTGTGGTATTTGACCACTAAGACATGATGTTTCACTTTTATGCATTACACATTCGTATCTGGCATCAAATGTTTCCTCTAATGATTATGGTTGTGATATTTTTCTTATATTTATAAGATGATTATTATGCTCAACCATTTTTTATATATCTTAATCATCATCTAATAGGGATTTTTGGTCACCCCTTATTTCGATGTATGTCCTTAGGTTTATACTTGTACTAAGGATAATATGAGGGCCCATAAGATGAAAGTGAAGAATGAATTAGATAAATTTTTATGTCTTATTATGTAAATTTTATGTATGGTCATAATTTTATAAAGACACTAAAAATTTAGATCGTTATTGTGTAACACTTTTACGTTGTTTATATTTAAGATGATGTGATATTTTATTCATATAAATAAGTGTCTCTTTAGTATTTCATGGTTTCCTAATTCATTAATTATATTCTTTTTTTCTAAAATCCTAGTGTGTATAGAAATTCCCAAGAGTCTATTTCAATTAAATCTGAGAACAATTGGGTTGAATTGATTCTAAACCTATTTAAATGGAGTAACTAATTTATTTATAGAATGATTTAAAATCTTTGTGTGATTTTAGATTTTCGAAAAAAAAATCATAGTCATGATTGATTATTTTAGAAGCTTTGATGATATTTTCAAATTTTAATAATATGGTTATGATTGATGGATTTTTCCATGGAATGGTTTTCAAAAGATAGTTTTATAACATGGTTTCTGTAATGATTTTCTGAATAACCAGTTATAAGTTGAAAAAATTGATTTCATGTTAAAATTACACCCAATTTGGGATCATTCATTTTTTTTATAAAGGATAATGTGATATTTATAATATGTAATATCGATGGAATCTTAACTGTTATGGGACTTCATTATTATATTTATATTATTAGTAAAATGTGGAAACTTCTGTGAATAGTGATCGTAGGTGAGGTAGTGTTATGATTAATTATATATATATATATATATATTATGATATTATGATATCCCACTTCTTTTATGTTTTATGGGAAACCATGGCTATCGAGATTAGATATCTAGGTAAAATTTTTTTACTTGTTATGATGCCAATACAGACAGTTTTTCCGAGTGAGGATCATATAATTCTTTTTGGATTTATCACCTTGTTTAGGTATGGTATGATAAAATAGAGTTTCTAGGTTGTTGAAAAGTATCAGATGACGACTAGATGGATATAATATTTATTCATTTTATGATTTTCTCTTCAGATCATAGGTGTTCACATGATTATTGTTTTTTATTATCATTTAAGTTTTCAATGATGGTTGTGATTAATCCATTTTGAAGAAAATTGATTTAAGGTTACATCATAATGATCTCAGCTTTTTATAGTTCAACTATTATCTGAATTTTCAACATCAATAGAAATTTTCATCCAAAAATATATATTTTTTCTTTTTTTGATTTCTTTATTAACTATCATGTACATGATTCACTCTTTATAAAATTACTTCTACTTCTATTCTTAACTGATAGGTATATGGTTGATTATTTACATGAAAAAATATATTTCCCCATTTTCTTGAATTACATTAATGTTTATAGTGGAAATTAAAGAAATAACATTCTAGATGACAAACTCATTATTATTTCTCGCTAAAATAGAGAAACTATAGAAACAATGTGATCAATATTTTTCAATTTAAAATATATATTATTCATTACCATTTCCATTATAAAACATTAATGATTTCACTATAATATATAATATCTTCATATCAATGATTTTCCTATATTCTTACACATCATATTGACTTTTTAATCAATACATAATGATATGTAATTCTAATCAATATTAAAATATAATATACTAAAACTTATATATTCACTGTATAATATTTATAAATAAAAACATTCTTATAAAACATGGAAACACTTAGTGTAAGTAACATTGACAGAAAAAATCATATAATACAAACTATAAGACAAATTGAATTATGGAGGTCTTTAGTTTTTCAAATAAACATAATAAATTTATTTGAGTTTACTCATTAACTTAAATATGATTATGGGCATTTAGATAAATTTACTCCTATAATATCAACTAATAAAGATGATTCCAAAATTTTAAAAAACATTAGAAAATATTAACATAACGTAAATGATTTTTTTGATCTCAATGAAGATTAACAATATAGATAATTTAGATAAGGACATCAAAATGAAATATAGATATTTGACTAAACTTAATAGAACTAAAATGAAGTAGAAAATGCTATAATAAAACAATAAAGAATTTAACATAACAAACTCAAAAAAACATAATATGTTGAAACTAAGCCACACACAAATGTACCAGATATACGAAACCCTAAATAAATCCATACTATAAAAATAAACAAAATTTTTATTGAGGTAATATTCTAGATTTCGTTTTGGTCCACAAATAATATTAAAATTGATGGTTCATAGAATACCTTATTGATTTGTAACACACTAGTTTAATAATGAATAAAATGGAAAGTAAATAAAGAAAATCATTTATTTGATGGTTGAGAATTTATTCAAACATGAATGCTATAGAGGCTTGGGAATAGATACAGTTGGGAAGAGGGGTGGTACGCACGTCATTGCGGTATTGATATTAGATCCTAGGTGGAGCATGATGGGATAAGGGGGGAAACAATTCCAGTACTCCATATAAGAGGAGGGGAGTGGAGCTACAAGATTTAGGATGGGATATAGGGAGTGCGATTTGGATTTTTTAATGTAGGAAACATAGGAATGAACTATTCCAAAAAAAATTATACCATTAGATTAGATATATCTATGGACATATTTTTTTAGAAAACTATTGGGATATACTTCAGTATAATTCCCAATACAAACAGTTGAAGAAAACCACTCAGATAGGGTTGTGTCGATACCCTTATTTATAGTAGTGATTACATATAAGGTTAATTAATTTAATATTTTTTTATTACATTTCATAAAAAAAATTA